>OU015650.1:5030000-7530000 GCA_907165275.2 Zygaena filipendulae
ACATTAATGGAGATTTGTTTTGTATGTACAACTTTAAAAAGATGTTGTGCACACAGTACAGTAGCTTTGATAAAGTTACAACTTACACAATGCAGTTACCGCTGATCGCTCCGCTCGGTGCTAGCCCCGCACCCTGCAGTAGCGCTGTGGACTCCTCAAGCGACCGGGCAAGTTTTCTCATTAGGTATGCCCGTCAGTAGTCCCTACCAGCCGACACTCAGACTATTACTTATAATAGCTATCAAATAAAACACGTACGCACTACGACAATATTCATGCATCTTATTGTTTATTTGTAACATATAACATAACATGTAATATAAAATTACATGCCATGATTAGTCAGTCGGCTGCTGATTTATCAACGCCCAGCTCAAAACACCGTGTTTAGAATCTCAAAAGGCTCAAAGATGTCTTTTTTAAAATAGGAAAAAAAGACATGTTTCTGAAACTTCTTCCCCTGAGAGGATGAAAAGGCGAGGAAGGGGAGGTATGGCACTACCTACCCTTAAGTATAAGGCATGGAATTTAGTACTTGTGATCTTCCTGTACGTCCTCTAAGGCGATTACTATGTCCCACCCATAGATTTAATAGGCACATAGGTTACGTAGAACGGAATTTAACGGAAATGTGTGGTTGAACAACTAGAGATCACGTGACTTCGTCTTTCACATCAATTACTATTATTTTCGAACTTCAGCAATTTCGAATGAAATTCTCGCTCTATGTACGATATCTCTATGGTTCCGCCTTACTCTCTAAGCAAGAGATACGTGTACGGTAAGACGTTATCAACCAACCCCAAAAAGTAATTTCACAGCGGATGAGCGAAGCACCGTATGCTTAAACCAACTCTTAGTATGTTCTATTTCAATACGTTAAGCATTAAAAACTTTTTCGAGCTTAACTCAATGACTGTTTAAAACCGGTAGCGCACGACTTAAGCAACTCATAAAAAGAGGGTTCTGATATTTTCTCAGGAATAGAACCGATAGAGGGGACGGTTAGCCGACTTTTACACTGTTTTTATTGTCTCCCATAAACCTTCTCTTGTGTTAGTAACGGCTTGAGTTATATTAACATCCTGATAAAATGTTAGTGCGCCTCTATCTCTAGCCCTAGTAATTATGTAGTCGGTCATGTTTTTGTCAATAATTTGAATGAAGCCGATGACGTTTAACGATATCAATTCAAGAGCGCCCTTTAATATTCAATTCTGCGGGAGAGGTTGGCGACTGACTATAACTATGAATAACGAGCGTCCCTTCGTGGACCGAACGGTGTTGGTGTTTAGGATATTACGATATAATTAGGAAGGTCGTCTATGAAGGCGGGACGAACACATTCCCTTGTCACTTCGCTAATACACGCATAGTTAGGTACGGTTTACTAGCTGCCTCTGAGCAATAATCATTACATTTATAAAAATAATATGATAAAACATTTTGCACACAATCTATTTTTCTTTTTTTACTTGTTATTATATATCATATATTACATTTACTTAATAACATACAAGTAGGCAATCGAACGAAACCTTTTAATAAAAGCTTAATTTTTAGTATTCTGCCGTCACCAAAGTCGAAACAAAAGTAAACAATGAAAAATGCAAAAAAAATGTAAATAAAATGCTTGCTGCGCGTTTCGTCGAGAGACGGAAACTCGAAAGAGATCGTGCGTTCCGGCGGCACAAATTTTCCGACGAATTTAGCGGTTTCAATCGGTGACGTTGGTAATGGAAAAGTTCAATAAGCAACAACAAAGGCCGATACAAGTTAACGAAGCTCATGAAAGCTAAATTCACGGAGGTAGACCCTGGCGGACAGGAAATTAAAAGACAAAAGAGTGCCGGTTTGAGCAGTTTAGCATCGGAAATGGAGGGCGTGCTCTTGCTGTTTCACTTATTTCTAGCGAAGCTTAACTGTGCCTTTTGTGTAAATGTAAAATGAAGACATTTGTAAAAAATGAAATTAAGTATATACCTAAGTACAGGTAGAATGCACCAGGTTAGTAGAAACAATATCGTTTTTGGTGCTTTCACAAACAGATGGTTTGAAAACTGAAAGAACTTGATAGCTAGATGAAATTTTGTTCTATATGAATAAAAAAAATAATTAATGATCACTTTGTGTCTTCAAAACGATCAGTCGAGAGTTTGAAACTTTTCTCAACAATTATACGAATTTTCAACGTTGTTACGACTTAAAAAAAGCATAATAATTGATCGATGTTCGGACATAATTTTACTGTCTTACTTTTATAAACATTCAAGCAGATCTGTGTGTTGTGATGTGGATTATTATAATAATAATTATTATTATTTTAAACGGAGAGAGATCTTATAATTAGAGATTATTATTATTATTAGAGATTATTATTACACATATAAAGCTTGAATGGTATAAGTATTTTATTCTTGCAGAAAACCGACAGATAAAAACCTGTCATATTATTATCATCAAATATTATATGTATATTACATAGAATTCTTTCACGTATCTAAATAATACGTGTAATATTTTCGGTTCAATAGAATTAATCCAGTCTAATATGCGAAGTCTAATGTGTATCGTGTGTGCGTATGCGTATGGTTTCTCTCATTCGGGCAGGCTGGCGTAATCCGGTTGTGCGGAATGATATCAAGTTACTGGGGGAAGCTAGAGGCTAACATCTCCACTTACTACAACTTGAATTGTTACTCGTATCAAAAAACTGGTGAATGTGGATATCAGTTTTTACACTCAGATATTAGTGTGTAGATTTCCAAAAAATAAAGTTACCGTAACAAAAAAAAAAAACCGTGTTCAAACGAATTTCCAATTCCATAAATTTTGCTTGGATTTCAGTAATATGATTGCACCTGCCAGCTAACCGCAACTCACAATGTTACTGTGGACGTCGAAACTCTAAAATCAGATTAGTAATATGATAATAAACCTTTTGTTTATCCGGTAAAATAACAGCCTCAGATACCACTCGTATATATACTCTACACTCTACAGGCACCTGAGTTTGAATGTAAATAGTTGTCAAAGCGTTTGTCAAAATACAGTATAATAATTATGATAACAGCCAAAATGACGACGGAACTCCCAACACTCACAACTTTGTCTCCTAATTCAATTTGCATTGGAATCATAAACTTTTCGTGACACTGTTTTGCATTATTAATACTTTACTATGGCGTGATCTCTCCAGAGGTACACCGGAAGCTATAAATTGAATTCCAACCTTCGCAATTAGTTATTCCCGCGCGTGAAAACTTTTGAGATCGTTCGCCTTCGTTAACAGATGTTACGGTGCTATTCATTATACATTCCGTCGAATTGTAAAGCCGAACATTTAATTTAAAGTACCAAACGTTCCTTTGTTAAATTGTCGAGCGTTTTAGGAGTTATTGTGGAGGTATCGCTCAGCCGGCGAAGGATTAGCGCCGCCGGTGCTTCCCTCTACGACGTCACCTCGTCTTAGAGGATAACATGGGATGGAGCGTGTAGGATATTATTATTACGTACTGTTTGCGCAAACACCCTTTCACGTTAACGCGAAGGGTCACGTATAGACCAGCGTGAAACACATTAACCTTCACGCCAATTTGTTTGTTGGAGAAACTTTCTTGAGCTATATTTTCTGAAGGTAATACTTGCGCTAGACGTGGTTGTAATATAAACTCGTAATATCGAAACATGTATAAATTTTTTACTCGTAAGTCGTACCTTATACGTGGACAGAAAAATATGTTGGATTACCATGAAAGCATTCTCCATTCCCATGTGCGAGCGAAACAAAAGATAATAAAAAACTTTTTGTGGCTTAGCTTACCATTTCACCAGAGCGGCACGTCCCTTATCGGTGTAATCTGGATCAAACAATTCCTTTCCCCCTTATACAATTCGAGGTGACGCGCATTTTGGTATCTTCTGCAGATTTCAGCAGAAATTATATTATTAAGATTCGTCGAGCGATAATTTTGTACGGTTTTATTTTCCTCGCGGTTCTGCTGAAGAGAAATGCATCCGCAGGGAACGGCCCAGGTTTTACGACAAATGTAAATTATACTAAAAATGGTGTAGATAAATGAGATTTTTAAATGAGTTTCTTCTTCGAGAATTAAGAGCTTTGCTTTCAAATTACAGTGGAAGGTGTACTTGATTCAAATAATATTTTGTAAAAAACCAGTGTTTATCTGTTCTTTCGTAATCTTAAAATAATAGCTGGTAAGACTTTTAAAAATTTATAAATTACACAATCTCACAGTTTTTTATCTTTTTTTCCAGATCCTTGGTGTCGTATACATGAGATGTTATGGGCTCACGCAGCGTAGCGAAGTGGCGTTGGTGTGTGGTGGTGGTGGTGGTGGGCTGGGCGTGGGGCGCGGCCGCGCGCACGCTCTGTCCCACGCAGTGCGTCTGCGACGATGCCCTGCGCGCTGCCTCCTGCGCCAACGCGGGCCTAGACATCGTCCCCATACAACTCAACCCAGAAGCTACCTACATCAACCTCACACACAACGCCATCAACGATCTGCTTTATGCCTTCACATTCTACACGCAGCTGACAGTGCTCGACCTATCCTATAACAAAATAGCAGATCTGAACAGTAAAAACTTCGATAACAATATGGAGATGACCCACCTTAACATAAGTCACAATACACTCAGACGTTTAGAAAAAGATACATTCATTGGCTTGAAAAGGCTCACAGACTTGGACCTGTCATATAATGAAATATCGAGTGTACACGCACAAACTTTCAAAGATTTATCAACGTTGGAACGACTCGATTTGTCAAACAATAAATTAGTAAACTTTGAGCAAGAAACGTTTGAGCCTCTATCGTCTCTAAAGATTTTATCGCTTAAAAACAATTCTATCCTAGATATACCGTCGTCCAATATTTTCTTTGTAATGCAACTAGAATATTTAGATCTGTCACAAAATCTGATTCATCAAATACCTAGACACGGTATACCGTATTTAAAAGAGTTGAAGCATTTAGACATGAACAGCAATATTATAGCAGAAATAGACCAATTGGGATTCCACAATCTACCTTCGCTGCGTCATTTAGATATAAGCGATAATAACATGACTCTAATTCCTACATCTGCTTTATCGAAACTGCCTAATTTAACTCATTTGTACTTGAGCGGAAACTTCTTTCAAAATCTCACTTCACTCTCTTTCCAAAGTTTGTTTCACTTGAAGCATTTGCATCTGAGTAGACTTCATGAACTCGACAGAATTGACTCGAGAGCTTTCGTAGATAACATAAACTTACAAAAGATATGGATGAATGAAAACGTGAAAGTCAACAATGTTCCTTCGAGACTGTTTCACGGAAACCCAAAGCTCACTCACATATACATGAGAAATAATGCACTAGAAACAATCGAAGCATCCCATTTCCCTGTTGATAGGTTACAGGAACTAGATATATCTGGAAATCCTTTTATGTGCAATTGTTCACTACTCTGGCTCTGGAAGTTGGGCAGAGATTATGAAATGAGTAGTAAAAAGTCTGGCAATGCCAGTGCTGTACTGAAAATAGATTACGAAGATTTGCAATGTACCGCTCCTGAACATTTAAAGGGCGCATTGTTCGTAAGAATTCCTGAGTCGGAATTTGGGTGCTCAAGCGGTTGGGTAATAGTGGCTGTTATAGTGCTGACTGTAAGTATTGTTATAAGCGTGGTGGGTGGTGTTTTATATTTCCTTGGACCTCTGAAAAAATGTAAAGGTAATAAATCGAAACAAGTGATGAATAGTGTAATGATGAATGGAGACGTGTCCAAATTAGGTAACGGGTTAGCATACACAACTCGTGGGAGAGATCAAGATAACAAAAGAGACGTTGATCGGTATCTCATGATCGGTCCGAGTGTTACAAACAACTTCCACACGTTAAATCCCCCTTGGCATAGTGTGGATAAAAATCCTTACTACCAGGAGGATAGCGAGGAGCATATTTATCAGCAGTTCGCTTACGAAACTATACCTCACCACAGAACGCCAGAGAAACCGCACATAGTTTACGTCTAACAAAAAGTTTGCGCTAAAAACTTTATAGCGAATATGTATTCGTTGCTACAGCGTACTAGTAAAAGTGATACAGTGTATTAACGTCAAAAAGACAAGGAACATGCAATAATGTACATAGTGATACGACTAAATTATAAATAATATTGTAATTTGTGATAGCTTTGTAAATAGAAAATGTAAATATTAATTTAGCAGTGCAGAATATAAAGACATTATTCTTCATTTTGTACTTAAATCTGTATTTTAATCGTGTAATATAGAATCGTGAAACCGTCATTTCTTAAATATCTTCCACAATATTGTAGAATGAATAATAACTGAGTAGGTACTTGTAATTTTTTTTACTAGTATTTCACCAGAAGTACCTACCATAGGCAATTTTTTAAATAACATCGCTTTTTTAATCATTTTTAATAAGTACCTAATGTAAAACTTATATCCACATTTATGTGTATTTATTGTATAGTGAGTATGTATACAATAACAAAGCATTTTGAACTAGAACACCAACATGAAGCGACGAAAACTTTGTACAAAGATGAGCAATATAGATAAAAAACAAAATAATTTCTGCATCCAATAATGGTAATATTACGTATTAATAATATTTGTCGTTATTATTATTTACCTCGAGATATTGTTATAGAGTATTAGTTCTATTTAAAGGAATACGATGACCAACGTTATCATTTATTATGCATAGCATTTATATATGTAATACATAGTTACACCATTAACCAGCGCTGCTCTGATGACAAGGAGTACAAAATAAAATATGTAGGTACCTATCTACATTTGTAACGGCTCAATTTTTATTTTTATTTCTTTCGTAATGGGCTTTTGTGTAAGTTTTTTCTTACCTATTTTCATTCTGAATTTATATACCTACCTATAGATACGCTGGGATTAAATATTTTTATACTTAGTGAGAAACCTTTATAAAATGGTGTATATTGAAAAAACAAGTTGTGTATTAATCTTGCAATAATTAATTATGAATAAAATAAATAATTTTCTGTAAAAGAAGAAACAATTCATAACCAACAATACAAAATTCATAACAATAACAAAATACCTATTAAATATGATACAAACAGTCATAACGATAGATTAAGACTATTTATACATAATACATAAAAACTTTTGTTATGAAACTTATTTAAATATATAATGCATTGAAACAAACGACAAATAAATGATTGAAAATTTATTTAGTGGTTTTTTTACCCTTACTGAGCATTAATTATTATTATGTGAATGACATGGTCTCTCTACTAATCAAGAGGTTCCGAGTTCGATTCTCGGTGGGGAGAATACTTTATGATGAACATAGGGCTTCTATTCTGAGTGTGATTATATATGTACATTACTATGTATATATTATATTATGTAATATTATGTAGAATATTATGTGCTCAATACAAGTTTTATTGTTTTTATTTTTTAGAACAATCAGATTTGTGTGTTCTGAAGTATAAGTATTACAATTTTAAAGACATTAAATACCTACAGTGATAAATTAAGCAGATTTTGCAATTATATATATTGTAAACATAGTTCATAAACTATACAGAAGATATAAAAACAATCGAAACATATTATGATTCCTAGAGGGATGAATGGGTTAAAATAAAAAAAAAGTTTAAAACGATAACAAATAATTAGTAGGTACCTACTTAATAAGCTATAAATAATGTTTGGAAATAGAAACACTTAAAAAGTAATAATTATATATACCTATATATACACATATATATTTAATAAAAAATAGCTTGGCCGAAAAAAAAAATTGATTTGGAAAAAAAAAAATGAGCAGAGACCTCTATGGTCAGTGCCGATTATAAATAATCGTTTTAATTAATTTTTAGTTCGTTACGTAGATTAATAAAATATATTGGACACTATAATTTATTTCTTTTTTACGTACCTACCTAATCAAATAATAATGATATTAATAAATAAATAATGAAATGTTCATTGAGTTGAAATGTGGCTTGACGTTAGACCTTGCTAGTTGCTGCAGTTTATGCATACAACATTATGACGTCACGAGCCCCCACTAAATTCTAAGTACCTAATTTTTCATTAATTCGAGAAAGCAAAATATACGTGTCGATTTTTTTTATTATCTAACTAATGGACTAAATAGAATTTTGATTTTCATACACCGGCGACGTGCCTATACATATTTACATGAAATTAGATACTTATCAATTAAACAAATTTAATGATCGCCCAAAACACTGTTCAATTTGACCAGTAATGAGTTTCAATTAAACCAGACTACAAGTTGATTATGTTAAAGCAATTTTGTTCCATTGCACAGTCGATATTGGCTGACGACATTAATTCGATGGATAGCACATCGCGAAAAATGGCCAGTTCCTACTCATTATATACAAAAATGCAATCACTATATGCCAATCGAACATAATGTATGGAGTCAATCATGAAAATGAGGGGCCGTCATTTTATGTACCTACATACTAGCTTTCGACCTCTGAATATTATGCCCTTGTAATTTCTGACTCCTGACGTTACCTACCGGGTTCAATTGTAAATCTAAACTATTCAGGAACGCACACACAAAATAAACATCAAATCGGTCCATCCGTTTATAGGGGACAAACATCTACAAAAGAATTTTATATAATATTTAAAGATATACAAAACTAACTGAGGGTTACTGTATATTGAAGACATGATTCACTGCAATAAAAAAATGGATTAATTTATTTTATAAATATTAACATATTATATATTTATTATATATATAATAGCTAGCTCAGCTAGTAGCGACTTGTTCGACTGGTATAATTTCGTCGTGGTAAATGGAATATGGCACACATGGCACCTGTTTTTTCAAAACGATCGGTTATAGCTTACCTACTCCATTATGATGTCCAGAATCTCGTAATTATTTACATACATACATTATAGAACGTGTTAATGAATTAACTGAAAACTAGAAAGTAGTTGTTCAGAATCGACTTGCGAGTCGATCGCACCATGTTTTAATATAGGTTATATTTTTTTCATTTTTACTAACCCATGTCTAAATGATTTATAATACAATAATTGGCGCGTACGCCGCCCGCAGCAAAAAAATCGAATCGATCATTTACACGTAGGCGCGGGCATAGCGCTTGAAATTTCGTAGATAGGTCACCTCCAAACTAATGTTGAATAACTTTTAAACTATTAATTTTTTCTACATAATTTATATTTTACTATACATTATTGCTTTTTTTTAAATAGGGTGTATCAGGTTTTTGACTAATTCATTAACACGTTGTATAAGTTGTTGGTATGGTATGTTGATTTAGTGCCAAAAAAGAAAATACAAAATTTAACAGGTGGCACCGTGGTCGAGTTATTTATCACTCTTTCCCATTGAATTGACTGATTGAGGTCATATTCATATAGCATATTTTCGTTTTATCAAGACGACTGCAACCTTTTTACTTTCGAAACTTGCACCTGGGAAAACAGCTGCCTTATTAACCAAATTGGCGATCTATAACCGTTAACTCATAGCATGTAAAGAACGAAAGATCAGGTAACGTGATTACGCAAAATTGGACTTTAATTAGACGGTTTTACGTGACCACGTGACATGACGATACTTTTCTTAGTTTTCTATGCGTTAACGATTAATTATAGTTAATCAACTTAGCTAAGGGGACTGGTGTACTTAATGCAACAGTAACAAGATGAATGGAGAATGACAGTCAAATTTTAACATTTGAAATGGAAAACCCTCTTATCCTAAATGATAAAGCGTTAATTTAGACTCGCGAAGCCATCACGCCTCTAACAGCCCAGTACACTCACTTTGCACTCATTATAGTATATAGAAGCTCAGGAATAACTCGCGAGGGACTCGTTGGGAGGCCTACGCTCGGCCGATGTTGCCCCCGACAGATCTATGATAGAGATAAATTAGTGCCAAAGTGTACTTAAATTGCCATGGCAAAAGTAAAATTTGCGCAAGCGGCTCTCTTGTAATGGAGTAAACGTGTAGGACATTTTTAATGTAATTAAACACAGGTACATTAAAACGTTGTGCTTGTTGTTACTCTATTTTCTAAATGGTACCTACGTAAGAGTCAGTCACAAAGCTTTGGTTTAAAACTTGCTTATTTTATAAGATTGTTTCTTCTGTACGTACCTATCTACATATTAGACTTACTGTTCTTACTATATCATACACTTATTATGCATTTTTCTTCTGTAAGTATCATTTCAGCTTCAATTTTATCTACACCTAGGATATATTATGAGGTAAGCATATCGAATATTTTGGGGGAATAGCAACACGCTTCTTACTTCGACGTGCAGAGGTGAAAAATTGAGAGTGATAAATGTTTTTTGGATTCGTGATGGTCGGCAGTTTGGTTTAAATCTAGAAACGGATGGACGATCAATTTTAATGGTCTCCGTCCTGTCTCACATCAATATGCGAAAAAAGAGTAGAAATAAATTTTAGGCTGACTTTTTGGACGTGCGTATATCGTATTCTCTTTCAACGTGTCTGTTTTTATTGCCTTCCTATATTTTATTGGCAAATGTCCATTCATTTACACTTCGCTTCCTGAATAGGAAGCGGGTATACCTACATTAATAGAGATTGCATTCATTTAATGATCATTATCTGAACGTAAAATAACTGTAAAGTAAAAAAATGTGTACATTACATTTCATTAATTAATCACAAGTAAAAAGAACCGATGACGAGCGTTAAAAGAAAGAAAAAACAAAGAGGGACCTGAAAAAAATCAAAGTGATCGGCACCCATTGGTAATAAAAGCGCTTCATCGCGAAAAAATAAAGACCTTTTATCCCCTTTCTGAAAGGAGGCTGTAACGGCATCTAGAGTAGGGGTGGCAAGATTTATTTGAAGGCACCAGTGTTATAGCGCCGAAGGGACGACCGCCATAGAATGCAGCCTGCAATAGCTGGGGGCTTTACTCATTCGCCTGTTATATAACCGCAGATCAACAGATTATGGTTAGTGTTTTGTGGGATTGTGTGTGACTGGAGAAAAAAGACTCGTATACATTCCGTTGATTAAATTCATGCGGAAACGAGTGAAAAATAGACAGTCGTAAAATGTTAATGTTTGTTTATACTGGTGCTATAGTAGTTTGTTGTCACCATTTTTATAACATTAGTTTATAAATTGATTAAATTAATTGATGTCTTTTGCTGTCTATTTTTTTGAGTAGGTAAAGACTATAGGTACCTAATTGAAAGAAAGAAAATCCTTTTTTTTTATTCAAGCACAAAATTACTGAAATTGCACCCACCACGAAATTATCTTCGGTGACAACACGGGAGCACAAATTCTTTATCTATCTATCTACTTTAAACGAGCAGATATAAAATCTGAATCTCGGAAACGGCTCCAACGATTTTCATGTAATTTAGTATGCAGGGGGTTTCAGAGGCGATTAATGGATCTAGCTAGGTTTAATTTTTAGAAAAAGTAGTTTTAACACACACACCGACACAGAAACACTAAAGCTACTTAACAATAGATGGAGTTGTTAAACTGTGATGATAAAAATATATACTTACGTAAAAACTGTAAAATTTACCCAAAGAAAAACATCATCGAATTCTTACTCTGACTTTTTAGTCTACCTTGAAAAGACTACTCTGCTTGCGCTCCATGTCGTTCCATGCCTATGATTTCCACGTTCAATTATCGAATTTATAATATAGGTCGCCTCATAGTACCTACGTACCTATCCATATGTTTTGTGTTTTTGTAAATATTGTATCTTCTACTGTGTATGCAATAAAGTATATTTGATTGATTGATTGAATTTATTGTTCTAGTTAGATGAATCTATAACTAGGTATGTTGAGAACTTTAGTACCTACAATAGTTAGCCATTAAACAAAAGTCTGTTAGTGTAGGTAATTAGCGGAATTGTATAATCTAAAGCATTAACAGATAGTAATAAATGTGATTTGCATTGCGTCATAAAAAGTTTTCACGTTAGGATATAAATTTATATTTACTAATAAATGTGTATAAAACTTTATAGTCCAAGATAAAATCCTTTGCAAACGGTTTACGAGTGCCGTTCCCCTAATGACGTGAGTGCTATGCAGGGGAGTCATGTCTATTGCACACATTAACCTATGTTAATAGTGAGGAAGAAATATTAGGCAACAACTAACTATATAATTAAGGAAGTTCCACGCAAGAAGAATAATAAATAAGACAATTCGTCTATAAAAATGAGTCCTTATTTCCCTTGGTCACGGCATCAAGCATGAATGACTGGACCGATCACCATTAAATTTTGCGTACATGTTATCAGTGTTATACAGAAAGACACAGGGTACTTTTTATGCCAGAATTCCCGCGTCACCTCCAAAATTAACGCGGGTGAAACCGCAGGGGACAAGTTAGTTAATAATTATCATAATTATTACAATGTACAAATGAAACGTAAGTAATTTAAGATCTCAGATCAAAAAAAAACTAAAGACGGACGTCTCGAACAACGAAGTGAAGCCGGTTGCGTATACATAGGAAAGTGCCACAACGAATCCCAGGTATGGTGTCTTTTTCTTGTAAGTGTGTGTGTGTTTCTGTGTATACGTGCAAGGCGTGGTGTCTTTTTCCTGGCTTCACATATTTGTTCTACGCGTTCCGTCTTTAGTTTTTATTCGGTCTGGGTTTAAGATGTTTGATTAAAGTTATGCAAGGATCTAATCCGAAAACGAGTTAAATATGTATATTGGTATGCTAAATGAGATGCGACGAATATGGCACCATCAGTTTATAGGTACTGCTGCATTAATAATACCTACCTAATCTTCTTCGGTTGAGGCACAATGTCTACCTAACTAGTATTTTAAGAACGCTATTTAGCCTGACTACAATAAATCCTGTAGGTACTTTATTTATTTGTTTTTCAAAATTTATCCTTTCCAACACCATTGCCGAAACAGAGGCTTAGTTCAGATAATTTTTTTAAATCTGACCGTCCATTATTACATCACTAAAAATAATCGTATTCAAATTACTGTTAAGAAAAATTAATTAAGATAATTTACATTCATAAATTTGTTGGTTGCAAAATTTAGGAGCGGAATGCGATTTGTTTAATGGAATTTTGAACCACTAAAATTATCAAAAATCTTAGAACCTATAATAAAGGTAACGTTCCCTTGCTTTTCAGACAGACGCTTAGTAAATATTTGAAATGAATTGTGTTTTCATTTGAGGGTAGTAGAAATGATATGACAATCAATCTTCCGCGGGACTTATTAAATTTAATTTGACGGCGCCGCTGTGCGCGATCTCATTACTTTTGGAAATAAACTTAAGCTTCTTAACTGACGTTTTGCGCGTTATAAAATGCATTGAAGAGAAGGAGAACGCGCATTACTCAGATCTAATGTTGTATGCAATAATGCAAGGAGTTTGGTAATGAGTTTCACCTCGGTCTGAGCCACAAATTGAATTATAATGTTAATATCACAATTCGCGGGGAACATTCCCATTGTAGAGGAGCGCCTATACATATTTATAATCTATTGTATCGGTTTGGGTGGATTCTAATGCGGTCTGGCGTCTATTATCCTTATTTCAAAAAGAAATAAATTATTATTTCTTGTTCTGTCGGTGCGTCCACTGTGTATGATAATGGAAAAAATCCAACATTCATTCAGTTACATAATTAACAATAGAGTTTCAGAAGAACTTATTGAATATGAATTTGTCAAACTAAGCAGAAACTCTTGCATGTTCAGTTAGGAATACTGTAATTATCCTGAAATATTTTTGTCTTCAACGACAACTTCAAACGATAGCAGATAGGTACATATTTTTTTTAAAACAAAACTAATTAATATAAACTAAATAATCTAAATATAGTTAGTAGATATCGGCCACAGTGCAGTGCAGTGCTTATCGGTTGGTATCTTAGGTTTCTTTTTATTAACAAGAAAACTTAATAACTTTATTGCTCATGCACCAACTAGCCGCTGCAGTAGAACTCTTACAAATGAAATTACGATGTTTGACCCATTTTTCAGTTTTATACAATCCGAACAACTCGTTTTTTACGTTACGGTGTTTATTTTCTCGATGAATAGAGTTTTTTGTAGAGTAATGTAGAGTTTTCTTTTGTGTTGTAGTTTATTATGGGAATTAATATATTATATTTTTTTTCCTAATCTGTAACATGCCACTAAACTATCACCTAGCCTAGGTTGACTAGTAGAGAATGCCTTAGGCATTAAGTCTGCCTTTTGTAAGAAAATGTGCAATAAAGTTCTTTAAAAAAATAAATTTACTAACTAAATTAGCGTGTTTTGAATAAATTAACTGAATTCATTAAAATATATTCACCTTTTACACTCGAAGTAAGAAAATCCTTCCTTCCTTGCGTAAGTGAGTTTGTTTGTTTGTTACGCTTTCACGCCTCAACGGCTAAACGGATCGTCATGAAATTTTGCATATACATTGTCAGGAGTACAGAAAAGGACATAGAGTACTTTTTCTTCTGGAACTCCCGCGGGAATTGTGAAATCACCGCGGCTAAAACCGTGGGAAACTGCTAGTAATATTATAAAATGTGAAAGTGAGTTTGTTTGTTTGTTACGCTTTCACGCCTTAAGCCTGGTACAGGTAAGGACATAGGGCATTTTTTATCCAGGAATTTTTGTGGGAACTCTGAAACCGCGGGGATCAGTTAGTTTATAAATGTACTTACTATGTACTTACAAAAGGAAATTAAATTAAATTAAAGTCGATGCCACAGTAGCAGTATTAAAATTGCAAAAGCTGGCCAAGGATAAAAGCCGATCTCAAATAAAACAATATATTAATATAGCAGGTAAGCTTTGGACTTTTTTTCAAAGGTTTTTATTTGATCCGTTAATTATACATATGGACGCAGATAAGCAATAACATGCTAACCCACAAAATTAAGTTATCTATTCAGAACTATTTATTGAGAGATAGACAACATTTTTTAATTATGTGTTTACCTTATTACATTGTTTAACTATGTAACTAAATATTAAACATGAAAAATGTTGACAGAAAATGGCGCTATAATTTTAAGACACGATTTACTAAAAAAAATTCCAGTGTGGGTTAACACACTATTGCTTATCTATGTCCATATATACCTCTACACACATGGACTCTCGCCTAATGGAATCCGATATCATCCACTGTCAAAGTAGGTGCCTATTGGTTTTTAAAATTCAATTATTTATATTAAATCACACAACTATTTTTAAAGTATCTATCATTGATATTACAGATCTCACGATATTATAAGTATTAAAAGGATATCATTGCTATGACCACTATTATAACATTTTTTGCACAGCCAGCATTAGAAATAATTAATGTAAGTATCCATTTTTTTTATTTAACGTACGCGCTACAAGTTTTTGATGTTGACTATACTTACATAACGCACGTACCTATTTGTAACACAATCTCAAACACTCCAGTTGGCAAAAAAATCACAAAGTAATATTTAGTTAGTCATTTATGACACGTTTTCCATGTATTTTTTTTTTGAGGTAAAACTTTTTGAGCACGTGGGGAAAACAATTTTTGTAACTCGCAATCGTAATGTCCTAATATACATAAGTAGGTATTAGGTATATTGTAAACATACAGGTTATTCATTTTGTAGTAAACTTTCTTGAGGAAGGCAAAAAAGTAAATGGAGAGGCAAGAAATCGCCGACTACAGCCTATAGAGTCAAAGTTCAGGTAAAATTTCTGCAAATAAACGAAAAGTATAGTGTTATATTATCTATGTTTTTACTAAAAATAAGTGAAATATAATTTTAAATTTTTGCCACGAGATACTTGTATCTCTTGCAATCGCTATTACCTAATGCGAGCGTTTGTATGTGAAAAGTATTTTAGGTTGACTGCTAATATTGTCAAACCACTTATCCTACCATAGTGTATAGAACACTGACACTGAAATTCCATCACCATAATGGTTGCAATAATAAGTAAAGCCACGTTAAGTTCGGCAAATTGCCTCGGGCGGCTAATTTGTTATGTGTGGTTAGCCTATCCCCGGGTACTAGTATAGTATTATATTATCTGTGCCCAGGGTATCAACGCTACATTCGCACAATACGTTTTGATGACTATGTTACACAAGAATAGACACGACTAATTGCAGTGGCGATATCGGCTGAGAGCTTTTTGTTGTTTGTAATTGGACGTAGATAAGCAATAACATGTTAACCCACAAAATTAAATTACCTATTCAGAACGATTTATTGAGAGTTAGGGAACGTTTTTTAATTATGTGTTTACCTTACTACATTGTTTAAGTATGTAACTAAATATTGACCATAAAAAATGTTGACAGAAGATGGCTCTATAATTTTAAAACACGATTTCCTCAAAATTTCTCCAGTGTGGGTTAACACACTATTGCTTATCTATGTCCAATTAAAAGTCACGAGTTTTTAATAGCTTTTAAAATCTTTAACAAAAGTGTCCTGACAATGATTTTTGTCACACATTTTAATATAATAAACTTGGTATTCAGTTTCCACAAATTAACAAATGGTAGGTAAAAAACCAAGGGTGATATGCTAAATGTTTGAGATTTAATCTCAAATCTAAGTTTGTGAAGCATAGGAGTTAAAAAAGTAAATTAAATTGTCTGTACTCTGTGGTTTTTGTCTGTGGTCAGCTCTCTTGTAAAATAAGGCGTTTAGGTGTGTATCGCTTTTGTATTGAAAATAAAATTAAAAACTTTTTCCTCCTTTTAACCTTAAGAAATTTAAAAATTACTTTTATAACGGATCACAACAAAAATTATTGACATAGGTAGATTATTATCTACCTACCAATATTATTACTCCTTATAACATAACAAATCGTCAAAAAATATCATTACCTATTCCGCTCAAACGAGTCAAGCCGTAGTATGTATGTAGGTATGTAATCGGTTTATGAAACCAACTTCCCCCTCTCCCCCCACCGCGGGTACCCTCTCAAACCCTGAACTTTGTCGCGATGTTGGAGTGGTATCAATTTGCAAGCACTCCAGTGAAGGGCATTTCAAGTGTTGTCCCCTTTGAAACAATCGGTTGGTGGCTCTTAAATTCATTTTGTTTGAATATTTCGCTAGATAGGTACCTACCTACTTGAATCTTTAATAAAAATACGATGCTCTTTATTAAGTTACAAACTCGAACAACCTATTGTAGTTACATTTTTGTTTGCTGTGATAAGAGCAGACGTACCTACTTGGTTGTGGATTTAAGAAAAAAAA
Source organism: Zygaena filipendulae (assembly GCA_907165275.2). Lineage (NCBI taxonomy): Eukaryota > Metazoa > Arthropoda > Insecta > Lepidoptera > Zygaenidae > Zygaena > Zygaena filipendulae. Next base: position 5,047,340 of record OU015650.1, read on the forward strand.
AAACAGTTTTATTTAAAACTAGCTGTGCTCTGCGGTTTCACTCGCGTGAGTTTCGAATTTCCCACAGGAACATTTTTTTCTGAAACAAAATTAGTCTAAGTTTTTCCTTATAACATCTACCAGTGAATGTCCGGTTAAAATCGGTCTAGCCGTTTCAGAGATTAGTCGGAACCTACAAACAGACAGACAGACAGACAACATTTTGTAAAAATTGAATTTTTTATGTACCGTATGTACCGTACCGTACCTAAGTACCGTTTACATACCTACTTTCATATGCATTTAGTGAAATGCTGTTAATTTGGAATTACAAACAGACAATTGTAATTCAATTTTATCAGGTAGGTTACAGAGTAGACACAGATACTTATTGAAAGAAAATACGTGTAGTCTACCCGCGGGAAACAACATACTTAAACTAAAAGAATATCTACCTACACTATATTGTCACTAATCCAAAAAAAAGCATTATCAAAATCGGGCTACTCTGAAAAAGTTACATACCTAGGTACTTAAAAAAAATACGCGTCAACTTGAGAACCTCCTCCGTTTTTTCGTCGGTTAAAAATATCAATGAAGCACAGAAACTTTGAAAAACATTATTATAGATTTCTTTAATGATGTAAATAAAAGTAAATGTTAAGTAATTTTATTGTAAGTTTGTATATGTAATGTAGGTATAAATTTTTAATATTATTTAAAACTAGGACTATTCGAATAAAAGTTTTTTTTTTTTAATTCTAACACTAAGTAGTTAACATAAAAACTAGATTAAAAAAGAGTGCTTTCGGGACATATTTTTAAAGTTACCGCTTTTATACACAAAGTTGTAACATTTCCGTCACGCCTTCGTCATTCAACGTTTTCAGTTACCCCTTGGTTGCGCCTGTTTAGGGTTCAACTTTGAAAGTTCTACTACTGCAATGCATCTCGATATACTCGTAGGCTCGAAGATTTTACCACTGCGGCTTGGCTGCTGCGAGGTAATACTCTTAAACAAATAGCTCCGAGTTCTATCAACGGACATCAGCTATCTCGGTGCCAGGGCTGCGGCATTGCCAACGGAATGCAATCTGAGGTGGAATTTCCGCTAACAGAATTTAATTCTAGCTATTAACACACTCTCGAAACTCCATTCCATAATTAACTAGCCTATGCTCTTGTCCGCGGTTTACCCGCGTGAATTCTGGAATAGTTGCCGGGATAAAAACTGTTAGAGATACGAAGAGCTATTCAGTAAAAAAAATTGATTTAATTTAGGACTGTATTTTGAATATTAAATTATCATTTTAAATGAAAAACTGCTGCGTACGTAGTAAAATAAACACAATTTATTTGGAAAAAAAACTAAAAGTCAAAAGCGACAGATTCCTTTTTGAAAAAAAACTAAACAAAAGAAAATTAAAAACATGCTAAATTTTCAAACTGAAAGGAGTTTGCAACATTCTTCAAAAGTTTCAGTCCAAGAAAAGAGTTGAGAAACAAACAAATCTTAACTCTTTGTCAATACTAGTAGGTACCTAGGTACTTATAAATTTCTCTGGAGTGAAATATTTATAATTACGGTTTTTTGTGACAGCGTATTGTATTAAATGGAAAAAATAATCACATAAACTACAATTTAATGTTTATTTATAATTTTAATCGTATTTAGCACCGTTGGTCTAGTCTATTTCGGTTGTTGCGGGTTTGATCCCTGCGTCAACTCTAACGTATGTATTATATTACCTATAGTAATAAAACTTATTAACTTAATTAGGTAAATGCCCATTAATTTAGTTGGCATTATTATTTTTTTATTGGAATTTAACTAAATTTAACTTAATAAGGTAAATGTCAACTAACATTAATTTATCATTGAAACGACTCTGAGTGCGGCCGTTAGAGATTAAAAATGTTACAAAATAAAAATTATTTAAAACAATTAAAATACCTATCAGAATTAAAATATTCGAAATACGAGTTGATAAAAAAGAAAACGTAGCTGCAGGGATTATCGAATTGATAGATACCTAGTGTTTTCCTTAAGGTTTTGGCGATGGAGGAGCCATCATTCGAAATAAAGATTTTCTTAAGTAATTACTATCGAAGAAGATTTAATGACAGTTAACTTTAATAAAAATTATGATAAATCAGTAGGTTACATAGTCAATTATTATTTATTTAGTATGCATCATCTTAAACTTTCTCGGAGCTAACTTCTTGCTTTGATCACTACATAAATTCATTAAACACTCCACCCGCGTTATTAAGGATGATTATAACGCCGGAAGAGGTCTGCGGCGAGGGCGGGGGAGCCGACCAAGGCAGCGCCAGTTTAATTTCCCCATTTGCAATTCAAAAATCCACTTAGCTTGCTAGCCTATTCGTCTGTACTCTCACTGAGTCTTCGCCACTGCCACATCTTCAGTTTTTACGACATTCTGCGATGGCACCCGACGTTTATTTGCAATAGTTATGCGTACAAATTCAAACGGACTACACGCCGAGCAGTTTATTCCGAAAGGATTAGCCATAAATAGTTCTTTCTCATTACATTTTCATGAAGACTCCCTAGTGGTGGATTTATGTTGCGAAAACTTTGAGTTTAACTGAATAAAAGATATCTATTTGGCAGTTAAGTTGGCTTAGCGCCAGACGACAATTCACACCTCGAATGAAATGGGGAAAAATGTTATTTCAACACACAAAAGAAACTATTAGTTTCAGATGCAATTAAGCTTTATAAGAACGAGACTGGTAAAGTAGGTAATATATTATCTGTTTGTAGGTATACAAATAAATTTTAATTTTTGGGTCGATTCAAAATAAACTTCGCCATCTATGAGTTTCCCTGCGGTAATTTTCAGGTTCCCGCGAGTACCCTATGTTCTTGTCTGTGTCAATGACGACGTTGTGCAAAATTTTGTGATAATCGGTTGAGTCGTTAAGTCGTGAAAGCTTAACAAACAAACAAACCAACTCACTTTCGCATTTATAAATAATAGTAAAAACGATTTACCTATATTTATTTTTCTTAATATGCGGGTTTCAACAGATCTAGAAGTGTTTAGAAAAACTATTGTTAGGTAAATAAGTAGATGACATATTTTATCGAATTTTGTGAGGCGAAACTATACATATCGATAAAGCTGCAGACAGAGTGAAGTGTGTGAAGTAAGTGAAGTGACGTGCCTAGCTACTTACTATACCAAAGCATTCCGAAATCACTGAGACGTAAGATAAAAAAAAAATCTGTAATAGAAGAATACCTATTTAGATAAAAATATAGTTCTTAATATGAACGCAGTGCGTCCGAAAAGGGTATCTGTGGTCCCAAAATAAATAGCGCAATAGTATAGGCGGGAAATGTGACCGTGCCAGAGGCAATAATCCTTAGCTAGGGTTTTTGTCCAGAGAGAATTTACTCTGTTATTATTACGTACGTTTATAGTATTTATGATAATAATTATTATCACTACATAGTATAAAACAAAGTCGCTTCCCGTCTGTCCCTATTTATGCCCTATATGTTTGTCCCTATATGTATGTTATCATCAATAGATAGAGTGATTCATGAGGAAGGTTTATATCTATATCTTATCCTGGGATTCCCGTGGGAACTCCGAAATCACTGCGCGTGAAATTGCGGGGGACAGCTAGTTTTGTTATAAATTACATTTCTATTGTTCGAACTTTATTGAAAATCTCGAAGAAATCTGGAGTAAAAGTTGATTTGGATTGCTTTACCTTTCCGAAATTGTGATAATAGTTAAAAGAAAATCTGGTCCTAAATCTAGTCCTAAACGACCAGAATAGTCAATAGAAATTGAGTTATTACTTTTTGCTAGTAAGACTATAGAAATATATAGTATATTATAGTATATTAAGAAAATACTATAGATTTTCTACATTACTAGTCGGTCCTTCAAGGTTTCATGCGCGTTTATTTTGGAATTTACGTGGCAATTTCGGGATGAAAATTAAAACTGACTTTCAAAAACGTAAAAATCTACTGATTTACTAAAAAGATACAAATTACAAAATATCGATTTAATCCTAAATAGAAAAATACACGTAATAAAGCTGTTGGCCTTCCTAAAAATAAATAAATACACGTAGCACAAACCAATAATAAATACAGACCTAACCTGTTTATTAGTGGTTTGTGCTATTACTGATCGGTTTGAATTTGCATTTCGGCACCGGCCAATCCTGCGTGTCTGCCCACTTGGGTTGTTATGCTCCCGACGAGCTCGTGGTGGGAGTGGACTTACGCCGCATGCGGCAGTTTTGTTTTTAAAATCTTTACTTAAAATTAAGTAATCATTACCGTAAGTCTATTTACCCACTCCCTTTGGCATGTTACCGACTACAAATCGATCAGTGGTAGCACAAACCAATAATAATATTATGAGTATATTTGTCTTTTCTCCAAGATTCCATCATCAGATAGATCCCTAATTGGTGACAATGGGACCAACTTTGAAGTATACCTACTATTTGAAACAAAAAAGAATTTTCGAAATCGGTCCAATTCCGACTTCGAGTAATCAGTGAACATACATAAAAATCATAGGTACATGCAACCGAACACAGAACCTCCCCCTTTTTGGATGTCGGTTAAAATGTGTTCTATGTCACTCAAGAACACTGTAGCTTACCATAACTGAAAGAATTAAAAAAAAAGGATTTAACAGTTTTTAAGTTTATCGAATACAAACAAACATACAAAAAGTACAGAGAAAACAGGAGTACTAATATTATGATTAAAACTTTGGCGCTTTCATTGCATAACGTTTACGAGGATAATCAAGTTTTAATTGGTTCTGAGGAGTGCTTTTCGAACGACTAAAGTTATCCCCATAGCGTTTTTGTGTGAAAAATACAAAAGATAGGATTGCAAACTTTTCGCCTCATTTTAATTTAATTAATGGTGTTCTCTCTTTTTGATGTTCGCTAAGTTACATTTTAGAATGATTTTCTGCAGTTAGTTACTTTTTCCCAGTTTATTTCTATAAGTAACCAGTGAATTAGAGCGAATCAAGGGAAAATAAAACACAGTTTTCGACTTTATTCCTTTGAACTCATTTGATTTTTCATCATCATCAGTGCTGCCGCAGAAACGTTAAGTTTCATTTGAGTTTGTTCACCCAGCATATTTTTTGCTCTGAAAAATTATGGATTGAATTTACTGTTTACAGAAAATATAGGTAGGTATTTAAATTTAAATATTTTCCTCCAAAAATTGGCCTGTAATACAAAAATATGTTAAGCAGTTTGTGGTAAAAATAAAACTAATAGTAGGTATGTATAGAAATAGCAGTAGTTAGCGATTTTATTCGCACATATATCATGTTTTTCTTGGAAACTGTCTCTTGATATTCTAGAATAAAAGTATCCTATTTATTGATTAAAATACCCACATAGTAAGTTTTACAAATTTTCTACAAATGACTAAAAATAGATTTACCTATAACATTATGATTATTATTAAATAAAAGGTGTATAGAATATATTTATTTGTGTTTACCTTTTTATTAAGAAGTTAATTGATTAACTATGACTTTGACTTTTTAGACGACCTTAAAACAGTGTAATTCCTATAATAACTTATGAAATCAAGCTTAATGAGATTAAAAACCAATTGTCTATAATATATATGCATAATGTTATATCTAATCTCATTACCAATAATTGAAAAAATGTTTTGGTCGAATCGCTTTTACTCTCAAGAATCGCTATTGAAAAGAAATCAATTCCCTAAATGATTGCATTAATAAAACGGCCTCGATTTTCTTAATTTTCTAAAAGAACCGAGGGTTGTTGTTGAAAGGCTTTTAATGAAAAAAGTAGAATAGAAATCGGGCATGAAAAATATTATTCAATTCGAAGAATAATATCAGTAACTGTTAAAAAATAGGAATGATTATTCAAGAAATTCTTTAGAAAAACTGTAGTTTAGTAATTGAATCAAAAAAAGATTAGTCCTCTGGTTTGTGTGAAAATTAAGCTTGGATGTGCTGTTAGTTTTTGAAGTGTGAGTTAGGAAGGCGGTTCTTGGACCAATTTTTAAATAAAATAATTAAATACGTGTTTCAGTTTAGCTTTTCAACTCCTAACGTGAAAAATAAAATGAAACGCGGATGAAAATAATAGTTAGATAGATTTTATTTTATTTGATAGGTATACAAGTTTATCACAGATTTTCTCGCAATACACAATAAAGTGATACACAATAAAGCAACGGAAGAACGTGATTTTTACAAGACGACAATACTGCGAGAATGGACTATAAATAATTTATTTATTTATTTAAGCTTATTGCAAAATACAAAAGGCCGACTTAATGCCATAGTGGCGTTATCTACCAGTCAGCCTTCACGATGTTCAGAAAGTGTGTTTGGTGGTGCTTGAGAGGATTTACCAGTTATTAAATATGGAATATCTTAATACAATACATTATACATAAACCAGAACTGAGACACAAATGCACAAAGTATACCTACTTACACACAGCATGCTGCACAGTGTATCGGACGAGTATATGTACGAGTATATCTAGGTACTGCCTGCCAAGGAGATGCTGATATACCCTAGTTTTGAAAAAATTTTTGCTCGTATACATTAACGGATGTCAGTGGGCAGCGAGTTCCAGAGTTCGATCGCTTGAAGAGTGAAAGAATAGGCATGTTGACTAATTTTTATTTTTGTATATTTTAATTTATTTAAAAAAGCAAAAAATACGTGTCTATTGTTTTTTTATTTTGTAACTGACGGACTAATTAGAATTTTGATTTTCAAAAGTAGTCCACATCCTCATTAGATACGAATCCAGTCCGGTGAGAAGAAATTTTTAGGAGAAGATTTACCAATATCAAGGAACTCTTTGTGAATGGACATAATGACGAGTAATATCGCTTCTATTTTCAAATCGCGACGAACACGAGCCAACGTTTGCGAGAGCAATTTCGCCGCGGAACATGTATCATCACTCTCCCAAGACCGAGCGATGGAGAGGTAACCGCAATATGGCGAACGTCGAACGCGCGTATAAACAATGTACATTGTAAACGCCGTCTGAATAATGTTCCCATTAGCGGGGATCTACATATGGGTGGTTCATCAGGAGCACGGTGAATTAAGGTCGTCTTAAGTGCCGCTTCGTACCTACCGCGCTGTTTTATACAGCTCTTTAATTAAATTACGTTGCGTGACTAGAAAACCACAAGTGACACCGCGAACCTTGTGAATTATGTCGGAAGGCTTTTCTCAATAAGAATAAACATCGACCTCGCACACCTTGAAATGTTTATGCGGGGTGTTTTATAAAAGGCTAACGATTCAGATTATCGATATTGTGAAACGAAACCATATCTCGTATTGGTTAAGCACGTGTTTGATTTGATTTGGTGGACTGGGAACTTCTTTATTTTCAAGTAGGTAACCGGTACATAAATGGTACGAATAACGTAAACGTGACGGAAACGTAGGTACCATCCATTTCCACTCAGTGTATCGACTTAGTATTCATTTTTAGTTTAACTATAATATATCAATAACGATAATATTTATTATCTTCAAGATTGATGGATTGATGGAAAAAAAATATAGGTACCTAGGTATTTTCTACTAATGAAAAAGGAAGCGAGAAATAGAAAGTCTTAAGAAAAAACTCGTTAATTGAGTCGCTGAGTAAAAACAAGGCTTTCCTTTTGTCGTTTCAAAAAAGTGTAAAAATGGCGACGTAACAAGGTTGTTTAGTGCGTGACCGTGCAGAAACGACCCCTGCCCGTTCGCGCCACCGACTCAACATCGACCCAAATCCGAAAATAATGGACAACAGAGCGAGCGATCACGCTGCAAATAACTCGCACACAATTGAATTAATTAATCACGAAGAAGCGAGTTCCAATGTAGTTAAAAAAACTTGTGCAAGTTGAAGGCGAAGTTTTAAGGAGAAGCTAACGAGGAACGGGACCGTGGATGAGAGATGAAAGTTCATTCGAAGTCCGACGAGTGCGGACCGAACGCACCAGACAAGAATAGCTGCAATTTAAAACTCGATTACAATTCGAACACAGCGCGGACGCGGTTATTAAAAATCTCTACCCGTGGAAGGTCGACTGGGAGAGTCGTTAGCAGGAAATAGGAAGTTAGCCAGCACGATGAGTTTTGTAGCATCAACGAGTATACACGTACTGTACTTTAATTAACGTGGTTTTTTATATTGTAACGAGGTGGCCGTATTGGCACTACGTTACTATATTTGGCTGTAAGAAAGTCTATAACTCGTTATATACAAGAGATGTAAGGAATTCTCGCGAAAGCGATATTCTCTTTTCAAATATCAAAAAAACAACGAACGATGAATTTGAAGATTTCTCCGTGATGCGTCAGTTTTTTTTTTAATATGTACATAGGTAATTATATTTTTTATAAGTTACGTTTAAATATATTTTATGAAGGGTCATAATTATCATATTATCACAACCTCTATATCAACGTGAAACTAAAAATCAATTATCTCTCTTGATTTTAAGTGAAAATAAAACACGTACCAAGGTATTTTTTATTTGTTTCCCTCGTGAGGTAATAAAGATGTTTTATATAGTAAAAAAAACATTGTACTCGCGTTATTTCAATGTAAAGATAAAGTTTAACACTAAACTGAAGGTGGCATTGGAAATTTCGCGTTACCATAAAATCTTATTTACCATAAACTGTCAAACGAGAGTGGCAGAAGTTGCGAGCTTTGTTTACGAGCTATAAAATAAATCGAATGAAACTGTGACTGCACGTCGAAGAGAACCTATCAGTATATAAATGTAAAATAAGTAATGTTTGTTGATTGGATACTCGACAAGGTCCTTTTTTCATTGAGAATGCTACATAGTAAAGTTGTTCAAATATTTCCTTGGTGTCAGCCTTCAATAAAATAAAAATTATCACTAGAAATAGCGTACTAAGTCATTTATTATCTTTTCACTTCAGTAGCTCAAACATGTAGGTTTTGCTGTCTGAAATCAGTGAGCAAAATGCGATGAGTGAGACAAAGTAACTTTTAATTTTTGTTTTCAGAAAACCGCGAATATCTTATTCAGCCTTGGGTTAATCATACAATTCGAAACATTTACTCTCTATATTCTTTCCCGCCATTAGAAAGAGATAGAGACAAAGATCAGCCCTTCAATCATTGAATCCTTCGCTTGCTCAGGATTCAAAATCAGCACTCGCAGCAAAAAATGATTTTGCTCTCTTGTTGCACAAATAACTATTCCCTTTTTAGTTAATATTTCTTGAAGTCAATTTGATTTTATTAAATTACTTTTTTTTTTACAAAAAAAATGGCGAGTAGCAGGGCAAAGCAAAATCTAACCTAATATAAAGGTACAAAATTTGGTTCCGTGTCAATTAACTTTCAGGAAATTTGTAACGATTTGATTATTTAAATAAATAATCAGTCGATGCTGCAGTCTAAAATGCAGATAGCATTGTAGAGCACCAATCAAAATTGCAAATTTGCACAACATGGCTTCGTTAACGGAACACCGGCACATTATTATTTAACGGAACTGTAAAAGTAAATTGATAAAAAAACAACAGGGGTTACACTGTATATAATAATATAATAATTATGAAGATATTACTTTCAATCTAACTAATTTGATAAAAAAATACAGGTTTTTATCTGTATTTTTTGAAAAGCGGATTTACAGTTTTGTACCTATTTTTTAAATCGGGTTTACATTAATTGGTTTTTTTATTTATCACGTCGTAGCCATGAAGGATTTACATTAAACATCTGATGTGTTGCTATATGAAAAAAAAAAGTTATACTTACTTGAAAGATAGGTGTAGGATTTTTTCCTTTACTTGAATTTTTCTGTCCCAAAACATTTTGTGAAAGAATAAAAGGAATTCTTCTAGTATGAATAAGAACAAGTTGTAATTATTTATTATGACTATAGTGTCCGCTAAAACATCTCTAAACCGACAAAAAAGGGCCAAAGAATGAACTAAGAGGCAGAGAGGCTGAACCACGTGCCAAAACCATAATTAATGATGGCGCTTGTTTACATACTGTCATTTATGGTGACAAATTATCAATAAAATCAACGCTAATAGTACAGTATATTATTCACTTCTAATAAGTACATTAATGGCAAACTTGAATGAGACATGATGATTAACGAATATGTTTATTAAGAGTCTGTTTGTTTGCATTTTAAAATATATATTTTTTGCAGTTTTATATGAAGGAAAAGACATTCGTTGACTGAAAATCTAGCATATCTTGCTGGTGAGATGAAGATATTTGTTGAAGGTTTGGTTTCCCCAAATCGATGTCTGAGTGCCTATTTCGCGTATGATTTATGTTGCGCAAGATCGATCGTCGACCCTTAGGGAAGCTTTAAGAATCGTTATAATCTCATTCTATTATTTATTCCGATAAATCTGCTTCATTTATTGACGGGATTTACTTATAATAATAGTACATTTGGCATTTAAATTCCTGTTAAGATTAAAACCATAGTAAAAGGGTTGGTACCTTAATAAAATAATTAAAAGGATGCTTTATTATCCAGGTATAAAGAATCCTCGCGAGGTAATCCCGAAATTCATCAGGGAAAACCGCAGGGAACAGTTAGTTATACTAATCATTATAAATTTGTACATCCATCAAGCGAGCGGAATCCCGAGCGCAAACCTAGACCATAATATAATACGCCGTAGCGTAAATTATTGTCTTCGTTTGATCTCGGTTGCTTTAGCACCCTCAACATGAAATAATATTTAGCGAAATGGTCTCGCTACACAGGAGGGGACCGTAATTAAATTAATTAAGTTCGAAATACGTTAGAAACAAAGTTCGATGCGGCTACTGGAGACACGTTAATATAGTTAAGTATAGGGAGATGATCCCTGAGTCGGAACCTGGGGCCGCGGTGGCGGTCCCTTCGTCCCTTGGGTATTCGTATATGGTCTCGACACCCTGCATGCTAATAGCCAATCATATTCTGTTTACATTCCATCACTGGGTATGAATAATTTGTTATTGTCTCTGCAAACAGTGTGCGCCGCTGCGTCACGGTCAGCATTGTCTGCCGGATTAATTTGTGTCCGACTGTAGGCACGCAATCTGGCGGCAAAATCAGAGCGGCATCGGCAATCGTTTGATGCGATTTCAAAATATTAAAATACGAATGGAAATATTAATACCACTTTTGTTATCTTTATTTAATTATAATTGTTGCAGTGCGTGAAATGCTTTCACGGACAACGATCCACTTCTGTTTAAACGTTTCGTTTTACGCAGGTCCTCTATAGTGTAGGTATTTTCGTAATCTATAGTTGTAAGTTGCCGTTTAAAGTGCTCCGTTGAGAGTTATGTTCTGTCGTGAAAGCAGATTAAAGAGGTCGTGGATCGAGCGTGGTTCTTCGTAATCAGTTTTGGTTAGACAATATTGGATTTTAATTAACTGTATCGCAGTTTGTAACCGCATCGACTAATCGATAGACTGCGCTGCCGATGTCGATGGTTGCTGTGGTATTTCCAATTTGATTTATTAGAGTTGAAAATTAATAACACCGCCATAATTATCTTCACTGAACGTTAGGTAAACGGGAACCTATTTGTGTAAATAAAAATAGATTGCTTGCCACATGTGGACATAGATAAGTAATAGTGTGTTAACCCACATTGAAGAAATTTTGAATAAATCGTATTTTTAAATCATATCGTAATTTTGTTTCAGTATTTTTTTATCTTTAAATGTTTTTTGATATTTAAACAATGTAATAAGGTAAACACATAATTAAAAAACGCTCTATAACTCTCAATAAAGCGTTTTGAATCAATAACTTAATATTGTGGGTTAACATGTTATTGCTTATCTGCGTCCATGTATGATAGAGCATCACTTGAGAACGGCTCGACCGATTTAGGGGATTTCATTTATTATGTACTCGCAATTCAGGACAATAATTTTTTTTGGGAAATCTGTAAGAAAACTAGGAAATTTATATATTTTTTTATAGTAAACTCTGTGTGATCAAGAAGTTTCGAAACTACCTAACCTATGGAGCTGAAATTTGACAGGAAGGTTGTTTATAGAAGGAGTACCTACCTAGAGTCTAGACATCAGTTAAGAAAGAATTTTCATCATAGAGTCCCCGAGGCATTGCTGAAATTCACATGGGTTAATCCGCGGTCAACAGCTGTTATATGATTAAATTTTCAGCAATAACTTTAATTGTGACAGCATAACTTATACAAATCACGATTAAGAAAAATCCCTAAATTAATATTATAAATGCGAAAGTAACTCTGTCTGTTAGGCTTTCACGCCTAGACGGCTCAACCAATCATCATGAAATTTTGCACACACGTTGTCACGGGTAGGTACAGAGAAGGACATAGGGATCCGAAATTAACGCGGGTGAAACTGCCTAAAATTTTGCATACGACCCGTAGTCGCGGATACAGAATCGAATATAGGGTGATATAGGGCAGAAGGGTACTTTTATCCCGGAATACCCGTGGGATATCCGAAACCGCGGGGAACTAGCTAGTTATCTATACTGTAATCCTACTAATATTATAAATGTGAAAGTGTGGATGTTTGGATGTTTGTTACTCAATCACACAAAAACGGCTGAATGGATTTGGATGAAATTTGGCATGCACGTTGTCAGGGGTACAAAGAAGGACATAGGGTACTTTTTATCCCGGAATTCCCGCGGGAACTCTGAAATTACCGCGGGCGAAACCGCTGGGCACAGCTTACTAATATTATAAAGAGAAAAGATTTGATTTTGTTTTCGTTTGTTTGTTACTATTAACTCAAAAACTACTGGACTGATCTTAAAAACACTTTCACCATTAGAAAGCTACATTATCTCTGAGTAACATAGCCTCATAATAATGTAATCCGGAATTCCCGCGGGAACTCCGAAATTATCGCGGGTGAAACCGAATGTTACCTAGATATTTTTTTGACTAACTTTAACTAGATATTTTTTTGAATAACTTTAAGGCAAATAAAACGATGACTTTCGATCGTGCACCGGCAATAAAATGAAACGAGCTTGTATACGTGTGACGGCAAAACTGAAATATCGTTAAACTTGCAAAACGACAGCGTAGTCGCCATTGTCCTGCAAAAGCGAGACTATCAATTTTGTTCAATCTATTTTATTGTAGGTACCTGCCCTGCCATTTGTTTATCTTTTAATCGTTTATTACGGTTCTTTGAGAAGTTAGAGATTATATATTAAATCTATCCTTACGTAAATAGGTAATATTTGGTTACTAAATAATATATCAGTTGTGTGCATGGTACCGAAACAAACATACCTACATTAGAGTACAAACTCGCTGTGCCCCCTTTCACCCGCGTGAATTTCGGAATTCCCGCAGGAACTCCAAACTTCTTTCATAAGAACCTTCTCCTTACAAGAACAAACACAACAATGAACGAACTAGCGAAATTGGTCCAGCCGCGCGATGCCGTGACCAAGGGGAATAGGGATTCATTTTTATATACGAAGTAGGTATACACATAGATGTTGCGTTCAAGTGACGCAACTAAAAACTCCTAACGACACGTTGCAGAGGGGCCGGGTAGTATGTGTATGCATTTCGAGTAGAATGCAGGTAGACACGCAAACGGTAACCAATCGAAATTGCAAATTTGCGCAGGGGCCCGCTTCGGTTCGTTAGCGACTTGTGTTTACGCGTTACCCACAACTAGGGATGTCAACCTCTAATTGAACGCGGTTTACTTTTAGTTGTGATCTGATTTCACACCACGTTTAAACACGTAAACATTTTCTTATTTACATATAAATATATATTACTTAGGTATATATCATACTTAATAAAGATGTATGTACGTCATAAATATTTTGCGGTTGATTACCTACGTCCTCGAAAAGAATCGAATTTAAATTGAGATGCTGCCTGCAGCATCTTCTGTACTTAGGACTCAGACCAAATAAAAACTAAAGACGGAACGCGTAGAACAAACAAGTGAAGCCAGGAAAAAGACACTACGCCGTGCACGTGCCACGTACACAGAAACACGCACAAGACACCATACCTGGGAATCGTTGTGGCACTTTCTTAAGCACCACATGCATATGCAACCGGCTTCACTTCGTTGTTCGAGACGTTCCGTCTTTAGTTTTTATTTGATCTGAGACTTAGGTATTCTTATAGCTAAGGAAAAAGAGACAGGCGTAAACTTAAATTTACAAAGTGTTCTTATATATAACACCTAAATGATGGCCCCAACTACATAGGTATATGGGTAATAAAATTTAAAAATAAGTACCTACCACTATTTTGTTTTGTTTTACAACACAAAATAGATAAATAAAACACTTAATTTCGACCAAATACAGATTAAATTCGAAATAAAAAAATGGACGATGTCTGTATTAAATAGGATTTTACAAAATATACCTAGGACAACAATTTGCAATTTCAAACCGTATAACGATGCTAATAAACATTAAATATACATTTAGGTACTTAATTTACTTAAAACTGACTAAATGCATCAAAAATGCGTAATTATACAAAAAAAAAGTAAGAACATGCCAGTAACTACTTATATTTCATCTGCTTTAGTACGTACGTCGTTTCAGCCCTATAGCAAAAAAGCAATGTAGTTAAAACCCTTAATGAAACTTCTTCAACGTAACGTTTTAATAATGGTGAAATTTTATGATTTGCATATTTGTGTAGCAATCCATTACTCGTGTTAGCTACTATTTTGTGGCGTATGGGCGGCGATGGGTCATTTGCATGAGCCACTTAAGTTCTTTCGAGTCATGTTTTAGTAATAATATGTAAATAGGGTTAATAAATAAATCGTATACGATATAATTAATCATAACCCTTAGTCACAGCCATCACAGGTCATAGCTACAGTAGGTTACATTTTTTTGGTGTTTTAATATTAGTTTTTAACCAAATGTAAGATAATTTGAATGTAAAAACTATGCCAAGTTGTATGCTCCATTGAATAAATTTGAGCATAACTATAGAATTTGGCACCTATTTTGATCCCAATCCTTTTGTTGGTGAAGTCGGCAACCAAGCATATTCTTATACCTACTGAACTTGACTTCCACTTTCACTTTATGTTTTTGATTGGATATTATTACTTTTAAGAAGTAAATAAATAAATTATTATTATTCATCATTTAAAAATGATATATATTTTTTTCTAGAACATTTTTTTACCTACTTTCTTACTTAACTTTGTTATCACTTTGTTGATACTAATTATCCATAATTTTTAGTTTTTACCTTTTTTGTTTTGTATAGGTACTAGTTTACCTTGAAGCAAAATATAAATTTTCTAGGTCATATGGAAGAGGGTTAAGTTTTTGATCTAAAAGTCAGTCATTCAGTCAAAAAATGTCGGTTTTTTAATGTTAATACGAGTATATCAATAACTGTATGAGCTAAATTTATGAAATTTTTGATTTTAGACAAGCTAAGACATTAATAAATGTGTTAAATTTCATATATGTAGGTTAAATAGGTTTCGAGTTGTGAAGGAGTCAAACATAGCTCAAATGGTTCGTGTAATATTACACACGGCTGCTGTGTCGCCAGTTCCTTTTTCTTTGAACTTGGCTGAATACGCTGCCCTGTGTCTAGATAATATTACACACGGCTGCTGTGTCACCAGTTCCTTTTTCTTTGAACTTGACTGGATACGCTCCCCGTTTCTAGATCGAGTCAGGATAAAAAGACTGCGTTAGAAAAACACACATCACACAATATGTGCGTGTCACTGAATGTATGTATGTAACTATATATATATTTTTAATTCGGCAAGTCTTAGGTTGATGTTAGTGTGGAAAAAAAAAATGTTTTTGACTAACTAAAAAGTCTTTGTTGATTCAATTCAAAACTTTTTCTACTAACATGAGAAAGTAATTATTTGCAAAAATTAAATTAAAATGTTTGTGTAACACTAGACTTTCTATATACACATATATACTACATACTATATACATTATCTACCTACAGTCTACACCAACTAAATTTTACGTTTAGGCACCGTGTCTGGTCCAGAACGTGCATTAGCTCAAAGCAAACCGCAGTGTAGCTACTACGGCGTACTGTTTCTCTGTATAAATTTTACACCACATGTGTGACTCGAGTGATATAGTTTTATTTCCTAAATGTCCCCTTTAAAACTGGGGTAACTTTTCCTAATATTAGTATTACACTGCAGCTTATGCACTAAGAGAACTTTATAGTTTTCTTGCTCGGGTATAAATATTTTTTAAACCTAGTTAAGTAGGTATTATTTAATTCTCAGTTAATCGTTCTTATAGTTTTGTTAAATTATGTTTTTTACTTTTTTTTTTATTTGGGTTCATATTTTAACATTATTCAATAAAAGACATTAAGATAAAGCCAGGTTCAAAAATATTCCTCTAATAAATATAGCTGATAAAATCCAATACTAGGAGCTGAGCTGAGACACCGTTCCAGTTTGCTGCTCGAGTAAATTTACATACGATCAGCGAAATATAATTTAAAATACAACTTCTATGTCCGCATCTCACAGTAAACTATTTCTCATCGAGATAAGATATTATATTCAGTGCATAGTGGCCGTGTGAATTATTATCCTTGTCTAATACTGGAATATTTTCCGCCTATAGGCAGCACCCCTACTATGAGATTTACATTTACGTCACGATTGAAGCAGTCAATGCCGTGCTGTTTAACCAACTTAATTAAATACATTTACAAGTTTATCTATTTCACGTTAAATTTTTAATGCTCCAACGTAAATTGTACCGCAGCTAGGTATACTCGCAGACTATCAATGTAAAAACCAATATTAGTTGAAGATAATTAACGATGTACCTAGTTATTAGATATCTAAGAGGTTAGGTATAGATGTGAGACTATGTATTGCAGCTGTATTCACTAGAGTTTTGGCAGTTCTTTGGTAACATTTTGGATCGTGTTAAAAGACATCCTAAATTCTAGTACTTAGATGATATTATTCCGTGTATCAGCTAAATCCATACATTCAAATCTATATTAATATCATAAAGCTGAAGAGTTTATTTGGTTGAATGCGCTAATTTCAGAAACTACTGGTTGGAATTGAAAAATTCTTTTTGTGATGGATAGTTTACATTTATCCAGGAAGGCTATAGACTATAGTAAAAGTCAGATCAATTGTTAAAATTTATCCCATAATGTGGCTCTTTTTGACTAAATATAATGAGGCTATACACGTAACATCACACTACGACCAATAGGAGCGGCGCATCAAAAGCTGCAATTGAAACCGCACCGCATAAACTTACACATTTAGAAGGAGTCATTTTATTTTTTTTATTCAAATATTCCGACATTAACAATCAGTTTTTGTCTTTTGTCATTTATCGCTCCCTTTTATTCGACACTAGTAAACTAATGCAATACACGGTTGTATTGTCACCACGACTACACTCACCCACAGACTCACAGTGAGGCTGCGGCTACCTAATCTATGAAAGTAAGCGGATCACGTCAACTTATTTGTGTTTGTTATGAGATCGGAGCCCGGTGGCGCTCCGCTCCGTGCAATTGTCTTGCACCCGCACTCGCCCTTAGTATTGTGCAAACAAACCTGGCTTCTAATGCACAACTGACTTTATATGTTGCAGTTGAACTATAAATATCACTTTATATTTCTTAAAAACACGTGAACTATAGAGACACTACTACTACTACTGTTGCCCGCGTTTCGGAGGTCCCACTGGAACCCCAAGAGAAAGAGTAGGTACCCTATGTCCTTTTCTGTACTCCTAACAACGTGTATGCAAAATTTCATGACGATCGGTTTAGCTATTTAGGCGCGAAAGCGTAGCAAACAAAAAAGCAAATAAACTCTCATTCACACTTATATAGTGAGGTTTACCTACACACGAAAACGATTAAAGTGTGTGTATGGAACGGCGCAAAATTATGTTCGCTTGAAGACACGTGGTAAGCTGATTTCACCACCTGTAAAAATGCGTGACTCTGGGTATGCTGGATGCGTTTTTAAGCCTATTAAATCTATGATTCTAAACACTGGTACAAATCACTAGTGTTCAAGGATTTCTGTTTTCAAATTGCTAAAACAACCTTATATTGTACTTACCTGTATATTCTGCATACATATAAACTAATTTTAATTCACACATAGGTACATACATAATGTTTTAGTTTTTAACAATAAAACCATAACATTTAACATGTAAAGATGTAATTTATCATCTTCTAACATTAGCCAAAATTTGTGAAGAAACGTTAAACCAAACCAAACCAAACCAACGTGTGTTAAAAAAATTAGAATCCGCATTTACCTACCTATACGTAGTAGGTAATCAGCCGATTGAAAAAGAAGGAAGCGACTACAAAGGGCATCGGCTATTTTCTTAATCGGACACCTATGAATAAAATATAAATCTTACGAGTATAGAGGTAAAGACTGAAATCGTTTGGATTTTAGTTTGCTTAGACTGGAACCCTGAATAAACTGTACAGATACGCGGGTAGCATAAGCGAAAGGTAACTATGTGTTGGTTTAGACAGCGGAATGCTGAATTTGTTGTGACCGGAATATCATGACTGGATATGGTATACCTACTTAAAATTTCCCTTGATTTCGATAAAAGAAAAAGTCAAGTAAATTAAATATTCGCACTGAAAGAGCAAATGCTACCTATACAAACGCGATAAAAGTAAAAACTAACTCTATTATTTGATCCACACATATTTTGAGAGGAATGTACAGTATAAAGAATTAGTAAAAAAAAGTGCAGGATTGAGAACTTAATATGTTTTGCTATTTGAGTAATAAAAATAGGCATAAAACCTCATAGCCACATAAAATATCTATCTATCCCGTTTGTGACAAGCTCTATATAAGTAGGGCCTGTGTAAGAAACGAAATAACTGAGTAATGAAAGGTCGCCCCGCCTTGGGCCACCAGCAAAATCAATTTCGGAAAACTGTCATTTTCTGTACAATTTTCTTTCAGCGAATTTGGTATTTGTTATTTAAGTAATAGGTATAACAATGTTTCTTGTTGGATAATAACATTTTTAATTCGTTTATCAAAACTAATTTGTAAGTATTACGAGTAAAATGCAATATTCTCATTACTATCAGTAAATGTTTTAAATTTGACCAAAGAATCATATAGGGTAAAACCAGGATAGTTACCCCGATCGTAATTACTCTAGTTTCGCAAATGAATCGCGTGATATTTTATTTATCTATCAAAAAACTTTCCAACTACTAGTGGACCGCGTCTCATGTCTCTGTCTGATTGCACGGGAACGCAAGGTGCGATCAAAGATTTTTCGGGATAGATGCCTTGTTTCCCGGCGGGTCGTCTATCCTAAATGTAATTTATATGGACTAGACAACTATCCCATATATGGGATAGATGTCACAAAGAGTAGAGGTCCGTAGAAATCGCTAATACTCTGGAAATTTCAAAGATAATGTCTTTTACATTTAATAAATTTGTAGATAAAGAACCAAAGTACTTGCCAGTTTAAAAAATAAAATATTTTGATTTATGTACTGGGAGATATAAAATGATTTCGAAAAGTGTGGCAACTATCCGGGTTTTACCCTATCATTTAGCAAATCTTACTATAAGTACATATGTATCTAATTAGCGTTAGTGACATCCAAAGGCAAAATTTAGACGCCTTAAATTTAATGGTCTAAAATGTAAATGTCATCTCCGGACCAATTTAAATTAAATATAACTGACCAAAACTTACTTATCCGAATAAAAGTTGAGAAATAACTATACCTACCTACTGTCGATGAAACGGAAAAATGGCAATTTAATATTTTGAAATCATATCCGCAGAAATGAAATTTCCTGTAACAACTAAAAACACTCGTTTTTATTGTTATCGTAGGTACCTACAACGAAAGTATTTCGCTTCGAGGCACAACCTCCCCATTGTACAACTGTCACGAACCCAACAACTGTCTGAGGGCATATTCAAATAATATAATCTTAGCATACGCTCCGCGAATTTGAGTAGTACGGAGCTCACCAAATGTCACATTTAAATAACCATCACGATTTAAACTTACCACCTTGATTTTGCCTATACACCGGGCCTGTAACTACCTTTTATTAGCCAACTAACTGTGCCCCGCGGTTTCAACTGATGCGTGAGTTATAGAATTCCCGCAAGAACGCCAAAGTAGCCTAATTTATTCTAGCAATATATAATATTATAGCAGGGAAAATTACGTCAAAACACGTCCAACAGTTTCAGAGATTCACCCGAGTGAGTTCGGGAATTCCCGGAGGAACTCCAAACTTCTTTCATCAGAACCTTCTGTTAGCGATTCATATTTTGTATAAAGTCTAGAGTAGTGATGGCCACATCACATCCCTCTTGACAGGTGACATAAAACGTCATGTGACGCGTATTTGGGGTGGAAGCCGTCAACGGTGAGTGAGATCGGCATTATCGTTTGTGGAATTGGCGCGAGTGCACGCACGCGCGCATTTACTTTGTGATACAGTAAATAAAACAGTTGCTTAATGTATTAATCGAGTATCATTTCTAACAGTTCAGAAGTGCGGTAAAGAAACCAAACACCCATGGCCAGGACTAAGGCGCTCCGGTGCATCACACCAGGCGCCAGGCGCAGACCGGGTAAGCGACGGTGCTGCCCTGTGCATATTCTCAAGGTGCGGCCTGACGACGAAACATAAGACCAGAAAACCAAGTTCAATCTGGTATGTACTTACCTAGTGTCTTCGTTTAATGCTGAAAGCGAGAAGATACAGCGGTATCTACTGAATATGTGAACGCTGGATGAGTCTTTGTTTAGCATACAACACGCAACATTATGCATAGTTTAATATATTGATATACATATAACGGTATTTACAGAATACGTAAAGGCTGGTTTATTTCTTCTTTTAGTTGTCATACAAAATAAGTTTCAGACATTATATAGTTAAAATTTATATCTACCCACATAGCAGTGTTTACTGATATAAAGGTTGTAATTTTCCCTTTTCTGAAAGCCATGGTGCAAGTTTACCCACCTAGGTAGGTGTGTAAAAAAAGAAAAAAAAAGTAACTAATGTTTATCACGAAAGGTGTAACAACACCATGGACCAATTAATTAATTAGTTCAATTGATCCATGAACAACACGAAAGTTAGCTGAGTTGCATAGTTTTTCTTTTGTCTCATAGGATCTCCTATGCAAGTTAATAGTTCCCAGCTCTGATATCAAGTTAGTTAGCATGCCTACCTACTATTTGAATGAAGTATCTAATAATCATGCAAACAGACAAAGCTTCATTGAATCATTTAGTATAAATCTGTGGATGCAGTAATGTTATTTTGATTAAAGAATTATCTAATCTTACAGTCTAGTGGGTAATAATATTGTACCTACCTGTGCTTTAGAAATAATCTCTTATGATTTTCTTATGATAAAAGACTAATATTAGTGACTACCTTCAAATAAAAAAAAAAATAGAACATCAATTTTGTGACCGAAGTATTCACTCATAATTTATTACAGTGCCTTTCCTAAGTTTCTTGTATGAGGGGATTGCTTCTATCTGAAGTCGAGATCTAACTTTAGCTGTGGTTAACCTTAATTAGAAAAAGAAATTTGGTAATTCTTTCAACTTCAAAACTAGCCAAATTTTGAAAACGTGCAGCTACCTAAACAGCTTAGTAAAGAGTCAATCAGTAGCAAATATCGCTTAGTGACTAGGGTTGTAACACCGTAGTAGGGGCTTGAGTTTTATCCCTAGGAGATATAGCAAGACTTTCAAAAATAGCAGTAAAAAAATGAGACTAGCAAGCAAAACTAGGTACCTATCCTTGAAATATGACAAAATAAGTTATCGGCTTTAGCAATCTTCGACCATATTCCACAACTTTATAGAATATCATGGCATAGATATTAGGGATAATGTTTTAGAGAAACTATTTAAGACAGTAAACAATACTAAAATAAATTCAAAGGACTTTGAGCTTACCCTAGTAAAACTTATCTTCGCAAAGTGTTAATTATCCAAGATAGATAGATACACATCACACCAGTAAGTGACATTAAGATATGTTAAATAAACTGAATGAGACAAAGCCTTGTAATAATGTAATAGATAATACCAAATATAAAATATAAGAGTTGATCAGGGCTTAATTGCATCAGTATGATACCTTGTGTGTTTACGATTTACTAGCAAAATAACGTAGTTGCCCTGTTGAGCACCCTGTATCTTGTAAGGGCCTCCCTTAGTGAAAAATTTATAGACATGAACGACTACATAATCTACGATGCCTCTTTGGATAAATCATGTCACTGGATTTCGTAGAAAATCGAAAATCGTAGTATCGTTAGATCTATCTTGACTATCAAAGATATTTTGTATAGCTGTTTTACGGCTAAAACGCATTCCGCTTAGCAGAACGCGAACATAGTCATGTTATGTAACATTAGTAGAAACTAATAGTACTTACAAAGAAGCGTAGAAAAGTAGACTTAAGCAAACGGGTAACTTTGGACCTATTTTCTTCGTAATGGTGAATTTTAGTAAAAAGAAAATACGTCTTCATTATTCAGTCTCATAAGACACAGAGAAAATAGTATGATAACTAGCGACCATGTAGGCGGTGTAGGCGCATTACGGTCGCAACGAAGCAATTACTCTAACTTTCCCGAAACTCCCCTTGCTGGCACCTCGAATGTATTTCCCACAATATTTCCAAACTGAAATTTTGAAACAGTGACTGGGTAGAAAAGTAACCGAACGGCGGCGTTCTACCTACATTCATTATGCCAGTAAATGTATTTGTGCACTATGGTCTTGTGCACGGGAGTCACCCGGCGATACTAGTTTTCATCCTAAACTGAGTTGTTGCCTCTTCTATCTATTCTGTGGTAAAAGGTTTGCGGTCAGAATTTAACAACTCTGTCGAGTTATTGAATTGCAATAATAATCCCTTAATATCTGGGTCACCGAGCTTCGCTCGTTGTGTATAGCGCCATCTGTTTTTAAGTAGAAAACAAACACTCATATTTCATTGCCTGAAAACACGGATGAAGCGACGCTTTCAAAAATGAAACCTAGCTAGATTGATTAATCGCCCCCGAAACCCCCGGCATACTAAATTTCATAAAAATTGTTGGAGCAGTAGTAACAGTAATAAAATTGAAGAGTTTGTTGTGAACAGATTCTTGAAGTAGGTACTTTTCACAAGTAGAACTATTTAAGTTATTTAATTTACTGATAGCGTAAATTGAGGCAACGAGCCAATGAACTGGTTTATTTATTTATTTATTTGTTTAAGTACACAAAACAGATTGTAGTCATTACGATTTTTACTTATTGTAGTGTATTATTATATGTTCCGACCACAAACCAGAGATATGCATACCTAGAAAGACTAAAAATATCGAGCGAAGTACAAAGTAATATTTAAATTTATTTTGATATTTATGGATCTCAGAAAAATAGAACCACAATTAGCAAGTGCGACGGAGGTAGTCGTTGATATTTTTTAAGTATACCCTAAAATTACAATTAAAACGTCCACATCTGCACCTTTAGCGACGAGCTCATTATATTGGCGACACATCCGTACAACTGGATTGTAAAAAGATGTGTTGTTAGTGAATATCCGAAGTGAGAAGGTATTGGGACGTCTATAGCGATAATTGGTGTTGAAATTTAAAAGTGATAGGATGTAAGGGCTACCGATCTGGTGGTGTATTATTTTATGTAGCAGGATCTGGTCTCTACCCTTGCGACGGGTTTCTAAAGAGATCATACCGAATCTGTTCAACCTGTCCCCGTACGTCTGAAGCGATCTTGTGGAATTTTTATACCTGAAAGTAATTAACTTTAGACAGCGTTTTTGAACTCTTTCAATTCGGTCAATGTGCACCGTGTAGTAAGGAGACCATACAACCGAGTTGTATTCGAGAGTACTTCTGACGAGGGTGCAGTAGAGATAAATGATGCTAGCGGGTCTTTTTTTAAAACCTTTGGTGGATCTGGAGATGAAGCCCAACAGACTGAGGCTTCTATTAATTACATGATCATTATGGTATCTAAATGTAAGTTTTTCGTCAAATATTATACCTAAGTCTTTAGCTAACTGGTATTGCTTTGGAATTTTTCTTGTTGTTTATGGTCAGACCATGGAGCGAGCGTGCTGCCGATGGCTACCTGCTGACACCGCAGTGAGCGTGCTGCCTGAATGTGAAATAATAAACCCCGGAGCGAGCGTGCGTCCATCGATCAGCATTGGAGCGAGCGCGCTACCTATCGTGATGACAGGACGTTGGAGTGGGCAAACGGCAGGTTACGACTTGGTGGTGCAAGATTGTGCTGAAAGAGTCAGACCGGGTCCCTCGGTGGGCAAACGGCAGGCTACATCTTGGTGGTGCAAGATTGTGCTGAAAGAGTCAGACCGTGTCCCTCGGTGGGCAAACGGCAGGCTACAACTTGGTGGTGCAAGAATGTGCCGAAAGAGTCAGACCGTGTCCCTCGGTGGGCAAACGGCAGGCTACAACTCGGTGGTGTAAGATTGTGCTGAAAGAGTCAGACCGTGTCCCTCGGTGGGCAAACGGTAGGCTACAATTTGATGGTGCCAGATTGGGCTTAGAGAGTTAGACCGTGTCCCTCGGTGGGCAAACGAGAGGCTCGGTGGTGTTGTGTAATATTGAATTAAATCCGATTGTGTCCCTCTGCAGGCAAACAAATTTGTGAAGAGGCGAGTCTGATGTATTCACATGATGGAAGAATCTACAAATGCTTACTTTGATGATCTTAGAACAGTTTAAATCAATAAATTGTTTATGAATGTAACAACAAAATATGTTTCAGTTAAGTATTATTCTGATGTTTATTTTGTATAGATTTCGTTTTGGATTATGTTTATTTTCAAATTGATTTGTACTTTTGTACCGTTATTAATATTACTTTATTTAAAATGAAAATTTATTATATTGATAATTTTAATTTTGCTTCCAGAAATATTTACTTGCAAATATTCTATTTTCTTTTTAGATAGATATTTTGTTTTCTTTTCTTCAAATCATGAATTAAGTCAAAAAAAATATAAAATCTTGTATTAACACATACTTTAAGGCTATTTAATGTACTTAATTAATAATGTTGACATTTAGATATTGTCTTAGTCAACGGATAAATTTGTGTAATTTTGTTACCATTACAATGTTCCTAATAATGTTCTTCATAAAATTACTACTTATTGGAGATGTTGTTTAAAAGAAATTAAGGTATTTGATTGTTTAGTTATAAATTTAATTCTTTGTATGGGGTCATACTTTACTGTAGAATGGCCGAGAGACATTTTTTTTAGGAATGGGGACATTCCATTAACAGAATGGCCGTCTGTTAGCGATTCATATTTTGTATAAAGTCTAGAGTAGTGATGGCCACATCACATCCCTCTTGACAGGTGACATAAAACGTCATGTGACGCGTATTTGGGGTGGAAGCCGTCAACGGTGAGTGAGATCGGCATTATCGTTTGTGGAATTGGCGCGAGTGCACGCACGCGCGCATTTACTTTGTGATACAGTAAATAAAACAGTTGCTTAATGTATTAATCGAGTATCATTTCTAACACTTCTCCTAACAATAACAAACAAAACAAAAAAGAATTAGCGAAATTGATCCAACCATTCATGCGTGATGCCCTGACCAAGGGAAATAGGGATTGATGTTTGTTACGTTTCTCGTCATAACTACTAAACCGATTACCAATGAAATTTTAAATATACTTTATCAGGGGTACAGAAAAAGACGTAGGGTACCATTCGTTTACCTTGTGATCTCGTGTTCAATGTTCATCCATGACTTTATTAATTAGAAGCTTATCATCCCGCATTCTTACCCGCTTCAATTTCCCGCAGAAACCATTTGTTATAGGATAAAAAGAAGAAGAAGAAAGAAGAAGATGTGTTTATGTTTGTTTCTTTATCTTGTGTGTTGTGCTGAAATAAAGGTATTTTCTTCTTTTTCTTCTTCTTCTTTCTTCTTCATTCTTACCAGCTTCAATTTCCCGCAGAAACCATTCGTTATAGGATAAAAATACCCAGCCCCTTTTCAAGATCTTTAGTATAGGTGCCTACTACCTACTATAAAATCAATTTAACTATATATACACCACATAACTGTTTTAAATAAGTAGATAGGTTAGGTTAGGTTATTTCAATTACTTGATTGTGAGCAAGATGGTTATTATACATAGGTCAGTTTTTCAGATAAACTCTGTTACTATCAATTATTTACTGCACTTAATAACACAAGACGGTATCAGTGCTCACTGCTCATAATGGCTGGTCAAAGGCAATAAATAATCTTGTGCGTGGATACGATATTTATCGCTATGTTTATAATATCGAGGACCTTATTGGTATTTAAAGTTGAGTTTGTGTTGTCGCTAGCCATCTGCTAAAAAACCAAAATACCGCTAGGCTAGTGCGAACACTTGGCCCTATATGGACGCAGATAAGCAATAACATGTTAACCCACAAAATTAAGTTACCTATTCAGAACGATTTATTATGAGTTGGGGAACGTTTTTTAATTATATGTTTACCTTATTACATTGCTATAGTATGTAACTAAATATTGAACATAAAAAATGTTGATAGAAAATAATATATAATAATAAAACACGATTTACTCAAAATTCCTCCAGTGTGGGTTAACACACTATTGCTTATCTATGTCCATATAATATGTATCCCCATTTAATGATAGGTATTCAGATTAATGCGGGGAACAGTTAATCACCCTAAACTACTGTCAGG
Source organism: Zygaena filipendulae (assembly GCA_907165275.2). Taxonomy (NCBI): domain Eukaryota; kingdom Metazoa; phylum Arthropoda; class Insecta; order Lepidoptera; family Zygaenidae; genus Zygaena; species Zygaena filipendulae. The sequence continues at coordinate 5,074,202 of OU015650.1, forward strand.
GGTACAAAGAACGACGTAGAGTACTTTTTTCCCAGAATTCCCGCGGGAACTCCGAAATTACCGCGGATGAAATCGCGGGGGACAGCTAGTTGATATTATAAATGCGAATGTGAGTTTGTTTGTTTGTTTTTCAATTCAATTTTTCATTCACGTTCCCAGAGGTACAGGAAAGGACATAGGGTATACTTTCATCGCGAAATTCCCGCAGGAACTCCGAAATTGACGCGGTTGAAATCGCGCGGGACAGCTTGTATTATATTTATTATAATATTTTGATAGTTAAGAAAACCCGATACGACATATTAGTAACAATTAATTATTATCTAAATGAAAAACATTTATATGCAGAATATCATGATGATCTTTTAAATACAATGAAAGAATGTGTTTGAGTTAACATTTATTTATTTATCAAAAATTACCTATATGAGTATAGAAATTATAAAAATTATATGAGAGTACGAGAAATTTAGTTTTAGAGAGTAAAATGACTGAAAACTCCCCGTAGAAAGCTAGAAATGTATCCTTAATGTTATAAATGCGAAGGTGAGTTTGTTTATTGGTTTTTTACGCTTTCCCATCTTAACTACTGAACCGATCATTATGAAATATTGCCTACTCGTTGTCAAGGGGTACAAAAATCGATATTGAGTACTTTTATCCCGGAATCCATGCGGATAGTTGGAAATTAACACGGGTGAAACCGCGGGGCTAGTCATAAATTATAGTCTCAAACTTGCGATGAGGAAGAAAAAAAAAAATCTCAGATATTTATTCCACTCGGATCCTTTTTGATGTTATTATTTGTGCCCCGCGGTTTCATCCGCGTGAGTTTCGGAATCCCCGCAGGAACTCCAAACTTCTTTTATTCTTCTTCTGCATAAAATAAAAAACACAACAAAAAAAGAATTAGCGAAATTGATCCAGCCAGCGTGATGATGATGTGACAACCAAGGGAAAAAGGTATTCATTAATATTTAAGTATATAGATTATGGTAACACAGCTAATATGGGAGAATTTTCCATGTAACAGAGGTAACTTAGGTAGTATGTTTCTTTCCGAGTGTCTGCGAGGTGAGTGTTACATTCTTCAATCACGTTAATGATCGCACGTATGTTAACATATTCGGGGAAATATTCTAAAATTTTCGAAATCCTAAAATGTCCAATTTCCTCAACTAGACCCAAAGGAGATGATACACACAATATATAGCTTTTGAATTCCTCATTGATATCTTCTTTTATCACTACTCCGCGAAGAGTTGTCATCACACCAGGTTCAACTCCTGTTTCATTGATACACGACTTAAGAACGTTTTCTATTTCAGCATATTTTTCTCGTTTCAACGGAATTAGCATTTGTGCCTGAAAATTTAATTTAGCTACTCATAATAGGTATATTATAAAATCCACTGGCTTATTCTATGTAAACTGATAACACTAAACTTCATAAAAAGGTTTGTTACCGAATATTTAATGTAATAGTAATAATTGAAAATGAAATAGATTTTTTTACAAATATTACTGACGCTTCTCTTTTAAGTATTTTGGCCTATTTTATGCACATACTAGCTTTCCTCGTGGTTTCACCAGCGGTTATTTTCGAGTTCCTGCAGGGATTCCAGGATAAAATATAACATGAACAGTAGTCCTTTTTTGGTAGTTTTAGACAAGTAGATACTATAATATATCATAATATTAAATGTATACAGTACTGACCTGCTTTCGATCACATTTCACCAAAACAAAAATGGTTGCGAACAGCGTTACAACTATTGACCTATACAAATACATATTAAAATCCTTTAATTGTTTTAAAAATACTTTTATTATATCCGTACATAGGTATAGACCCTTCATCAACTGTTCGATTTGAAGTAAGAATGTTTTTTGTTGCAATTATAATAAATAGTATTGCAGTGACTATAATATCGCTAGGTTTATCAAGAATGCTCCTGGAATGTAATTTCCCTACAGACGAGCAGGTGCCTGTGGTTTCACTCATATCAATTTGGGATCCCCAGGAACTAGGTGTTGTAACGGGATATATATAAAGTATTCGTTTAACAAAATTAAAAATAACAGAACATCTTTACTATCCACTCTTATAGTTTATCGCTCGTTAGTAGTTTTTTTACTTATTATTATTAGTGTTTTAGTATCTACAAACAGCAGAGTTATCAGAGTTTTCACTTCGTGGCCTACGTCTGAAGTGTAGCTCAGTAAATTTGACAACAAGAGGAGACATGCCTCTGTATTAGGTATCTTTAGAACACTGTTAGGGTTGCTTCGTAATTTGAAAAATATGGAAGATCAACTTCTTTTGCATTAACGCATAGAAGTCTTCAGTCTACGCGTCGGAAAACTTTCCCGAAGCATTACAGAAACGAGGGAGCCCTAACAGTGGCCTAAAGATTTTATACATACAATATGATATGTGGATCCAGGTCTGCTAAAATATATGAAATACGAATACCGATCCTGGTGGAAAATCAGCAATGGGAGTGCTCGCACGCAACTAAAATGCTGGACCTGACGGTTTTGGTTATGGGAGCCATGCAAACATCCCATGCTTTTTATATTTTTGATTTTATCATTACCAAGATGTTTTTATATTTATTTTTGTATTACATTTGTATGAACAATTTGTAATAATGTTGTATTCTACTGCTCTATTTCCAAATAAATTTCATGTTTTTCTTTCCTTTTTTCAAAATTTAATTGAAATCCATGATGTTAAGTATTGCTACATTTTATTATAATATTATGTGTAGTGTAAAGATAGACAGACTTATTTATTTACAAAGTAGCTTTTTTGAAATCATGTCAATAAGAATGCTGCGATCATAAATTTAAACATAAATTATTATATGAATGATGACACGGCCCCCGTTATGGATTTATTTAATGTACCTGCCTACTATAGTGAAGTTGTTCTATTTCACGGAGACCGCTCTGCTTTGGCTGTAGTAGTGACGTGTACCGATGAGTGCATTGGTGTGTGTGAACATCGTGGCAATAGAATCGGAGCGCTCCCAACCAAACATTACGCACACTAAAACAAACACATCTTAACACAATCATAGTCAAATGGACTTCGTGATATAGAACAACTGTAGTTATTGATTAAAAGTGTCATGGTGCTAATCCAGAACATATTTTGTGTGCCAAAATGCATCGAAATCGTCGTTCAGCCGTCCAAGAACGTATGCATGATCTATCTATCTATCTATCTATCTATCTATCTATCTTTACAAACTTCATAATAACAATGTGACTATACGTAAGTTCCAATGGATTAGATACATAGTTTACGTCAACCATGGTACCTAATCATTTGCTTTATGTAGTATAAGTAAGTATAAAACTATCGTTTTAGAATTTAATAGATCTTACAAAGTACATGAGACCAAAATAGATTTTGTATATTTTTAATGATTTTATTTTTCTAAAAATTATAATTAGTAAGAACTTTATTTGCTTATGCATAATCGCATGTATTGTATGAGTATAATATGTACAAAAATTAATTGCTTGGTAACGTCACAAGAGCAGGGCTGGTATTAACGCAACAAGTGAAGACGTTCACAAACACGTCCTTAGGATCGGTGGCAGGGGATTTGCTGTTGCATTCTTCGAAGGCAGTTTTGATTGTGTCTTTGTCAACATTGCTTGGGAAGTATGTCAGTGCTTCGTCTACCACGATATGACCGTGCTCGTCTACAACGCCACATTTGCTGACAATGCAATATAGGGACATTATGAACTCATCCTCGTTAATGGGTTCTCTATTAAATCTTTTCTTCAGCATCACTTGAAAGGTGGTGGTGGTTTTAATCTCGGCGGCGCATTCTCCCAATTTTTCACTTATCAGAGGCAACTTGTTTGCTGCTACAGGCACCACTACCTGAAAATAAGAAAGTTGTAACAATAAAACGAATTAATTATATGGTACTAAAAAATATGTAAATGTACCTATAATTACCCAGTGGCCGCAGTTTCACCCCCGGGAACTTACCACCCTTGTTATGACAGTTTATGTAAAACACGACGATATTTTTTTCGCAACATCTGATTAGGATAAAATAAAGTTCAAATGTTGCTTCGAGATACGTTTAAATCACATGAAAAAATCCCATAAAAATATTATGTTCAATATTTCGAAAAAAAGGAAATTAGCGTGAACAAACCGATAGATTTTTTTAAAAACTTTTTTGTGCTCCTATCTAATATATAAAAATGAATCCCCATTTCCCTTGATTGTGGTATCACGCGTGAATGACTGGATCCCTTTTTATGATGTGTTTGTTATTGTAAGGAAAAGAAGAATAAATTAAGTTTGGAGTTCCGCGGGGTAAATTTTCGAAACTGTTGGACCGATTTTGACGGGACTTTCACTGCTAGGTATAATAAGCTGATGTTATAAGGAGTTGGAGTTGGAGCTAGTGAGGGAATTCCGAAATTCACGCGGGTAAAACCCTGGGTCACTAGCTAGTCACTGATAAAATTCAGAAATCTGAAGTGCTGTTTTTTAACAATCCTGTGACAGGACTCCTGTCTCCTGAAAACGTATTAAGAGCTATAAACTCATGTTTCAGTTGGAGATAAAGATTTGTATACTTACCTACAGTTTTCTTTTCACTATTTATTAATGTCTGATTTCTAAAGATTTTATTAATTTTTAATATTTAAAAACTCAAAGCTGGATTGCCATGTACCTACCTAGTGTTCTATATATCTTACCTGGTTTACTTCACATTGTACCACTACCAAAACTACAGAGAAAATAATAATGAAATGGTTCATTTTGATGATGAAATTCTATAGTTATCTAATTCTAATAGATTACGCTACACCGGTCCCGTTGCGAATTTATACTGACATTCCAATAAAATTATTGCATATATTTATAGTTTTGATAGTGATAATAATCTTGTTCAGGACTAAATAAACAATACCTAATTATGTTATATCTCTTGCATTCTTTGCCGAAAGGGTCACCAACTCAGCATTAGCTAAGTGTGGGTAAGCTGATAAAATTAAAACCTTAAACAATATCAACGATAGCCTATTAACGCTTAGTATAGCGGGAAAATATAGTGCGAAACGAAAATAAGCTGTGTCGTAGAGCGTGCATGACATACATACCTGCGAGTTCATCAAAGTTACGACGTAGGTACTACATTCTCGATAATTGTAATTAAAATGTTTTTTTTTTCGTCACGTTTATAATAATTGTATGCACTTACTATCTTATTTCTTGTCTTCTGTTAATCTGTCCACCGAAAGAACAATAGACAAATTAAAAAAGTATTTCTATAAATTTATTTATTAACTAGCTGTGCCCCGCGGTTTCACCGCGGTAATTTAGGAGTTCACCCGGGAATTCCAGAATAAAAAGTATCCTATGTCCTTTTCTGTACCCCTGAAAATGTGCATGCCAAATTTCATCCAAATCCGTTCAGCCGTTTTTTGCGTGATTGAGTAAACGTATGCGAGGATAAGAGCTCGGAAGCGTATTTTCATCCGACTTTCTTCAAATTTATCGTCACTGCTCAGCTCCTATGTGTCTTAGCGTTATGTTATAATAGCCTATAACCTGCCCAGGAATATTGACTACAATCGTACCAAGTTTGGTTAAAATCCCTTCAGTAGTTTTTACTGATTGCATTTTTGGCATCAGTATCGATCATCATTCATCCTCCAATATTAATTTTGAGTTCAATGTACAGAATTGAACTCTGTATAGTTTTATTATAAGTATAGAATAGATATAGACAGAAAAAGGATCAACATAGTTCAACACCATTACAAAGTTTACGAAAAAAAATAGACTTAGAATTAGTCAAGTTGACATTCTATAATCGTTAACGCATAGAAAACTAAGGAATGGAATCGTTATGTCACGTGGTCACGCAAAACTGGACTTTTGATTGGACGATTTAACGTGATCTATAATTCTAAATTTCAACTTGGCCAAGGAGGATGATCTGTTGTTTGTTGTTGGCAAAAATGTTGCCAAGACCGGATCATAATGACTCGCACTGTCAAAAAGTTATCAGATCTCATGTAGAGCCAAGCTCTAACTCTACATGCCTTAACTTTAACCTTAACCTAACCTAACCTAACTTCACAAACTCTACACATTAGTCAAAATATGTGCCTACCGTGCCCCCAGATAAGGAGGTAGAGATTGAAATTTTGTGGATTTGTAAGTTTGTGAGGTTGTTGGGGTAATCGCTGGATATACTGAACCGATTTTGAAAATTATTTTTTAATACAGTTGCTCAAAAAGTGGCGTATTGCAGGGACGTTTAGCGTTCGGGATGTGGGCTATTACATACTCGAGCTTTTTGTTTGCCTTTCCCGAACTCGTGCGTTCTCTTTGCCAACTGTCAAAAATGGCGACACGACTTTGACACACTTTTTACATTGCGAAACGTAGGTTTCGCATTACTAATACGACTAGCGCCATCTCTTGATCACAGTTGGAACTTAGTTGAGTTTGTTGTGTTTTTGATATTTTATTAAATTGCTTAATTTTTTCGCAACTGTATTAAAAATAGTTGTTCAGTACACGTGCGGAACCGTCATTGCAACTAGTTCCGACTGTCAACCCTCACCTTCGGCTCCGCCTCGGCTCGGGTAGACATTTGTCGGAACTCTTTGCAATGACAGGCTTTCCGCACTTATAATGAAATATACTATTACCAATAGAATGTTACATTGTTCCTGAGCCCGGAATTCTCACGGGAACTCCAAAATTACCGCGGTTAAAACCGTGGGGAACAGCTAGTGATATAATAAAACAGTAAAGTTTGTGAGGTTCTAGGGGGTAATCTCTGGATCTACTGAACTGATTTTGAAAATTCTTTCGCTTCTAGAAATCTACAGTGATTTTGAGTGACACAGGCATGACACAGGGTACTTTCTATTTCGAAACTCCCGCGAAATCTCTGAAATTACCGCGGGTGAAACTGCGGGGGATAGCTAGTTTTCTATTAATAAATAAATACATAACATTCAAATATCTTCACAAACTTCATAATAAAAATATTACTAATTGTAAGTTTCAATAAATTGGGTACATAATTTAAGATTATGTCAACAATGTAATAACAATCTGCTATAAGCGTGAAAGCACAAAAACCGTTCTAGTCAGCTTACACCCAGCATAAACAAAAACTTTACCAGGATGAGAAGTGAAATTTGTTTCATGTTTTCGTAGATCTAACAAACTAGGTACCTACATGAGACCAAAATTGATTTTGTAAAATAATTTATTTGCTTAAATGACATGTTTATGTTTCTATGTATAAGTATACAAAAATTAATCGCTCGGTAACGACAGAAGAGTAGGACTGGCATTAACGTAACAACCAAAGACGCTCATAAACGTGTCCTTAGGATCTGTGACAGAGAATTTGTTGTTGCAATCTTCGAAGGCAGTTCTGATGGGGTCTTTGTCAACATTGCTTGGGAAGTATGTCAGTACTTCGTCTACGATGAAATGACCATGCTCGTCTACAATACCAATTTTGCTGGCAATGCAGTATATGGAATTTTTGAACTCTTCCTCGTTTATGGGTTCTCTATTCAGTTTTTTCTTCAGCATCGCTTGAAAGGGAGTGGTGGTTTTGATCTCGGCGGCGCATTCTACCAATTTGTCACTTAACAGAGGCAACTTATCTGCCGTCAAAGGCACGATTACCTGAAAATAGGAAAGTTGTAAAAAAAATGTGTAAGAAATGAAATTTTTTGTGTTACAATTTCAACCCACCCTGCTACAATAAAACGAATTAATTTAATGGAGAATTAACAAAAATTGAATATACCTAACCACCCGGTGACCGCAGTTTTACCAGCGGAAATTTACCACCCTTGCAATAAAAGTTTATGTAAAACGTGATGATAAATTCGCAACATCTGATAACGTTAACAAAGTTCACATGTTGCTTCGAGATACGCTTTACGATTCCGAGATATAAGTAGGTATTTTATAGCATAAATGCTCAACGGAGTCTCTGGCCGATTTTTGATAAATTATTGTGATCAACTTTAATTTTTGATCAAAGATTTTTTAAGAAAATATACATAATTTACGTATTTAGACGAAGATACCTACTTTCTACCTACTGATATTTAACGATCCTGTCTCCTGAAAACGTATTATGAGCTATACCTAGGGTAAAATCCGGATAGTTGCCCTAATTTTCATAAAAGCTCTATTACTAAAAAGTAAGCTTTTACAAACAATAATGCAACGTGTAGGCGTATCAAAACATAGATCTTTAATCATTTATAGTAGCCTTTTTTTGTACACATAATTATTATTGGTTATGAGTAAATCTTGTTTTATCAGGGCTTGTTTTAAAAGGGCCTACTGTGGCCTAACGTTAATTGCTTCGGAGGATACTTGCCTCATGTTATGTATGTATATTAGCATTTACTTTTAACTTAATTAGTTAAATGTAAATTAAGCTCAATTTAATGAACGTCTCTGATTGCGGCAGTTTTGTTTTAAAATTTTTATTATGTAATTAAAATGCACTTCTAGACTTCCTAGTGTTCGACAAATAACTTATCATACCTGGTTTACTCCACATTGTACCACCACTAAAAATGCAGAGAAAATGATAATGAAATGGTTCATTTTGACGATGAAATTCTCGGCTAATAGATTATATTACACTGGTCCAGTTGTGAATTTTATTTAAAATGACATTTCAATAAAGTTATTGCATATATTTATAGTTTTTGTAGTGATAATAATCACGTTCAGTGCGAAGTAAAGATAATAATTATACCTAAAAGTATATGAAAACAGTTAATACAGGGTGTAGTTTCAATTATTTTCGAAGCCGAATTCCTCATCATAATAAAAGTCAATAGAACCCAAGAAGCTGATTAAAAATTAAAATATGAGAATAAATACCTTTGAAAATATATCAACGAAAAAATGTTACAATGCTTAGTAGGTATAGCGGAAAAATATAGAGCGAAACGAAAGTATTGTGTTTGCTTCGTATATATGTAGATATGTGTGTGTTTATGTATATATATATGTAACGCATTCGTATATATGTAGATATGTGTGTGTTTATGTATATATTATATAATGTCACGCAAAACTGGACTTTTAGATGATTTAGTATGTTGATCTAATTTTTTATTATTAACATATTTACGGACATACTGTTTTAATTTTCTATTGTTTCGTGGCAAATTTTGAAATCGTGTTCAAAATTGTTAATGTAATATATAATTTTAAAATTAATAAATAAATAGGGACACGCTGTTTTAATTTTCTCCTCTTCGATTTTGTAGGCAAAATATTTTTATAAATTAAAAACAAAATATTCTTCAATGTACTTATGACATAGTATGTCTAGGTACTAGGTATACAGATAACAGCACTATAAACACTGAATCGAGTTTATTTATTTTATTACTTAATCGATAAAAAATATAATTGGAATAAATCACTACAGCTTCTCTAGGTACGTATTGCGTGAAGAAGTTTTTCGTTTTCGCTTACGAGGGTCAGTTTTGGTTGTTAAAGTTTGTTTCTAAAAAAGGTTTCCTGAAAAAAAAAAATAGCCAAAATATGTACATTTCCATCACTCGTAACGTTAAACTAATGGTAGTTACTTTTTATGTTTTTCCATATACTTATCTTGGGTCTTGCAACTTCATAAAGGGAACAAAACAGTAGGGTTACATTAAAAAAATAAACCCTCATGCAAAATTACAGTTTTCCAGAGCTAGCAGTTTTATTTTGGACGGTTGTGTAGGTAATTTTATAATATACTAGCTGTCCCCCGCGGTTTCACCCGCGGTAATTTCGAAGTTCCAGTGGGAATTTGGATGAAAAGTACTCTATGTCACTCAGGACTACCGTAGCTTCCTATAAGTGAAAGGTTCAGTAGATCCAGAGATTACTTACCTCTTACAAAGCCACAGTACAACTAAAAATTCACAAACTCACAAACTTTAGCTCTTTATCATGTTAGTATAGATGTATAGAATACCTTAACAATCACATGATTATAAATTCCTCGTAAAGTATGCCTTTTGTGAAACAACCATGGGTAGGTATATAGGTATAAGTACTTATGTCACGAGTGTATGTGTAGAGATACAAACGCGATCCCCATTAGAGCGTCTATGGGTATCCCATTAAATAAACATCTCTTGCAGCGCTTCCCTGCTAGTTATTAGCGCTGCCTCCCCCCAGCCACTCGAGGCGCGCTGATACGGCACGGAGCAGGATGTAGGAAAGCAAAATCAATTATATTTTTCGACACGTACGTACCGTTACGCACTTTCATATGACATTATAGGTTAGCATAGATGTAAATTTTTTTGGGTTTTGATCTAAATTATTATTATCATAATAATTATTAATTTATAATATACCAGCTGTGGCCCACGGTTTCACCAGCAGTAATTTCGGAGTTCCCGCGGGAATTCGAGATAAAAAGTATCCTTATCCTTCTCTGTACCCCTGACAACGTGCATGCCAAATTTCATCCAAATCCGTGCAGCCATTTTTGCGTGATTGAGCTACAAACATCCAAACATCTAAACATCCAAACATCCACACTTTCACATTTATAATATTAGTAGGATAATTATATATATTATAATAACTATTATGATAATAATAAATTATTACAATAATTATTATAATAACAATTTACCTTATATATATAAAGTTGTAAAGTTGCGAGGATGTAGGAGATAATCTCTGGTATACCTACAACTGTACCAATTCAAAAAATTGTTTCACTGCTAAGCTACTTTACCCCTGTTGACATAGGATTCTTTTTAGAGATCCCGAAGGAGCCCCGAAAAAACGAGTCTCTAAATCCTGCGTGTAAGACAGACCGCGAGGTAACAGCTAGTAGGTAGTTGCTAAACAAGTACCTATTTACTTTACACTTTTAAATGGTATTACGGCGATCGTATTGATTACAGTAGGTAGTGTATTTTTTGTATTTATTTTTAACAATAGTAGATATTAAACATTTTCTTAACATACACCGATATCCTGTTGAAAGACCTCTCGTTTCGTGTCATTACAGCAAAACGGGCGAACGTACATCGACCGAAACATTTTGATAAATCGCAAAAATAAACTCTAAGTTCTATTTCATTTATTATAAGGTTGAAAATCAATGAATTTTGTCTTTCACAACGCTAGATAACCGAACCACTCTGTACCATGTTTTACTGCGATTGATTCCGTCCACAAGACGGACGTCGGACCGTGGCCGTGCCGTCCCGTACTTATCTAATTTTATTGTCACCCGTCGAACCCGATGTTTCCGAGACCGCTTCAAACAGATATAGAAAATTCCTTTTTCTTCTTCGGATTTATTTTTATCTTGAATGAAGATCTTTATTCGCAAACAGTTAATTTTAACATCCAACGGTTTTGAGACAAACGAGGCTTAGGACTGAGCAAATTTAGTTTTTATTTAATTTAAGATTTATTGAATTGATTACAATCAAAGACACAAAATAAAACCATGTTGACGACTTTTCAAAAGCAAAATACTAATTAGTCCGTCAGTTATAAAATAAAAAAAACAATAGACACGTACTTTTTCAATTTTCAAATTAATGAAAATATACCGCGATAAGCGCATTAAAGTTTAGGGTGGGGGCTCGTGACGTCACTAACCGGTATAAGCCCACACAAACTGTACCGGATAGTGACGTCATCGCGAAATTTCAACTCAATGTATCGCCGTTATTTTTGGAGTAGGTAACTAAGTACGTAAAAAAAGAAAAAAAACAAGTGTCCAAAATTTTTATTAATCTACAAGACAAACTAAAAAAATTAGTCAACAGCTAGCCCATTGGCCAATTCATGATGTGGCCGACTATTCCATGAAATGGTGGTATTTCATGAAATAGTCGGCTATATCATGAACTATGAAAGTTTGTGTTTTTATATCACCATAGATATGATGATATCTATGATAATGTGATAATTAATTAACCATTTGTATTTAGCGCATCGCGCGACTTGGTCAGCAGTAGATAAACCTAACCTAACCCAGAATGATGCTGTAGTTGTAGGTAAATATATCAAATTCTTAGATATGGCCACGACATATTATGCATCAGTTGCTATAGGCAAATATACCTACTATGTGCTTTATATTATTTATTAGCTTACAAATTACAATAATTAAGGGTTATTAAGCATACATTGAACTCTTCTGAATTCATGTTTGCGCAATACAATTATCTGGTGTGTTAGTAATTAATTACAGTAATTATGTTTTACAGATTAGATATCTATTTTCTTCTTCATTTTTACAAAATATCCATTTATGCAATGTTTATGAACCTATACGATCTGATTTTTATTTTTATTTTAGTAGTTAGTATATTCGACTACAAGATTCTGAATAATTTGACACGCTCATAGAACATTATTTAGTTATTAAACAAATTATTATCTACACTACATATTTACTTTTCGTATCACAAAAAAATATAAGAAAGTAACATTTATCTAGATATATTCCATAATTGAGTTCTCGCTGGAATTTCATTACCTACCCTTCCCTATATACCTATCTACACCTGACAAGATATACAAAATTTTATGACGATCGGTTGAATAGTTCAGGGCCCTTATTCCTATGGCCCTATTCCTATTCCTTAGGCCCTATGACCATAACACGCCGCGTTAAGATAAGACGCCGCAAAAACTGTCTTTCCCTCGCAATCAAAGAAGTTTTACTCCAAAAAAATACATTTACAACGTTTCTTAGAGCATGAAGAATAATAACTTGGAACGTTTGGAAATGCGTTTTTGAGACGCGCGTTATAGGCAAGGAATGTTGTTGGTCATAGCGAATAAGGGCCCTGGCGTGAAAGCGTAACAAACAAACTCACCTTCGCATTTATTATATTGATTGAAACAAGAATTTCATGGAATTCTATTTTTTAAATTGAAATCCTTATGATAATGAGGCAATATGTTTTTTTACACACGATCAACGGGAAAAGTCAATTTAGAAGGTTATACCATTTTGTGAAACTTTTTTCCTACAAAAAAAAATTAGGTACCTAACTAACAAAACAGAATTGCTTAAATTTCTAGTTTTCACTCGAAATAATAATCTACACATAATAGATACTTATAATAGAGTAGATACCGTCATTGACTATTTAACTGACAGATATATCGCCTGTATCCCAAACTACAATCTAATTAAATTTTTACAAAAGGCTTGAAGGAGGTGAAAAGAGTGTAATACAGGTGAGCAGTTAGTAGGTACACAACAAACACACATAATTCCGAAGTTATATCCGATTGCGACAACAGCCGAAGCCGATATTTGGTGTATACTGTATAGGTGCATCCAAAGATTTTTTTAAATAGAAAAATATTTATTTATTACTAGCTGTGCCCCGCGGTTTCACCCGCGGTAATTTCGGAGTTCCCGTGGGAATTCCGGGATAAAAACTACCCTATGTCCGATGTCTATCCTAATCCTACTATTCTACTAATATTATAAATGTGAAAGTGTGGATGTTTGGATGTTTAGATGTTTGGAAGTTTGTTACTCAATCACGCAAAAACGGCTGAACGGATTTGGATGAAATTTGGCATGCACGTTGTCAGGGGTACAGAGAAGGACATAGGGTACTTTTTATCCCGGAATTCCTGCGGAACTCCGAAATTACCGTGGGTGAAACCGCGGGGCACAGCTATACTAGGTATAATAAAATAGTAGAATCCCTGGTTCAGTACATTGAATATTTTTAACAAAAATTGAAGAAGAGGAACCAACCACACATAAAAAAAAAGGTTTTTAAAATTCATTTGGGTCTGTCTGTCTGTCTGTTCGCCATCTCTGCCTGTCTGTATGTCTCTCCAAATCTACTGAACGGATTGCGGTTTTCACAGATAGATTAAATTCAGTCTAGAGCTACATATAGGCTTTTCTTCATTTAAAAATCGGATGTCGGGAAAAAAAAGCTGTTATATAAAAAACATTACACGCGGGTGAAACCGCGGGGCACAGCTAGTTTTTAAACAAATATCAAATATGTTCGTGATGAATTTTATTTCCTGCCATTGTCTAAAAAGAACATCAAAAACTGACCGAAAAACATTGTTTTATTTTCGTTTCGTCCTCGTTCCCGATTAATACGTGTACTTTACTCGTACATAAGACGTAGATAGTAGATACTTACCTCATAATAACATTGGACATATTTCCAGTGTAATTCCATGTGTTCGCCACATTAGGTATGATAATTGGAACATTTGCTTTACGTACGGAATGACATAGAGACGCCACAACGGGTAATGATAACATGCCATTTCACCCCCGCGACTTTTTCGAAGGCGTGTGTGTTTAGACAACGTAATTTGCTGCTTGTCTTAATGTACTGTATACTTTGTTTTGGTTTATGTAACTAGATTGAAACGGAAAACTCGTACGCGAGAAATCGGTAAGCGTTTAACATTGTCGCAAAATTATTTTTGCCATAAGTACCTACATAACGTATAAGATGTAAAAATTTTAAATTTATGTGTTGGTATGTCGCAGTGATACTGTCCAATCCGTAATATTATAATATCAAAGTCGCTAGTCTGAAAGGAACGTTACGGATTTGACGATGTCACTGTTACATATACCTACCCACCTTATAATGTAATATGCTTATAGAATACCTATCAGGACTTTGGTATTAGGTATTGCCTGCATTTGAGGCTATAACCTCTTCAACTACTTTATTACTAACCTATTTGATAAAAACATTTCATCAGTAAGTACTTATACGAGGATTGATAAATTGGTTTCTACTTATCGCGGTGCCGCAGTTAGTAACCAAAACAGCTTGAGGCGTATACTAGAGATATTATGCAACTCACAGAAAAATTGTGTCATATTTTATTTTATTTCAGATATTTTATTTCAAAAGAAATCTATGGGAGTACGTAATATGGTAATGCTGCAGTATTGCAATCTATACATATAAAATGCTTGGTCCTGCATGACTGACGGATCAACGCACAGCCTAAACCGCTGATCGTAGAGACCTGGAACTTGGAGGGTGTGTTCTTTTTATGATGTAGGCAAGAACGGATTTTTGAAAATTCAATCCCTAAGGGGAGTAAAGAAGTTGCAAAGTTTATATGGGACAATTCCGTGGGAACACCGAAATTATCGCGGGTGAAACCGCGCGGGACAGCTAGTTTAATATAAAGAAGCTATACTAAAAACAAACCGCCGCAATCAGAGTCGACTTTAATGATTACTTAGTTAAGTATAGATTTTTAAAACAAAACTGCCGCAATCAGAGACGTTCAGTAAATTAATGTTAATTGGCATTTAATGAGATGTAACTTAATTAGTTAAGTGCCAATTAACATTAATTTATTAAACTTGTCTGATTGCGGCAGTTTTGTTTTAAAAATCTATACTTAACTAAGTAATCATTAAAGTTGACTCTGAGTGCGGCCGTAAGTGACTGAATTTGGCTTGTTTGGTTGGTTTTTTAAATCCTTTGATATCTTTCTAATATGCTGCAAAGTTGTCATAAAAAATTGGTATTTATCGTATTTTATTTAGATATTGTTTTATTTTACTATCAATTTATTTTTACATGAAATAGGTAGGTTTATCTAACAAGATATTATTTTTCAGCGGATGAGACAAATTTATTTAAACTTTATGGCCTACTGTTACTGGCCATGCAATAATAATAATCTTATTGACTGTCTTAAGTGTTATGCAGTTTTTTTATTGCCATTGAATCTTTTGTCTTGCAAATACCTAAGTAAAGTAATGTTTCGATATCAGTATAGTTAATATTAGTGCACAAATCAACAGATAACAGTTCGTAAAATATAAAATTATATTAAAATTTTTGTATTGATTTGATTGATTGATTGATTGATTGATTGACAAGCCTGTTTTAACAGTTTTTAATACATTTATTAATATAAGATCATGGACTAATAAAACTTGGTCCATGTATAAGATTTAGTCTTGTTCGTTCTTTCAATTTCTTTACCCTTAACTGACAAGCCGAAAACTCAGCAAAAGAACGTTTCAGACCTATAAAACTACTCTACATTATAGGGGTCAAGTATCCGCATAAACTCCGACTTGGGGAAACGGAATTTACTTTTGAGCAGTGTTCTTGCTTTCATATGAATATCTAATATGTACAAATAAAAAATGAAGAATAAGGACTAGCGCTCATGAGTCGCAAACAAGCGATAGATAGGTATGTTACTCTTACACACCATAATATAATATGTGGTTAATTTTTTCATTCAAATTTTATTGTAAACCAGAGTAAAGTAGAATAAGTTGTCGGGTGGAGATTGTAGCCCTTTAGATCGAAAAACATCACTTTCCTAAAAGGTCCACTTTTCTAATAACTACTAAAACATAATAGTCATTGGTAAAATTAAATGCAATAAATAGCGATAAACGCCATAATTAAAAGAAGCATAAGAAAATATTATATTTTTAACTTCTTATGCTTGAAAGTTTTTGTTTGTGCAGGATATAGGCTGCACAAAATCGAATTTTGTGCACAGTCATGTGCATTAACGTATCTACTCACAAATGTATCTATTTTAAGGCAAAGAAAATGGGCCTTACAGCCAAACACAAGAAGTTCATAGATAGAAGTTGTTATTTTATAATATTTACTTTAATTTATTTACCTTATGTGTTATTTAAGACATAAATACCGTTAATATGCCGGGAAAAACAATTTCCTTTAGTATTCAAAACTGTACTAATTTTACTTTGAATTTTAATTAAAGAAATGTTATGTTATACTACAGTTTTATTTCCTCGCAATTGAAGTGAAAAGTAGAGTTTATAACTCGTCCACAAAACCATTTTATCCTCGACATTACTATCAAAAGGCTCTATGCTAAAAGTCTCGGATAAAAATGATTCGTTTTGTGCACTTGTTGTAAAATGTACTATTAAAGTCAAATAGGAACACGCATAGAATTATATTTTATACAACAATTTCGTTACCTCAATAGCCACGGATAGAATTAAATTATTACCTATGGAGACAAAAATTTCGTTACCTACTTCAAAAGTCACCATCATAAGAATCACTTGTGTACGTTAAACCTACGACCTCTCAGGCGACGTGATGAGCGACGGTCAGTCTGCTGCGAACGATTTGGTCCATCCGAATATACACTCCATTGAATCTTGAATTAACATAAGTGAGATCAATGCCCGCAGGACCAATACTAAATAAGGATAAATTTTTATGTATTTTTTATATGTATCATAAACTTTGTTATATATAGTATTCCGAATATTAAAATTCCACACAAAGCCACGTCAACGTTGTATCCCAGGCACACGACGACGTTTATTTGCAATCGCCTCTATTTACTGCAAAAATTGGGCTTGCGAAAAACAGATTACGTGGCAATAATAATGCGCCAATTAACAAGCGTCTACTCTCGGACACCCCTCCCTCCTTTGAGGTTTTTGACGATATCCACTGTGTTGCCTTTATCCAGCTGGCTCCGGCAAAAGTCTCTCTTGTGGGCTGGCCAGTCGCGTTTGCTGGTACGTTGTTGCCTCCCGAGCATTTTTCAGCCCCTATACAGAATACATCCATCAGCTTAACAACTGCGGCTTCATGTTTTCAATTCTTTCTCTATTTGAATTACTTTAGTTGGCTGTGTAAGGGTCTATATCCTTCCTGTTGCCTTACCTTCTAACGAGACTTATAATGAGATTACGTTATCCTTACTAATACAAACTGATCAAAGCTTGGTCATCTTGAGACCCAACTGATAACCGATATATTTGTAACTTAATTCGAGTGTTACCTTATTAATTTATCACTGTTACATACTTATCAGGTACATTTCGTGCTTTAACATTGACTACTTGAAGTAAAATTATGTAAAACAATTTGATTTTGTGGTAAGATGCATACGTTTTACAGGTCTATAACTATAATACATATTACATGTTTCATTTTCTTAAAATCGAGATGTGAATGGAAAATGAGAATGAAAAACTAACGTAAAAATGATAAATGAATAAAATAAAACTGCACTGAAAATGGCCATCCCTTTTATCTTTGCACTATGAGTCACTCTAGTTGACTAATGTTCTTTAAGTCACCCGTGGAAAAGTCACGATTTTGTTGTTTATATCCTAAGCGAAATATTTTTATAATGTTGTAAAATGATGATAAAATATCATCATTATATTTTATCATCATTTTACAACATTATAAAAATTAACACGTAAAAACCTTCACATTGTAAAAATATTGCAGAAGCTGCGATGGATGCCGAAATTGCATCAAAATAAAAAGAGATACTGAATGATGATCTGCGCACAGCTTATGTCTAGAATCAACAACATGATATTTTTATTCTAATACAAAAAAAAGTTTTCTGAGAAAACTAAATAGACATTCATGCGGGCAAAATGTAATTATAGTTTGCGAGTTATTTTATATACCTACGTGGAATTTGGTCGTCTATACAAACTTTGCGAACTACCTATATTTGTCCCTCTTTCTCCACTCTCCTAAGTGGGTTTAAATTTTGAAACGCCCTTTCGTATGATTCCATGCAACTTAGCTGGAACTGGAAGTCTCAATGAGTTGAACTTTTAACAAAGGTTGCCGGAAGTTCATAATTTACTTAAATTGTGTTCTTTAAATATTATATTTTTCTTAAATCTTGCCGGAAGTTAAAATTTAGGTACCTAAATACTACTACTACTGGTACTGTTTTGTTTGTTGCTCTCCAAATAAATGCCTTTTTCAATGTTTCTTTCTCTTCTTAATAAAACCAGCGACTAGTATACGTGTCGTGTCACGAGCAGAGCACTCTAGCGCGACTAACATTGCCGATGCAAATGTTATGAAGACTTATTAAGAAGTTCCTACACACACTCAGTAATCATTCTTGTCAACTCCACGAAGAGATACGCAAACTATTACGATCCGAAGGAGATAAGGTTCTAAGTGGGGAACTAAAGATGAATGCTGGCTGCGTTTCACCATCAACTTCCAACGTTATAAGGTTGCATGTGGTGTATCACATGCGGGAGCGTAGGACGTTGTGTAAGTAAAAGCATGTATAACTCCGACGGAGTAGTTGGGAGCCGCAACATGGTAATAATTTGATCAGGCACCCGGCACGCGCAACTTTATGCCAATTGAAAAGTTTTACCGCACTGAAATACCATATTATACTGCGTTTCTCTAGGTTGAGTGACGTTACAATTGCACCACTTTTAGAGTAGATATAGGATATTATAATTAAAATTTTCTCTTTATGTATTGTAGATAAAATCTTAGCCTGGGATAATTTTTGAATGAGTTCAAAACACATCGTATCAGCATGCTTTATAATCGGATTAATAGCAATACGTTTGCTTCTAGCTTTTACGGCCGCACTCAGAGTCGTTTCGAATTCGTGAAGGCATACCAATTAAACAAACTCACTTTCGCATAGATATAAAATATAAGATTTTTTTCAGTACTTATAATAACTCATTATATGCCCGGATTTACCTAAAGTGACGGGGAAGTGACGTTCAAAGGTATTTGGATACCTTAATAATCAAGAGATGGAGTCCAGTTTATCTGACGGTAAAGAGAGAGGTCTCTTTACACTTATAACAATTTTATAAATACTCAGAAGTCATTTA
The DNA here is from genome assembly GCA_907165275.2 of Zygaena filipendulae. NCBI lineage: Eukaryota > Metazoa > Arthropoda > Insecta > Lepidoptera > Zygaenidae > Zygaena > Zygaena filipendulae. Next base: position 5,093,914 of record OU015650.1, read on the forward strand.
AAGGCGCTATTTTTATTATTAATTGAACAATGAAAATCACAATCTCTTGATATGGTAGATTTAAGTTCTAACTAGAGTAAATATGTAAATTATTTATAAGATAAAATACGTTTGTATGATTTATGAAAACGAATAAAACAATTCAATCTAACAATACATTACCACTTCCCTGAGTCGCAGATATATGACGAGAGAGTGCGAGGCGTTACGCAAATGAAGTAAGTACTAGGCAAGCAGACATAGCTGGGGGGTGTTTGAGTAGTGTGGGGGCTGAAGAGTGACGAATAGTCTTGACCCCTCGGGCGTGAGACGTACCGTCTGCACTGCTGCCTACAATTGTTCTAAACTAAGTGCCACTTGTAGATACATATCCGGGAGGGTTTCTAACATTAATGATTTTTTTCATAACATGTAACAAGAAATCATAAATTGTATGAAATACTTGAATCCGTGAGACATTTTGCATCATTGTAGGTACTCAACAAAACAACTAATAGGTACATGAATAAAATAACACTACAATGAACTTAGAAAAAGTATCAAACTACATAGAATGAAAAACTACTCGTAGGTATGTATGCTTCTAACTCTCTGATCATAACTATTGATCAAAAAGTTATACGAACGTCAAAACTAGGATACTTGTCAAAAAGTAAATGCAACCGAAGATGGTCAAAATTAGTGAACGTCATAAAAATTCATTCCTTTATTTTGTGTGATGCATAGATGAAGGGGCACATAAACAAAAATAATGTATGTACTTATACCTCCATATCTAAATACGCACATAAGAAGATAAACTCGCTTGAGATGTATAAATGTGTTGCTTGTTGTCAACTTCATGACCGTCACTTCCGTTGCTTAAAGAAATAGGTATAAGTTAAAAAAGCGGTTTTGACCTCATTATTATAGTGTTAAAAGAAAATCGTCTACAGTTTTATTATATAACATAGTGTAAAATAGATGTAGATAGATGAATAATACAATTGCGTTGTAGAAACCAATTTCAAATATACTGAGCTGTGACCATAGTAACTATAGTATATTTAGCTATACTTAGTATAGTTATTACTTTTGTTGTTAGCACTACAAGCTACGGTTTGCTGGAGCTAAGTCAATACTTTACAAGCATTGCTGCACTTTGCTACCAACTAACACGGAGACGCGTCAAGATTCGGAACTTATTTTATGATCATAGCAGTAAAGATCAAATTATTATTTACGACGAAGACAGTGGCGCCACGATAAAAGGTAAAGGAAACTGGGCAAAACTTAAAGTTGCTGTAGGTACCTAATACAGTCGTTGATGGCGCTCTGATCAAATTAATACTACTCCTTACCCTATCAGATATTTGATCATTAGTGATGACTCCCTGAGAACTCGATGTTTAAAGCTGCAACTTTGCAGATGTTGAAAGTTTTCGGTATTGGAATACTCGTATTGTTAATGAAGTTGACGGCGATGTTGAACACAATATCTAAATACTGTAGAGATATTTGTTACATGTAACAAAATTAAGTAAGGTGTATGACTTTGAATGTGAATTTGTCAAGAGCATCTAATTCCAATTTGTGGTTTAATGGCTCCACCGTTTTGACAATGATTCCGCCAATGTTGCAGTTTGAAAAGTCATGACAGAGGGTTGATTAGCCGGTGCTTTTAGGTGCGAGTTAAGTAAATTTATTTTTTACCCTGTACGTACGAGAAATTCTGTAATAAGCTTAAGACAGCACAGAAAGCTATTAGTCGGTACAGGTATACTGTATAGTTTTATACCTTTGTTATAAATAGTTCACATAACTGATTTAATTTCCGTTAGCTAAAAGTTTGTTATTAAACGTCACAATTTGGATAAATGAGATATTTAATTTAAGCTCGCGAAATATTTGTAAACATGATAGGTATATACCTACATATAAAAGTGTTATCTCTCTTACACCTAAATAAATAGATACACTTTTGACCAGAGACCTTTACCATGACTTTTATCACTATATAGTATACAACAAAGTCGCTCCCCCTGTCTATCTGTCCCTATGTAATATGTATGCTTATATAAATCTTTAAAACTAGGTACGAAACGGATTTTAATGCGTTTTTTTAGATAGAGTGATCGATTCAAGAGGAAGGTTTTATACTTGACGATTATTGATGATGATTACTTTTATACTTTTTTTCCTTTTTTTTGTTGTCCTTGTGTGTATTAATTGTTAAATAAATAAATAAGTAAAGGTTTATACGCATAGTTTATCCTGAAATTCCCGCGGGAACTCCGAAATTACCGCGGGTGAAACCGCGGGGGACAGCTAATATTAGCTATATTATAATCTTATATTCAAATATCGTATATTATCTCATAATTTCGACTTTACATAATATAATGTGCCCGATCTGAAGTTTATTCGACAGAGACATGAGACGCTGATCCCAGGATCCCAGGATTCAAGACTTATATTTTTGCCAAAAATGTTAAAAAATGTCAAAGATGCAATATGTTGTGTGACAATAAATCGCAAAATAATAGTTACGAGTGGTTCTTTGACCTAAACTATACCTACCTGGAAGATACGTACCTAATGTGAACTTTATACAAGTTAGTAGGTAACCTATCACCTTTGCGGGTTGCTTTTGCAACTAAAAAGGTTTTGTCAAATGGTTTAGAATTTAGATCAAACGAACGACAAGACTTTACCTATACCTAACTATAATTACCCTAGTCAAAATATCACGGTTTTGACAATTATGGCAACATACATTCCATAACGTATCTACATAACTGTAAAAAATTCTATATAGCGATCGTTGGAACTGTTGACAATACCGTGTGTAGGGAACGTTCACTTGCCAATTGTAATCAGTGAACATGCGGAGGACTTAATTTGCACGAGCCAGGGGAATGACAGATGCAGCGATCCAATGTCAGTTGTCACCAACGTTTGGTCACAGTAGGTATTACAATTAACTTTGATTTGATCTCACACGAAGTCTGAATAATTCATACATTACGACGGAAATGTGAATAAAAAAATAAAATACCGATCGGTTTGAAGTCGGTGCCGAGTCAAAGCCGAGGTGGCTCGGCACCGACTTCAAACCGATCGGTATTTAGTTAATAACTTTTTAGTGTAAGTGCATTTTTGTGTATTTTGAAGTCAGTTGTATTTATTATTCGCTTTTAAGTGGCTCGGTTTAAAATGAATAAAGTGACAATTTATCTAATCGAATCGCAAACCGCGAAATACTAAATATATATATTTGAAGAGTTCCCTCGATTTCTCCAAGATCTCATCATCAGATCCTGACTTCGTGACAATTTTTCAAATCGGTCCAGCCGTCTTCGAGTAATCGCGTAACAAACATACAAAAGAAAACAACATACAGACGAATTGAGAACATTTTATTTGGCGCACTTATATACATATATCTTAAAGTGTCTATGTTGCTCTTGAAAGCATTTGTATTTTGAGAAAATAGGTAAGTATCGTCATCTACAAAATCAATTAGATATTAATAATACAATATTTTAATGTGAAATTTTGATTTATTTTCTAACAATAAGTATATTAATCTACTTAAGTATTTGCAGGTCTCTGATTGTTGATTAGCTACAACAAACATTAATTCGCTTCTATAAGCCCAGCGTGATGGTAACTCTGATAATTGTGTAAGCATTTCGCCCCTCGGCATCCATTTGCGGCGCTAGGAAATTGGCTGTCCCCACCAAATATCAAATTTCACGTTGATCTGACTAAAACACTGATCAATTCTGACCGGAGACAATTGAATTATGCTCGTCTGGTTTCTATATTCATACAATTTTTGTCATATTTCCCCGCAGTGCACGTCATTCCGTGCCGGGTAGCGAAAAGGAATTATGGCCAGAGATACGCTTAATTGGTTTGGCGTTGTGGTCGTATGACATTTTCGGTGCATTGCTTTTGTCATCGGTTTTAAATGTTCGTTAAACCGTTTTTCTGCAATAAACAACGTTGAATAAATAGTGCGGTGCAAGTGCCTGGAGTCAAAAGGTCTACTTTGGACCTTCGTTATGATAATAACGTTCCGATAACTACCTAAGACATACTGAATGAAGTATGATCGAAACTCGAGAGTGAGCAAAATTGTAAATTCTCTGATTGAAAGAAGAACTTAGATGACAATCGGTAGACAGCATCGTATATATCGTATATATAAGTACGTATAAGTGAACCTGACTTTCACGGGTTTGATTCCATGATCAGGTTAAACAATTATGTCATAATATACAGTTGTGTTTACCCTGAATCTGAGTGTTCATTTTATCTTATACAACGTGTTAGTAAATTTACTGAAAACTAGAAAGTAGTATGCTCAGAATCAACTAGCGAATCGATTGCACTATGTTTTAATATAGGTTATATTTTTTCATTTTTACTAGCCCATATCTAAATTATTTATAATGCAATATTAGGCGCGTACGCCGCCAGCAGAAAAAAATTCGAACCAGTGGGCGCGGGCGTAGCGCTTGGAATTTCGTAGATAGGTCACCTCCAAATAATGTTGAATAATTTTTAAAGTATTAATTTTATCGAGACAAAATATATTTTAATCATATTATTAATATTTTTTTTAAATGGGATGTATCAGGTTTTCAGTTAATTCATTAACACGTTGTATATGTATTCACAAAAACAGATTTAAATGTTAAATCAGTGGTTTGGTATCCGTTGTTATAGGGTCTGCTTAATTAGTTGTGACATTTTGCTGAAATACTAGTTATGATGCTGATATATTTTTTTTTGCAATCAGGTATAACCTGCACTCTTTTGTGAAAAAAATATTTACTCACATGGCAACCGCTTCACAATGAAGTAATATTTACGTATGCATAAACAATTCTATGTTCAAATTTACCCCTAAAAATTTAGGGAAAATGGAAATGGAAATCGTTCAAGTAGGTATATGTACTTATATCTACTTTTAGGTAATCAGTGGAATACCTCCGTTTGCGACGGTACGTGTCAGTTTAGTAACTGAGTAAATTATGTGTTTTAATATATTCAAAAATAATCTTTTAGAAGTAGACTACTGTATCGTATTTTATTAACTTTGTTTTACATCGGTCGCGTTTTATATTCACGTAAATGAGGAACGTATTCGCGTGGCCGATAAAAGTTGTGAGCGGAGATTCTCTATAGAGATTACGAGCGGCGTTGTCACGTTGTTGTTTCCACAATGAATATTAACACACGAATAATGCGAGGCGTCGCAATACTACGGTGAAGATAAATTTATCGGCGCGTCGGGAAATGGACCATTTTTCACAGCACCTAACGCTAGGTGTCACACGCGAGCTGCGAAGACGCCGTTACTTACCGGGTACGTGAGCGGAATGGAACACGTGTGCCCGCTGAATTAGCTTCTGTACTGTGTATTCTTTTAACGGCACTCGCTGTTGTTTACCCGTTTCATTACGTTAGTGTTTATTTCACAAGTGAAAATAACGATTTGAACACCATCCGAAAGAAAACAACAGAACGCTGGCAGTTTAGAAAAAGAAAAAGAATCAAAACATAAAATAAATAATGGAATAATATATAAAATCCTTTGTCCTGAATGACTGATGGATCAACGCACAGCCTATCAAGACCTTAAACTTGGAGAGTGTTTTTTTATGACGTAGGCATCCGATAAGAAAGGATTTTTGAAAATTCAACCCCTAAGAGGATGAAAAGGGGTTGCAAAGTTTGTATGGAAATGTGAAACTGGAAATGGAAACTGGACTGGTGAAACTGGAATGTGAAACTAGTAATGAAAATTTGAATTAAAATTGGAATAGATCGTTCAAGTAAACTTTTTTATATTTTGTTTATTTAAAAAAGAAGAAGGCTTTCGAAAGCTTGCTTCAGAAAAGATTCAAAATGATCAATACTAATTAATGACTTATTAATTAATACCAAGATACATATAATGCTATGGTAGTGATTTTAATTTAAATTTCCACCAAGTCGATTAGCCTGTTTCAACAAAAACGGTTATCAAATTTCAAAACTACGAAGGCGTTGTTAATTTTCATCAACTAAAGCAAACAACCTCGATTGTGTATGTGCACTCTCTCAAAATGTATTCATATACACAGTTTTCGGACCACGGCAAAAGGGAACAAAAAGCCAACGGATCAAAGTTGATATCGGACGAGCTGTGGTTTCAGGCGCACCATCAAATAATAACGCATTTAACAAATCTATTTACCTCCCTACATTGTTGCTACCAAAATGTGATTACATTCATACAGGAAAATAGATTGGTTAATGAGTATCTAATTATCGTACAAAATTCATTTATATTATAGTCTATCATGTGTATAAAGTAGAAATTTCTGTAAAAAAACTAGACAAGTGTGAGTCGGACTTGCCCTCCGAGGCTAGGGTTCCTGGCCTCGGAGGGCAAAACCTACAAAGTAGGTACCTACCTACATATTTTTTAAAACTATATTTTTTATGATTTAACTACAAATGTATAGTTCCCGGATTTTTTCCTGTATCTACTGGTAGTATAAGACGATATTACTTACCAAATTTTGTAGTTCTAAGTCAAGGAAAAGTATAAATGATAAATGATGCCCTTGAGAGTCCCACGCAAACCCACTTTCTCTGTTAAGATTTTCACTGCGATATATTATGTTTTTTTTTGTTAATATTAATTTTCTATTAGTCACATTTATACAACGTGTTAATGAATTAACTGAAAACTAGATAGTAGTTTGCTCAGAATCAACTAGCGAATCGATCGCACTATGTTCTATTATAGGTTATATTTTTTCATTTTTACTAGCCCATGTTTAAATTATTTATAATACAATATTTGGCGCGTACGCCGCCCGCAGCAAAAAAATCCGAACCGGTAGGCACGGACTTAGCGCTTGGAATTTCGTAGATAGCTCACCTCCAAACTAATGTTGAATAACTTTTAAAGTCTAAATTTTTTGGACATAAAATATATTTTTATCATATTATTATTAATTTTTTTAAATGGGGTGTTTTTTTTCAGTTAATTCATTAACTCGTTGTAATAAGCATGAATTGTCGAGGGCTTGAATAATATGTTCCACATTTAAAATTACTCTGTATAAACGTTTTAGCTAACAAAGTGATCCGTGAAACGAATGTAACACCATCAGACAGTATCCGTCCGACATGATGGATGCTGTGAACATTACAGCGCCGTTGCAGCGTTTCCGTAACGATTTAGGTATCATTTATTAACGGCTCTCAGTGGCTGCTCAACTGCTGTACGATAAAACCAACATCACTAACTTTGTTGAGCCATGCTGTTCCGTGAGGTTTATTATTGAAAAACTCACGTCGAATTCATGTGTTGTTAATTTTTGTTCTTTATTAAGGTATGTACTATGTAGGTAGGTAGGTACATAACTAAATTAATAAAAATATCATGTTAAGTAGGTACTACGTATACTAAATACTTTGAGTACAAACTGCCGCACGCAGAGACCTTCATTAAATTAATGTTAAACGCATAAGTTCGAGTTTTTGTTGTTTACAAAAATATCTAAATGAATTAGATAATATATACCTACTTACCTATAATAACTTAAGAAATCAAACAAAAGAAATTCCTGAGAAAACTGAAAACTACTCACATTTAACTTGAACACACTTGAAAGCCAGTTCCCATCCCCATTCCAGGTCGGCAACGCACCTACATGCCTTCTGGTGTTGCAGATGTCCATGGGCGGCGGTAATCACTTACCATCAGGTTGCCCGTTTGCCCCCTATGACATAAAAAAAAATTAGAAAATGAAATTGGTTGAAAAGTGAATCAAAGTTCGTGTTCAGAATAACACGGCAAAGAGTAAGACTGAGTTGGTCGATCACTCAGAAACATCGGCGACTCGAGTTGCAGACGTCCCTTAAGTTTTTATCGTAACAAGCTTTAATAAAACGAACAAAGAATTCAGAGTTGGTAGAGAAAGTAATATTGTAAAAGCTAGATGTTTCTACGAAGTTGGAAATGTTGAAGCAAGTAGAAATTCTAAGTTTAGATAGGTCTTGCTGAGAGAATTATTTGAGGTTGAAAATACAATATTTGTTCTTATAAGTCTCAGAAATTATAAAGTAATTAGAGTAGGAGTTCAATTATTATCGAATATAGGTATTTACATACCCCGTAATGTAACCCTTTATAATTATTCTGTAAAAAAAATTACAGGTTCATTGACAAAGAAACAACAAATATAATCGACGGCGCTGCCAAAGTTACAAACTAAAATTGTTTGTACTTACATAAATATAAAAACGGGAGTATGTATAAGTTTTTGCTGTAAGTTTTTTATGGAGCCTCTCAAAACTTTATGCGGAATTAAAAAAAAAATCTGTGTCTATTTATAAAATATTTTTATTATTTTTTAGACAGTACACTCTTACCGCATCTCTAATTGTTGAATACTTAGTACATTTCTCATAGATCCAAGAAATCAAACATGCTCTTGCTCATACGCTCAAATGTCAAAACTTCGCTTCACTCCATGCCCATTCTGATAAGGAAAGCCCGCACCGCGGCCGCGTGTCATTTGTCACTGCGGAGCCCTCGGGCGTGGCCCGATAAAATTCTGAAGTAAACCTTATCTCGGTGCGAAAATTTACATGTTCTTACCTACCTCAAGCTATTCATACTATATCGAATGCTGGAATAAAAGTTATTACATTATCAACATTGACTGTGACTATTGAGTCATATAAAAAAAAGTTTTCATGAAATTTAGTGACGGATATTTATGACGTTCCCACCTTTATCAAAAAGGGAAATAAATTGCTGTTACGTTTTTGTAACGCTGTTTTCATAGTAAACATTCAGTTATTATACTTATCCCCTACAGTGGTGCCTAAAGCGGTTTTATTTCTCAAAACTAGCTACGATCCTTGCAACACCTTTTACATATCCCTGATTCTACATTCCCACATTCGCATCCCTCAGTTTTACCTATTTTTAATTATTTTGTTTCTTCTAAACAAATTTTCATGAAATTTGACATACATCTAGTTAACACAGGACATAATATGATACTGACTCTACTCTTTTCATCTCGTAAAAATTCAACGAAACAACGAAGCGGGGAATAGGTAATTTGGCTACAAGATTATTCAGAAGCAGGTCTCTACTTCATGTTATGCGACTTTGAATATTCTCTTTAATCATACACTGACTTACGACATATGAGTTCGTCAGAGCACCCGTGCCTATAACCCAGCTGCGTCCCGCCGATAACGCGTGCTCTGACACCTGCACATCATTTGTCAATTGTCACGTACCATCTCCACTCTCCTTGTTGTTCTTTCACTGAGTTGTTTGCTTTTGTCGCCTCCATAGATGCTTGTCGACTTGCTCCGATGTCACACGGCAAATTGGTTCGCGATCTCGTCAGATTATAAAGACTTTTGTACGATGGTGTTTTTAAAGTTAATTTACCGTGAAATTTTCCAATCCTTTCAGCTTTGAGACACTCTGAAAGCAATCAATCAAAGTTTTATTGTGATATCGATTCATTTGATGATTGATTAGTATACTTATTATCTCTAGAAACTTACTTATTGTAAAATTATGAATACGAGATTGACGAAAATATCTAATTATTGGTATATAATTTTTTAGTGTACCTACTTATTTTAAAACTTTCAGTTTGGGACCAGGTGACCCTGTATAATAATTTCAAAGCATTATTATACTATAAGGTTATGTGGTTCCCAGATGCCCAAACTTACGAAATTATACAATACGTTGTACAAAATATCACAAAATATGCAACTTAATCTTCTGGTAGAGCCATCTCTTGTCAAACGGCGGCAACTTATCTGTGCTGAATACAGACGAATATTTACTTATTTATTAGTATTATTATATCATTTAGACAAAGTGCTATAACCCTGTTGACTTATCGTTAGATACGTTGCGGGGCAGGACAAGGCGGATGGCTATGCTTTTGACGTCCCCCTTGTCAAACGATACCGTCCCAGACCCACCGACTCAGTGTCCGTGACGCGCCGCGCCATGCTCGTCTGAGTTTTGACACTATCCCTAATTTGATTAAACGTTTTCCTTAGACACAGGATAGTGCATGAGAGAGTTGTTGGCTTAGTGGATAAATAAAAGTTTATGTGATGAACATTTGAGATTACTCTCTCAGCCGAGTCTGAGTGGGTGATGGTATGTGCTATTATTCATCATCATCATCATATCAGCCGAAAGACACCCACTGCTGGACATAGGCCTCCCCCGAGGATCGCTACAATGACCGGTCCTACGCTTCCCGCATCCAATGATGTCCCGCGACCTTCGTCCTTCGCCAAGTCGTCGGTCCACCTTAAAGCGGGCCTACCCACGCCGCGTCTTCCAGTTCGAGGTCGCCACTCGAGAACTTTCCTACTCAATCGATCTACTAACGTACCTACTAGTTACTTCCAATAAACTTTAATAGTACATTGTTATCCTAGGGGTGAAAGTAACTTAAAGTACTTAAACTTAAAGTCTTTCTCCCGAGGGTAACACTGTGCTTTTCATTACGAATGCAAGGAAAGTCAAAATAAAAATAGGAATTAGCTAAAGAAAAAATGAGTGAAGATCGGATAGTCGCTTGACACTTTCCCACCTATTTCTTTTTCTTTGGCCGGCTAGCTATTCAGCCAGTATTTTTTATTTACATTGTGGCGACCTAAAAAAAATATTTTCTTTAATTATTAAGTATTAATTAAAGAAAATAAAAAAATATAAATAGGAATTAGCTTAAGAAAAAGTGAGTGAATTTTATTTTAATTAATACCTACTTAAACTTTACGTTATTTCAATTTTACATCGCGCTGGCTGTATAGAAAGTTGAAACATGGTTCAATAGAAATGTGAAAATAGACCTAGTTTTTTTTATTAATTTGACAGTTGTCAGTTGAAAGCGATTCTCCCTAGGGCTGAAAAGGGTTACTTTCAACCCGCTTCTCAGGCAACTTCGGACCTACTTTCCGAGTATGAGTAATGAAAAATTAAATTACGCGCTTTTTTATTGGGAAAAGAGCCTAAAGACCGATTTCCAAGACTAACTTCAAAACTATATTCTTGTTAAGTAGTTAATGTATAAGAGTATACATATAAGTATCTAACTATCGAGGGTTTGAATATGTATCTAGTTTAAAATAACACCCAAGGCTGTATTCGACTACAAATACAGTCTTGGCATAATTTTAAAGTTTAATTTTGTATTATTATCTTTGACGTCCAATTGGTAGGCGTTAGGCAAAGTTCGGTGCGCCGTTCACATACACAATACTTCGGCAAGTTTGAAGTTTGCCGTGCAAAGTAGGATATCGCCACACCAGTGCATTTGCTCTATCCAACTATAGGCAAGCGTCTCTACAAAGAAACGCCTAGAAACTTCCCTAATGAGATGAATAATTAAATGAACGGTTTTGTCTGGTACCATTATTGCATTCATTAAATTCATCTTTTATATGGATGACTACTTAGCTGTGCCCATCGTTTCACACGCGTGAGTTTCAGAATTTCCCACAGGAACTCCCAATTTTCTTTAATACACACTTTCTCCTGATAATTACGAACCCAACAAAAAAGAATTATTCACATCGGTGGAGCCATTCTTGAGTTTTAGCAAGACAAACGAACAGTATTTTTCTTTATGGATGACTAGATGTGCCTCGCGGTTTCACCCGCGTGAATTTCGGAATTCCCACAGGAACTCCCGATTTCTCACCATTTAAACCTTCCCTGTACTTCCACGAGTCTTTCAAGATCAAAATTAGCCAAATCGGTCCAGCCATTCTCGAGTTTCAGCGAGACTAACGAACAGCAATTAATTTTTACATATAAAGATACCTAAAGTAGTTATTAATAAATTGTCTGCGTATCCATCCAATTATTGCTGAGAAACATTTTAGGACGAGAATCAAAAGGCATTGTATACCTAAAATTCATATAAAACTATTGTAATTTTAAAATTTTAAAACATTTTTCAGGGAAAATGTTTTAGGTGTTTATACAAATCCTACTTAACAAATTCCGTTTTATCCTTCTCAGTTACTTTGTTTTATAGTAGTAAATTAAAGGACTTATTCACAAAGGTAATGTGTCCTTTAATTTTAGGTTGTGTTGAGGAGACGAAAAATATCTTCAAAACTGATAGAGGAACTTATATGAGAAACATTTTTAAGCACTTGCTAATTTATGCTTACTTGTAATCTATACTAATATTATAAAGTTGAAGAGTTTATTTGTTTTTCATTTTAGTTAGATTGATTTTTTTTTAAATAATATTTATTATACGTATACTGCTGCTGTGTGGTTAGACTGTGAAAAAATAGATTAGAAACAATGAACTTTGTGGGCTAAAAAATGATGATGTGATACAAATTGATCGCGTGTGATCCAGATTTTTTCTAATAAATTATAGAAAAAATAGTTTTTATTTTTAAATACTAATTATTACATATAATACTAGCCATCCTTTTTTTTGAGTGTTAAAAAAACACTCATTTTATAACTGGTTACAAAATTTTGTTACTTAGTGGGATAGGGGAGTTCTCAAATTTTATTTTACAACTAGCTGTGCCCCGCGGTTTCACCCGCGTGAGTTTCAGAATTCCCGCAGGAACTCCTTTTACGGGGATGAAAAATAGATGTTGACCGATTTTCAGACATACTGAATATGCATACAAAATTTCATAAAAATCGGTCAAGCCGTTTCGGAGGTGTATGGGAACGAACACTGTGACACGAGAATTTTATAAGTATATTAGATAATATAAACACGGATTTGCGAAATTAATACACATCTTGATATCATGTAACCATATTTGCCACTTCTTGTGAGGTAAGGCTGTCACTCAAATATTCATGAGTACGAGAGGGTCCGAAGTCTGAGAAGCCCTCATACCTCACCATACATACAAGGGGTAGATAAGTAATGCAACCATTTTTTTTCTATTTTCACAAACAAACATCACAGAGCTTTCGACTTTGAATGGTAATTCAATTTTTCTTTTCATCTCTCCAACAGAATGCGCGTGTCGGATTTTGTTAAAAAAAGGCTAAGTCTTATTACTTTTTAGTAGTATTTTCAAATGTGCATAAGCAGAATTGCCCCTAAGGCCTATGTAGTTGGATGCACCGATTTAATTTTCGAAGTCGGTGACAAGCCAAATATGGAGGGGGTATCTAGCCCATCTGGGCTAAGTCGACTCTCGCCACCAGCTCTTCGTGAGCAGAACAACCCAAGCAGACACTAGCGGGCTTGTCACCGAATTCAAACCGATCAGTGGTAGCACAAACCAATAATAATATTACGTGTGTTTTTGTCTTTTGGATTAAATCGGTATTTTGTTATTTTTAGGTTTTTATTTTTTTAGCTTTTTAGTTTGGGGTTTTGGAAGTCGGTTTTATCTTAATTTTAATTTCTTTCTTTTCTCTAATGCCTTTTAAATGATTGTGAGTATGTAGCAACGTCCGTTATGTGTGAAAAGTGGCCAAAATGTAAAAAAATTAGTTTTTGAACAGTCAGAAAACGACAGTTGCTTTGTTTTTCCGTAGAGCAGTCGCAGGTACGTCATGCGTCAATAAAACACGTGCTTATTGGATAGTGGTTTTTGGAACCTCTCATTGTCAGATGCGCTAATCTATGGATGCGCTCAGTTGTCAGTGGCTTGGACCAATAATAATCAGAATGGACAGAGCCATAAGACGTTGCCACTGTTGTATCTGTATGTAAAACTAATAATGATCATGTACTATGTAGGTATCTTTATCTAATGTTTATCCCATGAAGCCTAGCTGCAGGTATAAGAGATAGTTGGCAATATTGTGCTAATTGTGTAAACGTGTCAGTTCATGAAAAAAGTCGAACAATACATTGTAAATGAGGAATTTCAGTGGTTTAGTTAAAATATAAACGAAAAAGTGAAAGTTTTTAGTGTTCAGGTTTGTCTTGTTTTTTCTTTAAGGCAGTAGGTGAAAAAAAAAAACAAAAGAGAAAATGGTAACGATACTTTATATTTTGTGCCAGCTGCACTACCTTGTCACAGTTACTATATAATAAATCTTAGTTATATAGTTTGTAACATCTAATACGTGCTTTAGTAGGTATAGTGTAGTGGATCTCACAGCCTTCAGGCGTTGGATTACTTGGTTGCACTTGCAGCGAAGTGCAAGACATGAACACAAACATTGTGTTTTATGTAGCAGATGCATTAGGGGTTTTATATATTCCAACTTAGCTAGCTCTTGGTAAAATTATTGCAAGTGCCTACTTAAAAAGGGATTAATATTGTATATGCACACTATAGTAAGTTTGTTAATCCAATTTAATACTTAAAATATCATTAATTACTAATACTAAAATCTACTGATCTTCACGAACGACCCGATAAGTTTTAGTTTTAACAATATAAGATATTATTAGTAAATATCACGTAACATTAAATTCAATTATTTTCATACTGATAGGATTAAGTACACTGATTATTTTGTGATTTGTTTTCTATACCTCTCTGTGTTTGCTAAACCACACTAAAACCATTCAACAGCTTACTAGCTTACTAAAACGTGTCGCATGAAATTAAAACATATATATGTATTTGCTTTGAATTTGTGAAACTAGGTGGTTGGTATTTTTAGAGTGAATATAAAGGTTTTCAATTTAACTTTGCATCCAAAATATATGATAGGCTGTCACAAAAGCTTTATTATTATAAAACAACTAAAATTCTGCCCGTATAATAAATCTAAATTAGCCTCTTAAACAAAATCTCTATCGATCCTGGTTAAAAATTAGCTCTACGAATGTCTGCACTCACAAAACGCTGGGTCAGTGACCGCGTTTTTTCATAAAGAAAGGATACACTATAAACATTCCTGTGAATCTTTTCTTATTATTTTCTTTAAATATTTTTGATAAGTCGTGTTCGAATAATAATAATACAACATTCCAATCTACGCATTTCATAAGATGTTTTTCAACAGATTTGTGAGGCAAAACTTTAAGATACAAACTGCTTAAAACTATTTGTTACCTGCACCCTAATGTTCCAAGTATGTGACTTCTAAATTCAAAAATTCAAAATGTAGATAAAACGTTGCAGCCCAGAATCTGCCGCGATGACAGTCCGGTTAGGTTTCACATATTTTACAATACTACAGCTGGGAATCTGTGTGAATTTGCGCATTACATTGGTTCATACCAACGTTGGAATGTACCCGATTGCAGCAAAACCGTGGCAATGAATGCAAACAGATAATAAATTCGGGCTTTACCTCGGCTTCAGCGGCGTCATCTGGCGACTGAATGCCGCGTGCACACCGAAAAGTGATCCGAACGCACCACCGGCTACTATGTAAATTACATCATCCGAACACACATACATACGTAATGTTTGCATCGTGAATATTTAAATTGATTTTGAACATATGAAATGAATGTCAACGTGTGGGTTCAAAGAGAAATTCTACTTTTTCCTACGCGTACTTGATTGAATAATTTTTTTATCAGTCTAACAGCATTTAGGTAGGTACAAGTATTTTGACGGTTTTTGAAGTTGAACTTTAAATACTCTGCAGAGTAGCGACAGGAAAAAAATGTTGCGGTTGCGTTATACTTACCTACTCATTTAATGTCCTACATTTATGTTTTGTGTAATAATATATCAACATAATATATACTTTTAAAGCAGTTGTGACCAAAATATTATGCTCAAACATTATGCAACCAGTAGGTATCACTTAGGCATCGCGCCGCCGGTTCAAACTGACTGAGAACTTTTTTAATCTTCATGCGTAATTAGGTACAGTGATATGCCCATTTTTAACCGACTTCCAAAAAGGAGGAGGTTCTATGTTCGATTGTATGTATGTTTTTTTTATAATTAACAACGAAAAATAGTATTTGGGCACATCAAAAAAATAAAACGGGTCAAATAGTATAGTACACTAAACTTTTCCATTTGCGTAGATATTACAAAAGTCATAGTAGCGTTGAAAAAGGTTCCTTTTAACGGGTAAGTAGGACGCTTTTAGTGACTGGTGCTTAAAGCACAATTGTCTCTATGCAGAAAGGTTCCAGTTTGGATGGAAATAGGCCGAAGTAGGTAGGTATGCAATGCTTTTGCGAGTTGAAACGGCTTGCATTATACTATTTTCTAGATAGCTCACCATATTCTTAGGTGTACTTGTAATATTTAACCATGAGCGATAGTATAAGAGCATTAAAATTGTAGGTAAAAATATTAATGCTCAAATAATCTAAGTGGGAAAGAAAAAGAAGATAAAATAAACCATTTTGGATTATGATTTATGTATCAATGTTAAGTTTGTTTAAGTATTATTATTGATCTGTTGGTTTCTTAAAAAAGGCGTGAGTGTCGTGGAACACTTGTTAGAATGAAGGTTTTCTATATTAAACTGAGTTCGTTATGTCCCTTATGCGTGAAAAGAGGCAAAAATGCAACTCATTTAAAAAAGTACAATTGCTTTGTTTTTCCGAAGAGCAGCCGTATGACGCCGTGACGGAAAATGAATTTTTACTTCCATCCGTGCCGGGCGATAAAGGACTTCGTTCTAATAAAAAAAAAAAACACTTGTTTCATCAAATTTGCCCCTTGTCGGTCATGACATGAACATGGAATAACGTTGTTCTAGGTATGTATGCAGTAGGTACTTGGCTATCTGAACGTGTAGAGGCTTGCCAGGGGTGCATTAATGACTTGCCTCGTCTCCTTACACTCAGTAAACATTTCAAGTGCTGAGGAGGTGTGTTTTTTTCTTCTTATTTTTCGTAAGTCCCTCACAAAGTTTTCGTTCCTAATGTGTTTGTTATGAAAATACATTTTTAAAGTCACCGTAACTTGGCATGTAACAAGTAGGTATATATATATATATATCTTTTGCTGCAGCTTTAAATTTTGACATGTTTAATTTCGATGTACGACTAAATCACCATTATTGGATAGTAGGTACTTAGGTACCTACTCGAAAATTAATTAAAAAAAAAACATAACACAAGGTTTATTTTTATGTAAGACTAGCTGTGCCCCGCGGTGTCACTCGCGTTAGTTTCGGAATTCCCGCAGAAACGATTTCTTTCTAGAATAAAATTAGCCTAAGGGACTCCTTAGGTATAACATCAGCTAAAGTCCCGTTAAAATCAGTCCAGCCATTTCAGGGATTAGCCGAAAAATAGACAGATGGACGACAGACAGACAGAAAAAAATTGAAACAATTGATTGTTTTATGTATGTACCGCATATACTTTCATTTCATATACATTTAGTAAAAAATTGTTAATTTGAAATTACAAACGGACACTTCAAATTATATCTATCTGTATAGATTTAAAAAATATAATATTATTAGTTTTTAATTACCTATACACAATTGCCGTTTTTACCACTTGTTACTTGGGTAGCAGAGTAATATAAAAGTCAGGTGAAAAAGGTAAGATAAATATATTATAGTTTCAAAAGGAATGACATACAACAATGATCAAACAAAAGAATGTGTATAAAAATATTTAAATATCAAATTGACAGTGTTCTCAGTATAAACATAAAAGAGTTTTAACACCCCCCCGTAATGAGAACACCCTGTATATACACATTATAATACAAGTAAAAAGACAGTATCAAAATTCACTATACACTTATCACTAGCACTGAAATAATAAAAACAACATCCTGTACATATAAACACATCACTAAACTATACACAACCTATATACATACAATATGATCTAAAGACATACAAAACCTAGAACTAGCCTAAACCTAAAGAATTTGTACATTTAAAATGTTTCAGTTTCGGCAAGGGTTTTGTCAAAATGTCTGCGACCATGTCATTTGTGGGTATGTATTTGACTTGTATGTCGTGGTGTGATAGTGAGTCTCTAATGAAGTGATGTTTGATGTCAATGTGTTTAGTACGTGCGTGATAGGTGTTATTATGAGCTAGTTTGAGTGAACTTTGATTGTCGGTATGAATGATTATGGGATGAGTGACCGAGAATACTTCACTGATGAGCGTCTTTAAATATATGGCCTCTTTACAAGCTTCAGCCAAAGCCATATATTCAGCTTCTGTTGTGGAAAGTGCAACTGTTCGCTGTTTGCGAGCTTCCCACGACACAGGTGCACCGCTCATCAGGAAGGTGAATCCAGTGAATGATCGACGGTCCACAAGATTGCTTCCATAATCGGCGTCAGCGTAACCTACTGGGTAAGAGTGGTCACCGTGTTTGAAGTGAAGTCTGAGTTCCTTCGTACCCTTAAGGTATCTAAGGACTCGCTTAGCGGCCTTCCAGTGTACCCCCCCGTAATGTGCATTGAACTGAGATAGGTACGAGACCGTGTGGGCAATATCAGGTCTTGTACATATAGAAATGTACATTAATGAGCCGATAAGCTCCTGATATGGGACTTCTAGATTTTCTTCTTCCTTTTCCGGAACAGTGAGTTTTAACCCAAGTTCCATTGGCGTAGTGACCGAGATCGCGTCGCTCATACCGAACTTGTCTAGTAATTTTTCGATATATTTTGTCTGATCGAGGGTTATACTGCCTTCACTTTGTACGACTCTCATACCGAGGCAGTCTTTGACAGGACCGAGATCTTTAATTGTAAACGTCTTTTTGAGTTCGCTTACAAAATTATCTTTTAAATCACTATTGGTTGTCATAAAAAAGAAATCGTCGACGAACACTGCGATAACGATAAAATCATTAGGTCCGTCTCTTTTATAGTAAAGACAGTGTTCTGATGCGGCTTGAGTCAGCGACAGAGCAGCCATCGCTTGGCATACTTTTTTGTTCCATTGACGCGGAGCTTGTTTAAGCCCATATAGGGATTTTTTAAGTAAGCATACTTTCCCCTTTGGATCAGTAGCAAAACCTTCTGGTTGTTCCATATAAATTTCCTCTTCCAGGTCACCGTTTAAAAAGGCAGTTTCTACATCAAGGTGATGTACTTGTAGCCGATATTGCACAGCAAATGCAAACAAAAGCCTTACTGAAGATAGCCTAGCAACTGGTGAAAAAGTTTCACCATAGTCTACTCCAGCTATTTGGGTGAACCCTTTGGCTACTAGTCTGGCTTTGTATTTTGTAATGTTCCCACTTGTGTCCTTTTTTATTTTGTATACCCATTTACATTTTGTTGTCTTCCTGCCGGATGGTCTATCAACTAGAATCCAGGTTCCATGCTGAATCAATGAATTGTATTCTGCTTTCATCGCTTCTAGCCACTTGTCTTTTTGCGGATGCTCTGTAACTTCTTTGTAAGTTTCTGGTTCCTGATCTGATGTCATGTAGAGATTCTCCTGATATCTCTCAGGAGGACGCCTGTCTCGGAGAGGGTATCGTCTTTCAGTTGATGTCTCTACAATGGGTTCAGGTTCAGAAATAATTGGGGAAACTTCATGAGTAAGAGGTTCATCCGGTATAGTCAGCTGTTCTAAAGATGGTGACATCTCGGGTTGAGTGTCTTCACTGTCTGACTGTACTTGATGTTGTGGCTGTGAAACTGGTTCTTCATCATTTTGAATGGGTACAAAGATTACAGATGGTTGTGGTTGGGGTGACTCTTCGTTATGTGAGGAATTTGGATTAGACTCTTCATGCGTTTTATCTTCAATAAACGCTACATCTCTAGCAATAATAATCTGCCGAGGATTATTAGGGTCTATTAAGCGATAACCTTTGCTTTCTATAGAATAGCCAACAAAGATACAAACTTTAGTTTTGGATTCCAGTTTTGAACGCTTTTCTTTGGGTACGAGGACGTGAGCTTCGCAGCCAAAGATTCGCAAGTGAGAAAGGTCGACTTTATTGCCGGTCCATACTTCTTCTGGAATCTTGTTATTTAAAGCTTGCGTGGGTGAACGATTTTTTAAATAAATTGCCGTATTTACCGCTTCTCCCCAGTACGCTAAAGGTAAATTCGAGTCTTTTAGCATAGATCTTGCTTTTTCAGTGATCGTTCTATTTACACGTTCTGAAACTCCGTTTTGTTGAGGAGTGTACGGCACCGTGGTTTGGTGCACTATACCATTCTCCCTCATAAACGTTATCATGTCGCTATTTACATATTCCCGACCATTATCTGAACGGAGAATTTTAATTTTTTCTCCCGTTTGATTTTCGACTAAATGCTTAAATTCGACAAACTTTGTGTAAACTTCGGCTTTTGTTTTCAAAAGATATCCAAAAGTTTTACGAGAGTAGTCGTCGGTAAATGTTAATAAATATAGGGCTCCGCCCCACGAGTGCGTACTCATAGGTCCGCATAAGTCCGAATGAATAAGTTGTAGGACTTTACTCGATCTACTTTTTGAGCTCTTAAACGGTTTCTTTGAAAATTTACCTTGTAGACACGGAATACATGTTCCGTGGTAACTTCCAATATAGTCTAGGCCGATACATTTATTTTTTAATATATCCATGCTCTTTGTATTAAGATGGCCAAGACGTCTATGCCAAAGTAGTGCAGACTCTTTGGTGGAAGTATACAAGGAATGCAATTTATTTACATTTAATCTAAACATACCGTTGTGATTCGACCCTGTGGCAATGACGGGATTTGTCACATGACAGCCACCGCTTTGAAATATTGTTGCGCCTTTCGGCGTAAACAATACATCGAATCCTTTCTTAACTAAACTACTTACAGATAAAAGATTTGTAGCGAGACCAGGAACATATAATACATTACTAATTTTATTTACACCATCGGAAATATTTATATTTACAGTGCCCTTACCATGACTCAATAAAGTCTCCTTATTTGCCACAGTGATAGGAGTTACGTGAGGGGACAAGAACTCGAACCACTCTCTCCTGTTACTCATGTGGGAGCTTGCGCCGGAATCAAGAAACCAATCTTGTGAACCTGTGGGTGAACGATTAGTGAAACAAGATGAAAGTGTAAATTCGGAAGTATAATTTGTACAAACATTTGACGAAACCGAAACATTCTTGTTTTTCTTATTTTTTAGAATCCTACATTCACTCACTATATGCCCTAATTTTTTACAATAGGAACAAAATTTCTTCTTTGTTTGTTTCTTGGTGCATAGCGCTGTATCTGGAGATCTGCTGGTATCTGCTGAGGACTGTACAGCTCGTGATTCTTCTTTTAGAAGAGCTGTCACTACATTTTCCGTGGTGATCTTCATATTAGAGTGTTCGATGGCCATAACTAAGGGATGATATTTTTCTGGAAGTCCAGTGAGCATTATAATAGCTAAGAATTCATCATCCACTTGTGCTCCAATTCCTTGTAGTTCTTGTTGGATAGCTAGTGACTCATTCACATACTGTTGAATCTTTCCTTTGAACGAATTTGTTAAGAGTTTTTTCATCAGTGCAAGCCTCCTTGTGAGTCCACCATCAGCATAAGCTTTTCGTAAACAACTGAATGTTTCAAATGCGGTTTTTGCTGACCTTATAACGGGATAGATGGATTCTTCACAAGATAAACATATTTTCGCACGAGCCTTCTGATCTTTCCGTTTTTGATCAGGGTTGGAGAGGTCAGCGGGTTTTACAACGACTTCCCACAACTCTAGGTCAGTGAGCATGCATTCTATGGCAAATGCCCATGTGCTGAAGTTAGCTGATCCTTTTAGCTTTGATATGCTTATATTTGTTGAGTTCTGCGCTGTCTGAAAATCTTTTGAAGAATGTGCCGACTGTGAAGTCGATGGAGTATCCATTGCACTTTTCTTAACCTTTTTAAAAGACTTATTTGAGACCTATAACCACTTATCAGTTATTTCCTGGGCCCATAACCACTTGTTACTTGGGTAGCAGAGTAATATAAAAGTCAGGTGAAAAAGGTAAGATAAATATATTATAGTTTCAAAAGGAATGACATACAACAATGATCAAACAAAAGAATGTGTATAAAAATATTTAAATATCAAATTGACAGTGTTCTCAGTATAAACATAAAAGAGTTTTAACATTACCTATAGATCAGAGATGTAACGGATACAGATTTTTCCACATGCGCATGCGGATGTTTAATATCTTATATAAATACTAGCTGTGCCCCACGGTTTCACCCGCGTGAAAAGTTTTTATGTAACAACTTTTTTTCCCGACATCCGATTTGAATGAAACAAAGCCTATATGTAGCTCCAGGCTAAGCTTAATCTATCTGTGAAAACCGCATGACACTCCGTTCAGTAGATTCAGAGATTATCGCGAACAGACAGACAGACAGAAAAGAATTTTAAAAATCTTTTTTTTTTGTGCTTGGTTACTCTTCTTTTATCAATTTATCTCAATTTTAGGTAAAAATAGTCAATGTACAGAATCGCGGATTCTACTCTTTTATTATAGTATATGAATAAAGAATTAAAGCAATGACAAAGTAATTATTAACATTTTTATTAATGAAAATTAGTATTAAGAATAAAATGCCCCTATTTTTTTTAACTTCACATCCTAATTTTCCTTCGCCGGCCCCGCCCAATTTCTTTCTTATCGCAACTTGTATTACATTCGAATTCGCATTAACATCTGCATTGATTATAGCGGATGCGGATGCGGATGCAGATGTCGAAATCTATGCGGAAGCTCTGCATTTGCGGATGCGGATGCGAATATTCGCAACATACCTGCCTATACGGTACTGAAAAACAAAGTCTGTTACAGCCGCTTATTGATAACAGTAGGTAGGTTCAATTAATGTTTCATTTAGGTAATAAAAATGAGGTAACTTTTATAGTTATACCTATCCTCTTTAATATATTATGTTTAATATTTGAATTGTATTCACTATCGTTGTTAAATATGTCTACACGTTTCTGTAACATCCTGTAGGTATATATTTGTGAACGCTTTAAATAAATTGAATAAAGATTAAAAAAACAAAAAAAATAAACACACCAGACTGGAAAATGGAACCCTTTCTTCATCACACAAACCTCTTGAGTAGCGGGTGGGTATTAAAATATCTATGAGAATGTGCATCTTAGAAGTATTCAATAGGCTAAACACTTTAGTGAAGTTAAGCGAAATTATCTCTATTATGTGCAAAGAGAATAACTAAATAATTAGGCTACGTATGTGAGGTAGGTAGACCGCAGGCTGTTTGGTGTTTACGTCGCAAATTCTGTAGCTTTATGGTTACACCATCTTAACCGAGCATCTTTGGCCTTTGCTATATTAATATAATATGTATAAATATATTGTATACATGATACATTATGTAATAAGTAACCTAATTTTTTAATAAACAATTTATATTTTACTTGATTGAAGAACAGGCTATAATAACATGTCTGGAGAGTAGAAATGAGTCTCTTGAACAAATGGAAATTAAAAAATAAATGTATACGACGTTTCAGAACGAAAACATAAAATGTGTAGGTACACAAAACCAGAGACAAATTGTTAACCTGTAGTACTGGTATAGTATTATATTATCTGTGCCTGTAGCTAGCTACATGTATTCGCGGTGAGGCAAGCCCGTTAGATGTACATTGTACATAGTAACAAACTTATAATGCAAATACGATTACTCGCTCGCTCGCGTCGACTCGTTGTTAGAGCTAATGCACTTCGCGCCCGCAACGAATTGGAAACTGCATACAATTTCAATGGGATATCTAATGTAATCAAAGATGTGTTTTAATGCAGGTACCTTATTGAGAGTAGTTCAAGTGAACTGAGTAAGATGTTGTTTTTAATATTGAGATAAAAATAATTTATTTTGTAATTTTCTTGCTGAGAGTTTTTTGTGACATTAAGGTCGTTTGTCCACCGCCGCCGTCACCGTCACGTCAACGAAAACGAGACGACGGCGCCGAAGTAGCAATATATGAGATTACAATATTACTACACCGCACGCCCGTCACCCGAGCACCGTCATCCCGGTGCGGTGGACACGCGGCTATAGTAATCTCATGTACTTCTTCTTCTTCTTCTTTAAGAATGGCGTCTATAATTATAATTTGCCAATGACAATGTTTCTTAATAATAACAATCTCTTCATCTACTTCTTCAATTCTTCTTCGCCAATGACAATGTTAGATTGTTCCCCAAGTTAAAACATGGCTCTCTTGAAAGTCAGTTTCTTGCTCAGGGTCCAAAATAGATGCTGAAAAGTGACTGAAATAACGAAAAACGTGACACGCGTGTTTTCGATACGGCTTTCACTCGTCAACAACCATCTCGACAAAGCCCTTTAAATAAATTAAAAAAAAAAAAAAAAAACAACCATCTCATGTACTTATCGCTACTTCGGCGCCGTCATCTCGTTCTCGTTGACGTGACGGTGAAGGCGGCGGTGCCGGTGGACAAACGGCCTAACCGCCGCACTCAGAGTCGTCTTTAATGATTACTTAGTTAAGTATAGATTTTTAAAACAAAACTGCCGCAATCAGACAAATTCAATAAATTAATGTTAATTGGCATTTAACTAATTAAGTTACATCTCATTAAATGCCAATTAACATTAATTTACTGAACGTCTCTGATTGCGGCAATTTTGTTTTAAAAATCTATACTTAACTAAGTAATCATTAAAGTCGACTCTGAGTGCGGCGGTAAGTCATCACAAGTTGTGCGAAAATGTTTTCCCGTTCAATTTTGCATGACGTCGTTAAGTGAAAGTGGTCTCTATTACAAAAAAGGTAAAGTGATTGACTTGATGTAAATATGTCACTTGACCGTTACCAACGTCCTCTGTGGATTTATCGACAACGCGCTCGTAAATCAAAAATTGATTTTTCGTTAAAAAAAATCCTACTTTTTCTCTGCATTTTTATTAAATACTAGTTTAGGTTTTTCTAGGTTTCCTCCGAGTTAATTTGGTAGTTCCCAAAAGAATTCCTTGATAACAGTATATAGGTAGGCAAAATTTTATGATGATCAGTTGAGTAGTTAAGGCGTGAAAATGATCTTATGTCTTATAAGAAATGTCTCATCCAGTCGCTTTGGCTGTTATATGGGAGTTTGGGAGTTATATGGGACCGTACATATTACAAAAAAATGTTGGATAAGACACGCGCATAGTAATTTTTGTCGGATGCATGTAAGATACAAGAAAAATTCTTATAATGTGCAAAAGGCCTAACCGTACCTACACGTTGCATTCTAAAGCTCGAATTTTGGAGATTATTTTACATAAAGACTACTTTACATTTTAACTAATATTGTGTTTGCGAGTGTGAGTTTGTTTGTCATTCAAAATACATTTCCAAGGGTACGTAAAAGGATATAGGTTTTATACTTTTATCCCTGAATGAGAAACCGCGAGAAATAGCTACTTGAAAAATAATTTTCTAATGTACCTACGTATTTTTTTTTTATTTAATTCACAGTACCTATCGTTACACATTCGTTATTCAAACGGACACATCACAATTGAGTAATTTGAATGTTTCCAAGCTGCGCCCCGTCGTCGGTAGAAGTTTGAATGGGGTCCGATCGTGACACAATGCCGCCCGCCGTTCACCACCGCTCGCCGGACGCGGTCAAACAACGCGCACCCTTGTTTGGCGGTTTGTGTTCCTTTTTTTTGCTTTTACCCAAAAAATAAGATAAACATAAACAGAAAGCTTGCCAGTTTCACTTTCGATGCTTTTTGTTTACAATAAATGGAGGTATACGTAAATTGTTGCTTTGTTATTGATATAGGTAGGTATGTAAATATTATGTGCTTAGTTTGCGAATTCATTAAATTTTTTGGTTCGCGAAAATATATTTAAAAATTGTAAGCTTTTTCGTACAACATTTTATAATTGAATAGATAAATATTGTACAATTGTACATTATGGTAAACGGTAGGTATAGGTAGATGCAAATATTATGATACGGCAGTCGGTTGACTTTTCAATTAAAAAATCCATCTAGCAGTCGCAAAACGAAATTAATGAAAACTAATGTAGGTATTAATGTTTTAGTTAAATATTGCAGTAGCTAGTACAGGTACGAAAATCAGCTCCATTTTTATGTTTATAAGTCGCAGGAAGCAGGCGAGATCGCACACAAATAGGTGTTCCATCCTATTACCGCTAGCCGGAGCTCGCACGCAACGTCGCTAACGTTAAACGAATTGACATTTTTCACGTGCCACAAGTGCTCTCTTTCTCCTCACAATTACCGGTGCAATCATTAAAGGGTGGCGGTAATTCGTTTTTACGTTTGCAAACGTTTATACGGCCCCGTAATTATAGCGCGGAACGGGCGCGCCGTAAATAAACCGGGATGAGCGCGGCTTGTATAAATCATTCGCCGCGGATCCAGCTTAATTCGCGGATAGAAGAACAAAGCCCGCGGAAATAAATATACACGGGGGCTGCAACTCTGGAAAATTAGACGTCCGCACCAAAAACAGTTATTTACCATTTGTAACAATACATTACACGGAATCCTCTGTAATGTATTTATTTTAAGCCTTTGTTCTATCTGGGGTTCCTTTGGTTTAGTTATGAGCGATGCCTCGTAGGTGGCCGTGGGTAAAAATCCCACGAACCACAATGTAATCTATAGTAATATTATAAAAAGGAAAGATTTGATTTTTTGTTTGTATGTTTAACGATTCAAGTCAAAAAGTACTGGACCAATTTCAAAAATTCTTTCACCATTAGAAAGCTGCAATATCCCTGAGTAACATAGGCTATATCTATTGTAATCCGGAATTCCCGCGGGAACTTTGAAATTATCACGGGTGAAACCGCGCGGGACAGCTAGTACCAAATAACATTTTATCGAAAAAGATCAATGTGTGTGTGTTTTAAGGAACTGATTTAAATCAATAGAAGCGTCACAGGTTTGCGTTGCAAAAAATGTCCTATGGTTCAATCACTGCTCCCTCGTAGCACTATTACCATGTAGGATCGTTTGATATTCTCCAATCGTAGGAATTCGCACAAAAGAAAATTGGTCAAGCGTTAGATGTCCACTAGGCTGAACCGTCCTATTGTTCAATTGGAGGGGCCTTTATTCAAAGATATGTACCTACAGTCGGCAACATTTTGTAAATTTCTAAGAAAGTCGCTAGCTCGACAACCTCCAGTATGGGCCGAAAGTTTGGATTGGGGGCGTCGATTCAATTATGTGCCCCTGCTAAAAATGAAAAGGTGGCAACGGATTTTAAGTGTAAACAATTTTATAACGTGAATCATTGAATCCTTTACGACTTGGGACCCGTATTACTCGCAACAATTCGTAACATGGTTTTGAAGATAGTGTCAAGTTTCAAGACGCAATTGAAGTAGGTAGGTATCTACCTACTACTATATGAGTGAATTTAGAATGTTTATATTAATTTAATATTTTTTTAATCATCCCTCTGACCACCACCATCATTCGTAAAGCTTATTTAAAACGAACTTAGATTTTTGCCCATTGATAATTTCGACCTAATAAGAAGACGTATACTAAGATCTAAATATCTGATAAATCTAAGATCAACCGAACGAAGTCGCTGACATAACTATAGAAGAACAAACCTAAAACGCGCGTGGAAGCCGCAAAAATTACAAACTCTGCATAAGTATGGTTAGAAATTGAGTTTGGAGACGTCATGTCATGTTCATTTACAGGTCATGAATTAGATTCAGCGTGTAACAAGGAAAGTAAGTTAGATTTAGACTGCTGAGATACTCGCAAATAACATGAATGAATAGGCAAACAACACAATATTCTTGTATACTGAAAACATATTATAGTACGACAGAACACTGAAAATATCAGTAATAAGCTCACGTCATGTCCCACCTATGTAAACTTATATACGTTGGTGCAAATAATCTTGATACTTGATAGTAATACTAATAATCCTTGGACATTATAACACAACGCCACCTGCATGGCCCAAACTAAGCAGAACTAGTGCCATGGGTACCAGACAGCTGATTTCATACTTATATACTTTTTATTGTTATGGCACACATATGATACACCTATACTGAGAATAATCACCAATGTTCATCACATAATTGTTTACTCTGATTTGGGAATCGAACCCGAGTCACCTGGAGTCCGTTAGTTACCGTACGACTACACTAACAACGATGCTGTCAATTTGAACTCTAGATTTTAAGGCTAAATTACTGCTTTAGGAAACCTACTCAATGCCGAGACGCAGCGAATTTCATAAATATGTATACATGTTATATTACCTATACCTACTTCTTCTGGCACTTTGTTAGAAAAAAGTTACCAGGCAACGGAAGTAACGCGCGTGACATTGTCAACAAATGCAATGTATAATCGTGCCTATTATGCTAACTGTTTTTTTTTAGTTTATTTGAAAGACGAATGCAAGTCATAAATAACACAGTAAACCGGTATGCTAGTAATTTTTTAATGTTATTTATTTTTCTATATCAATAAAATACAAATACATAGTTATTAGGTATACCTAATACCATATATATTATTAGGTAGGTTACAAATATATAGGTATTATAATATACGATTTTCAGTTTTAGTATTTTTCTATTTATAGAGGATTGAAGTTTTTTTATAGTGATATCTATAAAAAAATAACATCATCAAATCATTCAGAAGTACATATTTTACGTACATACATTAGTTTAATATTTCACTCTCAAGATCACTGCATCGCAGTATGATCCGATGCAAGATTTCCCGACAGGGATTTCATTAGATGCAGCTTAGCCGGCAAGAGTAAACATCAGGGACGGAATCTGGGCTACTTTCTTTTATGAAGACTTTGCGGTGTGCAATGAATTTTTATCACATATTGGTACGTCACACATATCCCTTAACAGGTAAGTTAATAAAATATTTGCTCTCTCTGTTTACCTATTAGAAAATAATTAATGAATAAAAAGTTTTAGCTACCTTTTTGTAAACAGAAATTAATATTTCTTATTTTTACATCGCCATGGAAATAAATTTTCAGCTCTTCGGTGAAGGATTTTTTAGAAGGATCATTGTCTCAGTCTCTCTGTCTCAGTCTACCTACCTATTAATTTCGAATTTTGCATTCTCAACATTGGCTATGCATCAACTTGTTCTTAAAAACAATCTATAGCTAAGAATTGTAATGTCACGTTCTACATTAAATTAAACCTATATTTCTCAGCATATAGGTACTAAAATCAAATCAATTTTGGGATTTCCAATCTTCCGCTATAAAATTATTTAATTTGTTTTCAATAGATACAAATTTACCGAGAATTTCAAGTTTATAAAATTAAATTTAAACTTTAAAGAACTTCAATGCACTTACTTTGTTAATTAAAAATTATAAACTGCATAACTAAGTATGCAGGTTACATGTCAAAGCATTTGCTTACTTGCACGGCAAATGTCGACGTATCTTTATGATCTTTTAAACGAGAATTGATGTTAATGGAAAACACTTGCCGTCCACCCCCATTCTCAGTAACCATTACGTTGCGTTCGCATTTACAAAATATATGACGTTGAGAGATGACGTGTGAACTTAGAACAATAACTTTACGCGTAGAAAAAGGAACTAATCTAACAAAAGCTCTCCGGAGAGACGTAAACTGAGAAGTGATTTTGGGTTATGAAAAAAAAGTATTTGCCATAATACTACTAATTACAGTTTGATTTAGATCAATATTTGACATTAAAACATTTATATACCTACCTATAGCTTGATATGTATATAATACAGCGATGCTACTTATATATTCATTTGATCATATATTTCTTTGGGTTTATGAATAATAAAAAAAAAATTATAACTCTTACGGTGCGGTGTCGTAAATTTCAACTCTAGTTATTTGAATCTTACTTAATTTCTACAATATATAGAACCATGTTAGGCCAATTTACTCGAATTATGGACGACCATTTACTTAGGTACCTACGTGATGGTATCATTCAATTAAATTTTTACATTTTAAAGAAATTCACATTATAGGAAACTCAAAATATGATAAATATGAAATATGATGTATTTTTCTTTTTCTAACTATAAAGATAAAATAAAATTAATAAAATTATTAAAGAAAAAAACGTTAAGTACTGTAAATATTATTTATTACTATTAAATGATTAATTATACATTATATTTACTGATGTTCTTTTTAAAATATTTTTGTTGCTACACAGTGTACTAAATTACATTAATAAAACGGCTCTCTGGCACCCGGGCCAATTAAAAATTAATTTGCAATACAAACAATGGCGAAGCGAAGGAAAAACAACAGAATATTAACATTAATAGAAAGCGTCTGCCAAAACAAGACGCGTTGGCGCCCTCGGTTTTAGGCGGAACAATGACAAGCTTGGGGAGGAAATAAAAGTAGGAGTCGGATGCACAGAGCGCCTCTCATATTGTCTTACTGAATTTGCTGATGTCATTTATTAGCCACTAACATAAAACATTTTTATGTCGACTGATATGAGCCGAACGTCCCGATGTAGTTGCCTCCAGACTCTTTGTTGGAATAAGAACAACAATTTATTGGCTTGTATAAAATTGTTCTGTGTCTGGGGTAATTTTGTCGAAGACTTACTACGTACGTATCCTATAGTACCAGCTCTAAACGATATCTATATTTTCGAGGAAATCTCGAGGGGTGTTTCCTTTTTTTCATGACAATATCTTGAACGAATAAAAATAAAGGTCTTTCGTCTAATTTGATTTCCTAACCAATTAGGAAGTAGGTATATTACTACTAATATTATAAATGTGAAAGTGTGGATGTTTGGATGTTTGTTACTCAATCACGCAAAACGACTGACCGGATTTAGATGAAATTTGGCATGCACGTTTTCAGGAAGGACACAGGGTACTTTTTATCTCGGAATTCCCGCGGGAACTCTGAATTTACCGCGGGTGAAACCGCGGGGCACAGCTAGTTAAATATAAAAACGTATCACAGTAAAATACTAGCATGTTAAGAGTTTTAATTTTTCTATAATTTGATAATTTCTTTAATTAGACTATTGTCATAGTGACGATCTTCAACTTTTATATAGTAAGCTAGCTGGTGTTCGCGATCTCACTCGTTGCGTGAACTCAAAGCGTTCTAAAACGCCTATAAAAAATGATACATTTTCTTGACACCCGACTAACAAAGTCTATGTTGCTTTGAGCCAAGTTTGATCTACCTACTAGTAAAAATTGTATACAAATAAAAAAAAACCAAAAAGTTTCGAGGTGACCAATAAACAAAGAGAACTCAGAAAAAAATTAAGGCCTGTTTTTACAAAAGCTGTGTAAAATTGGTAGGCTTTCAAGACTTTATTTTCCTTCCGAATTTTTCAGCGCAATAAGCAAAATATCTTGAAAGCATACGGAGGTTGGAATAGTGAATAAAAACAAGAATTTGGAACTATAACATATTCGGACACTTTAGCAATTAAAAGAAGTTTTCATTTGGAAAATAATTATAAATTATGGGTACATACAATTCTAAAGTACCTACTTAACGAATGTTCAATAATTTTGATGGCTTGGTCAGTCAAAATATTTTATACATAATATGTATATAGAGAGAGATATAGCTTTTATTTCGAGTGGACGTTAGTGAATCAGTGAGAAACAATGTTGGATTCTAATAAAATTCAAATATCTGCTAATTAAAAAAACAAACACAATAAGAAAACTTGAATAAAGAAAGGGGAGACACTATGTATAAGGTTTCACATTCGCAATAGAGCGGTACGCACCAATGGGGAGACTAGGGAGAAATGTCTCACGCGACAAGTGACACGCCGAGCGACGTGCGCGGATAAGCAACTGTATGCGGATACCTTTATTACGTTCAGTAAACAGTGTTGATCTTTGCTCATAATAGTATACCTGCGTTCAGAAACAAAATTTAATCAATCGAACAGACGCAAACTTTTTGGTCAATTCTATACGTACTATGTATGCATCAGTATACCCAAATCGTCATTTTGTGAATTCTGTTAAATATGCACCTATCTCGCGCGTCGTACTGAAATATTGTATAAACTAAATCTTAAAGATGTATTTTAATCTTCCAAAAAACTGTCAGATGAATCTCTTGTATTACTAATACGACATCATACACATAGGTACCTACTATAATGTTTAGTTTGTTACAGGCTCAGACGAAATAAAAACTCAAGACGGAGCGCTGTGAACAAAGAAGTGAAGCCGTAAAACTACGCCTCAGCGTGTACATGCACAGTTACACGCACACACATATAACGAAGCTACGCCTTACCTTGTCAGTCAAGCTATTCCGACGCGCGGAGTGTCACGCTGTAATAATTTCTATTTTTTTAAGAAAAAATGCCGAATTTTGTAGTGAGAGGGTGTAAAAACCAATCTTCGAAAATTAAAAAGCAGGATAGAACCACATTTTTAATAAAATATCAATTTTATTAATTTATGACAACTTGGAACACAAAACCTCCACAACTTTCATAAGTGTTGCTACTAGTGAGCGTCACAATAGTCCCCGTTTTTTGGGTAAGTTAATATGAAATCGGTGACAAGCCAAGTATGGAGTAAGGAGATAGATGAGCTAAGTCCACTCCCGCCATGAGCTCGTCGTGAACTGAACAACCCAAGTGGGCAGACGTAAGCGGGCTTGGCACCGAATTCAAATCGAAAAGTGGTAGCACAAACCAATAATAGTAGGTATTACGTGTATTATTGTCTGTTGGATTAAATCGGTATTTTGTTATTTTTAGCTTTTTAGTTTTGTGTTTTTTGGAAGTCGGTTTTAATTATTTTGTAAAAAAATTTTATATTCATAAAATTAATGTAAGTGTAAATAGGCGTTAATTTTTATTTTCCATGTTTTATCATAACTTCGAAACCTATATTTTTAAGGTTCTCGAATATACAACCGAGGTATACAACTTAAAAAAATACTAACTTATCTATGTATTTACTTATCCATTCATCTTTCTAGAACTTAACAATTTTGGGTAATAAGTTTTCACTGTACGGCAACACTCACTAAATGCCCACATGTTTACGAAACCGGCTTCACTTTGTTGTTGACAGCGCTCCGTCTTGAGTTTTTATTTCGTCTGAGGTTACAGGTACCAATAAAAAATACTAAATTATTGTCTATAGAAGTAATTATTTCATAAGTATAATTTAAAATATTATCTAAATAAATGGGAGCATTTACTCGTATATTATAAATAGGTATATATTTATAACTTGAAATATAAATCAATGTGAAACGTATTGAATAATACTACATTCTGCACAATAAAGTAGATGTTACAAAGTATGAAAACCGTTCAGTCGACAATTACAACGGATTTTTACTTGGGCCACGGCTTGACACCCCGACAGTGCGTTTTCATTATATGCAGCTTAGCGGCTGCGGGTAAATAAAGCAGCCCATATTGCCGACTTGGTCCTTTCTCACGAATTCTATCCGGCACACCGGCTCACTGGCTATAATCCGCTTTTTACGATTGAAGTCGTCTGCGGAGAATTTGAAATGAGAGGATATTATAGCCTCAATTTTTTAGTTTCGTAGTGACTACTGAATTTTCTCGTTGTAGGTACCTAATATAGAATTTTTGTACATAATAATAATGTTATTATTAACAGTCGGCTTATTTATACTTACTTACTAGCTGTACCCCGCGATTTCATCCGCGGTAATTTCGGAGTTCTCGCGGTAATTTCGGAGTTCCCGCGGGAATTCCGGGATAAAAACTATCCTATCTTTTAAGATGGACCATATCATAAATGGTTACAAAATTTTATCAAAATCCGTTTAGTAGTTTCGGAGTCCATCGCGGACAAACAACGTGACACGTGATTTATATATATTAGATATTATCGTATTCAATTGCATTTCCTTATATTTTTTACCATTCGAGATATCCTCACTAACGTTGATGTAAATTCTAAGTTAGTGTGTTTCGACTTTCAACGATAATAATAATTAATATTAAAAATAAGGCAGTGATTTTCATGAAATTTGATATATAGTTTGAATTTTAGTTCCTGGGGCATAGAACATACAAATATTTAATTCAAATTCATACCGGAAAAATTTATAGTTCTCGAGAGGATCCTGAAATTCATCGTTACATATAACTTGATGTCTTCTAGAATTAACTAACTATAACTAAATACTAAGACAGTCATTTCTACTTATGAGTGGATTGTATTCAACAGTTCGGGACTTTATCAGTTCCGACTGAGTTGAGCCGGGTAAATTTAAATATAGAAAACTAACGGCCGCACTCAGAGTGGACTTTAATGATTACTTAGTTAAGTATAGATTTTTGAAACAAAACTGCCGCAATCAGAGACGTTCAGTAAATTAATGTTAATTGGCATTTAATGAGATGTAACTTAATTAGTTAAATGCCAATTAACATTAATTTATTAAACTTGTCTGATTGCGGCAGTTTTCTTTCAAAAATCTATATTTAACTAAGTAATCATTAAAGTCGACTCTGAGTGCGGCGGTAAGTGTTGACTCCTATAATATCTAGATAAGTTTGTATGTTGTTGAATTTTCTTTAGTCATAAGAAAATAAAATTAATCAATTCTGTGATGATATGTTACAATTTCATGTCAAATATTGTGTACAACAGCTTATTTTTACTGTAAAATATGCAAATACAAGTATTATAAAGTACGTATGTAAAGTATAGAGTCCGATTAAGTACCTGAAAAAAAGATAAATACGATGACAAATCACTCTATATATTTCATGCCAAACTTTCGAAATCAGAAAATCGTTGAGCAAAATCACCAACAACCCAAAACGATAATAAACAAACCAATTTTGCAGTAACCGCCAAATGGAATTGTCTCGCCCCTTCCAGCCAATATCTATAAAGTGTGCTTTATAATAAAGCAGGGTGCAGAAATAGAAAGGATAAAGTTATTGATATTTGTTTCCGAATGCAGTAGGCATATACACGGAGTTTTCATTTAGGTATGGAAAAATAACAAAAAGGTAAAACTGGTCAAAAAATTTAAAGAAAAGTTACGTAACTGGGTTTGTAGCCGGCCGAAGGGATTTAACTTTTTTTTTTTTTTTATTTACCAAACAAAATTAACAATAAAAAATACAACATACATAGCACTTAAGAAACCACTAAGATTTATGGAAAAGATGCTATTTTACCCAGTAAGTAGATAAAATTTTGGTTAAGTTTACGAGTAAATACAATTTAGTATAATATGTAATAATCAGTAAAATTTAGACTACTAGCTGAATTTAAAACCAGTGCACCTCTAAGATTTAGAATGATTGATATCTCTCCATATTATTTAGGAAATAGGATTTTAGTTTACTTTTAATATTTTTTTGGTTTAAACTCGCGATCAAATCAGAGGGTAATATATTAATTAGTCGAGGAACCAAGTAGCTAGCAGTCCTCTCAATGTCTCTATGTATGTATGTCTCGCAAAAACTCGAAAATGGCTCAATCGATTCCATTCCCTTTTTTCTATTTTGTTAGTAAATGACGGGACAAGGATTGTATTATGGAAACTTAGGAGTTGGGAGTTTCACGCGGGTGAAACTGCGGGCACAGCTAGTATAACATATAATAATATACGTAACAGCAATGACCGGATTTGTGCAAATGGTTACCACTCACGCATCTCCGCAACGCAAGAGGGTCGCAATGGATTGGTAGGATTCCCAATGGAGGTGGACTTTGTATGTTGGATACAGGATTCAACTTCTAGAATGGGCTTACCTTCAATTTATATCGTTATTAGGAGTAATTGTTGGTGCATCTGTTAGTAACCGTTTGACTGATTGGAGTCATATTCACACAATATAATGGTTTTGTTAATACGAAAATTCACAGCCATCTTGAGAGTTCCTGAATGATTCCCGAAATTTATGCTGGTTTAACCATGTGGAACAGCCACCGTTGAGGCAGTGTATATCTTTAGCATAATTATTATGCATGTTGTCATGTACCTACCTAATAATGAAATACTTATATGAAATTTATGCCACATCGTTTTCTGTTGGTGTCCACGATACAACATTGTAATTAGTGTAGAATCAAGTAGATATGAGTGGTATGAAATAGTATTATTTTATATTTTTAATTAAAAGAGTAAAAAAAAATTCTTTATCAAACTCTTAGCAAGTAGAGTTCTCTTCTTTTTAAATTTTCATTTAACACTTTTTCCAACTTTAATATTAAAAAAAAGAACTCAGTGGTTTCAGTCATATCGATATCAAAAAGAAAAGTTTTGTTCCGAAAAGTTATTGAATCTAGTCATTTTTGTCATAATATCTACTGCACAAGTTGTTTGAAATCAAATCAAAGTTTCAGCCGAACAATAATGGAACGGATGTCGGGACGATATCCTGATAAAATCCAAAGGACAATGGCGAAGGAAATCCCAAGAATTTCCGCAAAAGCTCGCTCACATACTTTGTTGAAACTGATCATTTCTTTGCGATTAGATGACTTTGTTGGTAATGGTTGGAAACTTTGGCCATACTTATTCGCTACCTAATTTGTAACGGTTACTGCTTTCTAGAGGTTCTCAAATCGAATTTCTTTTATAGTGTTTTAATGTGCCTCTCCTTATACCTTGGTATAGTAAAACGATATTTTTATAATCCCAGGGTAATAAATTTTGGTTGAGATTTATTTAAAATTTATTTCTGTCTTTGTATTGCAAAAGTTATCATTACTAATGAAAAAACACGAAAGTTTTTAAAGAAATTGAGGGACTCGCGCCACACGGCGCTCAAGTTGTCAGGGCACCGAATCACTATGACCTTACGCACTGCATTACGATAATGCAACAAAAAAATTGTTTCCCCTCCGTGCCCAAAGAAGTTTTACTTCAAAAAATAATACATAGACACATATTTTATAAAGTAAAACTTCTTTGTGTAATAATTTATGACTTTTCCCATCTAAAGCTTTCGGGGAGTACGTACAAATCCCAACGACGAGCTTGAGTTGTCGGTAAAAAAACATCGTGAGGAAACCATAGCATGGTAGCAGTGTGTGTTCCGGCAGTCTCACTTGAAAGCCATTTCCAATTTCAAGCCAGATGTGTTTACAAGCCTGGGCCACATCGTCACTTACCACTAGATGAGCTGTGGTTTAACGTTCAACTTATTAACAATAAAAAAAATGGGAAACGAATTGTGTTGGTCATAGTGAATCAAAGCTGTGATCTAACTTTTTGATCATAGTAATTGCTTTACGCGTATTACTACGAAAAATTTATCTGCCCGTTGCGCAACCATAACAAAAAAACCCTGAACCGCACAGAAGTTTTTCTACTGTAATAAACCAAAATATTTTTTAAATAACGACATAAATTTGAAAGTTTGTTTTATTAAAATCTCCCTATATCGACATTTTAGAACGTAGATAAAGCATGTTCTGGGCTCTGAGATGTCCCTGCCAAAAGGGTAGATACCCATTTATGGAGTGCACCCCACACTAGGATTCAATTTAGATCTATCAAACAGATAGGTGGCAACTTGAGTATTAAGCAAGCCCAAGTTAAGAGGGTTCATCGTATATTTAAGAACCGAAATTTAATTTTTTTACGAGGCAGATAAATAGGTATTTACAAGATGTTTGTGATGTAAAATGGGAAAATATTTTATCGTGACTTTCCTGGGTACAGATGCCTCTATAATTTGTTGCCACACTCTGTATTCGTAAATGATATACGAAGAGAAAAATGTAACCAGAAGAAATATCTATATTTAATTTTATTTATTTCAACTTTTTGCACGATATGGTTCAAAAGGCGGACTTAATGACATTGTGGCAATATCTGTCAGTCAACCTTCCAGATCTGCAGAGAGTGCGTTTGGTGGTGCTTGTTAAATCTTAACGGAATAATAGGTATTTCGATATCATTAATTCCTAGTACCTAATAATCACACCATATTCTATTCAGATATTATGGTATTGTAATAACCAGTGTTATAAGACTGTCGTATAATAACTGGGTCGTAATAGTGGGTCGTGGGTGGCAATAGTCGGTTAAAAATATAAGCCCATATAACATAGGGTGACTCAAACTTCAACTAACGATGCCTTCGTAAATAGTTCGAACAAACTTTCACTTCTTTTTCATCTGGGGTCGAATTACCAAATAACTTTCTTGCTGTGTTTACTTAAATTATAAAATCTAGTAAATTATTATGTACATTCTAAGTTTCTAGACTCAGTGGTTTGATATTGGTCAATTTATATGTAGGCATGTACATACAAATCAATGTATCTATCTACATCTTTTTTTGACAGAAGTGAGTCGCATTACATCAAGCATTACATAAACAAAAAACAGCAGCTAAGTATACGTAGGTAAAAGAAACTAAAATCCTAACTCTCATAGAGCGCCCTAATGTCGTTGGAGTCTTCCTTCGGCCAAAGCTGCTTGCTGGGAGCCGGACCCATTCTATTATCCTAACGATGCGATATTACGTTTACCCAAAAATGTTTATGGGGAACACAACCATTTGCCGCCTTACCTAATCAAGCGACGCTCCTACAGTGTGACGGTTGTGTGTTCCACCCGCGTCGACTTCCAACCCATATTGTGTTTGTTCAGGCCAGATAACAACGTGCTTAACTTTAATAAAATAAGAATATATTATATCATATGCAACACGCCAGTAAACAACGTGTTAATTCCAAGGCTGAAATTTGCCAGAAAATCGTGATTGCCCCTTTTTTCTGGTTGGCTTTGTAGGGTTTCGGAGATCCCGCAGGAATTCCGGGCTATGAAGTACCCAATGTCCTTTTCTGTACTCCTAAATTGTTACGTTGGTGCAGTATGCAAAATTTCATGAGATTTCACCAGTCTTAATTTCGAAGTTCCCGCGGGAATTCTGGGATAAAAAGTACCCTATGTCACTTGTTACACACTGTTACTTTTAAGAACGTCTGTACAAAATTTCATGATGACCGGTTGAGCCGTTAAGGCGTAAAAGCGTAACAGACAGACAGACAGACAGACAGACAGACCTACACACAGAGTTACTTTCGCATTTATAATATTAGTAGGGGTTTTTGGATATAACTGCAGTGTAATGACAACAACATGCTATCTTACGTATTAACATGAATAGAGTTCGCGACTTCTTACATACTGTATATAATATACTAGATGTATATAAATATATATTCTAATATCTACTTGTAATTTATTACTGTCTATTGTAAAATAAATTTTATAAAATGGTAATCTAATGTATACGTTTATCAAGTAAATTTAAAAGCTTACTCACACAACCACAAAAATGTATGTATGTATTTATTATATAGTATAAAATTTTCTCAAATATCTTCAAGCGGCAGTCACGTGCAATATGACGCTTTTAGGTCATAATGT
The DNA here is from genome assembly GCA_907165275.2 of Zygaena filipendulae. Classification (NCBI taxonomy): domain Eukaryota; kingdom Metazoa; phylum Arthropoda; class Insecta; order Lepidoptera; family Zygaenidae; genus Zygaena; species Zygaena filipendulae. Next base: position 5,133,221 of record OU015650.1, read on the forward strand.
ATAGAACGAGATTGATGTGTGAAAAAGCTCTTGAAATTGGTAAAAAGGGAAGGCTAAGTGTTCGAGGCGAATCGAAAAACGTACCCGCAATTTCGTCACGCATTTTGCTGAACAAATGTTCCCCTAAGATTCGGCTTAACTTATGCGGCACACGTTTTATTGAAGGTTAAATTCGTTTCTGGCAGCTATATTATATTGAATTGGAACGCGCGCGCTACAGGTGTAACGCATTAATGGTTTATTTATGCCGTAAACAATGGCTAAATAATAATATAAACCGTATTTTTTGGCAATACATGACAGAAAATGGTTTGACGCTACCATCACTTAACACTGCATGAGCTTTAGGTAATGTGTTTTTCTTCTTTATGCTTTTTATTCTAAAATATATAGTATAAACACAGTGAAGATCTTCTGTATTCAGTCTTAAAAATACATTGGTATTTTATATTTACTGTATGACACTATGATGAAATTCTCACTAAGATATTAATGTTGAACGTGTAAAAAAAACTTTGAAGCTCCTGAATTTCTATTCAATATCGATTTTTTTTATTGTGATATTATTATATTGTATTAGTATTATATTGTATTGGTTTATTAGTTAATCTGACTGCTACGTCATGTGGGGTTTACACGGGTGACTAAAGCCTGTTATGGCATTTCGGTTGGTTTTGTCTAGGCGGATTGGTGAGGCGATTTGTGAAGCGACTATCTGCACGGCGAAAAACAACCCGTGTAAACCCCTCTCTACGTGCCGCTGGTTGGATTCTCGCGTCAGAGTATATAATATTCATGTGATGAACATTAGTGTTTTGCGTTTAAGTGCTTTAAAACAAAAAATATACAAGTATTCTAAGTATCAGTTGCCTGCAGTCCTATACTCCTAGTATACAAGCTCGTCTCAATTCCGTACTAGGTAGCTCTGTATGATAATGTTCAAACATGATTACCTATTATTTTATTAGACCAATAAACACAAATGTAGTTGGATGTGTCAACTTAATCGGCAAGGAAAGATTCGAAAGCGACAATTACGCGTCTATAGTATAGTCGTCAGTAATGGAACATCAGGCGAATAGCTGTAGTTGCACTTCCATTATTCGCTCCCCGGACCATTGGGCTTATTGAATCGGACGATAAGGTGCCAGAGTAATTTCCTGCCATTTACTATCATTACTCTTCTCTGTGATCATCTAGCGCTGTGGTTGGGGTTAACGTTGCGCGCACAAAAACTAGACCGCGCGCCCAACCATTTTGGCCATAACTATTTCCGGCGCCCTTCCGGTAACTTCCACTAAATTAAGGGTAATTTTGATATTTTATTAACGTGCTGGCATACCAGCATTTCATAAAATAACTCGTATTTTACTACAGATATATAAAATGGTTCCTGAAAATAACAAATTTATCTTTCCGTTTGTGTATCATGATGAGCACCTAGATTTGACGGAATTTTCCATCGCGTAGTTTTAAAAACAAAATACAATTTTAATATAGCGAATTTCGCATTAAGTACTATGAGTATATAAAAAGGCAGTTCGTAACGATACGACTTTCCAAGATCTGTCTAACGATCTGCACTTTGTTTTTTTTTTCACCCCTGACATATGTATAGAGTGCCACCCCTTATTTTTTTTTTCGTTATTTTCATTGCATTTTATTTTCATTGTTCATGGAATTCACCTCGATTTTAAATTTCATTTATAATATTATGTATTGCAATAGTCTTGTCTTGTCAATAGTCTTAGTCTTACAGAAAATGACTGTGATGTATAGGTACGAATAATTGGACAGACGGATGGACATAGTAAAATTATCAGGGTTTCCTTTGGCCATCAGAGCTTTTAACCGTAAATGAACATCAAAACTTAGGTATTTCGCCACTGAAAATAGCTGCGTAAACTGAACACTTCAAACAAAGAGGAAAATATTATACTTAAGCACTATATGCGAAATCGATTAAACCGCTTCTAATTACGAAATTTTCCGACAATCTCTAATTTTGGTGCAGCTCACCAGTATATTCTGCGTGACAGTACGTTATTTCCCCAGGGAGCAATAAAGATAACGCTTTGTAAGGTATATAACCGTATACGGCGTAGCGTGATAGTAAATATCTTAGTACTGGATTTGTCTAACCCATGCGGATTCGTGATACCCTGTTAATTCTATGTTCTAGTTCATACCTAAATGATAATTTAGTGAAATTATAATGCTATATAGCTGTTCTCTGATATATCAACTGAAAACTTCGGGATTCCTTCGGAAATTTTTGGTTTCGGCATAAAACGTATCTCTAGCATATATGTGCCAAATTATTAATGAAGCTTATTGGTTATTGAATATGATGCGTGATTGAAACGTCTAAATACTTAGGGTTGTACACATAGCTAAATTTACGATTGTAAACCCAATATAAGGAATAAAAAATAACATGGGGCGTAACAATAATTTTTAGGAACGTGCGTGACGAAAACTTGAGGCGAAACAGGAACAAATCATACCTTTCTGTGGGGTATGATCCAATTTTTAATATCTCAACCTCTGAAAAAAAAAAACGAAGTAAAGTCTTGGAAAAAGACGGAATCGGAATTTCTTGTCAAAAGGATGATGGTAATGCGTCTCTATACCTACTCTTATACTTTTAGTGGTTATATAGTTGCATTACAAATCTCGGGGAGATATCTACACAGAATGGGGATGTGGACTACTTTTGAAAATCAAAATTCTAATTAGTCCGTCAGTTAGAAAATAAAAAAACAATAGACACGTATTTTTTGCTTTTTTAAATAAACTAAAATATACAGAGATCAAGCGCATTAAAATTTAGGGTGAGGGGGTCGTGACGTCACTAACCACTAAAACCGCCATACAAACTGTCAGAATAGTGACGTTACGCGAAATTTCAACTCAATATATCGCCGTTATTTTTTAATTACGTAAAAAAATAAAAAAATACGTGTCCAATATTTTTTAATAATCTACAAGATGGACTAAAAAATAAAAATTAGACAACATGCCCATTAACCATTATGTAAAGGTTTAGGTACGCGTGACTTTTGTAATGTCCTTTGTGTACTTTTATTTTTTTGTGTAGCCAATTTCTTTGAGACAAAAAAGACATAATGTTGCTCAATTAAGACTTAAGTTTTGTTTTTATTGTTAAACGTCAACTGTCAAAGTTTTATGCGCTTTTGCACATAATCAGTTCTGTTAAACGAATTTATTTATATACTTTTATGTTTTATTGTGAACCTAATTTTAAAGTAGATAATTTACGAGTAGGCAAGAAACAAGAACACTACATTAATACGTGTCCGTGCCGCTTCCTCGTTATATTTAATTCGCGTGCCGCATTTTGAACGGGCCCGGTTAAAATTAACCATTGGCTTGTCGCGCATTGTTCTCCGTAGTACTTTATTTGTCACAGAAGCGTTGTGGTGATTGTCTTATTCTGCTTATTGGTTCGACGCGTGTCGTTTACAAGCTTAATCACTCCCGGTTTTGTTGTGAACTCTAGTTTTGTTAGAGTTCTTCTAAGGGATTATATTGGTACTGCGAGTTTTAGCATAATGTAGTAGTAAGTTTATATTTTTTAATTTTATATAAGAAAACGCTGTGAAGTAATTATAATGATATAATCAATAGATAACCTAACATAGATATATCATGACGTCTTTTACAAGAACTTATTCAAGTTATGCTTAATACTTGTCATTAGTTTGGTGAAAGAATTTTTAAAATTGGTCCTATCGGGCTAAAAAGATTTTCATGAAATTCTGTATATTATTACTCTAGTCATACACACATAAATAGGTTAAAAACAACTACATAGTCAATACTTCCGAAGATGACAATAAACTAGTAAAGACCCGTTCTGGCTTCCCAAATCCTAGTAATATTATAAATGAGAAAGTGTGGATGTTTAGATGTTGGGATGTTTGTTAGTAAATCACGCAAAAACGGTTGAACGGATTTGGATGAAATTTGGCATGCACGTGCCACGTTGTCAGGGGTACAGAGAAAGACATAGGGTACTTTTTATCCCGGAATTCCCTCGGGAACTCCGAAATTACCGCGGGTGAAACCACGGGGCACAGCTAGTGATATTATAAACCCAACTGTATGTTTGTTTATTTGTTAAGCTTTCACGCGTCAACTACTCAACCAATCATCACGAAATTGTACATACACCTTGAAAGTGTAACAGAAAAGGAATAAGGGTAATTTTACCCCAAAATTCCCGCGTGAACTACGAAATTACCACGAGTGAAACCGCGGAGAACAGCTAGTAAACAATAAATGTCAAAATGAACTCTATTGATAGTGCCGGAGTTTTTCTATACCTATTTATTGTGACCCACCGCATTGTCCGTACCCACGCAGCGTTGGACGCGTGCGTGGCGTTATGCACAATTTATTAGCCACTGTTTGTTCCGCTTTTGTCTCGCCAACGATGCCTATTTTGGTTTCATATTGAGAATAGTAACAATATTATTACACCATTATTCTAGTGGTTGGTTGAATAATACTTTTTTTATTTAAATACAACGTTCAACATGGCATACGAACCATATTGGTAATGTTAAAATCAATACTAATATTATAGATGCAAAATTAACTCTATATATTTTATGTTCCTATCTGTCTATTTACATTTTGGTATCTGTAAGTGTTATATCGCTTACAAATGATGTACATTAGTTTCTTATTAATAATATTATGTTTAATGCACCTACATGCCTAGGTACTTCTATTCCCAGTTTTATTAAGTACTAGCTGTTTCCCGCGGTTTCATGCGGTATCACGTGCTGGAATTGAGTTGAAAAGGAACCTATGTCCTTCTCACCCTGTATGCAACATTTCACGGCGATCAGTTGAGCCGTTAAGTCGTGAAAGCGTAACAAACAAACAAACAAAAAACTAACTTTCGCATTTATTTGTTTTTATTGTAAGTTTGTAAGGATTTGGAATTGGGGTGACTATACTCACTTATAGGTGTCCCCTATAAACAGAGTTGGATCGGTGACTTTTTATAGCTAGTAATTGCCTTTTAGCAGATAGTGAAGACTAAGCATATCACGGCCGAACTAGGTTTCTTTTATCGCTCGCCGCGTAAATTGTGGGATCCCTCGGGATCGCAATAAATAGCTGAAATCCTGAACTTAGACTACTGACACAGAGAGCCTCGATAGGACTTAGCTGCGGCTTTCCCATTCCCTTTCTTCGTATTTTCCTTTTGTTTTCAGAACATCTCGTCCGCCTTGATTTTTATCAAGGGTATCCGGGAGTTGGCAAAGGAGTTTTGAGACAAACAGTTGTTTTTCTGACAGTATTTTTTTGTTGGAATGGATTTAGTTATGTGGAAGCAGAGATAATCTATTCACTATAAATGATTACCTACTTAAAGATTAATAGACTTCTTAGTCATATGTCGTATGTTGACATGTATACCTAATTATAATTAAAAAAACCGGACAAGTGCGAGTCGGACTCGCCCACTGAGGTATCCGTACATGACCGCGCGTATACCGTAACCTCGATGATGATTACGTACCTACTTTAAATAAAGACTATTTTTTTGTGATTTAATTACAATTACGTATAGTTTTCGGATTTTTCCCTGTACTTACCTATAGTTTAAGACGATATTACTTACCAAATTCGGACGTCAACGGAAAGTACCCTATAAATTTTGATTTCCTTGAGAATGTTAAAATATAAGTAAGTTTTTTGCGGCATAAACGGCCATATTTTACGTTAACCTAGAAGTCTCATTCTTTCACAGCTTCAAAGGGACTGTAGACCTGAATTCAAGGAGTTTTAATTTCAACTTGATACCTCCACAGTAGGTACTGTCCCCAAAACAAAGGATCTTGACAGACAGTCGGACAACAAAGTGCATCATAATTCCGCTTTTTTTCCTTTTGACGGGTGGAGCTCTAAAAACATAAAAAATATAAATAATTACTTTTTGAAATTAAGTCTTAACATAATTAATAACTATGTTAAGAGTCCCCGCTGAAATCCCTTTTATGCGGTGAAAACCGGAGGGCACAGCTATTGAAATTGAATATAAATAAAAAAAATGAATTTCCGGTTTAAAAAAAAACATGTTTGTGCTTATGTGACCTATGCTAAGTTTCTGAAGGTGCTACGTGAATTGAAAATATGGTACCTACTGCAGTTGTTGCCAAGTTTATGCGCGTCACTTCCGTTGAATTCATGTTCGTCACTGCGCCTGCAAAAATTCTATTCTCAACCTGCTTTGTGATATCCATTAATAAAAAATATTATGTTAATTCCATCTAAGACGTCAGATTTAAAAAAGACAGTAAGTATTAATATTAAAAAGAAACCGTCTGCTTGTTAACCCTCGTCAAACCTTTGTTCATAGTTCGGTTAAACTCTGGAAATTTCTCAACGAAGTTTGTTTTAATTCGTTGCCGCACAAATTCATTCATTACATAACTTCAAATCAGTTCCCAGTTTCAGACCTGAAATTATTGTGGCTTATCAGTAACCCGGTGAATTTCCACACTATGTAAGCCTATTATGAGAACAGAGAGTTTTCAAACTTCATCTCGGACAATTTTGTTTTATTTGTGTTATTGTTATAAATTAACATGATTAATGATCAAGTTTAATTTTATTTTAGAGTGTTACAAGAAAAGCTCCGACAGGGTGATACTCGGGATTTATATCACACGTGTATACAAAAGAATGTTTTCGTTTAATTTGTTTTGTTTCATGGATTTAGATTTTAGAATCCCATCAAGATAGATATTTATATATTATTATAAATTATCACTATACACTGAAACCATGATGGATCGACTAATGACTAGTACATCCATAAAACAATCCTAAGTAATGTTATAAAGGTGATAGTAAGTTTGTTTGTTACGCTTTCACGCCTAAACTATGTGAATGTGAATTTCGATTTCCAACTCTCAATTTTATACCTACTAACATAGTTTTTTAAGATTCATAGTTTCACTAACATCTATGGACTAAGTTGTCTGATAATAAACTATTTTTTTTTTTTTTTTATTATGCAACAGATCATCATGAAATTTTGCATGAATAGAATATAGAGTAAATCCCGTACTTTCCGCGAGGTACATTTAGTACGTAGTTATTAACATTTAATCATCAGAATCATTCAACTTTTCATCGGTAACCTTTGAAATTCTATGGTCAACTTTTGAGAAAAGGTATTTTCAATGATTGTCAAACATTTACTAATCTCTGAACAAGTTTAGTTTATATTATATCAATAAATAACCGAGTAGGTATAGTGTGAGCTATGCTTTTATACTTTTTGAAAATAAGGTCACAGCAAATTTAAACACCTATTTAGCCATTTTTTGTTCTTGATTAATATATTAGATCTACTAGAAGAATCCTTGTTCGATTCCAACTAAATGAAATAAGTTTATTTTCGGAGCCCACTTGGAAAGTTTATGTATGCGTTATCCCCGAATCGATTCCATTATGTATTCTTCCCGCGGGCGGGCGCGGCAACAACAACGATTTAACGAACCCCGAAGGGTAATCTCATTACCACTAGTTACCTCTCGGATGCTGTAGCATCACTGCGTAGAGCACAATCAATTCGATTGTTATATCCCATACGAGAAATATAAGGTCAGGTTGTGGTATGTGTTGTTTACTCGTATTACTCAGTTTCAGACGTAAAGTACTATACTAATTTTACAAGCTTACTAGCCGTTCTCTGCGGTTTCATCTGCGTTAATTTCGGAGTTCCAGCTGGAATTCTGAGATAAAAGCAACCTATGTCCTTCTCTGTACGCCTGATAACGCGTAGGCGAAATTTCATGATAATTCGTTGAGTCTTTAAGGCATGAAAGCTTAATTTTAAAAAACAATGTAGGTACATACAATGCCCACGTCAGAAGAAAATGTTGATAGAGGTGACAATTAAACTAAATAAAACGTAAATACCGTAGCTATACTAATATTATAAAGCGGTATGAGTTTGTGAATTATGAGTTTGTGCGGTTGTGAGTTTGATGAGTTTGTGACGTTGTAGGGGTAATCTCTGGATACGGAACCGATTTTGAAAATTCTTTCACTTATAGGAAGCTACGGTAGTCCTGAGTGACACAGGGTACTTTATATATATTTATTTATTCATTTAAAGAAATTTATTGCACACTATCGTACAAAAAGCGGAATTAATACCTAAGGCATTCTCTACCAGTCAAGCTTTTATATCCCGGAATTAAACCGCGGGGGACAACTAGTGAAGTTATAAAATTTTAACCGTCCGTTAGTCCTTTACAGCGCTTCATTTTGATAATAATAAATTAATTTTACTTTGACAGTTAACTTCATTGTACATGGATGAATGCAATAAATAATAATATTATAATTTCTTTTTGAAAAAATCGAACGCACCGACTTCAATCACTGAGAGTTTACGCATTTAAGCTGTGTAACTACAAAAGCGTCTTTTCTATTGCATGTTTAAATTCTAATTTCAAAGTGCCTCAAACTCTAAAACTGCATTGTTCATTTAAATATTCATAGTTAATGGGAAGTGAAAAGGAAGCTGAATATAAACATAATATACTAAGGAAACGGAGATGAAAAACACTATAAATTACACCAGACGCAAAGTGTTTTATTCACCGTTTACGATTTTTCTTTTTATTGAATTTATATTACCTCCCTACACTTTTAGCTCGGAACTGTCACAGCGACATAGGAATTTTCATTAGTTCCACCGAAAAACGTCTAATCATTATAGAGAGACAGCTGTCTCGGCTATTTAGATACGCGACAAACGGGGCTACTTCGGGCGACACTTTCAGAATAACATGTCGTTTTAAATACCGACTGACAGATGACACATTTCTACATACTTCAACTTGTCGGTCCTGAAATACGCGCGTACGCTCCGCCTATTTTATTTTTACTTTTTAACGTTTCAATCGTTTGTATAGTGCCAGTTGAATTGTACTTTATGTTCTAGTAATATTAAAGCTGAAATTTCATTGAGCTTTTAATACGTTATGACGGTTTTCGTAGTAATGTACGGCCAATTATAAAAGAAAAGACAAAAAGGCTTAGTGAAGCTTTCTTACAGGCTAATGGTTAATGTTGCTGCTACTAATCAATTAGCAAGACATAATTTTCAAAGGTTAAAAGAAAATTATATTATTATATTTAAGCTATTTATGTGTGATCTATAATAGCTACAACAAACCCGTATTAGATTCAATGCATACCAAAAAATAAATTATGAAAATAAATCATTGGATACTTATACTTTTTTCGACAGTGAGAGAACATAAATATGCCGCCAGCTTATTAATACTGTAAATAAAAGACGTACACACATGTTAAACAACTGAAGAAGTATGTTGCTGTGTAATGTCGCATCTTTTAACGTTATTAATGTCTCTCGACTTGTACGATTTGAAAATATAAAAAGGATAAAAGAAACAAATTAATATACCTACCTAGTATATCTTAAACGAAAAAAGCAGGGCGCGTCGGTCGTTGTTACGAAGGCATGCAAATAATTCTTGCTTAACACGAATACAGTCCAAATTCGTTAGGTGAAATACCTACGTTTTGAATCTACAAAATAATTGAGCCATTCATAAGGCTTGCGATAGCGGACTGGGGCTGCGTCCCGACTCCCGGCACAATGACTAATAAGAAGCTAATCCGCAAATAAAAGTGGAATTGAAACAGAAGTGGAACGCCTTCGCGCCGTGTGGGTAGGCTAATGTCGATTTGTCTTTGTCGGCGTCACTGAACTCGTCAGAAATAGATTAAGCGCTCTCACTCCATAATGGCGCCTCATTTGTTTGGCTTTAAGAGAAAAATTGCTCTTCAACTTTGCATGATAGAATCTTGTCGATGAGTTTCATTTATTTGACTCAATCGGCCGCAGTACGCGCTTCCTACAGCCAAGAAAATTCCGCCCGGAGAGAAGGATAGACTTAGTATGACATTCTCGTGTCCCGCTTACGCATTGACGAAGTTCTTCTTGCATGAAGTTCATGAAATCAATTTCAACTTCATATAAGCTATAAACATTTTTTTTTTGCTTGTCTATTATGGTAGTATTGCAAAACATTGCCGGGCCCAGTTTAACATAAAAAGGTAACAATTAACATTGTATTTAAAATGGAGGTTACATTATTCGATTAGATTACCAATTTCATATTATTATTATTTTTGAAATTTTACGTTATACGTACAATTCGTCAATGATAGAGCGATAGGTACTTTTCTATAAAAATAACGGTCTACAGCAAAAATATTATATTATGTTTTATTTCTGTAATAACATAATTATTTTACTTTTAAGTTAAGCATGAAGTTTAGCAACTTGGTGTGATCCATTGCCTTTTTTTAGAATTCCTAATTGGCGCTAATAATAACTCAAGATTACTTATTTCATTCAACGTAAAATTAAGGCAATTTTCTTTCCAGGCAATCTTGCGTATCCTGATAATTTCAAATCTCAGATTTAAATACTGAAAGGAGAAAATGACAATTTTCTCTCTTTGTTTCAGATAAGCTTATCCTCCTTGGTTTCCAAGGCGTCCATTTTGGAATTTCTTCCCGAACTCTATGTTTGTAGAGAGATGAAAATATCCTATTATGACATTCAGAGATACGTAGCTTCCTATCGGTTAGATAAATATGGTTTAGAATCGGTTTAGTAATTCCTGAGTTTATCCCCTACATCCAAACTTACAAACATACCTTTGAATAACTAAACACTACCTCTTAATACATGGTACTTACCTAATTAATTGTAAAAAAAAAACGATGAGACTTTCAATAATAAAATAAGTAGATATAATAGGTATTCTTATCTTTATTCTAATATAAAGAAAAATTAACACAGATTGTGTAAAGTTCATTGTCTTTTATTTTAACTATAAGAGAACACTAAAGTTATTTAGTTTCAAAAGAAAAGTATAATCTCAGTAGGTAATTTTAACACTACGAGTTAATTTAAAAGAAAACTTTTGTCTTTAATATTATTTCTGTTAAAAAGAGAGCAAAGATGGTTTTTGTTGCGTGTGTGTGCGTTTAATTCTCGACCAAGCAAAAGCTTCCGTATTTGAATTACAGGCGTAGCGATTGATTCTAAATTAGAATCCTGAGCGTAATGAGGTATTTTAGAGATTCTTCAGTACAAACACAAATGGACGCAGATAAGCAATAACATGTTAACCCACAAAATTAAGTTATTGATTCAGGACGATTTATTGAGAGTTAGAGAACGTTTTTTAATTATGTTTACCTTATTACATTGCTTAAATATGCAACTAAATATTGAACATAAAAAATGTTGACACAAATGGCGCTTCTACTTTTAAAACACGATTTACTCAAAATTTCTCCAGTGTGGGTTAACACACTATTGCTTATCTATGTCCAAATATTCACCTTATATTTTGGTCCTGTCCTGTGTCGAACCAGCGACACTGGGTGTTAGCAGCCTGGTAAGCTAACTACCAAATCATCAAAGTTGTCTATTTATCTATAATAATGATTTTTAACTTACTGTTCCACGTGTTTTTACCCTCGTTAATTTCGGAGTCACCGTGAGAATTACAAGATAAAAAGTTGTTTCTTTAAGTTCATATTTGTTTGTTTAAATAATTATTATTGTTTAAATTAATATTATTGTTTTCGCACTTCAAAAGTAAAAAACCGAAATACATATATTATTAACTCTATGTATCTATTACGTAATAGTAGAGACTTCATTGGTTAATGTACTATTATTGTGTACTTTTGTCTTTCCAAATAGGTACACAAATGAATCAAAAATATATAAAATTATACCTACCTACTACATTTCTGTCACAAAACTTCCCGATGATCGGTTGAGTTAAGGCGTGAAAGTGCAACAGGGGTACAGACAGACACAATTATTTTTGCATTCATAAAATATTAGTATGGATATATTATAGGGTATACGTAAGTCATCCACAGGGATTAATCTTAAGACGTTCTTTGTTTCTCTATTTTTATAATATTACTGGCACAGCTATTTTATTTTTAAATTTGTATACTTTGGCGGTTATTTATAAGTATATTTGCGCTACACGTGTTATGGAAAATGTAATCGATTAGTCCGTCCGCAGTTCGCGGTAGTCGGATTTGGAATAAATTCAGTCACGACTGACGCAGACACCTAGCTCCCATTGCACCTGTACTGGAAGTGTTAATTATGAACGCCTGAAGTAAAACTACTTTTTGCGCAATTTAAATACAAATTAAAGATTTCAATGACGATAGTGTGACGTAACTTCTCATTTCCGTTTAATGTCAAGGCGGTAAATTCAAATATTTCATAACGTACAGACACAATTTTTTTGTTTGTTATTTGGTTAGATCTTCATAAAAGACTGATAGAAGATACTGGATAAAATTTCGGGATCGGTAGTGACAGGTATCCGAAGGGGAAGCTTTTATCCAGAAGCATAATATGAGCGGTCGAATGGCCAAGTTGGTACAAGCTTCGTCTCTCCCGCTGGTGGTTTTGGATTCAACTCCTATATTGTGAAAAGTCAATTTTGTATAAACACCTAAATAATTAAACCTTACAGATACAGTCTAGGACATAAGGTGCTTTTATAGCGGAATTTCCGCAAGAACCACGAAATTAACGCGGGTGAAACCGTGGGGAAAGCTATTATCGAATAATTGGCGAAAGAAATTATTGCTATTAATTTCTTCCAGGCGTTCAAGTAGCTCTTCGACAAACCTACTCATATATCTGTGTTTATCATTTTAATATTTTATTTGTAGTACATTGCGGCGTGAAATAAGCGTGAAGGCGTCTGCCCGCCGACCACCCAGAGAGACGTTGACTGCTTAACGCGCTTGACGTCATTTCTTCTGATTTATTGTAATACAAAGAGCCGGCGGCGAACCTTTCCTGCGTACACTGCGTGCCAAGAAAAAAACACTCACATTAATATCTCATTAGCTACAGTCATATTTTTGTTAAGTATTGCACTGCAGATAAATGAAAAAGTAAGATTAGAAATGCAGGTTCGATTCACAGTGAAGGACCGCTGATAAGTTAAAACACAGTAGGTAGGTAAACATGGCACGGACCTGCGTGGAAACAATGTCTATAATCCGGTGCTCTGCCATTGCAAAATTTTTGACTTGTTATTATAATGCCTTCGATTGAGGAAGGGTCCATTATCTTATAATGGTGTAGAAGGACAGAAAGTTATAATTACCTTCCTATTATCTAATATATATTATAAATCACGTGTCACGTTGTTTGTCCGCGATGGACTCCGAAACTACTGAACGGATTTTGATAAAATTTTGTAACCATTTATATAATATGGTCCAACTTAGTTAGGATAGTTTTTATCCTGGAATTCCCGCGGGAACTCCGAAATTAATGCGGGGAACAGCTAATCACCGTGAAGTACTGTCAGGGGTGCATAGAAAGACATAGAGTACCTACTTCTACTCCGAAATTACCGAGGATGAAATCGCGAGGGACAGCTAGTATATTAATAATAATACTATAGGACAGTATCATACAGCAGCACAATGCGATCCTAAATTAGCAGATTTGTACTATGAATTCCAGGTGATTGATTAAATCTATAAGAACCTTTTTTGTAAATACATACTTCAAATATTTACTAAACATCTAATCTTAGGGTGTACACAAATGTTCACCACATAAAAGATTTTTACCCTGACGCGGTAATCGAACCCGCAACATGTGGTGTAGCAGTCAAGTTTTCAAGGTCAACGGTATGAGTATGTTATCAGCATTATAACCTCGGTACGTAATATGATGTGAAGAAGATTTTTTATCTTAATAAGAATATCAACGCTTAATTTGTCATCAAGTGTACTTTCACGATATTTTAAATCAATTTTAGATTTGTTGAAAACTAGTATGTTCACACAAATAATCTTAGATACTCAATATAATTTACTTAGGCATAATATTTTAAATTTATCCATAAATAATGTGAAGTAGAAATAAACATTAATTTAAGAATATTTACATTAAATATTCGTATTTCAATGAATTGAATCTAATGTATTGAGCATTTCGACCAAGTTTAAAATCGATTAAATTGTTTTTGGTGGAAAGAAAACACAGTCATAGTTACAGTTATAGAGCTTTTGATTTGTACCTTATACCTGACAATAAAGAGATTTACTTGTTTCACGAGTAAACCGATCGACAAAAAATATGATATGCTTATATGACATTAGGTTTTACCTATTGTAATGAATAAATACGTAGCGATCGACATAAAAATTTACTATCTATGCCTGACATGCGTTGCAATGCATTTTTTTTTGTCAAACTATTTCTCAGCGCGCGTACAACAAACCACCAAAGTTTCTGCAATTGGAATACAGGTGTAAAAGAACGCGTAGGGGATAAACGAACTAAAAACATTTATTAGTTCATAGGATTAAAAGTAGTAAGAGAGTAGATTTATTTGTCAGTTTTACAATGAAAATGACAATGAACCAAGTTGAGCAATTCTGTAAGATACATAGGTACGTACAACACAAGGTTGACGGAAGAAGAAAGAATTTCATCATAATACCAACAACCCTTCGTGACGTAAGTGCTCAACTCTAAACGAATACGTCTTATGGTAAAGTTAAATCGACAGTGTCATTTGCAGACTCGCTTCGCAGTCGGTGACAGTCATTTTTTTCCGTTTCTTTTTATTTATCCAGAACAGAAAACAAGGCTTACGTCGGATGTGTCTTTTTTTTTAACTTATTTCCTTTTCTTAATATTAAAATTCCTCTCAGTAACAGCTCGCAGGACATCATGAAAATTAATTACAGGAAGTGATTTACCCACCGTTGTTAATTTTTAAAATTAAAAGTTAAAAAATTTCAAGGTCTACTCGTAATTTGAGTCAAATGTTTTTATTTTAAACTAACCAATTCTAATACAAAAATTTAATTTGGTCTTCTATCACATTATACATATGTATTAAATTGACAAGCATTCTTTTTGTCTTATAATCAAGCTACAAAGTACTAGTAGAATTATTTAATTAATTACATGATAGTTGGTCGTTTCTACTGTAGAAATAACTTTGCAAGAGCTTAAGTGAATATAATTTATTAATTTTAATTTGATTTTACCATTAAAGCTAAATTTTCGCTGAAAAGTTTTTTTGTAAATAAAAATAATATTTAATAATAGTCAAAATATAGAATAATAGTCATAATTATTTAATAGTCAAAATTTTATATTGCGAGCAAAGTCTATAAAAGGCTATATTTACAAAGAAAATATGCCTGTATGAGTAAAAAGTCAGGTTTTCAGAGCACATTAAAAAAACTTTTTATAAACAAAATAAGTAGTTAAACTATATTTATAAAGGTGTACTTAAAAGTTACGTAGAGAAAGCTAAATTCATTGCATTACCTATATACCCTCCGTGTACTACGGCTTCAGGTGGTTTCGCTTCGCTATCTATGCTATAAGTGCCCAACCTTTATTTTAAAAACATTAAACAGCTAGTATAACTGAAAGCTTTAACCACCAGCTCACTTAGAATGTACCTACCTACCTTACCTAACATCTATACTTCTACTTACATAATATATACTAATAAAAAAAGAAAAGATAAAATTTTTTGTAATTGGTTTATTTGTTTGTGTGCAATGTGTAAATAAACTCAAAAACTACTTAATCAATTTTAAAAATTCTTTCACTTACAGGAAGCTATAGTTTTCCTGAATGATATTGGGTGTGTAACTTTTTATCCCGGAACTCCCACGGGAACTTCGGAGTGTTTTATAAAATACTAGCTGTTCCCCGCGGTTTCGCCCGCGGTTATTTCGAAGTTCCCGCAGGAAGTCCAAAGTAGCCTTTATAATCAGCTAATTAGCAGTGAAAGTCCCGTCAAAATCGTTTCAACCATTTCGGAGATTCACCCGCGTGAGTGAGTGAATCTCCGAAAGTTTCTTCTTGAGTTCTTCTCCTTACAATAACAAACACAACAAAAAAAAAATTGCGAATTGGTCCAGCCGTCCACGCGTGATGCCGTGACCAAGGGAAAAGGGATTCATTTTTATACATTACTAGCTGTCCCCCGCGATTTTAATCCGCGGTAATTTCGGAGTTCCCGCGGGAATTCGGGAAAAAAGTGCTGTAGTTTACGGTGATAAGCAGTTCCCTGCATTAATTCCGTAGTTCCCGCGGGAATTCCTGGATAACAACTATCCTATCTTTTAAGTTGGACCATATTATAAATGGTTACAAAATTTTATCAATATCCGTTCAGTAGTTTCGGAGTCCATTGCGGACAGACAACGTGACACGTGATTTATACCTATTATATATTAAGACTAGCTGTCCCCCGCGATTTCATCCGCGGTAATTTCGGAGTCGGAGTTCCCGCGGGAATTCCGGGATAAAAACTATCCTATCTTTTAAGTTGGACCATATTATAAATGGTTACAACATTTTATCAAAATCCGTACAGTAGTTTCGGAGTGCATCGCGGACAAACAACGTGACACGTGATTTATATATATTAGATATACATATAGACTAGTGCTGGTCGATGTTTCAGGTACCTACCATAATTTCAGCTAGGATTCTCCCATGGAATTATATTTTTTTTCCTATTTTTTAAATATTTTATGTTTCATTTCGGTTTATTATATCGATTCGGAGTATCTCTTAAATCGTGCTCTATGCAAATTATCTAAGCAAGAAAACCTACCTAGGTTTTTAGTTTTATTCGCAATTCTGTGATATCTGTAGATAGATATAGAGATTTAATTAAGTGTATCCTCAATTCGATTTGACTATTTCACAAGTAGGTAGATAGAGTTTTTTTAGCTAAGTTTTTTTAGTACACAAAGCATTCCACTTCGCCTGAAAATTTTAAAACTACTTAACTACGTCGCTAGTACGCATCTATGTAGTTAGCAATAAAAACGGAGTAAAGTTTATTTGGTGAGAAACATTGCTGAGAGGAGAGTGCTAGGAGTGGGAACTCGACGCGTGAAGGTACTTCCTTAGTTTTGAAAAGAACGGGCGGAGAAATACATTTAAATGTTGAATTAAAAAAACCGGTCAAGTGCGAGTCGGACTCGCGCACGAAGGGTTCCGTACTTACCATTATCAATAAAAACGGCAAAAAAACTCACGTCTCATGTATGAGAGCCCCGACAAAACCGATGAGAAACGTATCACGTAGTATACTCTTGAGTCGGAATCAGGCCCGCTTAATCACTGCTGTGCTTACAGGTCACTTCAGAACAACAGAACACTCCACGAAAATGAAACTTGCGAGCGACTCGTCCTGCAGGAAGTGCGGCGTAGAGGTGGAAACAACTGACACATCTTATGTGCGAGTGCGATGCCTCGGCTCGTAAACTTATGGGCCTTCTGGGGACGGCTTACCCAGAACCAGAGGACTTTAGGTTCCTACCCCTCCACTGCACACTAGCCTTCGCCGCCGAGGTCTTCAGGGAGTAAAGGGATGATCACAGGATGGGGATGGTACAAAAAATTCCAAGGGTCGAAGTACCGAGGCTTTATCTGCCTACCCCATTAACTAAGATAAGATAAGATGGGAGCCCCTTAAATATTTATTTTATTCTGTTTTTTAGTTATAGCGGCAACAGAAATACATCATCTGTGAGAATTTGAACTGTCTACCTGTCACGGTTCATGAGATACAGCCTGGTGGCAAACGGACAGACAGACGGACGGAAAGCGGAGTCTTAGTAATAGGGTCCCGTTTTACCCTTTGGGTACGGAACCCTAAAAAGACATTTTATGCGTCGGCTACTTTTAAAAAATAAAGGAGGGTTCTCTGTACTTCGCCACTAAGCATGAAACTCACAAGAAGTTTCAGTAATTTACCTTTACGATAGCGCTACCTATTAAGTTCGTGTTTTATGATCGTCTTTTTGTCACTAAATCGACATAATACCCACAATATATTGTGAAAATGACGGAAATGTCCATGATTTCACTCGTTTTGGAGATTCCTCGGAAAATCTTTGATGTGCTGAAATAAAAAAGATCCCAAATGTTTAGTCTACATAAGATATTCATAAACCATGTAACTATGTATCATTCAAATCCGTTGAGTAGATTTTACATGATGCCAGTAAAAACATAACGACAAATTGGCTAAAATTAACTCTTTCAATCTGAAGATGTTTTGAAAACGCCTAAAGTCAATGTTGAGCAACAACCCAGAAACAGTTTGCAGTGTTGAAACTGGAGAGAGTCGTTTTGAAATTTTCTCGTTTTAAACAGCCAAGATGGTACCTAATTTTATACCTACTGTGTTCTTCAAGCAAGAACGTTTATGGAGATTAAATTTTCTAAGAGTGCTCTAGTTTTAAACAGCCAATTAAGTTTGAAGGTTGTACGAACTGTATGAAAATAGGTTAGTTGAAACGAAAAAGGCAATGAAATTTTAACATACAATTTATTATGTGTTTTTCAAATGAGCTCCACAAATTTTTAATACTACTGACATATAATTCTGACTACAATATCGTATATACAATAATATATATTATACAACAATACCGCGTAAGTTAAAAATTTACTATGTTTAGATATACTACCTAGTTTTCCGTGCACTGAATGGGTTCACTCGAGGCAATAATTATTATCATTCATTTAATTCAAGCACGTTATTCAAAGCGCGTTATTCAATGATACTTTAATCATGCATGTACCTATTGTATAAAAGAAATAATATACATAATGCAGTTTTTGTCTCGTGAAAATTAAGAAAATTTTAATTGCGCGGTATTGTTGTACCTATAAGCGACGATATGTAAATGCCGCTGTGGTTTTTCCAATTTAGTGTTTCAGTAAACTTTACGTATATTCTTTACATACCTACCAAGTATACCAAATGTTAACAAACTGGACTTGCTTAATGGGCATGTTGACTAATTTTTATTTTTTAGTCCGTCTTGTAGATTATTAAAAAATATTGGACACGTATTTTTTCTTTTTTTACGTAATCAAAAAATAACGGCGATATATTGAGTTGAAATTTCGCGTGACGTCACTATTCTGACAGTTTGTATGGTGGTTTTGCGGTTAGTGACGTCACGACCTAATCATCCTAAACTTTAATGCGCTTTATCTCTGTATATTTTAATTTATTTTAAAAAGCAAAAAATACGTGTCTATTGTTTTTTTATTTTCTAACTGACGGACTTCTTAGAATTTTGATTTTCAAAAGTAGTCCACATCCCTATTGCAACAACGATCTTTTTTTGAATCTCAAGGACAAAGTTGCTCGATTGTAAATAGCAAAAACTGGTTTTCTATCTACCTAATTATTGTTTTTAGTGTAAATCACATAAAAATATCTAAATGAGCTCTTTAGAAACTATAAATTTCCTTTTTTATCTTTTAGAACCTAGTGTGAAAAAATCTTTTGTGTTACGAATTTCAGTATAATTCAAGTGCGAATTTTACTGGTTTCTACAACAGTGCACAACAATTTGTCATTTTTTACCCCATCGTCTGATATAAACACAAACAGTCAAAGCGGAAGCCGTGAAATTTGGAAATTCCTTTGTGTTGGCCCGTCGGCGCCACTTCGCCTTTATACCTTTGGATCTACAAATTTTCAGATTTATTCTTTGAATATATTTTGTGGTAGAATGCTTGTCAGCTTTGAAATTCAATTGCTCCAGAGTCGAGACATCGCTGACGACGTTTGCTCCCTTTTTCTATTTAGTACCTATCTTGAGATAATTTTGTGATGAAATCCTTATTTTATCAATTTAGTTTCAGTTTTAAATTGCCTTATTTTTTATCGTAATAAAGTCATGTCTAGATAATTATAATGCATAGTATATAATAAATATTCTCAATATTTCTAAATCTATTTACACACAGTAACCCACTACCTACTCGTTATAATAGCGTAGGATTGAAGGGTAAGGCCATTTCAGTCCATTCAATATTTTTTTGGAAAACATGATTGTTTATCTGTTTGTACCTACTTTGTGGGCATCAAATAAAAACTAGCGCACTTTTGTAAATGAAGTGAAGATATGCTCGACTCAACATTTGAATTCTTTTATACCCGTATAAAGAGATGCTGAAAACACGCACATCACTAAATCTGATTGCGATAGGTGGCGCTGTGGTCGACTTTTACTTTGTACTTTAGTACCTAGTGGGTATGTTTGCGAGGGTGTAACTTATGAACGACTTGCTTCACGCATTAATTCTTTTTTCTGGCGAGACTATGGTTCCTTCCTAAATTCATTAGGGAAAACCGCAAGGCACAACTTGTTTAAAATCATATAAAAAATCTAATAAGCTTCTCTCATATCGTGGGATCCAGCCTAAAGACGGGAGTAAGTTATAAAACAATTGACACTGATACATACGTATACCCTCAAAATATGCTACAGAAAGCTTTCCTGATAACAGAAAAGCAAAATAATATTATCTTGCTGAGATCTAATGGGAGTTACAGTTGTTTATTAGTAAGCAACAAACAGGCTAGATAAGAATATTTTTCTCTATCCACTCACATTTTGCTTTCCATTGCATTAGGGGTGGCATATAAAAGAGTAGGTACGACCAAAAATCGAGACTGTCTTTACATAAATATCTCACAAAAGCCATGACCTATTGAGGGAGGAAAAGTCGGGACATAATTCAATCAGAGTAGGCAATTCGGTCTTTTGTAGTTAAAGACCGCATCCGAATGGAGAGGGTTCTACGATTAAGGCAAATACTATAAAGCTATTACAGTTTTATACCCGATCCTAATATATATTCAAAGATTTTGTTCCAGCCTTCTTCGAAAATCTTATAATACTTAGGATTTTAAGAGCGAAAGCTTCGCACTGACAAGTTAAAATTTCTTAATTTTTTGCTGAACGTTGGTGCAGTAATAATTAATAAAGAATCTGAGCTTTAATTGAAAAACATCTTCCTCCATTAAAATTACGTAATTAGTATAAAAACACAAACGAGACGGGAGCACTTAAGAAATTTCTTCAAGGGATCTTATCATGACATCATTTTGTTAAAAGTAACTGTGATTCATCAATTCCTCTTTGCTTTCTTTTTTAATTAATTTTGACGAATTACCCTCAGTACCTAGCTTCTCAACTTCTACACAATATCTCTTGTTTAATTAAATACTGAAGTGTCACTCGAAAAGCGCGACAAACAGAAGTATCTACTATTTGAATGTGTACCCAGATCCGTCTAGTCTTATATTTACTTAGTAGGTATACTCGAGAAAAGCATCGATTTGTTTAAACAGAGAGTAACATTTCTCTATCTCTAATTGATCCTTGAACTTTTTGCAAAACCGAATTAATTTCAACAAGCTCTTCAAATATATTTGTGTATCTATTTTGTCTGAATGACTACAAAAACTGCGATTATTGTTGCAATTAAAGTTTACAGATTTATCGTTAAAATATAGTCTTTAATATCTGTGAATTTAATACCTAGTAATCGTAACAAAAAAAACGCTACCATATCGATTATATCACCATTCAAAAGTAAATATAACATGTAGCCCCTATTTTTTAACGATTTATGATTTATGATACACGTTATGTTATAACGAAGTGTGCACGTAGGAAAATTTGCCTTATTTAGCATTTTATCTTATCTCGTTCGACGTAGGAAGGGTCGGGCCCGCTGTGTCCTCCCCTACATAAACAAAACGGGACGCAATTTTCGTGTTCAAGTCAATAGCTTAGAATAATAAGCGATGGTAAGTAATATTAAGTAAATCCAGTGCTGAGTCCCATTTAGATTGTGCGTTACTATTGGAACGCACATTTTCTTCGTTTAAGTAATCTCTACGAAAACTATCGAGTTTGTAACTATCGAGTAAAATGTGACTGGTATATAGGTATATGTAGGTATCGCGCTTTGGATTTCTTCTTTATAATCGCGCGTAATCTTAAATCAAGTCACCATGAGGTTATAACTATGTATTAGTCAAGAATAATAATAATAATAATAATAATCCACATCACAACACACAGATCTACTTGATCCCACAGTAAGCTATCATTAGCTTGTGTCGTGGAAACCAAGCAAACGTGGTATATACTACATAGAATTACTTATATATTATACTATAGATATATAAACACACCCAGACTGGAAAATGGAACTCTGTGTTCATCACACAAAGTCCAACCCCACCGGGAATCGAACCCGGAACCCCTTGATTAGCGGGCAGGCATGGTGACCATTGCGCCAATCGGGTCGTCGTCAGAAGCATCTGTACTTTTTTGTTAATTGTTAATTTCACTGTTTCACAGCTAACCGATTAATTATTATCGATAAAATATAATTATGTAGGACAAATTATGTGTAAATTTCTATTGAATGAATTAAAAAGAGAAGTATGTATATTATATTATTATGCCGCACCACAGATAATATAATACATAGTTATTCTTCTGAGTATCCACCTCTATTCTTCTTCTTCTTCTCTCTATCTACCGGAGGTCGCATATGAAAAGATTGCGTTTAGCAATATAGACCACCTCATTTTACATTCGTATTTACCTACATGTTTTCTGAGTTTTTATTTTTCTACTGTGTGCAACAAAGTATGTTAGAATTGATTTGATGGAAGTTTTCTTAAACTGACATCAATTGCTTGAAGAGTGCATTTTATTAACCATAACAGTTCATTTGAATATTCAGTGTTATGAACTTTTTCTGATGTTTGCTTTCATTCGTTTACCTAGTGGAGAAAATAAAACGGGCTATTTCGAGAACCTTTCGAGTTATTTAATAACAGTTCATAGTTGGCATCTGAAGTGCAATATGGAGGGCAATTCTAGAGTACTCGCTTAGAGCTGGCTTACTTCACAGACCATTAAATTTTTCCTGTTTGCATTTTTTAGCATACGTTACGCTCGCTCACAACGGCGCGGCGCGCGTCGCGGCGGCTGGCGCGGTTGAGGCGTCGTATTTTTACGATTGTAGTTTTAGGGGAAGTGGTTTCTACGTACGACCATCTTTATCTGCAGATGTGAATTTATTAAATTCTCTTTTCTAAAATGGAACTGATTGAATCAAAGAGTGTTTATATTTCATTATTAGTTTGGCCCGTTTAATATAAGTTACTTATAGTCGATAGGAATCTTGAACCATTATTTGATAGAAGAGAAGTAACGCCATGTTGTGTGGTGGTGTAGTAGTAATTGTTAGTTTTTACCTTATTTAATACTTTTTAGACAATTTCAAAAACTGTGTCAAACTCAAAATGTAATCAGATCAGATTTTGTTGCTAAATAGAATAAAGGTTGAACTTAAATATATCGTAATTCTTTAAGCGTACCTAACTTATCTTATACCTGAAAAAAAAAAACAAAATCTAAATTGAATGAAATTTGATGGTAGGTACCTACCTAAAAAATAAAATGGCAATGGTATGTCTGACGGATTCATTAATATAGCCTTTCGATTCAGTTTTCTATTTCTATATTGGTCCGCTGATTTATAATTTAAATTTTTTAATGGATGACCGTCTAGTTTGAAAACCGTTAAACTACTTTAGATAGAAGGTTCACACAATTTATTTAATCATGAAAATAAATGGAACATAATTTCATAACTTGTGAAATTATGGGTGGGTTCATGCGAGTAAATGTCTTTGAATGAAACCTTCTATAAGATAATTTAATTATGTGTATTATAGGTACTCACTTGTAAAAAATATGTGGTTTAGTAGAGTATATTTTTATTGTTCTGTGTTGTACTTAAAACTGTTATGCAGTTTGGCGGGTGTAAACTAGGAACAAGGCTAATTTGTTTTAAAATGTATAAAAAGTTCATTATTATTATTATTCTCAATTTGATTTTGGAGAATAAAATCGTTGAACGACCCATAAGTATGAATTCTCAGCACGTAGGCAACTTGCGCGCTCAATTTTCATGTTTATAATAACTAACGTTAAAATTTTACCTTTTTTATGTATTTGAAATAAGTATCGAATGCTGCAATACCATCCTTCAATACGTCCTTTGTTAAACCTTACAGCCTCTATATTATGACCGTAATTTCCTTTATTGGATTTATGCTTAAGAGTATAGGTATTAGCAATAATTGAGAATATTTTAGCAAGCAACGGAAGTATACATGGGCAATCAACTCGCTGCTTGAGTTCGTACTCGTTCGAGTATGGATATGAGTTTTTTCTTGATTTCTTTAGACTGCATCTGCATACTATTAAAAAATGTAATATTATTATCATTCTTACGTATATTAGCCTAAGACATTTTTCTAGAAAATTTGGTCTTACGCAACAACTTGGCTTCCATTATCTTCACTAAAACGTATTAACGTTTTTAAGTACCTACCTATAGTAAATAATATTATAGACATCATTAGATTATCAAAATGATTTCAACGATAAAAACACAATAAGTATTCCAACATCTAATTTAATAATATGATAAAACAAAATATACGGTAGATAATATTGCGCAGTTGTTCGGAAGCTTAGTTTTTCTATTTACTTATTTATGTGTCCTTAATATCGTCTGAAAATTTGTTGTTTTATTCTAAAATATTTTTATTAACAAAGTTAGGTAAGTATTTAAAAAAATATCAACAAAAAAACCTGTCAATAAAAAAATATTCAATCGTTTTTTCGTAGATTTTACTCAATATGTACCTATACCTAATACTTTGATCGACGCTCTTGGTGGAGAGCCACCGTTAACCATTTTAAATTAATTTCTAATATGCCTCGATATCGCATTTAAACGCAAATTAATAAAATATCTTACATTTTAATTGGTTATAATTAAAAGATCGGTGATTATTCAAATTTAACTATCCTAGAAACGGTATTATCCTTTTAACTTGTGTATAATATATTAAAATGAAATAATAATCGTTACAAATAATTAATAACCTAATTAAAAACCTCCATAAGATAAAACATACCTATAATACATCAAAAACACACGCTTAGTCAGCATCAGAAATATCACTTTTGATAGTTACAATAGTTATAATTTTTTTACTATGTCTGTACTGACTCAGGTACGTACTGCACACAGCCCAAAGTAACGTGTAAAGGCCTCTCCACATTCGCGCGCGATTCACGACGCGAACCACGGTCACGCAAGAACTTTTTGGGTTCCACATTCGCCGTCATTCGCGCCAGTTTCACAGTATACTTCGCGCACTTAACAAACATGGACGTCGAAGTTGCTGCTGCGGGGATACTTAGGTCACAGATAATATAATACTATACAGTTCCGATTCGAACTTTAATAATATGGTTCCTAAACAATTTATGCTCGTCACAACTCACAACGTATATGGCAAAGTGGAACTGATAGTGATGTACCAGGAGAACTCCTCAAAAAATTAACGTCCCTGCATCAGGAAAAGCAATATTTTGTAAAAGGTGATGAGCAGTTGACCTTAGGCTATTGTAACTTAGATAAATTACAAACAGTCTCACAAACAAAATACCGATTTAAGCCAACAGACAAAATACACGTAATACCTACTATTATTGGTTTGTGCTACCACTTTTCGATATGAAGTCGGTGACAAGCCAAGTATGGAGTAGGTAGATAGATGGGCTAAGTCCAATCCCGCCACGAGCTCGTCGTGAACTGAACAACCCAAGTGGGCAGACGTAAGCGGGCTTGGCACCGAATTCAAATTTATATTATATGTAGCTCACTCATATACCAGGTACGCGCCACGCATCAGCTCGATCGAGCGACGATCGAGGTCATTGATCGCCTGCACTATCGGCGATTATAGACGATTAGGCGCGAACACGATTTTGTAGAGGGCATACTCGACTGTACGCGCCGATCATCGCCTACGATCGCCTGCGAGCCGTTAATTGACGGTTTTTCGGGCACGCGTCAAAGAGATCACGGGGGGCTATTATGTAACTTTTGTTGATATGTAAATTTTCGATGGCAATCAAAAATATAGTGGTTTTACGATTACAGTATGCACGTTTTGACAGCTACAATATCTAGCAATCAACCAAAATAAACATATACGTAGGCTTCAAAAGTTGAAGCTGCCTAAATATGATTAATTAATTACAAAATCGCTTAATTGCCCTGTAGGTGGTCGCGCTGAGGTGTCCACATGATAGGAAAGTGAAGCGATGCATACGTAAAATAGTAGGTGAAGTAGGTACGTAGGTAAATACTGAAAATATGACTTATCGGTGGTCAAATAAAGAAACATTCAAGTTCTTAGAACTTTACCAGACTTGTCCAGATTACTTCATTATTAAATAAATGGTTGCAGCAGCAACACACTCCACGTTCATCCTGAGTCTATAGATGGGCTATCAACCCGGAGGTTGGGCTTAAACTTGATAAAAGCCAGATTTTTACGGTCTTTTATCGGGTTTAAGCCCGAAAACGGTGAGCTTTTATCGGGCTTAATCCCAGGCACCGGGTTGATTGCCTATCAATCTATAATCATGACGCTTGCCGTTCGACAAACTATATAGACGATTGTGTGGATGCTTGTACGATGATCGTGCCGATTATAAACAATCAAACATTTTATTTTATGAACATAATATTTATATTAGTGAATACTTTTAATCCTGTAAATATTTGCAGCTTATTAATAAACGGGTGAAAGAAGGACTTTCATTATAGGAAGTTACGGTAGTCCTGAGTGACATAGGGTAATTTTCATCCCGAAATTCTCACGGGAATTCCGAAATTACCGCGAGCGAAACCGCGGAGGACAGCTAGTCTACTCATATTCGACGGACGAAAAAAAATTTTGTTAATTAGCCAATTACTAGAGAACTTTGATTTTTATGTAGATGTAAGGTAAATTATTAAAATAATTGTGGTTATGAAAAATAAACCACGTTTTTATTCTACTTATTGTTTAATTTCCTGCTATCCGTATGGAAATAAACAATGTGACGAATTTACTACAACCAAAATTAATATAAGTATTGCATTTGCAACTTGCAACGACACGATATTCTAACTTGAAGTAAACATGCACAAAGTGGTATTCACATAAAATGTTCACTAAAATGTTATTTGCCTGTGTTTATTAGAAGTGACTAAAGTTGAATCTTCTCTAATTAAATAATTATATGTTTACTATATCAATAGACATTTATATAATATAATATGTTTTTAACTTTCAACTAATTGACTCAATAGACAAAAAAAATTGACCCTTATACCTACTATATGGAGATTTAATTAAATTCGTACTAAATTGGTTGGGGATAATAACCAATTAAAATAAAAATTTACAAAACTTAATGATAGCAAATTAATAACGTTTTGTTAATCAAATATTTACCTAAACCCATTATTTTATCAATAACAAAAAAAAACCACACCACTTACTAAATAACACTCCTGTGGCCACTGACTCCGGAAGCGAGCATTTTGAAATAAAATCTTCCAACCTATAAGGACCTTTCAGTTTAAACTCTATGTCCACATTGCACAGAGTTTGAATTTAAAGTAACATTAATTTTCACCAAAGGCACAAACGCTGCCCCAAACGGATGTCACCGGCAGTCACCTTATTTGGATTCGGTCCAGGCTCAAACGACAAAGTTTTATGTTATTTCAATGTGGTTTAACCAGAAAGAATCGGGTTTACAACGCAATAGAGTTGCGATAAAACGATTTAGTAGACAATATGTGCTTTTTATTAGAAAAAAAAAATGTTTATTTTCAATTTTTAATAGGTACGTTTAACATATTTCTTACCATAAGTTAGCTAGCTACTGTCTCTGATTTCAGAGTCCTCGTGGGAATGAAAGATACCTACTCTAAGGCTTTTTCTGCACGCACGCAAAATTTCATGATGATCGGTTGAGTAGTTAAAGCGCAAAACGGAAACCGAGAGAAAGACAGGCAGAGTCCACATTTATATTAGGTATACTTGCTTTTCCCCGTGGTTTGGAGTTTTTGGGAGTTCCCGCGGGAATTAAAGTACCCTATATCGTTCTATGTACTCCTGACAACGTGTATGCAAAATTTCATGATGATTGGTTAAACAGTTAAGGCGTGCGAGCGCAACAAACGAACAAACAAATAAATTCACTTTTGCATTTCTAATGACAGAAAGGATTATGGATTTCTTAATTAAGTATTATTTTTTTTTTTTAATTCTGCTTTCCGACTACCTAAATCAGATGGAAAATAATTAAACAAAGGAGTTTATAAAGTTTATAAGTAAGTATCTAATATTATAAGCACTTTTATAATTTTACAAAATTTATGATAACAACAAGTTATAACGACTAATTAGTTATGTACCTACTAATTAGTCGATATTACTTGTTATCATAAATGTTCTCGTCCCGTACCCTATTAAAAAAATTTGTAATCCTAATTTAATCATCACAGAGGAAATGACGGAATTGGTAGGAAAAATAGGTAAGTAGGTAATTACCTATACGTAATATATACTAGCTGTCCCCCGCGATTCCATCCGCGGTAATTTCGGATTTCCCGCGGAGGTTACGGGAAAAAAGTACCCTATGTCCTTCAGTTCCCGAGGGAATTCCGGTATAAAAACTATCCTATCTTATAAGTTGGACCATTTTATGAATGGTTACAAAATTTTATCAAAATCCGCTCAGTAGTTTCGGAGTCCATCGCGGACAAACAACGTGACACGTGATTTATATATAGATAAAAATAAATAATGGCTAATTTTGATCTTGAAAGATTTGTGGAAATTCAGGGAAGGTTTAAACGGTGAAAATTTCGGAGTTCCTGCGGGAATACCGAAAGGCACGCGGGTAAAACCGCGAGGCACAGCAGTATACTTACTAATATTAAAAATGCGAAAGTGAGTTTGTTAGTTTGCATGTTACAAAAAATGGCACTATAATTTTAAAACACGATTTAGGGACTCAAAATTTCTCCAGCGTGGGTTTTGCTTATTACACACTATTGCTTATCTATGTCCATATAATATTATCATCTAAGTTTGCAGTTCAAACATAAGAACATCGCAACTAAAATGAAAGAAAAATATCCTTCACGAGCTGCCCCTTCTATCGGAATAAAGGAAAAAAGTCACGAAAATTATGTACCTAGTTCCGCTCCACCATCCTTCTCGTTTTACTCGCATCACGTACTCGCTTGTGGTTTTACTTTTTTGGAAAAGTTGGTCTGCGGCCAATTAAGCCAGCAGGCGCCAACGTCCGACCGTCTTCCGGGCGCTTGTGGCCAAAATACGTTTACTTACTTGAAATCCTATCTCTGCGAAGTCATAATAATTTTAGCAAGTAGCAAATAAAAAGTAATCTATAGGTACTAATATTATAAAGAGCATGTGAGTTTGTGGGTTTGTGAGTTTGTGACGTTGTAGGGTAATCTCCGGATCTATGAAAGCGATTTTGAAAATTGAATTCCGAATTTCCCTATAAAAACCGGACACCGGGACAGCTATCTCTGCATATACTGAACCGATTTTAAAAATTCTTTCACATAAGTAGTTCAGTTTATTTATTTATTAATTTTTACAAGGCAAGAAATTAACAAAATAGTGTGAATAAACTTTCAAAAGTTTCTCCTCACACTAGATGATTCGAGGTTTCACCCGGTATCGGATTTCCTGCAGGAACTCCAAAGTAGCCTAATTTACTTTTTATTACATCAGCTAATTATTAGTGAAAGTCCCGTCAAAATCGGTCCAACCGTTTCGGAGATTCACCCGCGTGAGTTTCGGAATTCCCGCAGGAACTCCAAACTTCGTCCATAAGAACCATTCTCCTTACAATAACAAACACAAGAAAAAAGAACTAGCGAAATTGGTCCTGCCGTTAACGCGTGATATCGTGACCAAGGGAAATAGAGATTTATTTTCATACATACCTAATACTAGCTGTTCCCCGCGGTTTCACCCGCGGTAATTTAGGAGTTCCCGCAGGAATTCTGAAACAAAAAGTACCCTATGTCCTTCTCGGTACCCCTGACAACGTGTGCGTAAATTTATGTGTTGATCGGTTGTGACGTTAAGGCGTGAAAGTGTAACAAACAATCAAATAAACAAACAAACAAACAAATAAACTCACTTTATTACTTATATATTTTTCCGCTGTATGGTTAATACCAAAATCTACGCAGAAAATTTGAAATCATCAAAATAAAATTTAGCATTCGCGAGATAAAATTTATAATATTTATATATTTTTATATATTAGATAGTATAATATAGCTGTCCCCCGCGATTTCATCCGCGGTAATTTCGGAGTTCCGGCGGAGGTTGCGGGAAAAAAGTACTCTGTGTTCTTCAGTTCCCGAGGGAATTCCGGGATAAAAACTATCCTATCTTTTAAGTTGAACCATATTATAAATGGTTGCAAAATTTTATTATAATCCGTTTAGTAGTTTCGGAGTCCATCGCGGACAAACAACGTGACACGTGATTTATATATATTAGATAAGATTAATAAAATAGTAGCCGTAGTGCAAGAAAATATTTTTATTGCTCCCTGCTTATTTTTAGTGCCCCGCGGTTTCACCCGCGGTAATTTCAGAGTTCCGGCGGGAATTCCGGGATAAAAAGTACTCTATGTCCTTTTCTGTACCCTTGAAAACGTTCATGCCAAATTCCATCCAAATCCGTTCAGTCGTTTTTGTGTGATTGAGTAACTAATAACCAAACATCCACACTTTCACATTTATAATATTAGTAGGATTGAAATTCGTATGCATGAAAATTAGCCCTGACGATCTACCTACCACTTATAAGACTGTCGCTGCCATTTACAAAAACGTGTTGAAATACCGTCTCGAAACTTTTGTGTATACCTATAATAAAAAAAGACACCACACGAAACGAGACCAACAGCTTATTTGCATTTATATGTCTTTCTAAGTTGGAATTCCGTTCGAAGTTTTTTTTTCTGAATACGAATTCATTATGTTTGTTTTTATTTAAAAACGTCCTTGGGTGCACGCGCTTTTTTTTTGGAGGTCGTTGATCATGAGCTTTTCAACAGTCTTTTTGTTGTTCTTCTCTTAAATTCATCCCGAAGTTATTTAACGGTCGTAAATTAAAGATTTGCATATGACAGTAATGCGAAAGTAAGATCAAATTATGATTAACCTTATGAAATGTTAAAATCTATATATATTTATAATGCTTTGTCCTGAATGACTGATGGATCAACGCACAGCCTTAACCGCTGATCGTAGAGACCTGAAACTTGGAGGATGTGTTCTTTGTGTGACGTAGGCATCCGATAGGAAAGATTTTTGAAAATTCAACCTCTACGGGGATGAAAAGGGGTTGAAAAGTTTGAATGGAACAATTCCACGGGAACTTCGAAATTATCGCGGGTGAAACCGCGCGGGACATCTAGTGTGGATATAAAATACCAGTTTACATCACACATTTCTACTTCATCCCACCCTAAGCTATGAGCATTTTCAACCCTCGGTATTGTACAAAAAGCTGGCCGTTTGTAAACGGAAGTATTATATTGTACAATATGTCGACTATAATTGACTTTCAATAAAGAGTTATCTATGTATCTATGCCTACTAATTACAGACATTCCGTTACTTGGAGCGTGAAAGCGTGAATTTTCGGCAATACTAATGAACAACACTAATTAATACCTTATCTACATGTTTAATTGTCAGGAAGAAGATGAAAAAGTAAATTTGTGTTAATAGCATAGAGATATTTTCATATTTTTTATTTATTGGATAATAAAGACATTGAACGAAATCCCGTTCGAAGTTGAAGCACGAAATCTATCGAGGTGGGCACGTGAGCGGCGCGTTATAACGTTAGCGGTGAGAGACATATTAGGTATGTAGTAAGCTGTTTCCGTCACACTAGAAATTATATGACGTCAGCGTGTGCTGAATGTGGTCTGCAGGAATTCCGGGATAAAAGTATTTGTCCTAATCCAGATTATAATCTACCTTTGTGCCAAATTTCATACAATTCCCTTTTGCCTTTCTGGCGTGATTGAGTACCAAACATCCATCAAATCATCCAAACTTTCACATTTATAACATTAGTATAGAGAATTACAAAATACACTAACTGTGTCACCCGCGTTATGTTCGGAGTTCCCGTGGGAATTCCGGGTTGAAAAGTACCCTGTCTTCTTCTTCGTATCCCTGACAAAGTGTATAGGTATGCACAATTTCATAATGATCGGTTGAGCCGTTAAGGCATGAAAACATAACAAACATCAAACAAATCTCTCAACTCAACTCACAACAACAAATCAACTCTCTCCATTAACGATATAATTTTAGGTTCTCTTATTGTACATTTTTTTTTTGGTAATAAATGTTTTTATTATTATTATTATTAAATGAACTCACATTCGCTTATAATACCAATAGTAAAGGATATCATATCAAGATTAAGTAACAGGCTGTATGATAAGGCTGTACGCAGTGCAGCACCATTTCGGATCGCACTGCGTCGGCCAGAGCGGCGCCGGCCACTTGGCACAGCGCGCTGTAGGTCAACGTCCTCCACCTCCATAAAAGAGCCTCCACAATCCTGAGCCAAAACAATTTCGCCAAATTTCTTGCCAATGCCCTAACACGCATGACTTTACGATCCCGCCTCTCCACTCTTCAATCCAATGCAACTCGTTTATTTTTACAAATGCACATTCCTCGACTCGACCATATAATATTATACATATAAGGATATAATTACACCTATCTATGTATAACGAAATCCAAAAAGCTTTTTAATTCACGAGTGTGCTCATTGCCTTCAAATTTTTTAAGTTGTCGCCCGTCGCTGGTCTGACTACATGCTAAAGTTATTTGGTCGATTAAAAACGTAAATAACATTAAGACAGACTTGAATTATAAAATGTCGCATACTTGAGATTTTTGTGATTAAAATTTAAAAAAAATATAATATATTGGTTGTATTTTCAGGAAATAGAAGCCGTTTGGTAATATTCTTTATTTGAGAAAATAATAACTAAGCATTTTTGCTATACAAAGTCGTAGGTACCTACCTAAACAGTATTTCGAATTAGGTATTTGAAATTTTTAGGTATATTTTTTTACATAATAAATGAGAGTGTTATAGAAGATGTTCAAACGTGCATCTTGTTTCCATAACGGTAAGCCACGTCTGACCATATGAAGCCGTATAATAAAAATTAAGATGTTTTATACACTATCATAAATTAGGCTATTTGTTAAAAATTCTCGTATAAAATTTGTTTTACATCTTTTTGGATACTTTTTTATAATATATCATATTATGCAAATTTTTTTGATAGTTTTAAATCACTTGGGTAGATCTTTAGTTTTGTACGAACTTCTAAATTACCAACTGTGATATAATTTATATTTATATTTACATGATCTTTAGTAATATTTTATGCACTGTTATCAAGAATTTATTATATAGTAATATTAGATAACGTATCTTGACCCAAAAAAACTATGATATTTTGATTGGTAGAGACTTGCATTTTACGATAATCTCGATATGGCAAGTGATTTTTTTCGCACCTAACGATTGATAGATCACATCGATCGTTAATTAGTTTTAGTATGTTGAGACTGCAGGGCCAGGGGGGCTAAGATGCGCAAGACGACACTGGACGTAGGTAATATTTGTATTAGTAAGTACCTAGGCAAAGTTTTGTTTAAATCCATCTGGAGGTTTTGGCGTGATGCGCGTTCAAACTAACAGGCAAACAGGAAAAATACCTAACTTTTACCTATTTCATATTCCCCAAATTTTTTATTTAATAATATTAAAATACTAGTTTATATTTTACCTATAGAGGTATTAGATAAAATGTCCTTGTGTAGTTCTGTAGTTCTGAATTCAAGTCAGTTATATAGTGTCATTGTCACCCTTAGACTACTTAACCATAGAGGCAACGAGCCGAACAAAAGAAAACTCACGTGTAGCGGGGGGTGAAGTATGCACACTTAGAAAATGCTGCATCATTACTCACGCCCACAAACATAATACGAGCTCACAGCTAAAAGAATACGCACACAAGACTTATTGATACGCGGCCTGGTTTGATCCTTTTAAAAGAAGGGATCGCTCTCGGTGTCTTACGGAATTATTTTTTAGTTCACACCATTAATTTAGTTATATCCGCTATAAAACTAGCATCGCAATAAAAAATAATCCGAAAAAATGATTGACAAAAGGCTATAGCGGATGGAAATTATGCGCTTCCTCTTTTAATATTACCGAACAACCTTGTTCGAGTCGTTTTCTTGGGATTCTACATTCTTAGTGTACGTAATCTGTTAATCATTGTGTAATTTTCGTAACGATTGATCGCTAATTCTGAGTGAAGGTTGTATTTATTCTATTATACTTATTATAATATTATAGACACGGTAAATAAATTGAGGCATGCAAATAGGATTTTGTTATTTTATTAAAAAATATAAATTTACTATCACAATTTTATAAATAAATGTCTTAAAATAAAAGAGCTCTTACAATCTAAGGATAAATTAGAGTTCGTGTAAAAAAATATTACTTATAGTTTGCTACAATACGAGGCTTCCTTACAGGAACATAAATTGATTTCAAAATACATATTTGTTAAATAAAGATGTCTCAAAAAAAAAAATTAAACATTTCAAAGAAAAGTAAATAGATCTATGTCTATTATAGGTAAATCAATTAGAAAAATTTGAACAGAAAAAAATTAAAATGTCACAATCGTGAATAATGTCATATAGTCAAATAAATCATAGAGAACAAGCTCATTTGGTTATTTCGGACATAATAATATAGTATTATAAAATACTGATTCACGAGAGGCACCTTTTCACTGGGTGGTCTTCTATTTGGTCTACATTCTAGTTCTCGACCTTCTCCAGTACCCACTTTCCTGAGTATGGCGTCTCTATCCTCTTCACTTTGGGACGGAAACCTTCTTTGCCAGCGGTGTATTCCACGCGGTAAAGGAAGCCATCAGGGCCGATGTACTCATAGAAGCCTTTGGAAGCTATTCCCTCGTCGATAGTGTTCGGGTTCAACAGGATCGCGTTCTCTTTAGCACGAATTTTGTTTTCGGTTTCGAAACTGTAAGAAAAGCAAAAAATGCTTAGTACCCACATATTAATCCAATAAATACCGATATTTTTACATTATTAATTGCTTAAGGACGGAATCGCTAAAAACCCTGAACTACAACGGATTCGTAATTTAAAAACCTATAACCTTTAAAACTCTCGGTAGAGAAATCTATACTAGCATTTACAAAAATTATTTGCCAGCGC
Source organism: Zygaena filipendulae (assembly GCA_907165275.2). Taxonomy (NCBI): domain Eukaryota; kingdom Metazoa; phylum Arthropoda; class Insecta; order Lepidoptera; family Zygaenidae; genus Zygaena; species Zygaena filipendulae. The sequence goes on from OU015650.1 coordinate 5,168,514, forward strand.
TTGCTCACCTTACGAAAGGAAGCTTTGCGTAAAAGTTCAATTAAATCTAGATCTAACCCAAACGCTAGCTGAACGTTGACAAAACAGTCGTTCAGTCACGACCTACAGTTATAAATAAAATTGTATGAATTATGTTTTACTAGCTGTGCCCCGCGGTTTCATCCGCATGAGTTTCGGAATTCCCGCAGGAACTCCAAAGTAGCCTAATTTACTCCTTATAACAGCAGCTAATTAGCAGTGAGAGTTCCGTCAAATTGGGTCAAACTGTTTCGGAGATTCACCCGCGTGACGAGTTTCGGAATTCTCGCATGAACTCCAAACATCTTTTATATATATTATATTCCTCATGTTCCGGCTTGCAATTATGTAACTTCTGTTTTTTTTAAACCTTTGACATCCGGTATAAATAATGGAAAAACTCGTGGAAAATTAGATAATGATAAAAATCTGTGTAAATTAAATCATAAGGCATATACTACGATACATATATATATACTACTCCTACGTATACCATTACAAATGCATCATTAGCATATCAAAAATATCAAATATCAATTTTGCATTACGTCACGATTATAACATTCAATAAGCCACATGATTGTAATGCCGATTTAACTAATGTAGATACTTATATCATGACTACCTACAAATAGTGTTTTGAACTCCGACCGACCCCTGACCTCCGAAAACCTACTGTAGTGGGTCAAGGTCAAAGATATTGTTTATTCAAGGACCATGACCTCCAATAACTTGATGTTATTATAATCTATAAGATGTATTGTTATATCGAGCGAACTGGATTTCTCTGATATTAATCTAAGTATACTTCCATATACAAGAATATACAAGTATTATAAAAAGGTAGTTTTCTCTGGAACCACTCAACTGATCTTAAAAATTCTTTCAATGATAAGAAGGCTGCATCTGATCGAAGGTAATCCTTAAATGCGAATGTGAATTTGTTTGTTTGTTACGCTTTCACGACGTTACTACTCATCCAATTATATCATGATCTAGCTGTCCCGCGCGGTTTCACCCGCGACAATTTCGGAGTTCCCGCGGGCATTCCAGATTACAATATAGCTTATAATATTAACATATCAGGAATAATGTAGCTTTGTGGTGGTGAAAGAATATTTGAAATCGGTCCAGTAGTTTTTAAGTTAAAATGTAACAAACAAACAAAAAACCAAATCTTTCCTCTTTATAATATTAGTATAGATATAGATATAGTAGGATATCTACTTTTATCCCGCAATTACATCTTTTATCGAGTAAAGTTTGAAATCAACGCGGGTAAAACCGCGGGGGACAGTGCATAATAGGGTACTTGCATGAATTTTTTTTTCAGTCTATTTTAAAGATATATGGCCTACTTAAACAAAGCAAGAAAAAGAAAAAAAATATATGCATAAATTAATGAAATAGAGCGTTTCAAAGTTCCTACTTTAGACCGCGGAATGACGTCACTTGTTCAAAATTACGCCTTATTAATCTGTGATAGAAATGTCAATGTCGTATTGACAGGGTCATGTGACACTGACAGACAGATAACTTCAATATCCAAAAGCGAAATTAAGGTTGAACTGTGTCGATTTACTTCCAAAAGTTCCAGTAAAGAATCGAAATGCATATTACCGATGCATTTTTAAAGTAAAAAACTTCAGAAAATGGAAATTATGCGTTGACTGTATGCACTTAGTTTCTTTTGCCTTCTCTGAAATAGGCAAATGTTTCCTAAAAAAATAAAAGTGACGTCATGTGTCAAGCTTAGCTGTGATTGGTGTTTCGTTGCAACGTTCCGTTTTACAAAATTAAAAGTTGAATATTTTGGAAACTATTGAAAATTTTTTAGTAAATCTTTCACGATAACGCTTTTCTAAGGCTCTATTTTTGAAATATTGACACAATTTCTTATTATAAATTTCATGCAAGTACCCTATTAAAATATATTATACTAACTTTTCCCAGCGGTGTTAATTTAGTTAATAATACTATTAGGTAATATTATTACTTGGAGTAGGTATTACATTTTGTTCCCAAGCATCGGTAGGTACGTAATTTAAGGGCTAAAAAATATAGAGGTAAACGCAATACTAATATTTTTGTATTAAATCATATGAACATAAGCGATAGACGTTTTTTTTTTAACAACAAGGTTGAATTAAATCGTCGTAACTTGCATTCGTAACTCGTAATAATAGTAAATATCTAATGGAATTATTGAATAAAATTTGCAAAATCATCAATTTTAAATGACATTCTTGAATATTTGGATTATACTAGTGTGATAATAATAATCTGATCTTATATAAACATATTTATGAATCTGAAAAGTGAATAACAAATACATCATCCAGAGTATCCTAATCCTTCTTTATTACTCTAGTAATTGTTCCACTACTTTATACATGTTTCACATTACTAGCTGAGCCCCCGGTTTCACCCGCGCTAATTTCGGAGCTCCCGCAGGAATAAAGTATTTATTACATTTATCCTTTTCTGTACCCCTAAAAACGTGTACCTATGCAATATTCGGTTGAGTAGTAAGGTGGCGAAAGCATACAAACAAACAAACTCACATTTGCATTTTAGTTTCTTAAGGATAATCTAAACTGCATTTTTATCGTATAATAAAAATGTTTCTTCTTAGGTGTCAAATAAATGTATAAACGGTGTTTTCTATCAATAAAATTAATGGTACAGGTAATTATTAGACTTGTTTTTTTTAAATTTATACCGCACTGTTCGTGACTTACCTATACTTAAATATTATAATAATAAAAAGCCAAAGGAAGGTGTGATGAACTCTTGTAGTTCATAACAATTCTCTTTATCTTTATTTTCAAAACTTTTTTTATTTTTGCTACTTTATTTTTACATAAGTAAATTACTTTTATAATCATCATTTGATTATCTTGCTTTGAAAATTTAAAGGATAGGCTCCTAGTTTGAATCGATTCACTGAACAAAAAATAACAATAGTTCGGCATTTCGCATTAGCAGGTAATATTATTGCATTCATAGACTGCGAATGAAATAATTTAAGACAAAAAAAGAAGAAGAAAAAGAAAGGTGATTTCAACAGGATCGTTAATAAAAAAAAAATTTCTATCTACGTGCAAAATGTGTAACGCATTTGGATAAATCTGGGCATTCAGATTTCACATTTTAGCACGGAGATCCCAAGGGAATCCCAAATTTCACGCGTGTGAAGCGTTTATTATACGTATTTGTGACAGTCTACCTAAACCAAAGTAGGTACTCACTCGAAATCGTATCTATCTTCTTCGTAGTTGTGTTGCTGGCTGAGGATTTTGATTCCATTGTTTATGTAGTATCCAGGCTTGTAGAAAGGCAAGTCTTCGCCTCCCTTCAGCCTATATCTATACACATCACGGTTTTCCGATCCCTGGGCAATGTAAGGTTCGTCTTGATGGTCATACGGTCCATAACCACCGTCGTAGGGGAAGTCAATATGGATGTACGGGTTCGGTATGTGAATGTATTTACCCTCATTTCTTGGTCTATCGTACCTTAAACAAAAACTTGGGTGTGAATTTTTTAAATCTGTGATAATTTTGGCAAACGATTTTTTTCTATTTCAACGATTGTATTGGTTGAGTATTTTAAATTTTAATTTAGAATGATTTTTTAAGAATGGAACTTACAATCCGAGGTCACCGTACTTTGGTCCATGCCATTTTCCGTCTTCTTCGGGAGAGCCAACTACCGCCACAGCGCATACCGTGATCACGTACTGGAAATAATTTAAAAAAATATTGATTAAAATTTGACATTCCTATTTTATTATTCCACTGGTTTAGTATAATTCAATCTTTTCGTTTTATAAAAAGCTTTTTTTTTTCTAGCCGGAAACAGGTCCATTGGCATTTTAACAGAAATTTATCACGAGCTTGTTACTGTGTATTGTGATTTTATAGAACAACGGAAACCATCTTTATTGGAAGATATAAAAATAAAAATAAATTATTCTGAATGAAAATAATGGCCAAATCAAAATTAAATTACTTAAATTACCGTGAAATAAAGCATCCTTGGAACACTGATGAGAACAATGATTTTTTTAAATAAAAAAAAAAAAAAACACTTTCTAAACGTCTACTAGTGTTTTTCGCAAATGTCACTGTATCACTTGTGCACGATGATCACTATGCGGAAATATAATGTTCACGGTCAAACTCTAGCTCGAGTGTACACTCCTTAGAGATATCCAAATGGTTGTGTTGATTTCGAAATCGATCGCTTCGCTTTTATACAGTTGCAACATCGACTCATCTTCTAAGGGAACACCTTTACTAACGCTAATACGTAGCGCGCGTGTATTGTACCTACCTACGCAAATTGCATACACCCTACACGAAAGCTAGCCGAAAAAGGTGTACCAAACTGAAAAGGCCTATCCAAGTTTCCGTGACAATTAATAACTTTAGCTCCAAGTTTTTCACAAAAGTCAATTGGTTTTTACTATCTTTGAAATGATATTAGGTAAGTACCTTATTATCATTTTAAAGATAATAAAAACCGACTTTTCATTTTTCAAAGTTCTGTATTATAACTAAATTTTTTTCATGGAAAAGCTTGGCATTGTCTCTTTTGAAAACATTTATTTTTACATACCTACTCGTCTGCGATAAATTGAAATACTCTAATTTGGTATTCCCTCTTTGACTAACATTGTGTTTAATAAAAATATTATAATCTTATTTTTATGTATTTTTTGTTTCCAATATTATCAAACGCCATTGTTAATCCGTATAATTTTATTAGGATATTATATTAATCTATTTGTATCATTCTATAATAAACAAGTTAGACTGTAATACTCAAATGTTAGGTATAATATATCTAAAAGAACTGGGTATTCAGATTTGGAAGTTTCTAAATTGTATTTGTTGCATTGTTGTCGGAATTTCAACGGCACTTTGATTGTCACGCTAATACGTTGGTCGGATGTGTTAAAAAGGTTTATTATTGCTTATGTTTATCTCAGTTAATATCTTATTGTATTTTTTTTTATTTTATACCCGTGATTTTGATGACTTCAAAACTAGTGAAGGAACTCAAAAAATGGGAACAGTAGGTAGATATTCAAGGCTATACCTACCTATTAATAGTGATTGTCAAGTTTTGAGGTTTATATCATAAAGTGGAATAGAAATGTACCTAATCCGCGAGAGAGCAAATATATAGTCATAAATATTTAGCCCGTGATTTTCATTGTCTTAGCACTTGGCCCTTGGCATAAAGATAAAACTCGTTGAATAATAGACATCTTGGACCACAAGATTTCACCCTTATCACCATAAAGAAGGAATTACCAAAAACTCTGAATTCTGAAATTTCTGTTTATTTGAAAAAAAGGATCCAGATACTGATTTTTATGACTCTATAACTTGAAATATCGTATGATGGTATGCTTCCATACGAACTTTCATCCCCCTTTTCATTCTCTTACAAGTTAGATTAACTATCATATAAGGAATTCACAACGCAAAAGGTTCTAATTTCCAAAACGTTTCTAGCTTCAGCTTCTTTCTTTATTGTACACTAGCTGTTCGCCGTGGTTTGCCCCGCGTTAATTTCGGAGATCCCGCGAGAATTCCGTATTACAATGTAGCCTATGTTACTCAGGGATAATGTAGCTTTCTAATGGTGAAAGAATCTTTGAAATAGGTCCAGTAGTTTTTGAGTTAAATCGTAACAAACAAACAAAAAATCAAATCTTTCCTCTTTATAATGTTACTATAGAAGTATATAGACTAGCCCTCCCCTGCGGGTTCGGGGTAAAAAAATCCTATTCCTATGTCACTCCTGACTGCCGTATCTTCCTATACAACGTGTTAATGAATTGACTGAAAAATAGAAAGTAGTTTGTTCAGAATAGACTTCCGAATCGATCGCACCATGTTATAGGTTACATTTTTTCATTTTTACTAGCCCATGTCTAAATTATTTATAATACAATACTTAGTGCGTACGCCGCCCGTACCAAAAAAGTCGAATCGGTCATTGACACGTAGGCGCGGGCGTAGCGCTTGCAATTTCGTAGAGGGTTTGGTCACCTTCAAACTAATGTTGAATAACTCTCAGACTATTTATTAATTTCTTCGACATAATTTATATTTTAATCATATGATTATTGTTTATTTTTTTTAAATGGGGTGTATCAGGTTTTTGGTCAATTCATTAACATGTGCCTATATGTAATATTAGTATTAGAGTACAAGACGTATTATTAGTATTAGAGTAGTAATTAATAAAATTATCATGATGTTTGTACGATGAAAACAGTCAATAAAACTCAAATAATAGCAGTTACATACGAGTATCTTCAACAAAATTTAAGATTAGAGGCAAAAATGGCGCTTAAACTGTACCTAAAACATCCCAAAAATCAAAACATGTACTGGGAAGACAGGACGGTAGGCAAGTAGGTATAAAATATTGCTTCCTGCAAAATTCCGTGATTCTAGGTCAACGGGAAGTGATCCATAGGTTTTGATTCCCACGCGAGTGTCAAAATATGTGACATAAACAGTAATAAACAGCCATTTTAAAAGACAGACAAAAGACAGCGAAGTGATCCTATAAGGGTTCCTAAAAAAATAAAAGAAAACAATTTCTATTTATTTAAGCCATTGACTATTGATTGATATCGATGGTGACCGAATATCAGCGCTTACTATTAATGTTTAAGTTTAAAATAACTGTCACGTACAATATTCTCGCAAAAACAGATGTAAAAAATTAAGATTAATAAGCTCAAATCGTTCGAGGTTAAAAGCTCTTAAGTGTGAAATATTATTCACTACGTCATGCACCTACTTTCCATAGAGTCCAAAACAAATATTATCTCAAAATGATTAATTATACTAATTTCTCTTATAAGTGAGATTTTGCTAACCAGAAATTGTAAATCTCAACCAAAGCCTATTAGATTAAAACAAATGGGACAAAAAAATTACCTGACTACAATAATTTTTAATAAGAATGTATTTTATTAACTACACTCATCTTCTATTGTTTTACGACAGCACCTAGATTTGTTTTAATGATTACCTACTTAAATTTAAGTAAAGATTTTAAAAATAAAAATGCCGCACTCAGAGACGTTCATTAAATTAAGGTTAATTGGCATTTAACTAAATTTAACTTAATTACAACTCTGAGTACGGCAGTTTATCTACACTAATATTATAAAGAGGTAGAGTTTGTATGTTTGCAATTTGGATGTAGGAGGTTCTTTGAAACTAGTACCTTTGAAAATAATACCTACTTTCAAGTTGCATCCTGATATGAAGACGTCCTACAAGAATTCCGAAATTAACAATGGCGAAATCGTGATGGGAGACCAGAGAGCCTTTCATGTTTTTTGCAGTTATTGAACCTTTTCTTAGCTCTGTAGGTGCGGCGATAATATGTAACATTAATAACTTTCATTAGGTACATCTGTTCCCGGTGTGTGATTTATTGTGTAAGCTTAGAAAACCTCATGGGTTTTATCACATATGGAACTGGTTGTTACTTGCGTGAATTTCTGATTACCTTCGAAATTTTAATTTCGAGATAATATAATTAAGAAGTATCTTTACTCTAGAATACTTCAGCTTCCTATCAGTATATAGTAATTTTTAAAATCGTTCAATATAATTCCTAATATCTGCAGTGGCCGGTAGCATGGAGGGAGGGGGGGGTGAAGGGTGCGGTCCGCACCGAGCGGCACTTTGGCCCGAACGGCATTTCGCAGGTGGCATTTAGAAAAAAATTGAAAAGTCCTTTCCTTCAACGTGTCTTTCGTATTTTGTTTTTGATGTTACCATATTATATAAACAGGTTTTTATTTTTTTTTGTACATGTTGTTCATAATATGTCAACAAATGTAATTTTCACTTTCAGTAATCAATTGCAAAAATAAGAGGGCAGCAAGTTTTAATATAACCTAATTTAATGATTTAAGCTATGTTTATATAAAGCGAGTCAGTCACCTGCAGTCAAACAACGTAAGCAGTTTTGCGGGGCATGGTTTAAATGAAATTGTAACTTTTTTTGAATAAATATAATTAATACATACATACATACGCTGCGGCCGCTGTATATCTATACTCACCCAAAGTAAATTTTTCCTCAATACGAGTATAACAATTAGTTTTTAAGTGGAGTTTGGCGGTCGAGAGTCATTGTAACTACAAGATTTTTAAATCTAACAAAATCTTTGCAATTTATCAATATTTTTGATGAAATTAGCTAGCTCTTGAGATATTGTTCCAATTATTCCGACTGCTCACACCTCACTCAGTAATCACAAAGACAACCTTAAGAAACCTCAACCTTATGTGGATTTACGTGCATGGGTGTAGGACCTATAGGTAAACATGTCCGCACATCGGTGACAGTACAGAGGAAAGGCCGTTGGACTTTTTGCTATGATAATGTTTCATTTAAGCATGGCAGATTGTGTTGGCAAATAAATTTATTTAATTTCTTTCTTTGTTTAAGTTACACAAGAATAAAATACAAATTAACATATTATTATTATATGTATTATATTACCTACTATACAGAATATAGAGTATTCTGTTTACTTGCTCAACGAGAAAAAACAAGTACGTATTTACATATAAACGGCTACTTGTGTTTGTTATGACGAATTTAATTGGGTCCGGTTAATAAAATACAAATAATGACAATACATTTCCGATGTAGTGCCATCCAAATATTTCCAATAATGTTGGTTAACACGTGGTATTCTTGTGAATTTTGTGACTATGTCGTCTGCGGATTGAACGTAAAAAGCTATCAATATGCGTATAACGGGCATGTTGTTTTTCTTTGCCTTGGCGCCGTTCAACTGGACATAAAAAACAATAAACATACTTTGTTACTGTTTTATGAAACGCAACTGTTGGAATTATCTGCCTATGTTAATTTTGCATAATTATTACTCATAACTATACGTATGCGCCTGATGTGGTTGTCAGTGTTAGGCAATTATGCAAGTCACTGAGCTTACAAGTACCTACTCAATGGTATCTTATAGTTTTTTTTTTTCAAATAATCTTTATTATGTAAAGCAGAAGGAACTCTTGAAAACAAAACAAATGAGCAAACACTACCTATCTTTGCAGTTCCCATTAGGGATTTCCAGGGGCAATCTTCTGACTCTATCTTCAGAACCTCATTATATGTAATAGAAAGTATTATCATATGTAATATAAGGCAAAAAAAAATCACCTCTAATAGGCTAGTTTCCTGGGTAAAAAAATCGAAATTCTATTTAGTCCGTCAGTTAGATAATAAAAAAATAAAAGACGTATTTTTTGCTTTTTTAAAATAATGGAAATATGCATAGATAAAGCGCATTAAAGTTTAGGGTGGGTCACAGCTCGCTAAAACGTGCGAACAAACTGTAGCGAGGCGTGACGTCATGTGAAATTTCAACTTGATATATCTCCGTTATTTTTTGGTTACATAAAAAAATATACGTGTCTAATATTTTTTAATAATCTACAAAACGGACTAAAAAAAAATTTAGGAAACTAGCCTATTCAACTGTCATACCTACCATTTGCTTACCAATTTATATATCCTAGGTACAGAGGTAGAATATGTTCTAGATTTGATACTTTTTTCCTCTTTTATGAAGAAATCTTGAAATTCACGCTGGTGAAGTTGCGCGAAACAATAAAGTAAACGTTAAAATATTGTAAGTCAAAATAAAGATTGTGTAAAAAACAATTAATAGCAATAAAATTACGAGCATAACAAAACTGTCAAAGATGCAAAAGAAAAATCATTCAAAGATTTTTTACCTTTACTTTAGGACACTCGATAAATCGTTATCATCATTCTCATCAATCAGTTGCTTCCTGCGGTAGCTTCTCCCAAGTATTTTTACTGCGCTCCAAGTGTTATTCTTGGTTATAAAGTTGACCACGTTTTTTTTTTGTTGGGCATTGTGTGTTTTGGTTAAATCGTCGACAGTCATTAAGTGGAGTCAACGACTCCGAAATAACCTTATGTTACTTACGCAATCGAGTATAGGCACATAATACAACGAACGGTCACGTATGCAATCGGTACGCCAACGGCCCCTCAAGCTTGCCAAGATTGGGTTCCCGCTGAGCAAATTCTGAGTGCGTTTCGTCCGACACGAAGAAAGTTCAGATTTAATACATTTAAACTTTAAAACTGTAGGTCTAAGACAATGAACTTTCTAGGCACCTTTAAAACTAATGCAAATTACCGAATTTTATTATGATAAGTTTTTGAAATTTGCAAATCATGTCACATGTAGAAGTGCTAGAATTAGTTCTATATGGCCTTGATAAGGTCATATTATAACCATTTTGAACTTAGCTTGACACGCTACCGCATGTCTTTTGTATTGAAGATTAGATTACATTTAGTTGAATATGAGTTTTCGGTATTGCACGTACTAACCAAACCCCAGAACACTGTAATAGAGATTATCGGTAGCTAAAATTTACAAGTTTTTCGTCCGATAATTGTAAGGAATAGGTTTCCAGCACCGTGAGTAATTTTAACCCCGACCCGCCCGCCTAAGTTGTCGCATAAAATGCATTTTTATATTCGGACATCATCCTACGCTTTTGTGAATTTGTTAAAAATATGTATAATGGCAATCGCATATTGTATTATTTTCACTTCAGCAGAAAAACAATACAAAGCATAATATTTTGTATATTTTTTAAACTCTTACAATTAAATTTAGACATTATTTTTTGATCAAATCAAAATTTAACCAAGTGCTCTACATAATAAAAAAATACACAATAAACTCTTACAATGTAAATTTTTATAATTTTATTTTACTTGATTCGTATGTTTTAACCTAAATGTAAGGTCTATCAATAGAATAATGTTCACTTAGGAGTTCGCCACTTATTCCTAATAAATCGTGTACAACATTTTCATATTTGTTTTTTTATTTAAATTAACCCCCTGGAACAACTAAAAGTATTAAAAAAAAATTCACTGATTGGAAACTACTGTATCCCTGAGTAATATCTACAGGGTATTTTCATTGCAGATCAAATAGTTACCTAGTTTCCGATGAAATTCCAAATGAACGCGGATTTATGAATAACTAGGTAACGTAAAAGCGAGTTCATCAAACAAAGTCTAGGTAAAAACGTACCTAATAGGCGAACAAAAATAAATCATTCCTTTTCGTCATCTTTGGTATTTGGCAACTTAAATGGATTTCCTATTTCTTGTGAACTGCGACAGTTCAGAAAGCGTTTACTTGCATATAAATGAAATTTGTTGGTTTCCATTAATAAATAAGTAATGATTCATTGTTTCTCTATTCAAACAAATGATATACTTAGTAATATTATATTGTATTATATTTAGATATGGGCTAATAAAGGTGAAAAAATATAACCTATATTAAAGCATAGTGCGATCGATTCGCTCGTTGATTCTGAGCAAACTACTTTCTAGTTTTCAGTTAATTCATTAACACGATGTATGCCTATATGAAAATATGGGTACGGTGCTTAAATAAAAAAATATATTTATTTCTGTCTGTCTGTTTGTCTGCCTGTCTGTCTATTTGTTCCGGCTAATCTCTGAAACGGCTGGGCAGATTTTAACAGGACTTTCGCTGACAGATAGCTGAAGTTATAAGGAGTATCTGACTGCTACTTTATTTTGAAAAAATTCCTGCGGGAACCCCGAAACTCACGCGGGGCACAGCTAGTAAATAAATAAACAGTTCAGAACAGTTTTTATATTATAATATGGATATATTACAAGAAAAGCTTAAAAAAGAATTAATAAAAACATATAAAGCAGCAAAAATGGCTTAATTAAATAGAGCATTTTAATTTTATAGGTATTGCTTTACATAACAATATTATCGGAATAAAACCTACAGTAATAAAATACTTAATGTTTATATTATGTTTGTTCGTGATACGGTTTTAAAATATAACCGGACTTGAATATGCTGACAATAGGTATACAACGCTGAAAATTTAATTCAAAATTTTGTTTTCGTCTCTCCAAGAATCACGTTACAGTTGCCTACGGGTTAAAAGTTTATGATTATAAAATAATATTAACTTACCACCCGTCGAGACGGCGGTGTTGCGATGTTGACAACAAAAGTTGATAGGTACCTATATATACAATACAAATCTTTCTCCCTTCTTAGGGACTCAACTTTATTACAAGATTCAACTTCAATTCGGTGGAAGATAAAAATCAGTCATTTCATCATTAGGTATGTTTCTTTTAAGGGTTCCGTAGCTATACGACTAGAACGGGACCGTTCTGAATTCTGTCCGTCTTTCTGAAAAACAAATATACTGAGCCGATTACATACTAGCTGTTTGCCCGCGGCTGTGCTCGCATATTGTTTAAATGTGCGCCGGCGTCACTGTCGCGACACATTTTGTGCTTTAAATTTTTATAACTCCTCATTCCGTGGAGTCCCATGGTGTGTAGGTGCCTACCCACCTGTCATAGCTACATAGAATTCGAAATTTCGTGTTTAGTCAGTGAATGATCTTTCGTTTTCATATACTTATATATTATAAAACGAAATCCTACGCAGCGTCTCTCTGTCTGTCTGTCTGTGTGTTCGCGATGAACCCAAAGACAGTATAGATACTGAACGGATTTTAATGCGAATTTAGCCAATATATGGAGTAATTAATGAGGAAGGTTTAGGTACCTATATAATTTGTCACGGTTTTGTGTCAATTGGTTGAAATATAACGACACGGGACACCACATGCCTAGTAGGTACTTTTTCCGAAACTTCCAACAAGTTTCGGAAAAAGTACCATGTTACGCGCTCACGCGTTAACGACTCAACCGATGACCACAAAAAGTTTACAAGTTGTCAGGGGTACCTATCAGAGAAGGCTATTATGGGGTACTTGTTATTCCAGAATTCCTGTGGGAACTCCGAAATTACCGCGGGTGAAACCGCGGGGAAGAGCTAGTTTCTACATAATTTCCCATTACTTCTCTATTTTTATCTCTTTGAGTAAGAAACGTACTTCAAGATAGGTATAGGAATATAATCCTTACTAATATTATAAATGCGAAAGTAACTCTGTATATCTATCTGTCTGTCCGTTACGATTTCACGTCTTAACGGATTAACCGATCATCATGAAATTTTGTACATATGTTGTTAGAGATACAGAGAAGGACATAGGGTACTTTTAATCGCGGAATTCCTGCGGAAACTCTGAAATTTCCGCGGGTGAAACCGCGGGGCACAGCTAGTATCTCAATATTTTCTTTGCTGTCTATTCATATAGACAGCAAAGAAAATGGCAGTGGGCTGGTCACATCTGTCGCAGAACCGATGAGCGTTGGAGTAGACGGGTTCTGGAATGGAGACCACGTCTCGGTAAGCGTAGTGTTGGACGATCCATCGTCCGACACTACGATCCATCCTGCCAGATGGACCGATGACCTGAAGAAGGTCGCTGGTAGTGGCTGGATGAGGAAAGCGGGAGATCGTGTACTGTGGCGTGCCCTTGGGGAGGCCTACGTCCAGCAGTGGACTGCAATAGGCTGATTGATTGATTGATTGATTGTCTATTCATATACAGCAGTTTCGTTATATTCCCTCCCCGTATAAGTAAAACATTCCAAACTGATAAGGTTTTCGTAGTTTAATCGTTTGATTTCTAAAAGTTCACTTTGTGAATTTTAATTGTAATTAACCATTAGGTATTTGAAAAATTGTTTAATTATTATTGTAATTACCAAAATTTGAAGTGAATGTTTAAGTATGGTTTAAACTAGAGCTACGTTTTTATTGAATTTCATTAAAATTTTGTTTAGTTTCATTATAAATTTATTTACATATACAAACTGATCACTTACATACTAATAAATTACAGTCATTTACACAGTCAAAGATTATCTTAAAATAATATCTAAGCTTAATTTTGACACAATTTTGTACTTCGATTATGAAAATCTTCGAATTTAGAAACAATCGTAAAGATACAAAATACATTCAAAACATATTATAAGCAATTACAAATAACGCTAAAATAATTAGTATCATGCTGAAAGCAGATTATTGTATTATTGTGACCTACTTAAGTCAAATAATATAAAATATAAAATTAAATATAGAAGATAGTAAATATAGATAGTAATTTTAAAAAGGTATCAAAATATAAAAATTTAATACTGATTCATACAAAGAACCTGTTACTGGTGGGTTTTTGGTCATTTTAAAAAGCTTGATAAATAATTTCTTAATTAATTTTCTATCAGATTGTTCTCAATGGAATTTGTGCACTCCGTTCGGGAGGTTGAATCCGGAGTAACGTTGCTGTCGACGTCAATGAAGTCACCCGACCCTGCGCCTGCGCCGTCGTCTATACTGTTCAATTGTGTCCTAATATCGGTGTCGTTGTTCTCGATTTTGTTGACGCTTATGAAACTGGAAAGAGAAAATTAATTATTGTTACAATGGGCATGTGGACTAATTTTTATTTTTTAGTCCGTCTTGTAGATTATTAAAAAATATTGGACACGTATTTTTTTCTTTTTTTACGTAATCAAAAAATAACGGCGATATATTGAGTTGAAATTTCGCGTGACGTCACTATTCTGACAGTTTGTATGGCCGTTTTGCGGTTAGTGACGTCACGACCTCCTCCTAAACTTTAATGCGCTTTATCTCTGTATATTTTAAATTATTTAAAAAAGCAAAAGATACGTGTCTATAGTTTTTATATTTTCTAACTGACGGACTAATTAGAATTTTGATTTTCAAAAGTAGTCCACATCCCTATTAAAACTCTATTGCCTATGGCAGTTTTGGGATTATCACAGCAACTCTTCGAGTATCTAGTCAGATTAATCTATCTTCCAAAGTAGGTATTTGACACTCAAAGGGGCTAAATGAACATATTCCGATACCGGATGAAACAGCTTTTATATAATACTAGCTGTGCGGCGCGGTTTTACCCGCGGTAATTTCGGAGTTCCCGCGGGAATTCCAGGATGAAAATAAACTATGTCCTTCTCTGTACTCCTGAAAACGTGCATGCCAAATGTCATCCAAATCCGTTCAGCCGTTTTTGCGTGATTGAGTAACAAACATCCAAACATCCACACTTTCAGATTTATAATATTAGTAGGATGTATAGCGTTTTAAATAAAAGCATTCCAAATGTGCTGCGTGGTTTCATTTGCATTAATTTTAGGTTTCCCTCACCTATGATGACCTACCTTGTCAAGGACCTAAATCAAGTCTTTCTAAAAATTACGGACAATCAAACAATTTTAATATTAAGTATGCAAATAACCCGCCGAGCTCAACAGAAGGCTGCAGTTATCTCGACACATACATAGACACTTCGATTTTATTTATATATTTATGTGTAGAAAAAGCGAGGTAGTGTACCTACCTAATAGTTTACATAATTTCGAAAATTGATACTCACTCAAAAATATACCCGTCTTTTGGGCGATTTTCGTTTTGTTTATTGGGGTCGAATCCGGGCGCGTTCTCTTGGCGGTTCAACACGAACTGGTGCAACCCATTATCTCCCTGCCCCTGACCAGGAGCAGGCGTATAGTAGTTTCCGCAAGAACACAAACTGACCGATGGAGTGTTGCCATCACTCTTCAATTCTCCCACATATTGTCCAAAACCGCCGTTGTACGGGTTGTCAATGTGAATGTATGGATTGGGTATATGGATGTATGGGTTCGGAACGTGAACGTATTTCCCCTCATCCCTTGGTCGTGAATACCTGGAAATGGTCACACATCAACTTTAAAAAGTCATAGCTTTTAGTGAAATTGTGTAATTCTCCTTTGCAAATGTTAATTTGAGTTAACTACATAATTGTCCATTTAATAAAAATATGCAAGTAGAATTTTTTTTCATTTGATTTTTTAAGTCATTTAAAGCTAAACTTTTTTTATACAACTACTTTTAGACGAATACGAAATCTGACTTTCTCTGTTAATTGAAAATCAGGCTTTAACTAAATTATAAGCAGTATTATTACAACAATATACAATACCTGCCCTCACCACCATATTTTTCTGGATGCCATTTCCCGTCATCTTCCGGTCTGGCTAAAACTACTACTGCGCAGACTGCAAGTAGGTACTGTAATAAATAATTTAAAAACACTTAGTAATAAATAAAATCTCAAATTCTTTTATCTCAATTCTTCTCAAATTTATTTTATAATTTGAGGTATTTTTATTTGGAACACTGAAAAACAAAAACTGAATATAATTTAATGCCGTTGTAATTATCGTTTTCAGACTTACAGTTAAAGAGAACATCCTTGCAATATAATATACAAAATAGTTACAGCAAAAACTGTTAAGTTTAATGCCTTTTCTTTCACAAACACTTCACGATGGTCACTTTTTGAATAAAGATTTTTCAAACAACAACACGTTGACTTTGATGTTCGTATTCAAAGTGTCGATTTTGAAATCGACCACAACGCTTTTATACACTTACAACATCGACTCATCTTTTACAGGAATGCCTCTACTAACACATGCACAAAACCGCACACACATGACTGTGGTTCATGAATCACAAACACGCACACACGAGCACACCCCTGTTTTAATTAACTCTGAATGTCAATTATTGTTACACATAACACGGAACTATATTATATTAGAATACATAATTTGTCATTAACATTAAAATTGGTCCAATATATATCTGCAAAAAATGGTCTAATGAACCGATTTACAAACGAGCGTCGACGTGACATCGTTGAGGAGAAGGTAAACATAATATCAAATAACTTATCAAAGATTACATAACGTTACAATCAGTGTAAGTGTATATAAATTTTCTTTCTTTCTCAAGTCACTTAATTTAGAGCAACAGGTTCTCAAGACTGAAGAGAGCAGGTCATTGGACCGGGTCGTACAATACAATGTTATTCCCCTTTCCCTTAATTTTATTCCAATTTACCTGGATATTGTGTATATACTCATAAAATTAGCAGATATCTTTTCCTGGCTAATAGGTAAGTATTAAAAATTATTTGTGTTATATAGCGGTTCATCTAGAGAAGTCACTTTCTGACAGGGTAAAACTGGGTAAAACAGGGTAAAAAGGAGACGAATGAAATTGCATTAATATGAAACCTACATTCCTAATTACTTTTTTGTGAAATGCAAAAAAAATAGTAATAAGTTACTCTGCAACGAGTTGGTATTAATCACTTTGCGTCAGCGTCTAGATTTACTTATATTTTTATTTTATTTATATTTTAACTACCAAAGATTTTCGTAAACAATAACTGCAGGAAATGGTTGTGCGTATCAGTGTTTACGCGCAAAAAGTGAAACTTATATGTACAAAAAAAAAACTGAGCCTGTTCTCAAAAAGACAGATTCGAACCTGCAAGCAAGCGGTCACTATTATTGCATATTATCGTTCTAATGTCTCAAATTAATGTCGTTAGGAAAAACTTATTTAACGTATTTCACTTGAAAATATTTATTATTATTGTTCAGTATTCATTTCCTTTTTTTTCGTGTCATTTCAAAAAAAAATGTTTAAGTTGAAAACATTATTGAGTTGCACACATTAATTAGTATTAATTATAAATTAAATGACTTATATCTATTCCGCGCGTTGTCATGGGCTAGCATGGAATTGATATATCACACTAGTAGTAGTGTAAACACACAGCAAATCAATGGCTACAGCAACATTTACATTTTTCGGATATAAAAAGTTACCCTGTCTTATTCCTCGACTAATACAATAATAAATTTAAGCAATACTAAATTTTGCTCTGCAAATTTAAACGTTTCTTAATTCTAGTCAAATTTCAGTAACTTTATAAAAAGACTGACAGATATTAAGACATCCAATTAAATGATGTTTTAATACTGTTAACGATTATAGAAAATTAATAACGGAACATGTCTATTAAAAAGTAATTATTTCGGTTTGTTTATTAAAGAGAGGATACAGTTTTCAATTTATTAATAAAAAATAGTTAAAATTATGATCTTTTAATAGCCTAATAAACATAATATTCTCGTTATATTTTTCTCTAGCTGATTTAAATAATACAAACCCTAACACAAGCAACTCAATGAATTATCATAAAATGTGGCCAACTATTTTTTTACTATATTTTTATAAAATTTTGGAGTAAATTTACGCTTGAATATTTATTGTAGTGTGAACTCATTTTGCATAGTTTAAATACTTTTTTTTTTAATTTAAGTTTATAAACTTTTATAACTGCAATAAATCTAATGTCAATAGGTTATAAATTCTATTAACATTTCTTACATTATTATCATGACTCTACCACCTATACCATCGATAAAATACATAGTTATGAATCAAAATAGTTCATATAGGTAGCTACTTCTTTAATAATTTTATTACATTTACATAAACAACAAAACGCAGTTTATTTTAATCTAACCTATGGATATACGTAATTAAAGGGGTATTCATGAAACATAATATATTGAAAACTGAAAAAAGAATAAGATAAAGAACATCAGATCATCTTTAGGGACTTTTAAAAACAACCAGTTGACAACTGACGGAATAAAGTTAAGAAAAAGCAAGAATTTCTTCAAATTTTTCTGGAACTTTAAAAGTATATTGTAATTAAATAGGTATATGAAATATTAAACGCGCGTGACAATATTTAGGGAATCTTTTTTATATCTGCGAGTCTAAAATTGCGATGTATTATTCTGCGGTATCAGAAAATATTTTGTGTGCGAATTATGTAACTTACTTCCAACTTCATCGATTTAATATAAATATGAAATATTGATATTTAGGTTATGTGCTTATAGAATATAGGGTAATAAATACCTACTATTTTTAGTACCATCTGGAGGCGGTTTAGTGTAGGGGTATATATTTTTACTGCATGTCTTTTCTTCACTACATAGTATAAAACAAAGTCACTATTCCCTCTGTTAGTCTGTCTCTATGTATGCTTAGATCTTTAAAACTACGCAACGGATTTTAGTGCGGGTTTTTTAATAGATGGAGTGATTCAAGAGGAAGGTTTATATGTGTAGTTCATCTTGGAATTCTCGCGGGATTTCTGAAATTACCATGGGGGACAGCCAGTTCTGTTATAAGATTACTTAAGTACATACAATAATTAGGTATAATTTTTTTTGTTTGAAAATCCGTTATAGACTAGTATCTGTAGTATCTACGCGTTGTGTGGTCACTAGAATTAAACTAAATTAATATAAATAGTAATGTGAACAAATTAAATGTGTACCATTTATCAAAAGCTAAGATTCAATGAATAAATTACTTACCTATACCTATAGTAGATTTTATTGCCGTTTAAAATTTCGCAACTCTATTAAAAACTTATTCAAGAATTTCTGTTTGATGACTGATTAGTGACGTATTATTTCGTCAAAATAACGAAGTAGATTGGAATTTACCGGAAATCTAATTTATAAAATCTGTAGATACATACTAATGCAAAAGGAAATCCTTCAAATGAGTCATCCCTTGAAAAACGTGCTTGACTTGACGAACTTACGTCACAGATTCGATTTGAAATTTTAAACTATTATTATTTCTAAAGCAATGCGTGACGTCTGAATGATAAATTTAAATATTCCGTTACGTTTGCTATTAAAATTTTAATATAAAAGAAAATTCTGTGTCAGAACTTTATCACAACTTGTGTTAATATCTGGGTCATCGAGCTTCGCTCGTTGTGTAAAGCGCCATCTGTACTTACGTAGAAAAACAAACACTCATTTTTCAAAGCTTCAAAACACGCAAAAAAAAACATCGTTTTCTAAAAATTAAACCTAGCTAGATCGAATAATCGACCCTGAAACTCCCTGCATATCTATCTTAATCTTAATCTAATATATATAAATCACGTGTCACGTTGTTTGTCCGCGATGGACTCCGAAACTACTGACCGGATTTTGATAAAATTTTGTAACCATTTATAATATGGTTCAACTTAAAAGATAGGATAGTTTTTATCCCGGAATTCCCGCGGGAACTCCGAAATTACCGCGGATGAAATCGCGGGGGACAGCTAGTCTAATATATATAAAGAAGAAGAAGAATTGCTCGTTTAAAGTAATATATAATAAAGAGGTAACGTTTGTGAGTTGGTGAGGTTGTAGGGGGTAATCTACTGAACCCATATTGAAAATTATTTTATCAATAGAAAGCCACGTTATTTGCGAGTGTCATAGGAATTTGTAATTTCGGGATTCCCGCGGGAACTCCGAAATCACCGCGGGTGAAACCGCGGGGAACAACGAGTATTGCTATTTTAAGATTCATATTGCCTGCGATTTTACACGCTTAAATTTTGTGATATCCTCGGGAACTCTAATAGGTCGATATAAAAATTAATAATTGTCTTCCACACATAATGTAATATTATGTTCATCCAGAACATATTTTACCTATCTGAGTGCCAAATCTCATACGAAACTGTTTAATGTATATGATCGAGTCACAAACTTAACTTACCTACTCACGAGTCACAACTCACGACCTTTAAGACTTGGCTTCTAGAACTTAAACCTAAACTTACAAACATAAAGGTATTATATTTATTACAGAAAACTAAAAAAATAAATGTAATGAAAATTAAAATATCCACATGCTACATTTTTTTGAATTTTTCACGACATTATGTTGCCAAACGTTTCTAGATCCTTGTTTGCCTGCACATAAAATAGTATATTTCATTATAAGTGCGGAAAGGCTGTCATTGCAAAGAGTTCCGACAAATGTCGACCCGAGCCGAGGCGCAGCCGAAGGTGAGGGTTGACAGTCGGAACTAGTTGCAATGACGGTTCCGCACGTGTACTGAACAACTATTTTTAATACAGTTACGAAAAAATTAAGCAATTTAATAAAATATCAAAAACACAACAAACTCAACTAAGTTCCAACTGTGATCAAGAGATGGCGCTAGTCGTATTAGTAATGCGAAACCTACGTTTCGCAATGCAAAAAGTGTGTCAAAGTCGTGTCGCCATGTTTGACAGTTGGCAAAAAAAACGCACGAGTTCGGGAAAGGTAAACAAAAAGCTCGAGTATGTAATAGCCCACATCCCGAACGCTAAACGTCCCTGCAATACGCCACTTTTTGAGCAACTGTATTAAAAAACAAGTTTCATCCGTAATTCTCAAAGAATAACAACATATTTTTATAATTTATGGATATTTTTACAAGGCAAAAAGGTGTGACAAATTCAGAATAATTAGAAATCGATATTTGTCTTAAAATATTCATGACAAACCGAATCCCACAAAAAACATTTGCATATGCCAAGACGAGTCCATATGACGGGCAAGTGTCAAAAAGTTATCAGATCTCATGTAACCAAGCTTTAAACTTTACACACCCTTTTTTTTTTGACTCAGAGAAAATGCATCATGCATACCACCGCCCCCGGGCCGGGACGATGGTTATGTGGGACTCCGCCCTGAAAAGGGCGACCTACTCACTAAAAACTCTGGGGTGTTCCTCCACCGCGCCTAGCGCCGGGGCCACAGGAATCGCTCTCGCATGCTCCGCAGCCCCGACAGCGCCAGCCCGTTGCCGGACTCCTCCTCGAGGGGCAAGAGAGCCCCTCAGAATGATGACGATGCGCCGGAACACGCGACGCACCGCCATCCTTCTCCCTTCTCAGGGACCTTGTGCAAAGGACGCTGATCTGGCCCAAGACCGGTGCCCGAGGCCCCCTGCGACGGGTCGGGTCAGTGGCCCCGCCGCCCACCACGTCGGTCACAGAGGGTGAGGAGGACCGACTAGCTCCGCGCCAGCACTCCCCTCCCCCCGCAGCCCCTCCACGCCGCCAATCACCGGGGCGGCCACCTAGGAAAACCATCTCCACGGCCTCTAACCCTCAGCTGCGGTGCTCCCCGAGCCAGTCACGCCGCCGCCCCGAAGGTCGACAGCGCCACCTACATAGGCCGCCTCGAACCGAACTTGCCCCAACAAGTCGGTGAGACGACCCCGTCCGGTGCCTCATACCAGGCGCGGCGCCGGATGAAATCAACGGCACCGCAGTCACCGGCATTCTGGCCTGCCTCTAGGTTCCTCTTAGCTTAACCGTGGGTGACCAGACCACAGCTACTAGAGCCCCCCCGCCACGACAAGGCAGGAACTCAATTCGGGGGGGAACTCTACACACCCTAACTCTACAAGACCTAACTTCTCAAACTCTACACCTTAGCCAGAATATGTGGCGTGGCCATTTCGCTCCATTCACATAAGCATAAGGTAAAAAGTTTATCCACTGTTAATTACTTTTCTGTTGTACAGAGGTTCTTGCCGTAACGAAACGGCCAAGCCACATATTCTGACTAATTCTTTCCTACCTTAGTTCAGTTATTTTTGTTTTTCGCGACTTTGGTTTCATACGCTGGCTTGGGATCTTATCGATAGATCTAAAATAATTCTCCTAAAAAAGACACCCTATATTGTTGTATGTATCAATGTTTATGTTGCGTTCATAAATACGCACATTGTATTTTTAACCAATAAAACTTTATGTTAGGTGCGTTACAAAGTGGTTACTCATTGGCATTAAATTTTTTATGTTTTGTAAAATCCTAATCCTTGATTTCGTGGAATTATTTGCAACATTAGGAAGAGTAAAAATTAAGGATTTTTCCTTAAAAATTCTCTCGAGTATATATAAAAATGAATTGTTGTTCATTTGTCTCGCTAAAACTCAAGATTGGCTCCACCGATATAAAACGAGTGGAATACCAACCTTAATTTGTTTTAAATCTGATCATATTAGTTTCAGTAATTACTACCCCCTAAACGAAGGGAAATAAAATAGATTAACAAAAACCATTTGGTGTTAATTTTATTATGAACTAGCTGTGCCCTGTAGTTTCACCCGCGGTAATTTCGGAATTCCCGCGGGAATTATACTATAGTTTTTAGCCAAATATAAGATAACTTGTGTGTGAAAACTAGCTAAGTTATATGCTCCTTTGAATATAATTCAGGATTATCTACAGAACTTGGCACCTATTTAGATATCAATTCTTTTGTCGGCGAAGTTGACGACTAAGCATAAGCTTAATAATGAACTTGGCTTCCACTTTCACATTTATGTTTTTGATGGAATACACGTTTTCAGGGAAGGACAAAGGGTACTTTTTATTCCGGAATTACCGCGGGAACTTCGAAATATCTCCGGGTGAAACTGCGGGTAACAGCTAGTTTGATATAACTATCGAGGTAAAAATTACAGTGAACGTAAGTACATATTAACATATTTAGCCCCATGCCTATAGTAGCCAATAGCAGCTATTGAAAATAATATCACGAAGCCAAAGTCTATAGGTACCAAAATAGACTGTCTGTGCCAACTAACTATAGAAATAGCTGGAATAACTCATTGTTTTAAGTAGGTATGTTCATACAGACCGTCTACTTTAAATTATGAGTTCTTAAAAACTTTAAAATGACAATCGAATAGATACAAAGGTTTATTTATGTATTTGTATTTTTTATCATGTATCAACAATATAAATGATTTAGATAATAGGTATGTACCTATAATAAATAGTTCATTGAGTAAGTATTAGATTAGACTAAAATCTTTAAACCCATATGGGGCTTAGTAGAGTGACTGCCAATGTTGCTATTTGCATTTTGCATATACATACTTACAACCTATTCCTCATATTATATTATAATATATTATATTAATTTCTAAAAATATAATCGACAAGTTAGAGATATAATTACATGATTAGATAATGGTAAAAAACAACATGAAATATTTATTTATTTATTCAAACTTTTTGCACAATATGGCACAAAAGGCGGACTTAATGTCATTGTAGCACTCTCTGCCAGTCAACCTTCAACATGTGTTACTTCATTTAAACAAATAAAATAGTTATTTGTAGATTGACTCTCTTTTACAACCTCGTAAAGGTTGTTTCCAAAAATCGTTTATTACTGTTTGCCTAAATTCTAAAATCTTGTGCCGAATTTTCATTTTTCGAGCTTTAGTAGATTCACCTAAGCGTTTATAAATTAGTTAGGAATAATTCCAAGAATTGCAGAATTGACAACAAACAGTTATATTTTCGACTTCACTAATGGAGTTGTATAAACCACAATATGAAGTAAGAATTTATTAAAATAATATTTCACCCAAAAATTTGTTTTGCAAATAAGTCAATAAGCAATAATTATTATAAATAATTAATATTTGACCACAAATTTATTATACAGTCCATCTCTATTATTGAATTGTATTGTTTAAAGATTGCATTTTCCTTCTAATATTTTGTTAGAGATATCACACTTAAAAGTTTATAGCCGTTGAGGTAACAACAAAATTATAATTAAGTAATAAAATTGTAACTGCCAAATGCTGGAGGACAACTAAATATAAATACATTGAATATTGTTTCATAAGCTTTATTTTTAACTAGAGATCTGTGAGGAAACAACGCAATAGTATTTTTAAAAATGAGTGGAAAAATACCAATTTAAAAATACTTTAAATTTTGAAGATGACATAAAGTTAATTTTACTAAAAAATAAATGAACTCAAAGATTTTATAAGCAGGGTCAATACATTAGATACAAATAATTAAAAAAAAATCCGTTGAGAAAATGCAGTACAATTTAATATTTATTCATCCTTCGGGAACTCTGAAGCTATCTTATGTTTCAGGTATACTGTAGTTTCGTATAAGTGACTTTTTTTTTTAAATCTCTTTGTGAGTTCCAGAGATGAGTCTCGACATCTAAACTGGCAAACTTTATTATACATATATTTTAATTAAAACTACGTACCATTACAATGTGCCTAATGCCTATCCATAGACGTATGTGTGCCTATCCATTTTATTAGTTAGACATAAAAATCTCTTTGCATAAAATATCAATTACACAGATGTTACTCGCTAAATTACCAATCTATCTTCTATCTATATTATAATATAAAAAAGTGGAATCCGCGACTCTGTTCATTGAATTAAATTTGACAGGGGGCGATAAAAGAAGAGTATGGTTACCTACTCTAACACAAAAAAAGGTTTTTAAAATTCTTTTCTGTCTGTCTGTCTGTCTGTTCACGATAATCACCGAATCCACTGAACGGATTGTCATGCGGTTTTCACAGAAAGATTAAGCTTAGCATGGAGCTACATAGGCTTTGTTTCATTCAAATCAAAAGTCGGGAAAAAAGTTGTTATATATAAAAACGCTTCAAGGGGGTGAAACCGCGGGGCACAGCTAGTTTCAAATAATGAAGAAGGCAGCGTACGTAGTATAAAAAAAGTCTGAAAGACTCAGTTATTCGCTTTAAGAAAGCAATGGATGATTGTTCAATCCACACCATCCGGCAGGGTGCATCGTCTCAAATACAAAACGATCTAAACAAATATAAGCGTTGGAATGCGACCTCCCCACCGTCCTTACTCGAGATTTTGGCATTACACATCGCGCCCACTTAACCATGACATTTTGACTCGAGAACCGCAGTTTGCGTCCAATCTAAACGAATCCTTAAAGGATGTTAAGGCAGAGAGAATTTATATCAATGTTAAGTAATAATAACAACTATTTTATAGGCCACAAGAACCCATAGATGCCCATTAAAACCCCATAGTATGTACATATAAAATGACCGCAATGTGGCGATGTGACTATATCGCGGAGATTTCAGCTCTCCTAGCCAAATTGGCATTCTATGTATAAGTTTTCACGTGAGACGTGGTCACACAAAATTAAAGTTTTGATTGGCTGACCAAGTGACGTGAGGATTTTACTTAGTTCTCTATGCGTTAACGATTGTAGAATGTCAATTTGGCTAGGGGGGCCAGATAGGGTCACGACCTTTTCGCTGCGATAAAAATCACTGGTGTGACAAAACACGTCTTATTTTGGGGTCATATTTTTTTTTGGTTTCTTATTGCATTGCAAGTATAACTGGATACAAAAAGAAGTAGGTACCTACCTACCTAAATTACTATAGGTATCAGACGTGAACATTGATTTACTACTAAGTATATCAATGGACGTGAAATGCAAAGGTAATATAATAATATTTTAAGGAGTTTTATAAGTCCGTTACTTTAGATTTAAAACAGGAGGAGGTTGTTAGAGTTGCGAAATTCGCGCAAGTGAAACTTGGGGCAAGTGATTTATACCTATGAATATTTGTCTTACCGCTCTCCATTATCCTATGCTACCTATGTGGGCGTAGTAGCTAAAATATGTAGAATCGAATTGGCACTGTCAT
Organism: Zygaena filipendulae; assembly: GCA_907165275.2. Classification (NCBI taxonomy): domain Eukaryota; kingdom Metazoa; phylum Arthropoda; class Insecta; order Lepidoptera; family Zygaenidae; genus Zygaena; species Zygaena filipendulae. Next base: position 5,194,818 of record OU015650.1, read on the forward strand.
GAACTCGTATGTATAGACATACCTATCAATAATTTTAATATTAAAAAGGTAAGACTTAAAACTATACCAACTCAGTACTCACTCAAATTCCAGACGAATCGTCATCCTAACTAATATTTTAAATGCGAAAGTGAGTTTGTTTGTTGGTTGATTTGTTTGTTACGCTTTCACGGCTTAACGACTCAAGCGATCACCACGAAATTTTGCATACACGTTGTCAGAGGTATAGAGAAGGACATAGAGTACTTTCTATCTCGAAATTTCCTCGGGAACTCCAAAATTACCGCGGGTGAAACCGTGGGGAACAGCTAGTACCTATTTCATAAATATTAATGTCTGTATGATTGAATAGTTATGACTTTCGATACATACGTTTCGATTTATCGTTTTTTTTTTAATTTAACTGATCAAAAAGAGCTGACATGCATTTATCACTTCAGACTTCTAAGTGATCGAGGTCATAGTATGTAGCATGTCAAAAGATTTGTTTACGGATGAAGCGTGACGGTAGAGACTCATCAATGCTAGCATTAGGTGATAACAATGAACGACCTCTCAATAGAACCCGAGGTGGTTACGGGATAGTTAAATCTTTTTGTTAAATTAATTGGTCTTTTATAATAATATTCATTAATATAATTCGGTTTTATTTTGTTACTAGCTGTGTCCCACGGTTTCACCCGCGTGAGTTTCGGAATTCTCGCAGGAACTCCAAAGTAGCCTGATTAATTCCTTTGTAAAACCAGATAACTAGCAGTTCTGTCAAATATCGGTTCAATCGTTTCAGATTCACCCGCGTAAGTTTCGGAATTCCCGCAGGAAATCCAAACTTCTTTTATTCTTCTTTTCTTTACAATAACAAACACAACAAAAAAGAATTAACGAAATTGGTCCAGCCATCTACGCATGATGCCGTGACCAAGGGAAATAGGGATTCATTTTCATATATCTATCTATAGGTATATACCTAAGTAATGCCTAAGTATATGACGCAAACAATTTTTGCCGGCTAGATAAATCTGTAATATTATGTCAATTATTATCACTAAAAATGTAATTAATAAGTAGGTAGTAGGTATACGAATAATTTATTTGAGATAAAACATATATTGTTACTTGTCTTTTGAATAATATTCAAGATTCAGTCTACCAATTTATTTAAATAATAAAATTTATGAAAATAAACATCGAGTTTAATAATATTTGATTGTAAGAATAACCTTTGTTCCTGCATTAAAATAATAAAAATATCGTCGGCTTTGTATGCACTTTGACCTCTCTCTTTTTGATTTAAAGCGCGACAGGTCAACAGGATAAGGAAAATTAACAATACTTAATAATTGCAAGACTGTCAGATAAACTACGCATGGCTGCATAAAAAATACTTTTCTCTAAATAAACTATACGTAGGCACTTATAAGTAATCAAATAATAAGTATGCCTAAATAACTTATAGGTATAATATACCTACGTGAAAGAGAGGTGGGCGTATTACTGATGTGTACCTACACGCATACAACTAAAAGAACCGACTTAAAAAAAACCGTCGTTTTTTACACACACAAACCACCTCTTACCCTTAACGCATACACCTTCTCAGTTCCATCGTTGGTAATAAAAGGTTTTTTTATTTAATTGTACACATACATACGTATATAATACATACAAATTACGTACATACAAGTTCTACGTTAGATAATTAGAAAACAGACGAGTTTTTCTCTTTTATCACATGAAAATATTTTATTCATGTCCTACAAATTAATATATTCGAAAATCAATTAAATACCTACTTCTGTAGACAATGTTATTGTTGACATAATATTGTTGACATTGAACTCTACATAATAATGTCATAATCAATACCTACCTGAATTATCGGTGGCGCCGAATCATGTAAATTTTATTGAATTATCCAATTAGTTAACAAAAAAAATACTATCAAATGACCGGTTTCTTTTCTTGGAATATTTTGAGAGCACGTTCCAGCGAAATAGGTCGTGGCGTGGCCATTAGGGGTCTACCAACATCTCTAACATTGAGACTATAAACTTTGATCGAAACTTCTTTCATTTAAATTTAAACTGTGTGTGAATTCCAATTACAATGAAAGAAATTTCAGTATAAGGTTATCATAAACCTGTTGAAGAAATTATGGCAAGGCTCCAGGTTTGAGTGGGTCATTTTCTAGCGCGAAGGTCGAATTCGATGTTGGTTTGATTAACGATTTCGTCGCTATCATTAACGGATGCGCGTTGTTTACTGTTTGGACTTGGACAGGGTTGCAGGTTTCTGTGACGTAGTTTTGTGCGCTTGCGACGCGGCGCGCCCCACTCTGGCGCCTGCGAGTTGCGACAAAACTTTAATATCACCAGCGACAGCATCCGTTCCCAAAACGAATACCGAACATTCTTGAGGATTCCAGTTTTCGTTTATACACTCTTTGGCGTCATTTTATTTATCGTTTATTGAAATTCGGCGCCAGATTACGGCGGTATAAGTATTTACCGTGGCATTGTTGTTATTGGCGCCATAATGTTTGCGGTTTTCACGAGAAAATTGTAGAATTTCATACGTTTAGGTACCTACCATCGCATACTTAATTTTATTTTTTAATCAAAGTTATTACTATTTAGAATCCGTGTATTTATAGTCAAGTCTCTTTTTACTTTTATAACAAAATAACCGCAGACTACCTATTAAGAATAAGCATTACAAAACTAAATGGTGTCTCGTAAAGAATTTCCAAAACATGATCCTAAATTATCATACCTATTACTCAACACTAAGACTAAAAACATTTTAAACTCAAAATATGTTCCTGACGTCCCACTGATGAGTATAATAATGCAATTGTTTATTGATCAATTTCCAAACTTCTAGGTAATATGAATCACTTTAATGTTCTGCTTTTTACCTCCACAATCCAACTGTGAATACGAATGTGAATAAGAAACCCAATGTATTAAAAATTACCGAATTTAAAAAGACATCATATTTATTTAACCTTTTGATACGTGTATACTTTCCTTGAAGTACCATCCTCTCTGAGTTCGCTGAACTTCGCAAGCCCTGTGGCATCTATCATTGACGATTTACCATTTATACTCGTATCTTTATGATATTAAACAGTTACACTTAGAAAAAAATTATGCGCGGTCGTAGGTAAGTAGGTACTAACTCTACTGACGGATACTTACCTATTCCTATTATATTTTGTGGTTTGTGCATGCGTGTGAAGAGAATGTATTTTCATCTTTGGCGAAGAGTGTTACCATGAAATTGTTGGACTGGCGCTTTTGTTTTTTAGTGTGTTGCCAATCATCAATTTCTGAATTTCGGTCCCAACTGAAAGTCAGTGCTACGGCTCCGCGCCTAGCAATATGCTGTGCTGGGCACCATTTTGGCTTAAGTAATTTTAAATTTAGTAATAGGTGTTTTGTAATTGTTTTTTTAGTTTTTTTATTTAATTTCTCTTTTAGTGTAATTTTTTTTTAAGCCAAATAAAATTTATTATTTTTATTATATTTAATTCGCTTATGCAGCAAATTTACCTTACACCAAATTTTTGTAGGTAGGTAGGTGCATAATAAGCATCAATACTCAAGGTAAATAAAAATGTTCAACACAGTCATGAAAACTTTTATCTACCTTGATGCGCAAATCTAACCTGAGTCATTTGGAGAAGAAGTCAGGTTCGCTGATCACTACACCAACGGGTTAAAATATTTTTTTTCAGTTCCATAATAAGTATTCGAATAAATATACCTGGTTATAGGTAGGTATACACATTTGTCATGAACCAAAGTATGTAGTGCATAGACATATAGCGGTCGAAATAGTTTAAATTACCTACTTGGTCGTAATGTAGGTGTATAAAATTCGAGGGCTCTTAACTAAAGAGTATAACGGTGTGAAGTGTCTATGTATAAATGAGGGTCAATACTTATCTATTCACGAACGAATTTTTGTCCACAATATTGATGTGCACGCTTTGTCATCAGAACGTACTTGTGGTCACGATTAATTTGTCAGAAAAAAACAGTTATATGACCGGGATATACAGATTTCTGTACACGCCAACACTATACTTTACAATAACTCATCATAACTGAATAAACTCCATAATTATAAGCTCTTAATTTTTATTTATACCGACAATAAAAGACACCCACTGTGTCACATGAATTTTACAAATATTAAAATATTAATCATCAATTATGTGTCGTGTATTAAGAAATTAATCAAACCGAAATTTTTGAGGCGTCTCAATCGAGCGAAATTTAACAGTTTCATTTAGAAATCTAGCAAATAGTTTGACATAAATTTAGGCTGTCTATGTGATGCCGTTAAGAAATGTCAATGTACCTATTGATTTTATGCGTAGTTTAAGAACACTGACCTACGAGTTAAATAGTGCGAGTATAGATCTATCGTTGAGATAAGTATTTCAGATGTTTTCTAAAATTATATGCGTAGGTGGCAATAATAACTTCATAATAACAACCGTTCTATAAAATTAACTATAATAAAACTCTTAAGCTAGGCTTTGCATAAATCTTTTAAGAATACCACTCGACGCTTGGAATAAATTTTGAGATTTGTTTATTGCTTTGTGTTTACTAAAATTTGTTTTGTCATTTTCTTATTATTATTATTTATAAGTTACCAATCCAACTGATCTGATTTTAATGCTGTTTGTATGGAATTTACGGACAAAATATGCAAATTAATAGCTAACAAATATATTTTGTATACAAACATGTGTCGCATATTTTAAATTCTATTTGTATCATTGCAAAAAAAGCCTTATTCGTTGAAAATAAAATGTTTATTTCTAAACGATGGGCGTACTCTCGATGGTGTCTGAAATATTTGCAGGTCGCCGTTACGGCGCGACGCTGGTCGGCGACCGCACAAGGCCGCCGAATTTCGACGACCTTAGCAAATAACCATACCTACCAAGAATATAGGTATAATAATCATTATAATAATGTTAAATTACGTCCCTGCTTAAGTATATTTCCTAAAACCAATAGAATTTACTGACAAGCCAATTAATTAAATTATTAAAGTTATACCTATTTAAGTTAATAAAAACTTAATTCATTCACCTGTATTATGTTCCATTATATCGTACGCAAAGGGTATTGACTTATTGATTAAACTTTTGGAAACCTCAATCAGATACTAGGTATTTCATACAAATACTTATTACTAGCTGTGCCCTGCGGTTTCACCCGCGTGAAACGATTTTACGTGACAATATTTTTTCCAACATCTGATTAATTAATCAAAGCCTATATGTTGCTCCAAGCTAAGCTTAATCTACCTGTCAAAATCGCATGATAATCCGTTAAATATTTCCGGAGATTAGCGTGAACAGATACTGCGGGTTTTATTATAGTCATAGATTTTCATGCCACATTTATTCTAGGGATTGATTTTTATATAATATCTAATATTGGATGGGGCGGGCGCTCAGACTTAGAATGACAAAGTCCTGTAAATATATAATAACTCTATATTACTACACAAAAATAGTTATGAAGGCATGTATAATAAAAATCTGGAGATTACCAGATGATTGTGGCACAAGAGTAGTCGACATTAATATACCTATATAAAATACTAGCTGTCCCCCGCGGTTTCACCCGCGGTAATTTCGGAGTTCCCGTGCAAATTTCGGGTTAAAAATACCCTATGTCACTCGGGAGTAGCGTAGTTTTCTACAAGTGAAAGAATTTTCAAAATCGGTTCAGTAGATTCAGAGATTGCCCCCTAGAATGTCACAAACTCACAATTCACAAACTTTACCTCTTTATAATATTAGTATGGACGAATTTCTCCTGCGTTTTCACCCGCGGTAATTTCGGAGTTCCCGCGAGAATTCCAGGATAAACTATACGTATAAACCTTCCTCTTGAATCACTCTATCTATTAAAATTGAGATAGCTTTATCATCGGTATATATAGAATGAACACTAATTGTAAGTACTCGATAAAATGAACATAAACCCAATAATTGTATTCTATACTATTCAATTATGGTGGGCGTAGAAGTCGTTGAATAAATTATGTGCGCCGTTCCGTTTTTTTTTCCGATTTATTGGTTTAATGCACTACGAAAAAATGGATTGTTTGAAACGAAATAATAGATAAACTACAAAAACAAAACATTAACATAAGAAGGCGTTACTGGATTATCTTAAAAAAATAACCATTTGTGTCAACTTTGTAACATTATATTATTTCCACAAGTGACTCGTAAAAGAATATATCAGAGAGATAAATTCCAAAGGAAAATCAACACAAAAGCTTACAGAAATCATAACACATAGGAATCCTAACTAATATTATAAATGTGAAAGTGAGTTTGTAACTTTGTTTGTTTGTCACGCTTTTACGGCTTAACGGCTCAACCGAAAACACACAAAATTTTGCATACACGTTGTCAGGGATACAGAAAAGGACAAAGGGTACTTTTTCTCCCGGAATTCCCGCGGGAACTCCAAAATTACGGCGGGGAACAACTATAGTAGAAACATACGTAAATTCTTACTTCTCTATCCCAAGTCGGTGAAGTAGCAGGAATGTATATCTGATCGTTAATATTATCATGAAAAAGGTTCCTAGTACCTGCCTATAGTAGGTAAATACAGAAACTAAAGTAGGTAAGTACTTATTCGTGTCGCTAGCCATGTAAAAATACTTTAAGGGTAACTTACACGAATAAGTATAAGTAAAAATCAAATAAAGTACAATAAATTTGCATTTAAAGTGATGTGGGGTTAAAATAATTTCCATTAGACTAGGACGCTCTACTATAGACACTCTACCTACTCGTATGCTAACATAGGTAGAGTGCTAGTTTAAATTCTTAGGCTTCTTTTGAGCTTGATTCAAGTTAAACCCAACTACGTAGGTACATAAAGAAACAAGCTTTTGTAATATAACTATCATGATTGATTGTCAACTATATAATTTTATTATAATGCGTTCTTTAATGTTTTTAAAACAGTCATAAACTATCTTTCAATAATAATACAATATAATAATAGTAATAATGGTTTATAGGAACATTGACCTATTGTTTGAAGGTTTTTGTTTTGATTTTTACTCATACCTATAATTTATATAATTTTGGATAGCTGGAACCGCGCAAATATCACTACTAATTTAATTACCTCAAGAGTTTATTGATGCTTTATATAGATATATCATTGGAGAAGTTCCTTGTTTTAAAAGTGATTAACAAGAAAGATGTTACGAAAAAAAGGAAGATCTGCATAATGGTGAAAGAATTACCTATTCTATAGAATGCGGACAAGTTAGATTTGAATGAGTATAAAGTTCTAATTATAGCTGTTGTTTCTCATTCAAATGGAATTTGTACAATGCCATTTGGATTTAGATATTTTTCTTATGACTAATTCAAACCCCAAATCCGTTCATATTATGTTGTATTGTAAAAATAGACACGTCAGTTACTGCATGTTTAGAAAAATAAAATTATTAAAAAAATAAAATTATAAACATTAAAGTACGCACTTACTAAGTAGTATGTTTTATTATCAAATTAGTAGGTAACATCATATAAGGATCATCATATTTTTAATTGTGTCATCAATCGAACTGGACAACTATAACAAATCAGAACCTTTAGCTGCACACAAAAATAAATTAAACTGCAAAACTAAAATGTTTTTAGTTATACTTTTATAGTGATAACTAGCTATGCGCGGTTTTAAATTTTGTCAAAAAAAAATTGCCTATGACCTTATGCTTAGACCTACCAAATATACACAGTGCTCAGTCAAGCAACACGGGGCGTAATTCAAATCTTAACAATGTGCTGGAGCTATCAATGAAGGAAAACATAATATGGCATGGTGATGGGCACTTTCCTACTCCCGGATGACTAGCTAACTTCGATTTGAAAAACTGTTGCCAAGCACCAAATAAATATGTCATAAGCATATTATAATATCTATAATAATTATATGTAAGTATTTACAAAAAAAATACGTGAGTGTTATGGAACACTCGGTTAGGACGAAGTATCTGCACCTAATAGTTTTCAAAATAAAAGCTAATCGTTTCAAAAACCATTAACCAATAAGCACGCACCTATGACGCCGTGAAGGAAAAATTCCTTCACGCCCGAAATCCTACCCCGTGCGATAAAGAACTTCGATCTAAAAAACAGCGTTTACATAACCTTTACATAACCTATTATAATATCATTTGTTTGGTAGGTATATAAGGAGTCAGAAAGAAAATATTGAGTTCCACTCGCATGTGATAATGTCCGAGCATTTATATTATTTTCGTCATAAATATAAAATGTGTTCCTTATAAAAAATAATTAGATAATAATGTTAATATTCATCAAGATGACACAGTCATCTTCAATAATCGTGACGGATGTCTGCATTCCATCAGACCCAGAAGTGTTATTTGAAAACATCATAGGTAGATTTAATTTAGTAAAAACCAAATAATATATTCTGACCCTTATATAGAGACTTCAAAGTTAATTTATTTAAATAAAAAATAAATTGCGTGCGTTAGTTTCGCGAAAATTCGAAATTGACCCGGCTGATTTGAATGATTTTTTTGAAGTGTTGGTTATTGTCTGGACAACGTGTGAAGTGAATTGAACTCACGCGGATGAAACCACAGGCAAAGCTAGTGACCCATAAAAGGTAGAAAACCTAGTAAGTCTATATTCGATTTTCATGTATTAAAATATGTGCTTAGACAATAATAATAATCCTCTTCACAACACACAAATCTACTTGATCCCACACTAAGCTATAAGCTTGTGTCGTGGAAACCAAGCAAACGTGGTATATACTACACATATTTATATATTACATATTATATATTATACTATAGATATATATCACACCCAGACTGAAAAATGGAACCCTGTGTTTATCACACAAAGTCCACCCCCACCGGGAATCGAACCCGGAACCTCTTGATTAGCGGACAGGCATGGTGACCATTGCGCCAATTGGGTCGTAGATACGTATAGGTAGCGTTTTAAAACCCTTGCTCAATGGTTTTACACCATAACCATAACGAAGCTATTCTGCTATTCTTCTTTGCGATTCCTAAAACTTGAACCATGGACAAAGTACCCTAACTTAGTTTTAATAATATCTTGAATTTTTTTTTGTTATGAGAAACCATATCCAAGTAATTTCAAAAGAACACTTACAAAATTTCTTGTAGACCAATACTAGCTTTTATAACTTGATAGTTACGTGTGAAATTGCTTTGTGGTTTTTCTATATCTAGGAACACAAACAGTAGCAAATATTTTAACGTCACATTTACCGTTACAAGCACATTTAATTTAACTGATATTGACATAGATTTTTGCATGGCTATCTTAAAGACCGACGATTTTATGTTTTATCATTTATTAATATACTTAAAAAGGTATTTTCTCATTTATTTTCTAACTTAATCTTTTAAAATTTACTAGGCCATTTTAATTAAAAAATTTCTAAACTATTTTTATTGATAATCGATTGTTATTTATTACCTGCTCTGAATATCTAAATAATTCGAAAATTTTAATGAATATTAAATTGTGTCAACCAACTTTTTCTTAAAGCACTGGTGAGAGACTAATTAAAACATCAAAATTCGGTCCTGTCCTGCCTCAATGCTTGTTTTAAGCAGTTTAAAGTTTTATCTTTTCAGTCCAAAGACATTCTATATAACAATTGTTTCTGTGTATATTTATGAGTAATCTTAAACTGAAATTAGGTTCGATTGTACAATTTTTACGGTTAGTAGGTATATGCCAATGTAGGCAAGCTGAGTGTTCTTTTTTTTTGTTAAAGAGGTACCTAGTAGTTATGGCTACATAGGCTGTATTTTATAGCGATTAAATTATAATTTAATGATTATGATAAAAATTGTGAGTTCTGAAACTTTCAACGAAATTACGAGCTGTTTATTTTTTTATTTGAATTGTTTTTTTCATTCCGAGCTTATATTCAAGCAATGAATCAAATACATATTTGTTTGAATAAAAAATGGCTGATACGGTTAATAATTAAATTCCTTAGATACTATCCATAATATGGAATAAGCGTGTATATTGTACAATACCGTAGCGATTAAAAAACGTTTATTCTGAATGAAGGATAACAATACTCTACTTGCATAATTTTACAAATGTTACGCATTAGATTAAATAAACCTTTAAATAAAATAAACTTCATAGACGTAATCTACGAAACGTGTTCCAACAACGTAATAGTTACCTTTGTATTTATTAAAACTATATAAGGCTTTAGGTCATTTCATGCGTCGATGAGTCACGATATTGATGCGCATAATTTTAATGTCATTAATGATTTAAATTGTGTTTTCTTGCCATCGACTTATATGAGTAAATTCAAGAATACCAAAATTATTTTAAACGCCCATGGCGAAGAAAAAGTAACTATGATTTGTTAGGTACTTAGTTTGTCAAAGAGACATTGTTTAACAATCGAATTACTGTCGTCAATCCTAAATAACGCGGAAAAATAAGATTTAAAATATAACTGCAAAGCGACAAAATACTTATAGATACCTATAGGTATCTAATAGGTATACTTATTAGCATTGTGATTTTAATATTATTAGTAAGTAAAAAAATATATGCTTGAGTGTCATGGAACAATCGGTTAGAACTTAATTTCTGTGCCTCATAGTAACCTAACCTAAGCCTTCAAAAATTTGCCTTTTATGAGATTTTGCGCTCTGTTGTTTACTACAAGCACATTCTTTGATTTATAGCGTACCTTGAGAATGATTAAAAAATTTAATTAAGAAGTGAGCACTTAGTAAGTAATCAATTTTACACATTTGGAACAAAAAGTTATAATCCATAGTCAAGCTAAGCCTAGGTCAGTAAATTTTAATTTCGCTGTTTCGCGGGAGAAAACTGCAAACTTCAACATCATGCAACATCTCTGGTTTTGTTCTTCAATTTCAAATTGATTTCGAACAATATTTTGGATGAAACCATCGCTCTAGTTGTAATATCTGTATGGCTACCGCTAAATTATAATATTAATTAGTCTTAATGGATGGAATTAAAACTTAGGTATATTGTATGGCGTAAGATATCGTGTAACCATTACTAAACTTATAAGAGTTGATCAATAATAATAGGGATGTGGACTACTTTTGAAAATCACAATTCTAATTATTCCATCAGTTAGAAAATAAAAAACCATAGACACGTATTTTTTGTTTTTTTAAATAAATTAAAATATACAGAGATAAAGCGCATTAAAGTTTAGGGTGAGGGGCTCGTGACGTCACTAATCGCTAAAACCGCCATACAAACTGTCAGAATAGTGACGTCGCGTGAAATTTCAACTCAATATATCGCCGTTATTTTTTGATTACGTAAAAAAATAAAAATATATGTGTCCAATATTTTTTAATAATCTACAAGACGGACTAAAAAATAAAAATTTGTCCATATGCCCATTTGTCGCTTATATACAAAGCCCGAGTAGTGAATCGGTGAAGGCGTCAGTACCCTCCATTACTACGCCACCAGTCGGACGGTCGGACCCCTGTTCATCTGACTTTTTCTACTCGATTTGTGTATTTCATACATAAAGTAGGTACGTTGACAAGCTGTATTAGTCCAAGCCGCTGACAGTACCGGCACGAACCAATAAGACCCCAATAATAATCATTTCGAAAACCACTAATTAACCAACAAGCGTGCACCAATGACGCCATGACGGAAAATTCCGTACCGTGCGATAAAAAACTTAGTTCTAATAAAATTTTAGCGCGCTTAGTAAGTAAGTAGGTAATTCTCATGTGCGTACCTACCTACCTAAGCATTCAAACATTTTATTTTACAAAGAAGTAGTGTGTATGTTAACCAGGTCAATGGGACTATTGTGCCCAAAATATTACGTACTATAACAACTTACTATAGTTTTAATTATTTCGAAGAACAAAATTCTCTGATACAAAGTACGAGTATTAGTAAACGTATTCGATATACCTACGTATATTAGGTAACATCACTTGCAGAGCTTTATGTAAAAATTATAATTATGATGGGTTCTGTATTTTAAAGATGCTGGTGTTTCCTTTATAGGTATCCCTAACGTGCAATGCGCTAAGTATCTAACACTCAAAACATAAGTTACTAAAGTCCATAAGTTACTAAAGGCATAATCCACGTGCGCGCTACACAATTTTGCTGAAATTTATTTATTATTATTATTATTATTTTTGCAGCTCACTACTGACCGTCTTTTCAGGAGGGAAAAGACGGCGTAGGATGACTCCTCAGCGCGGCCAAAACAAACGCTGAAGGTTATTAGGTCGGTAGATTGAGAAACCGACGGACAATACGGGCATTGTCAAGTAAGACCGCCTTCTGAATTGCCGCCGTAACCGGTCCAGCACGGACATCCAACCGCCGCAGGTGACGTTGCAGACTGGTTGGAACTAACCCGTTCGTCGATATTACAATCGGGATGATTTCAGTGGATTCCACCCTCCACATTTCGGTTACCTCATCTGCCAGTTCGAGATACTTGGCGAGTTTATCTCGTTCAGCTTTGACGAGGTTTCCGTCATGCGGAATGGTGATATCCACCAAAAACACCTTTGATTGCTCCCGGTCCATCATCACTATGTCAGGTTTATTAGAGGGTAGAGTCCTGTCAGTGATAATGGACCGGTCCCAGTAAAGCCGGATGCGATCGTTTTCGAGAACTGGCTCCGGCACATACTTGTAATACGGCACCCTAGGAGTCACGAGACCGTACTTTAGAGCGAGCTCTTGGTGGAGTATTTTGGCTGCTTGGTTATGTCTGTGCAGGTACTCAGTGTTGGCAAGAGTCGAACAACCAGAGGTAATATGGCGGATAGTCTCGCCTGGAAGACGGCACGACCGACAGATATCCACTGTGCCGTCCTTTAGAATAAACCTACGATGATTGTTCGTCCTGATGATCTGGTCCTGTATTGCACAGACAAACCCCTCGGTTTCCCCAAAGAGGTCACCAAATCGCAGCCAATGCACGGAGGCATTAAGGTCTATATGGGCCTCTCTGAGAGCCGTATAAAACCTCCCGTGCAGCTCTTTCTCTTTCCATACCGCCTCGCGGTCCTGGGTGCTTAGTATTTGCGGAGCTTGCCAGTCCTCAGTGGCTAGAGATAAGGGGGTCCGTCCATTGTCACACTCTATGACAGCTTTATGCAGCTCACTCTCTGATTTCGTCAGGAAGTAGCTACGGAGGTTGCACACTTCACGATTGTGTAAGGCGGCGGCGCTAAGAAAACCACGCCCACCACTCTTACGTGGCAAGTACAACCTCATCACTGACGATCTCGGGTGGTGCATTCGGTGGAGTGTCAGAGTGGTTCGGACTTTTCGATCCAGGGCGTCTAATTCAGTCTGAGACCATCTGAGTACAGCAAAGGTGTAAAGAAGGACAGGCATCACCCAGCCGTTAAAGGCCTTGACCTTGTTGCCACCCGACAAATGGCTTTTGAGCACTTTAGTAAGGCGGCCAAAGAAAGCCTCCCGCACGGCGTCCTTCACCTGCTTCTCCTCCACACCCATGTTTTGTGCCATACCCAGATAACGGTATGTTTCAGTGTCGGAGAGTGCACGGATGCCGCCCTCTACAGCAATCTCTGAGGAACGTACTATACGACCCCTCTCCACATGGAGTAATGCACACTTGTCCATGCCCAGCCCCATGCAGATGGAGTCGCTAAACCGCTTTGTGACTGTCAGCAACTCCTCCAGCCTTGCGGCGCTGGGGGCATACAGCTTGAGATCATCCATGTAGAGAAGGTGCGTCAGCTTCATACTCCCTCTCCGAAACTGAAAGCCCGTCCCTGTTTTATCCAGCATGACGCTAAGCGGATTCAGGGACAGGCAGAACCAGAGTGGGCTCAGACAGTCGCCCTGGAATATCCCCCTTCTTATCTCAATCCGGTCCTCCGCATCCGACAATTGCTCACCAGATAGACTAAGAGTCGTACTCCATTGCCCCATGCAGGCCTCGAGGAATCCGCGAACCGTGGCATCCACCTTATAGAGTTCAAGGATCCTCGCCAGCCACGTGTGGGGCACCGAGTCAAACGCTTTTTTATAGTCTATCCAGGCGGCAGAGAAGTTACGTCGGTTACGTCGGACCAGTTTGCCGACAACCGCATCAATGAGGAGGAGCTCCTTGGTACCTCGACTTCCGCCCCTGCATCCGTTCTGGTTGACCGCCATAATGAGGTTATCCTCAACATGACGAGCAATTTTGGTCTTCAAGACGGATGTCAGTACCTTGTAGATGGTACAGAGGCACGTGATAGGGCGGTATTGTGATGGGTCAGAGGTACGCTCAGACTTGGGAGCTAGATGAGTGATCCCAGTAGTGAGGAAGCTCGGAAGACTGCGCTGCTCGAGGGCCTCCTGGAACTGACAAGCCAGGACAGCGTGGCAGGATGGAAAACATTTCAACCAGTACATGTGTACCCCGTCGATTCCTGGAGTTTTCCAATTTGGAGCTCTTTGGGCTGCAGAGCACACATCGTCCTCACTGATTGCAATGGGTTCCATCAATTGCAAGTTAGCACACGCTTCCTCAACGTCATCCATCCAGTCGCCCTCGTGGTGGCTCACAGGTCGAGACCAGATACTTCGCCAAAACTCTATTAAGGCGGCTTTGTCTGGTCGCTCACCCGTGGCACATACCCTGCGCTGGTCTAGAGATTGGTAGAACTTCCTCTGGTCACTCACGAAGAGGCGATTCTCACAAAACCTTGCCCCTCGTTCAGAGTAACGCCGGATCCGTTTCCCCCAAGCCGCGACACGCTGCTTCAAGTCATCAATGCGCACTGTCAGATCACGCTCAGTTATATGTAGTGGGTCAACGTTTGATCCTACAAACGCAGCCCTGACAGTGCGCACGACTCTTGGCCTTCTGTTGCCAGACTTGAAGCAGATGAGTCTGCCGATAAGGGCCCTGGCCCCAGCAATCCGTGACTCTATCCTCTTTCTCCAGGCTGGCTCTCGCTCTCGCTGTTGTGCTGGTGGATTCCGTGCCGGGAATTTGGCACCTATGAATCGGCATACAGCCGTAGCAGCGCCAAAGAGGATCGAGTCCGTATCATTGAGGCTTGTGCTGTTCTGTAAGAGTGGCTGCAGCATATCGTTAACGGCCCTCACAACATCTCTGTTTCGGCGGCTCAGGGTAATTCGAGGGATCTTTGGCCTAGACTCTAGTGGCAAGTCTCTAATTTCCAGAATCGCCTCTTCAAAAATCCTCCTCATTCGCTCCATGTCCTGGGTAGCCGGTTCCTCCAACTGTACATCGGCCTCAGTGACTGCTGGGGCGACGTGCAGCGTGTCACTCCTATTCCACAGAGTATCGGAGTCAGTGCCTATCGCCCCATCAGTCCGTGTCCGTGTAGAGTGGAGGCCGGCTTCACGACGAAGTTGATCGAGTTCCTCAGCGGAGAAGAGTCCCCTCCGCTGTATGAACCGCACTCGATCCGACAAGTTTTGGTCCGTGACGGATATAGCCGGTTCCAGCAGCTGAAATTCCAGAGGCAGCCTCGCCCGGAAGCCCATTCCGCCGGTTTCACCCCCTATCGACCTAAAGTACGCTCGCATGACGTTGGCATTTTGGGTTCTCGTCCATCGCATGCGGCGTACGCCACCAGGGGCGGGCAACATTTGCTGAGTCCCTGAGGACCCTGCAGCTACCAAGCCGTCTGGAGGCAATGATGGCGATGAAGGGCCTGGTGGTCGGCCTGATCGCTGGCTGGCTCGCTCTCTGCCACGCCCAGCACCAGCCTGGCGACTGGGCGCGCCCCGGCGACCCCCGGGCAGCGACCCTATGCGTTCATTCTCATTATTTTCCATCATTACTGTTGAGCTCGTACACTCAGGGGGGTGCTCATTTCCCCTGAGGTGACCGTTAAAGCACCCAATTCCCTGGGTTACGGGGATGCAGCACGGCTCCTACACCACATCCCCTAGGTACTGACTGATTGCACTGGAGGGGCCACTGCCTGTCACGCAGTTACTCCCCCGGTGGGCGATGGGGTCGTCACATCCCTACGCCTTACTATTATTATTATTATTATTATTATTTTTATTAATTTAACGGTTTCAAAATAAATATTTAGTAATGCACTGTACATGCACCGGCAAAAGCAAGAGACTTTTTGAAGTGATCTAAAGTTCTATGCGTAATTTTATTTACAGAATGAGTACTCGTTGGATAGAAACTCCCACAATATTTTATCAACATTTTGCCAAAAACCACCGGCACAGCATCGGGTTCCGCTGCAAATAACTGATAAGCACGTAGCCGGCCCACAAAGAGCCGTGACCCGCGAAATAAATGCGTGATTTATGTTTTAGTGCATAACATCCTACGCGTCAGTTTTAAACCGGCACAATAGAAAACCATCATTTGTGACAAAGTGCACGTTATTTTGCGAAGAAATAAAAAGATGCGTGTATCAGCCAGTATCAGTTACAGCATAACAAAAAATTACTTTCATAAAAACTCACCGAATCATCCCAAAATTCATTAAAATCTCCTATGATTAATACCTACTCTGTGAAAGAAAAAAGTGTTTAACCGTTGCCCAAGCGGTTATATGTAGCTGCTAGTGTAACGATACGGTAGATTAAAAGTAGGTATAAATTAGTTTTATTAAATGAGATATCATTTAAAAAATGAAGGAGCCATCGTGGCACTACTGGCAGATGTGAAACATCGAAATTAACCTGTAGAATAGACATAAAAGGATAAAAAAATATTTTTTCAAAGCAAAAGATTACGTTTTATCTAATATACTTACATGTACTTACCTATACTCATTTAATACAAAAATTAAATGGAGACCGCTTTATTCTTTTCATGACTTCAGTCGCAGAATCACTTGCGTAAGGCGACGCGTCGCCACACTGGCTAACATTTTACATACTATACGATCACATACGGTGGTGACACATTCCGTGGCGACGCGTCGGCACGGCAACAACCGATCTGACCCTCAACATTAGATGTTTCACATCAAAATTAAATAGTCATGTAGTAGGAAATTCAAGAATTCATCTGGGTGCGGAATTTGTCGCATATTTGGTAGGTAGGTACGTGTACCTACCACAAATCCATTGTATAGGTACAATGAAGAGAAGGAATTCGATTCCGGGTAGATAATATCAAATGAGTGACTTCGTGACTTTGTCTTTGGATTTGAACTATTACAGTTGCATTGCAATAACGTTACGGTAATTTAATTCGAATTAGTCGAATGCCATGAGGTAGGTACTCATGCGTTTTCCGATGGATTACTTATAATTATTATCCTATTATAATATTATAAACGCGAAAGTTCGTAAGTATGCATTGATGGATGGATGGATGGATGGATGGATGTTTGTTACTCTTCCACGCAAAAACTACTGGATGGATTTAAATGAAACTTTACAATGATATAGCTTATACATCAGATTAACACATAGGGTACTTCTTATCCCGGAATTCCCGCGGGAACTCTGAAATTAACGCGGGTGAAACCGCGGGGCACGACTAGTAATAACATAATAATTAAGTGATCAAATTAGAGATTGCCCTTTTAGGGCGTTCTGAACAAAAAAAGTTTCTTCAAACTTGACCTATTTATTAATCTTTCACAAAGTTATACAAATTTTGTTTTCTGGTAAACGTTTTTTAAAATGCATGTTTTAATCATGATTTATTTATCGGATAACGTCAACCATTTACGTAATTTAAACCCCATACCTAGACATATTTGACTAAGAGATTCATACGCTTGGAAATTGTAAAGGCTATATGCATATTTTGCTATTTAAAGTAGTACCTAATGTAAGAATTAATAATACGTTTTTATTATATTACTATTCATTTATACTGGAATGTTGAAATGTAGGACTACAGTATGTACATGCATTGCAATTAAAATATGAATAAAAACCTCATCAAAGCCAACTATGAGATTATGTTATTAGTCGGATACTGTGCTGAGTTCACACTTCTGGACCCTCATTACCATTTTAATCGTCTAATGTCCAATGTTCTAGGTACGGACTAGCCTTGTTCTCAGAGCGAAATAGAAGTGACAATCGGTTTTCCTATAAGTCATCTAACTAACTTCTGAAGTACGTATCTTTAATAGCTAATAGCTGTTCCTCCGTGATTTCATCCATGGTAATTTCCAGATTCCCTTAGGTCACTCAAGTATATCGTAGCTTTTTATCAGTGATTTTTTAGAATCGGTTTTGTTATCTATTAATGTAAAAAAGTATAGGTCCTAAGGATTAAATTATCAACGTTGCCCTAAAATTTACTCAAACTACCTACTTAATTTCTGTCTTCAGTTGGAGTTGAATCCACAATAAAAAACGTATACGAGACATCGATAAAGGTTTCTGCTAC
This sequence comes from Zygaena filipendulae, assembly GCA_907165275.2. Taxonomy (NCBI): domain Eukaryota; kingdom Metazoa; phylum Arthropoda; class Insecta; order Lepidoptera; family Zygaenidae; genus Zygaena; species Zygaena filipendulae. The sequence continues at coordinate 5,213,297 of OU015650.1, forward strand.
CGAAGTTGTTTGTCGATTGACTCATTCGAATAAAATTGACAAACAATAATACTATAACTATTTTTTTCTAAATCGAAACAAAAAAATCTTAAAACTGATACCCGGTCTGATTAAAATAAATAAGGGTGCATATTATGCCCCCAACCGATCCGTAGGGACACAAAATTACTACATTGGTGTGACTATGGTTTATTTTATTTATCCGTTCAGTGTGTTAATGCGTAATAAGGGATTCTTTTAAAAAAATGCCACCTGTTAACAATTAACGAATTTATTTAGTGGAAAACTCGTTCTGCTTTTGTACCTATGTAACGAGTAACGTAATGCAACGCGTTTTTTTTTTATTATACCCAAAGAAGTTTCACTGCGAAAAGTTTTCTCATGTCGTAATTATAGCTAGTTCATAGACCTTTTAATTATTAATATGCAATAAAAACATCTACTTGTCTATTTTGTAATATAACTACCTAAAAGGAAAAAATAAAATATTAAAAGTTTTGAACTTTAAAAAATGCAAGGACGTTGTAAAATATGGACGGTCGTTGACCGTCGATTTGGCCAGTATTTTTTGTTTTCTTTGCGACTGAGAAACCGCTTTATTGCTTATGGCAAGTTATCGAGAGGTTAAAGTCACGTGCCGAAGTTAGATGTAAAATAAAAGTGTTTCGGAGTGAAATAATTGTATACAAGATACATGAACGAATAATGCATGTCATTTTTATTTATACTGGCATTTTATTTCGTGTATCGGTGCGTACAGACTACATAACAAAACATGTTATGTTACATGTTTCAGATAATGTGACCACTGAATGTTATATAACATGTTATATAGCTTCTTTGTTTTCTTTTGTTATCTAAAAGTGCTGCGGCTAGTAAAACGTCCTCTCAGCGACGACATTGTGGATAGTATAACACTAAAGAACGTGAAACGACTGTGGTTATATAACATTGTTATAGTGCAATGTTGCAATGTTGTATAAAAATGTTACATAATGTGGACATGTTATATTATAACAAAAGTTATTTAAAATGTTACATATCTGTACGTACCGTATGGATTGACGCTTTTTTACTGACGATGTAGGTAAGTTTATTGCAATATCACGAATGTAATCAATGCACTGCCATCTTTCCGCATAAATATGAGTAGTTCAAAGAGTTTGTATTTTTTCATTGCAAAAAAAACATTATCCTTAATTAGAATTGAAATTAAAACAACCAATGAAATAAAATTCTCCAGGTATATTAAATAAATAAAAGAAATAATTTCAAATCATATACCACTCGTGCGTCAGGGCAGTATTACACAATAAAAGAAAGAATCCATTTATTTTTGAATGAGCTATGAACATCAAATACTCAATCGACTATCCTTATTTGGGAGAAGCCTCGATTATTTTAAATAGCAAGGTTCTGCTCTACAACTACTCCATTATGACCAAATACACATACGTGCAAAATGGCAATAAATTTGATAGGTAGGTATATATGAGTAGATCTGACCTGATTTAAGCGCCTTTATAATGAGTATAGTAATAATAATATTATATTGCATTTATCTAAGTACCTACATATTTTTCGTGAAGTGATTTGTTTGTTTGTGAAGATAAAGTGCTAAATATTTTTACCCAATTTTATTGTCTATTAGGTACGTAGGTGTAGTTCTAGTTGGTAAGTTGCAGTTTTAAGGAGCACTTTTAAGAATTCTATATTAAATAGTTAATTTAGATATTACATACATAGCCTGTTATTTACATTTTTCGAAGAGCAATATCCATTTGCCTCAATTAACCGCATTTAATCCAATTTCGTTATTCTTATATAATTTAAATAAAAAAAAATCGCGTATAAACAAAAACAATTTTTATTTATTTAGATAGATAAATCTTAATTTTTTTACATTAATCCAAACAAGTAAGTACCATAGTAAACAACTAAAAAGTAAAAACCATTTTAGGTAATTAGGTATGTAGTTATAATTTAAGCACAATCGAATCAAGCAGATTAGGTAAATTAGGTAGGTATGTACCTACTTATACTTAATTTTAATTTTACTGTTGGAATTTTGGAATCCGATAAGCATAATTATCTAGGAAAGTTACTTTTAAGTTAATTTTACCAACTTTAGAATAAAGCTCTTACAGTCGACCACTTGATTGATGAGGTTCGACTTGCCTGTGATAAAATCAACCGTCGCAACTAGCTACTGGATTTACTCAAATTAACATTTCACTTTGGTGACGGGATTTGACGCTCAAAAAAGAACCATTAATTTGTTAGTTCATAAAATTATTCATTTATTTTATAACTGTGAAATTTCACTTTTACTAAATAGAACATTAGAAATTGAGGTTTCTGTATTTTAGTGATAAATCGACAAGTGATTTACCTAAATTATGACTTTTAATTTTTTTTAAAAGGCATTTATTTAATAGCAATTATTCTTCAATTAGTAATCGTACACCTACTTTTTAATTTTAATAAATTGTTTTACCTACTTAATAATAGACTTTTTAAGTTGACCTGTTATTTATTATACTTATTTATTTTTATAAGTTGAGACGTTTGTCCACTTCAAAAGAATTAAGTGTTTCTATACTATAGAGACGAATTACGAGTTTTTACGCGGGAAAAAGCCCCTTCTTAAAGATAACCTCGCTTTATATTATTGTTTGTATTATCTAATATATATAAATCACGTGTCACGTTGTTTGTCCGCGATGGACTTCGAAACTACTGAACGGATTTTGATAAAATTTTGCAACCATTTATAATATGATCCAAATAAAATTACCGCGGATGAAATCGCGGGGGACAGCTAGTGTATGTATAAATATGTGTTAAATGTACCACTAAAATAATTAAGAATAGCAATGTTGGTAACAATGAGCTTGAATAGGATACAACATTTTGGGGTTCTAGAAGCTACGCAAAATATTATTTTAACCAGCATTCTGGGATATAGAAATTATGTTTAATATGAAGCTTGTCTGTCGACCATTTGACAAGCACTTAAAATTGTGAAATTATTTTCCTCATCTTAATATTTAAAAAAACATTTCAATGTTTTTACTGAACATTTAGCTAAGGATCCTTAGCAAATTAGAATGTTTTATTCCGTTAGAAAAGTCAAAGTTTATCCAAATTAAAATTCAAAAGAAGTTGTAGCTGTCTGTTTATCCGTGTAGGTATCTGAAATAATTAACCTAATTGTAAATTCTACCAATTTAATTTATTAAATAACTTTAAAACAAAATAACCTAGTAGGTAAGTACCTACATATAGGTAGTTATCCCGTGGGCAATCTAAGGTCGCACCAACGATGTCTAAAAAAATTACTTACCTATTGTATACTCATTGTAGAAGTTTCAAGTTATTTGGGCGCAGATAAGCAATAACATGTTAACCCACAAAATTAAATTATTGATTCAGAACGATTTATTGAGAGTTAGGGAACGTTTTTTAATTATGTGTTTACCTTAATTTATAATTTTGTGTCAATATTTTTTATGTTCAATAGCAGATAAAAAATGTTGACAGAAAATGGCGCTCCTACTTTTAAAACACGATTTACTCAAAATTTCTACAGTGTGGGTTAACACACTATTGCTTATCTATGTCCATTTAAAGTTATTCCAAATATTGTTCTTCCCGTCTTTACTAACACTATTGAGAATTTTGCTATGGAAATACCTGTCATTTCCATAGTAAAATTCTCAATATTGCATTAAATTCGGGCACTAAAATGCTTCCATAGTGTTAGCGATTCATATTTTGTATAAAGTCTAGAGGAGTGATGGCCACATCACATCCCTCTTGACAGGTGACATAAAACGTCATGTGACGCGTATTTGGGGTGGAAGCCGTCAACGGTGAGTGAGATCGGCATTATCGTTTGTGGAATTGGCGCGAGGGCACGCACGCGCGCATTTACTTTGTGATACAGTAAATAAAACAGTTGCTTAATGTATTAATCGAGTATCATTTCTAACAGTTCAGAAGTGCGGTAAAGAAACCAAACACCCATGGCCAGGACTAAGGCGCTCCGGTGCATCACACCAGGCGCCAGGCGCAGACCGGGTAAGCGACGGTGCTGCCCTGTGCATATTCTCAAGGTGCGGCCTGACGACGAAACATAAGACCAGAAAACCAAGTTCAATCTGGTATGTACTTACCTAGTGTCTTCGTTTAATGCTGAAAGCGAGAAGATACAGCGGTATCTACTGAATATGTGAACGCTGGATGAGTCTTTGTTTAGCATACAACACGCAACATTATGCATAGTTTAATATATTGATATACATATAACGGTATTTACAGAATACGTAAAGGCTGGTTTATTTCTTCTTTTAGTTGTCATACAAAATAAGTTTCAGACATTATATAGTTAAAATTTATATCTACCCACATAGCAGTGTTTACTGATATAAAGGTTGTAATTTTCCCTTTTCTGAAAGCCATGGTGCAAGTTTACCCACCTAGGTAGGTGTGTAAAAAAGAAAAAAAAAAGTAACTAATGTTTATCACGAAAGGTGTAACAACACCATGGACCAATTAATTAATTAGTTCAATTGATCCATGAACAACACGAAAGTTAGCTGAGTTGCATAGTTTTTCTTTTGTCTCATAGGATCTCCTATGCAAGTTAATAGTTCCCAGCTCTGATATCAAGTTAGTTAGCATGCCTACCTACTATTTGAATGAAGTATCTAATAATCATGCAAACAGACAAAGCTTCATTGAATCATTTAGTATAAATCTGTGGATGCAGTAATGTTATTTTGATTAAAGAATTATCTAATCTTACAGTCTAGTGGGTAATAATATTGTACCTACCTGTGCTTTAGAAATAATCTCTTATGATTTTTCTTATGATAAAAGACTAATATTAGTGACTACCTTCAAATAAAAAAAAAAATAGAACATCAATTTTGTGACCGAAGTATTCACTCATAATTTATTACAGTGCCTTTCCTAAGTTTCTTGTATGAGGGGATTGCTTCTATCTGAAATCGAGATCTAACTTTAGCTGTGGTTAACCTTAATTAGAAAAAGAAATTTGGTAATTCTTTCAACTTCAAAACTAGCCAAATTTTGAAAACGTGCAGCTACCTAAACAGCTTAGTAAAGAGTCAATCAGTAGCAAATATCGCTTAGTGACTAGGGTTGTAACACCGTAGTAGGGGCTTGAGTTTTATCCCTAGGAGATGTAGCAAGACTTTCAAAAATAGCAGTAAAAAAATGAGACTAGCAAGCAAAACTAGGTAAATTCAAAAGAAAATCATCAAAGCTTTGAGATACTCCGCGGTTTCACCCACGTTAATTTGAGGAAAACCCTACAAAATATATTTATTTAGGGACGACAGTTTTGATGTGTATGGTTCTAAATCTAGAATAGAAGTCCGTCAAAACCATAATGAAAATACAAATCAGAATATACAGTTTGAAATTTATAAAAATAATTACATTAGAATACAAAATATTATAACAGTTACAATAAGTATAGGCCATAGATAAGCAATGGTGCGTTACCTAAACTGGCGAAAGTTTGAGTAAATTGTATCTTAAAATTGTAGCATTTTTTTTGTAGCAATTCTTTTGTGTTTAATATTTTGATGGTATTTGAACAATGTAATAAGGTAAACACATAATTGAAAAACATTCTATAACTCTTGATAAAGCGTCTTGTATCAATAACTTAATTGTGTTGGTTATCGTGGGCCAATTGTAACATAAAGTTACCTTATAACATCAGCTATCCACCTGTAACAAATGTTTGAACTTGCTTCGGTGTACCTGCCTCAAAGATTATTCGGAGCACAAAGATTTAAAAATCATCTTCTATTAAAACGTAATGACCATAATACATCATGCATCTGGTAGAAAGCTGTTTGACACTAACTGTGTCCGGTTTCACTTGTGCGAAACTCGTTTTGTAAAAAGATTCCTTTTCTTGACGCCCATTTAAATGGATTAAATCCCTTATGTTACTTCAGGCTGAGCTTGATTTACCTGCGGAAACCGCGTGGTAATCCGTTCATTAGTTTCGAAGGTTAGCGTGAACGGACACGCAGATTCTACTCTTTTATTGTGTTGCCTTTATGTTGCTTCAAGCTGAGCTTGATTTACCCGTGAAGACCGCATGGTAAGCCGTTCATTAGTTTCGAAGGTTAGCGTGAACGAACACGTAGATTCTACTCTTTTATTGTGTTGCCTTTATGTTGCTTCAAGCTAAGCTTGATTTACCTGCGAAAACCGCATGTTAATCCGTTCATTAGTTTCGAAGATTAGCATGTACGGACACGCAGATTCTAATCTAGATAATAATAATTAGATTTTAATTAGTGTCGATAGATTACAAACAGACACTTCAATATTATTTAACTGCAAAAATGTAGGTAAAACAGAAAATTAATAACGCAGGAAAGTAATTTTATGGTGATTACTGAATCGATGGTTTAGTAAATCAGAGAAATAATACAATACCTAATACTAAAGAAAGGTATAGTTTAAAATTGAATAAGTACACTAAAACACGACATAGAAGACTAAATAAGTCCCGTGAAAAAAAAAAAATCTCTAAAATAAAGTATAAAATAGAGATACTACCAGGGTTTCTTAACCTTTATAATTCATATGATCTGAATAGGGCGTCATCACCAATGTAGTCGTTGATTGACTAACATTCAATAAAGGTTATGATATATCCATTCGTTGTTTTAATGCATTGACCAAACGTCAATATCGAGGTTTAGAATGTAAACTTACAATAATCGTACATGTACTAGTATAGATTATTGAAAGCCGCAGGTAGGTACCGAAAAACGCGTGTCGAGTTAATCTTCGTTATTTCAGTCACCTATGTATTTTGAACTCATCTATTTTGTACTCCGAGCTGGTGGTTTTGTAGATAATTAACCGTAACCATGTTTGAGTAGGGATCAGTGTAGTATTATCGTTGGCGTTTCGCCAGAATTGAAGAAAAAGAAGAAAATATTGTCATTTTATGTGCAATAAAGGATTAAATAGTAATAATATTAATAATGATATAGTATAACTTCAGTACACCACTTAGATTCACAACGAGGATTACTTAAACCAAAAAGGACCTACATAATAGTGGATTCCCTAATAGAGTAGTCTGAACTCTCTCAGTTTTTTTTTTTTTTAAAATCGCCCAGTGTTCCGTTTTCACTCAATGTGATAAAGGTATTAGAATGTTGTGTTGATGCAAAAGATATCATGTTAGTATCACTTTGCCGAGTCGGCAATGGAAGGCACACTCTTATAAACAATTAATTTGTCAATCATTATAACAGTAATTTCCAGAATAAATCCAAGTATATTCTCATAGTGACAAGAACTAACAGTAAATTGATAATATATATCGTATACTTCAATTACCCATAATATGAATATTGTGGAGGACCAAGTAGACCCCCTGTCTAATAATCACCCTTTTAATATCCATGCTATTCTTCTTCGACTACAGCTCTGTTAGAGTATTGCGCTAAGGTGAAGAATATTTGTTTATCATGAAGAATGGTATGGTATTAGTATGGTGTTCAATAAATTACAAACAGAACGAAGAGAGTCCTAACCAATATTTAGTAAACTAGGTACCTATCCTTGAAATATGACAAAATAAGTTATCGGCTTTAGCAATCTTCGACCATATTCCACAACTTTATAGAATATCATGGCATAGATATTAGGGATAATGTTTCAGAGAAACTATTTAAGACAGTAAACAATACTAAAATAAATTCAAAGGACTTTGAGCTTACCCTAGTAAAACTTATCTTCGCAAAGTGTTAATTATCCAAGATAGATAGATACACATCACACCAGTAAGTGACATTAAGATATGTTAAATAAACTGAATGAGACAAAGCCTTGTAATAATGTAATAGATAATACCAAATATAAAATATAAGAGTTGATCAGGGCTTAATTGCATCAGTATGATACCTTGTGTGTTTACGATTTACTAGCAAAATAACGTAGTTGCCCTGTTGAGCACCCTGTATCTTGTAAGGGCCTCCCTTAGTGAAAAATTTATAGACATGAACGACTACATAATCTACGATGCCTCTTTGGATAAATCATGTCACTGGATTTCGTAGAAAATCGAAAATCGTAGTATCGTTAGATCTATCTTGACTATCAAAGATATTTTGTATAGCTGTTTTACGGCTAAAACGCATTCCGCTTAGCAGAACGCGAACATAGTCATGTTATGTAACATTAGTAGAAACTAATAGTACTTACAAAGAAGCGTAGAAAAGTAGACTTAAGCAAACGGGTAACTTTGGACCTATTTTCTTCGTAATGGTGAATTTTAGTAAAAAGAAAATACGTCTTCATTATTCAGTCTCATAAGACACAGAGAAAATAGTATGATAACTAGCGACCATGTAGGCGGTGTAGGCGCATTACGGTCGCAACGAAGCAATTACTCTAACTTTCCCGAAACTCCCCTTGCTGGCACCTCGAATGTATTTCCCACAATATTTCCAAAACTGAAATTTTGAAACAGTGACTGGGTAGAAAAGTGACCGAACGGCGGCGTTCTACCTACATTCATTATGCCAGTAAATGTATTTGTGCACTATGGTCTTGTGCACGGGAGTCACCCGGCGATACTAGTTTTCATCCTAAACTGAGTTGTTGCCTCTTCTATCTATTCTGTGGTAAAAGGTTTGCGGTCAGAATTTAACAACTCTGTCGAGTTATTGAATTGCAATAATAATCCCTTAATATCTGGGTCACCGAGCTTCGCTCGTTGTGTATAGCGCCATCTGTTTTTAAGTAGAAAACAAACACTCATATTTCATTGCCTGAAAACACGGATGAAGCGACGCTTTCAAAAATGAAACCTAGCTAGATTGATTAATCGCCCCCGAAACCCCCGGCATACTAAATTTCATAAAAATTGTTGGAGCAGTAGTAACAGTAATAAAATTGAAGAGTTTGTTGTGAACAGATTCTTGAAGTAGGTACTTTTCACAAGTAGAACTATTTAAGTTATTTAATTTACTGATAGCGTAAATTGAGGCAACGAGCCAATGAACTGGTTTATTTATTTATTTATTTGTTTAAGTACACAAAACAGATTGTAGTCATTACGATTTTTACTTATTGTAGTGTATTATTATATGTTCCGACCACAAACCAGAGATATGCATACCTAGAAAGACTAAAAATATCGAGCGAAGTACAAAGTAATATTTAAATTTATTTTGATATTTATGGATCTCAGAAAAATAGAACCACAATTAGCAAGTGCGACGGAAGTAGTCGTTGATATTTTTTAAGTATACCCTAAAATTACAATTAAAACGTCCACATCTGCACCTTTAGCGACGAGCTCATTATATTGGCGACACATCCGTACAACTGGATTGTAAAAAGATGTGTTGTTAGTGAATATCCGAAGTGAGAAGGTATTGGGACGTCGAGAGCGATAATTGGTGTTGAAATTTAAAAGTGATAGGATGTAAGGGCTACCGATCTGGTGGTGTATTATTTTATGTAGCAGGATCTGGTCTCTACCCTTGCGACGGGTTTCTAAAGAGATCATACCGAATCTGTTCAACCTGTCCCCGTACGTCTGAAGCGATCTTGTGGAATTTTTATACCTGAAAGTAATTAACTTTAGACAGCGTTTTTGAACTCTTTCAATTCGGTCAATGTGCACCGTGTAGTAAGGAGACCATACAACCGAGTTGTATTCGAGAGTACTTCTGACGAGGGTGCAGTAGAGATAAATGATGCTAGCGGGTCTTTTTTTAAAACCTTTGGTGGATCTGGAGATGAAGCCCAACAGACTGAGGCTTCTATTAATTACATGATCATTATGGTATCTAAATGTAAGTTTTTCGTCAAATATTATACCTAAGTCCTTAGCTAACTGGTATTGCTTTGGAATTTTTCTTGTTGTTTATGGTCAGACCATGGAGCGAGCGTGCTGCCGGTGGCTACCTGCTGACACCGCAGTGAGCGTGCTGCCTGAATGTGAAATAATAAACCCCGGAGCGAGCGTGCGTCCATCGATCAGCATTGGAGCGAGCGCGCTACCTATCGTGATGACAGGACGTTGGAGTGGGCAAACGGCAGGTTACGACTTGGTGGTGCAAGATTGTGCTGAAAGAGTCAGACCGGGTCCCTCGGTGGGCAAACGGCAGGCTACATCTTGGTGGTGCAAGATTGTGCTGAAAGAGTCAGACCGTGTCCCTCGGTGGGCAAACGGCAGGCTACAACTTGGTGGTGCAAGAATGTGCCGAAAGAGTCAGACCGTGTCCCTCGGTGGGCAAACGGCAGGCTACAACTCGGTGGTGTAAGATTGTGCTGAAAGAGTCAGACCGTGTCCCTCGGTGGGCAAACGGTAGGCTACAATTTGATGGTGCCAGATTGGGCTTAGAGAGTTAGACCGTGTCCCTCGGTGGGCAAACGAGAGGCTCGGTGGTGTTGTGTAATATTGAATTAAATCCGATTGTGTCCCTCTGCAGGCAAACAAATTTGTGAAGAGGCGAGTCTGATGTATTCACATGATGGAAGAATCTACAAATGCTTACTTTGATGATCTTAGAACAGTTTAAATCAATAAATTGTTTATGAATGTAACAACAAAATATGTTTCAGTTAAGTATTATTCTGATGTTTATTTTGTATAGATTTCGTTTTGGATTATGTTTATTTTCAAATTGATTTGTACTTTTGTACCGTTATTAATATTACTTTATTTAAAATGAAAATTTATTATATTGATAATTTTAATTTTGCTTCCAGAAATATTTACTTGCAAATATTCTATTTTCTTTTTAGATAGATATTTTGTTTTCTTTTCTTCAAATCATGAATTAAGTCAAAAAAAATATAAAATCTTGTATTAACACATACTTTAAGGCTATTTAATGTACTTAATTAATAATGTTGACATTTAGATATTGTCTTAGTCAACGGATAAATTTGTGTAATTTTGTTACCATTACAATGTTCCTAATAATGTTCTTCATAAAATTACTACTTATTGGAGATGTTGTTTAAAAGAAATTAAGGTATTTGATTGTTTAGTTATAAATTTAATTCTTTGTATGGGGTCATACTTTACTGTAGAATGGCCGAGAGACATTTTTTTTAGGAATGGGGACATTCCATTAACAGAATGGCCGTCTGTTAGCGATTCATATTTTGTATAAAGTCTAGAGGAGTGATGGCCACATCACATCCCTCTTGACAGGTGACATAAAACGTCATGTGACGCGTATTTGGGGTGGAAGCCGTCAACGGTGAGTGAGATCGGCATTATCGTTTGTGGAATTGGCGCGAGGGCACGCACGCGCGCATTTACTTTGTGATACAGTAAATAAAACAGTTGCTTAATGTATTAATCGAGTATCATTTCTAACAATAGTTAATTTCAATACGAAAATTTCACCCTGTACCTATAGTTAGATTTTCTCACTGTGTCGTTAAATTTCGTTTTTGGGGACGCAGTGAATTTGTCGTCGGCACCTCCATCGATCAATCTTTGCCAGTCACAACTCTTAAGCGTTGGAATTACTTTTATATCAGCAGATCTTTTTTATTCGAGATAGGTGTGTGCTTGTGTGTATTACTTTTTGATGAAATGCTGGATGATTTTTTAAGATGACATAAGTAAACTTATGAAAAAAAAAATGAAAAACACTTTATTGAACACCACAATATTTAGACACAGAAAGTATTAAGTGGCTCCAAATGGCTTATGTAGGTAGTTTATTTTATTTACGTGGAATGTGGAATAAAATATGATCCGTCTTTATTTATAATTTTTAATTTTATACTACAGGTGGAACTACGAGTGTAATTTTTTTTCTAAATGTTGATAGCTATAAACATTAATTTTTTGACATTAAATGGGCAGACCTTTTATCTCTGTTCTAAAAGACAAAATTTTTTTATTATGGTAAAAGTTATAAAAAAATTATTTGAGATTTTAACTAACAAGCCGTTTTGCTATATTTATAATTTCTTTAGTCATCCTAATCGCCAAAATTATAATAATTTTAAGATTCTCAGAGTAAAAATATTTTATCCAGAAGGCAGAACATATCCTAGGTAGGTATATCTAAAATCTGAATGTAGAAATCCTACTAAATCTGCTTTGTCGTTTTGGTAGGTACCTATGCTTACGTCGAAACATCCAAACGGTAACGATTTTTCATATATTATATGTTAATCAAAGGAAACACCAAGATAAGAAAGAAAAATGTTAACTTAAGTTAATTTTTAAGTTATTTTTTTTTTTTTATTTCTACAAAGATCTAAGGGGCATACCTAGATCTCAACACTAAGCTATGAGCTTGTGTTGTGGAAACCAAGCATATGTGATATATACCTACCACATAATATTATGACATAAATATGGTACTATAGATATAATTATGGTAAATGAGCTCAAGTCCAAACTGAAAACTAAAAAAATGTGTTCATCACACAAAGGCCGAAGCTGAACTCGGAACCTCTTGACTGACGGAGAAGCTGTCATATTAAACATCATTCACTGTCAAACAAACAACAAAACAAACAAAACTAAAAAAATATATATAGTAGGTACCTACGTAAGTTCCGAAGGGCGTCCGTATTGCTTAAAAACAATTTCTTCCAAGCAACCACAACTAATACATCAGACTTGCATATGTGCCGTTCAGATATCGTGCAATTTTAATGAAACCGCCTGGAAATCACTAATACACACAACCACATCGTGACAGCATCCAGATGAGTTCCTAATAATTAATGTCTTGTAGGTAAGCACAACTCGTGAAACTATCTCAGGGTGTGAAAGCCAGTGGCGTCTGACACATCCAATTAACACGGAATCCGGTTCCGGCGAGCATCGCAGCCGACAACCGCTCGAGCTGAAGGCTTTGATATCCGTTGGCACTTTCAACATAACTCCTGTCATTGTTGTGCTAATAAAAAATAATAATTTATTTACTATAATTCTAATAATAATAATATAATAATATCTATATTTTTTCTTTATTCTAACTTTTTAAATATGCACTTTCCTACATTAGCCTTGATGTAGGTACGGTTTGAACCTGCAGCATACTGCAGTACCTATTAATAGCAGGTTTATTGACCTTAACGAATGTACGGGAGATTAGTCCAAAACCGGGGCAAAACCGGGACAAGGCATTATATCCGTTTCCGGTTTTAAGATTCTGTACCCAAAAAAATAAAAAAATATTACTAAGATTTCGCTGTCCGTCCGCCCGTCTGTCCGTTTGTACGTCGGTTACCAGGCTGCATCTCATGAACAGTGATAGTTAGACAGTTAAAATTTTCACAGATGATACTTCCTTATGCCGCTATAACAACAAATAATAAAAAACACAATAAAATTAATATTGAAGGGAGCTCCGATACAACAAACGTGACTTTTTGCTCGTTTTGGCTCGACATTGATAGCGGCAACAGGTAGACGCTTGAATTATTCATAGAATATTTAGTTATATCAAAAAATTCACTTGAAAAATAAATAATTCAATTAAAGTAAAACAAATATTTAAGGGGGCTCCCATACAACAGACATGATTTTTACGCCGTTTTTATAGATATTGATACGGAACCCTTCGTGCGCGACTCCAACTCGCACTTGTTTTAATTTACCCGCTAATGCCCTGATTAGTTTGTCAACAATTTTTTTAATGACGTCGGTTCTCAGTCGATGTAAATAAATAAGAAAAAATATTTTATGGTGATTTGATCCTATTTTCTTTGTATTTCGGGTGTTACTCATGAGGGTAAAAAATATTTGTTTTATAAAAGGTTACCCATGCATATTTACTTAACTGTAAGCAGATATGAGCAGTTTTCATTGAAAAGTAGCCTACGTTAGGTAGGTAGGTACTCCTATAACTTCAGCTTTTTACCAGTAAAAGTTCCGTTAAAATCGGTTAGGCCGTTTCAGAGATTAGCCGGAACAAACAGACAGACAGACAGAAAAATAAAAAAATAGATTTTTTTTATGTACTTAAGTACTTTCATATTATGCATTTATAGTGAAAAGCTATTGTTAATTTGTTAATTTGGAATTACAAACAAACTCTTCAATTTTATTTATATGTATGTACCTATCCCTTAACAGGGAAATATCAAGACATACCAGCTATTTGTAATCATAAAATACTCAATTGTTCTTGATTAATAATAATATCACGATTACCTACTAGTTCATGTTTCGTTAGTCATTTATTTCCAACTATAGCTCTTCTCAGTGGTTTTACCCGCGTGAATTTTGGAATCCCCTTCGGAATTATTAATATAAACCTTCCGATTCCGTAAAGCGATAAAATATTTCTAGATATTGAACAACAAAAAAAAGTCTAATTTAAAACGTAAGTTACATGTACAGGATGTCCCACAGATATGCCTCATGGAGGGAAAGATCCTTGAATATTGTAGATGGAACATTTTATTGAAAGAAGACATTATTTGAATTTAAAAAACAATTTAAACTGCATTCATAGATAATTATACAAATAAATACAATTGTTATGGTTGAACCGGGAATCGAACTCATTACATGAGAAAAATAAATTATCCTGTAGCTTTATCATACCTATCGAAATGCTTCATCATAAGGATTATTTTTTGCTAAATAACATTAGTGTCAGAAATAAAAGAAAGACGATGAATTTTAACATTAAATTTGATGTGAAATTTTGTTCAGAAAAATCAAAAACTGACATTGGCGTAAGGACATAATAACTGAAAATTTCTATTAAATTTTTTAAAATTTTTAAGGTACTTTCCCTCCGTGGGACCGCCGCGTGTAGGTAGATATATACTAATAAAATGACTAAAGTGACACGTCACACGTTCTATCTTTTCCTAGGGAAAAATATGATTCACTCGTATACATATAAAAATAACTTTGTTTTACATGACTCCTTTTTCAGATTCGCGTGGTGGCTGTGTCTACGACTACTGTCCAGTAGATAGATATGTATAATGTAATTTTAGCATAGCCACTACTGCATAGTTATGGACATCAATTGTTTATATATTCATCATCATAAAGCAACTAATGAGTTGAATTCTCGTTGTGGTGTCAGCACAAATTGCGTAGTAAATAGTTTATGTTGTCGTCAAGGGAGCCTCGTCAATGTTTAATGACTTTCCTCCTCCTAGTGTTTTACTAATGAGTTTTTGGAACGTAATATTAATTTCCCATTAGTTTTGTAAGAGGTACGCTCCCAAGGTACAACTTTGATGTTTGGAGGACTTTATATGCACAAGTATAATAGCTACATCCTGAATCGCGCAAAAGGTCTGTTATCCAATTTAAAAATCGGTCTAATTTAACTAAGCTAGATTTGCCTCCAATTTTGGAGTCATGATTTTAAAAATGTATCAGAACTGGAGTTAAACGGCCGCACTCAGAGTCGTTTTAATGATTACTTACTTAATTGTAAGTAGGCACCTGAAGATTTTAAAAACCAAACTGCCGCACTCACGTTCTTTAAATTAAAGTGAAATGGCATTTAACTAAGTTCAATTTAATTAGTTAAATTCTGACTCAGGCCGACAATGATGTAGGTACCTACCTAATTAAAAAAAAAATCGAACCATGAATCACAAAAAATGAAATCCTGCAAGGGTGAGTGGTATCTATAAATATTCTTGCTGAATTTCTTTTATCTTTAATATTTTGAAACTAAGGGGAACTAAAACGGTACCTACCTAAATAAAAGAGTGTGGAATGTTTTAATTCTTTTTAATGCGCACCGAGATGCCAACTTTTGAAATTTCTGCTCAATTTTAAATGCTGCAAAATTATCATCAAAAGTTAGTAAGGTAGTAGTTTTTTACCTTTTTACTATACTAAAATAGCTAGTAGTTCCCCGAGGATGTTCCCAGCCGCGGTTTTACTCGCCTTGATTACGGAGTTCCCGCGGGAATCCCGAGATAACAGTACCCTCTATCCTTTTGATGATTGGGTGAGTAGATAGTTAATGCGTGAAAAGTAGCACTTTCACTTGCACAGAAATTACTTTCGCATATTTTATAATATTGGGTTAAATAAGAGCAGTTAAATACGATCTCATAGATGGATCTCTTAAAAAAACACTCATTGAGCCATAAGATATGATTACGGAGTGCCAAATTATCCAATTAACATATCTTTGTGTAACCTCTGAATGAAACAGCTTCTGAATATAGCTTATGTATAAGATAAGCCGCACGATATACGAAGCGCCAAATCAAACACTCCCTCGGCGCCAGATAAACGGAGAAGCGATTCAAGCCACGAAATGAAAATATGGCTGGCAATCGCGAAGGTAGGTTTTACTATTCGTTTGGGAATTGATTTTTCTCATTCAAAGATTTTGGTTGCATATCTCTCATAACTTTATGGTTAGCTAGTCATCTACCTATAGGTAGTATCAAATATTATGTCTCTCATAACTTTATGGTTAGCTAGTCATCTACCTATAGGTAGTATCAAATATTATGTTTCCTACGCATTTACTCGTACCTATGTACAAAATGAGGATAAAATTCTATCTTTTGTTGTTAATTTTCGTAATAGCCCGAATGAGGTTTTTAGGGACAGACATTTTGGAAAAATTGAAAGTTATTTTTGTAGGGGATTTTAGAAGGTAAACTCATAGACCAGAATTCACGTTGTACACGTGCGCAATTTTTTTTTTTGTTTTGTCTATGGTCCTGAAAAAGTGGGTAATTTGGAAAAATAGTTCTAGAAGGCGCGACTTCGCCTCGAATCAGCAAACCTTATAAATAAATATATGATTAATAGCTGTTCCCGCGGTTTCGCTGTTCTCCATTCCATCCGTTTTAGTAGTTAAAAGGTGAAATCGTAAGAAAAAACACAAAAATTCACATTCGCATAAAAAAACATTTTAATTACTACTTGTACCTTTATGTACCTATAGTACCTATACCTTCTTAAATGTCAAAATCAAGTACATATAGGTTATAAATTTCCAAAAATTAACTGTATTTAAAATACATTTTGTAGCTAATAACAGACACTTTACATGTTATGAAAACCCATTTCGACAACTACACGTAGGGTTTCGGTGAAGGTTCAATGGAACTCATACAATTTCACGGTCGGCCTCCGTCTCGTCTTAAGACTGTCGGGGGATAAAAGCTACCTCAATAAAATTGAGGCAGTCGTATGCCTTACAAGGTATTTTAGTTAAATCTGCTTCGTTTGTTCACAATGAATCCTTAAAAGCGTATTATGAATAGTAAGGGATGATAGTATATAATAATACCTACAAACATAAATTCCGATTACGCTTTTCATCCGATGCATAAATTTTGGATGTTGGTTCCGCAAATAAGACCCTAGGGATGGTTTGAAAGCCGATAGCGATAGCTTTACGTCTAATTTAGTGATCTCTTTTTTATTTTTTACTTAACATTTATTTTAAAATAATATATTATGTGCAGTTTTCTACTTATTCAGTTTTAATATACTTTATTATTTAAAGTTCTGAATACTAACAAAAAATCATGGCAAAACTACTATATTTATTTAAAGATTAGGGCCCATTATGAAGGTGAACGGTGTGGTCAATGGTGTATTGCAAATAAATTCAGATTTGTAAATAAAAAATGAAGTATGAAGCTTTCTTTAAAAATAACCAACAGTATAGCAGTAAAAAGTCGTTTAAAAATTAAATATGGTAATTAAAAATTTGGTGTTTTTAATTTTTTCCCATCTATTATTTTTTTACAGATAAATATCGGTACACGTTATCAACGGTACAGGACAAGACATACGGTACATACTTCTTATCCTGGAATTCCCCCGGGAACTCCGAAATTAACGCGGGTGAATCTGCAGGGAATAGCTAGTAGGTATAAGTATATAATAAAAAGGTAAAAACTGCTTTTCGATGACAACTCCAAAGCATTTAAACTTGGTCAAAAAGGTTCAAGAATAAAGGGTCAAAAACTCAAAAACGATCATCAAACGAAACATCTTCGATCAAACATATTTGTTGTAATACTGCAGAATTATCATCGAATATTATAATATTTACATTATTTCTATCGATTTTTTTAAGCAACATATCTTTTAGGTGGCTAGGGTGAGCTTAGTATACAACTTTAATACACATATTTCGTAGTTATATAATTATTTCTGTAAATTTGTATGAACAAATTATTTCAATAAATTCGGAAGTAAATTTTTTTTCGAAAGCATGCAACTTTGATAACTTATAGTAGATAAAATTGTCAAATTACAAAATATAGTTATACTGTGAACACCAAGTTTCTATTCTTCAGCGGACTAATCAAGTGTTGGTCTCCCCACGACACAGAGCACAATAGGATTTTAGTTGAAAACTTTGTTATAGGAAGGCCAAGATTGTAAATTTCCCACAGGACATACGCCGGTTTCAACTTGCCCTACTATAGATATCGATGAATTCCTTCTAGCGTTCTCTTGGATATCTATTCAAATAATAATTTTACTGCTGCAGTTTCTTATTTTGTATAAGTAAAAGTAGGAAAACAAAGTTGCTTTATTTAAAATTTAAACATAAAAATAAGTATATATCTGAAAATTGATTACTTCCACAGAGCTGATATTACCTCATTGCCTTATTGGAGCTTTAATTCAGTTCCTATAGGTCCCTTTAAGTATAATGGGTTAGATCATCAATGGATTATATTGATATGGATGAAACAGCATGACGTGTGCAAAGAATTGTTACGACTGATAAACCAACTTTTCCATCGTATTATGATAGGGGCTTTCTTTATCAGCAGTCTCTCCTCAAATATTCATAGAAGTGGGTGAAATCAATAAAATATTAAAATAGTAGACTCAAACTTCCAACGTGTTATTTTTGGACAAAAAATATTTCAGATTTTATATAAATAAATTGTCCGATCCCGGTTGAGATAGATATTGTGTGGAAACCCAACAAGATAACCTCACCCAGCCATGTCAAGGTGCTCTACATCATGTTTATGGAGTCAACCAATATCATAGAAAAGGCATCACTTTGTCGGACTTCATTGGGGATTATTAATAATTCCCGGTGATTATTATAATAATTTTCGCATTTAGCACATTGACCCTAAAATATACAGGTTTTAAGTTTAAACGAGGCACATTTTCACATTTGAGAAATCTGTTTAGTATCCAATTCTTGTCTCAAATATCCTTAAAAATAAATAAAATAAATTTTTGACATTGAAAAAAATATTCGCAAAATGAGTAAGCAAGTTGTCGAGTCGGTGACGAGTTATACCCCAAAAATCATTCAACGTAAATCAATTTAAAGGCATATTCACTTGTGTAAATTCCTTTTTTTTATTTATAGTTATCTCTGTTATTTTTCAGTTTTTTTAAATTACGTCTAAGCATGAATAATTGGGGTTTTGTACAAATCCATTGTCCAACCTTACACCCTGTATACAAGAATAGTTCGTTTAGAGATGTAAGTGTCGTATCTAAAGGTACTATTAAAATCATATGTAACTAATGCCTGACTGATCCATTAACTTACAGCTGGGTCTTAAAACGTGAAATTTGGCAAGGGACCTTCCCTTTGAGAGATTTTTGGAAATTGGAAAAACAGACAGATAAAACCCTACCTGGATCGGTCAAAATTAACTGGGAAAATTAGAACTTTTAACAAACAATAACCTTATCAGCGTTGTACAGTTGTGTTGGGTGCCATAGCGCGAACATCGATTCATCATGCGCCCCGCCCGCGCCGCACCCCCGCCCGCGCCCGCGCGCCCAACTTCTAACTCTTATAATTAATAGTCACAGTTATTCTAACTAACTTCATTGGAGATAAACAACGGTCGAATAATGAAAACTCGCAAATAGGCATCAATTAATTTTGCTAAATGTGCGTTTAAAACAGACGGTTATCTGCTTTCCGTTATGAGAATGTTTTCATTTCGCCTTATATTTTACGACCTATAATATTTATCTTTTGGTGCTTCCAGTGCTGAGGAGCAGTTTTCAAGAGACTGCCTATACCTTTAGTATATTTTTCCTAGTGAGTGTTTTTCATAAATTTATAATATTCTTTTAGTTACCTACAGGATTTTTGGTGATAATATCGCCCGGTAAGACAAAAATTATTAAAATTTAAACCAGTATCTGTTAACTTAAAGGTCAACAGACAGTTAATTACCTTGATCAAATATTGGACTGGCTAAAATTTACAAAGTCCTACATGCATTTTCCTCGAACCAGAACCTGGTCATGGTCTGGGAATAGTACCTAACCATACTAAAAAAATCTTCAATTATTAATTTATCAAGTACCTATTGCTTACATTTACCATAGATAAATGCAAATAGTTAATAAACAACTTTAGTGTTATTACAAAAACATATCCGGCTTTTACGCGTGTCTAAAATAAACGTAATTTTCCATGTTTTTTTCAGACGTGTTTACGCCTGTAAAATCTTTTTTTGATATTATAAAAGTATTTATTGTTGTTATTACAAAAACCGGTCAAGTTTAGCATTCCACACTAAATGTAGAATATAAGAGCCGTCTGTGCATAGCAGAGGCACAATAACGAGGAGCATTGCTTCTGTGCTACGCGTTTAACCGCAAAATAAAGTTGGTTTTACAAAGAAAATTATAGAATTTCAAAGAAAAACATCCAGTTATCAATATGTTGGTGTTTATTCCTAAAATATATGTAATAATAAATATTATCACCAAGTTTTCAGTTCATAGGTCATCGGGAAGTTGAAAAATACTTCGGTACAAAATTTTGTAAAAAAGCTGACTTTGGCTGCTTCTCATGCCTTTGTTTTCCGATGTTTTTAAAAACAAAAATACAGCTTTTATCTACTCAATGATACCCCAGTCGATTCAGTAGATTTACAAAAAAAAATTCGGGAGCCGCCCTTAAAGCCCCTCCTTTTATAGCATTTCCGACAAAACTTCGTGATTTTTCGTTTGCTATTTTGTAAATGTATATTGGTTAACGCTTTAACTAATAAAAAAAAAACAGATATTTTTTGACAGTTTGCATAGCTTCGGGTCATCAATATACGTACAAATTTGAAGACTGTAGCTTCTATGATTTGACTGTAAATCCCGTCTGACAGGCGACGGACAGATGGACCCGCGAGTGAGAGCAATAAGGCTCCATTTGGATCCTTCGCGTACGGAACCCTAAAAAATATCCTACAATAAATAGGTACTCAAAATGCAAGCAAGTTAAAATTAATGGTGAATCGTTGGAATTAGGGTGCAAAAACACATTGAAAGTTATCTAACGAAGAAGACGACGCGCGACGACGGGAACAAAAATCACAAAATTCACTTTATGTAATTTAAACAAAGCCGTGAATGCAGAGGCAAAGAGGACTTAATTTCGACGGGAGACGAGAGAGAAAAATTCTGTGCAAATTTGTACAGAGTAATTTTTCTTCCATTAACCTTCCGGCCGGGATTGTAGCCAACCCGAAGCGGGGGACGGCGCCGAACAAAAACACTCCTTTTATTTTGAATGTGTAATTAGGAAATTAACGACTTGGACTTAGTAAAAACAAACGGCGTTTTCAACCGCTCGCTCGCGTAGCTATCGTGTGGGAAATTCACATATAGTATAGAAAAAAAAAGAAGCATTTTATAATAATTCGTTTGGTTTTTTAGTAACTTTTTAGCTTTAAAGAAGGGTTAAATTGAATGGTCTTCGACTTCGACCAAGTGATCTATAAAGAAGCTACTGAAGCGATAAACATGTAATTTGGCACCAAGCTTCATTTTATAATAAGAGTTTTAAGGGTTGAATAGAAAACCGTTATTTATGGAAATCAGTATTTGGGCTCTTCTTTTCAAATACAAAGACATGTATTTGAAGTTTATTGATGACTACCTGTTCCCCGCGATTTCACACGCGTTAATTTTGGAGTTCCCTTGGGGATTCCGGGAAAAAAACCCTATGTCCTTCTCTGCACCCCTGGCAA
The DNA here is from genome assembly GCA_907165275.2 of Zygaena filipendulae. Classification (NCBI taxonomy): domain Eukaryota; kingdom Metazoa; phylum Arthropoda; class Insecta; order Lepidoptera; family Zygaenidae; genus Zygaena; species Zygaena filipendulae. The sequence continues at coordinate 5,235,293 of OU015650.1, forward strand.
TATGTATGCAAAATTCCATGGTGGTCGGTTGAGCCGTCAATACGTGAAAGCGTAACAGACAGACAGACAGACAGAGTTACTTTCAAATTTATAATATTAGTAGGGATAGTAGGAAAGTAGGGATTAGTAGGGATTCATCAAAGGTGTCACGCGGGTGAAATTACGTGGGCCTGCTAGTTTAATATTGGATTGCACTTATTGTAGAGTTACCAGCCGCCCTGTTTTCCTGATTTTTTGGGTGTGGCCCTGAATCTTTAAGTCGTGTCCTGAGTTTTTAAAGCGTCCTAGTTTTAAAATTCACGCGCCATTACTGTTTCCAATCGTACATTTTATTGATGGGCCTAACTGAAGATACTTGTATAATCAATTTGAACTGCTATTATTTTGAGTCTCATTTACTCAGTTTACTTACAGTAAATAAATAACTACTGAGTATTGCTCTATAATATTTCTTCTGTGTCCTGTTTCTAAGATCCTGGTATTTCCACCTTGAAATCCTGGTTTTCTATATTTGGGGGTAGCAACCCTAACTTATTGTAACATTATCGCAAACAAACAAAACACAAACAATGCCTGTATTAAAATTGCAGGCTCTTCATTTATCAGATGCAGTTAGTAGGTTAGATTTTGTTTACGAATACTAAAACCTCCGAAGTCCTTACTATTGTAAATATGAAAGTTTGTTTGTTTGGTAGTTAGTTGACAAAACGAATGCGAACGCTGTTTTTTAACACACGCCTCACTCAACGGCTCCACCGATCATCAAGAGATTTTGCATACTGCACGTTGTCAGGGGTAGGTACCTACAAAGGTTGTGATAGTGAGTGGGGTGTGATGAACACAGGGTTAGAAACCTTCTGTAAGGTTCTTGTAAAAAATATTTGATGCAGTCGAGTAGATAAGTATAATGTGTTGTATTGTGCTGTGTTGTATTGTACTGTGTTGTGTTGGAGGTACCTACTTAAAACTTGGTTAAGTAGGCACACATTTAACGATAAATTATTAAAGGGGGTGTAATTTATTGATTGTTAATTGATTTGTTTTAATTTAATGAAAAGTTTTATTATTTTATTATTATTCTTATTATCCAGTCTGGGCGTATTTATATATGTATAGTATAGTATATATGTAATAATATGTATAATAGTGTACTGTATAGATATACCATGTTTGCTTGGTTGCCACGACACAAGCTTAACCCCCTCAGGGAAGGAATTTTCAAAAATCCTTTTTTATTGCACACCTATGTTACTTAAGGAATATTTGTGCAAAATTTCATGGTTTCAGCAGTTTCAGCTATGCGTTGATCAATCAGTCATGGATCAGTCAGTCAGTTTCTGCTTTTATGTAATATTATATATAGACTAGCTGTACCTGGCGGTTTCACCCGCGTGAGTATAAAAATTGCCTAAGACCTATTCTCAGATCTGATCTACCAAATACATATACAATACAATATATATACAATACACATTAGATTATTAAGTATAATTTACCAAGGATGTTGTTAGGTGGATTGTTTAAAAGATTTTGATGGCATGATATTATATTCCATATGTAGGATGCCGCTATTCAATTATTAATTTTTTTTTAAATAGTTTGAAAAATATCTTTAATTCTGACATTTTGCAATAAATATTTAAAGCACACACGTAAAACCTGATAGGTTTCCTCAATTAAATAAAGAAGATATCTTGCAACACCAGTTCTATTGAGCGTAGGTAAGTAGGTAATAATATTTTTATGTTAGTAGGTTAGAATGCGTACACCTATAAGTGAACAATTCTTTAATGTAGCTATACGGAACTGGACTAAATTGGGTAAATTTTTTTTTTAATATATTCGACTGCGTATATAATAACACTTTATGAGGTCGTAAATAAATTTTATTGTTACAAGTCAGCTGTCATTAATAGCTTCATTATCAATCACTACATAGAATTAAACAAAGTCACTTCCTACTGTCTGTCTGTCCATATGTATGCTTAGATCTTTAAAAATACTCAACGGATTTTAATGCGGTTTTCACCAATAGATAGAGAGATTCATGAGGATGGTTTATATCTATATTTTATCCTGAAATTCCCGCGGGAACTCCGAAATTACCACGGGTGAAACAGCGGGGGACAGCTACGCATTTATTCTACAAAATTGTGATAATACTAATTATATTATTTACTTAACCATTTTAATGAATTAACTATATATAAAATTATGCATATTTTATTATATAATATATAACATAATAATTATAAACAGTATCTTAAAATTTGTTACAATTGTTATATTATGTAGTTCTCAGCAGCTTAAATGATCTTTATAATCACTAATTCGACTGAGAAACCGCGCTTACTTAATTCGCCTCTCGTCTTAAAATAAAATATGACATGGCTATAGTAATCAAAATGATAAATTAATTGTTTAAGTCGACCGAGTTGTTTTAACAGCTACAGGATGTAATGAATTAATAAGTAGGCACAAATGTCATGGGACTAATTAAATTATACTAATAAATCTTCCTTTACGAAAAATATGAAGACCTACTTACACAAATTGAAAGCTTAACGACATTAACACATTCCATTAGAAGGGACACTGGCCACTACAATTAATTAGAAGTCATTAATGTTGACTTCATTCTTTCCCGATTATCATTTGTTTCATCCCATCCGACCCGGGTGCGACCACAGGAAAAATACATTACGAAAGGCGCTAGCATTTGTCTTCGTCGCTTTCGGGTACGACGTTAATTAATATGGAATACCCTTCGGGTTTCCGCCAGTTTACCATACTTTGATTTATGTCTTTATACAAAATTTTATTGGTTCGCCCAATACTTATTTGTTTCAAACACAATTCCATTGAAGATTAGCAAGCGTTCCCCGATGAAATGAATTTGTCTGATGTATATGTTACATAGAATTAATGTTTTCAACAGAAACAAAAATTAACTGGTAGGAAATCATCAGTTCACTTCTATATAAGTATTATTTGTTACTTTGTACAATAAATATGTATATTAATATTACTATGGAATTTAATTTAGACAGTATTTTTATTCAAAATTTTAAATTCAAAATTCAAAAGCTATTTATTACTTAAGATTGGTTACAATCACTTGTAATCGTCAGCAGGTTCTTAGAACTATAAATTACCGTCAGTTCGGAATACGTCATCTGCTGAGAAGAACTGACAAGAAACTCAGCAGGGCTGTCTTTAAATGATCTTACTTATAAACTAGGAGAACAAAAAATAGTAATTGGATAGAGCAATTCATGCCCAAACATCTGTATCATTTAAATAGTCACACAACTCACGCATCAATTCCCAGCGAAGGGTAAAAATCAAAAATATGTGACTCAATTGGAACAAGTACAGCAGCCGCAGTCTCGTGATACTTAACGATCGATGTCATCTCATATCGATCATCAAGTCCATCGTAACGATCAATGTTCAAGTTCGTCGTAACGATCAATGTGATCTCTTATCGATCGTCAAGTTTAGCGAAAAAAATTGCTTGTCCTATCGAGATTATCGGTAAATACAAGTCTCTACTGTGAATGTTATCAATAGCTTTTCTGCGTATAAGTTATCAATAGAAACGGTTAATTTGATGGTTATGTTTGAAACTATATTGAAAGAAATCGATATTTAAATAATGTATATTCTACGAAAAATCGATAAGATGTTTTATTGTTAAGAATTTATCAACCGAAGACGATCGATAAGCAGTCGTTATGCATGTCGAGACTGCCCGCCCAGGTCTGTGTGTCACCAAATTTCAGTAAATGATTGAATTTGTGATTTACGTATTCTTAACCCACCTACTTCTTCAAGAATTTTACAATTAGAAATATTAATAAAGCTTCGTTTGCCTTGTGGAATGGGTAGTTGATTTGGTCGAATGCTCATCTAACCAGGCTGCATTGTTTAATATTGGTGCCCATTGCTCAATGCATTTGGGCTTGCTAACAGACATATATAAGCTACGTATATGGATGGACAATTATCTACTCAGCTTTTAGTAGGACTAGATCCATTGTCTCCAAGTCTATTGATTATGCCACCAAGATTGTCCAACGAAATCGTATTAAGTATAGGTATGATATCTATGCAATGGACTAGTAATTTGGAAGGAATAATAATTGTTCTACTACGTATAGTTGTTTATATTAGGCAGGTATAGGACTCTATAGTCGTTAATCCTCAAAAAATGGATATAAATGCGAAAGTGAGTTTGTTTGTTTGTTTATCTATACATATAAAATGCTTTATCCTGTATGACTGATGGATCAACGCAAAGCCTAAACCGCTGATCGTAGAGACCTGAAACTTGGAGGGTGTGTTCTTTGTATGACTTAGGCATCCGATAAGAAAGGATTTTTGAAAATTCAAGGGGGTAAAGGGGGGGGGGAAAGTTTGTATGGAACAATTTCGCGGGAATTCCGAAATTATCGCGGGTGAAACCGCGCGGGACTGCTAGTTATGTATACAATTTTGCATGCACGTTGTCAGGGGTACAGAAAAGGATAGATAGAGTGCTTTTATCCCGGATTTGCCATGACATCTCCGACATTAACTTACACACACACACTCACACTCTCATATGTCTGTTTCAGTTACGTAACGTTTCGTATTATAATTACCCTCATAATATGGTATTCGTCGTCGTTTAAATTAGAAAGCATGAAATGACACGGGGTGTGTTATCATAACATTATGTTATTAACGTATTTACTATTATCATGTTGGAGAAACTTTTGACATGCGTTAAGAACTTCCTAACTTTTGCGAAGTGTCAAGCGTCATTGCTAATACAACAGTTGAAGCGTTAAGCTCTTGATCATAGAAGTTGGTGGAAGTATTTATAATATACTTGGTATCATAAATAAGAAGTTGGTAGATGCGTGAAGGGCGTGCCAGTCGTCTTTTGTGCAGAATTATTAACGTTATGACGAAATATTTCGCATTCCTATACGTTACCTGCGGGCTATGTGCACTTGGCGATAAAGTTACCTAATAACTATATTATGTAAGCTGCCGAACTATACGCTATATATATAGTTTTATCGTATCGTATTCACAATAACATCGTAAAGTAGACATAGCTAACATGTTGTTCGAAGTTCTACAATGTAATTTATTATTCCAAAGTTAAAATTAGTTTACAATGAAGTTTAATATTTTGTGAATTCTGCACCAACTACCTACCTACCTACTTAGGTATATTACAATGACAACATGTTTACGAAATATTTGATGAATTTTCCGGGTTTCGTTAAAAATCATACCAAATAATTTGTTATTTAATTAAGTAGGTAGGTATCTTATTTCAGTTTTGATACTATTGCTCAAAAATAATTATAATATACCGTATTAATATAGAAAATAATAATTCCTCGTCTTACTAACTTGAAAAACAATTGGGAAATAATACAAGGAAGGAAAATAATTTTAACAAACTATATAATTGGGCATTAATATTAACTTAAAGGTACCTAACAATTTAAAAACTATTAAGCTATTTATACAAAGAGGAAAAGACGTAGACTTCGGTGTGTATTCCAAAAGTTATGAGTACGGTTCCTATGGGCCAAAGGGTAAATCGCAGTCGGATTATTCCAATGATATTATAAGTAAGTATTAACCGACTCAGGTATCCTACAAATATATATGATGTTAGAATATTCGCAATTCAAACTATGTAATTTAAACTACGGGTTCTCGACGCTCTCGATGTTTCCATAATATAACTAATAAAAGCATATAGATAAGCTATAGTATTTTAACCCTCACTGGAGAAATTTTGAGTAAATCATGTTTTAAAATTATAGCGCCATTTTGTGTCAATAGGTTACTTGCATGATTTTTTTTTCAGTCTATTTTAAAGATATATGGCCTACTTAAATAAAGCAAGGAAAAGAAAACAAATATAACATGCATAAATTAATTAAATAGAGCGTTTCAAAGTTCCTACTTTTGACTTTACCGCCGAAACGCGGAATGACGTCACTAGTCAAAAATTATGCCTTATATTATTAATAAGGCATAATAGATGTGATAGAGATGTCACTGTCGTATCGAAAGTCATGTGACACTGACAGACAGATAACTTCAATATCCAAAAGCGACATTAAGGTTGAACTGTGTCAAGTTACTTCCAAAAGTTCCAGTGAAGAATTAAAATCCATCTTTCGATGTATTTTAAAGTAAACAACTTCAGAAAAAGAGAAATATGTGTTGACTGTATGCACTTAGTTTCTTTTACCTTCCCTGAAAGAGGTAAATATTTCCTAAAAAAATAAGTGACGTAATATGTTAAATATGTGTTTCGTTGCAACCTTTCTTTTAACAAAATTAAAAGTTGAATATTTTGGAAACTATTGATAAGTTTTTTGTAAATCTTTCACGATAATGTTTTTCTAAGGCTCTGTTTTATATGACACAATTTCTTATTATAAATTTTATGCAAGTACCCTATCATTAATAAACGTTCTATAACTCTCAATAAAGCGTTCTGTATCAACTTAATTTTGTGGGTTAACATGTTTATTGAAAATCCAAAAAAACGTAGGATGACGTGGTAATTATAATAGCACTAGCTATTCCCTGCGGTTTTACCCGCGTCATTTCGGAGTTCCCGCGGGAATTTCGACATAGAAAGTACCCTATGTCGTTTTCTGTACCCCTGGTAACGTGTATGCAAAATTTCATGCTGATCGGTTGAGGCATGAAAGTTTAACAAACAAACTCACTTTCGCATTTATATTATTAACTTATTATTAATATATTATAATATATTATAATTTATATTATTAAAATAAATGTTAATACAATTAAGGATTATATTACGTGATTATTTACCTACTACCTAAACGAAATACCGTGAAATTGGTCATCCATTCTAACAATTCAGTTCACAAAAGAGCAAAAGTGAGACAAAAGAATATAAACTACCTATTTAGCTAATTCCAAACAATTGAAGTCAACAATGTTAAGACGCCGCTGATTCGTACTCGTAGTTAGCAGAAGCTTGAACGGGGCACGGCTGACCTCTTTAAATTGACGACTTCGACTCTTGCCGTTTGTTGCAGGAGCTTTGATTAACTTCCTGTTTTCAATTTCTATATCAAACGTTCTTTTGTACAAACTAAATACCTTTGTAGAGTACGAGAGAAAAACATCGGAACGATGTTAAATTTAAGTTCATTGAAAATATTTAGTAAACAAAAACCTTAAATACTTAAATTTGACAGTTGAAACAGGTTTAAGAAACTGAAACGTATGTGTACAAATAATACAAAATTTCATGATAATCGATTGTATAGCTAAGGTGAGTAAAGGTATAGACAGATAAGAAACAGGAGTACTTTCGCATTTATAATATTACTTAGGATTCCGGTGAAACGTACCCATTTCTCGTACTCACTCCTTATAAATGCAAATGTCAGTTTGTTTGTTAAGCTTTCATGCCTTTACTACTCAACCATACACGTTGCCAGGGGTACAGAGAAGGACATAGGATAGGTACCTTTTGTCCCAGAATTCTCGCGGGAACTCTGAAATTGATGCTAGTGAAACCGTGTGGAACAGTTAGTCTGTTAATATTAAATTCCTTACCTTAAGTTGTTTAGTTCAAAACACGTCAAACCAAGTATCGTCACGTCAAACGTATCTAAATAGTGTAGTAAATGCCTCTTCAGGTTCGGCACTCGTAATCAAGCAGCTGCCACGCCGTCGCTAATGCAGTGCTTCTGTCGCTACAGCACTTATTAAGATCAGAGGGGCTATTATGTAACTTTTGTTTCTATAATTTTTCTGTTGCAATCAAAAATATGATGGTTTTGCGATTACAATTTACACGTTGTGACACCTACAATATCTAGCAATCGACCAAAATAAACATACCTATAATAAATAATACCTAATAAATATACCTTATTAATCACAAAATCGTTTTTTTTTTCTGATTGAAACTGAAATATGATAGCAATAGTTACATAATTGCCCTACAGGGCCCTTATTTACTATGACCAAACAACATTCCTTGCCCGTAACGCGCGTCCCAAAAAAACCCTCCTAAACGCTCCAAATGCAAAAATATAAAAAAATTATATTCTTTATTACAATTTTATTATATGACGTATAGATGACAAAAGAAACGTAGTAAATGTATTTTTTTAAAGTGAAATTTCTTTGAACACGAGGGAAAAGCAATTTAAGTGGCGTCTTATCTGGCCGCGACGCGTTATGGTCATAGTGAATAAGGGCCCTGGTCGTCTCTGAACTTGGGTCAGTAATATTAGCGCTAACCGATCGCTTTTAATATTAAAGTGATACTTATTATTTCAATGTTCATTCGTCAGGAGAACTAGTGGGAATAAAAGATAATCTTCTCCAGTTTCTTCGATTATAACTTACAATATCATAGTTGTAAATACAAATACATTATTTCAGTAACCAAGCAGTCAAATCCCATCCTATTTTTTGATACCTCTCTTTTTCCAAAACCAAAAAAACGACATTCTAAAAGAAAAGTAATAAAAAGGTTGTAGCAGAATGCTATAATAGGTACCTATGTAATTAAAAACATCACAGCGCAAACAACCTAATTATTCTTAACTTAATTGGAACAGTTTGCGAAACCGACAGCCCTTTCGCGCGTAAGTGAATGATCTAAAAAGTTGTGTACATATTATCGGGAGTGGGCCTCGCTGGCATTTGTTTTGAGTTCTGCGGCTAAAGCACGAGTTCTTCTATTCAATGGTCGTAATAATTACGTGGTAAGTGGGTAAAACCCATGCAGCGCCAGGTGTCGTGAATTTGATCCCCGCATCAGAATAAATATTTATGTGATGATAATTTTTGATGATGATAGTTTGTTTACTGAATAAAAAAGCTTGAGAGGTGTCAAGGGACACCCGGATGGAACGAACTAAGAGAGAGAAAGAGAGACAGAGAAACATGCGTACGCCGCACGGCTTACAATAGCTTACTATAGAAAAAGGTGTCGTTACAACTTTTCGTCTTAGTTTTTTCCGTATAGCCCCCTTTCGCAACGCGCGATATTGAACTTCGTTCCAATGAATAAATAAATGCCTACTATCCCTACTAGTCCCTACTAATATTATAATAGCGAAAGAAACTCTGTTCGTCTGCATTTTTTTTTTAAGCATTACAAGTAACAGACATGCGCTGATTTTCGAAGAACCCTTTTGCACGAATTTATTATACAACTATCTTTTCCCCGTGGTTTCACCCGCGGTAATTTCGGAGTTCCCGCGGGAATTCCGCGATAAAAAGTAATCTATGTCCTTCTCTGTACCACTGAAACGTGTATGCAAAATTTCGTAGTGATCGGTTAAGCCGTTAAGCCGTGAAAACGTAATAAACAAACAAACAAACTCACTTTCGCATTTCTAATATTAATAAATCTTGTATATAAAAAATTTGCAATATTTTTTTTTGGTTAAAAATATTAATTTGCGAAGTGTTAAGCCTGTTATGTAGTCAGTTAGTAAAACCAGCAACCGATGGTAGGGCAACCGTGTTGGGTAAATAGACGCAGAGTTCGCAGGCTCCTTGATTGATGAATGTGCGAGGTCGGTCGCTCTGCGGGGTCGGTACGCGGGCTTCCCGCAACACGTTGCCACTGATAAGGTTACACATTTATATATTGTCCTCGCATCTATCTCGGCAGTGATGGCGGATAAATTACGTTATATACGTAGGTAATATATATTATGTTACAAAAAGATATAAATTTCGTTTTCTAACAGCTAACTATATCATAGTTAGTATGTATGATATAGTTAGCTGTTAGTGGTAAAGTGGGGGTTATCTCTGGATTTACTGAACCGATTTTGAAAATTCTTTCACCATTAGAATGCTACATCATCCCTGAGTGACATAGGCTATATTATAACCCAGAATTCCTGCGGGAACTCTGAGATTACCGTGGGTGAAACCACGGGAAACAGCTAAAAAAAATAAAAATAGGTACGGATCTGTGTAACATTATAAAAACTTATAGAAGTATCAGCAAACATAATGGCATATTGATAGGAAACTCTTACTCTGTTATTAGATAATGATAAAAGTGCACCATAGAGCTTGTAATATAACATTTTACTCGCGGTTAATCGTACCATTTCACATAATTCCAAAATTCTTCTTAATAAAAAATACAGCAAATTTCAAAATCCCCAAAACTCTTAAAAAGTAACCTTACTCTTAATTTAAAAGTCTTAAATTACTCATAAATATACACCTAATAGATGTTGAGATTACAGCTCTACAAACAAACATACCTACAAACTTTTTCTATTAGGTATAGGCACAGATAATATAATACTATACTAGTGTATAGGTAATATTACTTTTGTTCCCCGCAGTTTTAACCCTCGTTAATTTCTGAGTGAGAATTCTGAGGTCAGTAGTACTCTGAGTCTCTATGTCCTCCTGAAAACGTGTATGCAAAATTTCATGATGAACTGTTGAGTAGATGACGCGTGAAAGCTTAATAAACAAATAAACTCACTTAAAGAAAATATATCTTGTATCTTTTAAGTGCGGTGATAGTTGAAAAAAAAAATTGTTAAATTACTGGGTACCTATGACATAAATTAATTCATAGCTCGAGAAAGCTACTCCTACTTCCCGCTCTCTGTATTACTAATGAATTTGTCCTGAAATAAACGTTCATTCTTTTTTTTTTTTACAACCTGCCATCCTTGATTTTCAATTTCTGTAGCGAAAGATTAATGGGGAGAGACAGATTTCTCGACCGAGTTCTATCTCCATTCATAATTACTCGACTACAGTGTTTTAAAAGCTGTTTTTGTGGCGAAGTCTAATCTCATTCGCCGCACCAGACCTTCTTTTTAAAGACCACCTACGCTTATACTACTCGTAAATGTTTTGTGATTGCTAATCTAAAATTGTTTCTACGTTCGCTTTTGGCGTTTTATTTATTAAGATATAAAATAAGGTCGATTATTCTCTCTGGCAACATGAGGGTTAGGTACGTTTCGGCATCGAGATAACCACAAACGAACGCTACGATCGGGCGCCGTGTAAATCAACCCGCCCCTAACCGACTGATAACGAAAGCGAAATTTCGTTGTAAATCATACATTTGTTTTTCGCACGGACGCGCGATTGTGGAAAAAAAAACAAAACGATACCCATCTAGACTCGTTGTAGCTCGTTTTGTTTTAAATGTATTTTATTTCTTTGTAATTTTGTTAAATTTATTTCAATGGTTTGAAAATAATAATCTTGCTTTTTAATTACTGTATTATTGTGTTTCCAGTGCATATTCTTGTTTGTGAAATATTTCAAATCGATAAGTACAAATAAAATTGTGATCACATTTTCATTAACAAGAATTTTTAAAGTCTCCATCCGTCTATTAGTGCAAAATATTTCTCTTTTCTTTCTCTGTTCATCTTCTTTTCTTTTGCTCTTCTTAGTAATCACACATCACCCATATCACAGATAATCCTACTAATATTATAAACGCGAAAGTTTGTGAGAATGTATGAATGGATGGATGGATGGATGTTTGTTACTCTTTCACGCAAAAACTGCTGAATGGATTTAAATGAAACTTTACAATAATATAGCTTATACATCAGATTAACACATAGGATAGTTTTTATCCTAGAATTCCCTCGGGAACGTGATCGCGGGGAACACCTATAACGAAAATCTTTTCACTTATAGAAAGCTACGGTAATCCTGAGTGACATAAATTTTATCCCAGAATTCCCTCGGGAACTCCAAAATTATCACGGGTAAGAGCGCGGGGAACACGTATAACGAAAATACTTTCACTTTTAGGAAACTAAGGTAGTCCTGAGTGACATAGGGTACTTTATTCCAGAATTTCCTCGGGAACGCCGAAATTATCAAGGGTGAAACCGAGGGGAACAGCTATAAAGTCACTTTTGGGAAACTAAGGTAGTCCTGAGTGACATAGGGTACTTTAATTCCAGAATTCCCTCGGGAACGCCGAAATTATCACGGGTGAAACCGAGGAGACACCTATAAAGGAAATCCTTTCATTTATAGGAAGCTAAGGTAGTCCCGAGTGACATAATTTTCATCCGAAATTCCCTTGGGAACTCCGAAATTACCGCGGGTGAAACCGCGGGCACAGCTAGTAATACTATACTAGTACCCATAGCTTTGTTTCATCTTAATCAGTTCACTGGTTCACTGATATTATGATATTTTTAAAGCATTTATTGGTTTTTCTTTGTTTGTTTGTTAGGTAATCTCTGAAATGACTGGACCGATTTGAAAAAAAAAAATCATTCATAGAAACCTTTACTACTTACCTATATTATCAAGAAACAGAGTTGCCGAGGGATTTCTAAAATTCACAAGGGCACAACTACGATGAAAAGTATTTGGTATATATATTGTGTAGATTAAAATAATAATAATAAGAATAAAAAGAGTTCGTGAGGTACGAACCTACCGTCAGATACTGAGACAAGTAAAATCAACAAATCAAATCAAATATTCTTTATTTTTTTTAGAATAAAAATGGAAATACTGTTATGGAATAACTAGTTCTTTATAAAATAATTATAGGTACCTACCCCTTTTGTTTGCTTGAGAGCATTTAAAGCTAGTTGAGACAAGATCTGTTTCTAGCAAGCATCAAAAGCACTAGCTTTCTGATGAACTTTATAGTTTTGAAACTTATGAAACTAATACCTCAAGCTACGATCGCGCAACTACGCGCACAGGCATACCTACTAGGCACTGTATTTCATTGACTTTTTCTACTCCATTTGTGTATTTCATACATGGAGTACGTTGACAAATCATATTGGTCCGAGCTACTGACAACTGAACTTATAATGAGAGCAGCCGGTGCGAACCAAAAATACCTATGTTTAAAGTCCGAGTAGTGAATCGGTGTAGGCGTCACTAAGTAGGTACGCCACCAGTCGGGCGTTCGAACCCCAGGTTCATTTGACTTTTTCTACTCGATTTGTGTATTTCATACATGGAGTACGTTGACAAATCATATTGGTCCGAGCTACTGACAACTGAACTTATAATGAGAGGATCCGGTGCGAACTAATAAGCAACCAATAAAAATCGTTTCAAAAACCATTAATTCACCAATAAGTGCGCATCCTAAGACGCCGCGACGAAAAATTTCGCTAAGCCCACATCCGTGGCGTGCGATAAAGAAATTCGTACTAAAATGAAATGTATTTATCAAAGTGAAAACTTTACGAAAAACCTCCACTATACTAACTCTAAAGGAAATCCGTACAACGTTAAAATCCCAAAATAGATATCCTCTACTAAACTAAAACGCTGGATGTTCACTTTATAAATAAGCAGTGTTAAAATAACCAATGTATTATTTAACAGTATCGTGTGGCACGTACTTAAACTCCGTACTTTGCTACCAACTGTTTCATATTCACTAGGAAAAGTTGGAATACAGCGAACGTGGCGAGAGGCAGAGATATCTACTTTTATCAACTCGCACTGTGGTGGGAAGCAGTTTCCTTGTTCGAATCTACTTTATTTTCTTGGCAAATCGTAGAAGCGATCATGTGGCAAAACGCTCTTATGGATTTGGCCCGAGGGAACTTTGACTTGTGAGTTGGCTACTACAGTGCGAAGTCGCGAAACGACGCAATGTGTTTAAGAGCAAAACGATGTTCCTATGTCTCTAAGATGTAAATGTAAATGCCATCAGTGCTATAGTAAAGAACGTGTGTGACAAAAGTAAGTAATTGATAATTTTGATATAAGATAAATAATTAATGGTCATAATTATATGTTTTATTTTTATGGTAAGTAAATACAGAACGTAAAAAACATGGTCAAGTTTAGAGGAACGTAAAAAAAGGTTCAAAAATTTATAGAATAATATGCATAGCAACTATCCTTTTTAAATATTTTTTAGTATGGCAAAGTGTATGATAGTTTCAAATTTAAAGTAGTTTTCCTTAAACTGATTGAGATAAAACAAAATCTATGTTTATACAAGTAGTCACACCAATGCAATAGATAGCGAGAAAATTTTTAAAACGGGGGCGTAATAAGAATTTAGATAATACCTAATGATTTCCAGCCAAATTTTAATGTACCTATTTGGTGATCTAATTAGTGAAGTTTAAGAGGTTGCGACAACTTTGACAAGGATAATGACAAATCTTTATCAAGCTTAGCTACCATACGATAAAATCTCAATACCAAATAAAACTGCTCCAATGCATTTAAAGCTCAAGTCTTAAGCTTTATATGCTTTAATTAATATGAAGCTAAATGAAATGAAATAACTTTATTTTATAAGAACTTATGTTATTATATAATATTAAAGTATAGTATATAAGTATAGTATTAAAGTATAGCTACCAAAAGAAACTTAAGAAAATATGAGTTTATAATTGGTGACCTTATTACTACGAGTGATCTCTACCAGGCTACCATAAATGAGTAAGATACGGAAAATTTACAAAAAGAAGTGTCTCAGTGATTGGTTTTTAGAGTGATGTGTAAGAAAAAATCAAAACATTGCTAAGAAGGTGCTTAATTCACAAAAATGTTAGTGAAGCGTTTAACAACGTCAGCATAAAGATAATAAGAAAAAGTTAAATGATGTCGATGCGAGTCCTCCGAGGACGCGGGTCCCGAGTCCCGACGATCACGCCGCAGTTACTGCGCTCCGCGGCCATAAAAGCTGAATTTATGACCGGAATTATTCCACTTACTTTTCTAATTTCTCAGCTTCTCCACTCCCCTTGTCCAGGTGCATGATATGAAGTTAACTTCTTAAACTTGAGTGGCGGTTAGCATCGGTCTGCATGGATTTACTTTAAGCTTTATTGGGCTATTTCATTGTGATTTGATGAGACTTGGGAAATGAATATATTCTGTTACTTTAATCTTTACTTCAATGGTTGATCCGATTTCATTCGCAATTGCACGGATGTTTTTTTTTGCAGATAAACTGTGCTCATGGGATTGTCAGCAAGGTTTTAGACTTTTCAGCGGGAAGTCGTCCGTTGAGGAGTTCCAATTTCCAGCTAGGAAGTCATACAGAATCACCAATGGTTCACCATCGATGTTGAGACTGTAATAGTAAGTATTCATCTTCCAACAAATCACAAACAAATAGTCCAAAAAATTTTAAAAAATTCTTAAAGTTATAAATCAAAGTTTTCATATAAGTAGAATAAAAAATGTGTCTATACCAAGAGTTGTCGATATACTTCATAAGTTTCTTGTTAGACAAACGTGTTGATTACACGATGAATAAAAATGCGACATACATACAAAAATTCGAAAAACGCGGTGTCGTGTCGCCTCGCACTAGGTGACCGTAAGTAATGGAAAAGGCGAATATTTGCCCAACGACCCGACAGCCTTGCCAAAACCCTTAACGCATGAAATTTTCAACGACAAGGGCTTTCGGCAATCTATTGTGGTGATAACGCTACAGCGATCAATACATCCGCTGCGACCAATTTTTTTTTTCCTGAAAATCGTTCTTATTTTTTTTTTATACTAAATACATACGAGTA
Source organism: Zygaena filipendulae (assembly GCA_907165275.2). Lineage (NCBI taxonomy): Eukaryota > Metazoa > Arthropoda > Insecta > Lepidoptera > Zygaenidae > Zygaena > Zygaena filipendulae. The sequence continues at coordinate 5,250,859 of OU015650.1, forward strand.
CCTACCCTAAAAATTATATATTTACCGAATAATGATGTCACGAGTCCCCCACCCTAAACTTTAATGCGCTTTATCCATGTTTATTTTCAATAATTTGAAAAATAAAAAAAATACGTGTCTATTATTTTTTTATTTTCTGACTGACGGACTAATTAGAATTTTGATTTTAATACCTCGGAAAATATCCAATTAAGGTAGCTATAGCCATACACTACAAAGTACCATGCTATAGTTTCTTAATACTAATGTCTTCGTTCACTGACAGCTCAAACACATTGTTGAGATTTGAACTCAGGCACTGCGGCGTGTGATCCGAACATGTCAACCACTGCCTCGTTAGACATGATAACTATCACTGTAATCGTTATCGCCATAGAAAACTAAGGAACGTATCGTCATGTCACGTGGTCACGTTAAATCACCCAATCAAAAGTCAAATTTTTCGTGACGACGTGACATGATACGCTAAGAGGGCTGAGCTATAATCTGCAAAGTAGACAATGTTTGTGCGCCCATAATTCATATAATTACAAAGAAAATCCGAACATGTGTTAAGCTAATCCGCCGAGCGGCGAGCGATGGGCCACGAAACGTGGCTGCGGTCACGACATTGACTAAAGGCCGGGCCCGGATTAGTCTATCAGCCACCCGAACCCGAACCGATTCCGCTTTATTAAGACAGATATACACACATTTTTAACAGGAAAATGTGTGATATCCCAAAGGAATTTATGTCTTCGAGACTTTATACATAAATCATTCTGTTACTTACTAAATAGATTGCAAGGTTTCGGGAATTTAGTCGACGATAGGCTGACCGAAACGTAACTCAATAAATCCCAAGGCTAGTGGAGTCTACAGTAAATTGTTAACTAGTGGTTGAAATAACACTGAAATTTTGGAAATTACGTATCTTGGTTGTAACTGTAATCGTGACCGATGATATAAATTGAAGATGTTAAAATAAAATCAGGTTGAAAAACTTAAACCTTTTGTCTCTTAGGTTTTGTCCGTGCTTGTGCACGCTAACAGAGCTGATCTTATAATAAATAATAAATAATAAATAATAATATGTAGGTAATCATACTTTTGGAAAAAAAAAATAAAAACCCTACCAATAAGTAAAAGTCTAAGAAACCCTTTTAAATGTAGTAAAATATTAGGTATATAATAGGTATATAATAGCTGTGCCCCGCGGTATCGCCCGTCTGAGTTTCTGAATTCCCGCAGGAAGTCCAAAGTATAGTCTTCTATCATTCTTCATCAGCTAATTTGAATTGTGAAAGTCCCGTCAAAATAAGTCCAACCGATTCAGAAATTTCGGGATTCCCGCAGAAACTCCAAACTTCTTTTATAAAACCTAGTCCTGAAAATAACGAAATGAAAAAAATCCAATTTGGTGCAGTCGTTTGGAAGTTAGAAGAAGCTTAGCAACACATAAATGCCGATGAATTTTTTCTTATATACCTATACCTAGAAGTTAATTTACCACTCTTTCTTCCTTCAAGTGTTCAGGAAATTCCTTTTTCACAATATCAGCATAGGCCACGAGAACTTTCACTATGGTCTTGGCAAATCTTTTCAGGTGCCGCTTTCAGTTCTCATTGTCAGAGCAATTGAGTTTGGAGACCACGTCTAAGCATTGTGTCAAGTGTGTAAAAACATCCACCACAGAGTTACCTACTGAATAACGCGTGTTCACTCACTTGATTTGCAACTGCATTTGGAACTGCAAGGGCAGTAACCAAAGCCGTTAGAGAGACACTAACGAATTCTGACCTTTTGTCTGTGAATTTATTTGGGACTAGCTGTGAGGAAAAACCTACTTAAATACTCTATATTCAACAGTTAATCGTTTACGCGCTGTGTTCGCAACGGAAGCTCTTAAAAAGAATATTTTTTCACGTTTTTCGCAACTTTTTTCATTGCTGCTCTGCTCCAATTAGTCGTATTGTGATGTTATATAGCATATAGCCTATCCAACACAAAACAAAAATAATTTTTCAATTTGAACCAGTTCCTGAGATTAGCGTGTTCAACCAAACAAACAAACAAACTCTTCATATCTAATAATATAAAAATCTGGTGTCACAGTGTTTGTTATTGAACTCCTCCGAAACGCCTTGACCGATTTTTATGATATTTTTTGTATATTTGGTAGTTCTGAGAATAGGTCGACGGCTACGACCTAATCTCAGAACGACGAACGACGGGTGATTAATCAGATTTTTTTTTTTTTGAACAAAATTTTACTTTGGAGTTCCTGCGGGAATTTCGAAACGCTCGCAGGGCATAGCTAGCATTATTATATTTTGTACCAATACAATATTTTATAATATGATAATATACATATTTAATATAAGACAATTGAGTAGGTACGCACTTAGAATTTGCTACCTACTCAAAAAGAAATTCTTTGAAGCTTGTAAGTAAACAATTTCGTGAAAGTTTCACATGATCACATGTTGACGACATCTAATTTCACTACCTACAGCTTTTCTTTGCATATTAATAAATTATTCTTTTACTGTAAAAAATCTTCTCTTTTAAAAGCTTTTATTTTTCGTATCAGTAGCATTACTTACGAGTATGTAATATTTAGAAATAAAAACACTGACTGTTTGTTCTTATGGTATTACTAGTTTTCACAGATTTTTTTGGAGTATAATTTTTTTGATCCTGGTCTAAAAATTATCCTCATGAAAATGATATGCAACAGAGTTGTCACAGGACGTATTAAAATTCTAAAAACTACGACTCAATACCTTTTCCCCACTCAGTACATGCTGATGATACATCATTAGCGATGATAGCTCAGTAGTTGGTGCGTTCGGATCAAACGCCGCAAGGCGTAGGTTTAAACCCTAACAATGAGCTTGAGCTGTCGGTGAACAGCACAAGCTCATTGTTAGGGTGAACATCGTGAGGAAACCGTAGCATGGTGGTAGGGCGCTATCTCGTGCCCGGCTGGCTAGCTACCACATTCAAGTTACAAATCTGTCGCCAAGCACCTAACGGTGTGTTCCGGCAGCCCACTTGAAAGTCAGTTCCCATCCCCATTCCAGGTCGGCAACGCACCTGCAAGCCTTCTGGTGTTGCAGATGTCTATGGGCGGCGGTAATCACTTACCATCAGGTGTACCACTTGCCCGTTTGCCCCCTGTTACATAAAAAAAAATTATATGTATAGTATAAAATAACTGCCAATTTAACTTAATATTAGGTAGAGCTTATCTAAGCTAAAATGACGCGCCCCTCCATCGGGCATCCGCACACGCGCAACCGTTAAAATATCGATACGACACATATACCTAAATCTGATCTTGCCATTCGTCCTCAGTTGCGCCATAGTGTCACCGCACTCACATTATTAAAGAGGTATTATCAAATATCAATACATGACATCGCACATCAAAAACTGCTTATTAGAGAAGTGTAGTGGGGTGAGTCATTTTAGTTAAGAGACAGATAATTTTAGACAAGCTCTACATTTATCTTACAGCTGAGACAAAAGTGGTTGTCTTAAAATTGAGATAGGTACCGCCTTGAATAGTAGCTCGTACAAGATTTATTTTTTAATATTAATAGTATAGTAGTATAGATGGTAGTAGTAGATAGTAATTAAGTAGAATGCATGCAGCTATTATAAGTAATGTTTTGTACGAAGTTTCCTCAATCCTCTCTCTTACTCTGTAACTCCTACCATAAACCCACTGGCCTATGCTTGCCATTAGTGCCTACCTTTGCCTGTCAACATTTTTTTTTCTGTATAATGTTGTTAAAAATATTTAAAACTTGCTGAAATTCACATAATTATGTATTTAGCTGTAGGAACAGCTAATCTATAAGACCGTTACTAGGAAGCCGTGCCAAATAACTTTCAAATGCTACGCGAGTGAAGCCGCGGACGGCAGCTAAAGGTTTCAATGAAATCGTCTTACATCACTCTTTAGTTAAACTCTTAATTGCTTTTGTTGGTTGTCCGCAAACATTCATCTAGTTACGAGACGTAGGCATCATTATTTGCTCGTTGCCAACACATAGCCCATCTCGCTCGCTCACCAAATATTTGCTTCTTAACAAGAAACCTGACTTCACCCGCGGGTGCTGTAATAAACTTTTCTATTGTTCCATGTGGTTTGTATGCCTAGGCTCCGTAGGGTAATCGTTTTATTGTCTATGTGTTTACATTGCTTTTAATTTGCTTAGAATTTAGTTCGCTCGAATGTCTTCTTGTTGCTCTAGTTACTTATAAAGGTTGCTGAATCCGCGTGATGAACGAAATATCGCTTATTTCCATTTTTCTACTTACGCTATTCATAACTGTACCTATCTATTCGTTATTGCCTAAGATTATGAAAAAAAAGTTACCTATGTCATTGTATCAGAATTAAAAGTATCCAGTGACACTTCCCGAATTATCAATAACATAATTTTTCTGCAAAAAGTAGGTACTTTACGTTTGACTTTGAACTTTTTGCTATAATATACTTACTCGTATTAGAATCCAATAAAAATATTACGATTCAGTGCCAAATTCTAGGTTAAATTTGCAGAAAAGTAATCCGTGAACGCCAGATGTGCGCCACCAACTGTCGTATTAAGAAATTCTGCTTTCATTTTCACAATCACGATGAAAATAATTAACAAAGTCGAACAAATCTTTAATTATATTCAAACTTGATTAAAACAAGAATACATTTTCATGACGACAATCAGAACTTTTCGCCCTACCTTGTTTCATTTGAAGTTTAATGTAGATGTTTTCTGTTAATAGGTAGAGTAGGTACCTCTTATATTTTGAATAAATAATAAATTCAAAAACAATAGTTAAAATATTACGAAGTTAAATATGCTTTATTATTTATTGATTTAAATAAAATTTATACCGACACAACCTCTATCGATTTACTATGCTGATCCCCGTGGTTTTACCCGAGCTAATTTTGAAGTTCCCGCGGGAATTCCGGGTTAATAACAAATATAGATTGGCAATCCACCCAGTGCTTGATGGGCTTAAACCCGATTTAAACTTGAGCATTTACGGGTTTCATCGGGTTTAAACCCAAACACCAGGTTGATTGCCAATGCCAATCCATGCTAACAAACAAACAAACAAAAATCTAATCTTTCCTCTTTATAATATTAGCATAGATTTATGAAATATCTTGGACAGTGGATCCCTTAGGTTTATCCAGCGTAACTATAAGCAATGTATGTGTCCGTTTCAGTTTTTTTTTATAATAATGAGTAGAGTGCAGTGCTTGGTTGTCACGGCACAAGCTTACAGCTTATAGTGTAGGATCAAGTGTATTCTTGTGTTGTCAAGTGTTATAATAATTTAACTAATGTTAATTTATGTCCCAAGATCAAAATAAACGGAGTTTTTAAAGTTATATCTACTCTGTGTCTTTTTATGATGATCGTTCTTCAATTTCGACCGCAGCTACGAGCAATGAGCGATGACCTCTGACGTTAGACATTGACAAAGTGTTCCCGCGTACCAATGAAACCGTTCAAATACATCATAGCCCGTGACAGCCGTTCTGGCGACTATAAGTACTTGCGAATTGCCATATTTTATTTCTGCTAAGCTTCCTCTAATAGTAAGATTAATGATTGCAATTTTAGGAATGTTACTTCTGACTCAAGACCGAATACGAATGACTTGCACAAAATATAAATCGCAAAATAACTAATATGAAATTCAAATGTGTTTACCTTTTCGGGGGAACATGACTCAATATTAAGTGGTGAAAAAATATATTCCAGTAAGTTATCTTTTGAGATTCTGGTGAATATTTTCATTAGAATTATTTTATTTTAAGTATATAATATTTCGTAATAAAAATAAATAAGTAGATAAGATTTAAGGAAGCCTCAATAAACTTTTGTGTAACCCATAACTATAGAAATAATTTTGTAAAGTTGCATGGAAAATAGTACCTATACCTACAAGCATTATTGTTTTCTAAGTGTAGGTACATAATATAAGATGAGTGTTTCATATATTTTATATTCAGCTACCTATACATTACTAGTTTTTCCCTGTGGTTTTACTGGATAAAAATTCCGTCTCTGACAACGTGTATGCAAAATTTAATGATGATCAGTTGTGCTGTTAAAGATGTGAAAGTGTAACAAAGAAACAAAAATATTAAGGATACATTAATATAATTGTAATAATACTAGTGCTTTCATCGGTGAAATATAGTATATTTCATTACAAGTGCGGAAAGGCTGTCATTGCAAAGAGTTCCGACAAATGTCGACCCGAGCCGAGGCGCAGCCGAAGGTGAGGGTTGACAGTCGGAACTCTTTGCAATGACGGTTCCGCACGTGTACTGAACAACTATTTTTAATACAGTTGCGAAAAAATGAAGCAATTGAATAAAATAATAAAAACACAATAAACTCAACTAATAATTTATTTCTTATAAAAGTTATAATTTACATATACATTAAAATTGGTACAGTTATTTATACTAACCGGAGAAGTTTTAGGTTGCATATTTACTGTTTGAGACAAACTATTATTAATTTCGTATGATTGTTCATGTATATTTGCCAAAGGTGTTACACAATGGCGTTTGCTAGTTGATGGAATTGGATCTGATAAATTATCATTATCAACGAAGGTAGATGGACGAACTTTCTCTTCAGTATTGTCATGTGAAGGAGACGGACTGGACTTTAAATTAATGGATTGTGTGATTTTTTTCCCAGTTTCTAGTTTGTTGTTTAATGAATCAGCAATATATCCTTCTGCAACTTTGTCTGACTTCCAACCTCCTAATCGCTTTAAGGACATCAAATTGGCTCCTGAATCTGCGAATAATGTAGCAAGAGGTCCTCCTGAAGCTGTGCCCAGTATAATACTCAGCATCCGGCAGGTCAAGAAACGTAGCTATTTCTTTTGGCATATTACCAAATTTGTTTATCCCGACTGCTTGATTACTTCCCTTTTTGATAATTTTGGAAAAAACGGTCGGTTTTTGCTTTTCGAGACCGCTGATTCATATATTTTTGCACTATTCTTAGAAAATCTCCTTCAACAACAAAACTTCTCGGTATCTTATTTTTTGTATTCGGAATCTTGATCAGTAGCATTTTTCCATGGGCTTCAATATCTTTTAAAGTAATATTGGCTAACTCCTCTCTGCGGCAAGCTCCAGCAACTCCAAAAATCAGCGCAACCTACAAAAAAAGGGATTTCATTAATATTTTCTTAAATAATAATATGTTGACTGTATTTTGCGATTTCTTAAACTGAATACTAAAGAAAAATATAAGTATTTATTAATAAATTACCTTTGTGGCCAAATAACGATCATTGGGAGCTTCGTTCAAAAACCTTTCCACTTCATTCGATGTTAATATTTTCGACTTTTTAGTTGTAAAACCGTCTGATTGTCGTTTTAAGAAAGCATTTAGTTTTGGATATTCACTTATATCCACGTTGTTCCTTATTTTCAGCATACTCTTTATCATCGAAAACCTCGACCATAACGTAGAAGGTTTTAATTTTGCTGAGAGTTCGGAGAAGTATGCCAACATAACATTTTCTGAAAAACTATTTGCTTTTTTCTCTTCTCTCCACGCAATAAATTCGTCGTATGTAGATATGTAGCGACTTTTTGTCTTTTCCGGTAAAATGTTCTCCGAAGCATTTTGTGCAATTATACTGAGTTCTGGTGGTGTTAATTCAAATAAAATATCGTCGAAATTACTCATTTTGTGCAACAAACAACTAAACTCGCAAAGAACATTTTTGAAAAATGGCGCCAACCGTAAAAGAATGCAGATTTCTTTGATTTCTTCACCAATTCTGGATAAGCAAAGGGAACCATGCCCTTAGAGCCAAGTCTTCAGTAGATTTTTATATTGATATGAAATGAAAATGAAATTTAATGAGATGAAATGAAATGAAACCTAACTCATTGAATCAAATCATTAAATCTGATATTGAAACAAATTAGTAGCTTCTATTTAGAAATATTTGCATGAATCATATAAACGTCTATGAGTTTTTGTTAGTAAAAACTGGTTGGTTTTTTTCTTTTTAATAGCCATTATTTTGACAGTTGGGAAAGTGAACGCACTAGTTCGGGAAAGGTAAAGAAAAAGCTCGAGTGTGAAATAGTCCACATCCCGAACGCTATACGTCCCTGCAATACGCCACTTTTTGAGCAACTGTATTAAAAAAATATTTACAACACGCTGTCGTTTCTATAAAGTAGCGGAAAAATAACATACAATAAAAACAAAAGGCAATACACGGAACGGTCTAACATCGAGCCATCGCTCAAAGCGTCTGGCGTGCGTTTATATACTGACAATAGAAATTATTCCCCTCTAAGTATTGTGAGGATGCAAAAATACACGTCTAGCTGTGACGTTGAGTGATGCGTTCCCGCGCGTCTCTCATTGTCTGCTTCCTGAAAGAGATGGTACAGTATGAAATACTCCAGTTTCAATCGGGAGTGTCTCATTGAATTGGAAACGCGCGGTGCTGCCGCGACACCGCTGTTCGCAAACTTAAAAATTCATAATCCTTTTCAGTCGACTTCGTATGATTTTTGAAGAATATTTTGAGGAATGAAAAAAAAAAAATTAACTACCTAATTTATTCAGGTACATACTATAATGAGATTATTTGAAAGGCAGTGCTATACTCAAAGGTTATCAATGTGTCTACATGGCAAAGATTATCCTTTTTCTTAAATTTATTTCCTATATAAGCCTGACAGATGGTCGAGACAAAAATCCTTTAAAAATTAAGTTATACGCATTTTTAACCCTGTCACAGTATCGTTATAAACCTAACTATAACCTAAAATTTTTGAAATTTCGCAAACCACGCAACATGCCAATCAGAGACTCATTTTTGACGCTCTTCGATTATTATTTATCGATTACTTATAGAGTGAGAGAGCAAAAGATATTATGCCTCCTATATAATTGAGACACAAAGAACCGTTTCCACTGGCGGTCAACTTATGTTTTCATTTACTTGCTAAAAATTCAATTTTGTTCATTTTATGTACACAAGCACTGTACCTACAAAATCGACCACGTGCCGTCGTACGTGTGGAAACTGCTGCAATGCCGCTCAGCACACAGCCCCGTGATCCACTATTATGATAACGAAGCCCGGTTCCAGTGTAAATATTTAAATTAAAACAACACTATTCTGACTTTGTCCTGCGCCGTGTGTCATTGAAATTTACGCAAAGTCGATGCATATGGTAGTTGTCTTGCATTCATGTTACTGGTAAACTATGTGTGTATTCTGCTATATTTAGTAGGTAAATAAAAAACGCATCTTTCACGCATAGGTTAATCCAAACCATAATTTTATAAATGCGATAGTAAACTCGGTCTGTCTGTCTGGCTGTCTGTTAACTTTTTACGCCTTAAATACTCAACCGATCATCACGAAGTTTTGCATACAGGTTGTCAGGGGTACTTTTTACCCGTGGAGACTCTGAAATTAACAATTGTGAAACCACGGGGAAAGAACATAGTCAAAAACAGATAAGAGAAATTGAAAGAGTAATTAATGCCATCTATTGTTTAAAACTAATTTAACAAGCATCCAGCACCGGATCTTGGACTCATTGAGAACTTCATGCACGCCACACCACTTCTGTTGCTACTTTTATAATTAATTAAATTGTAGCTTAGACTAGGTCTTTATACAGACAGCAAACAATAATAAAGTTTACATACAGTAATCAAGAGGCTATAAAAAGTAAAAATACTCGCAGTAAAATATTATTAAACAGTCGATAAAAATACATGTCAGTATGGAAACTGACATTCAGGAAATCGTTTCATTTTATTATGCTAAAATAATCGTATATATGAGGATCCTTGTATAAAACTTACCTACAAAGTGAAGTTAAACACAAAATAGCTTTCTTATACAATAAAGAACTTCATTCTAATAATAAAAAACCTCATAAAAACCTATTATCTTATTTTAAAGAAATCATAAAGTCGTATCTATTGAAAATAGCATTGGGTCTACAAGTTCAAAGTAAGACGTCTGTGTGTAAATAGCATCCACATGTCGATGGTTGTCGGGAATTCTCGTAGAATCGGCACCTAAACTACGTATTGGCCCGAGTGGAAATAATCTTGAGTGGGAGCAGTTTATTACGTTCGCAATATAGCGGCGAGGCAAGGCGCGCGAGGACTCGATTGGCGCGCGCACTAGCGCGTTGAAATTGATTTCAAAATAATTTGGCTATCTGTACTCGTTTTCAAAGTCACAGTGCAAAATAGCAATAAAAATTGGAACAATAACAGTATTGGTCGATACGACATAGACCCAAAAGTTGTTCATTTATAAAAAATTAACTTCTTTTGTAAGATATTTAAGCAAACAACGTGCAAACGTGCAAAGTGACGTGCATAAAATTGATGACGAGGGAAACATAAACAAGGGGCAGATCGGGCTATATCGGACCAAATTTACTAAAGCAAAACCATAACCAAACATCTTTTCTTAAGCATATTTCGGGTCGCAATAATTAGGTTTTTTAATTGAAAACGCTCGAAATCTTATTTCCAAGATCCATTGATGAACGATAGAAGTTTCTAACATTCATACTAATATTTTGATCAATGTTCTACACCCAATGCGACTAAAACATATTTTAGGCAGGTAACATCTTCAATTTTTAATTTCACACAGAACATTTTATCTGCACCGTACCCTGCGTTGCATTGCAAGTACAATAAAATGCTTAGGTAACTCCTCGTCTAAACGTGTCAACAGTTTAAAACGTTTAGAGAAAATAGTTTAATACTATTTTAAGAAAATAGTTAAGTAGGTATTTATAAAATAGTTAAGTAGGTATTTATAAAATCTTGAATGAACTTTTAAAAACTTTAGTAGTTCATTTATCCAAATTGATGCAAAATCAAAATTGTTAAAATTAGTGCGATTGGCCCTTTGGTTTCTTAGGCGGCTGAAGAGATACTATTTGAAATGTGCACACTCGCGACATGATCATCAGTTGACTTATGTAAATGGATAAAAGCTCTTATTCACCATATCTATTGTCTTGTTTTACATGTACAATAGAAATAAAATCTTCGCTTCACGCAAAGATATGCTATGTCCCTGGTCAACTACGATACGAGTAATTATTATTGTGGGCGTTGATGTAGGTAAAGATTTTTTTTTGTATTATCAATGATTTTAGGATAGTTTTTATACCGCTATGTAAAAGCATCGGGCGAAATCATGAATCCTACGCCAGTGAAGCATCCAAGAGCGCCACGCCACGAGCATCAGCTAGTTGTTGAGATACCTATACCTAATGTGACGCGGACACGGGTCTACGAGTCGTCTGTCTATCCGGCGATTGTGTCGGAGCGATGTATTGGGCGAAGATCTTAACTATAGGCCCTTATACACTATGACCATAGCGCGACGCGATAAGATAAGGTGCCACAAATATTGCGTTACCTTCGCACTCAAAGAAGTTTCACTTAAAAAATACATATTTCACAACGTGTCTTATGGAAAACAGAATCATAATTTTTATTATTTTGACATTTCAAGCGTTCGGTAATGTTTTTGGGACGCGCGTTATGGACAAGCAATGTTGTTGGTCATAGTGAATAATGGGGCTGAACATGTTTGCTGTACGCCGTGTATTGTGCACCACGCCCACTATGTCCTGGACGGAACCCGTTAATTATGGACTGACTGATGCACCAGATGCGATGTCGGTTCGCATACTATTATCATACTATTGTACCGGCGGTGTTAATGCTAATCGTGTTACATCTAGTAGTAGGATTGCGGGAAGTAGATTAGTTCTGCTTTTGAAATTAGAATTGGGTTGGTTGCTTTTTTTTTAATATTTTCATACGCGAAGAAACAGTGGTATAAACAGAAGATTAGATGTTTCATGTTTGTTTAAAGCCGATATTAATTTGTAGGAATTGGTCGTAATGAAACAGTGTAGAAAAAGAAAGAAATAACATAAGACTCAATCACTCACTATAATATTTTTGGATATTTCTACGTTTAAACAATATAGATATTGTTGTTATATAGAGAAGGAATAAGATCCTTCTGCCATCTTATATAACTACCATTAAACAAAAAAGCTTTTTGCCTGCGTCAATAAAACAGCTGATCTCGTTGCTGACATTTTGAACGCGGTTAAAATTACACGAATCGAGGTTAACATCTACCAAAGACAAAGGGTAGACAGACGAACCCCACCTCCATCCAGATCACGTGTGAAAGGGTATGTGGATGCAAGAACACTATCCTTTTGCGAGTGTGACCGGTATGTTATTTTAATGAGTTTCGTACAACACAGCCCCGTGACAACGCCCGGGAGTGAGGTTGGCGCAGTGGCATATTAGTGACCCGGCTGAAGTGCCGGAAATATCCCTCCGTTTATGGCGTATCAAACCTTCAAAGAACCGCGCTCGTATAGTGATGTACATAAGCACTGTTTAAGTTTTGTCGATAGATGAATTTTGGGAATTATCAATTGAGAAAAAAAATACGTTATGGTACGCTGTATTTAGCGTTACAATATTCTTCAAGGGTTATGTCGAAAAATAAACATAATATTATGTAACTTTAGAATCTGTCAATAGTGGTTCATAATCGTGTTTGAACTTTGTTTATTTTCAATCAATTGTTTACTCAATTAACACAATTGATATCTGGGTCACTGAGCTTCGCTCGTTGTGTATAGCGCCATCTGTTCCTACGTAGAAAAACAATCACTCATTCTTCATTGCCTGAAAACACGGATAAAATGACGTTTTCTAAAAATAAAACCTAGCTAGATCGATTAATCGCCCCCGAAACCTCCTGCATACCAAATTTCATGAAAATCGTTGGAGCCGTTTCCGAGATTCAGATTATATATATATAATTGCTCATGTAAAGATAGTAGATATCCAAATATTAATTCTTAATGTTACATTTTATAATCACTGAGGTTAGGTTAGGAGGGACCTACTAAACCTTTAAATTAGCTAGAGCTGTTCCCCCCGAAGACACTCATGTTAATTTTTGAATTTCCTTGGGAACTCATTTAATCAAAATTAAAGTATTACTCAATATTTGTGCCCCGCGGTTTCAATCGCGTTAATTTCAGAGTTCCCGCGGGAATTCCGGGATAAAATGTACCCTATGTACATAATGATAATGTATAATTATGCTATATTATTGTAAAGTTTCATTTAAATCCATCCACTAGTTTTTGCGTGAAAGAGTAACAAACATCCATCCATCCATCCATCCATCCATACATACATACTTACAAACTTTCGCGTTTATAATATTTGCAAGATTATATTCTATGTCACTCAGGAATATTGTAACTCCTATTAGTGAAAAATGTTTTAGAATCTATTCAGTAGTTCCAATGATAATAATCCTCTACGTCCAAACTTAAAGTTTTTATATCTTTATAATAGCTACGTAATTCATAGTAGATTGTTATAATATCAAATAATAATAAAAAAAAATATATAAGTATCAGTCAATTCCTATTTGTCCATACTGTTTTATATTGTGGATGATGTTGGTCTGGGTGGATTATTATTTATTTAAATAAAGACAGCGAGATCAGTGACGAGACGATATATTTTTTATTCAGCGGACATTTACATCTGACATAGACAATTGACCACAGACAACATAGATTAGAATCTACAACATGCTCCTTTTCGACATTGACAAATGTGACATGACATTGACGTTTATGCTAATGACAAATTATGACATTTATGAAGTTTTGTAAACAAAGTTTCTGAAGTCTAAACTTTCTGAAATTTATGAAACTAACTTTATGAACTGAATTGGAATAACAATGTGATGAACTAAATAAGTATTATACTGAAAGAAATAAGTAGTTATAGTAGTGCAGAATTACGTACATTATTATCAAGACATTGAATTTTTGCGGTACACATTTATCTAGAATAAATTTATACTTGTGTTATTTAATTAAGTTAAACATTGTCATTTGAATAATAATTATGAAACTATAGGTACATTAAAAGTTTACATTGAATGTTTTTGGCTTTCTTATTTGCCTTCCTGATCTTGTCACATAGTAATAATCAGACTTTGGTTCAGATATTTCTTTCTTGTTCTGACCATTAGAATTATTATATGAACTTAGTTCAGGTGACTTTAGAATTGGCTGATTATTTCTATCAGAACATGGAGATTGACATGGAGACACATTACATTTATTTGGACTTTGACTTACAGATCTCTCAGTTCTGTTAGGACTTTGATTTTTGTTTGGAGACAAGTTATAATCATCTTGATCTGCATATTTATGTTTTTTACAACTAGGAGACAATGAATTAAAGTTACTATAGTTAGAAGACAAAGAATTGCTATAGTTATTATCCTCCTTCCTAAATGATAAACGAATGTGTTGACTATTTCTTCGATAAACATTACCATATAAATCTTTTATCATGTAGGAACGTGGAAATTTTGATTTAGATACAATAATACCTTTTGACCACCTTTTATGTGTAGGTTTCAGCTTAAAATAAACATTATCATTGACATTAAATGAATTATAATTTTTACAACTTTTATTATAGTATGACTGAGTTTTTTCCTTATTTTTAATTAAATTTTGACTATGATGTTTAAATCTTACAACTTTAGGTTTCAAATTAGTTAACTTACTGGGTACTTTAGTTCTTAAAGTTCTTGACATTAATAATTGAGCTGGAGAACACAAATTACCTCTTGGAGTGTTGCGATGTTGCAACAAACCAATAAATGGATCTGTGCCGGACTCCTCACACTTTCTAAAGATATCTTTGACAATTCTTACTGAAACTTCGGCTAAGCCGTTACTTCTAGGTAAGTATGGACTGGACGTTATATGTTCTATGTCCCAATCACTCATAAATTGCTTAAACTTTTCAGAATTCATGGGAGGACCATTGTCACTCACCAATTGCAATGGAATACCAAATCTTGCAAAAATTGATTTTAACTGTAATATAACAATATCACTTGTGGTGTTATTATTAAGACAAATTGTTTCTATGAAGTTTGAGTAATAGTCTACAACAATAAGATATTTTTTGTTATTATATTCAAAAAAATCTATTGCTACTTTTTGCCAAGGAAATTGTGATGTCTCATGAGATATTAATGACTCTTTACTTTTATTATTCATGAAAATTGCACATGATTCACACATTTTTACTTTATTTTCTATATCTTTACTAATGTTAGGCCAAAATACAGTACAACGGGCTTGAGCTTTAGTTCTTTCTATGCCTAAATGACCTTCATGGAGTATTGACAATATTTCAGACCTTAAAGAAGTTGGTATAATGACACAGTTATTTTTGAATAGAATATTATCTAAACAATGAATTTCATCCCTAATATGCCAATAAGGTAAGACAATTGGATCGGTGTGTTCTTTGCTATTCGGCCATCCATTCACCGTATACTCTTTTAATTTTTGTAAAATAATATCATCACTAGTATATTTTAAGATTTTTTCTAATTTTTCTTTAGAAATAGCTAAGTTTGAAGTAAGTAAATTGACATGAATTCGAATATTTTGATCAATTTCATCAAAAACACTATCATCATCACTATTTTCATACCTTTTATCACTTGGAGCTCGAGACAATGTATCAGACACATGCATATTAGAACCTTTTGTATAAGACACTATTAATTGGTACGCTTGTAGGGTAATCATCATACGCTGAAGACGAGAGGGTACATTATATAATGGTTTCTTGAATAAAGTAACTAGTGGCTGGTGATCCGTTTCTACATGAACTATTTGACCGTATATATACTGATGGAATTTTTTACATGCAAAGACTATTGCGAACAATTCTTTTTCAATTTGAGCATAATTTTGCTGGGAGACAGATAATGACTTAGATGCATATGCTATTGGGTTATTACCATGCATGATCACTGCTCCTACTGCATCTTTACTTGAATCTGCTGATATTCTAATAGGTTTCTTAGGATCATCAAATGTAGGAAATTGAAAATATGGTCTCTTTATTGCAACATTTAAATTTCTTGGATCTAGACAAAACCTTAGTTTTCCGTTTGGTTTTTCAACCAAGACTATGGAACTTACCCATTTGGTAGGCTTAATTACTTTTTGAATGACATTTTCACTTTCCATGTAATCTAATTCTTCTTTAAGACGTGACATTAAGGAATAAGGAATACGACGTACAGGACTGACTACAGGTTTTACATTTGGTTAATAATACTACTTACTGACTCTGGACATTGACACTGACCTTCGACTTTTGACTCTGACATCTGACTTTTTGAATTATTTGTGACTGAAAAAATTCTTTTAATAATGCCCAATTTTTCGCATGTATTTTTGCCTATAACAGTTTGACATACCATATCTGCTACTGCAAAATAAATATTAGAAGTTAGACCATTAGGAAATTGACACTTTAGATAACAGCTACCAATAGTTGGTATATTATTACCACTGAATGAATATAACCTGTTACTTAATTTATGAATAGGTACATATATTTTTAGACTTTTTAAGGTAAATTTTGATATTACATTTATGTCTGCACCTGTATCTATAATGGTGTTTAACATTTTACCATTATGAAGCTTAATTTTTAATTCCCATTTATTATTGTTGGGTTGACAGTTTACTGAATTAATTATGAAGTTTTCATTGACTTCTTGACTTACGGTGCCTACATTTTTATTTTTGAAGAAACAACACTTTGAAAAATGATTTAATCGACCACAATTGTTACACGTTACTCCTTTGGCTGGACACTTGAATCGATGTACCTCATTGCACCTTGTACATGTTCTTTTGAAATTTTGATTCCAGGATTGATTTCTTGACTGATAATTTTGATGATAATTCCGATTTAATGAGTTTGTACGATTTGACGACCTTTGACTACTCTGTGAAGATGATCTATTCCTCCGATGGTGACTTGAAGACCTGTTCCTTCTGTCTGTTGACCTTATAGAATTAATTTTTTCTTGAGTGACCTTTACATTTGTACTTTCATTGATGCTTCTCGAACGTTGTTGAGTAATTACATAATTTTTTGAAACTTTGATTGCTTTTTCCAATGTTAATTTTTCATCTAATAACAATTTTTCTCTTATATCATTATCTTTAATGCCAATGACCAACATGTCTTTTACTAAAGAATCTTTTAATTGTTCAAATTCACATGATGATGCTAAATTATTTATTACTGTTATGTAATCATCAACCGATTCATCTTCTTTTTGATGACGAGAGAAGAAGTTGTATCTTTCTACAGTTATATTTTTTGTCGGACTAAATTTATTTTCAAATAATTGGAGGACATCTTTTAATTTTAAAATTTTGGAATCTTGATCGAATGAGTTATATATTTCCAAACATTCATCGCCTATGAGGCTTAAAAGTACTGCAATCTTTTTATTTTCTGGTTTGGTAATCAGATCTGTAGCTTCTAAATAAATCTCAAACCTTTGTTTCCATAACTTCCATTGGTGGAAAACATTCGAGCACGTTTTTATATTTAGAGGTTTGATTCCTGCCAAAAATATATTTGTATTTTGCATACCTTTCGTTAATTCTGAAGATCCCACTTCTGACACCATGTTTTATATTGTGGATGATGTTGGTCTGGGTGGATTATTATTTATTTAAATAAAGACAGCGAGATCAGTGACGAGACGATATATTTTTTATTCAGCGGACATTTACATCTGACATAGACAATTGACCACAGACAACATAGATTAGAATCTACAACACATACCTGTTGTTTTTTTTCTATCACACATGCATGAGAGTTTTATATCGTTTATTTATATTACTCTAGTTCATAATCTCCATAATCTTCCAAACTTAAATAATGGACCAAGCTTCCATGCGTTGAACATAAAATACTTCCACAGAGGAGAAAAACGTAAGACTAGCAAGCAGCATGTCTAGTAAAGCTCGACAAATCAAGAAAATTGCGAAGGTTACGTTCACTATCGATATCATAAACAAAAAACAATGGCAATCACTAATAGCAAACTGTATTAATTTCATAAGTAGGTAACCTTATTTGATTTAGCTCTAATTATTTATTATTTTAGATACTTCGAGAAGTTAAATAGCAATAAGTTACGCAATATGTATAACAAAAATGAATTTGTTTCTTGGGAAGTAAGTAAATAACATTTTCTTACTATCTCTTTACCCAATTAATCATAAAATATATCCGTACATCTACGCACAAGTTAATGAAGCGTGTAATTTTTTCTACCATATTATTTACTCATGTTGTGCTTGACCTGTTTATTTCATGTAATGATTTCGTTCAGGTGGAAATACAAAATAAAATATTTCTGGAATAAAAGAGAACGTAAGATAGGCAATAAATATCACCATTTTCAATATGCTGTCATATCATGAGTGCTTTAACGAAAGTTCACTCGTAACTATAGGTATAATTCCTAAACTAGACGTATCGTAATTATCCTAACCTACTACTTTTGAGGCAGGCGATGAATCTAGCACGCGGGCCTAGCACCGCCGCTTAGGTGGGTCAAAGGCCTACCCAAATGCTAAGGATGAGTGGCCGATGAACCTACTAAAGGGGGACCAGTGCGGATGAGATGGGCTGCATACGCTCCCAAATTTGATTCTGATTTTCTCAAATTTAATTTGATCTAAATAAAAGAAGATCCGTATAGTTACGCCCCCTTAACAAATAGGGTGAAATACCTACTGGTGCATTACACGGCTCTAAAATCTCTTCCTAAGCATCGACAACTTTCATTTAACTATTCCAACACCGTTTCATCACGGGCCACTCAATGTACCTAAGTAGGTACCTATATCGGTGACCAAAAACAACAATAAATAAAAGATTGGTGTCTTATTAATTTCAAGGCCATTTTAGCTTTTATTATGCTGATATTAACAATTTTTTAAGCTTTTTCCACGTAAAATCTACTTAGTCGAAACGGAAAACTAATAATTGTCAATTTCATGCCAAATGTAACATTGATTTTCATAAAAAACAGTAACTGTTCGATATAGAAATGAATTATGGAAGCTTTAACAAGATATTATGGGGTCGTTATGGCGGCTATAACAGTAGATTATTATCCTAACTTCTCTCAAAACAGCTTTCTGGGTAGGGCGGCGACAAGCGCGATCAAAACAGCCTATTCGTGTCTATTAGGTGAAATGAAAACGGTCGTTAGTTTTAACTTGGCCTCAACCTCGCTGATAGCGCGTAATTTAGTATTTTTATCTCTTGTCATTTTATGTTACATTGGGTTGTCTGTACATGAATAAATGAAAAATAAACGGTTTCGTGTACTATGTCGTGTATCACGCAAAAACTAACTCAATTAAAAGAGTAACTTGTAAAAAAGTATCTATCCAAATAAGTAGAACAAAGAGTTCTCGAGAAAATAGCAACAAAGATTGTGAAACCGCAGGCATAATAACATGCTGCCATATTTTACAAATATTTAAAATTTACAAGGAAGTTTTATTATATATACCTATGCCTATATAGTTTATAAAAAAAAAACAATAATAAAAAAACTATTTTTTAAAGTACCTAGTTATTTATCTAGGTATTGACTTATTTTTTAATGTTAGGAGAAAAATAAAAAATAAATGGTCCGAC
Source organism: Zygaena filipendulae (assembly GCA_907165275.2). NCBI lineage: Eukaryota > Metazoa > Arthropoda > Insecta > Lepidoptera > Zygaenidae > Zygaena > Zygaena filipendulae. Next base: position 5,270,553 of record OU015650.1, read on the forward strand.
AAAAATAAAGGATAAAAAACGGTTTCCCTATAGGCATAAATATCTTTTTATAATTTACTCGTGTAACAACCAAAATTTACCGTCACAGAATATAAGCAGTCAGAATCCTTAATCATCATAATATTAGGTAGTGAAGAATTTTTAATTTAACCAAACCTATCTGAACAAGTATCTAGTTTAATTAATGCAAACGAACCATAGTGTATCTCTAATGCTAGCCTCAGCTGGGTGCCAAAGGACTACTTACTTTAAAAACCGAGATAGGAAAGCGTAAAAGAATATAAAGGCAAGTGAATTGGCACGGAGAATGAAGGGGGCGGTCAATCGAAGCACCGAGACGACTCATTACACGCTCGCGTTGAGCACCAAATGGAGTTCAACCTTTGCTTTTATCTATGAAAATGGACACTAAGAAAAAGTTTATGTTGTCTTTAGTTTTTTCAGGCTGGAAAATTATGACCTTAGGGTTTTTTTTTTACCAACAGTCATGTGCAATTTTGTACGCCTCTCTAAATGACACAATACACGTTTATTAATGATTAGCTGACCCCCGCGGTTTCACCCGCGGTAATTTCGGAGTATTCGCGGCAATTCCGGAGTAGAAAGTACCCTCATCACTTTGGATCACTGTAGCTCCTTGGTTCTATCTAATTGGTTCAGTAGATCCAGAGATTATAATCTCACAAACTCCGGAGTTCCCGTGGGAATCCCGGGGTAAAAAGTACTCTATATGCCACTCAGGATCACTGCAGCTTTTTAAAAATGAAAGAATCTTCAAAATCGGTTCAGTAGATCCAGAGATTATCCCCTGCAACCTCACAAACTCACAATCTCCGAAGTTCCCGCGGGAATTCCGGGATAAAAAGTACTCTATGTCACTCAAGATTAGTGTTGCTGCTTATAAATGAAAGAATTTTTAAAATCGGTTTAGTATATCCAAAGATTACCCACTACAATCTCACAAACTCACGAACTCACCAACTCAGGAGTTCCCGAGAGCATCCCGGGACAAAAGTACCCTATGTCACTCGAGATCAATGAGAATGCCGCAAGGCATTAAGTTCGCCACTTGTACATACTGTGCAATAAAGAATAAATAAACAAATAAATGACTGTAGCTTCTTATAAGTGAAAGAATTTTTAAATCGCTACAATCCCCACCCACAATCCAAACCCACTATAATCTCACAAACTCATGAACTCACAAACTACGGAGTTTCCGAGGGAATTCCGGGATGAAATGTACCTCGTATCACTCTGGATCACTGTAGCTCCCTATACCTAAGTGAAAGAATTTTTAAAATCGATTCGGTAGATCTAGAGATAGTTGTTTCGCCTTGGTTTTACCCGCGGGAAGTTAGGAGTTCCCGCGGGAATTCCAGAATAAAAAGTATCCTATGACACACAGGATCACTGCAGCTCCTATAAGTGAAAGAATTTTCCAAATCGGTTCAGTAGATCCAGAGATTCCCCCTACAACATCACTAACTCACAAACCTACAAACTCACAAACTTTTCCTTTTATAATATTAGTATAGATTATATTACCTTTGACGCAGTAGAATACTAACGTATATAATGTATCTCACGTATCTACTAAATATAAAGTAAATCGAATTCATTCTTTCTTTGTTTACTTTAATCTTTAATACCTATATACCTACTTATTAAACGTTAGGTAGTTAACACCAGTAGATTTCATTAACATTATTAAAGGAGTTAAAATAGTACCACCCGCTCCAAAAAAAAAACTTCCAAGTTAATACGTACTAGCTGTCCCTCGCGGTTTCACCCGTGCTAATTTCAGAGTTCCTTCGGGAATTTCCGGATGAAAAGTACCCTATGTCACTAAGGATCACTGTAGCTTCCTTTATGTGAAAGAATTTTCAAAATTGGTTCAGTAGATCCAGAAATTACCCTCTACAACGTCACAAACTTACAATTCATAAACTTACAAACTTTAGCTTTTTATAATATTAGTATGGTAGATAAATATAATCGATCTGTAGAATAGGGTGAATACAACATTTTGAATCATAATAATTAACTTAACATTTAAATACCGCAAAACTGTCATCGAGAAAATTTCTGGTCACCATATTATAACATCTTATTAACCTGCTACTGATATCTTTTTAAATGAAATATCTTGGAAAATATGCTTTTAAAACGGGAGGAACTTTCACTTCTGTAAGAGCCTTTCTACCTACTGCATAAGATTTTTTCAAAGTAGAGTACTGCAACTTAAAAATACCTCCTAAATTACCTTTACTGATCATGAGTTAAAAAGGCGAAACGGAAAAGATTTCTGCATTTTAAAAAAATATAATAATATGATTCCCTCATTATTTTGAGTATGTAGGTATCTATCTACAAATTGGATTGGAAGCCAATCTAGACATTGGACAGCGGAAAAAAAATATTGCCTGAACTTATTGTTTGCATGAAGACAACAATATTCGTTTAGCATACTTTATTCAGTTTTTATTATTCTTTAATAATTGCTTTAGGATATAATGCAAACATAAAAATGATGTTAGCTAAACAACTGATTTTGTATAGTAAAAGATAAATAAAACGAAATGCTTGTTCACCCTTCCAACTCAAACATATGCAAACAAAACATCTATACGTTTTCATTACGGATTGACAAATAAGTGGTGTTATTGTATGAAATTGACTGAGACCGGGCGCCAAAAGGGTTGACATAATAATTTCGCTGCTGTGTTTCATTTAGGGGAACCCTTAGATGAAAATGATTTACAGAAACGCATTTAAATCTATGCGATAAAAGGTGTAGGTAGAGTTCTTGTTTATCAATAACCAGCTGTGCCCCTCGGCTTCCCCCGCCTGAGTTTCGAAATTCCCACAGGAACTCCAAAGTAGCCTAATTTACTCCTTATAGCATCAGCTAATTAACAGTGAAAGTCCCGTCAAAATCGTTCCAACAGTTTCGAAGACCCGCGGGAGTTTCGGAAATCCCCCAAAAACTCCAAACCTCTTCTATTCTTCTTCTCCATACAACAACAAACACAAAAAACAAAGAATTAGCGAAATTGGTCCAGCCGTTCACGCGTGATTGGTGACCAGGGGAAATAGGGACACATTTTTATTTATATACGAGTATATAGACTAGCTGTTTCCCCGTGGTTTCACCCGCGGTAATTTCGGAGTCCCCGCGGGAATTTCAGGATAAGAAGTACCCTATGTCACTAAAAACTACCATAGCTTCCTATAAGTGAAAGAATTTTCAAAATCTGTTCAATAAATCCAGAGATTACCCGCTACAACGTCACAAATTCACAAACTTACAAACTTTAGCTCTTTATAATATTAGTATAGATATAGATAAGTTTCCTTATTTAATTTTTACCCCGTTCCATTGTTTTCTGAAGGGGCGACGAGCAAAGAGTATAAAATACAAACATCGTTTGCTGCGTCGCTTTAACAAACAGATTAATCCAATTGCTCACTGAACTGTTAAGTGGTAGCAACGAGTGGCAACATATTGCTACAGCCAGTTAATAACAACTGATACCATATTTTATGTTACAGTAAATTAAAGCCTAGACTGACGTATGATAATACTCAATAAATGAAATTAAATCAGCGTCGTCGAACTTAGTTTCACGGCATAATGCTGAGTGGCAGCCATTTTGGTACCAAGTACCTATTCTCTTTTAGTTTAAGACTCACGCTTGTACCTACTTATTTTATTTATTTTTATGGTATCAAATGAAATTTTTCTGTTCTATTGTATTCTATTCTAAATTATCGATATGTAATTCAATTTAATAAATCCCTACTAATATTATAAATGCGAAATTAACTCTGTCCGTCTGTTACGCTTTCACGCCTTAACGGCTCCACAAATGATCACAAAATTTTGCATACATATTGTCAGGGAAACAGAAAAGGATATAGGTTACTTTTTATCCCGGAATTCCCGCGGGAACTCCGAAATTAACGTTGGTAAAACTGTATTAAATTTTGCATACGATAAGTTGTCAGGGGTGTAGAAAAAGACATAGGGTACTTTTATCCCAGAATTCCCGAGGGATCTCCGAAGATAACGCGGGTGAAACCGCGGGGAACAGCTAGTACGAAATATACTTAGTTTTTGCGATTAGACAATGACTCATGTAAAATGTTATTTTGTACACGATAAATTTGGATGAAATATTTATTGTTTCTTTTCTTTTTTCGGAACATTTCATGTAGCTCCGCGCTCGCACCGACGGCACTGAGTTTGAAAATTAATTTCTTTGGTTACTAATGCGTGAGTAATCGCCTTACGGGACGGGTTAAGCTAACATTACAATCTGCTCACTTATATATTTTTGTCCTCCACTTATAATACGAGAATTTCCCTAAATGAAAACAGGAAGATGGTTCAGCACAAATGTACCTAGGTAGCGTAATGAGCGAAATCTTTAACTTCGGTAGATAGAATATATTATAGTCATTTCCCTATTTGTAGTGCAGTAAGGTTGATTTCAGCCAATGTATATGTATTTTATTTGTTTCCTTAAAAAAAAAACTTACATAACTATAATAGGCTCATTATAGATTTATTTTGCAATGGATGAGTCATAATAGGTATAATGAGGGGCCGGTTCAGGACTTGTACGTCACTTCCTTAACAATCACTTCCAACTTTTTTTAACGAAGGCTAATTTGGTAATTAATTGTCCTTTTTTATCGTTTATTAATTAATCAGTATTAGTTACCTATTAGGCATGATAAAGAGCCTAATGCTGCTCGTGAGTGAATTCTGTTCTCTGCGATTGAAATCAGCCTAGTGCTCATCTTTATCCATCGTTATTTGCTTTAGAGCGGTAAATAGTATCCAATGATACAATTTACGAAGAATGTATAACTTGCGACTTTTTTTATAGAAAATTCTATTTTATAATATGTGGCAGTTGCCATTATTTCTCCATAGGAATCCATTCAAATTCCCTACTTTTTATTCCATAATAAAAAGTAGGTAATTTAAGTCCCAGATTAGAAAGACTGGACAAGACACTGTAGAAATATTTTCAAAAATGACAGTTTGTTTTTAGAATTTATTATAGGTGAAGAACTTAAACTAGTTTCTGAGTAAGAACAAGAATAGCAAAGTAATTGAGTTTTCGAAGATGGTGGGCCGACTCAGATATTTTTAAAATATGCGAGGCCAATTTCACGGAGTCTGATCTTCGGTGCTTAGTTAGGCGTCGACCAGCCCGAAATGAATTATTGAAACAATCACTAATACTGCTTTTTCCGCTCCGAATCTTGAAAAATAGGTACGGTAATGTTATTTTAAAGAATTGAGATTTTGCTTCATAACAGAAATATTTCAGCCATCTGTAACATTTTTAAAAATTATAATGTGCCACCGTTAAAATGTATCCGTTCCAAGCACTTTATTAATTTTCTATGTTTATTGTGTAATCTGATTTTGTTAAAATATCAGACCATCAGAGTTTAGTCTTTCGCAAATTTGGAATTTCCTTACACTAAGTTGTTTTAATATAAATTGTTTTATTTAAGTTTTAAATAATATATTATTTGTATTGAGTCTTTGTCAAATAAGTTTTTGTTATTCTTTAATTTTTTTTCTTGCGTCTGACAGCGAATATTATATATCGACTACTGGACGAATAGTCTAAAATTTATCGGTCTAAAAACATAACCTATACCTACGTATTGTTGTAAATATACACACCGGCAGAATTAGCGGAACATAAAAAGGCAGAGTATAGAAATAGTTACGTATATATATTAAAACAAATAATAATTAGACTTGAATTAATAAATTAATATACATCTTTTAACACTTTAAAAGTTTGTAATTAAATTATTAAATTTTATTTAAAATAATAATAAAAAAAACACTTTTTCTCTAATTTGTGGGTACACAAATAATGTTGCAAATTAAAGATTACTGTGATTTTAACACTAAATAAATGAACGATTAATAACGTGTGTTTCCCCTTCGTGATTAAACTTTTATTTGCAACATTGTCTGAGTTCTCACAAACTAGAGACTTTTTATTTTATTTTTTAATTTTGATTACTTTTAATAAAATTTAACTAAAAACTTCTTAAAGTCGATGTTAAAACATGTATATTAGTTTATTACTTCATGCCTGATAATAATTTGTTTTAATATATATACGTAATCATTTCTATACTCTGCCTTTTTATGTTCCGCTAATTCTGCCGGTGTGTATATTAATATGTCGTTATAGTTCTTAAAAAGAAAAGAAGAAAATGCCTTTGAAAATCATAAACAAAGGAGAGAAACACAAATAAGTACGTAATAGTCATTGAGGTAAAACATAACTATCCTACGTCTATGTTCAACAGGGTTGTTAACCTTCCGTATAGGCCGGGAAACGCCCTGCAGCTTTAAGTCTATTATTAATGACAAGCCCTTTCCCGCCCTTCCCCGCCCTTCCCCATAGCGAGTGTGATGCAAATTATTGCATTGCATAATATTTTCTTCCGACTCACGTAAAGTAAACAGTAAACACGCCTGTAAGTACAGTCAACATGGAGTTGAAAGTTGTTGAATCTTATTGCAACGGTGATAAAGTTCAACAATTTTATTTATCAAAAGTGTTGTGCTTTTTTTGATGGCGATTGTATTTACACGGCAGTGAATGTTCAGCACGCGACGGCTCTACCTATAAAAATGTTAATAGTTTGGTCCTACATTATTAGTTATTACAACACCGATTCAGTTTTTTTTTGTTTTGTTAATGAAGTGATTTGTTTGTTTGAAATTAACAAAGCAGTCTTGAATAGAAGAAAAATTTAGCTTTAAAGGTTTTTATGTCACCATAGTTTAAATTGCAAAAAATCTTTTTAATAATAATAATAATTCATTTATTTGCTGAATATGGTATACCTACATTAGGATGTTAAATTAGAATTCAAACCGCATATTCGCCTTGCTGGCGTGCAAATTTTTACTGAAATATTGTAACTGTAGCAAATAAATCATAATCATAACAATATAAAAAAATAAAATATTAAATTAAATTAAAATATTAAAATAAAAATACAAGTTAAAATCAAAGTAAAAGCAAGTCAAAATCAAAATCTAGTATTATTATTTAGTGAAGTAAAATGCAGTAAAACTACACTAGAAGTCTAGAACTGACTACCTATCTCTAAAAGCTTTACTATAAATGCATAATATAATAGTTAATAAGGAATATCGGTACCATTTATCCCTACTACTCTTTTTTGGGTACATAAAATTTAACTTTTTTTTTTTAGCTCCAATCAAATGTCGAGTTGACAGGTTGCGTGTACATTTATGGGGCCAGTTATATTCTCTTGCAGATCAGTATCCTAGGCCCGTAAGTGCTCCTAGCGCTCAATTATTTTTCAATTAAGCTTGATTAATATGATTACACTCAAAAAATGAGTAAAATAAGTGAAAGTTTTTCGACCATTAGATTTCAATTAAATAATTTGTAATTACTTTTATTAGTTGAGTGACCGGACCGTCACGCAAGTCGTTGCGGATGGGAATACATGTTTTAGTGGATTAGACTATGGGCAGTTTTATTTTCACTGTGCTTAGTTACAGGTACCCGCCTAAGTACTTAAGTAAATGATGTATGTAAGGGTGACTCCCACCAAAAAAAAAAACTTAATAAACTTACCGATATATGTGAATATTTGTTTCGGGATTCCCTCGAGAACTATTTATTCATTGTATACGGGAATAAAAATTCACTATCCCAAATGTTAGGTCTCAGACATAAGTTTTTTCTTGATGTGAGTTCAAACAAATCGACAAAACTAAGACTACTAACTACTTTTTTCTAAAAAGAACGAAATGGATTATTTTTTTCAATTTATTTAACATAATCCACAGCAGTTAACAACTATGTCCACATAATGATTAACCCTACTGCCAATAACGGATTAAGATTAGGTACCTACCTACTTATATATTAGGAAACAAAAAGAAATTACTTTATCCCATTTATTTCTACTCCGTTGGTATACTTTATTCCCACAATTTGTTTTTTATGTTTCCAATATACCTATATATGTAGGTACTTATATGACAAGCCAATGCTTCAGGTTCAGGCGTATTATGTAATGGCTTGGTAATATAATACCTAGTGTAAATTTAATAAAAATGTATAGATTTTATTTTGACGACCCTAATTTCGTCAACATGTAAGATAAAAATGAAACGTGTGATATATACCAAAATTTTGCTTAATAAATGTATATTCAACACGAATTAACCTTAGAGCTGAAATGAGTTGTAACACATACATTATTTATTCTCACTGCTAATTAGTTTCCTATGCTTTGTTGGTACTTACCTACACAGTACACAGTACACACTATATCTAAGTACCTACTAACTAGTTTAAAGCTAGACGTAGACAGTTCCTCAATACCTCATTTACCTTAATTCATAAATAATTTACCTGTTTATAATATCTACTACACTTAGAAAATATCGTCCTTATTAATTTTTATTCATTTAAACTAGTTATTCTCCGCAGCTTCGCTCGCTTTAATCAGGTCATATTGTCACGAAATGCAATTTCATGAAACGGTTGGATGTTTGGATGTTTGTTACTCAATCACGCAAAAATGGCTGAACGGATTTGGATGAAATTTGGCATGCACGTTGTCAGGGGTACAGAGAAGGACATAGGGTATTTTTTATCCCGAAATTCCCACGGTAACTCCGAAATTACCGCGGGTGAAACCGCGGGGCACAGCTAGTAAATATATAAAAATAACCTAAACCTAGTGTGCCACAGACAGCGGAGCAGAGCTCAAGCAACCGGTGGTTAATAAGAACACAGAGACAGAAACATCCGATTATTGTTGTTAATAAGTTCTTTTAGTGTAGGAAGTCCGAACACATGACAATATATTATGTGTACATTCGCTTCATCTGGTCTTTGCTATTGGAAATAGTGGAAAATACGGTAAAAACTATCCGACAACAGCTTGCTGGTTTCGATCGCCTACTCGTATGATATTGGGTTACTGATACCATTCACAAAGTATTTATATTTTAAAAAGAATTTAGAATTTCTATATAGGTATACTTTGGAAAAACATTTTTGACTTCCATATTATTGAGAAGATACAATTTTAGGATGAGTATAAAGGTACCCATTACGGAAGAGATTCAAAGTGATCTGAAGTGATAAAGTAACAAAAGATATAGATTATAGAGTAGGTATTATAATAGATACCTATAAATTCTATGATAGTACTCGTAGGCAATAATTCTAAAATAGTCTCGTCAAATCTTTTAACAAAAAATATTCAAATCTGTGTTAATATGTGTATAACTATTAATATAAGATGCTTTTGTACATACACTTAGTAAGCAATAAATACTTGAATACTTGAATACATTCTTTATTATGAATAGTTTTGATGAACTGAATAATAAGAAAGAATCATAATATTCTTGTTTAGTTATTTATTAGGTATCTGCCGTATCTATACCTAGCAAAAATATCGCAAAAGAGGGACATTATGTCTTAATAAATGAACTTGTGATCAATATAACATCATTGCTTGTGATGCATGAGAAAACACGTAGCGTATTATTTGCAGAGGTGATGTTTAGATCACACGTGAGCAATATTAACAATAGGTACGTAATATTAATTTTATAATATTATAGAGTCAATGTGTTTCGGAACTTGGGGAAACAACATTGATTTGTTTTTGATTGATTTCATTATAAGTTATTTGAAAAAAATTATGAACAACTATTGTAATTTCTAAAACTGTACTACTTACAAACAATAACAGAGTTATTATCTTCTTATATACCTACTTTAATGTACCTTTCCCTGAAACTTTGAAGATTTCTTATTGATAAATTTCAACTTGATACTTCAAAGTGTTCCTGAGCGAAAGGGTCTTGACACAGAAGAACAATAAAAGTAATCCTATAAGAGTTTATTTTTTTATATTTCTTATAACATCAGTTATCTTCCAGTGAAAGTTAAAATCGGTCCAGTCATTTCAGAGATTAGCCGGAACAAACAGACAGACACACAAAAAAATTTAATATTGATTATTTTATGTAAGTAGCTACCGTATATTTACTATGCATTTAGTGAAAAGCTGTTAATTTGGAATTACAAACAGATAGGGACTCCTTTTAATAATATATTTTAGATTTATTTTAGGTTAGGTTAAGTTTAGTTTTTTATATTATATATATATTAAACAAAAGAAAAAAAAACAGATAGGTACTTCAATTTTACTTAGATGTCTTATAGATAGTTATAGTTATTAAAGTTACCATGAAATATAATAATGCATTCAGTGCTTAGCACTTTAATATATTATATCATTATGGTGTCTTAGCATAAGAAAGCAAAGCATATTGTTTATGAAAAGGGGATATCACTCCATGAAATATAGCCGCAATAATATGGATAGACACATTCATGAATTATGCATACTAGACGAAAGCAATAATCCACCAGCGACGCAGAGCAGAATAAGTTATTTTGTTTATTTGCTTTAATATTTTATGATCGTGATGACGTGGTCATATTTCTATATCACAATCAAAACAGAAATAAGTATAATACATAATATTTATCTTCGTTTCCAACCAGCTATTATGTAGATGGTACTCGTATAATAAATTAAAAGATTTGTAAGTAACATTTATCCAATGAAAAACCGACATACCTACCTACCTATCACTTAGTAGGTAGTAGTAGGTATAGGTATCTATTACACGTGCAAGAAGTGAAACTTTACAGAAAAAGAGTGGCATGTTAGGTTAGAACGAAGTTTTTTCCATATTAAATGTTCGCAATCGTAAACATAGTCCGTCATGTCCGTTATGCGTGAAAAGAGGCAAAAATATATAAAAACTCATTTCCAAAAAAAAAATACAGTTCCTTTGTTTTTCCGTAGAGCAGCCGTCCTTTGCGTGCGATATAGAACTTCATTCTAAAAGTACAAACAATAATTTTTAGAAAAACCGCGACCGTCGCGCAAGCGATCGAAATCTAACGTAGATAAATAACTGTTTGACCACAACTGCTTTAATACAATATTGTCACAAAAATATTATTAAGTATATAGCGTATTTTATTTACTTATTACGTTACTACGTTATTATACTTATTTTTCCTTTCGTTCTTACTTCGAAAATAACGAGAAATTTGTTCGATTTTGATTCTCATCATACTTACAATTAGGCAATAAAACAGGCTGATATAGGTACTTAAAGTCCTAACAACAAACAAAAACTCACAAAATAAACACGAAGGTGACCTCTAGCCATCAACAAAAATGAAAAAATCTATATCTAAATCCATGCTTTTAAAAATGGAATCGCATTACCTAATGAATTATTTAAAATGCTGGCAGTCATCGGAGTGGAATAATCTTGTCATCTCTGTCACAGTGGTGGAGTGTCGATGATCGCCGCGCGGCGACCGGCCTCGCCACGCGCCGGGTGGATGGAGGTAATCGCGCGCGACGCGGTCTCAGCAACGCTGGCCATTCCGATGCTAACGTTCTATGGAAATGGCTAATGTTGAGGAGCATTAAAAATTTACTACACTGTTTGGGTAGTGGTCATCGAACGTGAAGGCAGTGTTTAAAGAAAACCACACCGCTTCGGCTACAAGGTGTCAAATTAAACAAGGGACGCATTGAAACCCTTGATAATAATTCATCTTACATGTGACTAACTATTCACTACATAATTATTATTATAAAACAAAGCCCCCCGCCGTGTCTGTCTGTTCGCGATAACCTCAAAAACTACTGAACAGATTTTCATGCGGTTTTCACGAATAAATATAGTGATTCATACGATGTCTCAAAGTTTTGTGTAACTGTTGTGTAAATTGGTTGAAATATAACGATAGTTGTTGGAAAAGTCGAAAAAAGCCAAGCCGCCTACGTTGTCAGGGGTACGGAAAAGGACAAAGGGTACTTTTTATCTCGGAATTCCCGCCCGAACTCCGAAATAAATGCGGGTGAAACCACGGGGAGCAGCTTGTAAGTTGTAACAGTATAAAATAAAATAAAAAACAGAAAAATGCTGTGTAATATATATTTATATATCAATTATCTCTATATTTAGTCCTTTTTTATGTCTTAGTTTATAACTTTTTTAGTTTTAATACTATTATTTTTATTTATTTTTCGTTTTTTCCATAGGTTGCACACCCCGTCCCTTTTATCTCTCTGTCAACCCAATGGTTAACTGTCAGAGAATGCCGCAAGGCATTAAGTTCGCCATTTGTACTATTTTGTGCAAGAAGAATAAATAAATAAATAAATAAATAAAAACTTGGATAAAACTTGACTTTAAGCAGTACAAAGAAAAGGCGCGTTAAATGACACAGGGTATGATCCGTCAGCACGACAACTACTTGTATTTTATGTGGTTATAAAGACAGAGTTGTTATCTACTGATAATTCCAAAAATCATATAATATGTGCAAAATCATTTTCATCAATTGCCAACTCGACATCAAACCATCGATGTGTCACAAATGCAAGCCTGCAACGAGCATGCATCCGACACAGTCCGCTTTGTTGAGCAAAATCCAAAACAAACAGCACTAACAATCGTTACAGGCAAAGAGCTTAGCTTTGTTACGTGTAAAATATAAAAAAACACTCACGAATCATATAACATAAGTGTTATTTATATGAAATAGTAATTTTTACATAATACAGAATTTTAAACTCTTTATTTAACTATGAGATTTTACAACTCAATGACTAAGTGTCACCTACTCGTATCAATATTATAAAATATTTAGACCAGTTTTTATGTAATTGTATGTAGTTTTTTAAAACAAACCACGATTATCTGAAACGTCCTAACCTTTTCTTGTAATTTTTACTCACAGTAATCAAAGACAAAACGAGTTGAGGTGTTTGGCTTTAATATTAACTATGTCAGTACTTTTAGGGGCCGAAATTTGACCTTTTTTACATTTGGTTTTTTGGTAGGATTGATTTAACATAGGTAGAAATATAATAATATTATTAATTAAATTACCAACCTACTATAATTTGTTACCAGGTACAAACTATACTCGTTTTATTTCACTCTGTTCAGTTTCAGTGTGATTTCATACTCACAAATCAAGATTTAGCACCTGCAACTTAAATGTTGATTTTGGTTTAGGGTTTTACTGTGAGATAAAACGAATGTAGTTGGTTCTCTATGACCATATAAAGCCACTATCGTCAGTGGTCTCATCATTAAACATTGCTAGTCTTATTCATATCAACAAAAAACCCTTAGCTGATGGATAATAAATGTTTTGAAGGAAAAAAGCTGGCTGTACGGCACGCAAAGTTCGCGGGCGGTGGCACCCGAGTCTGAAGTAACAATTACCTGGTCATGCGAACAAACGATCCATCACCCAGTTGGTCAGTGCCACTGGCAATAGGCGCTCGCCTCTTATACCACGGTTGGGCAACGCTAAAGCAATTTCCTTATTCCTTATCTCTACCTACCTGAAAGCAGTTACTTCGCGCCGTTTGTTTAACAGAATTAATCCAATTGACAACAATCTTTCGCGAGGTCGTCGGTACTTATATACCTGCGCTGTTTGCGTTTTGTTTCAATTTTATTTCCGTCTTAGCAGTAGGTAAAGCGAACCGTTGCGTTGTTGTCGTCAAAGTTTGTCACGATTCTAATTTTCGGAAATTTGGAAAGTTTTCTATCGTTGTGTATGAAATTGTAAAGATATGTCTTATTACAGTGTTAATAATTTTAACTGTAATAGGTACTATTTGTTTATTGAAAATATAATGTAGGCAAGAACATGAAAAAGTTTCATAACTTTTAACTAATTTCTAACTAATTTCTACGAAAACAATGCACTCTAAAAATATTTATAGAGTATTTTCATACAATATATTGTATATAGTTACTAACTGTAATAGAACTACTCGACCGATCATCATGAAATTTTCCAGCATGTCGTCAAGGGTACTTACAGAAAAAGTCATCTAGGGTGCTTTTTATCCTAGAAATCAGGTGGGAACTCTAGTTTTAAAACAGGCGATACACCTAGTACTGATACAAGTAAAATTTTATTTGCATAGAGTCTTCATTACTTGAACTTTGAACTCATGATAATAAAACCTGAGCGTTATTAATACTTAAACCTCTACGCGCATCAACATTCACGACCTCGTTCTAATAAAAACGCCATATTAATAATAATTCTTGTGAGAGTGTGGCTTTAAGCCGCTTAAATCAACCCCGCACTTTATGCGCATAATTCTTTAATATATATAATATTTCCTTGATATATCTACTCTGACACCTTCCTATATTGCAGTTGAATTTATCGACGCGACGCCTCGTTGTCGGGCCTTACTGTCTTTGATCATTAACATTTTCTTAAACGCTTTCAATTTATGAATTGGATTGCTTTGTGATTTCTTCATTACAACACTTTTAACTAAGACATTATGAAAAACAATTTTTAAATCACAGAAAATCATGAAAGATTATTTCAATAAATAATCAGAAAATATTTTTGACAGTAAACGAAACCGAAATGTCCCTGACTCAATGATTAAACACGAAATTCGAAAACGGCTTGATCTATGAAGCTGATTTTTGGCAATTATGTATAGTACCTATATAAGTATAGGAGACGTTAGCTCAGAACGGATTCTATGAAGTTATGAAGTTTCTGTAGGAAATCACATTAGCGCGGGTGAAACAGGAAGTAATAGCTAATTAAGTGTATTTCTTTGATTCAAAAAGGACCGACATGAAATTGATTTTTCATTACTCATACTCGGAAAGTAGGTCTGAAGTTGCCTGAGAAGCGGGTTGAAAGTAACCCTTTTCAGCCCTAGGGAGAATCGCTTTCAACTGACAGCTGGATACTGCAGAAACTCAAGTTTTTTTTTATGTCATAGGGGGCATACTTACTGGCCAGTAGCACACCTAATTGTTGATTTATGTAAAATAAAATTCACTCATTTTTTCTTTAGCTAATTCCTATTTTTATTTTGACTTTCCTTGCATTCGTAATGAAAAGCACAGTGTTATCCTCGGGAGAAAGACTTATTTAGTCCCGAGACGGGGTTTGGCGCCCGAGCGTAGCGAGGGCGCCAATAGATCGAGGGATCCTAGGGGTGAAAGTAACAATAAGTTACTTTAACAATTTTATACCACCTGCTCGATAATGTCCAATTACATATCACGCAATCTCAACGTAAAGTAAGGCATTACATTCCAACCCAAGAGAGGGAGGTAATGTTGTATGAAACTCCCAAGGGAGTAAAGTGATGTGAGTTTGAAACGTTATTTGTAGGAAAACTCTTTGTTTTCTTTTTATGTGATCTGCCTGTGTTGGCCAGTTCTATTTTCGAATAAACCGTCTGCCCGTGTAAAGAGGGTTTATGTGTCGCAGTAGGTATGAAAAGTAAAATATGCACCTCGAGGATAAAGCCTGTCTTCGTCATGGGCAGCTTAAACCCCTCGCTTAACTCAGGACTCTACATAACTAGAGTTATATTTTAAATACCCGCGCTATGCTCGGGGATTAACTCTAGATTCCATCGTTACGCTCAGGGTTCAATATGCCACCGGTGACGTAAGACAGTGCTTTACTCCCTCGGTGCATAATCTACTATTATAAAGGTCCTGTTAAATAAATATTATATAAAAAAAAACTTTTTTAATACAGTTGCTCAAAAAGTGGCGTATTGCAGGGACTTTTAGCGTTCGGGATGTGGGCTATTACATACTCGAGCTTTTTGTTTACCTTTCCCGAACTCGTGCGTTCTCTTTGCCAACTGTCAAAAATGGCGACACGACTTTGACACACTTTTTGCATTGCGAAACGTAGGTTTCGCATTACTAATACGACTAGCGCCATCTCTTGATCACAGTTGGAACTTAGTTGAGTTTGTTGTGTTTTTGATATTTTATTAAATTGCTTAATTTTTTCGTAACTGTATTAAAAATAGTTGTTCAGTACACGTGCGGAACCGTCATTGCAACTAGTTCCGACTGTCAACCCTCACCTTCGGCTGCGCCTCGGCTCGGGTAGACATTTTTCGGAACTCTTTGCAATGACAGGCTTTCCGCACTTGTAATGAAATATACTATTTTACCGTGCAGCAATCACAGCTGAGTAAAAAACTTGCTGGCAGTTACATTGTTTTATGATTAAATGTTTTGGAAAATAAGTCACGTCATGGGGCGTGATGCGCTTCATCGCATAAGACTTTGCCGAAACTGCCCAACAAAGTACTGGTTCAATTATTTTAATTATCGTCCCTTAACCCATACATCTTCAAAAAGTGTTTACACTAAGCTAAAATACTTACAAAACAATGAGGAGAAAACGATTGCGTAAAATACGAACAAAGGGTTAAATTTTTATACCTACGTTAAAAAGGTGAACACTTGGCAAAGTAAGTTCTTTCGAGTCGCAACTCTCATCTTTTATCGGTTGAACTTGAGCAATCGAAAACAATAACAAACGCAAACGACTTTGAAACATTCATTGAAAAGGAAAGTTTGTCCATATCGGCCCGAATCAGGAGCAGGTGGGCAGGTTTGCACGTATCATGGATTATTTAACTAATATAAATGTTTTCACTTTAAATATTATATAAATATTAATATTTTTTTTAAAGTTATTTGAGACGAGAATTGAACACTGAATTCCCTTCTTCAATTTGTCCCTCGTTTAACCTTAACGCCTGCATGATTTAATTCTCTACTATGACTACAGATAATATGGACGCAGATAAGCAATAACATGTTAACCCACAAAATTAAGTTATTGATTCAGAACGATTTATTGAGAGTTAGGGAACGTTTTTTAATTATGTGTTTACATTATTACATTTCTTAAATATGTAACCAAATATTGAACATAAAAAATGTTGACAAAAAAGGCGCTCTTACTTTTAAATCACGATTTACTCAAAATTTCTCCAGTGTGGGTTAACACACTATTGCTTATCTATGTCCATATAATACTCTACATATTATGTCCTAACTTATTTGAAATCAAACCATATTTCCGGGTCTACATAACAAACTTTAAATCTAGTGCAAGGCTCCCTTATCAATTAGGTAAGGGGGTTTTGGTCATGGAGACAGAAAGAGGCGACTGAGTTTGTATGTAGAGTTTCGAAGTTATAGTTATGTAAATTTAGTATTATATTCCAGGTATTGGTGGGGAGGGATTCTGCTACCTCCAGGTAGTATCGAGTAAATTAGAAGAAAGGAAAAGTTTATTTTGATATAACGGGTATCTAATACTCGTAATATCCTAATATTTTTGATACGAGTTGTTTGGAATCTTATATTGGAATGACAGAAAGCAAACTAATCCCTATTAATACATATTACAAATGTAAAGTAACTCTGTCTATCTGTCTGTCTGTTACGCTATCACGCCTTAACGGCTCAAGCGATCATCATGAAATTTCTCAACCGTTCATCATAAAATTTTGCATACACATTTTAAGGAGTACGGAGAAAGACATAGGGTGCTTTTTGTCCCGTAAATCCCGCGGGAACTCCAAAATTAATGCGGGTGAAACCACGGGGGACACCTAGTAATTATGTAAAAATGAATCCCCATTTTCCTTAGTCACGGCATCACTCGTGAACGGCTGGACCAATTTCACTAATTCTTTTTTTTTCTTTCATTGTAAGGAGAAGGTCCGTAGGAATGAAGATTGGAGTTCCTGCAGGAATTCTGAAACTCACAAGGGTTAAATCACCGGGCACAATTATTCATAATTAATACTCAACTTAGTCGACTTACATGGAAAGCGATAAAAACGCCGCAATAAGAAAAACGCCGCAATAAGAAAAACGCCGCAATAAGAAAAACGCCGCAAAAAGAATTAAGTAGGTATATTTTAATACCATAAATAATATTTGACATATTCTTAACAACGGTGACCAGGAGATGAGACATCACTATAATGTATTTTTGATATAAAATATTAATTCATATTTGATTGGTAGGTATTTATTCAATCTATTTGTAACCGCCGAATGAAGCTGTTATGTCATTTCACGCCATTTTATTCAACTGTTGAGCTAGCGGAAATGCCACATATAATGAGTATGTGGATTGTATATTATTTCGGCGGCTTTTAAAACAAAAACAGCACTTTGTTCATAACAAATGAGTGTCTGGCATCTTATCGCATGAAACGTAGAATATTATAAAACGTCGCAATAAAGTAAATAAGAACACAAATGTACATATTCGAAGAAAATTTGTTTGCACCAGACGAATGTGTAGCTTTTGTTGGTTGTGTTACGGTCGCAATTTGTGCGTGCGGTGTTGAAACATAACGTTGGAACGGTACTTGCGAGAAATATTATGAAAACAAATTCGCGTTGAGCACGTTCGCTGTGCTAGTAGGTAATAAATAAGGGAAGGAAAAGTAGTACCTAGCACTAGACGGTGGTAGCGAGCCACAAAATGGCATTGTATGAAATTGTATTATGAAGTTAGCCGGAATAATACTGGCCATGTGTAAGGTGTTTTTGATAGGAGCAAATTAACTAATTAAGCCTTAGCTCTATTCTTCTACATTACGATATTACTACATGAATTCCGTCCAGAATTATATAAAGTCTAATCATGATATTAGATTAAAAAAAAAACGTGACTCATTATGAATAACACATATTTCTCGCGCATATTAGTCAAAAAAAACTGACATTTCCCGGGCTTTTCGGAAGCCTTTCAGCAGGAGCGAGCAGGGCAACGATACGGGTGGTTAGTTAAATCACCCCTAATGAAAGACTTCTGAAAATTTTGTAATATAACCATCCATCTCCATTCCAGTTCGGCAACGCACCTGCATGCCTTCTGGTGTTGCAGATGTCCATGTGCGGCGGTAATCACTTACCATCAGGTGTACTACTTGCCCGTTTTCCCCCTATGACATAAAAAAAAACCGTCGCCGTAATAGACATTAGTGCTGACAATATTTTAAGACTGGCTGTTCTTGCGAAAATTCGCGGGATAAGAGTACCTACCTTATACCCTATTTCCTTTGCTATGCCCCTGAAAACGATGCAGTAGTATGCAAAATTAAACGCAGTTTCACCCGGGTTAATTTCGAAGTTTTAAGTACTTAGCATTTTTTAGTACTTAAAAAAAATATTAGATAAAAAATATTCGTTGTTTCGTAAAGCTATGGCTATAAATATCAAACCATAGTTGTGTTATCCTTCTTGTCTGAATTTGAATTATCATTATTTGCTTTACTCAGTTTAGGACCACTAAATATTTTCGTTATATCCACTCAGAAAGTGCTGCGTAAAATGATTGTTTACTTAAACAAAAGCGAATCGCATATAGAGTATAAACATGACAAAATTTTCCAGCGCGACTGTACTATGAAGTCGTTACGTTAAACGTGAACGTGAGAGAGGCGAAAAAAATATGTTAAACAAGCAATTTTCGCGATTCGGAAGCACTCGGCGAAGTATATCGGTGGCTTATTCTGATATCACAGCGCCTATTTTCGTATAAAAAATATTATAATATTTATCCCAACCCATACGACGAACGATTGATGGAGCAAATAACAAATTACTTATATTAAAGAAAAGTTTAGTGTAAAAATAGTATATTGTTATCCTAGGGGTGAAAGTAACTTATTTCTTTCACCCTTTAGCTCGATCTATTATCTATTAGGGATCTATTAGCGCCCTCGCTACGCTCGGGCGCCAAACCCCGTCTCGGGACTAAATAAGTCTTTCTCCCGAGGATAACACTGTGCTTTTCATTACGAATGCAAGGAAAGTCAAAATAAAAATAGGAATTAGCTAAAGAAAAAATGAGTGAAGATCGGATAGTCGCTTGACACTTTCCCACCTATTTCTTTTTCTTTGGCTGGCTAGCTATTCAGCCAGTATTTTTAATATTATCTTTAATTATTAAGTATAGGCTAGTTTCCTGGGTAAAAAAATCGAAATTCTATTTAGTCCGTCAGTTAGATAATAAAAAAATAAAAGACACGTATTTTTTGCTTTTTTAAAATAATGGAAATATGCATAGATAAAGCGCATTAAAGTTTAGGGTGGGGGACTCGTGATGTCACAGCTCGCTATAACGTGCAAACAAACTGTAGCGAGGCGTGACGTCATGTGAAATTTCGACTTGATATATCTCCGTTATTTTTTGGTTACATAAAAAAAAAAATACGTGTCCAATATTTTTTAATAATCTACAAAACGGACTAAAAAAAAAATTTAGGAAACTAGCCTATTAATTAAAGAAAATAAAAAAATATAAATAGGAATTAGCTTAAGAAAAAGTGAGTGAATTTTATTTTATTTAATACCTACTTAAACTTTACGTTATTTCAATTTTACATCGCGCTGGCTGTATAGAAAGTTGAAACATGGTTCAATAGAAATGTGAAAATAGACCTAGTTTTTTTTTAATAATTTGACAGTTGTCAGTGGAAAGCGATTCTCCCTAGGGCTGAAAAGGGTTACTTTCAACCCGCTTCTCAGGCAACTTCAGACCTACTTTCCGAGTATGAGTAATGAAAAGTACTTTTAATTTTCATTTGGGGTCATCACCATTCTCCCTGAGACGCCGTCCAATTTCGACAATTATTCATTTCGCATCTTTTCTCTAGCATCGAGACGTTTCCATCGCTAAGGGTAAGGAGACAAACACATAGTTGCTCTCAAGATGTGCGTGTTTGTCGCGTTTTCTCTGCGCAGCAAACTCAGCGGCAGTTCCAGCCGAAGGGACGACGGCGCGCACAAGATGAGAAGTCGCCACCGTATTGTAAAATAATCATCCCGAAAACATCAGTAGAACCTAAGGTTTTATCTTCTGAATAATATCTAATAATTTCCGTAGAAGAATCATAGCATTTTCGTAATTGACCAACGAGGGACACTGCCTAATTACGATGAGGGATTATTTTTGTTTTCTACCTATTAGGACACATTTTATTCCGTATCAAAAAGTTCCCGACGGAATACCGTTTACGAGGGTGAATATGACTTGTATAGAAATAGCTATTTAGATTATTTATAATAACAACAATGTCCTTACTTTATTTTATTTACCTTATTAATTTTAGCTCTACAATAGATTTGCGTCAATTTTATCATTAGGTATATCGTTAGGTATCACAGGCGCACAACACAAGTTTCAGAATAAGTCCTGAAAGCCGTAACACGTCTGGGTGATATCGCCGAAATGTTTTTGCGAATTTCCTCATGTCATACAGGTGATAGGGGAAGGGATCGAAGGGGCATTGTTCTGTTGCTGTGACGACACCTTTATATTATTACCACAGCTGTATAGGTACTATTTATTATTGCGTGAAATATACAGAATGTAAGAAACACCTAGTTCAGTTTTATTTTTATCTATATTTTCAGTGCTTTGGCTAGTTTTTTGTTACATAAACTTTCAGTCCAACTGTATGAAACTATTCCACCATCATGTCACCATCACCACCATGCCTACCCGCTAATCTAGAGGTTCCGGGTTCGATTCCTGGTGGGGGTGGACTTTGTGTGATGAACACAGAGTTCCACTTTCTAGTCTGGGCGTTTTTATATATCTTATAGTATAATATATATGTAATGATATGTATTATGTAGTATATACAACGTTTGATTGGTTTCTCCGACACAAGCTTAGTGTGGTATCAAGTATAGATCTGTGTATTGTGAAGTAGATAATAGCTATTTATTATTATATTTATTACTAGCTAGGACATCAGTAATACCTTCCTCAAAAGGAGATGATTAGTAAGAAAAGAAAGAAAGAAAACTACATTAATTCCAGCACAACACACAAGAAAAAACAAACAAAAATTGAACAAGTTCATTTATGTACACACTAGCTATTCCCTCGCAGTTTCAGAACATTTCACCCTTTTCACCTAATAGAATTTGAATTTTCAAAAGCTTTTTCTTAGTAGGCACTTGGTACTTGGTCTAAATTATACAAGAAAACCTTTTGGAAAACTTCAAGTTTCTAGAACAAGCGGTTTGGGCTGTGCGTTGATGAATAAGTCAGACAGTCAACATATACTTATAATTTTATGCGTATTAATTAAAATTTAAATTCAATTCTCTGGTAACGAAACCTTTATAATTTATAAATGTGTACAAAAAATAACAAGCCCATCCAAAAAGTGAACCAGGATCGGCATCCCAAAACTTGAACCGGAGGGGTGGGCAACTCACTCGGATAGACAGCTGTCTTGTTGTCAGATGATGAGTGGGGGTTCCTAATTAATAGTTGTTGACTGTTAAGGCCCGACTGACTACCATAATAGTTGCAGCCAAGCGGCCGAGCATTGCAGGAGGTACCTACTTAGGTACAAGTGTGAGAAAATAACTTTTCGTATAATTTCAAACAATTATATCAAAAAGATGTAGATTGACGAAGGTTGAAAACAATGCGCCTATTGCACTGAGTAGGTACCTACCTATTTTGAGAATGTGGTGCCGCCTATAGTAGGTACCCACAATACGTATCAAATGCTTTAAATTTCAAAATGTCATAAATAATCATGATAACTTAAAATAGTTTAATTTTACCCATAGCAATTTAGGCCACTATGAAAACACAGATCACTTCCACACACTTATAATAATAATTTCACCAAAACTAACAATTTGTTTTTATTGTAAAAGATTGCGTCGAGTTATATTTTTAAGTTTGTAATTTTCTTAATTTATTACGAGTTAATTAAATTAAATACTAAAGAAAACTTTCATGTTTTTATTTTATCATCCTCAATGTACGAGTTCGCTTCTAGTTCAGTATTTTATTATACGAGTAAATATGTGCTGAAGATAATATCCCAGAGACGACAGCAATAAATAAAAATAACATCTGTATCGTAAATTATCCGTGATGGATATGGCCCCTGAGTATTTTTCGTTAAGCTCAAAATGTAACATACACATATACACTATCATCTTTATGTAATATATGTTAAATGAGATTTTATATGTCATCAATTAAATTGATTGATCGTATAATATATCTAGTAGGTAATATGTTCTATTACTAACGCAGGTAACGCGTAAAAGTTTACATAAATTGTGGGGACTACAATATATTGAAGTAATGTAATGGGACTTTTAACTTTTGCTCAATTTTGACGATTGTGTCGCAATTACGTACGATAAAGGATTTTTTTTTTCGCTTCGTCACAACCAGTCACCAGAGGAGATATTTTCTTCCTTTTTGGTAATCGATTTTTATAGTTGATTACTATAATTTAGGAATTGTTTTTCTTATCTAATTATTAAACACGATTTTTTAGAGCATAACGAGTAAACCAGTTCACGTCACAATATGATAAGGGATCGACTAAGCATAAACCTTGCAAATTAGGAGGGTATATCCCACAACGCATCACTCACACCTGCTACATTTGGATTAATAATGGCGCATTCTGTTTATAGTTTGGCGGGAAAAATATACGACAATTGAAAATGTAAAAGCTCGTTTTAGTAAAACCCTACGATTAAAAATAGGGGTTCTCAAACCTTTTATTTTTACGCAAAAAACATCCGCACATAAAGAAGAATTGCCAATTTTTTTTACTATTGATGCCACATTTTCTAAAATCATTTAGATGGAATTGTGATCTAGGATTAAAATTATTTAACATCCATGGTTAGCTGTAATTTTTATGTATTATCGAGATTATCTAATTCAGCATTATAATGGTTTAGTTTTCTCAAACCTACGCGTTCCACACTTTGAAAACTACTGTTTTAGAATGACACTGGCACTGGCAACCCTTAAACCATTAGGTTACAGGGACAGGTACATTCTGCAGACCCTTTTGCCTTAAGCGCACATATTTGAGAAAGTTTGTTAGAAAAACTGGGACGATACTAGTGGGAGTTGGAACGACTGCAACATCTGTTGTGTAATGACCTCTTTCCTTGGATAAAAGGGGATTCGTATGCTATAATTTTAAATTATGTGGTTGGGCATATTGTGGCACAACATTATGCACTTCTGTTAGGTAATAATTAAGAGGTACGATCAATATACGGACAAATAACAACGTTAAGTCGCTTCATCTAATAAATCAACCAAAACTTTACTACACAAAAAACTTAGAAAATTTTGAGAAAGTTGAACTCGTAATATTTAAATGATCAGTCCGACGGCAGATTAATAGGTATTTTAATGCTGACAGAGTGTAAAAAAACCTGTTATCTGTTATAATGTGTAATAATTCGTAATGCAGCCGTATTGCTTGCTCTGCTGTCTGCATTCAATGTAACTATGTACCTAGTTCGCAAATTATTTGTCACCGCACCGGGCACCGTCACGTTTCGCACGTCGCGCGTCTATTTTTTGCACTTTTGTTTTCATGAATACCTAATTAATCAATCAAATATTTCATGAATAATGTATTTTATCGGATTTTATTATAAAAAAATCACGTGGCATACTAATTTTACCCTCCTTTACATGCCCCTCTTTAAACCTTACACAATTTATAAGATACAGATTACCATGAAACTTTTGAGCGTTTTAAAGGGTATCCCAGAAATTACATTTTTTTATGTTATAGGGGGCAGGTAAGTGATTACCGCCGCCCATAGATATCTGCAACACCATAGGGCATGCAGGTGCGTTGCCGATTTAGAATGGGAATAGGCAGTAACTTTTAAGTGAGACTGCCGGATCACACCGTTATGTGCTTGGCGACAGATTTTCAAGCCAGCCGGGCACTAGAAAGTGCCCTATTAGGCTATGGTTTCCTCTCGATATTTTCCTTCACCGACATACTTGCCCATTATTAGGGTTTGAACCTACGCCTCACGGCGTTTGATTCGAACGCACCAACCACTGAGCTATCATCGCTGTGTGAAACGTATGTGAAATCGCTAGAAATTGTTAGTCTTGAAACAAAATTTTCTTTAGCCAACGAGTGGTGCTCGCTTTGATCAGATCCAACTGTCCCTGACATCTGTGAGATGACTCGCTACAAACAGTGCCGTTATAATAACAATAACCATTAATTAGATGGTGTGATAAATTAATTTGTCACGTGACAGCGTCTATTGAGATAATATTGGATACAGCAGTTAGGACAAGTAATCAGATACAAATGAATCATGGAAAGTGACGTTGGATTACCTATCACTGTATGATGACCGATAATTTCTAAAGATGTAGGTAGGTATCTATGTAGTGCGTAGAGTCTAGTATACTACTACTAGTACTGTAGGAGCAATACTCCTAGTATAGAATAATCCTACTTCCTACTATCCTACTAATATGTATTATAAATGTGAAAGTGTGGATGTTTGAATGTTTAGATGTTTGGATGTTTGTTACTCAATCACGCCAAAACTGCAAAACGGATTTGGATGAAGTTTGGCATGTACGTTGTCAGAGGTACAGAGAAGGACATAGGGTACTTTTTATCCCTGAATTCCCGCGGGAACTCTAAAATTACCGCGGGTAAAACCGCGGGGCACAGCTAGTTATTTATAAAATAGAATAGCCCCCACGATTTCATCCCCTTTAATTTCGGAGTTTCCGGAGGAATCCCGGGATGAGAAACCCTACGTCATTTTCCGTACCCCTGAACACGTATAATATATGCAAGATTTCATGATGGGTAGTTAAAGCGTGACAGCTTAACAACCAAAGAAACCCACATTCGCAGTAAAGATTTTTTTATTATCTTTAACAATTTCACGTTTCTAGCTTCAGAACGTTGATTTCAGTCAGTCGATTACTTATAATTTTTTTGGCTAGATTAATCTTAAGTCTGTGTTTAGATAGAGAAATAAATATAGAGTATAGGCAAATTATTATTGTGATACCTAAAAAAACAGCCGAACATAATATTACCTTCTTCTTGTTTGAAATCGGTCAAATCAGAACATATTCTGTACCTAAGTGCTTAGAATAATGACAGAAGGTCACAAATTTGACTAATAATTTAATTTTTCACGTTCAATATCTTACAGTTTAGACAAAATTGGGTAGGTAATGTGATAAAGATAGGACGCCTGTTGACAGGTGAAAGCCGTACCGAACACACGCGTCTTGGTTATTTCAGTCACCTCTCAGCATCTATAGGTATAGCATCTTTGGGCAGGAAACTAGTTTTTGAGAGAACCAAGTTCTAATTTGGGGTTTAATCTAACATTGTCATTTGCGTTTCACCATAGTTTCAAAGGTAGAAGAAGAGATTTTTATCAGTAACATTGTCATAGGCAAATTATAGATAGTAATTAGTGAACACAGTTACTAAATTTTGTCTATAAAAATCATTAATTTCAAAACTAATTAGGTATTATCTTAAAGCTTCAAATTTCTTTGAGGATATCATCACACAGTTCGAATGATATTTTACGATATTATGATATTATCGTTAAACATTAATGCCGCGCTTGATGTCGTTAAGGCGAACGCATTACTCAATGGTTGTGAGCGGTTCGGAAATCGACAGAGTGGCCTCGTATCTGGGGCATCAGTTCCGGAATACGCGCTGTGCTTGCGAGACAGCTATTCAACATTGATGTATTAATAAACGCTACGCCAATTCATTGCATCTTCGTAGGTACGAAATACTTTTCGTATAGAACCTACTGTTTAATGCAAACGCAAACCTAAGGATTGTTTTTTGTTTGCTATTATAAAATTTTACTAGACAAAATGGATTCCTTCTTAATATTAAACAGATAGAACATGATTAAAGTATGCTTTGAACACAGAAATGCGAAAAAACAGAGACACTTATATTTTGGAACATAATACATAATATGCAGTGTGATTATACAATATACAGTATATCTGTCAGTTAGTACATACTATTTATTTTTGTAAGACTCAGGGGTGTGTTATCATTGTCAGGAAATTTGATCTTACGTACCTAAGTTTCTGCAGATAAGTCTGGATTGTACCTAAAGCTGTCTGTGAATACTTCGTAACCAACCGACATTGTACGTGATATAATGTGTTGTATTTAACTGAGAACGTTAGCAGTTCGTGTTGTATACGTATTATATAAGTATAAGTTAGATGGGTGGTTCGCTAAGTGATACAACCCTGTATTAGGTCTATCGGAATAGTCCGACGGTCGTTAAGGCGCAGACACATTATATGGTAAGCGCTTTCGGACGGTCATTACGTTTATGTGAGCTTCAAGATACTTGAATGTCAGTGAAAAGCCACGTGGAGATTTGGTGGCAGGTATACTCATTTGAGTATAGATAAATGATAAATAAATGAATATTAATATTTATTCTAGTACTTAGGTATTATCGTACATAGAAAATTAAAGGAAAAATAAAACAAAAGAAAAGGATGGATGTTAAAATTTTAACAAAAAGAATTAAACCGACTTCAATAAACAATAATGCACTTACACCAAAAAGCTAAAAATAAAAAAATATCGATTTAATTCGGAAGATCAAAATGCACGTAATATTAAATTTTATGTTAAATTTATTTATTTTTCGCTTTTGGCGTGATGTTGTACGTTGTGTGATTTGGTAAATAATGTAGGTATATTTATGCAATCGCGGTTGATCTGCTTCATTTCGGAATAAACCCTTTTTTACAAAAAAATAATTATGCTATAAATGGCGGAGTTATGACTAAACCTACATAAAAAAATAAACATTCAAATTGATGACCTCCTCCTTTTTAAAGTCGGTTAAAAAGTACAAAAAGACGTTATCATCAAGAAAAATCTGAACCGTACCGTTCGCATAACACCGCTAGTCTATATAAAATACAATGGCAAAGAGATCTTAATTAGAGCCATGGGTTACTTCCTTCGTCCATTGGAGACAATAGTGTATAATAAAAAAAGTTATGTAATTGTTCTATCTTAAAGATCCGTGGGGTGATTATATTATTGTTTCAGAGAGCGTCCGAACTTAGCCCCAGCGTCTGTGCTTTGTTAAGATAATCTCACTCTAACGCCCAAGGGACGTCAACAAAGAAAATTGGATGGGCAGTGAGCCAATAGCTTTTAATCCTCCTCTCTTTTGATCCTTCTTATCTAGTTGTACGTTATAATCACGTTGTTTCACTGAACGCATGTGGACCGACTCAGTAATAACAGTGTTTGTTCACTGCAGGAATTTTTATCGAAACTCCTCTTTGTTTGAGCAAGCCATTTTCATACCACCTTTCCAGCAAGCACTACCATTCTAAGTGGTGGAGTTATCTACATAAGACTTCCCGGTGACATCTGTTTTCATATTTTTGCAAGTTTTTTTTATTTTTATTAGAGTAAAAAAATCAATCAAATTCATTACTTTTTACAGCTCCATAAATGGCAAATCTTTGGAAATGAACTTATCTAAGTAGGCAAATAAGTTTGTAATTGGCACTTAAACAATCTCCTGTTGCAGATATAGCAAACATATTATGGTAATGTCTTAAACACTATACTCCATTACTATTCTTTTTCCTTAATTCAATTATTTCACTTAGTATATTGAAGTTAGAAGTAGGTAGATCATAATATTTTCTTTAGTCATACAATATTATATTTATCCTTCTTAAAAATACATTTATCATTCTTCTCTGGTCATTTGCGGCAAGTCAGCCGGTCATGAAAAGTAAAAAATTAGGAAATTACGAAAGATTGCGCAAAAAAAGGAATAAGATAAATTGTACTTTAGCAAAATATTTGTATTTGTATTTGTACATGTTATGTGGTTAGTTTCTGTAGCATTACTCCTAAATTAACATGCTACCTTTCTGCTTGCGGTCTTTCATAAAATTGAACACGCAACTTGAGCCATAAACACGACCGCTTTCAGCAAATGCCAAAAGTCATTAGCAAGGGTGGCTGCACTCGTAAACGGTGATTTCATTATTATCAACCATGTTATTTTATCATTTACTGAAATCACTAAGGCGTTATTAAAGTTTTTTTTTTTAGGATAAATTGTACTCTACTTTTTTAGAGAACATTTCACTGTGGAGAATTTCTTTTCTTTTCCCTTATCTTGAAAATAAATTAGTACGTATATCGAATTAGCAAAATGCTTCTGATTACACTTAGTTTTATTAATTTTATACCAAATATTGTGTTGATGATATTGGACAAGTATTTACTATTATTATTATGCAGTATGTTCAATGTAAAAGTGCTGCAATGGAATTACATTAAACTGTCGTTTGGAAGTCGTGAGTGCACGCTTTATCTCATGTGGGACCACGAATTGATGCGTTTAATAACGGAAACGGTTCCTTGATAAAAATAAGTATACCTAGATGTGAAAAATGAGAAATTAGTAAATTATTGTAAAGATATTCGATATTGTAAAAATCATTTCGACCCAAGTCTCTGTCAGTGCCAATTACCTTGCTTTTAAGTTGTAAAAGTATAAGGCAACTTTATACAAAATTATTGGATTATTAAAGTTAAAAGAGACGGTGTTACACACCCAAATCTCAGAGGTGTCATTTCCATTTTTTTCATTAATTCTACATTAGTTTACATCAGGTTTAAAAACAAGAAAAATTAAATCTATTGAAATTATATTTCAGGAATGTGCTGGTAATGGTTTAAATAACAATACAGAAAGAAATTTAAAGATTTATAATAATAATAATTAATATTTTTGTACAAATCAATAAAATTTTAAATGAATATTTTTTTTTAAATGCGTATGAAGAATATAATCTCATCAATTTTGTAGAGACTTATTTATAAAGTAGGTATTACAACTGAATAAAAAATGTGTAATAAATAGTAAGTGGGTAAGGTCTTATCATAGATTTTATATCCGTGTATAGCTCCACCGCGAACTCTATTAAAATGCCTGTGGGTAAGTAACAGTCCAGTGAGCATTTCTTTAATGTCTTCAAACAACGATGTCGCTAGAGACGACAATTCAACAGCGAGATATGAAAGATTGTTACGATTGCCTTCAGCACTGACGATGTTAAGCCTAGTCCATTGTAACGTACATTTGAACGTTTAAGACAGTAAAATACTATTAAATTCTTCTTTGAGTCTCTCTTTATTACTATATTGTAAGAAAGAATGAAAGAGAGAAGGTACCTATATATAACTATAGAATCCGCTAATCCGTTCGTTCACAAACAGCGTTCGTATGAACTGTCGAGCCCTGATGAATTGCAGGGTCGATACTATTCTATAACGGCAATACATGCCTCGTAATGACGAGCACTTTTAAAA
Source organism: Zygaena filipendulae (assembly GCA_907165275.2). Taxonomy (NCBI): domain Eukaryota; kingdom Metazoa; phylum Arthropoda; class Insecta; order Lepidoptera; family Zygaenidae; genus Zygaena; species Zygaena filipendulae. The sequence goes on from OU015650.1 coordinate 5,300,772, forward strand.
TATTTTTTTAACTCACTCACCAGTTAATAAGCAGCACTATATTACAAAAGTTACAATGTTACAAAATTTTTAAGCTGCAATTATACCGTTACTGTTTAGTTTAAACTCTAGAATGTTTTAACAAGGGCTGTTAAAAACTACGTTATCCATGGTAATTTTATAGGTCACAATCGGACCAATCGTTTATAGGATCTTATAACAGGTGACAAGCATTTTTTTTTACGAGTGAATAATTAAAGTAATTTATGAACCTCAGACGTAAGTTGGGTTACGTAACTTATAAAATGTGCTTTTTTTTCTTTTCTTTCTTCTTCTTATTGGCTTCTTTAATGCATTTAGCCAATTTCAAGTAAAGTAAGTTAGTTAAATGCACAAATTAGCGTTTAGCATCGTTGTAGGTACGGTTTTAATTTGTAGGCCATGGTACTGAATAGACAACAAGAACTTTCTCGGAGCTCTTGGAGGATACCGAAGAAATCAGCTCGAAATTTCTTTGAGCACACAAAAAAATATCACTGTTAAAATTATTGTCCAATACAGCACCATAAAACGCAACAAAATCCACTTTTAACATTTTTTTACTGACACGAAAATAAATGAATGAACCGCCATCTTCGATGCCCGCCAAAAACTAATGTACTTTGTTTATATAGATACTGCTACTGTTTAAATCTTTGTGGGATACTAGTGCATAGAACTACTTTACTAATAAAGTACTTTACTAATAAAAGTACTTTACTAATAAAAGTACTTTACTAATAAAAAATAAAAAAATAAAAATTATAAAAAATATCTAGTATTACCTACCTAGTATAGGGTGATTTGTATTATTTTTTTTATATGCTGTGTTGTTCTTCCTGAATAAATATTGTCTAGGTATGTCTATATCTAATTTTTCGTAATTAATTATAACGCAATTTTTCAATTTCCTTTATATAAATGAAATCTAAAAAATTATGCATCAAATAGGTACATAATACTCGTATTAATATAGAACCCTGCATAAACTAAGCCTGTTCGTGATTAGCTTGTTTTTCAAATAACCTGAAATAATTACAACATCACGCTAAAACGTTTTATGAAGTAACGTGTATTTAGGCATAAGTTTTTAGTTTATATTTCGTTATTCACGAATTTTTTAGATTGAACGTTATAAAATTATGTTTACTACCTTTACCTATATTATACTTGGCCTGCCACTAGGCTTCCTTCACATTGAGCATTTTCTATCCCTCATTTAAAAATCCTTAAGTACTTATGATAAGAGTCAAAATTCTAATGATTTCTTAAGTAAGTACCTACTAACTAGGTCTAGAATATAGACAAAATAAAACGATAAGTGAACCAACATTGACTGACTGTCCATGCGTATGCACATACAAGCACTCCTTAAAAAACAATTTGTAAATAAGATCTGGCAAAATTACCCGCCAATATTTACAGGGCTGAAAGTATACGTTATAACAAACAGTTTAAGCGAAAAAATAAGTTCGGTAGTTTTACAGAATATGAGCAAAATAAATTCATTGAAAAAACCTTACAACTACATTCACAAAGTACACGGTAAACGTTGCTCGCTTATACGCATACAAGGCATGCGTCACGCACACAGCGAACGATGCATCTGGTCAGCTCGATCGCACGACAATCAAGGTCATTGATCTCAAGATACTGGCGTCGGTAATGTGAGCGTAAAGCGATTGAACGGCGAACGCCTTCATAGGTTTTCTTTTTGATTGATGAAATGTTTATGTTTTTTATTTATTTATTTTTTTATTTTATGAACATGTTTATAACGGTGTTTACTCTCAACCCTGTAAATATTTGCAGCTAATTTTACCACACCTTATACAGGCTGTTACAAAAAGTTGTAGTCATAGTTCAAGATCTTGATCTGGTAATCTTATACAATATTTTAACCGTGGTATTAAGCCCAAAAACCTTACTTTATAATTTGGTAAACGAAAAAAAAAAAATTTTTTTAACGACTACATCCGCAACTAAATTAACATGTCACATCACTAGGTAGGTCCTAAATTGGTTTCAAATGCCAGGTGCAATCGTTATATGCAATTTATCATCATTTAGGTTTTTTACAGACAAGTTATAATAAAGAAAATCTTGCTTTTAGGGTAGTTTATTTCATTGTACAGGTCAAAACATTGCAGTTGATACCGTACCTAAACACAATCGTCAAATATGACTACACCTTTTTGTAACAACCTGTATATTGTTTTTAAGTAGTGTGTGCTTATAATACTAATAATAATAATACTTTACAATACACAGATCTACTTGATCCCACATTAAGTTATAAGCTTCTGTCGTGGAAACCAAGTAAATGCGGAATATTTGTTTTTTTTTTTATTTGAAAATAACACAACATATTATTTCCTAAATACTACTCTCTGTCAAACTGCAAAACAGTTTATCGGCAGGCAAATTCTCGCTTATTGCTAGTATAAAATTTAAGACAAAAATACATGTATATTATACAATAGTACGTATATTTAAATAAATACAGGTTATATTATTTATACTGTAATTGAATGTGTAGCTCGTTATCAACTTCATACTGATGAATTTCCACTGAGTTGTAACTTCAATATGACGTAGAAGGGAATTTTTGTGAGGCAATACCCCATAAAATCTCTCGTCATTTGTTCAAAGCTTGGCAAAAAAGCCTTCAACGACATAAATTAATAGCCTTTTTACGATTTCTTAACTTACCGACTGCTTTGTTACTATAAATATCCTATAGTATTACAATACAGATACTTTTGTCTACAACGTCGAAGTCAATCAAGACAGTATTTAAAAAGCTCATTTCTTTGCGCACAACTTCCTTGACTTTGTTCTCCGGCTCTTTTTTCTTAAAGGATGTTCAGTGAATTGCAAATCTGCTCGTTTCAATCGCCTCTTAGGCAAACGATTTGACCCCGAGACTGAAAATATTCAATGCATATTTCATAGAAGCTCGCCATTTGCCTTGTAAAAGATAGGATAAATACAAATGTTCTAAAGTAGGTACCTAAATATGGATAGTGGGAATAATATAGTTTTTAAGGCAAAATGAGATGTGAAATGGTGTTAGACAGAAGAAATAAATAAAGCCTGAATGAATGATAACACTGCCAAAACATGAATGATAACGCTGCCTTGAACATTTTGTCTTTTTTGTGACTTTTATCTATTTTTAATTTTTTACCTATCCTACTATAATTTTTGGTTCATTCTATTTTTTAACCGACTTCCCAAAAAGAAGGAGGTTCTCAATTCGACGCGTATGTATTTTTTTTTATTGAAATAATAGGTACTGTAACGTCTGTAAAGTTGGGTATTTTTAATTATAGATAGATATATTTTTTAATCCGAAGCAAAACCCTCAGACGAAATTTCGTCTGAGGCAAAACCATAATCACAGATAATTGGACGCAGATAAGCAATAACATGTTAACTCACAAAATTAAGTTATCTATTCAGAACGATTTATTGAGAGTTATGGAAAGTTTTTTAATTATATGTTTACCTTAATACATTGTTTAAGTATGTAACTAAGTATTGAACATAAAGAATGTTGACAGAAAATGGCGCTATAATTTTGAAACACGATTTACTCAAAATTTCTCCAGTGTGGGTTAACCCACTATTGCTTATCTATGTCCAATTATTGTGTTAGTACAGCAATTTGATTGTCCATTTTTTTATATAGGTATAGAATCTATTTGTGTGACATTACATTCGAATTCAAAATATGAGTTACTTCTTCTAAATTTGTTTCCCACAAGTGTTGACATGAAGCTAAACAGCGTTCAACCTCTACAGTACCTACCCAAATAATGATAATGGTCACCTTAAGCTGTGCCTTAAGAAATATGTGAATACTATGAAATTTAGATAGGTACAAACATTATTGCTTTCGTGGTAGGTACAGTAAAGATAAATTCAGAGATTGAGCTATTTATTTTAAATCTTTGGATGAGGGGAGGAAGGAGGTGCATCCGTAATAAAGTGCAGCCGCGGTATGCATATAAATTTGCTAGCAATGAATTAAATTTTTCACATTACCACGTCTGGACGACTGGAGACCAGAACTCTAGATGAATGTTGAGTAATGAATTTCCTTTGCATAATATTTCCACAGCTATGTTCGTGAAAAGAATCTGTTTAATTAAGAAATACAAAGTAGGTAACCTTCACTTGCTTGCTAAAGGTTGCCTTAAAATATTGCTTTTAAATCGTATCTCTTGTTTTTAATGTAATGTGTTTTATGATGCTATAAAGTCCGAACATATTTATTATATATTTGAAATTCTTTATTGAAATTTATATAATTATGTAAAAAAAAATCGACGTGATTGACAAATGGGCTATATAAGTATATTATATAAACTTCAGGCAATTTAAGGAGCATTGGAAAACTAGGCTAGAAAATTGGCGGTGAAACCACTATACGAAATCGGCTACGAAATAGAAGTGGCCCGTAGGAAAACCAATATACCTAATCTGTATCCAACTCAAAGCATGGTAATACAGTACGTAGCAGAATATGTAGCAAATTTTAGTGTAGAAATATTTGTATATCCAGTTGTATTAAATTATATAATTATCTAGTTATAGATGCATACGTTGACAAACGAAAAACAAATATTACACTTTATAATTGAACTGAGGGGCTATTATGTAACTTATGTTTCTATCGTTTTTCGGTTGCAATCATAAAAAAATCGGCTTTGTGATTACAATATTATGCAAGTTTTGACACCTATAATATCTAGCAATCAACCAAAACAAACCTACTTCAAAAGTTGAAGCTGCCTAAATATGATAACAAATCACAAAATTGCAGTTCTGTTATTCTGATTCTCAGTTATTCTGATTGAGACTGAAATATGATAGCAACAAAAGTTACATTATTGCCCTGCTGATAACCTTTCTCTGTTTCTATTAGGTACCATTTTGCGCACATATCTACACTTCTAATAAACGTACGCGTAAATCTATGTAACGAACAACAATAATAAAAATAATTTAATTAGCTTGACCCACACAGAGTCAACGAGTTCCATTTAATTCGTAATAGGCAGAAAGATAAGCTCGTTCCACGACAAATGGCTTTGCTTTGAAAAATTTGCTTGAATTACTTTAAAGCTCATATTATATGTACGTATGTGTTTGAAGAGTAGAATGAAGCTTGCGCAAAACAGTCTCATATTCTGCGGGAATATTAAAACATGGGTTTTATATGACCATGCCATTATTCAACATGAATTTTTTTTCTATGATAATCGTAGGTACCTTACTCCCTTTTTTTCAAAAACTGAATGGTGTTTCCGATTGAAAATAATCGTTTTTATCAATGATAGTCACACAAATATTATGATAATAAAAGTAAAAGTTTAGTCTTTTGTTTTACTGTGCCTTAAGAAGTTTCACTTCAATAAATAAGCCATGGAGAACTATAGTTAACCTAGCAGTTTTTCTTCAATTTCAGTTAGTTAAGTGGAAATAAAACAGCGAAAACTAATATTGACCATTATGTGAAACGCCCCCAACGGATCCGTGAATAACGGCTAAGCATAACACTAAATCTAAATTTTGTTACGAGTGCGGGATATAAATCTATGAGATGTTATGCGTGACTCGCGCGCGTGTAGCCTTTATGTACAATACATTATAGGGGAGGAAGGGAATCCAACGCTCCAGTAAGCACCGTCCGATTGCAAACCAATTTTCGTAGTTTTATTCTATAGCCATTTTTATGAATTGCCTCTGTGAATATCGATATTTGAACTACCAACACGTACCTATACGTAGCTGTAAGGCATACATTCAGAAATTTAAGATAAAAAATAATATTCTATCTTAAGATATTCTATCAAAGAAATTATTTACGCGTTTGGTGTGTACCAAATTATATATCAGAAATTTTAGAGCAATAAACCAAAAAAATTTAAATCATAAATATTAAATTTTACAAAAATGCTCATGGATTCATATTAAGTTTAAAAAAAATAAAACTTATCTTAATATTTTTTATTGTTTCCGAGAATTCCATATGAAGCTCTACATTTACACAATGTTATACAAAGTAAAATTCACAAATTGTATTACTAAGCTTAATTAACAGCAAATCGTTGCCCAGATTGGGACCAGCATCTTGTTAGTTATAATAATAAGATGGTTTTTTTTTTATGTAAGAGTATGGGCAACTAAATTTATTATTACCCATGTAGCGTCCTCTACGCACGGTAGTAAGTGCTACGAACCTCCTACACCTAAATGATTTAATTTTTTAATTTTAATCATACAAAATATAGTCAGATCAGAAAATGACTAATCGTGTCCGCGCACTTGTAAACTTAATATGGACGCAAGCGGTAATAATCCGAATTCACTAATGACTGAACTCGCTAATGGTCCGTCTTCGTTGGTAACATGGCAAAACCTCAATGCACTTTACTGCAGCCTTACCTACAACAGAATACATTTTGATTAAAATATTATGTGAAAATATTTATAATTCAAATAAAAGTTTATATTTAACCTAATATTTGGAGCAAAGATAACAATAACATTACAAAACACGTAAAACTTTATTCATAAAATCAATTTACATGTCAAATACTCATTTTTATAAAATAAGAACCAAATAATAATAAATCTTACTAATATTATAAATGTGAAAGTGTGGATGTTTGGATGTTTAGATGTTTGGATGTTTGGATGTTTGTTACTCAATCATGCAGAAACCGCTGAACGGATATGGATGAAATTTGCATGCACGTTGTCAGGGGTACAGAGAAGGACTTTTTATCCCGGAATTCCCGTGGGAACTCCAAATTACCGCGGGTAAAACCGCGGGGCACAGCTAGTATGTAATAATAGTAATATTATCCTACTCATATTATAAATGTGAAAGTGTGGATGTTTAGATGTTTGTTACTCAATCACGCAAAAACGGCTGAACGGATTTGGATGAAATTCGGCTGCACGTTGTCAGGGGTACAGAGCAAAACATAGGGTACTTTTTATCCCGGAATTCCCATGGGAACTCCGAAATTTTTGCGGGTGAAACCGCGGGGCACAGTTATTTAATAATAAAAATTAGATGGAAATCCTACGAGCAAATTTTATTTTCTTAACTACTTAACTAATTAACATGCATAATGTTATTTAATTAGGCTTATTACTTCAAATTGGTGTAAATACCTATAATTACTGTAAAAAAAGATTGTATATTCTTTTAAAATATGATTCGTTAAGATTTGGTCTTATTACTCAACAATTTATTTATTTCATTTTCCCTTCTAATATTATTTTCAAACTTTTGAATAGCGTCCTGTGTTTGCTCGCAATCAACACCCTACGCTCGAAACCTTTGCCTAGCTTTTTCTTTTACAACATTTAGGGACATTCACTCTGATCACTGCAGCAACCATGGAGAAAACAGACGGTGCTGGTTCCGACATCAGGTGTGCTAGTGGAAACAATCGGGCTTCATTAGAGCAAACATTTCCCAGAAGTTTCCCATTTTTTTTCGTTTCTATTGTACTTATACCTAAGCAACTACACGAAATTGCTTGTGTATTCGTTGATTTTCAGCGTAGCTGAAACTCACTGCATATGAAAATGCTCGCTGAACTTCTAACTACCTATATTCTTTTACAAAAATAGGTGTAGTTTGAACAGATTTTAATTTTGGAAACGTTCTTGTTTTTTTATGACTGAATTCTATTTTAAACTTATTGAATCATATAATTCAACAAAATATCTTTTTTATTTTACTATCACATAGTTATTAACAGGTTAGTTACACCGATTTATCAAAAAAAACTTACCTAAGCTTCACTTTTGACTTTGATCAATGCATTGCAATAAAAAAGCCATAACAGGAAATCATAGCCCCTTCACGGAATGCTTTCTAGCAAAAAATTTTTTCACTATACCTACAATTTTTTTTTATCTTCAGAAGTGATGGGAATAGACTGTTGCGTTGCGAGTGGTCTGAAGGTAAGCTCTAGTGACGAATCACTCCCAAGGGTGAAGGCCAGTGTGAAGCATTTATTCACCGGAAAAGCTACTGCCATGACCCGCGATTCAACTTCAAACCAGTCACAAGAAAATTGTAGCGCAGAATCAATGACACAACGATGCAATAATGACACCATGTTGATTTTTATATCAATACAACATACAAAATCTGTCCCATGTATGTATGAATCTTATATACATCCGGGATTAAAAGTAGCTAATGTGTTTGTTATTTCAGAGTAGGTATTTTTAAACCATTGTTTAAGACATTGTTTATGACATTTCATCTTTGTGTCGTCCAGACCCGTCCAGCCGTTTCAGCGTCTGAAATATAAAAATGAATCCCTATTTCCCTTAGTCACGGCGTCACCCGTGAACGTCTGGAACGATTTCGCTAATTCTTTTTTGTTCTGTTTTTTATTGTAAGGAGAAGGAGAATATGAAAAAGTTTGGAGTTCCTGCGGGAATCCCGAAACTCGCGCGGGTGAATCTCCGAAACGGTTGGACCGATTTTGACGGGACTTTCACTACTAATCAGCTAATGTTATAAGAAGTAAATTAGGCTGCTTTGGAGTTTGAATTTCGAAACTCACGCGGGTGAAACCACGGGGACAGCTAGTCTGATATAAAATACTTAATTAATGACTTTAATCACTACCATTTTCAAAATTGACTGGATACTGAAATCAATATATGTAGCACTGACAGCACGCAATGAAGGCGTCTAATGCTGTAGTCATGCCAATTTGTAGCAGTCGTGTCTTTTGTTTACTTTATTCATTCATTGATTTATTTCGTAAAAATATTTTGCGCACAAATTACAAATATTATTTTACACCTAATTAATTATGCCTATTAACGAATAAGCTTGACTTTGTGTAGGTACTTACAATCAGTTGCTTAGTAATTGGTTTGCTTATAAACAATTGGTGTAACTACTAAAAGTATACATATAAACAAATTGAAGTTAAAGGTAAGTTAGTAGATACCTAAAAGTTTTAGGATTCATAAATTAGCTCTTTCCCGTGGTTTAACCTGCATAAGTTTCTGGAAACGCTGTTTTATACCTATACCCTACATTTTGGAAGAAACTAATCAGACATAGAGACAGGCGCGGATACCGACTTTAATTTTATAAAAATAAGTAAGTACTCCACTAAATTAAGACAACCGTAAAGACATGATTTTAGCAGTTGTACATTAAGAACTTGAAAATTGTTTTGTTTTTACGCAATGTATTTTTCGAATGCTCGCACAAAATATTTATTTCTCTTAATGAATCCATAAAAAATAATTATTTATGGAGGCGTAAAAAGTTCTGAATTGGTATTTCTAGGTAAATTTAAATGGAATTCACGGCAGTACGAAAAGTAAATGCTGTAACAACGTCACGGAATGGAGATTTCCTTGTGCTAAATTAATTGCGAAGACTGTGTCGACTTCGGACTCGAGCTAAATTCACTCTTAAGTAATAGAAATTAAACTTTGAAATGCAGAAATTAGGTTTATCTGGAAATATTTGGCCCCTTTTATTTAGGGTATAGTTGCGTTGTGAATGCTAATAATGTGAGGAAAAGGGCTGGTCGCTTGTTTAAATTTATCGAATAATTAAAACGAAACAGTTGCTTTTTAAATATTTTTATTGTGTCATAACTTAATACCTTTATTTTTTATTTTCCCCTAACATTTTATGAAAGTATTAGGTAGAAATAAAAATAAGTCATGATAAAATGGTAAAATTGATTGGGTTTTTTTTATACCTTTTATGGTATCACACCAAAAGTAAACTCATATAATATAATAAATAATTTTATTATTAAAAAATTTGTTCACACAAGTAACCGAAAGAACCATCCCATTCCTACCACCTTTTAATGTAAGTCGGATAATAATTATATTATGAACTCCCTTTGTCTTCTTTCTTCAGGATTGTTATTCCTAGATGGAATAAACAGACAGACGAACCTACTTACCAAAAACCTACCTTTTATCAAAACTGAAGATAATATATTTTTTAAGAGGAACTTTAAAATGTTTGTGTCTACTTTATTTATTGGATCAATTGACTAGGAAAACATTCGATCTCATGCAGCGAACACGAGCAGTACCTACTTTCTATACTTGTACTACTTAAGACTGAAAGGGGAACGGTGTACGTCCCGCCGCAAAATGTTTGTATTGTTGTTGAAAACTTTTAGTCGAATCCTTGAACTCTATCGAAATCTTTTCCTTTGAGAATGGAGGGGGGCTTACATTCAATTGCTACTTAAAGTACCTTCTATACAGAATGAATTGAAGTTAAAGGCATTCTTTTGAATTAAGACTCACAATACTAATTGCGTTGAGATTAAAATGACACAATATACCTAAAATTAAATAACACACAGTAAAATAAAATTTCATTATAAATTTTGTGGTACTTAAACTTTTTTAACCGACTTCCAAAAAGGAGGAGGTTCTATGTTCGATTGTATGTATGTTTTTTTTTTTTTTTTTTTTTTTTTTTTTTTTTTTTTTTTTTATGTATGTTCACCGATTACTCGAAGACGGTTGGACCGATTTGAAAAATTCTTTTTTTGTTTGAAAGGGTTTACTCCCAATTAGGTCACATTGCCACCAAGTCCAGATCTGATGATGGGATCCTGAAGAAATCGAGGGAACTCTTCAAAAATTATAGGCACACCTATAGCGATTTGGGTATTTTTTATAGTAAATCGTTCATTTGCTCTTGAAAAGCAAAATTTGAAGAAGTGGAACTGATGATGAAGACCACAGATGGTCATCAGAACTACTCAACAATAATACGTATTTCACGGATTCCGATTGGAGCGATTAATTCAAGAATTGTTTTTTTGTTTGAAAGGGGATACTCCCAAATTGACTCCATTGTCACCAAGTCGAGATCTGATGATGTGATTTTGGAGTAATCGAGGGAACTCTTCAAAAATTATTAATACACCTATAGCGATTTTTGGATTTTTTATAGTAAATCGTTTATTTGCTTTCGGAAAGTAAAATTTGAAGAAGTGGAACTGATGATGAAGACCACACATGGTCATCAGAACTACTAAATAATAGGTACTTCACAGATTCCGATTCGTTAACTTTATGGTTTCTAAACAATTTATGCTCGTCACAATGTATATGGTGAAGTGGAACTGATGATGATGTACCAGGAGAACTCCTCAACAATTAACGTCCCTGCGTCGGGAAAAGCAATATTTTGTAAAAGGTGATGAGCAGTTGACATTAGGCTATTGCGACTTAGAGAAATTACGAACTAAGTCACTTAAAAGCGAGAAATAAACAAAATTTTTAACAAAAAAATTAAAACCGACTTCCAAAAACACAAAACCAAAAATCTTAAAAATAAAAACTAAAAATAACAGCATACCGATTTAATCCAAAAGACAAAAACACACGTAATATTATTATTGGTTTGTGCTACCACTAATCGGTATGAAGTCGGTGACAAGCCAAATATGGAGGGGGTAGATGGGCTAAGTCGACTCCCGCCACCAGCTTTTTGTGAACAGGACAACCCAAGTGGGCAGACACCAGCGGGCTTGTCACCGAATTCAAACCGATTAGTGGTAGCACAAACCAATAATAATATTACGTGTGTTTTTGTCTTTTGGATTAAATCGGTATGCTGTTATTTTTAGTTTTTATTTTTAAGATTTTTAGTTTTGTGTTTTTGGAAGTCGGTTTTAATTTTTTTGTTAAAAATTTTGTTTTTGCGTCGATATGGTGCAAAAATTCCAATATCGAAATTAACTCAGGCGTAGGTATAGTTGTAAATATATGTATTTGCTCAACCTCTAAGGAAAATAGTGTATTTCGTTTACCACTTAGGTACACTTTACAGTGGTTACAAAATCGCGGATGTGTAAATACAATAAGCTATATTTGACTAATTTTTTTTTTAGTCCATCTTGTAGATTAATAAAAAATATTGGACACGTATTTTTTATTTTTTTACGTAATCAAAAAATAACAGCGATGCATTGAGTTGAAATTTCGCGTGACGTCACTAACTAGTGCAATTTGTATGCCGGCCGGCTTGTAGTGGTAAGTGACTTCACGAACCCCCACCCTAAACTTTAATGCGCTTTATTTCTGTGTATTTTCATTTATTTTAAAAATAAAAAAAATACTTGTCTAATGGTTTTTAATTTTCTAAAAGACGGACTAATTAAAATTTTGATTTTTAAAAGTTGTCAACATCCCTATTCCAATGCAATCCTGAATCACCTATTAAACTTCATTTCCACTTTCATTTAGTCATACAAAACACGCTATTTCATTAGATTTAACAATCGATCGTAGCGGAAAAACTTCCATTACTTGGGTACCACATTTAATTCGCAAAAAGGCTTCCTGAGATGTAGAATCTTAATTAAACAATCAAAGAGTAAAAACGCAAAATGGAAAGCTGAAACAAACATAAGTCACTATGTTTTAATTTCATGGAGGTAAATAGAAGTTAGGTGGATGTGATGTTAAGGTGACGTATATAGCAAAATATTCTAGTTTGGTTTTTAGTAAAATAATAGTTTTGTGCTTCTTAATACATTGATATACATAATAACTAGCTGTCCCCCGCGATTTCATCCGCGGAGGTTGCGGGAAAAAAAGGACTCTATGTCCTTCAGTTCCCGAGGGAATTCCGGGATAAAAACTATCCTATCTTTTAAGTTGGACCATTTTATGAATGGTTACAAAATTTTATCAAAATCCGTTCAGTAGTTTCGGAGTCCATCGCGGACAAACAACATGACACGTGATTTATATATATTAGATTAGACTAGCTGTCCCCCGCGATTTCATCCGCGGTAATTTCGGAGTTCCTGCGGGAAAACCCTGACAGTAGTTTACGGTGTTTAGCTGTTGCCCGCATTAGTTCCGGAGTTCCCGCGGGAATTCCGGGATAAAAACTATCCTATCTTTCAAGTTGGACCAAATGGTTACAAAATTTTATCAAAATCCGTGCAGTAGTTTCGGAGTCCATCGCGGACAAACGTGACACGTGATTTATATATATTAAGATTAGCACTCAGGATCATTTTGAAGTCAACGTTTACTTTTATGATACCTACCAATCATCAATATACTGTATTCATTTTTTACAAAACTCGAGATAAATTTTACCTTGGTTTCTATATTATGTTCTGCTTGAACTAGTAAAAATAATTGTAAGCATAAATCTGAAGCTACGATACCGTTAATCGATTTTGGAAAATGTTATAAAATCAACTGAATACTATCCCCCAATATTTTAGCGAGAGTTTCGAGGTTTCTTCAGAACTTACTAAAAACCATCATCTTGACAAAACAAAATATCTAGTGTTTTAACCACCAATAACAGGATAAACATAAAAAAAACTGTAAATCCTAACTGCGAATATCAGTTTGTTTGTTACGCTTTCATGCCTTAACGACTCAACCGATCATCATAAAATTTTGTACACATTCATTATCAAGGGAGAAAAGGACATGAGATAACTTTTGTACCAGAATTCCCGTGATAATTTCGAAATCAACTGCTAGAATTCACATAAAAGACTAGTTATAAAAAAGTTAACTAGGAAGATGTCAGCAATGTTTGTTTTTCTATTTTATTAAAAAATCATACAGGATAAAAGTAGAAACAAATGGATAAAGGTATAAACAACATAGAAATTCACAGTAGTAAGACCAATTGCAGATTTCTACCTATATTATTATATTTAATTTGTTAGATTTGCATCATACTTAGCCTTAAGAAAGATGTTTTGTGCACCTTCGTGTGTGTATTAAAGTTCAACGAAGTCGTCAGCAACGGAAGCTGCAATCGCGAGGGTGCAGTGGCGTGAGCCAGCCGCACGACCGCAGCCGACCAGTCGCTCCGCGCACTAATCAGCGCTTTTACCTACGTACATGACGGCAAGATTGATCGTTCGCAGTTTGCTTTTACACACAAACACAGACCAAACTAAACACCGCATGACTGTTTGGTCTAAAAGATTTTTATACGAAGATTTTCTTCGCAAACGTTAGAACGAACTCAACTACACTACTGTATATCTGCGCGCAATACGGAATATTTGCATATTCTATTCTGTTGTCTTTATCACAATAATTAATTATCTGTGCTTAGAAAATTACCGTGCTCACAAACTATATGTACTACATATTTATTTCTGTTTATACAGATCAATAGGTAGGTACATTTATAAAAACATGTCTGTTTGCGATAAACTCAAAAAATACTGAACGGATTTTCATGCGGTTTCCACTAATAGATAGAGTGATCCATGAAAAAGATTTAGGTATATAATATAACTAGCTGTCCCCCGCGGTTTCATCCGCGGTAATTTCGGAGTTCCCGTGGGCATTCCAGGATTTAATATAGATATAAACCTTCCTCATGAATCACTCTATCTATTAGTGAAAACCGCATGAAAATCCGTTGTGTAGTTTTAAAGATCTAAGAATACAAAAGACAGGACTTTGTTTTATATACTACTAGCTGTGCCCCGCGGTTTCACCCGCGGTAATTTCAAAGTTCCCTCGGCAATTCCGTGATAAAAAATACTCTATGTCCTTTTCTGTACCCCTGACAACGTGCATGCCAAATTTCATCCAAATCCGTTCAGCCGTTTTTGCGTGATTGAGTAACAAACATCCAAACATCCACACTTTCACATTTATAATATTAGTAGGAGTATGTCATGGTTATGTGTAGATTGGTAGAAATATAACGATACCTAATTATTGTAAGTAACGGAAAAAATCAAGCCGCCTACGTTTTCAGGGGTACAGAAAAGGACATAGGGTTCCCGCAGGAACTCCGAAATTAACGCGGGCGAAATCGCGAAGAAAAATTTACTAAGTAGTAGTATAGATAATAAATAATTACGTAACGTATCCTTGAATCAATAACTTATAAGTATTCAATTACAATAATATCTGAGACGTGTCTACGTGTGATGATTAAAAAAGTCTGAGATGTTTAAAAAATAAACTATTTCAAATATTTTGATAGAGCAACAAGAATTTTCTATTAAAGAATCCATCATAGCATATTTTAGTCTAATTAACCACAGCTGCAAATAATTTAGTGTTTTATATGACTGTGTATAGTGCACAAGCAAGTTCTCTCGTCTCTAGCTTTAATTTGCTTGGCTTTAGAGCAAAGACGTGTTTCCATATACAGAACGAAGATTCTGTCGAGTTATTTAACTAATTTTACATGCGGGGCAAGTTTTACTCCACCGCCATCTGTTTGCGTTACTACTGTCGGGAGTACATCTGATTCTACGCGAACCGCATTTTGGCGATGGCTTCAAGAGACTGCTACGTATGTACGTTCAGAATTAGCTTTGCAAATTCCCACTCTCGTTTAGAAACAAACATTCAAGTTGTCCCCGGCTTCGGAACTGACACAAGAGCTGAGAAGGAAGCATCCGCAGCGACCTAAAAACCTAAGATAACATGCTCTTACCAACTAACTTCTAGCACTATTTAAGTTTTTAAGCTACTTACTTTTCAAATAACAAAATTTTACATTAAAGCTTGTTAGAACGTTAGATACGGAGTAGTTCTTCCTTGATTTAATAGATAAATGCTGCACTCGTCGCCAACTCGGTGCCCGTCACTTCCGCTGGCTCCATATCGTCACTTCCGTTGTCTGCAAAATTTTTACTTGGAAAGTGTAAAACGTGTAACCAACTTCAAAAATATATTCGATAGAAATTATTTAATAAATCGAAAAGATTTATCTTAGCAACTGTCGACAAAGATACACAAACATTGGTATAATAAATAATCCTTGAGTAATAAAAGCCGAAATAAAAGGAAACTCCGCAAAGAATGGTCGCAACAAGAAGCGTATTATTCAGTGTCACCGGCAGGATGCGTCTTGTAATATATGTTTTAATAAAAGAGTTTCAATTCGCACCCGGACATTCATCACGCGAGCAAACCCGAAGTATCAATAATATCGCAAGAAGATCTTCAATTTATTATTCATTGAAGTCGCTGGGCGGAGCCGGGAGCTCTATAAATCCGGGGATCGCCACTAAATCATCGTTTGCAAACGGAAGGACGCGTATACGAGCACAATTTTTTTCTATACCTTTTTTCATCGATGAAAACAAATGGGAAAATTGCAATTGCATTTCTTTCTGCGGGAACACTTTACAATGTGTGAATTTATCACATTATGAATATTGAGTAACATACATACCTACCATACATACAACATGTTACAAATAGTTTTTAGAATGAAGTTTTTTAACATGGCTTGCGGTAGAACTTAAAGAAATTGTCACGCGTCTCGTAAGGAAAAGGTGTTATGCCCCCTCCATGCAAATCGAGACCTTCGGTTCACATAGTTCGGATATTATCGTCAAGGCGCTGCGCTGGCCGTTGACATGTGTCAGTTAAAAATGATTATATTCCGATGACCAAAGTATTAAACTTCGTTTATACTAATACTAGCTGTGTCCCGCATCCGTTTAGCCGTTTTTGCGTGATTGAGTAACAAACATCCACACTTTCACATTTATACCTAATAGTAGGATTATAAAGAAGTAAAGTTTGTGAGTTTGTGAGGTTGTAGGGGGTCCTAATCTCTTAATCTACAGAACCGATTTTTTAAATTATTTTACCAATAGAATGTTACAGTGTTCCTTAGTGTCATTTGTACTTCTTATCCCGGAATTCCCGCGTGAACTCCGAAATTACCGCAAATTAGATTAGATACAATAATTAAAGATGTTGAAGATCTGATAAAAAGTAGGCCACAACAGTGTACACCATATGTTTAATGAATTTTTTTGTCTAGCTGTCGATGTTGCTGTCCGTACATTATAGTGACGCTATGATATAATCGGGATATAGTATCTATACTGAAAGATTCTATAAAAACTGTACGGGTAGGTACCCTCGTCACGTGCGGACATCTTATTTATCTAGTCACGGGCACGGCCAAAATCATTGTTTTCTTTTATTTCGGTTTTGCGTTTGCAAAAACGCCTTATTGCTGGCACAGGATAACAAATGAACTGCATGAACGGATCCCTTTGTCCGCTCTTTGTTGGGCGACGTTCACACCCTGATCTATAGACGAACTTTTTTTAGTCCACAGTACCAAACATTTTATTTTTATTTGAGTGATCCTTCATTTTAACCTTAGGCATAGAGTCAAACATTTTTTTAAAACTAAGGTACATGGCCAAAACTTTAATTATGGCTTTCCATTGAGCTTGTCTCAAATGTGTAAAATATCTTCACAAATTTCTAAATATTAAGGTTTAGTATTTAAGAATAATAAACGCAACCATCAAATCTATTTTTATCTTTTATATTATTAAGCAAAGGATAAATAAGACAAATAAAAAGGTATTTTCACTGCTAACAGCAATTTTATCCATTATTACTTTTCTTTAGGTATTTAGGTAACTTAAATATAATCTTATGCTTGGTCTTAGGATTTTCTATTTCTTATTATGTATTATAATTTTCAAGACAAATTTTAAATAAATTTAACTAAACAGAATTATTTAGCTAAATATTCATTATCTGTAAATGATTGTATTAGTCGTTTCTTGTTTGCATGTGGCGTAATAAAGTGAAAAACGAATAAGCTGAATTCATTATCTGAAATAAGAAGAAATATAAGTATATTGTGTTGATATTAATATAGTGAACAAAACACATACTTTTTAATAAAAACAAAAAGATAATCAAACACGAAGAAGGAAAACAAGTAATGATATAATCAGATTTTTAAAACACTAAATATCAATTACAAGACTGATGATTAATCACACCTATACTAAATTCAAAATTTAACGTAAATGAAATTGCAGGTATAATAAATTAGCTGTGCTCCGAACTTAACTACGTGAATTTCAGTAAACCCTCGCAAACTTAGGGAACATGTTTTCTTTTCATATCTTCAACGTAGTATAACCTTGCCTATGGTCGCAATATTAACGCACTCAGAGTCGATTTAATGGTTACTTAAGGGATTTTAAGTAAGGATTAAAAAAAAATCACTCTCAGAGACAGTTAATCCTCCATTAATCACGTTTAATGATGATTAACTTTAAGTGACGGCTGACCCTTACTTAAGAGTTAATTGGAGATTTTTGACATTTAAAAGTAAGGTTATGTTTGTTTTTACTATTAAAATTACAAAACCAACGTTGGATTTTTGAAACTTTCAGGGCGTCAATCACGTCACAGTAATTAGCAAAGCATGATAATCACGTACCTATATTTATAGAATTAATAAATCAAGAATATACATAGAACGAACTCACCGAAGTAAAAGTGGTAAGTGACAGTGGAAACATCTTCCCAGCTATTATTGTGAAGGGTTGATTAGCTTTTTCAACAAATATTCTTAAACTGCTCTTGAATTGACGAGACTGAGGCGTCCAGTCGCTGTTATAAACTGCTTGAGATAACAAGCAACTCTTAAAAAAAAAACTACTATGAAGGTTATTGCTCGTGAGAAACTACAAAACATTGTTTGATTAAATTGTAACAACTTCGTCCTTTAAAACTATATGCACTAAACCTTTTGTAAAGGTTGGTAGATTTTAAATTACCTTTTCGATTAAGCGTGTACCAAACCAACAGGGTACGAGGATTTGGATGAGCATAATTACAATATATGTGCCAAGGAATATGTAGTACTGCCATGGTGCAGGCTGAAATAAAAGATACATTAAAATTTGAAGAAGTCCATATCTTATTGGGTGAGAAGTTTGTATGAGACAATAAATATGGGTCCCAAAAACGCTAATGTGGTGGCTTCTGTTCGTTTATTGACTGTTAAGTTGGTGATCAATTCAGAGTATACCAAAATCAGGTACTTTACTAATTTGAAGCAAGAAAAAAACAAAAATTTACCAAGTCTTTTCATACATATTTCATTATGAACCACGTACGATACTAGTCAATTATTTCAATTAAATAATATTAAAATATTTACTTAATAAGTTAACATAACTATACCACTGGATAATTAATTGCAAGAACTGCAAACAGAAAATACTGCACTGCGTTATATTTGCGATTTATGTTCACCCTGACTTATTGTGGTACTTTAAATTTAAACAGACAACAGAGTTAAATCATTTCAGCTATCAAATTCCAATGTGTAAACACTCAGACCAAATAAAAGCTAAACACGGAACGCGTAGAACAAACAAGTGAAGCCCGGAAAAAGACACCACGCCGTGCACGCACACACTTACAAGAAAAAGGCACTCAAGAAGTGATGATAAGATTATAAATACTTACTATAGTGAATCTGAAGAGACAAATGCAGATAATGCATGATGCCATACTGAACTGAATGAAAAGAGATACGCTGAAAACTTCTTCGATTAAATTACAAAATCTGTGGATGAAAACATGTGTATTCAGCGTATTTCGATTAAGTATATAACAAGTAATGATAAATAATTAATATATTGTAATTCGTAACTATGTATATAATTTTATGAATTAGTAAAAAAGTAATATACAAGTTATAGATAGATACTTAGAAACTTCCTCGTAGTGAACGAAGCATTCGATGAGTCTAGAAATCGCCTCGGATTTATTTGTAGTATTATAGTCTTCATTAATCTTTCCTAATTTATTGGTAACCTTTCTCAGTTTCCCATCGAGGATGTCCAACTGAGCTATTGCAAGTATCAACAGACCCAGTATGAAAGTATCAATATTAATATTGAACCACATGTGAAAATTAATACCGATGGTTTGATAGAAATACAACAAATAAATATGTTCTTCTTTAAATGATTCAGACAAGAAAAAGTAACCACAAATAGGTAACTCTAGCTTCAATTGCGATAAAAGATGCGTTATAAGCGGTGGAAATACGCGTGTCAAAAACGATGTAACCGACACTGCACTAAAAATAATCCAGTATGTGACATTAAATTTCTTTGCCTTATTGATTATTTTCATTTCTTTATCATTATTCGGTTTAAATACGTCGCTTTCGAGTGTTTCTAAAATATCAATAATTTTTCCACGCATAATATAAAAAGTGAGCACTTTAAAAATCACGGTGATATCAGTGAAATAAAATAACATTTCTTCTATGAACACGTCCATGACTTCCGGAATATAGAATAAATTCATAGTAGGCAAAATATCAAACAAAAAAATGAACAGTGTGGTAAATAATTTTGAGTATACATTGTAATAGGTTTCTGCAATGTACGGTGACACCCCAAGGTAATACCAAAATGTCATAGCATATCGAAAACAATCTATTTGACGTGGCGAAGTCATTAGTTATTTTTGTAGATTGAGAATAAAAGAAAGACGTGAAACTTTTATCAGATACAATATTGGCGTACTGTTTTATATACGCCTGAATAGTAGTATGATTGGAAGAAGAATAAAAAGCAATAAAAACTGAGAAATTGCTCTATTATATTTGATACTAGCTTTCCCCCGCGGTTTCACTCACGGTAATTTCAGAGTTCCCGCAGGAATTCCGGGTTACAACATAGTCATAGATATGACACTCGTGGCTTTCTAGTGGTACCTAAAAGAATTTTCAAAATCGTTTCTGTAGATCCAGAAATTACCCCCTGGCCCCTACAACCTCACAAACTCACAAACTTTACGTGTTTATAATATTAGTATAGATATAAAAATAATAGGGCTACAAGGCACTTTTATAATTACATTTTATATGCGCGGATGTGTACTAATTGTGTACCCTCTACACATTAATTAGGTACAAATAAAATTATGAGAAACTGCTGCTGTATAGCGATCTACGTATGGATACCACGATGCAAATTGCTTTTCTATACTATAATCTATACTAATATTATAAAGAGCAAAAGTTTGTGAGTTTGTAGGTTTGTGAGTTTGTGAGTTTGTGACGTTGTCGGGGGTAATCTCTGGATCTATCGAACCGATTTTGAAAATTCTTTCACTTGTAGGAAGCTACAATGATCCTGAGCGATATAAAATACTTTCTATACCGGAATTCCTGTGAGAGCTTCGATGTTTGTGAGTTTGTGTGGTTGTAGGGGGTAATCTCTGGATCTACTGAACTGATTTAAAAAATTCTTTCACTTATAAAAAGCTACAGTTATCCTGAGTTACATAGGGTACTTTTTATCTTGGAATTCCCGCGGGAACTCCAAAATAACCGTGGAGGGCAATATTATTATTGGTTTATGCTACCACTGATCGGTTATTGAACATAATAAATACCTAATATTTTAAACAATAATGTCAAATGTTAACGTAAGCGAATCTCTTTTTTTCTCTATTAAGCAAGTGGTGTTTGCCTGTAATTGGGTAAATACTCTAACATGTTAAGTACCTGTTGTATAAATTTTTACCTATTGTATAGTATTGTACCTGTTGGCAAACCTAATAAATAAAATAAAATAAAATAAAATGAATCAAAAATTACGGTTTGGCATCCCACAAGCCACAGGTATCAATCGTAGTTTTTTTTCTTTTATATATCTAATACTAGCTGTCCCGCGCGGTTTCACCCGCGATAATTTCGAAGTTCCTGCGGAATTGTTCCATACAAACTTTGCAACCCGTTTCATCCCCTTTCCCCTAGGGGTTGAATTTTCAAAAATCCTTTCTTATAGGATGCTTACATCTTACAAAGAACACACCGTCTAAGTTTCAGGTCTCTACGATCAGCTGTTTAGGCTGTGCGTTGATCCATCACTCATTCAGGACAAAGCGTTTTATATATATATAGATATAGATAATATATTTATATATCAGACATACAGTCTTCTTTTAGGAAACATAGAATCATACACATTTTTTTTCGTCATTTTTGGGTGAAAATAAGGCTTTATCGATATCATTCCTTTACTATGATTAAAAATTCTAATATGTATAAACAGATCGATTGTCGATGTTTTTTAAATCAATCAAATTTTGGCTAAATAACCTGTCATTCCAATATATCTAAGATATGTATCCTTATTCCGGAATAACTCCGAAATTAAAGTGGGTGAAACCACGGGGTGCAACTAGGTACAGGAATATTTCTTAATTCTGTTACTATTTAATTTTATAATAAGCTTGACAGTTTTAGTATAATTTTATTTATTTATTTATTTATTATTACTGTTTTATACCACACATAGTTATATATTTGTTGATAGAAGGTAGGTATATGAAAAACTCCCACACCTTTGTTTTGTAAATCAGTAATGTACTTAGTTCTTTCTTATTATTCGTCTTTATTTCATATGATTGCAAAATGGCTTGGAGCTTTAACCATTTCTTGTTTGCATGTGACGTAATAATGTGAAAAATGAATAAGCTGTATTCATTATCTGAAATAAAAAAAATTAATAGGTAATAATCTTTTAAGTTACTTATAAAGTAATTTTATTATATTCCAGGAGAACTGTTTAACAACTGCGCCCTTATTCAGAATCAGTATGACCAACAAGTCTCTCTACCTATACATTCCTTGCCCATAACGCGCGTCCCAAAAACACAATCCCAAACGCTCCAGATGCAAATATATTCGAAATTTATATTCTTTATAACAAAAGAAACGTTGTAAATGTATTGTTTATAAGTAAAACTTCTTTGATGACGAAGGAAAAGGAATTTAAGTGGCGTCTTATCTTAACGCGATGCGTTATGGTCATAGTGAATAAGGGCCCTGATGAGGACCACATGTCCCTTTTTAAGTAGCAGGTAGGTACCAAACACAAATTTGACGTAGACAAAGTAACAAATAAAATTTTACTAATGAACATAATACGAACGGAGAAGATAAACTTGACAAACTTACCGAAGTAAATGTGGCAAGCGATAGTAGAAACAACTTTCCGCCTATTATGGTGAAGGGTCGATTAGCTCTTACCACAAAAATCCTCAAACTACTCTTAAAACGAGGAGATTGAGACGTCCAATTGCAATCATATACTGCTTGGGATAACAGGCGACTCTTGGAAAAGAAAATCAGGTAAGTATAGTGAAAGTGATCCAACATAATTTTATGCAACGCCTCTTAAAAATCTAAAGATACTATGATACTTTGATTAATTACTATGATCGACAGTTTAAAAGCTAAAATAATAATAATGATGAAGATGATGATGATGATAATAATAAATAATAGTTTTTAATTAAATTTTTGACCCTAAAATACAACGTACCTTTTCAATAACGCGTGTCCCAAACCAACAGGGTACAAGTATTTGAATGAGCATTATAAACATGTATGTACCGAGAAATATATAGTACTGCCATAGTGCAGCCTGTTAATGAAAAGAAAAATATTTTAAGGCAAATTATATACATAATATTAATATAGTTAGCTAAGATTATAAAAGATATTATTATTATATGATACACCTGTATAGTTTGTACTGCAGTTGTACCTCGATAAATTAATTAGGATTATAATCGTAACTAATAATATAAATGCGAATGTGAGTTTGTTGTTATACTTTCAGGTCTTAACTATTCAACTGATCATCAGAAATTCTGCGTATAATTTGTCAGGGAATAGAAAAAACCGCGGAAAACAGCTAGTTCTACTATAAAATATGCATCAAAACATACCTGTCTTATAAAATTTTAACAGAGCGAAGTAGATATGAAACAACTAATGCAAAACACTGAATGCATGAATGACTGAATGAATGAAAAAAGTTCATACTTTTTCCTTCTACATCGTGGATTAAAATTATTAAATAAATTTAAACAGGCTTACCAAAGTAAATCTGAAAAGACAAACGCAAATAATGCATGATGCCATACTGAACTGAATAAAAAGAGATACACTGAAAATTTCTTCTATTAAATTACAGAATCTGAAAAGGTAAATTTATTTATAAAATGCATCACCAATAAGAAAATATTTTTCTTGGTGTGACTGTAAATTTTAATTTATTGCCATAAACAAAAACGAAGTGCTTTTAATACTAACTTAGAAATTTCCCTATAGTGAACAAAGCATTTGTTCAGCCTGAAAATTACTTCAGAATCAGATGTAAAATTTGAAGCTTCGTTTATCCCATCTAATTTATCCGTAACCCTTCTTATTTTGCTATCGAGGATGTCCAACTGAGCTATTGTAAGGATCAACAGACCCAATATGAAAGAATCAGTATTAACATTAAACCACAGGTGGAAATGCATTCCAACGGCTTGATAGAAATATAATGTGTATATATACTCTTCTTTAAAAGATTCAGACAAGAAAAAGTAACCACAAATAGGTAACTCTAACTTTGTTGACGATAAAAGATGCATTACAAGCGGTGATAATACGTGTGTCAAATTTGATATGACTGATACGGCAGCAACAATCTTCCAGTATGACACAATGAACTTCTTTGCTTTGTTCATTATTTCCAAGGCTTCATCAGTTTCTGGTTTGAATACGTCACTTTCGAGAGTTTGTAAAACCTTCACAATTTTCCTACGCATTATGTAATATGTGAAGACTTTAAAAGTGACTGAAATTTCGGTGAAATAGAATATCATTTCCTCAATGATCACATCCATGACTCTCGGTATGAAGAATAAATTCACGGTTGCCAAAAAATCGTACAGGAAAATTAAGAGTGTGGTAAATATTTTCGAATATGCATTGTAATAGGAGTTGTCGATGTAAGGTGATACTCCAAGGCAGTTCCAAAATTTCATATTGTATCGAAAACAGTCGATTATATTTGCAGAATTCATATTATATTCCGTTTGTAAATTTACTTGGAATCCAAAGTATATGAACTTATTAGTTTATTATATTTTATAAATTGCACCCTGAAATGTTTTTCTAGAAACCGTCAAAATTTAAACGAAAAAACAGATATTTCTGGAACGGTAACATAACATATTATTTGGTAGGTATATTATTGACCTTATCATACAATAATTAGTAAGTATATTTAACATTCAGTTAATTGATTTAATTTAGCGTTGATTTTAATTAATTTCTTTCATAGTTTTGTATCTGAATACCTACTTGCACTAGCCTATCGTTTCATTTTGAATTATTAAAAAAAAAAAAAAACAAAGAAACGATTGAGTTCGAATAAATTGCGCTATTAATGTAATTTATAAGCAAAAAAATATATGTATAATTGCGTAGTCCTTAGAAAAATGTGCAACGTGTATTTTATTCATTCACGCCCATATGTTCCACCTACACATTAATTATACGAATAAAATTATGAAAAGCTCCTGTTTAAACCGATGCAAATGGATGTAGGTTAATTGCAGGAGCCGCACTTTTTAAATGAGACGCAATTAGTGGGGCGACGTCGCGCGGTCACCCGCAAAATGATCATGGGAAATTCGTTTAATTAACAGGCCTCAGTCACCATCTCACGGAACTTCGGTAAAATCCTACTTAATATTATAAACGCGAAAGTTTGTAAGTATGTATGCATGGATGGATGGATGTTTATTACTCTTTCACGCAAAAACTACTGGATGGATTTAATTGAAACTTTACAATAATATAGCTTATACATCAGATTAATAAATAGGGTATTTTTTATCCCGGAATTCCTGCGGGAACTTAACGCGGGTGAAATCTCGGGGCATAACTAGTACTGAATATTTTTTTTCCATGCTCTTATTTTCTTTTCAAAACCTTTTTCAGGTATCACGGTGTTTAATTTTACCGGTATAAAGTATCTTATAGGTCTTTGAAAGAGAGCACTGTAACTGAAATTGGTTTTCATGTGCCTTTTATATAGAATTATTTTCGATCTTATTTGTACTGCAATAATTTTCTTTGATTCGATTTGTTGGAAAATTAAGTCGTTAAAATAATTATTTTCGTCTTCACATCATTGGAATATTAATGAATTTGTTAAACGTTAACGTGTTAGTCCCCCCAACAGTCGAAGACCATTGCTACATGGACATAGTTAAGCAATAGTGTGTTAACCCACATTGCAGAAATTTTGAGTAAATCGTATTTTAAAAGTATAACGCCATTTTGTTTCAAAATTTTTTATGTTCAATATGTAGTTACATATTTAAGCAGTGTAATAAGGCAAACACATAATTAAAAAACGTTCCCCAACTCTCAATAAATTGTTCTGAATCAATAACTTTATTTTGTGGGTTAACATGTTGCTTATCTGCGTCCACATATAAGAGAATTGAGTGCCCCACTATAAGGCACTTAATTAACACTACAAAATCTTTAATAAAATATAACTACTAACATAGTTTTTATGTTTGTGATAACAATAAAACGGATCCTTTGTAAATAAATAAAATAAATACATAACCTTCATCCGATTTTGGGCCTTGAAATAATCTGTGATCATTCTATCACATAGACACATTTGGGATTGAGATTGCCGAAACTTGAGCTATTTTACTACATTTACAATGTATTTAAAGATTAATTAAAAAAATTATCTACCTACTTCATATTAAAAACCTTGAAACAAAAAAAAATCCTTGCCGTGTTTATTTCCTTTTTGATAAAAAATAAAATTACAATAATTAAAAAGCAAAACATATTTTCTTCTCTTATTAAATAACCTTGAGTGTGACATCAAAGAGAATAGGTAACAGGCATTTTAACTACCAATTTATTGACAGCTATAATGACAACGTGAAACATTTCTTGTTTCATTTTCGTCAGGAAGTACCTTATAAATTGATTAGGTAGATATAATTGGAAACATTCATTTGCCGACACTTTAGTTGTCAGTATCGGGAGTTACTCCAGCTGTCAAAGTTTTTTTTTATAAACATGGTAAATTTTTAAATTAGTAGTATAGTAAAAATAACTGTTCCGCGCGTTTTCACCCGCTTTAGTTTCGGAGATCCTGTGGGATTTCCCTATGTGTTAATTGATCTATACCTAAGCTATACTATATTATTGTATAGTTTCATCAAGGTTCATTCAGTGGTTTTTGCGTGAAAGAGTAACAAACATCCGTATAAATAAACCTACGCGTTTATTAGTAACGACATAATATGCAATATAATTATTACCTATAGTATGCTATGGTATGCCATGGTATTGTATAAGGACCTTTAAAGCCTTTTAAATAAATAAAAAAAATTTATATCTGGGGGCACGGCAGTGCCCCCGCCAAGTCGAGCAACAAAAGCGGCACGGCCGTACTATCCTTTTCTCGAAGCAATTCAGGCCATTTTCGACCCCCTATAACTTCGTTGTGGATAAAACTAGAAGCCTGAATTTTTAGTAAACAAGCAGGTATTGTATAAAGACGGTATAATTTAAATTTCATTCGATTTGAACCAGTAGTTTAAGAATTATAACTAGTCAAAGTTTCTTAATTTTGTAGGTCACTCACTCACTCACTCACTCACTCACTGACCGATCATCAAAATTCTAAGGCACTTCTAGCAGACATAGAAGTTTGAAATTTAGAATACAATTAGTGTTTATTGTATAAATCAAGGAAAAATTAAAATATTTAGCAATTTCGGTCCAGTTTTCTAGATACACTAACTGCATAAATAACTTTGTAATCCCATATAAATGTATGGAATTACAAAGTTATATATGCAGTTATATGTACCAACTGCACAAATAACTTTGTAATCCCATATAAATATATGAGACTAGCTGTTCCCCGCGGTTTCACCCGCGTTAATTTCGGAGATCCCGCGGGAATTCAGAGATGCAAAGTAGTTAGTACCCTATATCCCTAGGTTTTCTTTACCCCTGACAACGTGCATGCAAAATTTCATGAGATTTCACCAGCGTTAATTTCGGAGATCCTTCGGGAATTCCGAGATAAAATTACCCTAATCTGAATGCTCCAACGATTTTCATGAAATTTTGTATACAGGGGATTTCGGGGGCCATAAATCGATCTAGCTAGGATTCATTTCTGGAATTCCCGCGCGAACTCTGATATCAACGCGGGTGAATTAATTATTGCATACTACACGTTGTCAAGGGTACAGGAAAGGTCATAGGGTAGTACTTTTATCTCCGAATACCCGCGGGATCTCCGAAATTAACGTGGGTTAAACCGCGGGGAACAGCTATTTAAGCCGTTGCCCAGATATTAATAAATAATAATAATAAGTGTAGCTATAGTTACCTACCTAGATATAAAGTGTAGATACATAGTTACCTAGACATAATTATGTTCAAAGGTACAATGGTCAACGGAATGAAAAAGCAAGAATGGGGCATGTGTTTATATATGTATATTATAAAGTTGTACCAAAATCTTTCAAGTTATTAAAGTAGACTAAATTGCTCAAAGGAGGAAGACCATTTACAAAAAGAAATGAGATCCCATCAAAAACAAACTTGTAAAAAAGTCCAAGTCTCGCAACTCACTTCTTCTACAGTAAAAAGTTGTGAGATCAATGTAATACCAAGTCGGTTAATTTATTCAGTGCCTACTTAAGGGTCCTTCTGTCTAAAGTTATCATGTTATAAACTAATCTAATAACATTTATAGTGACCATATCAAATTTAAAAACCTTTTATGTTTTAAATAGATTGATTGGCTTGGCGATCACGTGAAAACACAATGTATCTCACAAGTTATACATATTATAATTAAATTAGATTGTTTAGAACCATAATTATGTATTACATGTGAGATATATTGTGTTTTCACGTGATCGCCAAGCCAATCAATCTATTTAAAACATAAAAGGTTTTTAAATTTGATATGGTCACTAAAAATGTTATTAGATTAGCTTATAACATGATAACTTTAGACAGAAGGACCCTTAAGTAGGCACTGAATAAATTAACCGACTTGGTATTACATTGATCTCACAACTTTTTACTGTAGAAGAAGTGAGTTGCGAGACTTGGACTTTTTTACAAGTTTGTTTTTGATGGGATTGTTATTGTCTGGCACCTGTATTCACTTATTGTAAGTAGTTTGGTAGTCGTAATTGGCTTGCATAATGTTAAAAAAATTGTATTTAGAATAAATAAAAAGCTGCGTACTACCCATTAATAAACAAATAAATAAATGACGTATATACGTTTTATAGAATTTCAATCCAAATATTACCTAATTAAATAGACACATAATTGTAATATTGACACACTTTGATTTTGAATAAAAATCCCGTTTTAGGAATTCAGTGTCGACATTATGACCGCACAATACCTATTAATTATATTTTCAGTCGATATTTAAAACCATCCCTCCTCTTCTGAGGTTGTCTTTGAATACATACATTATATGAATACATATACAATTGCAATTCTGCTTATCTGAAAACACACACCTAATACTCACCCCTGAGGTGCAAACAACACCTCCAGTTCACAGTCGCGCGTCGCTTGGCAGCGTTCGCGTTACCTGATTGTCAATGTAAGCATCACTTTTATTCCGTACAATACGCCTTGGGGGCTTCGTTAGGTGAACAGATCAGCCCTCCGGTGTGTTTGAGTTCTTGATTCCCTGTAGAGGTCGATAAAACTAGTAATAGCTTCGATTGTGCCCATTTATTTCCAACAGTTGTCAATACCTAGTTATTGATTTTATATATGACATGATACCTACTGTAATCTCACTGATTACAGGGTGTAAGTTTCAACTAGGAACTTAACAAAAGAGAGGGTTCAGTATACGATTCTCGTGTAAAAAATATTGACCCAAAAAAATAACCAGCAAGCTAAATAAAACCGTTTAATATAGAAAAATATACATTATTTTTGATGTATTATACTAAATTTTTGACGTAGAAAATATCAATAAAATTATCCAAACAAATTGAGCACACAAGTTGCCGAGGCGCTGACGGTTCATGCCCTAAAAGTCAATCAGCGACCCCAAGGCCTTTGTAATAGGGCTGACGCATCAACAAATGTAATGTAAACAAGGTGTAATGTAATGTCACTCACCCGTGTAAATCCACGTTTTTATTTAAGGTTTTCGCTCTTATTTTATCAGTGTAGTTTTTTAATTTTACATTCGATCACTATTTATTGATAGGTCTACTAATACTGCAACCTAGCCTGTGGTACCTATAATTTTACTGTTTCAATATTTATTGGTCAATTAATCATTGGTTGGTTAATTGGTTAATAAAATGCAGAATTACTTATCGTTTTAAAACTTTCCTAGTTACTTTTATTTCAGACTTTCTTAGCATGACGCTAAAATTGTTGGTAAAATATTTACTATATAGTAAGGGAATTATATTGCGGAATATAAATGTTAATGTGCCTATTTGCATTTATAAGCTTTAATTAACGTTAATCCAAACAGAAGATGAATTGTTATTTATTCAGTGTTTGTTTTCGTAACCATTAACGTAACCATCACAAATACAAATACGCAAACTTACTTCTAAATTGTGCGTACGAAGGGGAAAATAAGATTTGGCAAGACGAAACCAACTCGTATTTTTAACCGACTTCCAAAAAGGAGGAGGTTCTATGTTCGATTGTATGTATGTTTTTTTTTTTTTTTTTTTTTTTTTTTTTTTATGTATGTTCACCGATTACTCGAAGACGGTTGGACCGATTTGAAAAATTCTTTTTTTGTTTGAAAGGGTATACTCCCAATTAGGTCCCATTGCCAACAAGTCCAGATCTGATGATGGGATCTTGGAGAAATCGAGGGAACTCTTCAAAAATTATAAGCACACCTATAGCGATTTGGGTATGTTTTATAGTAAATCGTTCATTTGCTTTTGAAAAGCAAAATTTGAAGAAGCGGAACTGATGATGAAGACCACAGATGGTCATCGGAACTACTCAACAATAATACGTATTTCACGGATTCCGATTGGAGCGATTTCAAAAATTGTTTTTTTGTTTGAAAGGGGATACTCCCAAATTGATTCCATTGTCACCAAGTCGAGATCTGATGATGGGATCTTGGAGTAATCGAGGGAACTCTTCAAAAATTATAGGTACACCTATAGCGATTTTTGGATTTTTTATAATAAATCGTTTATTTGCTTTTGGAAAGTAAAATTTGAAGAAGTGGAACTGATGATGAAGACCACAGATGGTCATCAGAACTACTAAATAATAGGTATTTCACAGATTCCGATTCGTTAACTTTAATATGGTTTCTAAAAAATTTATGCTCGTCACAATGTATATGGTGAAGTGGAACTGATGATGATTTACCAGGAGAACTCCTCAATAATTAACGTCCCTGCGTCGGGAAAAGCAATATTGTGTAAAAGGTGATGAGCAGTTGACATTAGGCTATTGCAACTTAAAGAAATTACAAACTAAGTCACTTAAAAGCGAGAAATAAACAAAATTTTTAACAAAAAAATTAAAACCGACTTCCAAAAACACAAAACTAAAAATCTTAAAAATAAAAAGCTAAAAATAACGACATACCGATTTAATCCAAAAGACAAAAACACACGTAATATTATTATTGGTTTGTGCTACCACTAATCGGTATGAAGTCGGTGACAAGCCAAATATGGAGGGTGTAGATGGGCTAAGTCGACTCCCGCCACCAGCTCTTCGTGAGCAGGATAACCCAAGTGGGCAGACACCAGCGGGCTTGTCACCGAATTCAAACCGATTAGTGGTAGCACAAACCAATAATAATATTACGTGTGTTTTTGTCTTTTGGATTAAATCGGTATGTCGTTATTTTTAGCTTTTTATTTTTAAGATTTTTAGTTTTGTGTTTTTGGAAGTCGGTTTTAATTTTTTTTGGTTATTAAGTGAAATATTGTGATAAGGTTATATAACAAAGTTAAGTATTGTAGTATGCAACTGGCTAATTAAGTTAGGTACCTTAACACTTAAAATAAAAACTATATTTACAAATAAAAAATTTACCCTAGGTCCTCCACAGCTGGAAGCGTGCCCAAAAGGCTGGCGGCGTTACCCCGCTGGATAGCGAGACTTACTCGCTAGGCGAAGTAAACATCAACCTTCTGGTCACGTGACGCCTCGACCAGTCGCACCGCCAGCTCTTTATAGTTGGGGGGCGCTTGGACCCCAAGGCCCCAGGGTTTCGACCCCAAATGGTTCAAACATAAAGTCCCCACTAAGGGACCCATGTTTGTGCCGCTTGAGGGACTCCGCAGAAGCTGCCGCGGAACCAGCTTTCACGACCGAAGCTGGAAGATGAGACGGCGCAATGGTATCTACGCAAGTCGCGTCCCACACCAAAGACCGGCCCATCTTCCACGGTACCAATGTCATCCCGTCGGGCCACTTGCCATCGTCGCGCACCAGCCCATTGGGTTCGAGTACAGCTGGTGGTGGCACCGGCTGTAACGAGAGCCCGGCGGATGACATCATTTAATTCGGCGTGTCTTGGAATTCGTCCGGCGCTTCTGCAGCAAGATAGGCCATAGTGCCCGAACTGGTCGACTATTCCGCCGCAGCGGCAGTGATGAGGCGGTAGGTGCCTGGAGTCTCAGCGGTAGATGGTAGGTGCCTGTCGTACGCCGGGGGGTAGTCCAGGAGTAGGGCCTGGAACCCCGCGGCTAGTAGGTGCCTGGAACCTGGAGCGAGGGCTTCGGTTACCATCAGCGAATCCGTAGCTGGCTGCCTTTCCACCCCGTGAGAACCAGCGATCGCAAGGTAGTAGCGATAGTGCTTTAGTAGGAATTGCAGCCAGCCAGACTAGATTAAGCGAGAAGCAGCTTAGTAGTTTGAACGTGAATGAGAACTCACCCTAGAGAGTCATCCAGACAGCACGTTTAGTAGGTACCGCGCGGTAGATGCGCAGTACCATTAGATAGCACAATTTAGTATGTGCGGTAGTCGCACATTTAAAAACTCACGGTAGAATAACATTGGCCGCAACACGTACCCGCGTGTAGCGCGGTGTACGTGCAGCGGCCGTCTGTCCAGACGTCGAGTGCCATAGGTCGGCTACTCGCCGTTAAACCGGCGCGGGTGCGCGGGAGGGGAATCTTTAGAGATTCGCGATGCGCAGCGTGCAATAAAAATAGGTTTTATAGTCCGAAGCTGAGTCTGCAACGTTACAATACTTCCAATTAGGTCCCATTGCAACCAAATTGGGATTTGATGATGGGATCTTGGAGCAATCGAGAGAACTCTTCAAAAATTACGGGCATCAAAAACAATGTCGGAAAAAGTGCATTAAATATTGCAAACTACACGATGTAAGGTGTATAAAAAAGGACTTAGGGTACTTTCTGTCTCGGGATTCTCGCGGGAACTCCAAAATTAACGCGAGTGAACTCTCAGGGAACAGCTAGTGTTGTACCTATGTTAATCAGGGTTAGTTTTAGGTGCGACGGTAGCACTTGTTTTCTTTAAATCAGGCGGGCGGAACCGCAGGGAACACCTAGCATAATATGTAATCGAGATCTCGTTAGTGATTGTAATTGACGACGATTCGAAGTTTCTCTACTAATGAGCGCGTCTCGCAGGTGGCGTCATCTATCTATTAGCTACGTGAAATCCATGAGAACCTGACTATCTATCCATATAATATTCCACATCCATTCTAATTTCCTATTTGAACCCACCAGATGTTTCCCGTACCTATAAGTAATGAATATTTCGGATTCGAATTTTGTGGTTTTGACACATTGTAAAAGGAAAATGTACCTAATCACTTCCTAAATGGAGCCAGGTGTAGGAATTATTAATTTTGTTAGGTAGGTAGCTAGGTATCATAAAAGTAAATTATAAAAGTAATTTAAAAAAAATAACTTTTTATAATTGTAATGCAACACATGACTTGGGAAGAGGGATTGTGACTCGTAGTCAGCTTAGCCAGCAGCTAGCTAAATTAAATTACTTCTTAGTCATGTATCAGTCATACGTAGGTATATTTCAGGCTGCATTTTATTGATAGGTAAACTCTACGACGAATTTCTAATACAAATAGAGCAAAACTTGTTAAAATATTACATAATATACTGGTAGGTAGTTGAGAGAAGATGATTTTCAGTCATCTTGAATATCTTGTACATTACGAGCCAGAGTAAAGAATGAATAAGCTGTTTTTATAACCTGAAAAAAAGTTGTAAGGTAAGTGTTAGTGGATAAATAATTCATAATGACAACCTTCCTGCAATAATTCACTAATTTTTTCATTACCTACGAAAATACATGATATTTAAATGTCGAAAGAAAATTTGAAATTTACAAAATTAAAATAAATGTACTTTTTGTTTACCTATGACTAAAATAAACTTTTTCGATTACTTTGTTATTTTATTATAATTTAAAAGTGTAAAAAATAATAAAACTTATATATATCTAAAAGCGTACGAAAAATTCAATCAATTTCGATTTTTAATTTACCGATAAAAAATGTTAATGATCAATCAATCAATCAATCAAACATTTATTGCAACCAAGTGTAAGCATCTTTTAAATTTTATCAGCCTTTTAAATTTTGACAGCCCTCAAATGTTGCCTCTCTACTCTCTAGGCCCAGGACTCATGGTCTTATCTAAGCCTAAATCTGCCACAGATTCCAGCTCTTCAAAGTTATGTAGGTATTCACTTACCGATATAAAAGTGGCGAGGGATAGCGGGAACAAGTTTAGACCGGTGAGCTCAATAGGAGTATTGGCACGTTCGATAAAAAGTCTCAGACTTTGTTTAAAACGTTTCGATCTCGGTATCCATTCGCAGCTATAAGCAGCGAATACCAGTTCAGTACTCTGAAATAAACATTAAAATTGAAGGCCAAATAGATTGTAAAGTTTTTTTTTTGTAAGCGATCAAGGTGATATAGCTTTTTCGTTTTTGTATTTTTTTTTATCTTTAAAATGCATTTCTGACAAAAATATTGTTGATAGTAGGTAAGTAACATTTTTTTGTAACGTCATCCAGATAGTCGGGAAAGCACAAATGAACAAACGATGAAACAAAAATGTATTCAATGTTTTTCATTCATTTTAAGCTGATTGCAGATTCTATATCACTGAAGTTTTGCAATAGGTATTTTTAAATTTACACACACTTGAGGTTTCCACCTGTGTACAAGAGTTGCTCGACTAAAGTTATTAGTTAGAAGAGTAATAAAATGTAATCACCTATCTAAAAATTTGTTTGGTGCAAGCACTTGTAGATCGTACCTATATATATCTTACCTCATAGCTTAGTTGCGAACCTAACCAACACGGCAAAAATATCGCTGCAATGATAATTGCCAAAAAAGTAATCAAGAACACAAATGATTCTGTAGAGTTTTCCTGGGTATCAAAAAAGTTCATCGTTAGATTTATTAATATCATATAGAGGATATCTGTGGTTTTAGTGAGAATGGAGACAAGTTCAATTTTATTGAAAAAGAGCTAAATATACATAAAATGCCCTTTGAAGTCACTTAATAATATAGGTATTTCTGTTTTACAAGTTTTCAGTAATAATAATAATAATAATAATAATAATAATAATCCACTTCACAACACACAGATCTACTTGATCCCACACTAAGCTATAAGCTTGTGTCGTGGAAACCAAGCAAACGTGGTATATACTACACATATTATTACATATATTGTATTGTAGATATATATATACACACCCAGACTGAAAATGGAACCCTGTGTTCATCACACAAAGTTCACTCCCACCGGGAATCGAACCCGGAACCTCTTGATTAGCGGGCAGGCATGGTGACCATTGCGCCAATTAAAAAAAGTGTTTTTCATTCATTAATCAATGTTCAGAATAAAAACTCTATCGATTTAACTCTTAAAATAAAGAAGTTACTTGATGAAAAAAGATTCAACTAAAACAAAACTGACATGAAAAATTTGGTTAAAGTACATTCGTATACAATATAAAAAATATTTTAGGTTATTTAATCTGACTAAATATGTATGGCAAAAATGAAATTTTTTTCGTGTATTTTAATACAAATGAAATCAAAAAAGATGAGAATAAATCTAGTACCATCACTTATAAAATTTTAATTTTAAGGAATATGTTTAATTAAAATTCTATTCTTTTTCAGTAGGTACGGCTACTTTTTATAAAAATTCTTCAAAGATAAATAATGTATACAATAAAAGATTTAAGTACAAATGCATCTTTGTACGCCTAGAATGTTTTTTGTAAACTCAGCCAGCTCTGTATACATAATACCCATGGGAATGTTAAATTTATTTCTTAAAAAAAAATATTGCAAATAAAAAAAAATGAATTTCATGAAGTAGCTTTTCCTGTGGATATCCTGATGTATTCTGCGAAAGTGCAATAATTGCTCTCCAAATTCTGGATATTCAAAGGATCGTTCTCCAAAGTTTGTTTTTATAAATAGGATATGGGGGCAAAGTTGTTTTTTTAATGTTGCATTTTAGGACTTGTATTCGTTCTCACTAGACCCACTGATATAAACAGTTGATAATAACTCGTGGCATAGTTTTTACTTTGTTGTTGTATTTATTCGATTTCGGAAATATTTATTAAAATAGCGTGTTACCGTAAGAATACCAAATGCTGTTGTGCAAATTATAACAGAACTCAAAGAAATGTAAGCGAAAATAGTATTGCTCGTAATTTCTTGTATCGTCGAATAATACCTGCAAATAAACAATGATCGTTTATTTATTACTAACTATCCCCCAAGGTTTCACCCGCGGTAATTTCGGAGTTCCCGTGGGAATTTCGGGATAAAAAGTAATCTATGTTACTCAGGACTAACTTCCTAAAAGTGAAAAAATTTTCAAAATCGGTATAGTAGATCCAGGGTACAGGGTCAGGGGTACAGAGAAGGACGTAGGATTTTTATCCCAGAATTCTCGCGCAATCTCTGAAATTACCGGTGAAACCGCGGGGCACAGCTAGTAGTATAATATAGTAAGTACACTTGCTTTAGCTAGAAATTGTCTCTTACTTTTCCGTGAACAGCGGTCTGAATGAATATTCTAGGTTTAAGAACTTTTTGGGACGACGATAACGATGACGTAGACAATAACGATGACGATGTCGATGACGATGATAATAACGGTTACCATGTCGATGACGATAACAATAACTATGACGAAAACGACGACGAAGATGGTGAAGTCGACGACTATGACGATCACGAAGACGATGAATACGACCACAACAACTATAAGGACGATGATGATGATGACAAAGACAGTGAAGACGATAATGATTACGATGTCAATGAAGAGGTCGGTAAAAATTCTGTTTATAATGTGTAAAAATGGATTGGCTGGATCGGATGATGTTAGCGATAAAGGTGACAATAATGACAACGACAACGACATTGACAACTTTACCGATAGCGAAGATGTTAAAGACGACAACGATAACAATTACGATAACAAAGACGATGACGAAGAAAGTGAAAACAATGGCGATAACGATGAAGATGGCGACGATGATAACGATTATGAAGTCGATGACGATGACGATTACTAAAAAGATGGCAATAACAATGATGAAAACGAAGATGGTGAAGATGATAATGACAACGAGGTTGATGAAGACGACGACCATGACGAAGACCTAGCACTGTTGTTTTATCATGAACAACACATCGCGAGTGAGACACATAGGGTAGTTGTATCGGACTCCGAGCGACAAAGCCCCTATCTTCAAAACCAACCATCATAGTTAAATTTTAAAACGTTCTCGAATATTACCAGAAAATTGTAGAATATTCGCTAACATTCCAGAAAATTCTCGAACGTTATAGCTAGTCAATATCCCCTTTTTCATCCCTTTCTCCAAAACCAACATTCGTAGTAAAATTTCAGAACACTCGATCGTGCTAGATAGTCCATATCCCTCTTTTCACCCGTATCTCCAAAACCAACCGTCGCGCGTCGTAGTAAAATTCCAGATTAATCTCAAACATTTCCAGAAAATTCTAGGATTCTAGATTCGGAAACATTGCAGAATATTCTCGAACGTAGATAACACATCTAGAATTTTTATGATTACAATGTCAAAGCCCAAATCTGAAAAGGTGATAGTTTCTCAGTAAAGTGTATCAATAAAAGTGCATATATTGTGGTATATAGGTATACTAGGGCTCGCTTCGCTCGCCCTGATAAGGATTTTTACTTTGGTTTTGATGATGACAATGATATTATGTCAGTAAAGACCAGCTAAGCGCCTCAGATCACGCACAGGGTTTTATGGTAATAAATAAATTTCACCTTTAAATTTCAACTAATCAATTTAACACGAGTAGGTATTTATTACTAGTTATTAATGTGAATGTAAAGTAACTCCTTCTTCTTGTCTGTCTGCATGTCGGTGAATGTTCCTTTTCACACCTTATTAACTACTCAAAAGATTATCATGAAATTTCGGAATGAAAAACGTTTCAATGCAAAGTACTGAAAACGATCAG
Organism: Zygaena filipendulae; assembly: GCA_907165275.2. Taxonomy (NCBI): domain Eukaryota; kingdom Metazoa; phylum Arthropoda; class Insecta; order Lepidoptera; family Zygaenidae; genus Zygaena; species Zygaena filipendulae. The sequence goes on from OU015650.1 coordinate 5,339,066, forward strand.
GGGTACAGTAATTGACATACTAGAGTACCTACTTTCTATCTCGGTACTCTCGCGGGAACTCCGAAAAGAATGCGGGTGAAACCACGGGGAACTTCAAACAATACATAATTATATTATACAATAGAAAGAAAAATATGACTTGCTTACTCCAAAATTAACTCGTAATATCTCAAACAATTGTCAAGGTGAAACATTTGCTCCTGGTCCTGTACTGATTTCACTTTATTTAAGTCGTCCCTTTTGACTTTTATATTCAATAACTTATGGTTCAGCGCCTTAATTTGAGCTATCAATATTAAAATTATTCCGGAAACAAATGTATCAATATTCACATTATACATCATGTGGCTATAAATTCCAATTGATTGGTAAAGGAAAAGGTGTAGAAAATATTCGTTTTTAATGTTATCACTCAAGAAATAATATTGACATATAGGTAATTCGGGTTTTCTATTGAAAATAAAATATCCTAATAGTGGAAAAAATGTTTTCACTGCATAAGAAAAGTTCGAAAACACTGCCCACAATTTCCAGTACATTTTGTAATAAGAAATGAATTTGTTCACTATATCTTTGCTTATTTTATCAGATGGCTCGAATGTTTCCGAGTCTAGTATTTCAAATGCCTTATAGATTTTATCCCTCTTTGTGTAAACCATAAAGACTTTAAACACGACAATAATTTCTGTCACGAAAAGTATAAGTTCACGTATCAATACGTCAATTTTCAATGGCGCATACAGCAAACTTATAAGCATAAGTGGATGATAAATACCAAATGATATCAAAAGAAACGCAATCGAATAGCATTTATAATAAATTACATTCCCTTTTCGTCCGGGCCAAATTCCGAAGAGTTTCCAAAACACTTCGTTCATTTTAAACATAGACGATGTACATGTGGACGACATTTCGGTGATAAAGTGTGAAATGTTATGTGATATTTCATTTTATGGAGTATACTTATTAACATTACAACGTACGTAGGTTATGTTATAATTACGTGTCTATACTTATTGCTGGTAAGCACTAGGGCTGTGATGATCTTAATGAGATATTATAGAAAATAATATATTGTAGTGAATATGGAGCAAAACATTCAATACGTTTAATGATTAACTAATTAATTAATTATTGTTATCTGCAGATTCACTGGCGTTATAATTATCAGAGTTCTTAATAAAATTCCAGAATAGAAAGTAGGTATAGATACCTACGCTTTGTCCCTTTCTGTACCGCTGAAAACGTGTTGTAAAATTTCATAATAATCGGTTTTGTATAGTTAATACCTGAAAGCGAAACAAACAAACGCATTTATAATATCACTACATAGTATAAAATAAAGTCGCTTTCCGCTGTCTGTCTGTCCCTATGTATGCTTAGATCTTTAAAACTGCGCAACGGATTTTCATTCGGTTTTCACCAATAGATAGAGTGATTCATAAGGAAGGTTTATATCTATATTTTATCCTGGAATTCCCACGGGAACTCCGAAATTGCCGCGAGAAAACCGAGGGGGGGCAGTTAGGTAATTAATATATTAATAATATATTTATTTGTTATGGTAATTATTATTACCGCAATAGCTATTGTAGTGCGTAGGTATTCCATTAAGAATTAGGTACTTATACTATTACCTAGCTATCCCGGTTTCACACACCTTTTTCCTCTTTTTCACCCACTTAGGATGAACTATAGGTACCTATATACTACACACATCAAAAGTGTCTAGGGATCAAGAACATTTTTTGCTATAAAACGAAACTCAATTAATTTAAATCTAATTTAATCTTCTGGACTGGCCGCCTACCTTATTTCCCATATCTAAAATAACAACTCATCCCCACATTTTAAATAAATTAAAAAAAATTTCATTTTTTGTAAGTTGTGAGAAATTGAACCAATTCCAAGTCGACAATAAAATAGCAAAAAAAGGCAAAAACAGGGGATTTTGAAACTTATATTGTAATGACTAAACAAATTAATACTCTGTGTTCCTTCCATTGATACGAATCACAGATTCGCAGCGATTTGGCATGCTAAAAATCTTGAAAAAATGTACTTGATCCCTAGACACTTTTGATGTGTGTACTTACCACCAATAGATATTTTTACCCATTTTTCACATTATCCTAATCTTTTCTTAATGATTTTTTTACGAGGACAAAGAAAACTACCGTCTAATATAGTTAAATTTTAATTAAACTATAACAATATAGTTACTAAATTAAATGACTCTTTTTTAAATAAGTTCTTTTTTAAATAAATTCCAAACTTTTCCTAGCAACTACATCACTTTTTTCATGAGCTTAAAAATAAAAATGTGTAGTTATTGTAATTATAGTTCTACTTACAACACTAGGCCATTATGTGTTTAACTGGTACCTGATATCCTGCGGATAATCACATCCTATAGAACCTAACACGTTTATTACGTAATTATTGAGAATACTAACAGTTTTATAGAAATCGAGTATTAAATAAGTAGAAATAAAATGGTATCTCCTATTATATAATTACGAAAATTATAAAATTATAAAAAAATGAAATTAAAATCGCATCCAATTTTTAGCGACATCATTAATTTTTATATCTTGAAAATATTTCTTGCCGGCGGCGCGGCGATTTTTAAATATTTTTATCATAAAAATTGTATTTAGAATAATATTCATTTACATTAAACCCTTTATAGTATTTTTAAATAAATAATTTAATGATTCACAAATATAATATTTTTCACTGCTTAAAAAAATGTTTTTATAATGTTCCTATCTATATGTACCCATATACCTACTCAGTGGCACGGAATACGGCCCAAGCGTATTACGTAGATATGTATGTGATTTACTGTTATCTAGCAGCTGTCCCCCGCGGTTTCACCCGGAATCCTTACCTACTATTAAAAAAGTGAAAATGAGTTTGTTTGTTGGTTTGTTACGCTTTCACATCTCAAAGGCTCAACGGATCATCATAAAATTTTGACGGATCATCATACACGTTGTAAAGGATACAAAGAAGGACTTAGGGCACTACCTTCCTCTTGAATCACCCTATCTATTGGTGAAATCGCATGAAAATCCGTTCAGTAGTTTTTGAGTTTATCGCGCACAGACAGGCTGACAGACACACTGACGCGGCGGAGGACCTTTTTCTATACTAATATTATAAAGAGCAATAGTTTGTGAGTTTGTGACGTTGTAGGGGGTAATCTCTGGAGCTACTGAACCGATTTTGAAAATTCTTTCACTTATAGGAAGCTACAGTGATTCTGAGTGTCATTGGGTACTTTTTATTCCGGAATTCCCGCGGAAACTCCGAATTTCCCGTGGGTAAAACCACGGGGAACAGCTATCTCTGGATCTGCTGAGTCATAGGGTACTTTTATTCTGGAATTCCCACAGGAACTCCGAATAACCCGCGGGTAAAACCACGGGGTAACAGCTATCTCTGGATCCTAATGAACCGATTTTAAAAATTCTTTTACTTATAGGAAACTACAGTGATCTTGAGTGACGTTATGTACTTTTATCCCGGAATCCCCGCGGGACCTCCGGAGATTGTGAGTTTGTGAGGTTTTAGAGAGTGATCGCTGGATCTACTGAACCGATTTTGAAAACTATTTCACTTATAGGAAGCTAAAGTGATCCTAAGGGACATAGGGTACTTTTTATCTTGGAATTTCTGCGGGAACTCCGGAGTTTGTGAGGTTGTAAACTCTGGATCTACTGAACCAAACCCCTGACAACGTGTATACAAAATTTCATGATGATCGGTTGAGCCGTTAAGGCGTGAAAGCGTAACAGACAGACAGATAGACAGACAGAGTTACTTTCGCATTTATAATATTAGTAGGGATCTGATCTCGTTACTCGTTAGTGATTGTAATTGACGTCGATTCGAAGTTGTGTGCTAATGAGCGCATCTTGCAGGTGGCGCCATCTATCTATATCACGTGAAATCCGTGAGAAGCTATGTGATATCTATCCATATCACATTTCACATCCATCTTAATTTCCTATTTGCAGTTTCACGTAAATACTAAACATAATTTTGTGGTGTTATCACATTGTAAAAGGAAAATGTAATTAATACTTGCTAAATGGAGGTATATTATTAATTTTATACTATGTATAATTAACGTAAGTATATTGAATTTTTAAGTTTTTATAAAACGTAGTGATTACCTTCTCTCTGATTGTAACTAGCTGTTCGCCGCGGTCATTGGCGTATCTAGGGTTATTTTTCAGGGAGGGCCATGCCCCTGACATGTCAAATTAATACTCACGGGAGTCGCGGGTGCAAACATTTCGTCTGAAGTTAGTTAGTAGTAGTTATCAGTATTAAAGTATAGTATAAATTTCGAATCAGTAGCCCAACATCCTGGGGTGGGCACGAGACCACTCCCCCTATATATACCTACGCCTATGGCCGCGGTTTCACTTGTGTTAATTTCGGAATTTCCACGGAAATTCCGGGATATAGAGTACACAATGTCCTTCTCTATAGCTCTGTAAACATGTACCTACTTACCTATGCAAAATTTCGTGGTGATCGGTTAAGTCGATAAAGCGTGAAAGCGTAACAAACAATCAAACTAACTCACTTTCGCATTTATATCTAATATTAGTAAGGATTTCAATCAAATTACATAGGACATTGACAAGTTATACAGGTACCTAAACCTCCCTCATGAATCACTCACTCTATCTATTGGTGAAACCGCATATGAAATCCGTTCAGTAGTTTTTTTATTTTATTAAACAGGTATTATGTTTAGCGAAAAGACAGACAAACGCAGTTGGGGGCAGAGGATTTTGTTTTACAATATGTAAGGATGTAAACCGATGCTTATGATGAGAAGGGGTTGTGAGTCAGCTCACTGAATTAAATTACTTCTTAGTCATGATTTAGGCGTAGATACATATATTTCATTCAGGCTATACATTTCATTCATAGATAAACTCAAACGACGAACTTATTATATGCACAAATAAAGCAAACTTGTAATTGAGTAGAGAGAAGGCATATTGATAAAATTGATAGAGAATCATTTTCAGTCATCTTGAATGTTTTGTACATTACGCGCCAGAGTAAAGAATGAATAAGCTGTTTTTATGACCTGAAAAAAATAAATAATCAAGCGACAAAATAATCAAATTAAGCTGCCTTAAATCATAATATTTTGGTAAATGTCAACCTTAGTGCGGTAGTTTATTAATTTGCTTTCAATTTTAATAGATCCGTGCTAGTATGCCGTCTTTTTTTTTAAATACATGGCATCGTCGAAACAATGAAAATTTTTCCAAATAAATAATTTATCAACTTTTTTTGGTATGATTAAACTAAACTATTTCTATACTTAACATTTTTATTTTTCAACACTTTAGCAGTGTGAAAAAAAAAACAGAATTCAATCTATGAACGAAGAAGTCAATTAATTTCGATTTTTAATTTGATAAACCTTTAAATGTTCTAATTTTAATTCGCACCCCTCAAATGTGTCCTCTCTAGGCCCAGGACTCATGATCTTAAGCCTAAATCTGCCACAGATTTCAGCTCTTCAAAGTTATGTAGGTATTCACTTACCGATATAAAAGTGGCGAGGGATAGCGGAAACAAGTTTAGACCGGTGAGCACTATAGGAGAATTGGCACGTTCGATAAAAAGTCTCAGACTTTGTTTAAAACGTTTCGATCTCGGTATCCATTCGCAGCTATAAGCAGCGAATACCAGTTCAGTACTCTGAAATAAACATTAGGAAGAGGTTTATTTCTCATAAAGAATGACATAAATTTTACTCAGAATACTTTTACTGAAGACTACTACTTGAAACTACTTTAGTAAGAATACTTATTTGACAACTAGGTACTTTATAAGATAGATAAATAGGATTTAGGGTGTATCTAAAAGTATCTAAAACTTTTTTAATGCAAGCACTTGTTGACGGTATATCTTACCTCATAGCTTAGTTGAGAACCTAACCAACACGGCAAAAATATTGCTAAAGTCATAGCCATCAAAAAAGAAATCAGGAACAAAAAGGTTTCTGTAGAATTGTCCTGGGTATCAAAAAAGTTCATCGTTAGATTTATTAATACCGTAAAGGATATAAACCATTGATAATAATAACTGATGACAATTTTAGCGTGGTTTTTTACTTCATTGTTGTATTTATTCGAATTTCGTCTAAATTCGCCATCAGACATATTACCTAATTAAAAGAATGTTACCATAAGAAAACCAAACGCTGTCGTGCAAATTATAACTGAACTCAAAGAAATGTAAGCAAAAATAGTATTGCCCAACATTTCTTGTATCGTTGAATAATATCTGAAAATAAATAACAAAGTCATCATTTGTTAAAAAAGGCTTTTTACTTTGGTTTGCACGATGGCAACGATATTATGTAAGTAAAGATAAGCTAAGTGATGGCTAAGTGCGTCTATCACTCACAGGGTTTTGTAGTAAAAAATAAACACCATAAAAATTGTGATCAATTAAGTTGGCAATCCATACCTACTGTTATTAATACGAAAGTCTTCCTGTTTTTTTGCATGTGGATTGTGAGTGCATGCACCTTTTCAGGTCAAACGATGATCATGAAATTTTGCAATGAAACGTTTCAGAGGTACAGAAAATGACACAAGGTAGATACTTTCCATCTCGCAACTCTCGCAGGAATTCCGAAAAGAACGCGGGTGAAACCATAGGGACCTTAAAACAATACATATAATGTATACAATAGAAAGAAAAAAATGACTTGCGTACTCCAAAATTAACTCGTAATATCTCAAACAATGGTCAAGGTGAGACATTTGCTCCTGGTCCTGTACTGATTTCACCTTATTTAAGTCGTCTTTTTTCACTTTTATATTCAATATCTTATGGTTCAGTGCCTTAATTTGAGCTACTAATGTTAAAATAATTCCGGAAACAAATGTATCAATATTCACATTATACATCATGTGACTATAAATCCCAATTGAGTGGTAAAGGAAAAGGTGTAGAAAATATTCGTTTTTAATGTTTTCACTCAAGAAATAATATTGACATACAGGTAATTCAGGTTTCCTATTGAAAATAAGGTATCCTAATAGTGGAAAAAATGTTTGCACCGCATATGCAAAGTTCGACAATATAGCATACAATTTCCAGTATAATTTGTAGTAAGAAATGTATTTGTTCACAATCTCTTTGCTTATTTGATCAGATGGCTCGAATGTTTCCGAGTCTAGTATTTCAAATGCCTTATAGATTTTATCCCTCTTTGTGTAAACCATGAAGACTTTAAACACGACAATAATTTCTGTCACGAAAAGTATAAGTTCACGTATCAATACTTCAATTTTCAATGGCGCATACAGCAAACTTATAAGCATAAGTGGATGATAAATACCAAATGATATCAAAAGAAACGTAATGGAGTAGTATTTATAAAAAAGTACGTTCCCTTTTCGTCCGGGCCAAATTCCAAAGAGTTTCCAAAACACTTGGTTTATTTTAAACATGTCAGACAATGCAGATGTGGACGACATTTCGGTGATAAAGTGTAAAATGTTATGTGAAATTTCATTTTATGGGTTATATTTATTACCATACGTAGATTATGTTTTAATTACGTGTCTACTTATTGCTATTATGTAGGTACCTACTAGGGCTGTGATCTTAATAAGATATTATCCTTACTTATATATGCATATTATAAAACAAAGTTCTCTGCTATGTCTCTCTGTCGGTCTGTTCGCGATAAACTCAAAATCTATCGAACGGATGTTCATACGGTTTTCACCAATAGATAGAGATGAGGAAAGTTTATAAAAAAGACATTATAAGAGAATAGACGAACTATACAAACTTTTACTATGCAATCCACGTCAACCAATTTTTGCGGGGGGAATGATCAAAATAAAAACCAATTACATCGTTCATCGTTGCGACGCAATCAAATAAAAGGTACCACAAAGTACTGTATTTCAAATAGCCAATCACATCGTTTTCCGTCAAGTGGTATCTATAGACTATGCTATATGGTCTATATAGTTTATGCTAGCCAACGGCATTTTGTTAGCATGAGATCATTTGACCGCTGCGTGGTTCAAAGGGAAAGCTTAGCGGCCGAGCGTATCGTCAATCTATTCTCTTTCAATATCTTTGGTTTATGTGTATAGTTTATCCTGAAATTACTACGGGGACTCCGAAACTACCATGGGTGAAACCGTGGGGGACAACTAGTAAAAAATATAATATTGCTGCAAATACTATGGGGCAAAAAATTTAATAATTATATTTTTTTATTAATTAACTAACTATTTCCAGCGGTTTTACCGGCGTTAATTTCAGAGTTCTCGCTAGAATTCCAGTAAACATACGTTTTGTTCTTTTCTGTAGGTACCTCTGAAAACATAATTAGGTATAAGTAAAATTTCGTGAGGATCGGTTGAGTTTCTGACGTGAAAGCGAAATAAACAAACAGATTGATAATATTATTGTATACCAATACTTACTAACTCTTCTTTAATTTCCAAACTTTTCGTAGCAAGTAGGTACATCACTATTTTCATGAGATAGAAAAATAAAAAATGTTCACTTATTTTAATTATAGTCCTACTTATAACACTGGGTCATTATGTGTTTATTAGCTGGTACCTTATATCCTTCGGATAATCACATCCTATAAAACCTACACGATTATTAGGTACGTAATTATTGAGAACTAGCTGTTCCTCCGCGGTTTAACCCGCGTTAATTTCTGAGATCCTGCAGGAATTCCGGCATAAAATTAAACCCTCACAACGAGTAATGCAAAATTTGAAAATGTGTGTGCGAAATTTTGTGATGATCGGTTGAGCCGTTAAGGTGTGAAAGCAAGAAAGAAACTAAACAAACAAATTCACTTTCACATTTATAATAAATAGTAAGGATTTTAACCAATTCACTTAAAACCTTGACAAATTACATCATGAATCACTCTATCTATTATATTAATTAAAACCGCATGAAAAACCTTTCAGTAGTTTTTGAGTTTATCATGACCGGACAGGCAGACAGACGCGGCGAATGACTTTGTTTTATAATATGTAGTGATGGGTACTAACAGTTTTATAAATTTCAAGTATTAGTTATTACATTTAATAAATATAAATAAAATGGTGGGTATAAGAGTTTTTCAGCTAAAATTAGGTGCATTCTATAATTACAAAATTTATTTTGAACTAGCTGTGCCCTGCGGTTTCACCCAGGCCGCGTGAGTATCAGAATTCCCGCAATAACTCGAAAGTAGCCTAATTTACTCCTTTTAACATCAGCTAATTAGCAGTGAAAGTCCCGTCAAAATCAGTCCAACCGTTTCGGAGATTCACCCGCTTGAGTTTCGGGATTCCCGCAGGAACTCAAACTTCTTTTATTCTTCTTTTCCTTACAATAAAAAACACAGCAAAAAACTAATTAACCAAATTGGTCCAGCCGTTCACGCGTGATGTCGTGACCAAGGGAAATAGGGATTTTTTTACCTTTTTTAATAGCCTAAATTAGAACGTGGGCGAGCGCGTTTTATACAGTGAAACTGTTTTTGTTGGGATTTATATATATTTATTTCGAATTATGATTAAAATCGCGTCCAATTTTTTGCGATAACAATTTTTATATCTTGAAAATATTTCTTACTGGCGAAATATTTAAATAGTTTTTAAAATTATTAAATAATTTTACATGAAAAGTGGTATTTAAAATCATAATCAGTATATACCCTTTATTGTGTTTTTAAATAAATAATCTTTCACAATTATAATTATATTTTTCACTATATACTTACAATAATACACTTATAATGTACCTATATCTATGTAATTTACAGTTGCATAAAAATCCTAGATAGATCGTTTAGCCAACTTGGAGTCATCTTATTCCAGTGTTATGCCTTTAGTAATACCTATCTACAACAAGTGGAGTATATTAAAACAATGGACGTGTTGGCCATGACAAAAGCGTTGCAACCCTTGAGGGGTGCGTTTTAATTGCGGGCCGAGAACTGGGGACCGGGTAGCGAGCACCATCACGATTCTACGAGCTTAAATTTTACGACCGTCGAATATTTCGTATACGTAGCATGTGGTACATAATACCGTGCGTATAGGTATACCAAATGTGTACAAGTAATTAACGTTTACTTAAATATGAACTTTGAAGAACTGACGAATGTAGATTTTTTTAATGTTGAAGCAAGAGTTGAATGTCTAAAATTATATTAGGGATGTTGACTACTATTGAAAATCAAAATTCTAATTAGTCCGTCAGTTAGAAAATAAAAAAACAATAGACATGTATTTTTTGCTTTTTTAAATAAATTAAAATATACAGAGATAAAGCGCATTAAAGTTTAGGATGAGGAGGTCGTGACGTCACTAACCACAAAACGGCCATACAAACTGTCAGAATAGTGACGTCACGCGAAATTTCAACTCAATATATCGCCGTTATATTTTGATTACGTAAAAAAAGAAAAAATACGTGTCCAATATTTTTTAATAATCTACAAGACGGACTAAAAAATAAAAATTAGTCAACATGCCCATTCATAACATCTTTATGCAGCTTCGAAGGTCACAGACAATACACAAATACAAAAAGATACATACATAAATAAAGGCAATGCCATTAAGAAATATACTCTATTCTCTACGGATTTACTTACAAAATTATAAAGTAAATTCTCGCAATTTAATGCCTGCTAAAAAAAATGAATAAAATACCTGTATTTTATTTATTTTTTTCGTCCTTGATGTGTTCCTAACCGAACCTAACCGATCTTATAGAATTTATGTACGTAATCTTAATAGGTAAATTGTATTAAAGTTCCCAAAACGGAAAAAAGCTACTCATTGCAATTTGCAACGTATGGCCAACTGCAGTTAACGTAGCTTTTAGGTAAACTTATTTTATTTCAATACTAGCTATTCCCCGCGGTTACACACGCGTTAATTTTTGAGTTTCCGCGTAAATTACGGAACAAAAAGTATCCCAAAATATAACAAAAACTCTAGATCTTTCTCTGTACCCCTTACAACGTGTATGCTTTATAATGTTCGGTTGAGCCGTAAAGGCATGAAAGCGTAACAAACAAATAAAAAAAGCACATTTATATTTATAATAGTAGGGAATTAATATTGAAAAGTACCTTCATGCTAGTGGTAGTGTTTATTATTCAACATGAAAATTATGTCCCACGCGTATAGCAATGCTAAGTTCGCTCGTTGGATGGCGCTGCAGGAATGTGAAAAGACGCCACGCCGCTATCCGTCTCGCATAGCTACCTTAATGATAGCTCCCGGCTGCGTCTCATTGTGTGCCACACGCCATTCAGCCAGCCCGGAAAATTAAAGCACCTAAACTTGATGGAAAGTTCGCTATGGCCGCGGACGAGCCGGCCGGCGCGGGAAGATTAAATTTTTCCCACCCTGTGTATGCAAATTGAAGTTTGTAGTCGGACTGCCTTAATGGAACTACCAGTGGCGAAGGTACCATAGAAGCCGATTCCCACCGGCTTCCCTTCAAACGCAACATCTCTCTCTACCGTAATTGAGAACGTTGTCAGGGATACAGGGAAGGACTTTTATACTGAAATTCCCGCGGGAACTCCAAACTTATCGCAGGTGAAACCGCGGGGAACAGTTAATAGTTTAATAAGTTGAAATTAAAGTAGATTTCCGGCTTCCCCCTATCAATATTTCACCCTTCGCCACTGGGAACTACAAATTATAAAGAATGAACCTTAGTAATTGCACTAAACTATTGTTAGTCAGTGAAATAATCCAAAGTTATTTATGTAAAAAGAAATCTTATTTTAATCGAGCGTTTGGTATAAGCATATAGGTGCGAGTACGAAAATGCCACTTCACCAGTTATCTGTGTATATTTTTTAACCATGTATTATAGTTTTTTTTATTATAATGTATCACATTTTAGCAATGAATATGTGAATTATGAATTTATGATTATTTACTTATATTTATATGCAGCTTTTATGAATTTAAAAACCAAATTAATTATCTTTATAATTTTGCATCTCAAAAACCGTTAAAACATTCGTCATTAAAAATTACACAAAGCAGCTAGCACATTAATAGAGTTCTTATTTGCTAGTACCAAAGCATGAAGTACGGAAAAATGTTTATCCGGAGGCATCCCTTTTTTACAGAGTTTATGCTATTGTACAGGAGAGTAGGTAGTTATACCTACATAAGTACTTATGTTGTTGTTAGAAATTAGTCCTCACAACTCAACACTTTTTTGCTTCCGTGAAGTGTAGTAGAGCTCGTGGAAGGTATTTATTGTACGGCTATTTTTCTCTGCCAACATTTTTCTTGCCTTCCACTTTTTTAATTAAGTGAAACTAAGAGGCCCTTTTGTTACCGCGGACAGCCTCCGTTTGTTAATTGCCCGTCACTCGCTTGTCGCCAGCAACGCTTTATTTATTTGCTTGTACTTACTTTTAAAAATAAAAAACAAAAACGATGAAAAGCTGCTCTCAAAGAAGTGACCGTGTGTACCTATACATACTAAGTATTTTCCTTAGGTACCTAATAGGGATGTTGACGACTTTTGAAAATCAAAATTCCAATCAGTCCGTCAGTTAGAAAATAAAAAAAAACAATAGACACGTATTTTTTGCTTTTTCAAATTAATGCAAACATACAGAGATAACTCACAGAGATATCACTAACCGCTATAAGCCGCCATACAAACTGCACCGGTTAGTGACATCACGCATTTCAACTCAACGTATCGCAGCGAAATAGGCAATTGCAGGTCGAGTATGAGTTTGAAGGCCGAGCCGCAGGCGAGGACTTCAATGATACGAGACAGGCAATTACCATTTCGGCCGAGGCAATATATAGTGCTTTTCAAAGAGTATATAACCACTACGTGGTGCTTTTCTTAAAAAATGCAAGGAAATAAAAAAGGGCCTTTTACATAATAAATTTAATTTATTTACAAAATAACGAACTCCGCTTTACCGCCAATTTTTTTTTTATTTTACATTTTGTGCCGAAAGGTAAACGCATCTGTGGCTATACAGCCACGAGAACGCAATGTGTACGATAGATGAAAGAGTTCTAAATTCAAACAGCAGAGCGTTTCATACAACATTGCCGGCGCGCTCTTCGTTCCAAATTCAAAGAACGCGCCGGGAAGTGATTTTGGTTTTTCAGTCTACGTAAATTATGATACTTATGATACTTCGCGTGTTCTTTATTCAAAAGTGATGACAATATATCCGCGCATGTTTAAGAAAAAACTATTTCCACCGTGAGACGTAGGTATTCGAAAGTATTGACTAAGATTTTTTTACATGTAGCATACCTAATAATAAAAATCTTTTTAGTAATCCTCGAGAACGATGAGGGCGGTTGGTGCTTTATCTTAGTCGAATGCTTAACGAGGTTTCTATTTCTAATTTATGTGTATAGTCACAAGAAACTTAAATAACCTATATACATAATATGTATTAAGAAGGTATACCTATATCTTTACTATATGACTAATTTCGGTAGGTTTCTTCGATATTACCTATATGTTAAAGCACTAACGTCGCGTACCTACTATTCGCATAGTATTTTTGTGAAACAACTTATAAGTAGATATAGTTAAATATGGTAGGTATGCGTCCTACTTTGTTAGAGGAATCCTTCTGTATTTACAGCTGACAGAACAGAGAAGAAATATAATTAAATTATGGAATCTACGATTTAAAAAGATGATTCATGTTCTATTGGAATTCATATCAGTATAATATGTCCGTTGGTTGGCTAACAACTGGTTAAATACGTGTGCCCGTAGCTGCTTAGTATGCATTAATCACAAGCTCTGGCCAACGCGTCGTGATTGAAACGAAATCCTCCGGGACGTCCGTCGCTCTCCTGACTGATTCCTGCCGGCGACACGGCTACGTGCTTCCGGAATTAAGTGCATTTAAATTAGAATAACGCTACGTTTCAGACATAACGCTGGTTTAAATATAAGGCAACAAACAACAAAACCTTTAGCAAACTAAGTATGTCACACACATAAAGATACGTATATTATACATAGAGCGTTGGTTTCATTCAAAATTCCGTTCGAAATTGAAACACAAAAAATTATTATTATGTTCGCGCCAAAAGACCAAGTAAGGTGGTTTCACCAAGCGTGAAGCTGCATCAGTCTGAATGCGCTGAGTACATACAATATAGATACAGTCTATGCCTATTAATTCTATAGTCGCATACGAAATTAACTAACCATTATTTCAGCATTTTGTCAAAATATTGTCTAGCGAACTTGCTGCTAGTCGATAGCATCTCCTTTTGGTTAAATACTAATAAAAAACAGTACAACAAATATGAAAACAATATTACATATAATGATTCATGAATTTGATGTACAATATTGAAAACGTAATATTTTAACGGTAACGCGTACCTAATGCATATTATATAGTAACGAAACTACATAATAATTACGCAAGTTGCAATCTACCAACTATATTATGTATTCGTAGGACACGCACAGTCACGCTCAAAAGTAGACACCACAGCTTAAAGTTTGTACCTAATTTCAACAAGAACCTACTTAAGATTACTTAGATACCTACTTAAAAAAATTTATTATTTAGTATAAAATAATAAGAACATTTTTTTTTATTCAAAAATAAATTAAGATTAAGAATTAAAATATTGTACCTAAGTAGGTACCTACCTATTTTGTTCTAATTTAATCGATTTGTTTTGAGACTCTGAGAGAGAGATCTGTGGGCTCTTTTTGTTGGTGAAGTGAGGTGAAGTGAGGTGAATGAAAACAATTCGGACATGGCTGTCGTGCCAAACGCAATACGAATGACACACCGGTCATGCCATTGGATAAAGACAAAATATGAAAAAAACTGAAAAGAAAACATTCGGACGAAGAATTTAAAAAACCATTATTATCTCAATTAACCAAAAGGTTAACTGGTAGAGAATGTCTTGGGCATTAAGTTCGCCTTTGTATTTGTTCGCATTTGTGAAAAGTTTTATAAATAAATAAAATATACCTACTGTTACGATAAGTAGGCTCAATTTTAGTTTAATAAATAATAAATGATTGTATTTAGTACAACATTGTAAATATCTAGCCTGACCGTATTAACAGCAAACAATCTGTACAGTTGGAAATAAGTGTACCTAATTACGTGTATCCCACGGTAACGGTGGCGCAATAAATCCATTTAACTCTGAAGGGACCGGGTGATTTCAGCGACAAAGCCGAGCGCCGCCGCCGTCGCCAATTTAAACTTTAACACTTGTTACTTTTATGCATCCAGCCTAGTTATAGTGCTGTGCTCGCAGTCGTTGGTAATCTTATCAACAAAATTTGTTATTAATTTGTATGCAAATTTCATTCATTTCATGCTCGCTTCTTTGATGCCAGTAAATAATTGATTATGAAACTACTAAGTAAATACGTTTAGTCTAAAGGCTTCGAGTCCCAGATCCGGCAGCAACATCAAACGTTTTTTCGTAGGTACGGATGATCTTACCGAAATCTTTCAAGAACAAATTTTTTATGATAAATAATAAAATACCAATAACAAGCTGTGCCTTCTGTTCGACCCGCGTGAGTTTCTGATTTGCCCTAGGAACTCTATGCCAGGATGAAAATACCTCTCTCCAATTCCAGAATACAACATCTAAATTACTCGTGATTGCATTAAAATTCATCCTGAAATTCCATAGGAAAGGACTTCATGCGTATGAATTTAGCTAACTACTTATTGTTTAAAATTGGTTAGGTTTTTTTTTTTCCACAAATTATTAAAGAGTTTTCAAAGCTTATTTTTATGAAAAATAATTAATCTAGAGGCTGATAGATTGATGAAGAGACGTGCATTGATTTAAGTTAATTAAATTCTTTACACTATATTCCGACAGTGTACTTACAACCGCATTTTCACGGAAAGAGCTACCCAATCAGTGTCCAGCGGACCTAACATATTAAACTTTTTCCACTCACAGATCTCGTGAAAGAGAAAACGAAGAGCACTTTTTGTGCTTGTGAAAAAGTGACGTAATTTATTTTCCCTTGGTGCAATATTTAGTGCTGTCCATTACTGGAGTTCGCGACCGAACATTATTCACTGGCATCCATCTTTTTTCTCGACCACACGCGCGTGCGGTCCTACATAATATTAACTTTTTCATTCATATTCCTTTGAAGTTTTCCAATATTACCCCAACAGCCGTTTCTAATCTAATACTCGAACATTAATTTATCAAAAATACATTCATGATCCATTTTACATTTCGAGTACTTTTATGAGGAAGTTTTTCATAAATACCTACCTATGTACTTAAGTGAATTTTATTTAGGTAACAATTTATTTTCACTTATCAGATTTTTAACGTACCTAACATTTTTTTCTGACTATTTGATTATTCTACCAACGCAACGCCCAGACCAGACGTTGGTTCTAAAAACTTTATAATAATGATATGATAGACTTCCGAGACAAGAAAGTGAAGGCTGAAATTCCTTCCGGTTACCTATATACTTCACTCAACTATATAGGTAGGTACGTTAAAGTCAAGGAGGGTTAGTTAAGGGCTAAAGTGAAAGGGACGAAATGCAGTCGAAATTGTGGAGAACGTTGATCGAGTAGGTAGGTACTCCAACAAAGCAGATAGGTATTTTTAAAAAAAATCTAGAACAAAACCCGACAAAAAATAGTTATAGCGTTATGCACATTTCGTAACACGCTGAATTTATTTGAACGATATAATCATTTAACTCCTATTTGACAGATAAAGTTATTGTCAAGATCAAAATGGAAACTAAAATTAAAAATATACGTTCTACGTTTATATTTTGGTAATATCGTTCTGAAATAGCGCGATCGGCTTCTAGCTAATAATGTTTGTGTATCTGAAAGCGTGAAGTGTCGCGAACATTCGGACATCCGCCGGCGACGCGGCCCTAATGCGTGTTGCACTTAGCCAAATGCGCTCCTCACGCGAATGTTATGTAAGAACTTGAATAAACACGATAATGTACATCATAACAAGGGGGCTGCAAGCTATGGTAAGTGCTAAACCAATAATACAAAGAATTCGTACTTCAATTTGGAGAAATACGAGTATCTACCTACCTAAGTCTAATTAAGCAGATGATAAATATCTACAATTTTGTTTATATTCTAATAGGTATTGTAAATTTGAAAGTTTTGTAAATTTTTGGATATTATTTACACACAAATAAAAAACTATAGTCTCGAACTTCATGACCTGCTCTTTATGCCTTGAGGTTTTGAGAGACTATAGAGTAGGTATCTTTGATTAAATTATGCCTGTATAACGAACAGCTAATTCTATGTTATTGTGCCTCATTAGGTTCATTAAATAACATAGTAAATAAATATGTATTTATTTAAATACCTATATATTTATTTATTTATTCATTAAATAACATTCCTCTGCACATGACAGAATGTGAGACAAATTTTGAAAAACTTTACTTAGCCTGTTAAAGCGCTTATTACACTTTACAATTTGTCAGACACCAATTTAGGAAATCGAAAGGCGTAAACGTTGGTTCCAATTTAGGATCAGTGAGTGAGAGAGAGAGAGAGCGAGTGATCAACACTTACTCTAAATTGTACCATAAATTGACTAGGTACTTATGCGTATAATTAGTGTGGGATCAAGTAGATCTGTGTGTTGCGAAGTGGATTATTATTATTATTAATTTAAAGTAATGTGATCACTCACTCTCTCTCTTTCACTCACCGATCCTAAATTGGACACCTTCCGATTTCCTAAATTGGTGTCTGATAAATTGTAAAGTGAAATAAGCGCTTAAGGAATAGCAATTTGTACTTATACCATTACCTGTAGGTATGTTCTGAATTTACCCTTGGGATACTTTGTATCATGAATTTTTAGTTCAAGTTGAGAAACAAAGAGTTTTCGAGGCGATTAACACGGGTGAAGTTACCAAGCAACAACTAGTTATACTTAAATAATTATGTTAATTGTATTTCAAAATTAAATAAAAATAAGTAAATAATTATGCTTCATAAAGTACTCGCAGGACATCGCATCGTGTGTCAATGTAGACGTTATTATCTATCGCAGTGACACCGGCAAGAGATCACGCCGAGCCCATCTGTCATGCTTGGGAACACCCTATTACGGGAATAGGTGTACCGGCTTTGGTGGCAGAGGTCACCGAGCTGTAATTTATGTCGCTATCGCATACACGAGCATCCATCATTTATGACGAAATTGACCCAATTTGTGGAATTCGAAACTATGTAGGTAAGTATTGGATATCCATCTTTCCTACCTCCAGGTGCCTTATCTGTCATAGGTAACATTTTGCGCCATATTTTTTGAAATCCTTTCATTTTTACTAGCCCATGTCTAAATTATTTATAACTAGCAGTTCCCCGCTTTAGTTTCGGTGATCCCTCGGGTATTCCGAGATAAAAGTACTTACTACCGTATATTTTTTCTGTACCTACCTACCTTCAACAACGTGAGGCAGTTTACAAAATTTAATGTAGTTTCTTCCGCGTTAATTTCAGAGTTCCCGTGGGAATTCTGGGGTTTCAAGTAGCTTATATCGTCCTATGTACCTACCCTTGACAGCGTGTATGCAAAATTTCGAGGTGATCGATTAAGCCGTTTAGCTGTGAAAGCATAACAAACAAACAAACAAACATACTTTCGCATTTATAATATTAAGTAGGTATAAGGTATTATTTGGCGCGTACGCTGCCCGTTGCAAAAAAAAAAAAACAACTTAAAAATTTAGCACTTAAAATTTCGTAGATACTAGATAGGTCACCTCCAAACTAATGTTGAAGAACTTTTAGACTAATATTTAATTTATTCGATATAGTTTATATTTTAATCATATTATTATTGTTTATTTTTTTTAAATGGGGAGTCTCAAATTTTTGGTCAATTCATATTAACACGTTGTATAATATTTGTATACCTATAAGTACCTACCTAGTAATATTTTAAAAAGGAAAAAAATGTAAAAAATTAGTTCTTCCAAATATATAAAAGTAAGTACTAAATACATAAAAGTACTAGGTAAGGTATACCTACTAAATTCGTCAAAAGCAGAGCAACAAAACAATCTTTGCTGAGTGTAAGATAAAAATCAAATAGAGTATGAAATACTGTTTTAGCAAACTTCCTAAAGATCATAATAATATCAGATGGTACCTAATATTCGACGCCGGAAAAACTCTCAAAGAGATTGGCTTACGAAGGGCTAACGTCGAATGATTACAATATTCTTTCAGTAAGTAAGTACTGTAAGTAAGTAGGTACATTCGTTTGTTTGAGCACGTCATACTTGAAGCAATACAGTGAACACACAATTGTTAGGATAAGAAACAAAGTTAAGACACTCTACAAGTGCCAGTCGCTTTAAAAAACACATCTTATAAGATCTAAAAATCAATGGGCCGAAGTAATAAAACAGGGTAGGTAGGTAGGAGTTTGTTTGTTACGCTTTCACGCCTTAACGGCTCTACCGATCATCATAAAATTTTGTATACGCGTTATCAGGGGTACCTACAGAGAAGGACACAGTTACTTTTCATCCCGGAATTTCCGCGGAATCTTTGAAATTAACGCGGGTGAAACCGCGGGGAACATGCAGTACTAAATAAATTTGTCTATTAGCACTTTGACAGTGTTATTTTAATATCGTCCATTAATATAGGTAGGTACCTAATAGATAAAAACCTTAACCTTAGTTTGGGGGTGACCGATCTACCAAATTTTAAGCGCTACGCCCGTGCCTACGCCTCAATGACCCATTCGACTTTTGTGCTGCGGGCGGCGTACGCGCCAAATATTGTAGTATAAATTATTTAGACACGGCCTCGTAAAAATGAAAATATATAACCTATATTAAAACATGGTGCGATCGATTTGTAAGTCGATTCTGAGCAAACTACTTTCTAGTTTTCAGTTAATTCATTAACACGTTGTATAAATGACACCTAATGATTAATTAAGAACTAAAACTTTATTTTGATACTAAAAGTTATCAGAAGTCTAATATCAAAAATAAACCTAACCTGACCTGCGGAGCTAAGATGCGCAACACGATAAAATTTTATCGAGCCATTTTATCGATTCTCGTCGACATAATATATCGTTTTCTCTACCAGTGGTAACATGGCAGCAAAAAATGTTTAACCGAATTTAGTCTTAACTCCATACCTCATTAATGCACTTTTTTGCTTGGACGCCCACAAATATTTGTCGTGTCGACAATTTTATCTTTCGTTCGATAAACATATCGTGTTGCGCATCCTAGCTCGGCTGAAGCTAATGTTCCAGTAAAGCAATAGTGCTTCTTCTATCGCGGTTATAAAAACATTCTAAGAACTAGTAAATTTTCTAAGAACACCGACACTAGTGTAAGTTTTCAATATGTAAGCAGCCCTAGATTTTGTCGAACCGCAAAAGCTTTTACTCTTTTAAGCTTTAGAACGATAAAAGAGACAGTCATAGAGTAGGCAAATAGCTCAGATAACATAATTATCTATCTATCTATCATAACCTAACAAAGTAACTAACAAATATCCCACCAATTCAAAAGTAGTTTCACTTCAAAGTTAGTCAATGTTTTGTCTAAAAGGGGGTTTCATTTTTTTATATACTTTGACAGATGTCGATAATGTGAAAGAAACGAAACACCGTTTTTACTAATTATTTATATTCAAACTATTTTTATACGTAATTATTGTTTTTTTTTTAAAGTCTTCATTTGTCTAAATTTTCTACCTCTGAGGAAAACACTCATTATTTTCCTACTACCTAGTACCTACATGTTTTTTTAAACCAGAGAAAGTGAAATTTCATGTCTTATTTATTTACAGCAGATAATATTTTTTTGGTACCTCATCAAACTTTTTAACTCTATTACCTACGCTTCATTCGTACCCAAATTTCACTTCATCGACATTTTATTATTGCTACAGACCGCCCTGAGACACATTGTTTAGTGTTTGACCGTACTCGTTAGGCACATGAGTGGTTGACATGTCGGCTGGCATTAAGTTGTAAGGCATTAATGCAACGCCGCGAAGCAGTATGTGACCGTCCCTACACACAATATTATGTTAACGTTGGTATTACGTTTGCATTTTTACTTCACACTCGCTTAAGTGCTTCTATATTTTCATAGAGCACGTAGGTTTTACGAAAAGCTAATTCGTACAAACTACGGGTCACGTCTGAGCCTAGGTTTTAATATCATATTATGTCGTTAAAATATTATGTTGTGGAATTGGGACAGTGTAATATGAATTATTATTATCAAAAAATTGTTACCACACAAATACGAAGTGTGTCTGGGTATTTATGAAAATGTATTTTTATTTAATTAGAGTAAATTGATGCATACCTTAACTAGAGATAGGTACCTACCTAATTTAAAAAAAAAACTGTGTCCATCCGAAAATATCTTGTAAAATACAAAATTCCATCTACGTTTCTGGTATAACTCCCTTTTTACCGAAAAATTTATTTTCGAATAATTTCGGAAATTCACGCAGAGAGCAGCTAGTTATAAATATATTTAAAAAAAATTATGGCTGGTAAATAGCTACGGACCTAATTACCTATAGGTACATGCACTCACTAATTTTTATTTTTGAGAAAACTACATAGTCGTAAAACTAGGTCGATCCAAAGATAAAAACATTAAAAATTAAACTAAGTAGGTATAGGAAACATAAAGTGTTACCTATTTGAATTCCGAACTTAGTCTAAAATTTAGACTCTAAATAAAGTTTCCAAAAAACGTCTCCAACCTATAGGGCACTGTATTAAAAGCAAGCGAGAGTCTTTGCAGACCAACTTGATGAGAAATAAACCGGTATGAATAAATAAATGGCGCTTGCAAAGATATTAGGCGGTTTCTCGGAGACGCGAGACGGTCGGTGGCACTGGCTGTTTGCACTACGACGCAGGCCAGCGACACTCCCTTGAACCAAAAGTTACTATGGATTTATGCGCGAACTTTTTTACCAACTTTGGAATACTTAACCAAATTTCTATGACCGCGTCATACATTGCATTGGTATGGTTGGCACAAAATACTTTCATAGATCGGATCAGCGATTAGTATGGAAGTGCCTACCTACTCTTAAAACGTAGTGATTATTTGCTCAGTGCTACGACGAGGCTACGACGTAGCAATTCGTAAAACCTTTGACAGCGTTTCAGAACATTATTAATGATAATAAATTAATTATTTTTCTATCTAATATTTAAAATATTTAAAAACATGACCGAAAGTTACATTAAACAAGATAAGTAAAAGTGCTTGAACATTATCAGAGTAAACACAAATGTTTATCCCATTAATGTTTAACCTGACGCAGAAATCGAACCCAATTGTTGGAGTAGCAATAGCGATTCGAAGTCTATGTTCTATAACCATTATACCTACTAAAACGTAGTGATTATTTGCTCAGTGCTCAGAAGAATCAGTGCATTATACCTACCAACGGTCCTGTCAAAACTGTTCTCGGCAGAATAGAATTTAAATTCGAATTCTAAATAATATTTGAACCTGTGGGCACGGTAGTGCCACCGCCAAGATGAGCCAAGCGAATCGCAAGGGCACTACCTATCTTTTCTCGAAGCGCTTCGTCGTTTTTTTGAACCCATAATTTGGGTTTAGATTATACCAGATAAACAATATTCTCGGGATATGTTGTAGCGGACTTATTAAACATATAAAGATTTAATTGCATAGCTCTTATACTTTGGATTTTATTAAAAGGTTTCTAAAAAAACCCTGATTTCGTCACTGACTCCTAGGGTATTCCGTATAGGGTCCTAGAAAACTAGTTAGATGGTCATCAAAAAGAAGTTTGTTCCGCAATTTGACGCTAAAGGTCTAAAAATTGATAGGGACTCCTTTTTATTTTAAATAATAAAGAAAAACAAAAAAAAAACAAATAAAATGGTCACAAGCAATTTACAAAAAGAAAAAAAATCCCACAAAAATCATTTTCATGTAAAATGTTGCCAAGACGAGGCCATAGTGACTTGCACTGCCAAAAGTTGTCATATAGTATG
This sequence comes from Zygaena filipendulae, assembly GCA_907165275.2. Taxonomy (NCBI): domain Eukaryota; kingdom Metazoa; phylum Arthropoda; class Insecta; order Lepidoptera; family Zygaenidae; genus Zygaena; species Zygaena filipendulae. The sequence goes on from OU015650.1 coordinate 5,362,198, forward strand.
TAGAGCCAAGCTTCAAACTCTACACGTCCTAACTCTACAAGTCCTAACTTCACAAACTCTACACCTTAATCAAAATATGTGTCTTGGCCGAAGTAGGTACTTTTCACTCCGTAAAAAATTAATATTCCCAAGGAAATATCAAAAAACATGAGAGTGAAACCGCGAGACACAGCTCGTCATCGCGTCATAGTCTTACATGAATGATGAAACAAATAAAACAAACGTACCATTAAATTGATTCACGCGTAGGTGGGTACAGAAACGTAGGTACTGGGTACCTACCTACCTACTTAATATTATGTTGCCAAAATTATTAAATCTTTTCCCTAAGGCAATCCAACCCTTCCCTCCCCAAATGCAGTGCAGAAAATTTATAAATACTTAATTAAAACGCCTCAGGGAACCGAGTACAGCTGTATAGTGGGTGGGTATTACTGCACAGCATATTGATTATGAATAAACAAAAATTTTTAACAAAAAAATTAAAACCGACTTCCAAAAACACAAAACTGAAAAGCTAAAAATAAAATGCTAAAATTAACAAAATACCGATTTAACCCAAAAGACAAAAACACACGTAATATTATTATTGGTTTGTGCTACCACTGATAGGTTTGAATTCGGTGACAAGCCCGCTGGTGTCTGCCCACTTGGGTTGTCCTGCTCACGAAGAGCTGGTGGCGGGAGTCGACTTAGCCCATCTACCCCCTCCATATTTGGCTTGTCACCGACTTCATACCGATCAGTGGTAGCACAAACCAATAATAATATTACGTGTGTTTTTGTCTTTTGGGTTAAATCGGTATTTTGTTAATTTTAGCATTTTATTTTTAGCTTTTCAGTTTTGTGTTTTTGGAAGTCGGTTTTAATTTTTTTGTTAAAAATTTTTGTTTATTTTTCGCTTTTAAGTGACTTAGTTGGTAATTTCTCTAAGTTACAATAGCCTAATGTCAACTGCTCATCACCTTTTACAAAATATTACTTTTCCCGACGCAGGGACGTTAATTGTTGAGGAGTTCTCCTAGTGCTTCACCATCAGTTCCACTTCACCATATACATTGTGACGGGCATAAATTGTTTAGAAACCATATTAAAGTTAACGATTCAGAACCCGTGAAATACCTATTATTGAGTAGTTCCGATGACCATCTGTAGTCTTCATCATCAGTTCCACTTCTTCAAATTTTGCTTTCCGAAAGCAAATAAACGATTTACTGTAAAAAATACAAAAATCGCTATAGGTGTACCTATAATTTTTGAAGAGTTCCCTCGATTACTCCAAGATCCCATCATCAGATCTCAATTTGGTGACAATGGAATCGATTTGGGAGTATCCCCTTTCAAACAAAAAAACAATTTTTGAAATCGCTTCAATCGGAACCCATGAAATAGGTATTATTGTTAAGTAGTTCTGATGACCATCCGTGGTCTTCATCATCAGTTCCACTTGTTCAAATTTTGCTTTTCATCAGCAAATGAACGATTTACTATAAAAAATACCCAAATTGCTATAGGTGTGCCTATAATTTTTGAAGAGTTCCCTCGATTTCTCCAAGATCCCATCATCAGATCCCGACTTGGTGGCAATGGGACCTAATTGGGAGTAAACCCTTTCAAACAAAAAAAGAATTTTCCAAATTGGTCCAACCGTCTTCGTGTAATCGGTGAACATACATAAAAAAAAAAAAAAAAAAAAAAAAAAAAAAAAAAAAAAAAACATACATACAATCGAACATAGAACCTCCTCCTTTTTGGAAGTCGGTTAAAAACAAACTCAGATTTCGTATTCAACAGAGACCTACTCAAAAATAATTAATACAATATTAAAAGAGCCATTCAGTTTAGTCATAAATAAGTGAAGTTAATTAATATTATCTTCATCAAACTGGGTAGGTACCTAGACGTAGGTAATATTCTTTGAAACAATAAAACATGAAGGGTTGCTTAACCCTTGTTGAACGTTCTTGAAGTTACGGATATCAAATGCCTCCTTTTAAATACTTAACTACTTAATAATATAAGTTTTTTAATGGCGAGCGCCTTCACAGGTTGATTTCTTTTTGACTGATTTATTTTGTTTAAAAAAAATATTTTTTTCTCTTTTTTAGTAAGTAAGTATTTATGCATGAATTTACTTTTGGCGGTAAGTATTTGAGCAAAATGGACGTCAGTTTTATTTCTTTATTTTACAAATTAGTGTAACGTGGTTAATATTGTGTAAACGTGGTGAAAATTGAATAATAATGATCCATTAGTGATGAACAGTGTGTGAAATAAAATGAAATGGGCCGCTTATCGGGAGTATTCGGGAAGTTGTCGTTTTACTATACAACTTCCCACAGAGTGTCATAAAAAGGCTCAACTGTGAAGAGTTGTTGCTAAAAGTTCTAGTAAAGCATCGAAATGCATCTCACCAATGCATTTCGATGTAAATAACTTCAGATGAGGAAAAAAAGAACTTAATTGGCTTCAAAGTCAATATCTACGTACTAAAGGCTCCAAAGGGTACGTACTCATGGCCGTAAATCTATAAAAAAAAAGAGTCAACTGTCAAATAGGTACCTACCGGGAAGGAGTGATCAGGTGTGCGTTCCGTGGCTTCGCACGAATGCACTCGAACGCGCTCGAGCGCGCTCTGAACCCGTTCTGTGGCTTGGTGAAATTTTACTCTGACAACTGTCAGAGCGTAGTTTCACCCGTTCCGTGGCTCGGAGTGCAGCAACCAAACAACCATCTCCGAAGCAGGTTAATTTTCACTCTGACAGCTATGTATTGTTTAAGAAGTGTCAAAGTTTGCGCCAAAAACCGGATTCGTTGAAAAAGAAATTAATCGGAGTTCTTACGAACAAAGGGGAGGTGTCGTAGTCATAAAAAGTTTATAATTGGATGTAAAACAGTCTTATTCGCAATGTGAGTTGAGAGAAAACATATGGCGTCTGAAATTTCAAATATTTTGAGGTTATAAAAACAACTCGATCGTTCAGTGGCTTGGTTGCAACTCAAACGAGTGAAATTTTAACCAAACAACGCACCCAAACCCACGGAACGCACACCAGTGAGGACTGAGGACTTTTGGCGGGATTTTTAGCAGAGTGGACGTCAGTTTTATTTCTTTATTTTGCAAATTAGTTTATCGTGGTTAATATTGTGTAAATATGGTGGACTTTGCATAATAGTTATCCAATGCATCTCACCAATGCATTTCGATGTAAATAACTTCAGAAGAAGAAATATACCACTGAATTGGCTATATGGACTTAGTTTCCTTCTGCCTTCCCCGAAAGGGGTAAACATGGGTAAACTTCACCAAAAAAAAAATCAAGACAAGAGTCTAAGTAGTTTGTGGGTCTAGTTTTGTGCTCAAGAGCGCGCGAGGTTAGAAAGTTGAAACTCAAGAAAATACAAAGTAAAGATAATAATTCATTATGCGTTTTGCAATAAAACAAGCCGGCTGCAACAGTGAACGAATTGGATGTCTCAGTGGATTTGTAAAAACGAGTGCTCACATTGAAACACCTACAACCGCACTTCACACACAGGTATTTATTTCTACATTTTTTTTTTCAATTTATTGGGTTAATAAACAGTGTGTACAATAAATACTTGAATGTGTATAATAAAAACTTGATGTTCACGCCTGTTTCCCAGAGGGGTAGGCTAATCAAAGCCTATGGACCTCCATTTGCTACAATCCCCAGAAACCTACCCATCTTCACCTTGTCTGTATTCACAATTATGTAAATAGATTGCAATACCTATTGGAATTCATCTTAAAAATCAATAATGAATTGATTCTTGCCTGACCTGTTAGGTAGTACAATAAGTTACCTACATATTTATTTTCCTAAATCTGATTCTTTATTACTGAATAAAGATATACAGAGATACCCAGAGTTAGGAAAATAATCACCTACATGAATACAAAATTTAGTGCTAAATAGTTTTTATTCTAAGTATATTATGTATTAATTAAAAATTAACAGCTTTTCACTAAATTTAAAGAATAAAGTCAATTTCAATTTACAACAAAAAAAAGTCACTCAAAAATACCGCCCGGGTCATACCAGCGGCAAAGGTGCCCATGACACTCGCTGCATTACCGCGTTGAATGGCAATGGACAACAAGTGCTAAATAGTAAATATCCTTTTAGTGAGTCTTGCCATTCTGTGAATATTGCTAAAAATCTCTAAGTAGGTAGGTATTCCAGTTACATTTAGTTAGCTATCACTATATTATCAAGTATCAACTTGAAGAAAACATACCAACACATTGTACTGTACCTAATTGTAAATTATTATCCCCTTTTAGGTCTAAATGCAGCAAAATTATCATCAAATATTAGTATTTACCTTCCTTATTTAATTTATTTATATTGATATTTATTTATTTTTTAATTCAAATCCTTAGAAATTGTTTTAACTAGGTGTGGCTACCTTGTCCCATGTTTTATATAGAGAAGATAAAGAGAGAGTAAAGTAGAGAGTGTTTTCTTTCTTATATTTTAATATTAGAAAAAATAAAAAAAACTTTCAAGTCATTTTAATCCAACCCTTGAGTGATTTTTTTTTTCTGAGCAATGCATACTATAAATTTAGTTTATATTATGTAACTAGCTGTTCTCCGCGGTTTCACCGTCAGTAGTTTTGGAGATCCTGTGGGTAGGTATTCCGAGACAAAAGTACCTACTTACCCTATATTTTTTCTGTGTCTACCCTTGTTTCTTCCACGTTAATTTTGGAGTTCGCGTAAGAATTCCGGGGTATAAACTAGCCTATGTCCTTCTCTGTACCCCTGACAATGTATATGCAAAATTTCGCAGTGATTGTTTGAGCTGTTTAGCCGTGAAAGTGTAACAAACAAACAAACTCACTTTCGCATTTATAACATTCTGTTATGTCTCTATCAGAATATAATATCCAAGTTGATAAGAATTTAGGTCACTCTTGGTTGTTTTAAACTAGTGATGGGCCGAGTACTAGATTTACCGAGTAAACGAGTACCTAGTATTATTTAGTTTTACTTTACCAAGTACTGAGTTACTCGGCCGAGTACTCAGTACTTCAGTCTTTACAAAGTTTACCAGCTTAATGGCGTGTGTTTTTCCCAAAACTTACTACTTTATTAGATTTTTACCCAATTTTTAAACTAAAACAAGAAACACACTTAACAGTATGAAACGGTAGTGGACAGTCATTCAATAAATATTACAGGTATTTTATAAATGCAATGCTGTTTCAGTGTTTCAACATTTGATCTGATTATAAAATTAAATTCGATGACGAGTTAGCAAATTTCAGACTTTTTGTTTTCTTCTTAAGATACGTTTTTAAAATAATAAATGGGATTAACTACTTTTTAATGTAGTTTTCACTATGACATTAACCTAACACTTTATTTAAAACGAATACTCGGCAGTTGAACCGAGTTATTTGGCCGAGTACGAGTATTAAAAAAACCACCGAATATACTGAGTACTGAGCAGTAACCGAGTACTCGGCGCATCTCTATTTTAAACTAAGTGTCATAAATACATATAAAGACATACATGAACACAGTTCAGTAACCTTAAGGTGTAATATCAATCCAATTTCTTATTTCAGGGGGCCAGTGTAGTACACTTAACAGCAGAAGTGTTATCAAAAGTTTATTCCGACCCCCAAATACTTTGGGTTCCATTATCAAACTCAATCCAATTGGAATCGGGCTTGAAAGCACAAGGCGAAGGTGTGGCAAAGTTTGCTGGATTATCAGAACATATTACTTGTGCTGCATCAAATAGTAGCATTAAAGTAACACCAGCAGGACATTTTGAACTAGATAAGATTCCATTATGGACAAAAAATGGGAAGCAAATGATCACAGCAGACAGGTTAAATGCTCACTATTATACATCAAGTTATAAATAAAAATATACTGTTTTATTTTTATTTTAAAAAAGTTCTGTTTTATTTTTTTTATTTTGTAGTGACCCAATTTTTGGTGCATTTATTAAAAACTTAGTTGTTGTGAGTTGTTTCAAAGAAATAAATACTGATAAACATGCGCTTTTTAACTATTTCAGATATATGGATTTGATGGAATTGTTCAAACCAGATATGATTTTGGCCATTGCAGATGGTAGGACATCATTAAATGAAGGCTACAAGAGGTTAAAGAAGTCTGTGGAGAGAACAAGTGCCATGCTGAGCGTGTGTGTCAAGCGATATAGGGAGTCCGAGCAATTAAAGAATAGTTCAATTATAGGTCAGTATTAATAGTTGTTGTTTCTTATTTATGCCACCATTATTTTCTTTATTACGCTTTTTCCCAACATTATCTTTATGTAAATAAAAAATATCCTCCCCTCATTATCACAAAATTAGGGTACCTACCTATTAAAACTTTCAAACAACGGGTCCTATGTACACTAGTGCAAGTGGAATAATAACTTTACTGCAGAAATCTAATGCCAATCTAATCTAATGCTTGACCTAAAATAATGTTACTTGCATCAATTTACTCATTTGTATCATCGAAACTAGTTGATATTTTAAAATAGGTTTTACAGGATAATAAATTACAGGTTATCTATTTAAATGCTATTGGTGCAACAAAATAGTTTCCGTCAATTTGTGAGTTGCATTACTATATACCAACACGAAATAATTGTTTATTAAAAATGTTAAGGTCAATGACACTGATAAAGCAACTTGGTACAAAATGCCCAGATTTTTTGATAGTAAAGAAAAATAATGTACTGGCAACAATTACCTAGTTGCCTAATTGGCTTCTCTAGGTACCTACTTCGTTTTTATGGTTAGGGGAGGGGTACTACTGCTGAAAATACATTTGAATGTCAGTTGAACCTCCCCACTTCTACAACTTCTGTACTAGTCGATTGATTTTAAATTTGCGTGTTCCACACAAAATATTGTATGCTTATATCTCCAAAAGTTCTGACAATGTTCATTACAATCATTGCAAATTTGATCGTGATGTTGATAGATTCTTGATTTATAAAAACGTTATAATTTCAGGTGTTATAGTAGGTGCTGGTGATGAGAAAAAATGTGATGAAAGCATTGCAAATATCCTAGTCCACAGAAACAGTATTAATGGTATTGCTCTATCAAGCCTCACTGATGGCACTGAAGAATCATCAAATGTGTCCATAGAAAAATTGGTGGAGATTTTCAAAAGAATTGGTGTAAGTGTAACCCCTTGCCATATATTGGAGCATCAAAAAGCTATGGATTAGCGCACACCAGTGAACGACGCTTGAATTTCAGATTTATTAATATATATTTTACTTGTCTTATCTATAGGTACTAATATTATAAAAAGGAAAGATTTGATAGTCCCTAAATAATATTTGTGTCCTTACTACGTAGCTTGGATAGCAAAAAGGAAATTCTCTGTAATACAAGCTTTTTCAAGCATTGAAATATCCTCATTTCGATTACTTAAATAGTTTTAAAATCAATACCCTTATGCATGAAAACGCAATAAGCAAATACTTGAATATGTCCACAATTCAATTCTATTTTGGTGTGTGTTGGATTTTTATGTCACTTTAGAAAAACACAATTGCGACACTCGTCACGTATGACATTGTAAAGGTCACACTTTACGATGCTTATGTCAGATTTAATGTATATTTCTACAGATAATATTTTGAGAAATGACCGTGTTTATTATGTGTATAATCAAGAAATAATAAGTTACGTAATGCTTCACAATGTTCTTATACATTATACCCTCATACCCTTGACTCGTACTACTGGCCTCGCTGACGACGCGACGTCTCCACGATCGATATACATCCTCCCTAGACTTTTTAGTTTCTTCTTAGTTTCATCTAGAGAGATGATATAAATAAAATTTAAGTGTCTGTTTTAATTTCAAATTAACAGCTTTTCACTCAATGCATGCGAAAGTACCTATATACCGTAAGTACGGTATGTACTTACATCAAAAAAACTATTTTTAAATTTTTTATCTGTCTGTGTCAGTCTGTTTGTTCCGGCTAACCTCTGAAACGGCTGGACCGATTTTAACGGAACTTTCACTGGCAGATAGCTGATGTTGAAAGGAGTAACTTAGACTACTTTTAATCCTTAAATTCCCGCGGGATCTCTGAAATTAACGCGGGTAAAACCGCGGGGCACAGCTAGTTTTAAATTAAATTGAAAAATATGTATCTACTGGCACATTAAGTTTATTGTGAAATTACTTTCAGAATGCCATACCCAAAGATTTGGTCCGCATCGTCGAAGGGTGCTGGGACCCTGCCGTGGTGGTGTCCGCCATCCAACAGGGCTGGGATCTGTTCGACGGCTCGTACCCGCTCCATCTGACCAACAAGGGGCTCGCCCTGGCACTAAACTTCGATGTCGACCGGAGCAGTGATGAGTTGTGCATAATGGACATGAATAGTGATCGGTATTCAGAAATGCAATATTATATTATGTTCATGTTCTAACTAGCTGTTCTCCGCGGTTTTACCCGCGTTGATTTCGAAGTTTCCGCAGGAATTAAAGAATAAAAAGTAGCGTATGTCTTGTCCTGTACCCTTGACAACGTGTAGGTAAAATTTCATGATATGTTGAGTAGTTAAGGCATGAAATCGTCACACAAACAAACAAGCACACAGCTCTAATTGTTGGAATGAACTAATTTTGTGCCGTTTTATTTTTACGATGATCTACATTACTACATAGATAGATGTCGTGCCTGAGGAGTCCCTCTATCTCTTCGTTGAAAAAGTAGAAATGTAGGTCCGTATATATATCACTACTTGAGTGTCGGTCTCCTTTCAACATAATATCTGTCTTTCTCGTTGTGATACCAATTTAGCTTTCGGAAAACACCAAAATGTACCCTCGATAAGGGTCTTCCCTTCTTCCGTTCTGTATGTATACTCGCATTATACTAATAGGCCCTCGTAGAATTTTGTGTGAGTAAAATTTCTGTCGGTATAATAAGAAAACTACTTAATATAATGTAACTAGGCGTTGTCTGTAGGTATATGAAATAATAGTGTTCCCCGTGGTTTCATCCCCTGATTTTTTCTAGGTTGAAAAGTATCTGTATCCCACTTCGGGACCTAAATTCCTAAATACAGTTTTTTTTTTCTTTTTTTTCAGATATAAAGAAGACTTTGGTCCGGTATTGGCCGACTGCGAATGTCTCGCGTGCAAGAAGCATACACGAGCCTACATCCGTCACCTTCTGAATACACGCGAGATGCTGGCGTCAGTATTGCTCAGCATGTGAGTGTTAAAGTTGCATTGTCACGTGAGAATATTAGCCTACACCCTGTACCCAGCGAGTTTACCTCTAGGGGCGTGGTCCGAGGCTGCAGACTTTGGCTTTGTGTGCCACTTTCATATTTTTTGACGCCAATAAGCAATAACCAATAACCTGTTAACCCACAAAATTTAGCCATTGATACAGAACGCTTTATTTAGAGTTATAGAACGTTTTTTAATTATGTTTACAATGTTTAAATAGCAATAAATTGTTGAACATAAAAAAATGTTGACACAAAATGGCGCTATAATTTTAAAACACGATTTACTCAAAATTTCTCCTGTGTGGGTTAACACACCATTGCTTATCTACGTATTTAGGATTCATTTCCATTTACTTACATTAAAAGCCGAGGACAACTGGGAAGGACAGTTTATTTTAATACTATAGCTGTTCCCCGCGGTTAACATCTGCGTTCGTTTGGAGTTCCCGCGGGAATTCCGGGATAAAGAGTACCCTATGTCCTTGCACGTGATGATCGGTTGAGCAATCAAGGAGTGTAAGGGTATATAATAAGGATTTATGTCTTGACTTGCTTGATGACGTTTAAAATGCTGTAATGCTGTATTTTTGTTACAATACTTTACGGGGCGAAAATACTTATAGGTTCTGGGCGATAGTGCACTATAAAGAGATCGTTTGGGCAGTAGTTATCACGATATTATTATTAAGTACCTACCTAAGATTAATAGCGATACCTATATCACAATCCCGGCTGTAAGATCGTAAAACCAAGCATCGAGCGTATAGCATCCGCCAAAGAAACGTGGTACTTACTGCACTGCTGATGACTGCTGCCTGGCTCGTAGACTGTAAACGCTTACTGTGTATGGCGTGTATTTTTTTTTTCAGTTACTTCTGAATCGATTTCGGCTGTTCATCTTATTTGTTGATCACCCAAATAGGAAACGAATTTCATGACGTGTTGAAAAGATATGCAATTCAATAGTTCTTAATATCTGTCCCCACTCTCTTGTCTATGTCTACACTGAGTCGACGAAGTCGAATGAAAAGTTAGAGAATGTTTAGTCTCTATGTATTCCTCGGAAATACTGGCATGGCATGAATTTCATACAGGAAATTATTTCATAATAAACTTTGTGTGTGGTTTATTTCAGACACAACCTTCATCACTTCGACCAAATGTTCCAACATGCCCGTCGACATATAGCCTCAAACACATTCCAAGTCTACAAAGAGCATATCATCAAGCAGTATGAAATGTACAAAACACAAGGCGACGTCTGTGATATTGTTGAAAAACCAAACGTGACCGAGAACCGTGATAGTGTAGTTAAAAATATACAGGTGAAGAAGAAAATTCGCGTCACCGATAAAATTCCCATAGAAGTGAATGGAGTAAACAATGCCAGTCAAAAAGCGTAATAACCATTTTTAACGTTGTTATTATGTTTTTAAACACAAAACCGTACTGCTGCTGCATCGATAAGGTTCTTCTCACATGTCCCCGTTGCTACAATCAAAAGTAATGTAGGTAGAGAAAAAAAAATATTAGACAAATGAGTGATATTATTTACTAAGTACTAAAGGCATAACTTAATTTTTCGTACATATAACTAGCTGTGTCCCGCGATTTCAGCTGCGTTAATTTCAGGAAAAAACCTATTGAAATACATTATATTATATACCATTACTAGGTACATGATTTTTGAGTAATTTTAACTGTTTACGCAGCGTACGTAACGGACGCTCTCACAAGTAATATTTTTTGCCGCTTTTGAAACATTTTTCATTGATGAACCGCGTAGCGTGATGTTTATAATATAGCCTTCCTCGATAAATGGACACAAAAAAAACCAATTCAAACCAGTAGGCAGATCCTGAGATTAGCGCGTTCCACTGAACCAACCAACTCTCACCAAACCAACACTCTTCAAATTTAAAATAATAGTATAGATTAAAACAAAGTTTGACATGACAAAATCAACATGTATGCGATACCTAGTCCTGATTACCACCTGCTATGACTTGCAAATTGGGACAATTTTATCGGCCGGGACACTGAGACATCACTCTGCAAACCGGGAGACCCGGTGTACCGGCACGTATCGCAACCTATACTATGTATAAGGAGATCCTTATCGAGGCGAGTGGTACGGTTTCACGTTTTTCGTAGGCATTTCATTGAAGTATCATGAAAACGAATAGTTTTGTGTTAGTTGAATATAATGTCACGCAATGTTCTTTTAATACATAGAATGTCATTGACGTCACGTAATTCGTTATAGCTCATTTAAAACAGGACGAAATCAAAAATGTTTTTTTTTTTTGGAACCTGCACTGGCATCGAACCCCTGAGGACTTTCATTTACATTCCTTACTTAAGCCGACAGAAAGTGCAATTTACCCTTCACGGAAAGTAACTTTTTTCTGCTAATCTAACCTAAAACCCAGGTTTTATACAAAGAATCTGCTGAATTCTTTAGGTCGTTGCCTTAGCCAGTTCCGAATTGTTTTTTGTGTGATCTGTGATTTTTACCGTTTATTTATAATAATATAAGACGTATTGTGAGAAAATGTTTTTTTTTTTTTTCAATTTATCTGAGAAAATGTTCGATTAAGTTTAAAGGAAAAATAAGTAGGTATATTAACACATTTTACATATATATTTTATTAGGATTACTGATATTATTTACAGAATAATTTGAATGACCACACTTATTGAGCTACAGCCGTATTGTATGAAATGTGCAATAGAGTAGCAATTTCATTACAGTTTTTATGTTAAATATAATAATTATCAGAGGTTGGCAGGATTTGCTTGACAAAGTCTCGATTTCCAAATATATAAGCGATAAAATACTACAATATTCTTTTTAGTATATGGTAAAATATAATAATATGTTGAACAAACATAACTTTTTATATAAACTTATTAATTTTCTTTTTCTAGAATTTTACTTTTATTTTAATACTTATAGTTGAAACATTTTTTTATATTTATTGAAAAAAACACTTCATAAAACTCAAGCAACAAACAACGTATATATTGTGCATTTATGTACCAGAAATTTTAATTTCCAAATCGTAAATTTCACTACAGTTGGCACATAAAGTTACAGCAGATGGAGGAATTAGCCTACATTCACTAATAAATATTTTGTTTCCTTACACTATTTTATATACACATTTAAAACATAAATAAGTATTACAAATGTCTTTTAGTAGGATACTTTTTTAAGTAGATAAAAATATATAGATATAAATACTTTCATGCATTTTAAAATAAGAAAATTAACAAAAAAACACCTCACTCTAAAACATGAGCTTTCATACTTCATTAGTTTATTAAAACGCTTAGAAAAAGACGTCAAAATTGCAAAAGCGTGGTGTATTTTCTTATATAAAAGTGAAATATAAAAAAAAAATGTAAACCTCACAAAAACAATGCTCCAGGCATTCGAATTTATTCGATATCAGGTATTTAACTATATTCGAATCTCCAATTTTATTCACAGTCTAGAGACAAAATTATAACTACATTAAGTCCATAGTACATCCATTAAATTTTAATAATCATGTTAAATTATAAATAAAAACTTTCACCGATTAGATTCATTGCTACAACCTCTACAATCCACAATTAAAAATGATCAGGAACTCATACACCCTTTCATAACCTTCTGTTAACTACTATCTAAGTATCGATGTATAATTTTCTCCCTAAAGTGTAGGTAAGTGTATGTATCTTTAGTATGTTGCGTTAAATTGTCTCTGTTGTTTGGAATTTAAACGCAGTTTTGTTACACTCTGCCACCTTTACAGCATGGGTTTGGCTTTTTTTAAATGATTTTAAGTAAAAGAAAATATTTTTTGAGATCCCCTTTACAACACACGATGCATGGCATCAAAGAAATCCATGATGTTTTCTGTGCTTCATCCTCACACACTGCACTAGTACTAAGTAGTTGATATTTTCACTTTTTTAACTACATTTCACGTTCACTAGCAAATTATCACATCTCCTTCTCTTTCTTTTCACATTTAACGACATACTAATGTATTTACTGCCAGTATGTGCACTATACAAAGTCATTTGTGCCAGGTGTATTGAGAGGTTCTTGGGCCTGGAAAAAACAAAAAACATTAAATTTTAGACAGGAACTCAACATCTATCTTACATCAACACAACACTTTGTGATGGTCTTCCAACTTTAAATTTTAGTAAACTACAAACCAGAGACTTATAGGTTCGTATTTTAAGGCTATTCAAGCTGGATATTTCGAACGGTGGCACACTTGGAAGATTATCAACCTACTTTAAACAGCTAACAATTGATTTGCAAAGGGCTACAAATTCGAAAACCATTGGCTGATTTGTTTAAACTATATCCTAAACATAATCTAAAAAAAACAATATTTAGTCGTAATGTAGCCGCTTTTTGAATTAAACTAGCGATCCTTGATTACGCTCCTGATCATCTCGTGAGTCAAAAATCGTTAGGTACGTACTAGAAACTAAATTACTTGATTCTTAATTTAAATGCAAATGAAAACTTGAAATACACTAAAAAACTAAATTCATCTGCCATACATCAAACTTACCGAGGTATTAACCGTCTCATGTTTAGGCATGAAAAACAAAAAATACTTGGCAGTAAATGGTTAATAAAAACACTACTCATAGTTAAGCGAATAGGCAAAATACAAAAAAAATACACTCGCTAATTTTTCAAACAGACTATTTACACCATTTTACACCTACCATTTAGAACCATTAATTTGGCAACTATTCTTTTAATACTGATGCGGTAAAAATGTTGGCACAATTTAATTGCCATTAGTACTTATGATATAACTAAACCTACACAAAAAATATTATCTACGAATAAGTACCTTAAAACACCTTATTAGCGAACATACTTTAAACTATAAATTAATTTTAAAATGTCTTAGGCAGACCTTAACAATATAGGTTGAACCTTGATATTTACAAATAATTTTGGCTACGCTTCCATGGGGTCTTAATTCATTGTAAATATGTACTAAAAATTGAGGAACAGTAATATAAAATAAAATTGTAGTAAAATCATTATTACGATAGAATTATGCTGTAAAAATATTATGAAAGTTAATTTCTATTTAGATTCGAAAACCTATAAAAACATTCACTTACACTAATTGGCTTCTTTGGGAGGGCAGTTTGTGGGTAGTTTTAGGCTTATCTTAGGCTGTTTTGTATGTTTAGCGTACACTCCATGGCGGTGAGCGCTCTTACCTCTTCGCCGACGGTGCTTGGGTATAACTTGCCGCCCGGAGCGTAGCCATTCTTCTGTGCCGATTCGAGCGCGAACTGATCCTCCGTCGTCTTGCGGTATACGGGGTTGTCAAAGTTCATTGAAGTAACGTTGCGGTGCAGGTAATGCCGGTATATAACATACGCAATCTGCAAACAGAGAATAAAACCATTAGTTATATAAGAGATTTTTATATGTTAATACTTCTTTATTTCCTCGCAGACGTATTGAACGCGTGAGCATTATTCATTATACTCTTGCTTTCATATGCATAAGTAGGTACTCAAACGAAATAAAAAGTAGGTATTACTGAAATCCACTCGACCACTAAGCTTACGTACTTCTTTGGGTTGTACGATTTGTTTTCATAAAGTATTATTTTCTCTATCAAATTAAGGGTCTAATTAAGAATTTCCTTATAGTGAAAAAAAAAAATATAATGAATGCAAACTGCACATTTAATACCATCACCCTCAATCTTCTACCGTATATAATAATTAATAAGCCACTTAATGACATCCAGTTATTGTGACAATGAGATATATATTATAAATAACATAAACAAAGCAAAATAAATAAAGAAGATAGGTAATACAAATGTTCGCTGGATACTGTCACAGAGCACACCTGCCTCTGACAGCTGCGACTGTACAATAGTGTGTATTTATATATGTACAATACAGCTGCTTAATTTAACTCACTTTTTAAACAAAATTACTTGTTTCGTGGAGCACCTTAGATAGTAATTATAAAAATAACATTGGGCATATCATTACACTACACGTCACTTATAGACAAGACGCCTATAAGTGACGGGGCGTGGGTGATTTCCTGTAATTAAAAGGCATAGGCATTGAACCGCAGAAGCGCACACGCAGTCATGGAATTTCAAGTGTGGTGAAAACAGCTTTGTATCTTGGAGCAAACGTAATGTCGCGCCGTTCCACGCGCCAATTTTTAATACAACTAACGCTAACTAACGTTCTATATTATGTCTCTATCTCTAAGCTTAAACCTAAAGTTCACTACGACCCTAACACATCGTATTACGATAATAAATACATCACAAAAATTTATTTTATTTACCCTGTATCCAAAGAAGTTTCAACTAATAAAAAAAAAATTGACTATCTAGAGTCTAAGACTCTAGAGCAATGAAATTTAATACATAGAATGTCATTGATCTAGAACCTTTGAGATTATGTTACAGGCACGCAAGTTGTGGACAAAGAACGTTGTGGATCATAGTAAGTAGATCTCCCATTGTACAAAACCCAAACAAATCGACGTCAAGTGAAACCGGTACAATATGCTGGTGCAGTGATTAACGTAAATAATCACTATATGCCAATTAAGACCAATTATTAATTACCATCACACTGATGTAATCAATTATATTCGTACTAACTGTTCCCGCGGTTTCTTCTGCGTTAATTTCGGAGATAAAAGTACTACCATATATTTTTTCTGTACCTACCCCTTGACAACGATGTAGTATGCAAAATTTAATGTAGTTTCATCCGCGTTAATTTCGGAGTTCCCGTGGGAATTCCCTATGTGCCCCTGTATAAAATGTATAAACGTGTATGCAAAATTTCATGATGGTCGGTTGAGCCGTTAAGGCGCAAAAGCGTAACAAACAAACTCACTATCGCATTTATTATTAAGGATTCTATACTTATGGTCGAGAAATATCTCTTTTCCAGTAACTTCCTATCTAACCTCACTTAGAGTACGTATTAGTTAGGTAATAAACAGATATCGGTGAGATATCAATCCAATATCTAATACATACTATTTATTTAATCTCGTGATTAGTTTACACGTGACTAACCGCCGCACTCAGAGTCGACTTTGATGATTACTTAGTTAAGTATAGATTTTTAAAACAAAACTGCCGCAATCAGACAAGTTTAATAAATTAATGTTAATTGGCATTTAACTAATTAAGTTACATCTCATTAAATGCCAATTAACATAAATTTACTGAACGTCTCTGATTGCGGCAGTTTTGTTTTAAAAATCTACACTTAACTAAGTAATCATTAAAGTCGACTCTGAGTGCGGCGGTAAGATGCACTACGTATCCGTAATTTTTATCTCTTATACTCAAACTAGCAATTCCCCCCGTAGTTTCACCCGCGTTAATTGTGGAATTATCTCGGGAATTCTGCATCGGAATGAAAAGGATCGTACCTACATTCAAACTTATGGACCCCTATTTTATATAGGAGCGTACCAAGTACTAGATACTTCGGTATTTTTCAGTCTTTATTTTTAAAAATAAATGAGGTCTCAGGCCCCTATTTTTATAGAGCGTACCAAGTACTAGAAACTTAGGTGTTTTTCAGTCTTTATTTTTGAAAATAAATGAGGTCTCAGGTTCTGACGAGATGAGATACGGCGTTTGAATATCCTTACAAAACAAAGTCCTCCGCCGCCTTTGTCTGTCTGTCTGTTCGCGGTAAACTTAAAAACTACTTAATCATGCGGTTTATAGCAATAGACAAATTCGAGAGGAACGTTCAAACGTATCTAGTTTATCCTAAAATTGTCGCGGGAACTCCGACATTACTGCGGGTGAAACCGCGGGGGATAGGTAGTTCGAGTATAAAACACGCACGCTATCAATGAATTAATTCATAGGCAATATTGTCTACGAATGCCTCGAGTGAACGTTAGAATAGAGTGATGTAATTTCCAAAATCCTTAGGAGGGTGAGACTATCTACTAATAATTACTATCAATACGATTATGATTCTAGCGCAGTCCGAAAAGATAACAGCTATAGACGCTTATTAGATAACTCCATGGTTTATACGTATTTGGTTGGTTATAATACTTCCCCGCGGTAATTTCGGAGTTCTCGCAGGAATTCCGGGTTACAATATTGAATATAGCCTACCTATGACACTCACAAACAACGCGGCTTTCTACTGGTAAAATAATTTTCAAAATCGGTTCAGTAGATCCAGAGATTATTCCCCCCTAAAACGTCACAAACTCACAATTCACAAACTCATAAACTTCACCTCTCACCTTCACCTTCACATATTATATAGAAGTAGAGATTAGCGGTTCGCTCCGAGATTTCATACGCGAGCAACTCTGTAAAGTAGTCAGCGTATATTTTTTTAGAATAGGTACATTCGTTCCAAAGATATAGACTAAAGAAATGAATAGATTGAAACTAAAGAAAATTATATATTTGAGCTGCAGGCGTACTTAGGTAGGTATAATAAATAAAAACTAATAAAAAAATACCTATGATAGGAACTATATTACGTATTCCGGATGAAAGATAACACGACTAACAAAATACCTACATCAACAGCCCAGCAACAAGTTGCCTTGTTGATACAGCAACGTATTAGTTTATTTAAAACTAACCGAGCCCCGCGGTTTCACTCGCGTGTTTGAGAATTCCTGCAGGAACTCCCAAAGTAGCCTAATTTACTCCTTATAACATCAGCTAATTAGAAGTGAAAGTCCCGTCAAAATCGGTCCAACCGTTTCGGAGTTTCGGAATTCCCGTAGCAACTCCGAACTTCTTTTATTCTTCTTCTGACAGTAACAAACACACCAAAAAAAGAATTTGCGAAATAGTTTCAGCCGTTCACACGTGATGCCGTGACCAAGGGAAATAGGGATTCATAATGTAGAACTACCTTAAAAGATGAGTTTCTCATAACACCGTGACCTCATTTCTTGGTAACATTAAAATAACAACACGTGAGACGGGACATGACTGTGGTATTGATGGACAATAGCAGCCACGTCGCGTACCTACAGACTGCAGTGTTGCCATCTCAGAAGTTAATCTATACCTAACATACATGCTCAGGAATGCACCTATTCATATAAAAGTACACGTAAGTTATTAAAATATTATTATGAGAGCGTTGAATAATCGATTCAAGCGTTCATTTTCTAGTCTAAAGTTTTAATCACATTTGAGTTCACTTCGGACAATATTTATGAGCGTTTACATAAATAAATTGTTCGTAAGTTTTCTTGAAATGTCTATAGTTGCAGAGCCTAATACAGTTGAAAATGCCCAGTTTAATTTACTTATTTTAAGCTTATTGTAATTTTATATATTTTTATTTTAATCGTTTATTTCAAGTGACATGTCATGTTTATTATTTTTCGCCAGCAAAGGAGTAGATTCGCTGTTTCCCGGTAGATTCATCCGCGTTCGGAAGTCCTTCAGGAAATTTTTGTTTCGGGTTAAAAATTATATGTTAATTTAGTTAATAATCTATACTATAATAAAAGAGTAGCATCCGTGATTCTGTACAATGAATATTTTTAAGAAAAATTGACAGGGGGCGATAAAAGAAGAGTGACCAACCACAAAAAAAGAGTTTTTAAAATTCTTTTCTGTCTGTCTGTCTCTCTGTTCGCGATAATCTCCGAATCTACTGAGCGGAGTGTCAGCGGTTTTCACAGGTAGATTAAGCTTAGCCTGGAGCTACATATAGGCTTTGTTTCGTTCAAATCCGATGTCGGTAAAAAAAGTTGCTACATAAAAACATTTTACGCGAGTGAAACCGCGGGCATAGCTAGTCTATCATAATCTAAAATAGAAATCCGTTCTTAGCTAACGTCTCCTACCTACGAACTGCCTGCCAGCTAGCTGCCTATCAGTTTCATAGGTCAAGTAGTTTTCGAGATTTCGTGTTCAGTCAGTGACTGAACTTTCGCGTGGTGATTTCGGTGTTCCTGTGAGAATTTCGAGAGGGAAAGTACCCGTGAAAGAGTTTTCAAAATAGGTTTAGTAGATCCAGAGATTACCAAACTCACTAAAATGTTTGTGTACGCGTACGTATAAATATAGATGTGACGTAGTGTAGAAAGTATTAATTAATTATAAGTGCCTTCTATGAGGGCGGAAAATAATAATTATAACAGTTACCTTCTTCATTCACATACTTTAACTTTTAACGTACTTAACGTTCAGAAATAACCGGCAGGTTTTTCCGTAAAAAACCTTTTTTTACCAATAAATAACGATAATCGCAGTCGTAATCATGCTAAGGCAGTTTAGATATACTTACAATAAAAAACATTTGTAAACAGTGTGAATAAATGATTTGAGGTGTTTTTAGAGTTTAGAAAATTTCAGAAAGGATCACCCATTATGTATAATATACGACAGTAAATCATACATAATAAACTCTGGATACAAAGTACCTGCGTATAAAGTGCCAAAAAACTTGAAAGACAAAAACATTAATTGTAGGTACATACGATATTAAACGCACAATTAAAACTCGAACTTTTAATTTAGTTTGATGTAACTACTAAACTCGCTCTAGCATACCTGGGTACACCGATATAATTACATAATTATACGATACTACGATCATAGTGATTAAATATCTCTTACCAATGCAGCAGTTATCAGGACTACGAAGATGACAGCTATCACAATGCCAGCAATCACACCAGCACTGAGGCCGCTTCCCGAGATACCAGGCTCCACAAGTTTCGGCGTCTCTGGTGTGCCTTTAATTGAAAAATTGACAGAAATCAAATTTACGAACACAAGTTTTTTGAACGTTAACATTTTTTGTTTTTTTTTTTGATCCAGGCAATTTGGTAGGCGAACGGATTAAATCTCGACAAATTGGATTTTAAACTTTGATCGTCCCAATCGAGCTTAATTTAGAGATTTACTTAGTTTAACTTAATTATCTTTAGACGATCTTGAATTAATCAAGATAAATTATAATTTGTGGACGATCTGATTTTACAAAACAATTTTGTGTGAATATAATTTAACGCCTTGATCAAAAAACATAACTGCCAGGTATATAACACACAAGAAATAAAACAATGTCATATATTAGTGAAAGCTTGGTTATCCACTTGGTTATTTACAATAAGTTATGAAGAAGCATAAAGGACGGCGTCTACTTAAAACAGAACCACCACCCAAGAAAAAAAGCTGCTGTTAGGATTAATCACGAAAAAAAAAAAACTATTAACTTTACACAAAACCTATGTTTCCTTTTAGATTTTCTATACCTATTTGGTATTCAGAACAAGCAGTCACTTCCAATATTATAAGTAGGTATTGTCATTACTAAAATAGGTAGGCACTTGTAGTTGAAGTTAAGTTTTATTGGGCTGCAAAACACCCAAACACATAGCATAAAATTAACAGAAAAATAAGTACCTACCTACCTAAGATGTAATTGGGAATGCATACTTAGTCATACCTATTGTTGTTAATATCAAGTTTAATGTCAAAACCGTTTAGTATTATGTAGATATCCAAAATCGTACTCAAGTAGCTATGGGTTCATAAAGTCACACTAAAATTAATATTGACTTTTGACACTGTTTGCTTTGACGCCATTCAAACGTAATACGCAAAACCTGACACAGCAAAACCGTAAAACAATTTTAGTATACACACGTTTAAAAACTGGTTTGCATACACCTCAATTGAACACTGCAGGTTGCATAGGTATATACCTGCCTATAGTATAATTATGTACTTATTGTTTTTACGGACTCTAATAAAGGTAAATATACCCATCATAAAATAAGTAACGAATCATACGCAATCACAAAAATATGGCGCAAAAACTACATACTTGGCTTATCCTTGAATTTACCTCACTATTAACTAGGCAAGCACTACCACAATAATTATTAGGGTGGATGGCTCAGCTGGTGGATGGTCTAACGGCCGCACTCAGGGTCGTTTTAAAGATTACCTAATTTTTTTTCTTAAATAAAGATTTATAAAACAAAATTACCGCAATCAGAGACGTTGATTAAATTAATGTAGGTAGGTAATTGCCATTTATCAAAATTTTACTTAATTAGTTAAATGCAAATTAACATTAATTGAATGAACGTCTCTGATTGCGAGTTTTGTTTTAAAAATCTTTACTTATTATTAAGTAATCATTAAAACTACCCTGAGTGCGGAGGTAAAACGAATTTTCAATTTCCATATTATTGTAAACTTAGGAGAATCGAAGACAATGATGGCAGTGTTAATAGTAGATTATACACCAAGGGGATAAAGCACTGTTTTATGTCACGGGCGCTACATTGAATCCTGAACATAACAAAGGACTCCAAATTTAACTCCCGAGCGCAGCGAGGGTGTTATAAGTTAATTCCCGACCAAAGGGAGGGAATTAAGATTGAGTCCTGAGTGCAGTGAGGGATTCAAGCGCCCAAGAAAAAAACAGTTTTATCCCTGTGGTGTATACTCTACTTTTCTCACATAATGCGAGACAATAAAAAACCAGGCTTAGTAGATCCTATATAGCCACTTCTTTCAGCTGGCGTGGCCTATTCGATTTGACAAACAAATGAAGTTCGTCTCACTGCGAATCTAGTGGGCCACGGCTTCGGTCTTCGAAAATCGAGTTGGCCGCGCCCGCTGAGAACACATTCTGTTTAGCGAAATGAGACGTTATGGACATAGCAATAAGAATTATGAAAGTGAAAATCACATTATTGACCAGCGGGTTATAATGAAATTCAATAGAACATTATAACCCGGCTAAAGCCAAGAGATATAATGTCTTGCTTTCGGTAAGGTTTACATGACATATAATTCGGCATTGTCGAGCATGTGGTGTGAAAAATATATTATTTCGCCTTTTGTTTTTAAATAATCAAATAATTTAAAAATACATTAAGTTAGGTATCAAACTCGATAACTTTTTGAATAACCTTTTTTCTTTTCGAAAACTATAATCCTTACTACACTTGTCTTTTAGTTAATATTATAAATGCGAAAGTGAGTTTGTTTGTTTGTTATAATATACGCTCAACCGATCATCATGAAATTTTGCATGCACGTTGTCAGGGGTACAGACAAGGGCATAGGGTACCTTTTATTTCGGAATTCCCGCGGTAACTCCGAAATTACGGCGGATGAAACAGCGGGGGACAGCTAGTAGATAATATAATGTAAAATTGGGTACTAAGGTGAATAATATTATATTTTGCTGGTTTTTAGTAGAAAAGAGACTGAATTCATCAAGTACTTAACAAAGGAAGCTGTATTGTTTGGGATTTTTACATGATTTTATCATTTTCAACATCAGTTCACATCACAATGAAATGTTGTGTATTGTTAGTTAAATAGGTACCTACTACCTAGTTACGGAATCATCACAGCTTTAGAATTGCTCTATAATGTCCAATAAAACAAACTTTTCCACTAAGCCAATAGAACTACGGGTTTGGTTGGATGAATTGAAATTGATTGATAGAAAAGAATATATATACCTACATAAAAAACTAAAGATATTTTTAGGTTTTGATTATACATAGATACATAATTACAATATTTTTAAGTAGAACCATTTTTAAACAGTATTTTTTAAAACCACTGAAGTTAAAATATTTTATTATATAATATACAATAGTATTTTAGCTTTAATAATTACTAGGAAATGAACAATAAAACAACTGTAAAAAATATTTATGAACCTTGGTGAGTTGTAAATTAAATAAGTTTTCAAAGATTGCTTCTACAGTTTAGTTATGAGATTGAAGGGATTGTATAAAACAGGAACTTCCACAAAAGGCCAATGTGTATCCAAAATCAAAGACTTTAAAAATGAATGGGGGAAAAATCGATGGAACTTGTTCTCACTCGTGAATGGTGGCATGGAGAGATCTACCTACATCATAAGTATTAGCATTGGTAATAACAGTCTCCATTTCTTATATCTCCTCTTCTTATATTTAATTCATAAATACATAGAGATCATACATAATGCTAAAAATTGGATTCTAGTGCTAATACCAATTTTTTTACCAATCTCTAAAATTAGATTCTAGAATTTTTATTCTAATTTAGAATTTTGTATTTATTGGCTATAGCTAACTTAAAATTACTATTATACCAACAATATTATAATTAGAAGGCATTTTGTTAGTAAGTAGCATGCACCCAAAACCAAATAAATCTGTGTGTCTTCTTTGGTTTTATTTGCTGTCTTATAATTTATAGTATATTATTAGATTTTAATATTAGCATTAGTACTTTACCCGTATGACCCGTAGCAATTGTAGTTTCATATGCAATTTTGTATGGATCTATCTTAGCGAAAAGTTCACTATTAAAAAAATTATAGCGAGATTCCACAGCAGCCTCTTCTGGAATGTTTGGTATTTTCGTTAAAGCAAGTTGATCATTCTTGAAAACATCACTGTATGGTTGTTTTGTTTCTATAAAATGGCGTTTCCAATTCTCCCAATAAGCTAACATTGGCTCCGCTTCTTTATTAAATGGCGACTGTGTAGTGTCTTCTATGGGTTCCGTTGCTTCTTCACTATCAAATAAGGACTTCCAAGATTGCCAAGAGATGTTTCTCAAGAGAAGGTGTATCCCTTCTCCAATTTTATCAACCATATGTGTGATACTGTTCGATAAAACAATTCACATAAAAAATGATAAATCATTGGTATCAATTTATGTTTGACATGCCCTGAAAATCAGTCAAATCCCACATTGAAGACACACAGATATGTTTCATCACAATTGTTAGTAAATAGCTGCTAGTGATTATTAGACACCTTTAGAAATAAATAGATTAGACAGAATTTTCATATCACGCACGATGCAGATATTCAGAATTATGAATGGTTATTTACGTAATTCTTATCAAATCTAGCACTGATTTTTATGCAAATAACCAAAAATTGTAATAGGTATTCTTTAATCCATAAAATCTTGTAAGTATTCCAAAGAATGTTCCATTAACCCATGAAATAAAGACTAATGAATACAATATCTCGCACACTTTTTTAAGTAGGTACGTGAGTTCCACTTTTGCTTCATCACAGCTTTAAATTCGAAACACTAGGACAGAAATCAAGCGAAGGTAGGAAAGGATTGCAAATTCGGCTTCAACGTTACCAAGTTACTTACTGGTTTGAGGTTTATTATCCTGAATTACTTTATTTTCGTTTGAACCATTGACCTTATGCACGTCCACGTCAGGTTTTATTGCATCTGTAGATTTTATTCAAACAATTTTTGTCAAGTTTGGATTTATAAAAACTAGTGAGGGTGTGACACTAAACTAAACAACAGAACTCATACATAATTTACGTGAATAAATAAAATAACTACAACTTCACGCAGCGCACCACACTCCGCGGCAAAGTGACAGCGACCGAAGGCCGATTGGCGAACGTAAAAACCGCAGTCCGCTTCTAGGCTCGCCAACGTTCCGTCAAATTTTTTACAGCGAGAGCGCGATCCGGCTCACGCTCGACCAGGTATCAATTTTACCTTTGTAAAAATTAGTGAGTAACCTTCTGTATTTTTAAATCAAAATAGGCATTAGGCATACAAATTTAGTGTTTGGGTGCGACATAATATTATGTTTTAATTTTATGAAATAAAGGACATAAGATTTATAAAATACAAATATTATTTAATAAAAATCTGCGCAGAGGTTCAGGTTTTTACAGGTTATTTCACTTTTAAATAGTATACGTAGGTACGCACTTTTAACAATTCATAATTAATTAATTAACCATGGTGGATGTTACCGGTGACCTTAAAAGGCTACACCTACGTACCAATGCTGCCAAATAGGTAAATAAGTACCTATTGTACATTAAACTGTGTATAGTAGGTATACACCCTAGATAAATGAGCCGTCGGAGCGCAGCGGAGACCAATCATTTATCTAAATTCCAAGGTATACACAATTAAAAGTACTATATTTTGCTACCATTACCAAAAATACTGTCAAAACCGTCGCTCATAACTGTCAAAAACGCAAAGATGTATGACCGCGTGACCACTCAGTAAGTTCCAAGACTGGCAGCGATATTAAAACTCTAGTAGGTACCTATGTAATCCTTACATAATATTGATGTAAAACAAAGTCCTCCACCGCGTCTGTCTTTCTGTTCGCGATAAATTCAAAAACATGCGGAAAAACATTTTCATGCGGTTTTCACCAATGGACAGGTATAGTTTTTCATGGAATTCCCGTGGGAACTCTGAAATTACCGATGGTGAAACCGTGGGTGTCAACTAGTAGGTCATAATAGGTCAGATTTTTAAGAACTTTTATCACACCACGCGTGGCTGGGTAAATTCGTCGTGCCGGATCGTGTATAAAATTTACTAACGAAAGGTGGCGTGATGTATAGTGACGTCACGGCACCTTACTCATTCACTAGTCATTGGTAGATACTTTGGCAGATAGAAAAATAGCTGGGTTGGTAGGTACGAGTGGTACGATCTGTGCTTGAAATCGGACTATGGTGGTGGTTGTGGTGGCTTTTTTTACGTTGCGTTTCGACTAGTCAAACTCGATTATCTTTCGTATTTAGACGCTTCCCGGGCCTCAGCATTTTGGCTAAGATCAAAGAGTTGTAGTAGTATCTAGTGTAGGTTACGTCTGTCTACTCGACCACTCGTTTCGTTTCTACGCTTTCTTGTGTCTACAGTTGTACAGTTTACATAACGACTAGCTATACCCAATCAACGCGGTGCTTGGGATTAAACCCGATAAAAGCCTGCAGCACACCTGCCGTAAGCCTACCTACCGTAAGGCTAGCTTTTATCCCGTATTTCCCGGGACATCCCGTGTTTTAAACATCGATTACACCTTACAATTTCCTAGATTGGTGTCTGCCAGATTGTAATGTGTAATAAGCGCTTAAAACGTAGATACTGTTTACATTGTCTTACTCGGCTCGGCTCGAGCGACTAGGCAGTGTACTTGCACTCGCAAAAAAAAATATACCTATGACACTAAATAATTTTGTTTTTTATTTGACCCGGAAAAAAACTGAAATCCCATATTTTTTGCCCCATTTGTCCCTTATAGGCTGAAAAGAAACCTGGCAACCCGAGACTGCGTCGTCACGCAACGTACGCGAAGTTGCAGAGTAGGTACGGTGCGGATTGTGGAATGCGCCATCGCCGCATTTCGTCAACGTGTTAATTAGTATGCGTCAACGTTTACCTAGAGAAAATTGCACTTTATTGCGCTGCTGTTTAAATGCTCAATGTCATCATTATTACGTTGCAGTGAAGCTGGTTGGTTATTTTAAAATAGACACCTAAATACCTACCTACTTGATTATTTTGTTGTGAATTCATCATACTATTTAGTATATACCTACTATAGACATTAAGACATAGTAAATAGTAGGTAGGTACCTAACTAGTCACCTACATAATATGCTGTTTCAGTTAATTCTATGCTGTTTCATTATTAATTAGGTAGGTACCTACATACCATAGAGGTAATTCAACTTTGTGCAAGTAAGTACCTAGGTATATTCATCGTTATAATAGCTGACGATTCAGTCGTTTTAATGATTTTTTAATTTTAAGTAAAGTTTGAAAAAAAAAACAAAACAGCCGTATGTAGGTGCCTACTCAGAGACGTTCATTAATTAATGTTAATTGACATCCAACTAAATTCAACTTAATTAGGTAGTTAAATGCCAATTTAAGAATAAACGAACGACTCAGAGTGCGGCAGTTTTGTTTTTAAAATCTATACCTACTTAAAATGAAGTAGGTAATCATTAAGACGACTCTGAGTGCGGCCGTCTAACCCTTCACTGTCATGTCTCAACTTATTTAATTCTCGCCTATATTCATAAAAAATATAAAATCTTTGAAGATAACAGCGAAAATATTTTTACTACATAGTACAATATACTATGCCTACCTACCTATCGGCAGGCACAAATTAATTGTTATCTTACATCAGTCTGGCGTAAGCGTAGTGAGTAAATTTTATATAATAAATAGATAAGTAAGGTACCTACCTACCTATTGCTAAAATTGAATGCTCATTAGTCAACGATAAGTTCGAGGAGGCGCGGCAGTAGGTAGGTATTACCTACTCACGGTGATAATAATATTATTACAATACTTTAACAACAGCGGAAAGTCACTACACTTGCGTACGCAGGCGCCATCAGTCGTAGGTAAGTAGGTATGTATGTTGTAAAAACAATATAAAAATCGTACGATGTGATACGTCATCGCGCATCACGCCACGTTTCGTGCCGACGACGACGGCTCTTGCTCGGTGACATCACGTGCTACAAGCTAGTCAGCCATATCGTAAGGCCAGACGTGCACGGACGGTCAAATAGCCGCCTCGAAACGTCATGCAGCAAGAGCGTGCGCAGGAGGCCGATCGTGCTATTTCCGAAACAAAACCTAGAAATCTTATGCAAATTCGTATTGCGCTGATTATTTTAATAGATGACGATTCAACTCATAATTTTCTTTTGGTACCTACCTAAATCGTTGAAAAATAACGCGAGCGGCTTGCTGTAACAAAGTCGAACCAGGGCCCTTATTCACTATGACCAACAACATGTCTTGCCCATAACGCGCGTCCAAAAATCGCATTTCCAAACGTTCTAGATGCCAAAAAATTAGAAATTATTATTATTATTACGTTGTACTTAAATGTTAATTGTGTTATCTTAACGCGGCGTGTTATGGTCATAGTGAATAAGGGGCCAGGAGGTTAAACAGCCGCCGGTTGTATAACCGCCCGTGAGCGCGAGGCCTTAATTGAATAAGGAAGGTTAGGAGTTAGGGCGTATCTAATCTGCCTACAGAATATCTGCCCAAACAAAATATGGTTAATTTAATAAATGTAGGTATTCTGATAACCTTACATGAATAAATTATTTTACCTACATAAATATCTACATACGTTGCTACATACCTACCTGCGATCGTGGTGACCGAATTTGGTACTTACTTGGGTATGAAAAAAAAAATGGGTGTAATAAGTCTGCGTCCCTTAAGGTTTCTTGTAAGGCAGTTGTCGCGGGGAGCAAATCTAGAACATACCTAATAGTGCGGATGCTTCAGCGAATCCATCTATACTAATATTATAAAAATGATAGATTTGATTTTTTGTTTATTGTTTGTTTGTTACGATTTAACTAAAAAACTACTGGACTTATTTCAAAAATTCTTTCACCATTAGAAAGCTACATGATCCCTGAGTAACATAGGCATTGTAATCCGGAATTCCCGCGGGAACTCCGAAATTAACGCGGGTGAAACCGCGCGGGACAGACGTCGCGCGTCGGTAAATTCGCTGATAAGCAAACCATTACCTACTTTTTTATATTTCAGTATCAACTAATTTTGGCTTCGAAAAAATCTCGATAACGAAAATATTAACGTAGTTCGGCATTGGCGTATGGAATATCTAATAAACTGATCTTTTCGGAGCTATATTGGAAATGAAGAAATTGCCAAAATATTTGAAATGACCTTTGAATTTTATCATTCATGAGCTTTTCCTCCATAAACTCTGCTTAAAGATTAAGATTTCCCAAAAAGCGAGGAATATAATTTACAATTAAAGACATAAGAAATAATCAGAACACGTGTTCAGTCCTGATAAAATACTTATTGTTTTGTCTGAGAATGCTGAAGCAATAAAAAGAGATAAGACACAGAAAGACTATAGATGTATTCATAAATTCCAACGATGAAGACTTATAAATCAATTGAATCGGCTGTCGCCGTTTGAAACGTCGTTCAATCAATCAAGACTTAATGTAACCAATCGGCGGTGAATATCTTTTTTATTGACCCCGGTCAATTGTGAATGTTAGGCATTTATCAATTAATAAAATATCAGTGGGTGTATTAAAGTTCTGGGTAGGTACATAATTATGTAGTAAAGTTTGCCAGAAAGAAAAGTGAATTAAAGAGCTAAGCTCTTCATTGATGGAGGAAATTATTAATTCATTCGGACATTATGTACATAGTACTTACTTAGGTATTGCTAGATTAAGCTTATCGCAAGTCATCCCTAATCACTATATCTACCTATTTCTCTCTGTCTGTATACGAGTATATTCGTACGCATAAATGGTTAATTTTATCTTTTTTTGTTTTAACTTAAAACATAGGGTTTTCTCTTCGCAATCGGTTTGACAGAGAGAGGAGTTTTGGAATTATGACGATTAGGTAGGTATAGGTATAATATGGACGCGTTAATGGCTCATTCAAACGTCATGGGAGCCATAGACAAAAAGTAGGTAGTATATTATATAATATTCATGTTCGTATTTCTCCAATAGGGTTTCCATTGTTAGGTGAGAATAAAATTTCCATTAAAGGATCTGATAGTGATTGATAGCCAAATATTTTTACCAGATTAGTTACTTAATATGGAATTTCCTGATAAGAAATATCAGTTTATAAAAATTATGCGTAAAATGGAGGGCGCAAAAATCAATAGGTGATTAGAACTTGATAACGAAAAGAGGCATCCTACTTTAGTAGATATATAAATATGATGATGATCTTCGTGCTATCCGCTTATGCTCTACATTATGCTATGTAGTAAGAAACAATGGACATAATAATATTTAGGTAATAGTTATTAAAAATATACCTACCCCAAGAAAAATATTGACGTATCACCGACCGGTTCAAGTTCAGGATTACCGGATTACGATAAACTTTTGTAGTTTTTTATTTACTAGTAGGTATGTATTATTTTATATAAGTCATATAATATTCTTGCAACATCTGTAAAACGATAGACTTGAATGTCTTTAGGATTTGTTGGCACATTAGCGACAAAAAGGGGCTTTGAATAGGGTAGTTTACACCATGTAAAAATGCATGCTTAGGATTCATTTCGGAAGAAGTAAACGAGAAGCGCCAATATTTATTCATAAAAATGCAATAATAAATTTTATAATTAAGTTTTTAAAAAATCGTATTTTTAATCTGTTTTTCAAAGGTTTCAAACGCCATTCGTCATAATGTGACGTCACTCCGTTAGTAAATAATCTAGAATGTGTTCCGATTTACACTGCGAGCACTGTAAGGTATGGCATAATTTGACGGAATGAATTTTTCCTCGTCTTAGTGCTCGCAGTGTAAGTATTTCGGACCATACACTGTCTTTCGCTGTCGTATTGTTTACTATCAGAGTGACGTCACAAGCTGAAAGCATGGCGGCTAGCGTTTCCGCGCGTAAATTCAAAATCATAAATAAAATATCTTTTTAAGGCATTTTCCGGTTTTATAAAATTGAAATAAAATTTCCACTGGTTCCTGATTAATTTAAAACAGTTTTCAAAAAAAGGTGGAATACCCTATTATATCCAGGGTACGATGTTCCGTTGGCGTGTCTGATTCTTACGCGCTCAGTTCGCATGAGCCATGAAATAATGAATTTTAATGGATAGTTCAATAAAAAAACAATGACTGTGTTTTTTTAGACATTTGGGAAGAAAACCGAACACTATATCCTCCTACAATACCTACGTTCCTCGTATACCTATAGTCAAGTGGTGTTCGTCAAATGACTGTACGACTAGCTTAGACTGTAGAGATCGAGTGAGTTTCATTGCAGTAGATAAGTTCTTATCTATTCCTTACCTACTTATTCATTGAATTATAACGATTCTCATTGATGATTGTAATATCATGATATACATTTTCCAAAACAATAATATTATTTTATGACTGGTGAATCATGCATTACGAGAACCAATTCTCAGATCTGCGCTTTTTTATGGAGTGATGACATCAAGTGTTAGTGCCTAATTTATTTATGATCGTACGATGCGCCATATATTCCAAAATCTATGACTAAAAGCTAATTATTTAAATAAATAAATGACTAATAACCACTAATAACTCGGAATATGTGGATAGCTAAAGCTATTTAAAGCTATACGTGTTATTTGACTAAAAACCTGATACACCCCATTTAAAAAAAAAAAACAATAATTAAGATTAAAAATTTAATAAATTTATGTCGAAAAAATTATTAGTCTAAATTTAATTCTGCATTAGTTGAGAGTCTGCATGACCTATCTTGGAAATTTCAAATGGCCACCTTTATCTTAATTGAACTATACAAGCTGTTGTTTTGGTCAACAACGCCCGTCACAGAGGTGGTTGTACTAACGATACTGATGTCAAAAAAAATATAAAAAAAAATAATTATTTTTTCAAGGAAAATTCGAAAAAATTATTTATTTTGTTTATACAAGCGGGCGAGCCTACGCTACCGGTCGTTGACCGCGCGGCGCGGCGCGCATCATATGGCATGCAATAGTACCTACGTACATAGTACCTACATACACCCCGCCTCGGTGGGAACGCGGGCGAATGCGGCGGGGCGGGCGGGCGGCGGGGGCCGGGGGGCGCGGCGACGTGCCACCCCCGCCCGCCGTTGCCACCCCCGGACGCCGGCGCTAGCGCCTGCGGCCAGCGCCAGGCGCCAGCCAGTCTGCCTCCCACAGCCGCGGCTATTGCGCGTGCGTTGTTTCTATGCTAAAATGGCTCGGTCGTTCGCAGGATTAACCAATAGTGAAATTTACGATTTATTGAGTATTTAGTAATAGCGAAGATGAAGCGAATAGTGTGGCCGAGTGGAGTGCGACGTTTTCAACTCGTCCAAGTGAAACTCGTTACACCATAAGGACTGTTGTTTTTAGTCTCAGGGAATGGGTAACATTCGCTACACCTCGTCACACAACAGGTAGAGGTCAATCTGGGCTCCCTGTTAATGTTCAAGATGCAGTCCTTGAATACCTACTTTCGTGCGCAGCCGCGCGCGAATACCTACCTGGGATGCTGGGCGAAGCTTTGGCATTGACCATTTAACATCGGAGTTTGGTGATCGTTGGATAGGAAGAGGTGGACCCATACCGTGGCCACCACGTTCACCCGATCTAACTCAATTGGACTTTTATTTGTGGGGTGACGTTTTAGAAGTGATTACGAAGAATGAAACTGTTTTATCGTGATTAAAAGACAATTTGCGATGTCGTGCTTCTGTGTGCATCGCGCAACGCGGTAGACACTGAACAGATAAACCGTTAACGTAAAATCAGTGTAAATAAAAAAAACTTTTAGAAAACTTCGTGTTATGTGTAATCAATAATTTGTAAATCACGTTTAATGATTGTAAATAAGTTCGTTCACCTTTTTAAATACGCCAAAGGTACTTAATAACAGCGCCATAGAACTTTAATGGATATTATTAATGGATAAAAATGTCATTTCTAATTTAATAATTTCTAAATTATTCAGTTCCTTTGCCGGTCCTAAGCCCAGTAAAGTATGGAGGGAAAGAGAGTCTAAAATGTGTTGTTTACTTACCGTGATCTAAATAGGTAAAACGTTTGTGCAAAAGTAGGTACCTACCTAAGTAGGTACCGGCGACGACGCGACGCGCGATGTAGCTGCTCGTAGCGCGTAGATGTCGTAGCTCTAGTCTACGCGCTAAGGCTTTACCAATTACCATTTAATGTAAACATTTTTAGATATCTTGTGCAGAGATTTTCTTTTAAATAATGTTCCGAATTATAAAAAATATTTTTTTTTTATATTTTTTTTAGAACCCATATTAGTTATATTACTACCTCCGTTACGCGCGTTGCTGACCAAAACAACATTCTGTATAAGTAATTTTTCAGGTATATTATGATATTGCATTGCAGTGCTGCAGAAACATTATCAATAGGTAATCTTTTATTTTGTAAATGAAAATAATGAAATGTCACAGATGTTCCTTTTATTTTTCTACTATATTCCTATCTATAGCGCCAATTTAGATAATCGCTCTAATCATAAAAAATAAAAATATTTTACATAAAAAAACATTGTTTTAATTTACTTAGCTTTCACTTTTTTGTCTCGACAGGTTTTATCTTATTTAATTTTTACTTGCTGTTGGTTTCCTGAAACTATAGTGGAAAAATCCTAATAGGATAGTCGTCTCTTACGTCCTTGAGTAGGACGCAGTGGAAGATATTTACAAAAAAGACATTCGATATGGTTGACTTAGCTTCCACACAAAATAAGATTTCAATTGTTTTATACCTAAAGTCTTAATAACAAAATGATCGTACCAGCAAATGATGTACCAGTCCTATGTTGTTTTGGCTAGCTGCTGTAGGTATACCTATAGTTATAATACCATATACCTAGGTATATGGTACACATGCTATGACTACACGGTAGATGAAAAATCGCAAATGATTCTTCATTATACAGAATTAGCCCCTTGGCCATGAAAACTTGAACTTTTGATTGGACAACTTTATACATACGTGACTACGTGACACGACGACACGTTCCTTTGTTTATCGACTTGGCTAAGAGGGCTGGTGACCAAATGATATTCAGTATCAAAACTCTAAATAATCATTGTATCAGTCTAAAGACGTTCATTGCGGGACGTAAGGTCTCCAGCATTGCCACAACGACCTGTCCTGCGGTTCCCACATCCCATGGCGTCCCGTGATCTTCACCAGGACATCGGTCCACCTTGTAGCGGGCCAACCCACAGAACACAAAATAACAGATAGAAGGGACATCAACTTAGTTTAATATGAAAATAGATGAAAACCAGTGTCGCCGGGTGATTTTCGCACTGCACAAAACTATTCACCACGCTCTAAAACATTCATTAACGTAAAGAAATGTATTAAACGCTTTATGGTTGTTTTTACTTAGTCACCGTTTTCAAAGTTCACAGTTTTGGGAATATTGTGGTAATTATACTTGGGATGGCAGCAAAAGAAGTCCTTAGCACGCCTGCCCCGCCTACATGTCCTCTCTAGTTAATTTATTTGCTCTGTGGGCCAACCGATGCCGCGTCTTCCTATTCGTGGTCGCTACTAATAACAAGAAGAAGAAAAAACAATAACTGTTATGTACTCACTGTCTTCGACGCACATCTGATTGTCGGGCAAGAGGCGCAGGCCGTTGGGGCAGGCGCAGGACACTCGCAGCGAGTGCGCACCTATCTTGGGCGCGGGCAGGCACAGGTGGGAGCAGTGGCCGTTGACCGCCGCGCAGTGGTTGACGCCGTCGGGCTGGCGGTACGGGTGGTACACGTGGATGACCATCGGATTTTGCAGCTGGTAAAAAAAAGAAAAGTATACGTCATAATAACAGTAATAATAAGTTGACAAGAAAAAAACCACCATTGGTTTCCTAAATAAGTCCGCTCCCTTGACTTGCGGTGAGATTTCGAATTTGTACGAGAGAAATGTGAACATTTCGGCCTTTTGCACATTATAAGAAATTTTCTTGTGTCTTATAAGAAATTTCTATGGGACCGTACATATTACAAGAAATGAGATAAGACACGCCCATAGTAATTTTTGTCGGATGCATGTAAGACACAAGAAAAATTCTTATAATATGCAAAAGGCCTTCCTCGTGTGGAAAATGCTCGCATCTTTCTGATCGGGTCTTTTGGTATTCTGTTACTTCAATGATATTAGAACTTAGAATAGAATACTCTTTATTGTAGGTACACTAAAATACTGTGTGTTTACAAAAAAAAAAACATAAATTAAGGCATAGGCAAGGCGGTCTTATCGTTTCACAGTTTTTTAAGGTTTTAAAAGTTTTGATAAAAGGTTTGATATACGTACTGTATGTCTAGACGTGATGGCCTCTACGTCTTTTCCATTGAACTTGTTGGCGCGGTAGACGGCGGCTTTGTCCCAATCGGTCCAGTACACCCAATCTTCGAATGTGGTGATGGAGAATGGATGGCGAAGCACGTTTGTCGAGTATAGAATAACGCGACGGGCTGTACCGTCGTAGTTGCACGACGATATTGTGTTTAGTTTTGCATCCACCTGTTGGTTGTAAATTGTAAGACTTGTAACTTTCTCAAACAATAAGAATTTTGTTTAAATGGAGAAATAGCAAATGCGTTGCTCGGGCATCGGTAATTGATACTATTGAACACCGTTGCGAAGTGCTTGCAAATACAAAACTGCGTGCGCTTTTAGATTACGAATATACAATATACATATTTGGTGTTTGTACCTACACGTACGAAATATTATGCGATTTGCCGACTACATCACCAATATGTAGATATTACCATGACCCAACAGAGAAGTTTAATATAAGTGTAGACTTTAGAATATAAGAAGGTGTAAGCATATATTGTTTATTGCCAGTAGGTAGGTAAATACCTCTTTCCTCCAAAACGGCTCGGCTGGTTAAATAAAAATTTAGTTATATCTTTAAATAGCTTACCCAGTAAACACGTTTCCGCACAAGGTCTAAGGTGAGACCATTCGGCCATTTGACATCGAACGACACAATGGTCTGCCTGTGAGATCCGTCCATCCCGGCGCGCTCGATCTTGGGATCCTGACCCCAGTCGGTCCAGTACATCCAACTGCAGGAAAACGTTCCATATTACGTAGAGTTGGTAATGAAGAAACCAGTTACTTATATTTAATAACTTTTTGTAACAGTTTATAATATGTAGGCTAGGTTAGGTAGTTAATTTTAGTCGAGGGATGTCGGTGACAAGCCAAATATGGAGTGGGTAAATAAGTCCTTTCCCGCCACGAGCTCGTCGTGAGCAGAACAACCTTAGTGGGCAGACAGCAGCGGCCCTGGCACCGAATTCAAACCGATCAGTGGTAGCACAAACCAATAATAATATTACGTGTATTTTTGTCTTTTGGATTAAATCGGTATTTTATTATTTTTAGCTTTTTAGTTTTGTGTTTTTGGAAGTCGGTTTTATTGAAGTACCTAGGTAAATTGAATTTTAACGGTGAACGCGTTCCTTCTCACCATGAAACCTTCACAGTGCGGGGTCCGACACGCCCTTGGCCGGATTTATATCAAAATATTCGCCAAATCATTGCGAATGAAATAAATATTTTATGCAGATTTAACTGCAATAAACAAAACAATTACTAAAGATTTATTTTTATTTTTATGACAACTTAATATTTTAATTCCATGTTCTAATGAGCCTGGCTAATTCTGCGCATGTACCTACCTACCAAAATCACTCATTTACGTAAGCAACTTTTTTGCGAGGTTTGTGATTAACGACTAAAATTGCATCGTAAATGTAGGTACAATGCTGTAGGTATCTTTTGTGAACCTAAACGCTGTGATTTAAAAAACAAAAAACAAACCTTTTTCGTATTCATGAAAGGTGAAGGTTATAGTGAGCTTGTCAGTAATTTAAACACATGTTTCGGTATACCTACCATTATAATAACAATGTTTAAAATACCACTGTGACAGTCTCCTACAGCTACGTCAACAACAGTTTGCGTCTTCATGATTAATCATCCATAAATCTTATCTTATCTTAATAATCTAATATATGTATATAAATCACGTGTCACGTTGTTTGTCCGCGATGGACTCCGAAACTACTGAACGGATTTTGATAAAATTTTGCAACCATTTATAATATGGTCCAACTTAAAAGATAAGATAGTTTTTATCCCAGAATTCCCGCGGGAACTCCGAAATTACCGCGGATGAAATTGCGGGGGATAGCTAGTAATATTATAAAACAAAGTCCTCCTCCGCGTCCGTTTGTCTTTTCGCGATAAATTCAAAAAAAGTTGAACGGATTTTCATGCAGTTTTCATCAATAGATAGAGCGATTCATGGGTAAGGTTTAGGTATATATTTTGTCAAGGTTTTTTGTAAATTGGTGGAAATACAACGATAATTGTTGGAAGAGGCCTTCTGGTGTTGCATATGTCTATGGGCGGCGGTAATCACTTACCATCAGGTGTACCACTTGCCCGTTTGCCCCCTATGACATAGTAAAAAATAAAAAAAGTGTCGAAAAAAGTATTTTGTTATGCTTTCACACTGTGACAGCGGGTAGTTCATAAACCCACACACCGGACCTACCCTCACGGAAGGGTGCAGATTAGTATGCCCTCGACGAACGCGAACAGCAGGTATGTGGTAACTGGTTGTAAATTTGTATTGCCGGACGGTGTGTAATATATTTCGGTTCCCATGGTAACTTCGAAATTACCGCAGATGAAACCGAGGGGAACGGCTAGTATACAATATTTACCACTGTGACACTCTACGTCATCAGCACTTAATCTGTGTTTACAATCAAAACAAGGTGATATGAGATGCATAGGGTAAAATCTCTGGAACTACGGAATCGATTCTAATTACAATTCCACTACAGGAAGCAAGCAAGCTGCGG
The DNA here is from genome assembly GCA_907165275.2 of Zygaena filipendulae. Lineage (NCBI taxonomy): Eukaryota > Metazoa > Arthropoda > Insecta > Lepidoptera > Zygaenidae > Zygaena > Zygaena filipendulae. The sequence goes on from OU015650.1 coordinate 5,399,757, forward strand.
CTTATCTATGTGTACAATACATATAAAATGTTTTATCCTGACTGACTGACTGATTAACGCACAGCCTAAACCGCTGATCGTAGAGACCTTGAGGGTCCAGTGTTCTTTGTATGACGTAGGCATCCGATAAGAAAGGATTTTTGAAAATTCTATTACTAAGAGGGTGAAAAGGGGGGCAAAGTTTGTATGAAACAATTCCACGGGAACTCCGAAATTATCGCGGGTGAAAACGCGCGGAACAGCTAGTATGTAATTACCTATTTAAAAGCAGAAACTGACTGATCGGTGAACGCACAGCTGAAATCGCTGGGTCTAATCGCTCATCACAATATATTGTCAGGACTTTGCAAGTTTACATTTCTAAGATAGACATATTATGCGATGTTCAACAATATTGTTGCAATTTCTGCTTGCTTAGTGGGTAAAGTAATAATAATATAGTTCTTGCAGTAAATATACGTACCCGTCTAAAGGATTGAGCGCGATAGCTCTCGGTTCTTCGAGTCGGTCTCTGATGAGGATCTTCCTCATGTTCCCTTGCAGGTCCGACAGCTCAATGTGATTGTGGCCAGTGTCGGTCCAGTAAAGATGGTTGTAGATCCAGTCCACTGCTAGGCCGTCGGACGTGATCAGCTGGTCGCCGATCACGACTGTACGCTGGCTGCCCTCATCTATAGGGGCCCTAGAAGTGAGTATGACAATATAAAGGATGGAATTGAAACGGTAGCACATGTTCCATGGTTATAGATGGGCAATCAAACGGGTTTAAACTCGGTGTTTGGGTTAAAAATTCATATATCTATTCTTCTATCTTCTATACTGTGATAAAAGAGTAGCTTCTTATACATATACTGGATGCAGGATATGCACATAGCACCTCAATCGGATCGGGAGGCAGCCAAGCCTAACCCTGTATTTAGAAACATGGTCAACCGGTTGCGTTGGTTCTGCAACCGTTCGAGTGCAACTGCGCGACACAGCTAGTATACCAATAACATCCAAGCGCTTACTTGTAAATCTTCTCCTCTGTGACGTCACTCCAGAATATCATGCCGGTTCTGAAGACGTAATCCAAAGCGGCTGCTGATTTCGTATCGTTGACGATCGCAACCATTTCGTGGTGGTCCAGGCTGATCTTGCGTATGTCGAAGCGTCTCGCGAACAGCAGTGACGGGTGGCCCTCGGTCGCTTTGCACCTGGTCCGGTCGTGGGGGTCCCGCTCGTAGCCAGGGTGGCACTCGCATTTGAAAGTGCCCCTCTCGTTTATGCAAATTTGAGAACACGCGCCCGGATCCAGACACTCATCTATATCTGCAATAATATTAATGGGTCTTTATTCTTCACACCTTGAAATTTAAACGATTAGAACTGCGGCGAATAGCCAATCAGTGATGTTTGGAGTGATTGCTGCTTGGTGCTGTTACTTTGTATAGGGCAAAAAATTAATATTTACGAATAAGTATTATAAAACTTTGGAAAATACCTACAAACTAATCCAATAAAAAAACTCAGAATGCCCTTGCCCCCAATTTTTGAAAAGGCGTAATTTTTTCAGTAAGCAATAAACCATACCGTACATTCAATTCCCGGTTTTGAAAGTTGATCTACTTACTCACTTGCTTACTCATTACAAGATTCTTAATCATTCACAAGTTTTAGAATCAAAATTTTCTTCAGCTATGATTTTTTTACATATTGTGTACCTACTATGTAAATAAACTCCCACATTTCTCTCAAAAAAAATATAAAAAAGCTTTAGTTCCACTAGCTAAGATCAAAGATACCTACTCGTTAATTATACTAAGATCCATTCATTCTTATTTTGCGTCTTAGCAACTTCTTAGAACGTGTTTCCTAGAACATCTCTTCGCATTCGCAAAATAGAGGTCGATTAATGAATCAACTTACCATCACAAGTTTTATTGTCAACAAGACTGTATCCTTTTTCGCAATCGCAATAGTATCCGATCCTAGTGTCGACGCAGCGTTGTGTGCACCCGCCATTGTTTTTAGCGCATTCGTTTTCTCCACACCTGTCCCGGGGCTCGTCCTCGAAGTTGGGACAGTCTGGCTTCTTGTCGCAAACTTTGGACAGGGGTATACACATGCCGCCGCCGCAGTCGAACTCGGTTTTCTTGTCGCAAACTGGTTTCGGTCGCGCTGTGGATGTTACAATGTTACAATTTAAAATATTTTTAATGTCAAAACGTTAGAAAGGAAGAGAGGAAAAGCAGTTATTCAGAGATAGCGACACTAAACAAATAAAAATCAACTTTTAAGTGTAGGATAAATAATAAAAGAAACAATTTGAGGAGTTTGAAGTTCATCATTATATTTCAGGATATTTATTATTAAGTATACTCGTATTTATCGTGTAATTTAAGATAATTATAGTAAAAAACTTTCTATATTAGGTGCTACATAATATTTTCCCTAGCAATTAAAACGGAAAGCACAAATAATTAAACTTTACGGATGAAATAAAATCACAAGTGGTTAACGAAGCCAACTTTTAAGTGCCAATTAGCTCCACAAAATCTGGCCTTGTTTACATATTTATCTATATATCTTACTAGACGATCCCCTACGATTTCCCCGATCCTCGCATTAATTTCGGAGTTCCCGTGGGAATTCCAGAATGAAAAAATATGTCACTCAAGATTATCCTTATTGCTTCCTATAAAAGAAAGAATTTTTAAAATCGGTCAAGTTATTTTTGAGTATCCATTTCAAACAAACAGAAAAAATCAAATCTTTTCTTTTTATAATATTATATTATCTGTGTTATAACTAATAATATATCGGATCACTTACTGCAATTCAATTCATCACTGCCATCGGGACAGTCCTTGGCTCCATTACAGTACAACGCTCCAGGGATGCAACTGTGGTCTTTGCACTGGAACTGATCAGGCCTGCAGGAGACATTGCCACGGCATATCTCTGGCGATTCATCATCACCATCAGGGCAGTCTTGCTCACCATCGCAGAGCCATTCTCTGTGTAGACAGGCCATACGATCTTTGCACTCGAATTCCGTTGCAATACAAGGCGATATGACCCGCGGCGTAGTCGCACAGGCCTGTAAAGTTACATTAAATAAAAAATCACTTATTAACTGTAGTGTTAAGTGTTTAGGTATGTATTCAAAAATTGCAAAGATGTGTGAACTTTCTTCTAATTATTAGGTAGACCCACATGTGTTTCTTTTCCGTTCATAAATGTCATAGGCAACTGACAATGCGACCATTTACAAACAGCCGGCTTTTTGTATTAAGTATGTCGAGAGATTGTGCAAAATAAAAAAAGTTTAGTTAATATTCCGAGAACCGATAATGCCGTAATGTAACATTTTCGAGTACCCTAACGTGTCGGCTTAGGTAAGATTTTAACTACAGCAGAGACTTGGGGACCGCATTTCCGATTCGCAAAGGTACTATTACGCATTTTTGTCTTCGGCATTGTATAAAATGCCTGCCGTGTGTAAACAGACAAAATATACAATGCTAGCTGTTCCCAGCAGTTTTACCCGCGTTAGTTTCGATGTTAAGTCTATCTATTCGTTTCTGTACTCCTGACCAGAGAGAAGGTAATCACTACGTTCGACGTGTGTGCAAAATTTCATGATAACCAGTTGAGTATAGTTAAGGCGTGAAACGTAACTTACAAACATATTATGTACATTCGCATTTATATATATTAAGGTACTAACAATATTTATGTACGAAAAGTATAAAACCGTGGAACGCGCAATCCTAATATTCAGACAGTGAACGCGTGGTGAGGATCGATGATTTCGTTTGAAACGTTTGATCAATTGTATAAAGGTTCGCCACGAATGAGCAAAATAATGTTTGTTAAATGTCTAGTTTCGACAGGGAGTACCTTTGAGAGTTTCAATACAGAATACAGTAGTTTCAATGAAAACAAGGGACGTCATTACAACTCAATGCATTAGAAGCTAAAAATATACGGCCTTCAGTCCGACTCGACAGCGATACTGATGCTCATTTTATACCCTTGATTTACGTAACTAACTAAAAGCATAATAGGTATATTAAAAATTCCACGCCTCGATATACATATATCTATGAATCCGCGATTCTGTACATTGAATATTTTTACCTAAAATTGAGAGGGGTGATAAAAGAAGAGTAACCAAGCCCAAAAAAAAAGTTTTTAAAATTCTTTTCTGTCTGTCTGTCTATTCGCGATAATCTCCGCATCTACTAAACCAATTGTCATGCGGTTTTCACAGGTAGATTAAGCTTAGCCTGGAGCTACATATAGGCTTTGTTTCATTGAAATAGGATGTCGGGAAAAAAGTTGTTCTATAAAGACCTTTCATGCGGGTGAAACCGCGGGGCACAGCTAGTATAACATAATTATGTCAACTATAAGGTTACGTTAAAAGAAAATTCTTACTTTTACAGTAACTCTAATTTTTAAGGATAATGATTCTGACCTATCGAAACATAATAAGGTCCTTACAGAGATGAAAAAAAATTGTCTTTTAAAATCTTTTATGTATAAATAAATCGAAATCGACTGTAGAATATCTAAAAAAGGGTATACCTACCTAAATAATAATAATAATAATAATTCTGCAGTATTTAAAACCGGTAAAAGTGGTCGTTATTTCCACGTTTTGTTTTAAAATTTTCGATATCTTTAAAATGCTGCAAAATGATCATTAAAAGTTTACATACTCTGCCATGATTTTTTTTTTAATGAAAAATCTTATGAAATTTGAGTTTTTCTAGCAAGCTGCGCGTTAGTTTGACTCCTGTGAGTCTTATTGCAAGTTTTTGAATGTTTACTGCATTTTGTATTACAATGTATTTTTCATTACTCATACTCGGAAAGTAGGTCTGAAGTTGCCTGAGAAGCGGGTTGAAAGTAACACTTTTCAGCCCTAGGGAGAATCACTTTCAACTGACAGCTGGATACTGCAGAAACTCAAGTTTTTTTTTATGTCATAGGGGGCATACTTACTGGCCGGTAGCACACCTAATGGATGATTTATGTAAAATAAAATTCATTAATTTTTTCTTTAGCTAACTCCTATTTTTATTTTGACTTTCCTTGCATTCGTAATGAAAAGCACAGTGTTATCTTACTTTCACCCCTAGGATAACAATGTACTATTAAATCGATATCTTTAAAATGGTCAATATGTTCATTTACCAATTCATCGCTTCCATCGGGACAGTCGATGTCGCCGTCGCACCGCCACTTGGCCGAGATGCAGTGGCCGTCTGCGCACGAGAAGTGTGTCTGCGGCTGGCAAGTTGGCGCTGGACACTTCTCCTCGTCGCTGTTGTCACCGCAGTCGTCGTCGCCATCGCACACCCATCGGTGCTGTATGCACTTGCCGTTGCCGCACGTGAACTCGTCGGAGCGACACGTTTCATCTGATATTCAGATATAAAATGAAAAAGCGTCCCTTGAAAAATATTATACACCTACTAGCTATTCTTTGCGGCTACGTCCACGTGAATTTCGAAATTCCCTCAGAAATTCCGGGGAGAAAAGCATCCTGTTTCTACTCCATCTGTGTGCCGAATTTCATCAAAATCTGTTGACCGTTTATGCGTGATTGAGTAATAAACATTCAAACCTCAACAGGGAATTTCGCGATTCGCGTAGGATCACAGGGAATCCGGGGGATAGTACCGGCATTCATGCATACCCACTTGAAAGTTCATGAGTGGATACTGTAGAACTGTTTCTATTTATAAACCTAGACAGTTAGACATCGACCATATATACTTGTAATATTTTTAACTACATATGTAACTTCGTCAGGCGCGACTATGAGAGAAAAGCGAATAATACAGGTTAAATAAGTACTATTAATTTCTAAGCGAGCTAAATAGATAGATAAGCCCCAAATGAAGTCGAAATTAATGGCATAAATGAGGCTAGGGAAAATTTCGAACAATGCTTGCAAAGTAACTGCAGTACCTACTTACTTACCAAGGGTCGTATGTTGTTAACATTAGTCCCATTTCATTTCCTAGCAAATCTCATTCTACTCGCAGTTGGTGAACGAAGTTCAAGCCTTTTTGCGGAAAAAAATTACTCACTCGAGGTGCTTGCGGATATTTCTCTGTTCGTAATTAAATTCCTTTGCAAAGGAGACAAATGGGGGAGGGGATGGAAGGTTATTTCTCAACAGTGTGAAATGCAGGATGCAACGTTTTTATTAGGTAAGTGGTGAGCATAAACTATGACAAATATATTAACAACTAGCTTTGCTCCGCCCTATAGTTTCGGGATTCATGCAGGAACTCTGACAAAAGTAGGTTAAGTGAAAGCTTCGTCAAAATCGGTCTAACCGGAACAAACAGGCAGACAGATAGACGGACAGAAAAAATTTAAGATATATTACTGTTACGTTTATGTAGTAAAAAGCTGATATTTTGACATTACAAACACACTTCAGTTTTATTTATACTTAAGTATATAGATTTAGCATTTTTGAAAAATTTATTCTATTTACCGTATCTATAGCAAGTAACACAAGTCTAATTAATAGGTTTTATGGACGGATGTTTATGAATCACATGAACATTCAAAAGCTGTAAATATGTGTGATTATAGATAAATCGATTACGTAATCAAGATGAAGGTTTGATGAATGAAAGGAAAACGGAAAAGTCACGGCATCATCTTTCACGAAAGCGAAGCGAGTTCGTAGCAGAAAGATAAAAATTAACAGATGGCTGAGCCAAGCCGCGCGTGATAGAATCCAGAACGATCGGCCGACACAGAGAGCCGATGATTGATTGGTAACGATTTCGTCATAGGGAATAGTCAAATAAACATCATATCCAACCCGTGGTACATGCAGGCAAACATCGGTTCCTTTGCAAGTTGGGAGGCGAGATTGAATATGTATGTGATAACGATACGAAACAGGTATTGAGATTAAAAATCAACATTGTGCAGTATCAAGGCATTTTAGGGATGCGCGTTGGATAAAGAAAAGCTGACTGAATTTATTAAAAATTGTTTGTGCAATTGGAAGATTTATAATACCTATTCAACCTTATAAATATGGTCATTAATTTTACAGTGTCTGGGCAATACCTACTTTATCAGTCTACCAAAAGTGATGCATGATTTATTATTTTAAGTATATAACTTTTAATTTACATTATACAACATAGAATATACATATGATAGTAATAATATTATATTACAGTGTTACTGTGTATTATTAAAACTGATACAAAATTCATGTTTAATTAATTGACAAATATGCTTGGATACACAAGTTAATTCTGTCATACTAATAGTGAACTCGTAGGTGTATATTGAATTCAAATGGGAGTTAAATCTCCATGCTGATTATATTTCTAGTAATCATTTTATAAACTAGCAACCGGCGATCTACAAAGTCTACTTATATGAATCTTAGTACCTAATTATGATTGTAATCATTCAAAAAATCAATTAAGTTAATCATATCAAAAGTACTCTTAAGGTGCATACCGAAGTAATACTGCAGAATTATCATAACAAATTAGTAAACTCTATCTTTTTTTTAAACAACGACGATGACTTTTTTATAACGGGGGGCGCTAGTTTTACTCCAAAACGCGTCTTATATTGTAATTTGTAGCAGTAGTCCGGGCGCATTGCTCGTAGAGTCGATGGCCGTCAAGGTAGAGCAACTCTCCAGTAGCGACCAAGTACTGGCAGTCATGGTTGACATTCTACAAGGATGGGCTAAGTCGCGGGAACAAACTGGATCAAATCAGCGTAGGAGCAGACGTTGTGGAGAGCATTGGTTCACCAAACCAACAATCCAATCTTTGTATCTACTAGCTCTGATGTTGGTAGCCATAATCATTATGATGAAAATGTACCTACTGTACATACATAACATGATTTGCCCGATATTACACAATGCTGTCTTATTTTTCGAATGGGAATATGGAATATGCATTTTCGAAGTAAAGTTTTGCTGATGGGTAACATAATCCTTTGGAGGATGTAAGCGTGACGGAATCGTGCAATCGATTTCCGCTCAGTGAAATGACTTATTTAATTTTAGTTCGTCATAGTTACCTTTCACGACGACTAAGAAACTTCTCTTTTTTATTTAACCATTAATAGTCTCTACTTATACAAAATGATAAACCCTCTTACTGCATGCGTTTTCATCTGATCCATCCGAGCAGTCGGCATTGTCGTCGCACATCCACGTGAGAGGAACGCATTCGCCAGGCTTCTCCCGACACGTGAATTGTTCAGGACCGCATGCCTCCGGTTCTGCCGACCCAAGGTACATGCACATGCTAATATAATATATAAATAAAAATATGGTATATATAGCATATGTTACAAGTATTGTTCTCATAAAAAATAGATAATTTATGACAAATCATGAAAAGTTAGCAAATATTGCTCCTCCATCTCCATTGACGAAAATTTATTGTAAATTGCAATAACTTAAAAAGATTTTTTATATTTATTTTTTTGTATTTTAATTTTATTTTTAAAACCCACAATTTTTAATTTTGGGTTTATGTAAGTATACATTTGTGACTATGCCAGCAACTCAGCAATCTTGTAAAAAACAGTACATATATTTTCTAAGGTAACGCTGATGTTCTAGTAACAGTGGTAGGTACAAAATAATATAGTGGAGCAATTTTTCATGTATTTTTGTGGTGATTTTTATGTGATAATATAATGTAATATATTATCACACACATATTATTATATACACACCGGCAGAATTAGCGGAACATAAAAAGGCAGAGTATAGAAATAATTACGTATATATATTAAAACAAATAATAATTAGACGTGATGTAATAAATTAATATACATCTTTTAACACTTTAAAAGTTTGTAATTAAATTATTAAATTTTATTTAAAATATTAATAAAAAAAAAACACTTTTTCTCTAATTTGTGGGCACAGAAATAATGTTGCAAATTAAAGATTACTGTGATTTTAACACTAAATAAATGAACGATTAATAACGTGTGTTTCCCCTTCGTGATTCAACTTTTATTTGCAACATTGTGTGTGTTCTCACAAACTAGAGATTTTTTTTATTTTTTTTTTGATTACTTTTAATAAAATTAAACCAAAAACTACTTAAAGTCGATGTTAAAAGATGTATATTAGTTTATTACTTCATGCCTGATAATAATTGGTTTTAATACATATATGTTATTATTTCTATACTCTGCTTTTTTATGTTCCGCTAATTCTGCCGGTATGTATATAATATAATATATGACAATAATTGAAAACCATTGATACTATAGTTTAAATTAAATATTATGCAAGTAGGTACTAATTAATTTATCATATTATACCTATTACGTAAAATAAATACGTGTTGATTACATATAAAATAGATCCATCGTCTAGGTATACTATATGATTTTCCATTATCAATGCACAGATGATTTGTGTTTTTATTTCCATTGGAAAATACTTACCTATGATATTATTATATTATGTAGATTGAATAAATTATTATTATTGAAACATATATTTGGATACGCGAAGTTCCTCGTTACATTTTGCATACAATTATAGTTCTTGTTTCGTTCAGTCTATAGAATGTTTTTCCGCATGCCAATCGTTCCGGATCTCATGCTTGCCACCGTAGCATTTTCCATGCTCTTACCACAGTTGTGCTCGTCCGAGCCGTCGGGGCAGTCTGCCGCGTCGTCGCATTTCCATGCGGCGGGCAAGCAGTGTCCCGTCGCACACACGAATTTGTGTTCGGGGCACATACGATTAACGGCTGCATATAAAAATCTGTTTAAAATCTGCTCTTTCCTCCGCAGAACAGATAGAAGGGACATCACCTCAATTAAGTATGGAAACAAATGAAAACCAGTGTCGCCGGTTGTACCGTACACCAAACTATTTATCATCGCACTAAAAGATTCGTCAATGTAACGAAATGTTAAACGCCATTTGGTTACGGTTTTACTCAGTGATAGTTTTCAAAATTCACAGTTTTGGGAATATTGTGGAAAAATATACTCAGGATGCCAGCAAAATAAGTTTTTGGAATGTTAGAGCATTTGCTCTAACTTCCCTGTGGTGCGCCAGTCCCGCCTACATGTTGTGACGCCCTATGAGGCTCAAAATTTTATTTTTTTATTTAAAAATATTTTAAGATGTTTATTTGGCGTAATACGCTTATAAAATTAAGTTAAAAATATATTAAGAAGCATTGCGGGTCAACATATCCATAATCCATTTTTTGAATGTTTGAGGGTGAAAGTTACAATTTTCTCTCTAGTAGGTACATTTATTTTCTCTGTGGTTACTGAGATCTTTTTTGCTCTTAAAAATATTATTTGTCTAGGTCTCAGACGAAATTTTGAGGTCTAGGTATACATAAACGTGAAAGGCTTATAGTTTAATTTAAGTTTGTAAGGGAGATAACGTTTTTTCTTTTGTGAATTTTTCATAAGATTATAATATTTTTATGTACCTCAACTGAATAGTTTCTTGAACACAATTTCACTTTTTAATATACACGTAGGCACATAATTTTGGTATGTTGAAAGCTTAGGTATCAGGTTAACCATTAGCTTTATTCAATAAGTCCTAGGTAAGTCCTAATATTTCAAGCGGCTGTGTACGGTCGGTGTAAGTATAATAATAATAATTAATCTTTCACAGGAACAAAGTTACAGCGATGAAACCTTATATACCTACCAGAAACCTAATTTGCCAATGGTCTTAGTCACAATAATCGATACTCATATCTAATATCTAACTTACTTTGAGCCGCCATTAAAAATTTCGGCAATTTTTGACGTAGACAAATTATCCTAAATATTAAAATACTAAATATTCAATTTTAATACTAAAAGTTTTATGTTCGTATAACTTTAAAAGTAAATTAGATAAATAAGTGACTGTAGCTAAAATTAATATTGATTTAAAAAGTATTTATCTGATGAGTTACCAGTTATTAAGACACACGTAGTATATAACTAAACAACTTCTTCGTAATTGGTAGACCTAATTCATTTAATGTAATTTTTAAAATCGGTTCAGTAGATCCAGAGATTACCCCCTACAATCTCACAAACACACAAACTCCCAAATTCTGGAGTTCCTGCGGGAATACCGGGATAAAAAGTACCCTATGTCTCTTAGGATCACTGTAGCTTCCTATAAGTGAAAGAATTTTCAAAATCGGTTCAGTAGATCCAGAGATCACCTCCTACAACGTCACAAACTCACAAACCCACAAAATCACAAACTTTTGCTCTTTATAATATTAGTATAGATGTGTCATAGATATGGATGATTTATCTACGTAAAGAACAAAACACATGACAGATTGGAGATAATTCACTGTAGTAACTGACTGTAGTACATGGCACAACTAATGGCAACATCACATAACATATCGTACATATACTAGGTATAACCCATACAACCTAACGACGCTGGTCGACTTTTCCATTACGAAGCGGCGACTTACTGTAGTACATTGGCACTTAGTGTATAAAGTTACAAAGTGCGGCCACAATAAAACCCCATTCTGTTGGAATAAAACCTTGCAAAGTTTTACGGGTCTTTTGTACACGTGGTTGACTACCGTTACGGGAGAAAAAGAAAGAATTAAAAAGTGTGTTCGTCCGTCGTTTGGGAAGCGAAACGTGCCATCGGTGTTAGATACGAAACTTCTTTTGAAAAATCTAACTTTGTTAACCTTTCGATTGTCAATGGTTTTCTTCGGAAGTTAGAACTTTATTACTTAATAATATTGATGTTCAGAAGACTCTATATGTTTTTATTTTTAGAATATTAATTCTCTTTATTGTACCTACACCACGTTCTTTACGAATAAATAAATAGTTTTAATATAAAAAGGTGGTTTTCGGCATCATCACGTAAAATAAAGTATTAGGTAGGTATTAAAGTAAAAAATACGTAAAATACGTATTCAATATTAAGGCTTAACATACGTACCTAAATTTAAAAAAAATATTTATTAAGCAATTGTGCGGCTGAAGACCGCATTAAGCGCAAGTTGGACCCTCGCGGTCTCTGAGCTTTTTATTGCTTTTACATAAGTTTTTGTTTAATACTACTTGTACTCGGTACTTTACTTGTACTGGTACTTTATTTATTTTACGGTAAATTAGAAAAACCGCTCCTTTTTTTACTTTTCTGTTCTTGTTGTATAAGGTGTGGCAAAATTAGTTGCAAATATTTACAAGACTGAAAATATAGGTACGTTATGACAAAACAGGATAAGTGAAAAAATATTATTATAAATTTGGTAGTTTGTCAGAATTCCCTTACAAATAGCTAACAACGACATTCACATGATACACAATACACGTAGCTCACTAATACGTATAAAAGGCACGCGCCACACACACCTCGAGCGAAGCATGCTGAGCAATCGAATGCTCCTCATGTCATTCATTGATCATAAGATATCGGCGCGCGGCCATGTGTGTGTAAAGTGATTTAGCGGCGAGCTCCTTCACAGGTTATTTTCTTTGTTTAAAAATTATTACTTTTTATTTTATTTTTTTACCTTTTTTATTTTATAAATATGTTTATAACAGTATACACTATATACTTTCAACCTAAATATTTGCAGCTTATTTTGCCACGCCTTATATAATATTATAAATTATTTTATTCTATTGTTATTCATACAAGGATATTATTCATTTAGAGTTTAGACTGAAAGTTGCCCGCGATTTATGAAAAAGCAAATAATTGTTATTTGTAACACAATTATAAAAATAAATAAAAAATAACATTTGAACAAACTGTAAGTACGATTATTAAAGTTAATGCTTACTGAGCCTTTCATGTTTGAACATTCAGTGAACATAGAGTAAACAACAGCGAATATCGTAAAAAGGGTGCGTTATACCCATAATTTTACGCGTCACTTATAGCTAAGGTGGCCATAACAGCAATCGCAATTTATAGCACGACCCTTTCGTACGTACCCGTGTATTTATTTACTTGACGTGTGTTTAAAATATTCTACGGATAGACACTGTGCTATCAATTGTATCTTATCAATAAAAAAATTTAGTGTAATATCCATAATAACAATGATTTCATTTACCGTTTATACTCTGATTTGTACACAGACATGTATGTATAATTTATTATTTTGCCCTTTTGTCCCTATTTTGCCCTATTTATATATTTTTGTACAATATTTTAACCGTATACCAAAATATTTTTATCGTACATTTGAAATGACTATAGCTAAAATTATGTATATTTATTTATGTTCAAAAAACCATTGCAAGTAGTCGGTGCTTTTATTTTGAATCCCTACCAAAACCATTGCTCAAAAATAAATATAAAACAAGATTCTCAACAGATAGGGAAGTCAACGATGCAATCTTCCAAATTAAACTTTTCACATAATTTTCTGAGGTTTTTATGTCAGGGGAAAAGTAACGACAACATTTGGTAAAAATTTATGAGTTTTCTTCGTGTCTGTACAGAAATGAAACCTATTTTTAAAACTCACTAATTTCATGTTAGGACATTATCATGAAAATTGTTTTATTCTACAGTCTTAATATTATCTTTAAAGGATATAATTATAATGTTACTGCTAGCGTTTTCTTCACTTCATGCTCGTATTAACTAGTTATTTATGCTGAGTGTAAGCTTAATAAAACGATGTTTTATGCCCTAGTTTATAAAATTAATTGTTGCCATTGTGTTGCTATGACCATTCTCCAGTTGTCATGACAGTTAACCCTCCAGTTACCGTTCTCGTTTTGGCAATATTTACCTAATTATTTTATTTTATCGGTAAATATTTATTTACAGTAAGACTTATTTCCTCCCAAACCGAAGTGAAAAACAGATACGCGATATGTAAATATACATATCGCGGTCATAAAACCAGCTTTATTTTTGACTTAAATAATCTTTACTAGCTTTTGGTTCGGGCGCATAAATATCTGGAATAATATACCTAACCATTATGCACCTGATGTAAAATCTAATTTAGTGCTTGCTTAAATTACAAAAAAAGAAATCTTGTGCCCAGAAAGAGACCCAATTGTGCGGAGTCTGGCAGTCAGTCACGTTTTGTTATATGTCGTGGCCACATCTTATAATTGGCTACATCACGAACTATCGAATTTTACCACCATATTTTGCCTTTGGCGCATCACCGACCGCTACGGCGCGGTGACACGCTCACTCGGCTCGCGAAACTTTGTCACCAATACTAACCTAACCAAGAATGTCGGGGTGCTCTGAACGCCCTGCCTAAAGTCAAAAAGTAATTGTATCTAGGCACTAATTGTAATCAGTTCATGATGTAGCCGACCTGTTCTTAGATGTGCCCACGACATATAGATTTCTAATCTATTAACTTCTAGTTGGGTTCACGTTTTATTTTTAACAGAATGGTGGAACTTCTATTGAAATTTGAAGGTCCAGCTTTGAAATTTTCGAGATAAATGTACGTACGTACTACGATCTTTTAAAAATCCATTGTTATGAGTAGGTACCTGTCCCAAAATTTTCTACCACAATGCCAATGTCGCGTAAGTGGTTATTGTCACATTAAGGACCAAATAAATATCCTATTTTTTCGCTTGGTTGAATGCTGTAATTAAATGTAATAGCAGGTACTTCATTTTTTGGGCTATATTTTTTGTAAAAACCATTCATTTATCATGTCGACAATTACCTTCAGTTCAGTTTTGCTTCAATTAAATTCATATTGTTAAATTATTATTTGTAGGTTTTTATGAAATTTCTTGTTTGATATAATTATACCTAATAAATACCTACTAATCCAAGAACTCACATAGAGGACTTAGATCAAACCCCTACAGCATTGGGCTTTAGATTAAAATAGTTTATTGAGCTATGCTTCGATGATAAAAGATCTAGTTTTATAGTTGATTTAGTAGAAAAATGTACATACTGCAAGTTCCAGGCTCTTCATCGGACCCATCCGAGCAGTCCTTTTCATTGTCGCATTTCCATGAATTGGGGATGCAGCGGCCCGTCTTACATCTGAACTCTGATGCTGTACATGTACGGCTTTCTGAAAACAAAAAAAAAAAACAAATCTAATAAGTATTTTATCATAACACTATTAAGGAGTGATATAATAGATTCAAAGTAGAATTGAAACGAAAATATTAAGGTCGTTTTACGGGGTAGCTCTTTCAATTAATGAATTATGTTTTCCTTTCCTTTTAAATGCAATACTTTATTTAAGAATCTAAGGCTCCACATTGGTAGAAGCCGCAGGAAAAATCTATGACACGAAAAAAAATTATTTCAAAACTTTTTTCTATAAGCTGACATTTTTAACTAATTAATGTAAAAGCCGATATTATATGTTGTCCCAATATCGGAAAACACTAATGTAGGCAATTTGATTTGGATTGATTGCATTGATCTCACTTTGAACTTGACCAACATGTGATATTTGGTGCTGACCATGGATTGGCTTAGATTTATATTTTTCTATTGCGATTTTTATCATGTACTGTCATGTATAAAAGTAAGGCATAACATGCAAGTAATAAATAGAAAACATTTAATTAAAGTACTAGCTATTCCCCGCTGTTTTACCCGCGTTAATTTTGGACTTCCCGCGGGTATTCCGAGATAAAAGTTCTTACTACCCTAAACTGTTGTCTGTGTCTTGTGTTGACAACTTGAAGGTGGTATGCAAAATTTAATGTAGTTTCACCCGCATTAATTTCGGAGGTTCCGTGAGAATTCCGGGATAAAAAGTACCCTATGCATGCCAAATTTCATACACATCCGTTCAGTCGTTTTTGCGTGATTGAGTAACAAACATCCAAACATTTAAACATCCAAACATCCACACTTTCATATTAGTAGGATAATACCTACGTTGATAGGATACTTTGGCAGTATTTTTTTAATTCATTCCATTAGAGATTACTATAACAAAGTAGGTAGGTACTAGAATTCGACCAAAAATTGTATAAACCGTAAATATTGATAAAACTCGTAATAACGAAAGACGTCTGCACGAATCGCTCCTTTAAAATGAAACCAATTAACTCTAATATAAAATTAATTAAAAGAGCGGTCGAAGACATGAAAATGAAAGAAAAAAACCACTTATTCTGGTTTCGTTTGTAAACGTTTTAGTGAAATATTTCCTCAATAAATTTAAAATCTTCAACAATGTTTGTCTTCAATGTTCTTTTGATTAAGACGAAAAATGTCCGACGCTATAATATTTGAGGTATAAAATAATTTTATAACATTTTTATCACACCAGCCGGTCTCGGTGGTTTGAAGGGAAGCTGTAAGCTGGATCAATCCATTCACGCTCGAAATCACCGTTCAACGTGAGTATAAAACAAGGTTGGAGAAAATTATCGGTGGGTAACAGCAGCCGCTTTATCTTGGGGTGATTCAAGGCGAGGCGAACCGAGTCGGGGCACGCGCCGACGAGCAATTTGTAAACAAAACGCACCCCAGCCAAATAATATCGGCCTACAACCCTACACAACCGACACCCCGAAGGCTCGTGGCTCCCCGACGCTCGTGGAGGCCGCACGTTAAATTCAAGTGTTCCAATCAGAGATTACTTCATGTACCGCGTACCCTTAGGTATAGTATAATAAAATTTGCCAGCCATAAACCATAAAGCCATAAAGCATATATAACATAAAAATAATTTGAAACTCTTGTTTAGTGACCGACTTGAAAAAAGGAAGGTTCTCTTTTTACCTAGAATGCTAGTATGTTTGTAGGTATTTTTTTTTGCAGAAACTATGACCGATTTTATAATTTTTTCACTAGGGTTGTCTATAGTGTAACAAATAATATACCTATTAGGTTTTATTATAATATGTATAAAATATATGAAGGCACCATAAACAATTCTTATACTTATGTTTAGTCAGGTAGGTATAGTTTATGTTTAGTAATTGTTATACTCATATTATAATAATGACTTATGGAAAAAAAAGTTAATTATATAAAAGAAACTTGATAATTATCATTTCGTTTTGTAATTTTTTCTTCTTGAAACAGTATAAAATATCCTCCACACTTATCAGCGTCGAATAAAAACACTACTCAGACAAGAAAACCTTTGTTGTGAAGAAGCCACCCGCGCGCTTCCTATGCTCAGAGCACGTACTTGTATCTACTCAACTGAAAAAGGAAAGCGGAAATTCACCCAAAGTTTCTTTGTGTCGGTGCTGAGTGATCGGTATTTGCTTAGGGACTGGCAGGCCAATTGGTTGCTAATACAAATCAGCTTCTTATGAAGGTAGCCGGATAATGGCGTGGAGGTGGGTTCGCTTTATACCCGGATGGTATTCCCGGCAGAGCGCGGCCATTTGCCCGGGTGAAACGTTAGACGTGTTACACCCACATTATTGCTACCTCTATACTGGAATGTTAATGCAAGCTTCTTAATGGCACCACTTCAATTCTTGTTAGAAGCACACCTCTTATCACGTTAACTCGCTCATTAATGTCATACGTGAGATTTGCCCTCACAATAATTGTAATCATCATCTCATGAGATACTCTTACTTAAAGGTAGAGCCGGAGATACGTGGGAAATACATAAGTAAAACTATACAGAGCAGATATTATTTTCGTATATTGTGTAAGTTTTGTAGTTTACCGAGCCGTAGGTAATTCAGGTTGAACCACAAAATTCAGTTTGAAAGCCGTGTTTTCATATTTAATAGTTAGCACAAAGCAAGTCAGTAGCATGTACAGCTGAAAATGCTTAATACCTATAGTAAAAACGAAAGTAACTCTGTCTATTAACTTTTCACGTCATATCTACTCAACTGATCGTCACAAAATTTTGCATATGTATAGGCATAGGTTTTTAAGCGTATACGGAAAAGGACAGGATACTTTTTATCCCAAAAACCGCGGGGAATAGCTAGTACTTTCTTAATAATAGACAATCCCACAATGTTACCCGGTACCTGAAAAACTATACCAAATACTTTTTGTAACTTTCATATTTTCTTTTTTTTTGTGTTGTCCTTGTGTGCAATAATTGACAAATAAATAAATATTATACGTGTCTATCCACTAAGAAACCAGATTCAGGGTTACTGAAAATGTTTATCACATGAAAGAAAGAAGAAAGTGCCGTGTAACCTGGCAGAGCAGTCAGGGTCGCTAATCACTAGAGCAACGGTCTTGCCAATTTACTTCAGTCAGTGCACAATTAATTATACCGTACAGAACGATCGCATTATCAAAACGGGCCGTCGTCGCCGGGCGCCGTGCAGGTCCTCAGTTACCGATAGCCATTGTATCACTAATCAAGTGACTATCGTGATCAAAGGATGGGTAAAAAATCGATGAAGTATAACGTCAACCTTATTGTCTGAACGAAACGGGTCGGTAAATCGGAGATGTGCGTCGCGGTGCCCGTCCGATAAACTTATTCGTAAAGACGTTCTCCTAGAATAAAGTCACTCTAACGTGAAATGGTAACAACATTGCCCTTCGGAAAATTGCCTCTAGGGTCGTAAGATTTTCTTTTCTACGTCACTGACGACGTGTCGAGTTATATAAACTCTATCCACATAGGTATAATACTCGGAAACTTTTTTATATTCTATTTATTTTGTAAGTAATGTCGAATATCTTCTTATTTATAGAGCAACTCTTTGAGCCTGCTTAGCCTGTCGGGGATTATTAGACATTAGATACGATTTTGAAGAGAGCTCACGAGAGATTATCGATTGATCATTGAGCTTTATTTTGCATGGAAGCTGTTGCCTACGAATCTAGTCGCATTTAATTTAATAAAATATATTATGGATAATTTGTTTTTATAATAATAATAATATAAAATGAGGAAATTGTACTCGGAAACAATTCTTACAATTAACGGAGGAATGGACGTGCACAGAGATAATTGGTTACTTCAAATTATCTCTGTGCAAAAAAACTGTCTGTGTCCGACATGGACCAATAAAACTACAATACAATACAATACAATACAATACAATACAATACAATACAATACAATACAATACAATACAATACAATACAATACAATACAATACAATACAATACAATACAATACAATACAATACAATACAATACAATACAATACAATACAATACAATACAATACAATACAATACAATACAATACAATACAATACAATAAAACTTTAATTGGTCCATGGTGTCCGAAGTGACTACTACTTGAATAATATAGCCACTACTACTTAAATATATTATGATAATAATCCACTTCACAACACACAGATCTACTTGATCCCACACTAAGCTATAAGCTTGTGTCCTGGAAACCAAGCAAACGTGGGCTATATACTACACATATTATTACATATATATATATATTATACTATAGATCCCAGACTGGAAAATGGAACCCTGTGTTCATTACACAAAGGTGGACTTTGTGTTTCCCAACCGGGAATCGAATCCGGAACCTCTTGATTAGCGGGCAGGCATGGTGACCATTGCGCCAATCGGGTCGTCAAAAATATAGTTAGAAGTTTTGAAACAATTTCATTTCAAGATTTCAATTTTATTTAACAGTGCTCGTAGCATGGCTGGCAACATTTAATAAGAACACTGCGGAAACTCTATGCAAAAACACTAGACTGAATGGTCCCCGAGATGGCAGTAGCTTTAGATGCAGGGAAATTGTATTATCAAGCCTTAGGCACATACGAGTATCTACTTGAAGACGATGAGTGCATTCGTTACTGACGTAACTACGATTAGGAGTGCTCGAAGCGCTTCACAACATGGATTCTAGTTATAAATAAGTTAAATGCTAGATAGATTATTACTTATTAATATTCTTGTTGACTGAATATTACGTATACATTTGATTTTTTTATTGTAAACTATAATAATTAGACGTTTATCATATTACTTTAAAAAGCGATTCTAAATGGAAAATTATAAAAATAGGGTTCTTTCTTATAATTCTCTTCTCTTTTTATTTATGTATATGAAACGATAACCGGAATTTGATAGTTTGGTTTTATTTTACTTTTAAAGTTTATCTAAATACCTACCTACCACAAATGAGCTACTTTTTTACGGCCACACTCAGAGTCGTTCTAATGATTACTTAATTTTAAGTAAAGATAAAAAAAAACTACTAAGTGCGTTCGTTATAACAGATAGCACTTTATATGCTACCTTCGGAAAGTTATCACAGATGCAGCCGCCCAGTATACCTACGTACGAGTATAAATACTTTAAAAACAAAAAAATAGGAATAGGTATTATTAAATGAAGTTTTGACTGGCGTATTATAGGCTGAACCATGAATGTGAAAGTGCCTACTGCCTTCATTTATAATTCATCAGGGGCAATAAAATTTCATTTACTTACTCAAAAGCTTCACATGTTGAGTATAAAAGGTACTTATTTTAAAATTCAGCCATAGTTCTTTTATAAAAAAGCTCATAAAACCAAAATGGGATTAAACTTTAATTCTGTCAACCGTCATGTAAAACGACATTATTATTAACTAGCTGTGCCCCGCGGTTTCACCCGCGCGAAAGTTTTTATACAATTTCCGACATCCGATTTCAATGAAACAAAGCCTATATGTAGCTCGAGGCTAAACTTAATCTACCTGTGAAAACCGCATGACAATCCGTTCAGTAGATTCGGAGATTATCGTGAACAGACAGACAGACAGACAGAAAAGAATATTAAAAACCCTTTTTTTGTGGTTAGTTACTATTCGTTTGTCGTCCCCTACCAGTTTTTGTTAAAAAAATTCAATGTACAGAATCGCGAATTATACTCTTTTATTATAGTATAGATAGAAGAAGATATATCTTTTTTGTGCTTATAAAACTTCATCAACAAAATATTTGTATGCTGTCGTAAAAGCTACGAAATGTTATTACCTGTATTAACGTCCTCGTAGACCTTTGTGTAACTGTCGTAATCGTCGTCGTAAAAAGATGCCTCTGCGCCCACCAGCAGGCAGGCCAGCCCGACCATCCACCAAAACGACATTCTTTCTTCTCC
Organism: Zygaena filipendulae; assembly: GCA_907165275.2. Classification (NCBI taxonomy): domain Eukaryota; kingdom Metazoa; phylum Arthropoda; class Insecta; order Lepidoptera; family Zygaenidae; genus Zygaena; species Zygaena filipendulae. Next base: position 5,420,789 of record OU015650.1, read on the forward strand.
GATCCGTCCCTTGGCGAATATTTTTATCAATGCAACAGATTGCTGTAGCCACCAAGTTTTTACATTAGCCTTTCTTTTCTAAAACACCAATGAGTAGGCAAGTATCAGTAAATGCTCGTTCATGAAGACAATAAACAAGCAATTTATGTTTTTATTGCAGCAACAATTTTCACGGTTCCTGGCGTATGGCAAAATTATGATTAAGATTTTATTGATTGTTAATGATACTTTGGTAATTATACCATTTTATTACAAAATAATAATAAACAATAAAATCACACAACACAGAGATCTATTTGATCCCACAAGCTTTAATTTAGCTACCTACTAAGCTTGTATCACGGTTAAAGTGCATACAGGAGGAAAAACGCCCGCAATAAATCTTTTTCTTTCAAAAGGAAACCAGCAGTAGAATATGTCTACTATTGATTTGTGTGTGTTCATCACATAAAATTTGACTCCAGACCCCGCTGGAAATCGAACTCAGAAACTGATGATTTGTAAAAATTTGAGCACATGAGCTAACCCGTTCGTCAAATAACACGACCAGAACTAAATGCGTGGCAACGCATGAAATACACATTATAATGTTATTAATCCATTAGAGTTAAGTATATCACACACAATATCACAATATGCAAATCTCGACACAATGGTGAGTGTCATCATATGCAAATAGCTTAACATACAAAGGACGATAATGAATCAAATAAGTAAATAGTAAATCAGTATACTATTGGGGCTATGTTAAATTATGGATCCGTCGGGACTAACCCAAATTAAAAGCAGGTAACTAAACGGGATAATCCTAATAAGAACCTTTGTCTCCCGAGAAGGCCGCTTTCTGGAAGTTTTATGGGCATAATATATTAGACGGATTATATTACCTGTTCAAATTGTAAATTGAGCAAGTGCCTACTCTACTGTAGAGTGTAAATTTAACACTCCATTTATGCATAATTAGACAAGAAATTTATTTACAGTACCTATAAAAGATTACAGAGCCCATATAAATAATAGAATAGAATAAATAAACTTCCTATATTAAAATAAAGAAAAATACTTAAAAAAAATAAAATGACAGTTTGAACGAGGGTCATATTGTTCAAGCTCTCGAGTCTCGATAATATTTAAAAAAAAAAAGCGAATGACCAATGTAATCAGCATGATTTGTTGAAGCATCGGCAACAATAAAAGGGAAAGAGCCGTTGAATTTTTGTGGTGTTATAAGGTGCTGTATTGGACAATAATTTTCACAGTGACGGTTTTTTATGTGCTCAAGAAGATACATGACATTTCGAGCTGATTTTTTCGGTTTCCTCCAAGAGCTCCGAGAAAGTTCTTGCAATCCATAGTACCATGGCTTGCAATTACAAACCGTACAACGATGCTAAATGATAACAGATATAAATTTTTAACTTTATTACTTGAAACTTGCTGAACGCATTTTATGCGAAAGTCATAAAAAGAAGAAAGAACGAGCCGTTGAACGATCCGTAGACGCTTCAATGACTTATGCGCTGGATTTTTAAAAAGAAATGAATTAATTAATTAAAAAGAGAAAAGATGTCTTTATTTTTATGTTTGTTTGTAACGGTTAAACTGAAAAACTACTTGACCGATTTTAAAAATTCTTTCACTTCTAGGAAGCTTCTTTAGAGCAAAGAACTAAAGAAATAATATAGAGCACAATACTGAAATTAATTTTCAATCAACTATACTGTACTTTCACTACAACTAACAATATTGTACTTTCTGTTCGATTTTGCTGATACGTACAAAAAATTCTTTAAAATCATTTACATTGAACTTAAGGACGTCCCAATTAAGTAGTAGGTAATCTACTTTTTCATTTGTATGGAAAGGTAGGAAGTTTATACATATTAAAGTTATCTACTTTAAAATACAAGTTTGCCTTAGTAGGTAATTATTTACTTAGCTTTAATACCCTGTTTACGAAAATCTTATGAAAAGGAAAAGTAGGTACATAAATACTTAGGTAGTCGTATCAAAAAGGAATTCCGTGAAACATGTTTAAAATATTAAAATGGTTCATTTTCCAAACTGAATCCTTACTAATATTATAAATGTAAAAGTGAGTTTGTTTGTTTGTTACGCTTTCACGCCTTAACGGATCATTATGAAATTTTGTATACGTATTGTCGGGATACAGAGAAGTACATAGGGTACTTTTTAACCCGGAATTTCCGCGTGAAATCCGAAATTAACGCGGGTGAAACCGCGGGGAGCAGCTAGTATGTCATAAATTAAACCTGTATTGAATTAGAATTCTCAGCACTTGTTTTCCAAATGGCTGTTGAACTCGAGTCAAATAAACGAAGTTTCCTAATGTAAACGGTAGCAGCAATAGGTACTGAATTACTGACCCTGATAATATACTGAGTAATTTTTAATTATGCTTGCAAAAAAGTATCACATCATATTTTTTTGAGGATCTGACGTTACGTAAAACGTGATAAAGACGTTCTAACGTTATAGGGAAATCTCCATTGTTTCGATTTTTTTCGATAACATTTAAAAAAAGTGAACTTTATATAGACTAAAGGGTTCTACTGTTAATATTTATAGGGTTTTTGACCTTACAAATTGTCTTTAAAGTAAGTTAAAAAGATAGTACTGGTAGAATACCATTCTGCGATAAATATATTTAATTCCTTTTTGTCAATTCTATAGTCAATAAATATATTACTTGAATGTGCTCTTATATAAGTAGGAAATTATCTATACTTAATCATGTTATTAATCTAATGCAAACAAGGTTACTTTGGTCTATCCGTAAAATTACATCTTTGGATTATATAAATAACTAGCTGTTCCCCGCGTTATTCAGAGGCGTCTTTACCTATAGTGCATGGGTGTGCGTTGCACGCGGGCGCAGCGCTCCTAGGGGGCGCCGAGCGCCGCTCGCTACGGAGCCGCACTCGGCGCGGCACTTTCAATGACCAACGTAAAAAGAACTTCGTTATGCATACATTTTGTATAGCGTCTGGAGTTCTTATATTGACTTACTAGGGGGCGCTAGGGTAATGTTTGCACACGGGAGCTACATGGGCTATTTCTGAGTTCCCGCGGAAATTCCAGATTCCAATATAGCCTATGTTAGGAATAATGAAGCTTTTTAATGGTGAAAAAAATTTTGAAATCGGTCCAGTATAGTTTTTCAGTTAAATCGTAACAAACAAACAAGCAAACAAAAAATCAAATCTTTCCTCTTTATAATACATATAAGTATAGACAACACTTAAGAAGATTTTTTTTTTTCCAGTCTAGTCTTGATTAAAATCGGTATCTACTAAAATTTACTGAGCGCGTCTTCACAACGGGACTCCTAAACCTTCGAGGCCTGGAAAATTGGAATTTCTCGGATTACATTTAGGTCGTAGGCAAGGATTATGAGAGGATTTCATGGAATTCTGCAAGGGGAGACATAATAGGGACCTATTATTTTTTAAGCCACAGTCAAACATAACCTTTCCCTGTGCGCTACATTACGTAGGGAAGTCTTAAAAGTAAATATTTTTACGTACAATTTTTTTTGTCGTACATCAATATTGTAAACCCTCCCTGTTTCTCAAGTTTTTTAGTATCTCGCTTGCACTACAGTGACATATTTAAGTTATTATATGTATTTATATTTATGTACTAGCGGTTCCCTGCGGTTTCACCCGCGTTATATTTGGAGTTCCTGCGGGAGTCTGGGATGAAAGTATTGTCCTTCACTGTATCCCTGATAAAGCGTATGAAAAATTTCATGATGATCGGTTGAGTAGTTAATTTGTGAAAACGTAACACACAAACAATTAATAAACTCGCAAAACTGTGACTTCAGCTAGTTATATAACATCATTTGATTTTATCATCATGTTAATATTTTCATTACGTCATGTTATTAAAACCAAACAGTAAACGCTAAGACGTTTTTTTCAATAAGTAAAGTATAATATTTACTGAAAAATATGTTCCATAAATAGTTTTTATGTGTTTTTACATGATTTTTAATTATTAATTTTTGGTATTATTATTCCGAACGTTCCTAAGCTTTGGCTTAAAGTCTTTAATTATAAAAGAATGCCGACTTTTCTAACTTTAATTTTCTGTGATGCCGAATAAATATATGTCTATATCTAACTTGGCGAGCACTGTCGTGTGACTAAACTGAAACTATGAGTTGAAGACTAAATATAATGTTGAATAATATAATTACTGCCAACTACAGAACATACTGTTATTTCATATTCGGTCTTGAGCAATATTTTGAATGTGATCGAATAAGGGATTGAAATTGATTATTATCTATGATTAGTTTAATTCGGTCCTGAATTGTTGTGATTATAATATAGTTTCTATTTCATTAAGTATGTATATCTTCACTGTGATAAAGCTATAGTATATCTACTATGCCTTTAAAAATAATAAAAACATTCACAACACAATTCCATCATACTTTTTTCCCGTACCTATTAATAATAAGCTAATGTCACCACTGTTCGATTTTCACTACATGACAATCACACCTAGCCTAGCTATAACATTAAGAAATCTAAAATAATACATACCCATTTGATAATTGTAGTGGGCTTTAAGTTATCTAACATGAATATTTTGCTTTCTCGACCCAATTTTTTATCTTTCATAAACTTATGTGCTTAGAAGTATTGCTACTTTAAGGGAAGGCATTTCGATGAATGTTATAAATAACACAGAAGTTAAACACGAGGTAGGTATTCTGTAGATATGGACATAGATAAGCAATAGTGTTTAAATGTTTTTTGGTATTTAAACAATGTGTAATAAGGTAAACACATAATTAAAAAACGCTCTAGTTCTCAATGAAGAGTTTTCGAATCAATAACTTAATATTGTGGGTTAACATGTTATTGCTTATCTGCGTCCATATGTAAATTATAATCATCTCCAACGGTCTCTTCCTTATCCTACTTCCTACTAATATTGTAAATGTGAAAGTGTGGATGTTTGGATGTTTAGATGTTTGGATGTTTGGAGGTTTGGAGGTTTGTTACTCAATCACGCAAACACGGCTGAACGGATTTGGATGAAATTTGGCATGCAGTTTGTCAGGGGTACAGAAAAGAACATAGGGTACTTTTTATCCCGGAATTCTCAAGGGAACTCCGAAATTACCACGGGTGAAACCGCGGGGCACAGCTACTACTACATAAGTATTCAAATTTTAATACAAAGACAAGCGACGACATATTTTGTCAATAGCTGTAGGTTGGTATCTGACCGATAGCGATCCTAAACTAGCTGTCCCCCGCGGTTCCACCCGCGGTAATTTTGGAATTCCAGGATAAAATATAGATATAAACCTTGCTCATGAATCACTCTATTCGTGAAAACCACATGAAAATCCGTTGCGTAGTTTTAAAGATCTAAGCATACATAGGGACAGACAGGGAAGCTACTTTGTTTTATACATACCATAAGATTATAGTAATGCGAATGTGAGTTTATTTGTTTGTTTGTTACGCTTTACCTTCTCAACCTATCATCATGAATGCATACCTACACGTTTTCAGGGGTGCAGAAAAGGGCATAGAGTACTTTTGTCTTAGAATGCCCGCGAGAACTCCGAAACTACGTAGGTGAACAGCTAGTGATACTATAAATCCACATCTACAATAATACAATATTACAAAGACGTAAAATTTTTAAGTTTATAAGTTTGCATCTAGGAAGTCTGTAGACTCAAGTTTTGTAGAAAGATACATTTTTCTACAAAACTTACCAACTACTACGATTATATTGAAAACCATTTAATAAAACGAAGTGAAACAAAACGACGACAATATCACGAATATATTATGTATACCTACTTAATAATGTTTGCTCATACAAACAAAAAAAAAATGCCTGCCTTTTTCTCTTTGTGGCAACATAAAATTTGAATGCTTGTTGTTATATGTAATACAGTGCTATATAATTTTTACGACGGCTGTGTGTTAGTCAAAGTATACGGTATTAAATGGGCTACGAATCGTAATTTCCATTTAATCTGCAAGGAGTACGATTTTAGGCTGAACCGACGGCGCGGCGGTACAATTAACAGTTTTCTGTCAGAAGCACACCCATCATTCTCTCTTAGGCCACGCCCACTTTCCTACCTTCCACGGGAATGAAACGAAGGGAAACGTGTTGTATTTGATAACGATCAATTTGTGCAAATGATATCTTTCTTTTATAAACATAATCGTTCCAATCCGCCTAAATGAGATCGGGCTGAGTTATACCTACCTACCTACTAGTACCCATAATTCAATAATACAATTTTGTTTTCGATTCTATACGTAAAACCCAAAACATAAAAATAAAAATAGGTGTTTATAAATTTTATGACGCATACTTTTCTCTCTGGAAGCATCGAAACGAGCTTTGTAGGATTGAAGAAAGCCACGCATCCTTTATTTCTCGTGGTGGTTTTACGCTGAATTTCGGTATATCTTCGAGAACCCTTTGTACCGGGATAACAAGCATTTTATGTTTGATTTTAGAACATTCAACTCCTTAGGTGTTGAATTTCTGAAAAATCCTTTCTTACACGGTAAAACTTTCGTATTGAAATTGACTATGGAAGCATTTTAGAGCATCTTTAATGCACTATTGAGAATTTTACCATGGAAATGACAGGCATTGCCATAGCAAAATTCTCAATATTGTTAGTAAAGACTCCTCCTCCTCCAAGGCTCCAAAATGCATTCATAGTAAATTTCAAAACTAAAATTTCACCTTAGTAGTGATTGCCCACACCTACAGTCCCCTGGTAACTACCAGCATCTGCAGTCTGCATGATTATAGTTTTCAAGATCCAAAAACTAGGACTATGCGATTATCTTCCGTCCGGCAGTTTCTCTTTTTATCCGACTTCGCGAAATCAAAGACAAGGTAACAAACATAACCTTGTCTTACCATATATCATTACTCTTTGCCATATATACCTAGCTGTTATTTACATTTTATGCTTCCATCTAGATTGTTTGTGGAACTAAAAAACTAGATACTAATAGCTAATAATCTGAAAAAAAATCGCAATGAATTATTGATGTTCTTATTATTTTCGTATGAAAATTAAGTTAAAAAATGCACAGCGTTTGCATTGTTGCAGTAATAACAATCGTTTACTGTCACTCTGTCACACGCATTTAAATATTACGTAACAAGCGTTATCAATTGTATACCGGAATTAATTAATTGTATGTATATGTGTGGGTATAAGTAACATTATGAATTCTCGTTGATACGGGAGTGGGACACGGGTCAGTATGCCGGCCATTATTCTATCCTGTAAGTGGTCACCCATTTGCCGTCATTAGCAGTAGATATCTACTACCTACCTACTTTTCTTTGTCATTTTAATCGATTTTTAAAAATAAGCGGTTATTTTTATCTTAAAAAAAAAACGATAGGTACCTGATGATGATGATGGTAGCGCGATGTCGTGATAAAGATAATGCGTATAAAGAAAGATTCGTAAAGAATTAACCATGTGCAGGTTCAAATTAAGAAAAAGTGTTAAGGGGCGGCGTTGAATAAAAAGAAATATAAAAAATTAACAATAATGTAGAATTGCTAACAGAATATTGAAAAAGTTAGAAAACGAAGAAACATAATATAAAGAATAAAATACTCAAACTAAAACTTTTTTAAGCAAGTCATGAAAACTCCGTTTAACGACGCTTGAGTTCTCACGTTTTCTTAATTACATATTGATTACTTAAGTTGTGCAGAATTAAGTAGAGCGTTCACATAACTAAACATCGTTATACTTTTCGCAGTAACTTTTGAATTAAGGGCTACACAACATACACACATATAAAAATAACATTAATTTTTCTAAACTGAACAATTTTAATATTTAGATGCGAAACAAGCATGATATACTTAGTTGTTTTTTTGACATTTCTTGATCACTTTAACGAATAATTTAATAATAACCCTTTAGGTCGAAACTCGAAACCTGTTTATTTTCTTAGAAAACCCAATTGGACAATACTGTAAGAACAACATTCAGAACACACACCGACAGCAACTCAGCGCGTGATGACCATTTGCCTCCACACAGGACCTGCAGATGCATCGATGTAGTTGACATACATCATAGCCCAGGCGGAAAGCAACCACCACGCGCAAGGAGTCGCCATCAAGGAGAGTTCCCATATGTGGCGATGGTAACGCCTGCAGCCACGCTCCTGATTCCACTCTAGACACCGCCCTGAGTGTAGCTAAATTCGCGTCCTTAGCCTCACCTATCAGCCGGTCAAGCGTCTTTTTTGACTCTACATCGTCCCAGGCTATCTCATCCTCTGGCGCTTCGGGTACAGTCGCGCCCTGGAAGCACGCCGCCCACTCAGAATAAATAATGATTTTAACAACATTGGCCAATAACAAAACCATTGTCAGTTCGCTTTGAAATGTTGTTTTTAAGTACAATAAATAGCGTGAGTGAAAATAGATGAAAAACTATTAGATTTTGCTTGTCGACAATTTTTGTTTAGTGAAACGATTAACCAGTATCTACTGACTACAGAACTATATTTTTCATTAGTAAAAATACGTACTACTTATATGTTTTTAAGCTGAAAGTCAAAAGTCAAAAATATTTTTATTGATTAAGCGTGCTCGCACCTGTCTTCCAGAACGGTAGGCACAGATTATTTCACTTGGTCCACATATGCATACATGGTTGTCGGTTTATAATGCTTTTGATGTTTGTCTTTTTATTTTAAGGACGTTACCTACTCAGTATATCTCTCAGTACCTCAGTACCTCTTTGGACATCTACTGATAATATAGCTCTGATCATAAGAAAGCGTTGGAAGTTGATCCAAATTAACTATATTGCGTCGTATTTAACATCAAAGAAACTATATATACCTACATATACAATAAATTCAGTTTGTTCGGAGCATTATTTTATTAAAATTTAGTAGGTAATGCTTTTATATGGATTTTATTAACCATATCTATCTACTAACGCGTTATTTTATAAATTCAAAAATAAAGAATCATATTTTAATTATGGACTGGGCATTGTCAAACTATACAAGATATACACGTAATGTGGTAATGATCATCAAGACAAGAGTGCATTCCAGTGAGGACATCAAAAACTTACTCACAAATACACTTAATTTTTTTTTTCGTATATTCATATAGGGCTAAGTATGTAGGTATATGAAGATACAAAAATTCTTCATGAGGGCGCATAAAGAAAGCTGATCTCTCTGAGGCTTGCGATCGCATATTTCATGGAACCACTTTCCTTGCAAATAATATCGCGTATGATAGATTGGTATGTTCGTCAACAAAAGTGAATTAAAGTTTACTGTTAACATTTTGATATGAAATCGAGGGGTTTATCCCGAAACCCTAATCCATCCAAACAACGAAGGTTTTGAAATACAATACGTGGGAGTTTCTGAATCGAAATCAAACTAGAATTTCGTGTGTATAGACACACAAGAGACGCTATTATAGAGCTACTAAACTACATACAGATGGAGTTAATGAAAATGCATGCAAAACGGTCGGTACAAAAATTATGAAACTTGAGGTATATATCGCATATTAGATAATAACTAGTTACAAACAATGATATTTAACCGATTGCCTTTAAAGAAAAGAGGCATTTCAGGATAATTGCAAAATTTTGTTTAGAAAAAGTCAACCTATTATGCTTACAAAGAAAAGTTACAAAGTAAATTATTATGAACATGAATAAAACAAAATTAATGACAAATAATATTAAAGAACAAAAAATGCCATAGAATATGTCGATAATTACGAATATCTTGGTCAGCTAATATCACCTGCAGACCAGATGGATAAAGAAATTGAGAGAAGAATAACAAACACTTCGAAGAAGTTTTGATCTTTAAAAGAAGTTCTAAAAAGCTTAAGAAATATTGGCGAACTAGAAGTTTAAAGTATTCTACATGTGCATAGTTCCTGTAATGACTTATGGATGCGAAACTTGGTCACTTTCAATAAAGGACTATCAAAAACGGAAAGTATAAGACTCAAAGATAAAATAAAACTAGATATAATAAAAGCAAATTTAAACATAAGGAATAAACAAAATAGTGTAAAAACGGAAATGGCGGTCAGCGGGCGGCAGGTCACATGATGCGATAACACATTAACAAATAGACAAAGGATGTTGTGGAGTGTTGTCCGAGAGAATGCTACCGAAAAAGAGGAAGACCAAACATGGGCAGATGATCTGAGAGACACTTGTTCGATGACCCCATGGATGTGAATGGCAAAAGACGCGTGAAACGCGTGGAAGGCTTTGGAAGAGCCCTATATTGCAAGACATGAAAAATCGATGAAAATTTTTATTATTGACTAATTATTATAGTTTAAAAAGTATTTACTCCAACTAAGAGCCATATTAGAAAAACCGGTAAAAATGCTATAAATCTTAAAAAAAAAACAATAAAAGAGTTGTGAGATGTGTGTTGTAAAATGTAATATAAATAGTATTAACTAGTTGTGCGCCGCGGTTTCACCCGCGTTAATTTCAGAGTTCCCGCGGGAATTCAGGATAAAAAGTACCCTTTGTGTTAATCTGATGTATAAACTATATTATTGTAAAGTTTCATTTAAATCCATCCAGTAGTTTTTGCATAAAAGAGTAATCCATCCATCCATACATTCTTACAAACTTTCGCGTTTATAATATTAGTAGGATTAATTATTTACAAATTCAACTTTTTGAACAAAAGAAGAGAGGTGAGATTTTCGGCTGCAAGCTTCGTCGTGCAGCTTAAAAGCTTGCTCTATAAAAGTTTTTAACGCGAATGTACTCGCATCATCCCAAGATAGAAACTTGCTGGCTGGTCCGGATCGAAAGCGCGGTTTTACGGTTTTTACGACGCGGCGCGGACTTCCACTTAGCGAAGAGGTCACATTGCACCGCTCTTCTTAACAAGTAGGGTAAAGTAGTAAGTTCACTGCGAAATACAACATTTTACAACTTACCGTTTACGTACTTACATATGGGAAAATATCTATTATTTTCTGTTGCTTATATCGGAGTCTCAAATAGCTTTTTAACCGAAATAACACTCCGAAACGACATAATCCTAGAGTCTATCTAGAGTCTAGAGTCTATCAAAGTCTAGTGTATTGCAAAAAAAATTCGTAATCAACCAAAATTAGTCTTATATTGCAGTGTTATATAACAGTAGGTAATAAGAGTTGTAGAGTTGCGTCTGAGTTGTCCATTGGCATTTTATTAGACACTAGCTGTTCCCCGCGGTTTTATCCGCCTATGATACTAACAAATAACGTGCCTTTAGCAACGTACTAATCATGATTGTGACTTAGTTATAACTATAATTATGATTTATTTTACATTTTATAGGTATAGTATAGGTATAGGTTTAATAAAATCTATACTACTTATAATAAAAGAGTAAAATCCGCGATTCTGTACATTGAATATTTTTTACCTAAAATTGAGAGGGGTGATAAAAGAAGAGTAACCAAGCCCAAAAGAAAGTTTTTATAATTCTATTCTGTCTATCTCTCTGTCTGTCTGTTCGCGATAAACTCCGTATCTACTGAACTGATTGTCATGCGGTTTTCACAGGTAGATTAAGCTTAGCTTAGGCTTTGTTTCATTGAAATCGGATGTCGGGAAAAAAAGTTGTTGTATAAAAACCTTTCATGCGGGTGAAACCGCTGTATAGCTAGTATATTAATAAATACGTATGCACATGGCACAATTTTTAATTAAATTGCTCGAGTTTGTTTTAATCGAGTGTACAAAAGATATCTTATTGCTATAATTACAACATACTTAGTAATTTCTGTAGAATTAAGAGCAATTTATTAATTATACCTACATAATGTATTGGAATGATGAAAGCAAGAAATGCGGTAGGATATATAGAAATCTAGCCTAGAATCTAGAAAAGTAAAACTTGTTTTTCTGACTTTTAAGTAGGTAATTTTAAAAAGGCGCTTTAATACATGACTCCGGAGTGGTAGGTAGTAGCAAAAGCAACCTGCTGTATATATTACATGAATTAATTTTGAAGTAAATTTTTTGCTGATCTTCAAATTTCAGTAAGTTGAATATTTACGAAATAATACCCAATCAAAAAGCGTTGCTATAAGAATAAAAGCTTTCACGAAACTACTTCTATGCCCAATTATCGAGAATCTGACTTTATCCGTTATCTGTTATCATGATCAACAATAATTGAACGTATTTTTTTGACTCGCATTACAAAATTCTGTTACTAAATTTACATTTAGATCTGACTCAAATTCAAATATGCTTTATTGCCCCGGCCAGAAGAAATAATAAAAACTAATACAGATAAAAAGTGAAGACAGAGCAAAAGGCAGACTTATTGCCGGTTTATAGAGGTATTCTTTTTAAGGCAACTTAAGGTGATAGAGAGCTGAGCTCAATTTAGGCATTTAAAGTTTAATTAGATTTGTATAAAGTTGAAATTATTATTTCAATTTTAAAATACTCAGAATGTAGGTAATGTAATGGAATCATAATGGAATCAAAGTTAAACTTAAGTAATGGGCATGTTGACTATTTTTTTAGTCCGTCAAATATTGGACACGTATTTTTATTTTTTTACGTACCTAATCAAAAAATGACGGCGATACATTGAGTTGAAATTTCGCGTGACGTCACTTGACGGACAGTTTGTATGGCGGTTTTAGCGGTTAGTGACGTCACGACCCCCTCACCCTAAACTATAATGCGCTTTATCTTTGCATATTATAATTAATTTGAAAAAGCAAAAAATACGTGTCTTTTGTTTTTTTATTTTCTAACTAACGGACTAATTAGAATTTTGATTTTCAAAAGTAGTCCACATCCCCCCATTCGAGACGTTTTTTTTTGCATTTAGTCGCTCTTTTGTCATGTGTTAGTGATGTGATTAGTCTCTAGATTTGAGTCTCTCGTTCAAATTCCTTTGTCTCTAAATATAATCTGGATAGTTCTATTCATTCATCGCAATTGTTTCAAGTATAATTGGTTATGATTGAAAACAATAAAATACTTATCATTGATTGAAAATAGGTATGTCCACAACACAGCAATGACTGAAAGTCTATATCACTGAAAGGTACCTACACTTTGAAATGAAATGAAAAAATTAAACTTTAATTCCTTGCTTCGCTCTTTGTAGACAAGTATTGTTAACTATGATAATAATGCTATAATAATATAATGTGTAAATAATTTTTGTTACCTATGTTACCGCAAACAATAATTATTGTGCATTTTTGTACTCACGGAAAATATTAGATTTTTCTGATCGTTTAAAAATTATGAATTTAGAAGCATGAATTTCTCTTCTATTATCCCATAACGCCAATTTGTTTTATAATAATTACGATAAATAGAAATAATGGTAGATAATATTTTCGGCAAACAATCAAAAACACTGTCGATAACGCGCCGTAATTATGGAACCGCAAAAATCACTGCGTACACTCTGTCTCTTGGTAATTCACAACAAACCTTGGTCGAACAATTTTTTTTTTATTCTATGGACTGTTTAAATGAAGTATTGTCACGTTTATATGTTGGTAATTTAATTAAAAATCGTGAGCTTTGTATTAATTCGCGGACAGTGGCGCGAGCGGGCGCCGCGGTAGACGGGACACGAATGCGGGGGGCGCGAATCCTCTCCACTCTCCACCAGCTTCCAGCTTTTCCCAGCCACCCCCTCCACCCCCCCTCCACCCCTATTCCCTTCACATTTGATAACCTGTTCCTACTTCGGAAGTCAGTAAACTTTGCCAAAAAATGTCATCTCAAAGCGTGGACCAAAGTCTTATGAAAAAGCTGAGATCTGCGGTTTCCCACATAAATTTTGAAAATCTTTCGGTAAATTTATGTACTAGGTACTATAGAAAGGACCCTATATGATGAGCCTGGACGTAAAGCTACTAAGTATTATCTACACCTGCAAGTTTTAAATCCTAATCTGATTAGTTGTTTTTGCTTGATTGAGTCTCATTTAAACATCACCATATTTTAAAGTTGAAAACATTAGTAAGATATGGGTACCATACCCTGAGATTGCTCTGTGACTTTTTTTTTGCCCGTCACTCTTACACGTGTATAGCCTATTGTTGAAGGACTTTAATTATCCTCTCTCACCGGAGGGTCTTTCTATTGAATATTCATCGGTTACTCTCTAAAATTGTTTTCTTAGATATCATAATCTATTGAAAGGCGTCATTTTAATCGTGTGTTAAGTTCAAAAGGTGAAGATGTACTATTCTCATTTCATAGTTAAGTACTACTTAATTATTTAGATGTGGCGCGAAATATTGTAGCAACTTATAGAGATTTACTTTATTTTAAATTTATTTTATTATGTATTATTGGAGATTTAATTCGAATTAAAATAATTAAAAATGAGTCCGTCTTTTGTGTTTTTGAACTCGGAAACCCTACTTGGGCATGGTAGGAAATATTTCATTACGTTACATACCTAATTTGAATTTTCGCTCGTTCATCAAACACGCTTGTTATCAATAACATTTTTAAAGAGTTGAAAATATATTGGTATACCTATATTATAGCAGTTACTTTTTATGCATAAACAATTTCAATAGAAACAAGTGTCTTCTTATAAGCAAAAATAAATGGAACAAGTTGCATGCAAAAGCTGTTGAAACTAATAGGGCAAATTGCGAATGTGCGCAGACGCAATGAAAGCTCCCGCGCTAGACTCGCAACTTGTAATTTTCTGACGGCGCCTTCGGCTACATTACATCAGATTTTAATCATTGATCAACTGACAAGCTGCGTTTATGATTGGCGCTGCTGTTGAATAGTAAAATGAGTTAGAATGTTTATGTTGACTAACTACTTGTGTACTTTCATATTTATCAACTTGTAATTGCTTTAATCATTATCAACATAAATTGTAATTCCTACAAATTGACAATCAGGTAGGTAGGTACGTACCTATATAATAATTCTGTTTTTTGTTTTTATACCATACCTACAGGCATTTTACATCATAGTGAAATCATACTATAGGGGCATCGGTAATTATCCATACAAATAATAAAATTTCATTTTGCAATGAAGTTCAACAAAAAAAAGTCGTGAGCGATCGGGGGACCGACGAAGTTGTTCCCGCCTTATCATTTTCAGCTCCAAATAAACCTAATTTGGAAAAAGTCACATTTAACTAACACTTGATGCAAACAAGTGGATAAGGCGGTCAGTGCTTGACGATTATATCCGAACAACGCCGGACGGAACCGAACGTCTCAGTTTGCGTGGAAGGGGCTTTTTCCTTACGTGATACGTGACGATTTCTACAAGTTAACTCCTACAGCAAGCCGCGTTAAAGAACTTTATTAAAACAACATTTTATATTGATACCTACTGTTTTTAAATTGCATATTGGGTAAGTAAATTATTATAAAAATATTTATTTCCTTTCCTCAGACAAGCCATAACGCTACGATCTTTGGAGATCCAATTGTAAAGCCGTTCTTGCCATATCAAACTTCGGCACAAAACTGGAATCTTATTGAGGCCCTTAGTAAATTGCATCAGACACATAATTGCCGCGATTGGTTAAACCCGGTTTCGACTTCAAAGAAAAATGTTAAATATTGTATTGTAGTATTTACTTTTATTACTCTAAAGTGTAAATTGCGTATTGAAATAAAAGTTTTTAGGGCATAGCCGGAGAAAATGAATAACATTCGCGGTAAGATAAGTAGGTAACTTGTCTAATATTTTTTTTTCTTGATGACATATTACCCAAGTTAGTGATAGCTTGAGCACCAGTTTGTACCGTACAGTTTCGGAGAACTTACACTGAAAATATTAGTCATAATAAATAACTAAAAATGTACACTTTTGCCCATCGCAATCGTTCGCAGAAACTAAAAACTCTCGATTTAACGGCTGCCTTAAGGCATTACAGTCGCATACACACCTTGAACTTTTAACCGAGTTGAAAAAAGAAGGAGTAGAGTAAAATGTAAGATCATGTGAACGAAGTTTTAGCTAGCCAATTTAATATTTATTTTTTAATGTACCCAAGGTCCAATTCGAGTTTTCTTGTTAAACGTAAAATGTGGGATAAGATAAGATGTCTATCTAATAACGGTTACCAATGTAAGCGAAAATAACAATTCACAACAAAAATATGGCATGATGTATGTAGTTCATTTATCATTCAAACATAACCCGTAAAATGACGTAATTGTATTGTTTCGCTCGCAGGGGGCAAGGGTTGTATGTTGGTGTCAGAAGCACGTAAGTGTGTACAACATTCTGAAGCAATGAGGCTCGACCTGACACTTGACTGACTCCCTTGTTAATTTGTTACAGGAGTTCCACATCCCTCTATATGCGAATGTAGACCACAGAACAGAACAAATAGAAAGCCGTTTCTATATTTGTTCTGTTCTGTTCTGTGATTTACTGAGTTTAATATCATGAAACTATGTAGGTAATAATAACAATCGGTGTCTTCCGTTGATTTTCACACACAAAACTATTTTTTAATACAGTTGCTCAAAAAGTGGCATATTGCAGGGACGTTTAGCGTTCGGGATGTGGGCTATTACATACTCGAGCTTTTTGTTTACCTTTCCCGAACTCGTGCGTTCTCTTTGCCAACTGTCAAAAATGGCGACACGACTTTGACACACTTTTTGCATTGCGAAACGTATGTTTCGCATTACTAATACGACTAGCGCCATCTCTTGATCACAGTTGGAACTTAGTTGAGTTTGTTGTGTTTTTGATATTTTATTAAATTGCTTAATTTTTTCGTAACTGTATTAAAAATAGTTGTTCAGTACACGTGCGGAACCGTCATTGCAACTAGTTCCGACTGTCAACCCTCACCTTCGGCTGCGCCTCGGCTCGGGTAGACATTTGTCGGAACTCTTTGCAATGACAGGCTTTCCGCACTTATAATGAAATATACTATATCACGCATATAAACACATTAACTAAATGTAATAAATGTCGTTTGGTAATGTATTCAATTAGTTATTGTTTTCCGAAATTGACAAGTTTGGAAATATTGTGAAAAGTATATTTGTCAAACCAGCAAAGTATTAGGAAACTAAGAGCAAACGCTCATTTTCTTAGCAACTGTGGCGTGCCTACATTGCCTCTCTAGTTAATATCATATTTTTTTCTGTGGTGTAGGTAAACAGTGTTATACCTACCTACTTCTTTAGGTAGGTACATCCCGGTTGAAGATCGCTGACTGTGGGTAACCTAGCGTTACATTTCACTTGCGTTGATCCGAGTTTACATTTAAGATGAAACCGTCTTTTTACAAACGAAGGTTACATTATTATAGGCAAGAGATACGTATTGAACGTGACACGAGTAGGGGTGGATATCAGACGCGTTTTTACGATGAATATAAAATACAAGAACGGATGTCTGTAAATGTAATCCATACATTTTAAATGAATTGATTAAATTATATAAGGTAGATCAAATTTAATTATGTATAGATATGCAGCGATCAATGGTATTTTTATCAGTTGCTTATTGATGTCATTGGTTATTGATGTTATACATATTTTGTCACGTCGAGAGCAAAATTTAAAAAGGCAATAGAATGATGCGGATCAACCAAAAATTTAAAAACATGTTGACTCGTTCGAATTCATCAATTCAATATCAACAGCGATGATAGCTCAGTGGTTAGTGCGTTCGGATTAAACGTCGCAAGGTGTAGGTTCAAATCCTAACAATGAGCTTGAGCTGTCGGTGAAGGAAAACATCGTGAGGAAACCATAGCATGGTGGTAGGGCGCTCTCTAGCGACCGGCTGGCTAGCTACCACCTTCAAGTTGCAAATCTGTCGCCAAGCACGGTGTGTTCCGGCAGCCCCACTTGAAAGTCAGTTCCCATCCCCATTCCAGGTCGGCAACGCACCTGCATGCCTTCTGGTGTTACAGATGTCTATGGGCGGCGGTAATCACTTACCATCAGGTGTACCACTTGCCCGTTTGCCCCCTATGACATTAAAAAAAAATAATAATTTAGAAGAAAAGTAAAAAAGTAGATAAAAGATACCTAACCTATAATTAAAATGTTGATCTGTGGTAACTATAAGTTACGATCGTACTTTAGAACCAAAACTTCTTTGGGTGCGATATAGGAGAAAAAGATCGTTTATGTCACATTTTGTGCGTATGCACGAGTAAAATATTTATTTATTGATTTATTTATTTAATTCGGGAAACAAACGGCACCTACACAAAAAATACAAAATAAAAAATAACATATAAAAATTTCCTAGACCTAGCAGTTTCCACATATAGAAAATATACAATTATACATAGTATGTAACCTATTTCACTTCTTATATTCCCATTCCAGGTTAAGAGTGTCTATGACCCTCGTCCATACCACCATCAGAAAAAAGCATAGGTACACGTTGTCAGGGGTATCTATAGAGAAGGACATAGACATAGATATACATAGATAATATTTATTCAGGAAGAACAACACAGCATAAATATAGACATCATAGATTACTTTTGGTCCCGGAATTCCCGCGGAAACTCCAAAATTAACGCGGGTGAAACCGCGGGGAATAGTTATGAAATAAAATTAATATAATATAATACACGTGTTTAATTCCGATTATTTATATTAGAAGAGGAATTATTAAAATTTCAAATGAAATCTAAGTGTAGGCGCGGCAGTGACGTCAACGCAATTCTAAACACCACTCATTTTCAATAACAACAGTGAACTACTACAAACATCAAGTAAAAGATGCAATTGTCAATTGTTATAAAACAAATAATTACGCAGTTGCTCAAACTACGCTTCGAGTTTTCGAATGTTTTTATTAGTATGACTATACTCGTATCTACAGAGCTTGTCCGGAGACACTCGACCTACTTTACAATAATAGGTATAGCATTAGTATTGTACTATCATTTGGTGAAGTCCTGGAAGAATATTTCTTTTTTAAATAAAAATAAAAACTATACCTAATTTTTTTTTTATTAAATAGAACAATCAGTAATTAAAGGAAAATTCATTTACCTTCCATTTTTTTTTGTAAGCTGGTTAAAAAAGCTTGCACTTAGTGTACCTAGCTACCTATCACGGTAAATCGACATAAATGTTTCGATTTTGAAATTGTTGTGTTTAGCTTTTCATGATCATTATGTTAAGATTGGATGATAGAACGCGTTCTGTAACGTGCACCTGGACTCTTATTCACTATGACCGTAACACGCCGCATTAAGATAAGACGCCGCAAAAATTGTTTTTCCCTCGAGATCAAAGAAGTTTCAGTTTAAAAAAATACATTCACTATGTGTGTTATGGTATACAGAATATTAATTTCTAATATTTTATCATCTGGAGCGGTCAGAATTGTGTTTCTAGGATGCGCGTTATGGGCAAGGAATGTTGTTGGTCATAGACAATAAGGGCCCAGATTGTAGCCCTTAAGCTATACATATGTACCTATAGACTTTTGCAAATGGCTGTACTTATTATCCAACACTTAATAAATGATATTCTATCTATTGCACTTGAGTATAAAACGTTTTTGAGTTTGAATCCTGAACAATCATGTCTGGAGCTGTACGGGTTCCTGTGTATTTGTATAGCTAACAGGTAATAAGTTTAAGAGGAAACGGGCTAGCTGTTAGACTGAAATTTTCATTAGGTAATCACTTTATGCTTTACCTGCGAATATAAATGGGTAGTTAAAAGAGCTTTTATAATTATATTTGTAACGCTTTCCACGGAATTGCGAGTATCATACCTGAAACAAATCTTTGTTTGGTGTTATATCTAATATTCTATAAATTAGGTACGTGAATTTATCAAATGATCGATATATATTAGATACGTGTATAAGTGAAATAGCACTCATTGTTACTCTGAATAATCTGGAAACCTAAAAGGCACCTATGAATCTGAATTTGGCAGATAGGTATAGTTAATAGAGAGTAGATAATTATATTATAGATATAAGATAACTTAAAAATAACCACTGTATTACATTTACTTTTTTAATACCATAAAAAAAATTTACTTACCTACCTATAAAAATTGCGGCCAATCATCAAAAAGATTGCCCAAAGTAGACGTAAGCCAAAAAAAGATTTTTCTCCCAGAGTTTTCGAGTGAAACCGAGGAGAACACCTAGTTTTACGTGCAGGTACCTACTTAACTAAATAGGAGTCAAATGATAGATGTTAGAAAGAAGAAAACATAAAGTATAGATATCTACCTACCACCTAGTTTATTCTCCAATTTATTAATTACCACTTGTTTGGTAAGTTCACATGTTTAGTGCGCTCGAGTTAATTTTCGTAGGTACCTATAGCTAACAGATAAAAAGTCTTGACAGTTTTCGTCTGCAAGTTCGCAGTTAGCGAGTACAGTTGCGCACAAAACTTCCATTCGTCAGGTCTCAGCTAATGAAAAGTGATGAGCATCTAACGAAGACGAAGTGCCAGTGCGGATCGAAGTAGTTTCGCAAAGAATTATACCCAAAGACATTCTATATCATTGATTATACCTATTTAACGTTACAACTCCTGACACTGGATGTGATTTTAATATATCTCTAAGACGTCAAGGTATATAACAAGTAAAAACAAATATTATTACATTAGTTTAGTTACTAGCAATGATATAAGTAATATTAAGAAAATGACCCAAGATATTTTTTATAGTAGTACGTTGTGGTTCAACTAAAATTACTTTGAAGTTAGATATCTCGAAACTCAAATTTAGAACATGTCGAGTTTCGTAAAAATATTGTATTATCCTACATATTTTATCTCGTAATTAATAATTATTAATTTTATGTAGTTATAACAACGATGAAATACCTACGTCGTTCTCTGAAAACGATTTTGCCTTCCATTTCTATCGAAGAAAGATGGCGTTTACCTTGGGCATTTTGAAGATTTTGCTTTTGCATTATACCTTTATCAACTTTTACTTAGCGTGTCTTAGCTGTTCACGAGTGGTACAATAATTGTAATATATTGTGTAGGTAATCTACACTAATCTATACTAATATTTAAAGAACAAAAGTTTGTCTATACTAATATTATAAAGAACAAAAGTTTGTGAGTTTGTGACGTTGTAGGGGGTAATCTCTGGATCTACTGAACCGATTTTAAAAATTCTTTCACTTATAAGAAGCTACAGTGGTCCTGAGTGTCATAGGGTACTTTTTATTCCGGAATTCCGGAAACCATGAGGGAACAGCTATCTCTTGATCTAATGAACCAATTGATTTGCATTGATTCTTAGTGACATGGGTACTTTTTATCCCGGGATTCCCACGGGAACTCCGAAGTTTGGGAGGTTATAATCTCTGGATCTACTGAACCGATTTTGAAAATTCTTATACTTATAGGAAGCTACAGTGATCCTGAGAGGGTACTTTTTATCCCGGAATTCCCGCGAGTATTCCGAAATTACCGCGGGTGAAACCGCGCGGGTCAGCTAGTTCCATATAAAGTGGATCATAACTACAATAGTAATATGTAGGTAATGTATCATAAATGCCAATGTGAGTATGTTTGTCACGCCTTAACTCCTCAACTGACCATCAACTTTATTCATAGCACACGTTGTCTGGAATACAGACAAGGACAGACGATAATTTTATCCCGGAATTCTGTAGGAACTCCGAAAATCCGTATTCCGTAGAGACCAACTAGCATACTATATTTTTGAACCTTAATTTATTTCCATGCATCATCAAGTAAAAACAATCCATATGGTTTTAAATCCTATTAATACCTATTATAAATGTGAAAGTGTGGACGTTTGGATGTTTGTTACTCAATCACGCAAAAACGGCTGAACGGATTTGGATGAAATTTGGCATGCACGTTGTCAGAGGGGTACAGAGAAGGACATAGGGTACTTTTATCCCGGAATCCCCGCGGGAACTCCGAAATTACCGCGGGTGAAACCGCGGGGCGCAGCTAGTATGCTTATAAAATATTTATATTATTTCTGTGCTATTTGATTATTTATAAGTATACTATTACCTATGGCTGTCCCCTGTAGTTTCACCCGCACTCGTTTTAAATTAGGACCTTCCTACTTGTAAACTATCCACCCACCAAATTACAGCTTCATAGGTCAAGACGTAGTTTTGGAGGATTTCATGTTTAATCAGTGACTGACCTTTCGTTTTTATTATACCTACATATGTATATATATAGGTACCTACTTAGATAGGTGTAATCAATGTTTTTAAAGATAACCCGTCACCAAGATATAGCCAGGCCGCAGCTAGGGTCGGGTTCGAAAACCTTCACAGAGATATTATGTAGATATTATTATGTAAGTACCTAATGTTTATTTTGCGGTCTGTGGCGCGAACCTGCCGAGTGCGGGGTCGTGAGGCGTGATGAAAAAATATTGGAAAAGTTTCAGGCGCAAGCTTTAACGATACTTCCGTTGGTGTAGCTTATGGCGGGCGCAACGTAAACAGGATTTTCCAAACTTAGATCGTGACATTACTTTTTTGAAGTGGATACTTCTTTGTTGGCATGTAATATGGGCAGGCTGTCCAGATATTTTTTACATACTTCTAAGGTATAGCAGAGAGATATAGTAGAGTGTCGACTTTAAAATTAAAATTTCGAAAAAATGTGAAAGTCGGAATAATGTAACCTTTTATATGTACCTATGTCGTGCTCACATCAAATATTTGATCTTACATTATATTTTAATTTTTTATCAATGTTCTAAACCTTATTTTAAAAATTATAAGCGAAGAAGCTTGTTTTAATCAATATTTACTTTCAATCTATCGTAATTTATTGTGTACTTTGCGTCATAATTAGATACGAGTATTATGATGAATGTCTATGCATAAAGTGATATGTAATAATGGGTAGGTGTGAGTTGTGATAAAAATAACATTTTATTTTCATTGAACTGTGAATATCTAGTGACTTTTTGACCGAAAATTCAAGCAAAATCCAGGAAATATCGAGAGAGATAAGTCCACAACTTTATTATGGCTATAACAAGAAAGTAGGTACTACGCAAAATGTTAATGATTAAAAAAATTTATAGACGATACTTACCTACTCATCGAATTAATTTAATGATGATTATTTTGACTTGACAAAACTTGGTTTAACAACCAGTTATAAAGTTTTTTTTTATAATCAGCTTCGTGTGTGGCGAAATGGCTTTTAAGGTTTTTATACTACATGTTATTCCTATATCTTTAATACATAGGTATATACTATATAGGTATATCTACATATTACTTAGTTAATATTGTGACAACTACTTTCAGTTCCAAGTAGTGGTTTCTACGTCATACCTATATAAACTATAATAGCTTTATTTTTCTACGCGTTCTGCATATTTTTATTTAAATACTAGCTATACCATAGATCGTCACCATTGGATTTATAGTTTAGGAACGCAAAGAGGACAAACATTCGTTTCTTTGCACTCTGTGCACTCCCTTGCCTACGTTTAGAAAATAAAAATAAAAGACAAATTCTACTTCACTAACGAAAATTAATTGATGTACGGCAAAATATTGTTTAAAAGACATTACACAAACAATAGAGGGTTCACTCAATGCCTTCTAATGGTGCTCATGGCCGGTGGTGTCACTGAAAGGAAATTAATTTACACGTCGCCGGTCCACTTAGTGGAAAAATTACATAAAATAATTAAACAAGACGCCCTTCTTCGTTAGTGAGGCACCGACGCCCTTTGTTGCAGGTTCTTGACATGGGTTAGTCCCAGAGAAAAGAATGAAATTGTCAACTCGGAAATTAACGCGTGTGAAACCCTGGGGAACAGCTGGTTTATTTATTAACTAGCTGTCTCCCGCGGTTTCACTCGTGGTAGTTTCGGAGTTCCCGTGGAAATTTCGGGATAAAAGTACCCTATAGTATGTCACTTAGGACTACCGTAGCTTCCTTAAGGGAAAGAATTTTCAAAACCTTAAAGTTGCCTTGAAAAGATCAATAAGCCTTGCCTCTAGCAATAAGGTCGCCTTTCGCTCTCTTTTCTTTTTATTTGTCTTAGTTTTACTAGGTATCTCTTTTGGGGCAATAAAGTATATTTGAATTTGAAAATCGGTTCAGTAGATCCAGAGATTACCCCCTACAAGGTAACAAACTCACAAACTTTACCTGTTTGTAATATTTGTAGGCGGGGCAGGCGCGCCACGGTCACAAAGAACGTACTTATGAGCAAACACTCTACAATATTCCATGTAATATCAATTTTGAAAATAGTAGTAGGTGAATACTTAACCATAAGTTATTTGCATATTTATAATTAAATTTTATATCAATATTCAGTTTCACTGCATATCAATTAAATTTTAATTAATTCTTAATTATAGTAGATATGCGTTCACAGTAGTTACTTACTCGTACTCAGGGAAAATAAACATGGATTAAAACCATTAATTTCTATGGGTAATAAATCCGATAAAATATCGGGTGAAAACCCTTTAATGTTACGATTATTACGTTAATATCGACTGTTTGTTTTGTAGTGAATAATGATTAGTGCCTATGTAGTTTTTATAAATTATACGTGTAATAATAAATTATACCAATCATTGATATAAGAAATAATAGGGAAATAAACATTAGACTCCAGTCATAACTTATTATGTTATGGTTATTGCAAGTTTGTTAACCTATCAATGAATTGTCACAGACCGTAACAGTAATAATAGGTGATTATTATTGAATAGCTGTGCCCCGCGGTTTTGCTCGCCCTCTGTATCTATTTAAATAAAAATGAATCGCCAAATGTGTTGCTAAGCCCATAACTTCCAAACGACTACACCAAATTAAACAACTCTTTTTTTTGTGTTCTTTATCGTCGGGACAAGGTTATTATAAAAGAAGTTTGAAATTAATCATCTATAATGTATTATTAAATAATCGGAAAAATCGGAGCTTTTCTAAAATACTAATTGGTGTAAGTAAGGTGTTTTCATTATATTTTTTAATTTTAAGAACTCTTTCGATTATTCTACGACGTCGTGAAAAGTTTAGTATTAAAATTAAAGATATTTGAAAGAAAACAAAGGACGTAGGGAGGAAAGGGACGCAGCAAGTTAAGGTACTGAAAGGAATTCAAGAGAGATTCCATTGTTGCCTTTCTTGGCTTTCTTAAAGATTGACTAAAAATTGGCTTAGTTTCGTCTCATTATTCTTTGGACGATAGAAACTTTAATAAAATTACAGACAACAGTTAAAGAACATAAACTTGCGAGTTTAGAAGAAACAAAAATATTATGCTCTTTAAAAATATTATGCTAATTCAGGTAGCTTGTAAAGTAACTATAGGACTACTAAATATAGGATACGATCAACAAATCGGTTGAAGGCAAGACTTAATTAGTTGACTTATAAAGCGAAAAACCTCTCAGAGAATTGTTTTGAAGAAGGTATATTTTTTAACGAATCATATTTACTAGTTTTCCTTCAAAATTTGTCGTTTTTGTACCTAATTAATACTCAGAATCACACTGCAACAACAGTAAAAAACTGTTGATAAACTTTTTTTGCAAAAATTAAAATATTAGTTTGCGACTTTCGTAGTTATTGACATTCGTTTCTGCCTTTTGCTCCGGATTTAAAATTTTTATCATAGCAGCTGCGTTTTCAGAACTAGCAAAACCTATTGAAATAATTTGTGGTTATTTAATTATTCATTTAAACTTTATGCACATCATGGTACGAAAGACGGACTTAATGCCACAGTGGCATTTTCTGTCAGTCAACTCTACGTGTACCAACCATTCGATCAATCGGTCAAGTTGTTGAGAAGTTAGGTAAACATCTGTACACCTTGACCGACAATATATTTGTTTTATCGATAATGATGGTTCAGAGTTATTATAGGAGTTCCTAGAGAAACCCGAAATTCAGAGGTGATTGTGAATGTAGGGTAACACTTAGTACCTACTAATACTAGATTTGTGAGTTTGTGAATTGTGAATTTGTGAGCTTGTAGAGAGGTAGTCACTGGATATACTGATCAAATTTTCAAATTTTTTTTACTAATATAATGGAATGTCATAGGGTAAGTATACTTTACGGGAATTTACGGGATGTACGGGAATTTCGAAATTACCGCAGGTGAAACCGCGGATGACAGCTAGTTACAAATAAAAACAAAATAATGGTCGCATTTTCGACATAGAAAACCTTGTGGGCACACATCTCGAAAATCATGAAACATTTTCGATACTTTCGATTCTTTGTGCTGAGTATTTCACAACGCCATTCATTTGTCTTTGAAGTTTACAGTTGGGTTTTATTTTAAAACGTCACGAGCAAGCACTGTGTGTGTTCTGTAGACGCGCCTGCGGCTTCCTTTTGGAAACACTTTTGTTCGTGCCAAATGAATGGTCCGAGATCGCTTCTATATACGGATACAAATACATCGTGAAAATATATACTAAAAGCTCTCGTATGTACATTGTACCTACTTGATGTTTGGTTTTTCTTTTTATTTTAAGATCGTTGATTGATTGATACGTATACAATTTGCTAACCTTGGGTATCTGTGAGCAATTTGTGAAAAATTGCCAAAGTAACTACTTAATCATTAGCAAAACTTGATAAAAACCTTGTTTTTATAAGAACTGAACAACATTCACGAAAGCCATTACATTCACATTACGCTCAGTACGTTTTTCGTTGAAGCCAATTACTACACGTACTCAACAAACACAGTAGGTAGTAGGTACATTCATAAATAATTATTACTTAACGAGCTTTCTTAAAGGCAATAAAATATACGGAAGCAATAATTAAAAAGAGGAACATTTAATACGATTTGATTAAACAGGAGAGACTTAGTATATTTTGTATGAAGAAGGTTGTACCGGTAGGTAGGTACAATGAGTTTATTTTGCTTAGGTATACTACTATAAAATTAAATGTTTCTTTTTCCTCTATGCGCTCCTATAGGTAACGTTCGACTAATTGAAACTTGGGTGGGATTTTACAAGAGAAAAGGTTTGTCAAAAAGAAGTAATAAATGGCAAAGTAATCTAAATTAAAACGATTCGAATCAAATCGAATAACGAAATTAGAAACCAGATCCTAGCCAGTAACTGCTAACCACAGGGGGCGTGCATCTATATGTAAAGCTTCTACATGTTTTTTTTTTATTAAATTTTCTATCTATGCACTCTATACGATCCACAAATTTAAACTAAAAAACCACGTTGTACCGTCATACTCAAGCTGTGGTTTCCCCAAGACCGCATGCGGTCCTCCGAAAGCCCTTTGGACCTGAGAGTGACTTTTGACATAATTAAAAAATATAAATCAGCTAATGAAATTTTCGCGAAAATACCCATAGTTATTTTTTTGTTTTTATGAAGAAAAAAAACGCAATGGGGATGTGGACTACTTTTGAAAATCAAAATTCTAATTAGTCCATCAGTTACAAAATAAAAAATCAATCGACACGTATTTTTTTCTTTTTCAAATAAATTAAAGTATACAGAGATAAAGCGCATTAAAGTTTAGGGTGAGGGGGTCGTGATGTCACTAACCGCTAAAACCGCCATACAAACTATCAGAATAGTGACGTCACGCGAAATTTCAACTCAATATATCGCCGTTATTTTTTGATTACTTAAAAAAGAAAAAATACCTGTCCAATATCATTCAATAATCTACAAGACGGACTAAAAAAAAAATTAGTCAACATGCCCATTGTAGCATGCTTGAAATTTCTGATCCACCATTTCCATAAAGCCTCAATAAAGATTTTCTATACATGAATGAGTTAATCCATTGCGATGTAAAGCCCAGCAGTCCAACAAAATTTTAGTAATTATAGTAAAATATTAGAGATTACCATAACAATTATAAGGATTTTTACTAAAACCATATTTCAAATCTTTTTCCACAATCTGTAATAATTTTTGTATCAAGATTAAAGACTTAGTAAAGTGCGAAGGTCACGTTCTTTGAATTGTTCCCAGAACAGCACTAATTTTGTAGCTACGACGCTAATACCCGAAGCTGAACTTTCATTAGCATTTACACAATTCTATCTGACTCAATGGACTAGACACCCCCAACCACCGCCAAGTCACCGAACGCCCCAGGGCAGACCCTGGATGTGAAGTGCGTATGTTATTTGCGCTCCATTCGTATCCAATCCCATTTGCGCAAATAAATAGCATCCACTCAAACGATGTCACATTTTACTCCACACAATAATTATAATGAAATTTTTCACTGTAAAAGAATTTTCAAATGGGTAGCTACAAGATAAATAACCTTTCATAGGTTAACTAACTTTTAAAGGTAAAGTCCATTTAGATGTCACAAAAGGTTCGCTTCGTCATATTGCTGAGATAAATTAAATATTTACTTATTAAGTAAACGTTAGACGACCATTTTTCCTATTCTAGTCAATAACGCACACTTGCGTTTGAAATACCATTCTTTTTGTTTTTATTAGTTGTTTTTCCTTTTTGCGCGCGTATCACACTACACAATAATACATAGACCCGAATCCTTACTATTATTTTCTTAATTTAAAGGTATTTAGCTCTTTAGACAAGATTCATAAATAATATGGTTGAGCTCTATGAAAATTTAGAGAGCCGATTTTCACTTTTTTCTGTAAAATTGATTCAACTTATAAGAAGAAGATTCAAGTTCAAGTTTTTGACATGAGTGCTTAGAACTAAGTACCTACTACTATCTACTATGTAATAAGTTTTAAACTGTGTTTTACTCAACAACATAATGAGGTTAGTGGGTTCTATGACACAAGTTCGCTTAGATTAGAACCCAGGTCACCAACCCATTTGTATCCTACACAGAGAAAATAAAGGACATGTATAGGCGGGGCAGGCGCGCCACGGTTGCAAAGGAAGTTATTAGAGAAAAAAAAAAAAAAAAAAAAAACATACATACAATCGAACATAGAACCTCCTCCTTTTTGGAAGTCGGTTAAAAATATGCTCTAACTTGCCCAAAACTTCTTTTGCTAATATCCCAAGTATATTTTCCACAATATTCCAAAAACTGAATTTTTAAAACAGCGACTAAATAAAACGTAACCCAAAAGCGTTTAATAAATTTATTTACGTTAATAATTGTTTTAGTGTATGATGAATAGTTATGTGAGCGAAAATCATCCGGCTACACTCGTTTTCACCTGTTTTCATACTAAACCAAGTTAATGCCCCTTCTATCAGTTATTGTTTGTTCTGTGGTACACTACAATGTTAGTGTTTTATTGATATTTCATAGGTATAGGTTAGAAATATTCTTACAACGAAAACATTTTTTTTATTATTTTTTTAATGTTGTAACGTGTAGGTTAGATTTGGTCGATTTGGTGGAATTAGGACTCACGAAAATTTATCACTAACAATTATATTGTTTGACCAAACGTAATTTCGGGAGTGCCGCGGTTGCGCGTAGATAGGTAGGTAGGAACCTACCTACCTAAACAGTCGTCAACTCCCAACTGCTAATGAAACCAACAGCGGGAACAAATTAGAAAACAATATAGAACTTTTGGTGTTTATATTACAAGAGGCGTAAAGGAGTTTGTTGAAATTAATTTGAGTTTATGTTAAATAATATTTTTGACTTAATTTACATAACACGATATTTACATAATATCGTTTAGTATTAAATTCAGAAGAAATAATGTGCTTATTATTTATTTATTCAATAAAAAAATGGGTAACATTAGTTTTGATAATTATGAGAGTTTAAACTTTAGGGTTTTAAGCTGCAACTCAAAGCTCATGTCCCCATGCCTTTGATGACTAGAACCAACTAGATGATAAACTCAACCTAAGAATTAAAAGTCAACAACTCAACAAGTAACAAGTTCAAAAAATCACAAAATTAGTGTGACGTACTTTATGAATGACCCCTTGAGACAAATTCACAACAACTTATCCATCAACCAGAGCGAAATGGTTGTAATACAGTTTATACCAGTACTTCACTATTATTTCATAGGATGTTGCATAATACAGGAAGTGAGCAGTGGAGCAGAGCTTTACGTGAACTTCTGACAAGCAGGTTGGAAGTCTGGGGCGGGCGGCATTGAATAGTCATTTCATAGTAATTTGCCGTCCAAAGCATTCCCGTGGGCCTTGTATGGCGAACCCTCGAATAATGTAGGGTAAAGTACACCGAGGCCTCTCTTGAATTTGTTATATGCATACATATAGGTTGCTATCTACGTGTTGGGTCTGTGTAGGTACGTGATATTCAGTGTTCAGTTTTTTTCGATATACCTTATTAATTATATTTGATTTAATTGATCTCGTGGTAATAAAAATGTAGAATCCTACTAATATTATAAATGTGAAAGTGTGGATGTTTGGATATTTGGATGTTTGGATGTTTGTTACTCAATCATGCAAAATAGGTATTAGTCAAATAAGTCGTTCAGAGGTGCGATCATAGATGCATCAATAAACATAAGACAAACACGGTGCCACCAGGAGGCTTTGTAATTTTTTTGCATTTTTTCTTTGTTATCGCTAAGTCGACATTGTACTTGTACTTTGAATTCACCCATGGTTTGAGTCACATGTGTTTCGGGATCTTCTCGGGAATTGCTTATTTTGCCGAGATAAAAAACATCAAATTCAAATTTAAATTCAAATGTAGGTACTTCATTGCCACAAAACAAACAATAAAACTAGCATAAATAATAAGAAAAGACAGAGAAAAAGGTAGCCTCATTGCTAGAGGCAATCTTTTCAAGGCAACCTTAAAGTGATCGAGATAATATTATGTTATAAGTTTCATTTGATTTTATTTTTTTAAATTTTTTTACGTGATGCGCGTTCAGACAAATCAACAAACAGATAAACAGATTGGTTTTTTTGGAATGGTACTATGGCAACTCGCAAAATTTATTGGGTCCACCTTCAAACATTTTTGACCATTACTCATTCTGAACAAACTATTTTAGGGTTGATGTATTTTAAAATAAATAAATAATAATAAGTTGTATCAGATGAAAAAAATTACACTAGTTAGAACAGATACAGTAAGTAGAAAAAAAACTGTCGTTTATTAAACGTTTCAGACTCACAGTTCGTAAGTGCAGCTTGTTGGTGATTTTGTCTAGTTAAAGTGCTATAAACCTGGCAGAATAAGTAGGTACGTTTTGTAGGGTTTTTTTCTCATTTTTATTATTACAAAATGTACTTACCTACAAGATGACATTAAAAAAGCAGTAATTCAGATAAAAACTTAAATTATTCGCAATCCTCTCTCTTTAAGATAACGCAAATGTAGATCATTTATACATTTTATGGGCAAATTACCTTTGAGTTTCTTTGAGACAGGAAAGAAAAGAAATAATTGGTTTTATTCGTTCACAATGTTATCTAACGCAACCAAAGTTTCAAAAAGAAAAGTACCTACGTAGTACGTAGTATATTTATAAGAATATCTACAATATATAAAGTTTATTTAATGTATTTTTTAATTTTTTTATCTTTAAAAATCTCTTAATTTTCGATAATTTTATTTATTGAAACCTTTGACCACAGCACTTTATTGTTTAGTAGCTCGTTCCTCAGTGAGTTATTAAATATTTAGCTAATGGGATGATGACAAAAAAAAATTCAAAATTCTATTTAGTCCGTCAATCAGTAAAAAAATAATACTACACGTGTTTTTTGCTTTTAAAGTTTAGGAGTGGGAGGTCGCGACGTCACGACTAAGTATTAAGTTTACCTCTTGAGGTGTGACGTCACATGGAATTTCAATTCAATGTAGATCTATTATTTTTTGATAATTTTTTTCGTAAAAAAAGGAAAAATACGCGTCCAATATATTTTTTATTAATCTACAAGACGAACTAAAAATCAAAATTTAGTAATCATGCCCATTATTATTTTAACGAAAATATTGTACGTGAAGTTAGATACGTGATATAGAATCACCAACAAATACCAAACTAATAGCTATTAATAAAACCTGTCAAGTAGGTAGATATAAGAATACTGATTGTGAGCTGTACCTAAGCCAGTGGAATGATAATACTCGTATATAGAACCTCTTTAAGGGCGCAACTTTACTTGCCGTGACAAAATTAATTAATAACAAAGTTACGAGTAGGTCCAGACGTCGAGTTAGTGGCAAAGTTATACTTCTCATGCATGAGTGTGTCGCTCATAATAATATCATAGTGTTTTTGCTAAATTAAACATCATAGCAGTCAAAGTTTATCCTCTATTAAACTATATGTAAGTAGTCGCATATTTCACGTGCGTTACTTAACAATAACAGAAATCTCATGGTCCCTTAAAATTAATTGCTATAACCAATGTTGAAACACCACAAAATTGCTAATATTTTTTTTTCTTTTTTAACTACAGTTAGCTATATTAACGAACCTGTGTTAAATTTAAAGAAGGAAAAGTCTCGCGTGGAAAAAGTAAAAGAAAATTTTTCCGTTTTCTATTTGTAAAAACTGCATAAGTACCTACCTACCTACATATAACTTTGTAGACCTACATAAGGATGCGAGATTGCAAATATTCAACAACTTGTTGTGTGATATAGCTGAAGAGTTTGTTCGTTTGTTTGGTTGAACGCGCTAATCTCAGGAATTACTGGTTCAAACTGAAAAATTCTTTTTGTGTTGGTTAGTCCATTTAATAAGGAAGACTATAACATCAAGCTCGACCAAAAATGTTGCAGAAACGGGAAAAATTATTCCTTTTGAGAGCCTACGTTGCGTACGCTGCGTAAACGGTTAGCTGTGGCATATATTTTAGTAGGTATTTTCCTCAAATCACGAGGATGAAACCGCGGGGCACAGCTAGTAAATACTAAAAATAACAATATATCGTTGTTATTATGTATCTTAGGTATGTATGAGAACAGGACGGCTTTCGGCAAGAATTTCATGGCAGTAAATGATTCTAGCGTCCTGTCTTGGATTTCAAACTTTCTTCAATATATACCTACTTGAAGCCATCGTGAATATCGGATGTTTTCTTGTTCCTTCCTGTATTCTTCTTCCTGCTCTTAACAGCCTGGCCACTGTAGCTCCGAGCTCTTCCAGAGTTCGCGAAGGCTAGTGATTATCTTGTACTTCATTTTCTGTACTGATTACACTTTTTACATTTATGAACTGGCTATCGACCCGTTTCAGAATGTTTACCAACGTTAGGTAGATGATTTGGCGCTGGCTTTGTTTTGGAACATTCAATTCAACATGCCTATAACGAGCATAGGTACACTTATTAACCGGCTATGGATTGTTTTCTGCTTTGTACTCATTTAAACCCCTAACAGCTTCTGCGAATTGTTTATGAATCGCAGCTCCCTCGACTGGCCTCGACGGCAAAACAAGCGAAATATTTTTAATTAACTTTTTAAGCAATTTAATTTTCCATTAATTAAGCTCGTCGTGTAAATAACAAGTCGCATTTGTACTGTTTTTTTCTTTTGATCCACACCAATATTTATTAACCAGGTCATACAAAAATCGTAATATAATATATAATATGTTGCGAGTATCATAACGACTAATTTATATTCTATATCTATATAATATACAGAGTGTCCCGTAAATTGATGTCAAGCCAGAAGCAGGTGATAGTCATAACAGATGTCAACAGAAAAATATAAAAATCTTTGCTATGCCAAAAAAGGACAGTCATCAAAAACTGACGAAAGCAATAATTTTTAAAACATCATTGGCATAAACTTAAATTTTAAGCTGTAGGTTTCAGAAACACTATTCAGGATTACATAATAAGAAGAAAATTGAAAAAAGTTAAGGTTTGTAGCAACAGGAGTTAAAGAACCGCAGGGTGTAAATTTTTATAATTTTTAAAAATGAAATTTTTTTTAAAGATTATTTTTTTACGTGTTTCTATTAACAGTTATGACTAAGCCTATCCTAGTTCTGGCTTGACGTCGATTTACAGGACATCCTGTATAAAAATGAATCCCTATTTCCCTAGGTGACGGCATCACGCGTGAACAGCCGGACCATTTTCGCTAGTTAATTCTTTTTGTTGTGTTTGTTATTGTAAGAAGAAGAAGAATAAAATAAGTTTTGAAATCCTGCGGGAATTCCGTAACTCACGCGGGTGAATCTCCGAAACTGTTGAATCGATTTTGCCGGGACTTTCACTGCTAATTAGCTGATGTTATAAGTAAATTAGGCTACTTTAGAGTTCCTGCGGGAATTCCGAAACTCACATGGGTGGAACCGCGGGGCACAGCTAGTTATAAAAAAAATCGAACGTATAGGTAGGAATACCTATAGTTCTCATGTAAAATGATGTCACGAATCAAAATCTTTGTTCCCAATAGTTGTCCGAGATGGACGATAAACATGAGTATGGGAAATAAATAGTGGACAGCCCCGGCTAGAGTAAGCACGGGCTATTTGAGAAATTTATTGTGCGCACTTAACCGCAAATAAATTGGCTGGCACCACGTGAAATGTGCTGTTAGAATCCATTACTTCCGCTGCCTTCGTGTAACTTCTTCAACTAAGTAATTCTGATTTGGTAGCTATTGCTCCGCGCTTTTATCCGTATGCATTCCACTTTCAGCCCCCTTTCCAGCTCTTTTGAAGGTGAAATTTGACAAATGTTGAAACAGGTGTTTGATTATTTACATTGAAAAGTATTTGTGCTGAATTTCAAGTAAATATACGAACATTTATTGCTCCTCATACAAAATTTAGTGTCTCATTATAGCCTTTTTAGTGAGTATTTACGGTACAAATGGAAACTACTCTTCCATGTTTCTAGCTTCGGTTTTTCAGCTGGGCTTAACGCAACATCTTTAAGTAGGTATATCTTAATCACAGGCTCCAGTGATCAAGTTTCTTTACATTATATAGTTTATTGTCAACAAAAAAATTCAATAGTGTTATAAAAATATGGATATATGTATATGTAGATTAGGCTCCAGATCTCCTACTTTCCTTAATTAAAACACTTTTCATGTACTTGATTTGTGAAGATGAATAAATGATATTATTATTACATTATTACATTACATTATAAGACTTACATTTAAGTGAAATAGCGAGTGAAATAGCGAAAAGCGAATATTTCTGAAAGTCTCATAATAAAAATCAAAGCTAGCAAGTCTGTTAATTAATTTACTAACAAAAAAAAGGTGCTGAATAGAATAAAAAACAATAAGGATCAATTTAGGCGAGTCTGTAAAAACGACAAAGTCATGACACCGTTCGCTGCTGTCGTTAATCATGGCCGCCCAACGGAAAGTTGAATGTTGCTATGGGATACTTCAAAGTTCAAACAAACTAGCGAGTGAATGATAGATATGAAGTGGAAAAAAGCCTTCATTTGCCCAGATTGAATGCAGTCAGCGATGATCCTTTGTTTACACATGGTAATATTTGTAAGAGTGTCCGCAACTTGAGCGTTCAATTTTTGTGAATAATTTTTGTTTTCGTCAAAGATATATGTATACAATATCTTACTTTTTATATTGAGATGCGAATAGGATACCGAACATTTTATAAAATTTTAGTATCCACGACTTATGAAAAATATACTCGTATTTTGTATTATATCTAGTAATTAAAGTACCTATAGTAAAAAAGTAGCCATAGTGCAGGAAATATGTAAATTCGTATGAGAATTAGTGATGATCCAACTCGATAGAGGATAACGTTGAAAATATAGCCATGAAATATTGAATGTCCTTTGTACTTTTTTAACCAAAACATTAACAGTGGTAAACTGCAAAAGACACCAAAAGTAAAAAAATATTAATTAATGCACTATTACATTGTTACGACGTTTAAAATAAGACAAACACAGTTACAGTAAAAGTCCCGTTAAAATCTGTCCAGCCATTTCAGAGATTAGCCGAAACAAACAGTCAGACAGACAGACAAAAAATTTAATAATTGTTTTTTTTTTAAGTATCGTAGTATATTTGACGACCCAATTGGCGCAATGGTCAATGCCTGCCCGCTAATCAAGAGGTTCCGGGTTCGATTCCCGGTGGGGATGGACTTTGTTTGATGAACGCAGGGTTCCATTTTCCAGTCTGGGTGTGTATATATATATGTATAGTATAATATATATGTAATAATATGTGTAGTATATACCACGTTTACTTGGTTTCCACGACACAAGCCAATAGCTTAGTGTGGGATCAAGTAGATCTGTGTGTTGTGAAGTGGATTATTATTATTATTATATGTATACTTTCATATCCAAGGAAGCATATGCATGCATTAAGTAATTCCCGCAAGAACTATTTTTTTATAAAATAAGAGTAGCCTAAGTTACTCGTTATAACATTAGCTATATCTGCAGTGAAAATCCCGTTAAAATTAGTCCAGCCGTTTCAGAGATTAGCTGGAACAAACAGACCGACAGAGAAAATTTTTAAAAAATTATCTTTGTATGTAAGTACCGTATATACTTTCGTTGCTTTAAGTAAAAAGCTGTTAATTTGTAATTACAATCAGACACTTAAATTATATTTATTTATTTATTTATACTTATGTATAGATTATAAAGCCGCTCTATCGCAAATTGGACACGCGGCATCATTAACAATAAAGAGGCTGGATTGAAGTCCAATTTTTATAGATACAGCAATTTTGTTCAATATTAACTTCATTACTCAACCCAATTAAATTGATGTATTTGGACCAAACATGATAATTTTTACAATACAATTAAATAAACGCAATGTAAAAGTCAGTTAAAAACAAAATTGGTTGAGGGCCGAGGCGTGGCAAACGGCTCTAATTTTATTGCAAACTGCAATCATTTTAATAAAACTCTTGTATTAATTTTTTAGTAAAATTTGTATGAAACAAAACAGGGATTCAGCTAGACTTTGTCAGATTTCCAACGCAATGTAACAAAGTTAGTTAATTCCGATGTTACGACAGGTAGTATTCGCAGCGCGTTTTAATTTTATCGAAATTTTCAGAGCGAATTTAATGTAGGCAATAGTTTTGATATATTAAAAATAATATCCTAATGTTTTGAGAAAGTCTACATAATTTTAATGTTTAGAAATTACCATGTGTAAACCTTTCTTCAGTCAATGAACATGATATCATATTGTTCTGAATTCTGATCATCTATACATATAAATAAAATTGAAGTGTCAGTTTGAAATTCCAAAGCTTTTCACTAAATACAGGCATATTATGAAAATTTATACGGTACTTACATAAAAAATCAATTGTAAAAATTTTTGTCTGTCTGTCTGTTTGTTCCGGCTTATTTTTGAAAAGGCTGGACTGATTGTAACGGGGCTTTCACTGTCAGATAGCTGATGTTATAAGGAGTAACTTAGGATACTTTTATTTTAGAAATAAATAGTTCCTCCGTAAATTCCGAAACTCACGCGGTTGAAACCGCGGGCACATCTAGTTTAACATAACATTAAAGCGAATGTAATTATATGTAGTTATTCATTTATCATGATACGAATTCAAATAAAAAAAATAAACACTGCTCAAAATTTTAGGCAACCAAGCATACAATTTCACTCCGTCATGTTGTTTTCCCAGGCTACTTCGTGAAACAGTAGATATAAATTATGATGAATGGGGAAAAATCAAAGGCCAGTAATATTTAAATTTCGGTTTTTTATTTTAAAAAAAGCAAAGGTTACCCGGGAAAATCGAGGAGGGTTGACGGAAAAAACTTTTCTTGTTTCGAAAACAATACGTGGGTAGCACACGTAACGTCACGTGACTTAATCTATACTTTATTATAAAGAGCAAAAGTTTGTGAGATTGTAACGTTGTAGGGGTAATCTCTGGACCTACTGAACCGATTTTGAAAATTCTTTCACTTATAGGAAGCTGCAGTGACCCTGAGTGTTACAGGGTATTTTTTATCCCGAAATTCCTGCGGGAACTCCAAATTCCCCGCGGGTAATTAAATCCCCCCCGGTAAAAACCACGGGGGAACAATTATCTCTAGATCTACTAAACCGATTTTGAAAATTCTTTCACTTGTTACAGTGATCCACAGTGATACAGGGGGTATTTTTTATCCCGGAATTCCCTCGGGAACTCCAAAGAATGTGAGTTTGTGAGGTTGTAGGGGTTAATCTCTGGATCTACTGAACCGATTTTGAAAATTCTTTCACTTTTAAAAAGCTGCAGTGATCCTGAGTGACATAGGGTACTTTTTATCCCGGAATCCCCGCGAGTACTCCGAAATTACTGCGGGTGAAAGCGCGGGGGTCAGCTAGTTGAGTATAAACTACGTTTGCTTTTCGAATACGGTTTGCTACTAGGTATTGCTTACTTTATGTGAGCAAACAAAATTAAATTAATACAGATCGTCAATTCGATTGACGGACTAGTAAAATACATAATATATATTACAGCCATATGATTTTTTTATGAAATATGACTAAAAACGTAAATAGTATTATAATAATCATATACATAAAAACGTAATAATCATCTACAAATTTGTCAAGTGGACATAGTTTCCAAAACTACGAAAAGTAACGAAAAATGCTCAACGTGTTCTTGCATGGGGTCGATTTTAATCAGAATTAAAACGGTATACTTAGACTTTATTTAATAATGTGCTCAACCGAGAATCAAATCCATTGATTTCGAAAAAAACACACCTGTATATTATTGCGCTATACCATTAGGATCAAACTCTGGAAAGTAGTGCTAAATTTCAAACTAACGGAAGAACGGAAAGGTGTAATTTTTAAGATTTTTAATAAAATACATGACCACATTGATCATATTAAAGGGCTGAGATAAAAAAAAAATCTTCACATATTTTTCACAGATCACTTTTGTAGTTTTTAAGAACGTTTTTGTGCCACTGAATGTACAGTTATACTCTGGCTATATTTAGTAAATCAATGCCCTGACAGCTCAAGAGTATTTGTATCAGACAATAGTAATTTTCTTGGAGTTCTTCACCACAATCGTTGAAATATTATGTAAGTACATTTTAACATAATATTATAAAGAAAAAGATTATTTATGTACAAAAAAATATTATCTAACTGTTCAGTATTCATAGACAGTTCTGAATTTATGTTCAATGGTTTTTTTTTATAATTAGTAATAGAGAATTAAAACATCCAGATATTAATTTTAGTTTTCTTGGGAGAAGCACTTTTTCTTAGTAAGTTTTTATATGAAATTAGCTCGCGTAGCCGGTTGTCCGGACAGGCTGCTGTGGCGAGGCGGAAGGCTGCTTCGGAATACGAATGAATCAACTAGTAGAGGACAGAGAGGCGTAGGTATTACTTTGTCACGTCAACGGCAGGAAATTAAATGGCACTTGTCAACATTCAGCCCTTAGGAACTACTTATAACTACTTATAATCATATTGGTTTATTTTTACTGTCAGTGTTTACGTTGACAATATACTTGTAAGTAAGTTTGTATATTATCTTCAGAGAGTTTTTAAGGATATACATATTTTAATACTAGCTGTGCCCCGCGGTTTCACCCTCGGTAATTTCACAGTTTTCGAGGAAATTCCGGAATAAAAAGTACCTTATGCCCTTCTCTGTACCCCAGACAACGTGTATGCCAAATTTCATTCAAATCTGTTCAGCCGTTTTTGCGTGATTGAGTAACAAACATCCAAACTTTCACATTTATAATATTAGTAGGATAATAAAAATTTCATATTAATGTTGTCTCCATCGTTTAATTTGCAAATAAAGGCAGCAACTTCGAAAAATATTGAAAGCAGCAATAAATGGATTTGAATTAGATTCTTACAGGTAATACTTATATGTACGTGCTTCATAATTTGGACATCCTCCTAACCTGGTCTTAAATTAAGCTAGTAATAATAATATATTTTTGTTTCTGTAGATATATGTACAATAATTGTACATACTTATGATACCATATTGAACACCTATAAACTAAGCTTGACAAAAATGTGTAGTTAGTATCACATAGGTACATAAAAGTTTCTCCGACGCGGGGATTGAAACCGTGACACCTGGCGGAGAAATCAGGTTCGCTAACCACTATACTAACTATAATGTTAGGCAGCGACCGGTTTTCTAAAACACTATAATTTAATCTATACGCACGTACTGATCTTAAAAATTATATATTTTTTTCCCTTACTGAAGAACCGAAAAACTAAGAATGTTATTGAGCTGGTGTTGAATGGCGCTCAATCAAACGTCTGTTACTCTAATTGTTGAAACTACAGAAGTAGACATTGGCAGCTTTATTGGCAGCTTTGAGCTGCGTTGCGGTACACCATAGCCCCACTAGCAATCTCTAAATGCTTTGTGTATAAGCCCCGTAACAGGCTTACATTTAGTGCACATATAGGTAGTTTAGGTAACTGTAAACCGTAACTGTTGGTAGGTACTGTAGAATAACGTGAATGGTATATTCGAGCTGCAGCAACGACGCAAGAGAAATAAGCTATCGTACAATTAAAACAAAACACGAAGATGTAAATAATTTTACTTTAATTATTCATTAACAGACTATTTGTACAATCAACTTAAATATTAAAGGTCATCATAATTTCTCAAAAAAGAAAACTGAACGTAACGCAATACCAGATTATAATATTTCATAATACAATTGTATGATCTTGGTGAGAATTCCAGCTCATAATTATAGTCATCATACGATCAACAGTTTCAATATATCTGTTGCATTTCAAGTTATTTGAATGATTGTAGTTGTAGTAGAGAATGTTGAAGCGAAAGCAATATCAAGTTCAATACGAGTCTACTGCGATGACCTCAGCTCAGATAACCGACATGTCGTTGTCTAACCCACATTAACATTTAGACGAATTTGACTCCACACCTGATCCGCCAAATATTGCAGTCCACGTACCGAGGATATTGTCTTGATAAACTCTCCAACTGAATACTGAAGATTTCTCGCCGACACGCTACGCGAAGATTTCGAGATGTTGGTAGTGGGGAACAATATCGGGCTTTGAATGGAATATTGGAAAGCGTTGCATCTGAACAACAGCTTGTGTTGACTTTATTCCAATATCTATAATTACTCGGTCATTTTATTTCAGTGCCTATACACGTAGGTACCTACAGTATGTATCGATTATAATTTTGAATCGCGTTCACTACGCAAATGATGGGTCCTGCTAAAACTGTAGCAATAATCCTAATATCTTACTTAATAATATAAATGTGAAAGTGTGGATGTTTGGATGTTTGTTACTCAATCACGCAAAAACTGCTGAACGGATTTGGATGAAATTTGGCATGCAACGTTGTCAGGAGTACAGAAAAGGACATAGGGTAGTTTTTATCCCGGAACTCCCGCGGGAACTCCGAAATTACCACGGATGAAATCGCGGGGGACAGCTAGTACATAATATATAGAACAAACTGAATGACGAGCCATTTACGGATGATCCCTCTGCCAAAATTTGATGTAAAGTTTGTGATTCGTGTTACTTGCGGGCGTATTTTCTTAGTTGTGACCAATGATGCAGCACAATGTAAAGTGTGCGATCCCTTAAGCCACGCACATTTTGGACACAAATTCTATACGTACGATTGTAGTCGTACAAATTGAGTGCGCACTCTGAATACGTTTTATTTAATGCGTACAATATGCTAGTACTGGTTTGGCTGTCGAAAAGTTTGTGCTCCCATAGTAGTGGTATAGAGCTATCACACGACTAATCCATGCACTGTTCGGACAAATTCCCATTACTCTGATTGATTCTCGGCGCAGTGGCACCGTGCCGGCTACAAACACAAAGGTCCGCTGCAATTTGGTACAGCTTTCAATTTGCACGGAGGCACTCGCTCTTCAATTTGTGGTAGACGGGCTATCAGCATGCCACATGTTCGGCGTACCATCTGTGTAACTCACATATTTTCTATTATTTTTGATTTAATTTCACGGGGGGTTTTGTAGAAGCGTTGCAACGTTGTTTTATTTTGAAAAAGTTCACTTTTTAAGAGCATTAGTTTGTATGTTGCCATTTTTATTAAAAGGCTTTTGTATTCGCTTTACTATCTGTTATAATATCTGCGTTTCCGCGTGTGAATTTTGATATTTCCTCAGGAACTCTTCTATGAGTTCAGTAGTTTGAGTGATCTTTATTTCCTCTGTTTGAAATTAAGATGGATCAAATAAATTACACCTATAGAAAAATCGATTGCACACAATGTGATTTTTTGGAAGTGAATCTAGTTACTATGGATGAGACTATGGGTATGGACTGTACGGAGGGAAATTCTCTGGTACGGTTACGTTACCCGTGAATGTGCATTTATACAATTTTCGTCGATTCGATGAACTCCTGCGTTCGAACGGTATTCAATAACCTACCTAACCAATCAAGACGTCGAGACTTGTCCAGTTGTCACTTCTTGATGCATACACGCACGCATTTTTTATATTGAATCAATTTATGGTATAACGTTACTCACATAGATTTGCTTTATAAATTCGACGACCCGATTGGCGCAGAGGTCACCATGCCTACCCGCTAATCAAGGGGTTCCGGGTTCGATTCCCGGTGGGGGTGGACTTTGTGTGATGAACACAGGGTTCCATTTTCCAGTCTGGGTGTGTCTATATATCTGTAGTAAAATATATAAGTAATCCTATGTAGTATAATATACCACGTTTGCTTGGTTTCCACGACACAAGCTAATAGTAGCTTACTGTGGGATCAAGTAGATATGTGTGTTGTGATGTGGATTAATATTATTATATTATTATAATATTATTATTATTATTATTATTATTATTATAAAAATACAACCATAGGGATAAAGGTGTACCTAACTTTATGTACGTACTGCACGGTACATTCTAAATTCGGCAGCTACTGTGAAATTCATGACATGCGCCGAGGGTCTGACTGATTGGACATACACGTAACTTGACTGTAATGATACCAGCTTATATTTATTTTATTGGATAGGTACCTACTAAAATAGTGATCGAATGGTGAATAGTGTTCTAGATAGCGCTTTACAAAATTTTATTATTATATAAAAATAGTTTCAATAAACTTAGTAAATAAGGCGGCATTTTAGCTGTGAAATTAAAAGTGCACACACAATTATAATAAAATGCTTTGTCCTGAATGACTGACTGACGAGTGACGGATCAACGCACAGCCTAAACCGCTGATCGTAGAGACCTGAAACTTGGAGGGTGTGTTCTTTGTATGACGTAGGCATACGAAAAGAAAGGATTTTCCGAAATTCAACCCCTGAGGGGGTGAAAATGGGGGCATCGTTTGTATGGACCAATTACGCGGGAACTCCGAAATTATCACGGATGAAACCGCGCGGAACAGCTAGTTATGAATATTTCACTTCTTGAGCGTGTACACTAGATGCTATTCAACAGCCAACTTTATATTAAGTATCTACTTATTATGTAAAATTCCTATATTTGATGTGAAGCTGAATGTCCAAGCCAGATCTTCATAAAAAGAACAACTCCTTACAAAACTCATTTTCCTTAAGCTTTTTACTCTCTACCAGCCTGCAATATGGTGGATAAATATATTCTCTATAGAATTTTCTAATATAGGTAGGTACCTACCTTTTATAGTATAGCTAAGGGCTTGAAGCGTTATTTCTTTGTTTTCAACAATGTTGATCGCTCTCATTCATGAACTTTTACAATATTCTTATTTCTTCGTACCGACTTATAGCTAATTTATTCGATATAGGTATTAGACAAATTGTTATTGTAATTGTTTCTTGAAATTAATTTTTTCTATATAAAATTTTCGCATTTTAAACTGAAAGCAATTCATGAAGTGACTTAAAACTAATCAGTAAATAAACGCCGATATTGTATTGAAACATATACTTAGTTGAATGATGAGTGGACTAAAATAATAACTTCAACGACTTGTTACACGGTAAGAACGATTTGAATAAAAAAGGACTTACGAGAATCCAATTGGAAGTCACAAAGGTGATAATCTTGCTTTCATTAACATTTATGTGATTTCCGCGAGAGAAAACTTTGAAAGTGAGACGTCGGCACAGCGTCTCCGAGCACACTTCACCAACTCTTGATGCACTAATCTAAATTCAGACTCTCCGAAGTCTTAATGTTCAATGCAGGTGGCTTTATATAGTTACCAGTAGCGCTTTTCCCAAATCCGTGAACTGCTAATTTAAGTCAAAACTTTTAATGCTTTCTTAAAAGTTCTGCTACAATTTGATTTTAAGTAAACTAGCCACTTAAATACCGGATGCTGTTTATCATATTAAAACAAAAACTTCATTCTTAGTTATTATTAGTTATTATTAGTTCATTATTAGTTATCATCATTAGGTATGTTAAAAGTTAAACGGTAATGAAAAGTTAAAGGTAAGTTGTACAAATAATTTGGTTCGAATTTCGATAGGTACCCACCTACTGACGGTTAAAGAGTGGAAGGTTTGTATAAAATATTTTGTCTATTAGATTCTGAATTGTGGTTATAATTGCTATATGCATATAATCTGCGAACTAGTTTTAAACTAACTCTCGATCAATCAGGATTCCATTTTGTGCGAACAAAGCGGTCGGGAAATAAGTTTCCTCGTTTTATCAGAGCGGAAGACATCGCAGGTAAAGCCAGTAATAGAAATGGGAATCTGAATGCAATTATAGCACATTTTAAACAGTTCATCACACGCCATATGGCTACTTGACAAAATTTTTTTTTTTAGTCCGTCGTGTAGATTAGTAAAAAATTATAGATACGTATTTTTTCTTTTTTACGTAATCAAAAAATAACGACGATTCATTGAGTTGAAATTTCGCGTGA
Organism: Zygaena filipendulae; assembly: GCA_907165275.2. Lineage (NCBI taxonomy): Eukaryota > Metazoa > Arthropoda > Insecta > Lepidoptera > Zygaenidae > Zygaena > Zygaena filipendulae. The sequence continues at coordinate 5,465,626 of OU015650.1, forward strand.
CGTCACAACCCGGTGCAGTTTGTATGGGGCTTATACTGAATATTGACGTCACGAGTCCCCTCCACCCTAAACTTTAATGCGCTTTATCTATGTTTATTTTCATTAATTTGAAAAAGCAAATTTGAAAAAGAAAAAGTGTCTATTATTTTTTTTATTTTCTAACTGATGGACTAATTAGAATTTTGATTTTCATACCTTGGAGAATACCCAATTACAATTATTACCACTATTATAGCAATATAGGTTACCTAAATTGTACGTACGAGTAATTACATGTTTATGTGTTTTTGTAAAATGATGTGTTTCTTTAATGTGTATGCAATAACGTATATTTGATTGATTTAATTGATTGGTCACTTACAAAAAATATGTAACTATATTGTTCTGAGATAATAGCTTTAAAAGTTTACCGCGTAGACTTTTAATAGTACTAAAAATGCATATTTTTTAAGGTGTAGGTAAATAGGAAAGCTACGTTAGATATAGACCAATTGATCTAGTAGCGTGACGAAACCGTTTATTTGTAACAAAAGATAGTTTTAGCATTTACCTATCTTTGAAAGTATATGGTAGCAGAGAAGTAGAAAGATAATTGTAGGAAAAGCTTTGCAACCACAATAGTTAATTTGACGTTCATGTAAGCTGTTGTTTTATGCTTCAGATACAAACAACTGTTAGAAATAATGATACCTCGGAAACTCTGCAAAGAAAATTGAAATTCTTCCTTCTTTACCGCATTAATTCCCGCGGGAACTCCGGAATTAATGCGGGGAACAGCTAATCACCGTAAACTACTGTCTACTGTCAGGGCCGTCAGGGGTACAAAGAAGGACGTAGAGTACTTTTTTACCGGAATTCCCGCGGGAACTCCGAAATTACCGCGGATGAAATCGTGGGGGACAGCTAGTTACTCTACAAAACTACATATTGCCGGCGCGGTTTACCCACGTAAACTTCGTGATAGCTTCACAAATTCATAAAAGTTGTCTATCTTACTTTCATACCTCCGTCGGTACAAAAATCACGTAAATTTTTTGCAACGAGAACTCCGCGGGAACTCTGAAATTACCGCGGGTGAAACCGCGGGGCATAGCTAGTCCTAATTCTACTAATATTATAAATGTGCAAGTGTGGATGTTTGGATGTTAGGAGGTTTGGATGTTTGGATGTTTGTTACTCAATCACGCAAAAACGGCGGAACGGATTTGGATGAAATTTGGCTTGCACAAGGACATATAGGGTACTTTTATCCCAGAATTCACGTGGGAACTCCGAAATTACCGCGGGTGAAACCACGGGGCACAGCTAGTAAATTAATATTATTTAATTTTTAATTTACGAGTAAGATGGTATCAACAAATTGCGCCGAAACGCATGTTTGGGGTTATCTGTGCTGGACCCAGACTTGACCCATGTCTGACCCAATTATTATTTATCATCTTTGTTTAATTTTCTAACGTCGATGCTACGATGGACTCTATAACCACCTAACTACATGACTGTATCAGCACAGCCTTGACACTAAAACAATTATAAACTATTATCAGTAATAATAATTTTAATATGTAAATATTTTTAAGATGACAATATGTCAATTTCCTTTTTTGAAATGATCAGTTTATTAGTTATCAGATATTAGAGAAGGTGATTATTTGTTCAATTAACAGTAATTCAACAAATATTGTTGTTAAACTTACATTATGTTAATTTAAAAGAAAGTTGTTTTGTAATTACTTACCAGAAAATATATTTTCGTTTAAAATGAAAGTGAAAAATGTCTAGGTACCTGAAATCAAACCAAAAGAAAAAAATTGGTAAGAATATTAAGTACCTACCCTTATTCTAATAAAATGTATAAAGCACATAAAATATGTAAGATATTTCATAAGAACAAATTATACCGTGAGTATAGGTATATTTATTTTCTCGTCACAGGAAACAGTATAAAAACTTCAGGCATCCAATTTGCTAAAGCTCATTCATGCTTCATCTTCGACTAAATCGCTTAATTGATTGATTCTTTGATTCTATTGAATAATATACATCCCCTTAAGCTAACTTAATAGAGTTTATCGAAGTTCTAAGTTCATCTTCTTTCATCAAAGTTCAATTTTATTACAAGTGTCAGTGGCCTAGAGTACCTACCAATAGAGTAGATCAGCTACTCAAGTGCAATGTTCACTATCATAATGTGGAAGGCAAATACCTACATTGGTAGTATTGAATAGGTGAAATAATTTACTGCTATACAGTATACAGCAATATTGTTACAAAAGCAGGAAGGTGTGCAAATTTTTAACATTTGTGAGGCTCTTGGTGGCCATAACTCACGTGGCGAACCACCTACCTAGCCATTTGTGGGCAGCTACAACTAATTTATGACCCTTTCAGTGCCTCTGAAACGTAACGCGGCGGCATTCAGGTTGGGAATTACAGTAACTACTCGACCTTGCATCAAAACGCCTACTGCCTATACAGCTAACTAATATGCAATAACTTATGACGCTTTATATAAACTCATATTTTATACTTTTATATAAATCTATAAGAGATTTTTTTATTTAAAAGAATAAAAATAAATTTTCTTTCACCAGTGTTTAAGTATACGTATTACTTTCTTACTTTTCTATTGTTATTAAATTGATGTCTTAAAATTTTGTTGATAATATATTGGCATCAAGGTTAATCACCAGCACAGTAAGGCCTGTCAAACTTTCAAAATTATTGCTAATGAAATTCACACGTTAGTTTAGGTCCATTTTGAGGACATAATTCGATTGTAACCACATCAATGATCACTGAATTGAGGAAAACCACACGGACAAAATTAATCGGCTTTATACGTTTTGGTCGAATCACTCAGCCATTGATTATATGTATTAATATATGTATTAATAATCTATCGATGCGGTTATTTCTTGTAATTGTTTCTAAAGTGATATTAATAACTTTTGCAGGATACGAATAAAATTATGAGATAAGAAATTATTATTTCTTTTTTAATCTATTTCATATTTATTTTTACTATTATTTCAAAGTAAAGAAGCGGAACTCTAATGTCAAACAGAAAACTCAAACAAATGAATCTCTCGCATTTAGATTTTAGAGCAGGTATGATTGGGATCGTGCAGCGTCAAAGCTCAACGAAGATTAACTCGATCGTTATCACAGCGTCAGTGCAATGTGTGTTCTGTGTATTGATGCTTGCAATAAACATAAATGGAACTAGTAATTTGTACATTTATTGTAGCAGGAGATTCCCAATTAATGCCTTTATTTTGTCTATTTATAACTAGCATTTACTCACGGTTTCCGTTCAATTGTATTTAGGGAATTCCGTTGAATTTATATTCCACAGAATTATTTATGCATCTATAATATTAGTGTGAAATAAATGAATGAGTGTAAGAAATTAATTTAAGTGACAAAAGGAGTGAAACCAGCGCCAAACGTTGTAAAAAATCCTATAAAACCATGCTAGGTATATTCATACTAAGCTAGCAGTATAACTAGTAGTACCTACATTTCGAGGTACCTATTTTATGTATTATCTGTTACAAGCTCTTTGGTTTTATGGCCGTTTGTTTTTTCTTCATGGATTTTGGGTGTCTTTCTATATAAATGGAATCTGTTAATATAATATTCCGAAATAATAGGTGTATGTTGTTTCTAATGTTTTAGTTTTTAATTACGGCGTTAGCGATAAATTCCTGACAATCTCTTGAACAAGATTATTTATGTGGCGACCGTGACAGGAATTGATCTAATTTTAAGCAAACTGTTGTTGTGCTGTTCTAATACGTTTTTTAAGGCTTAGGTAATTGAATAATACTTAGTATTAAGAAGTTAGTAGTAATTAAGTAAGAACATGGATAATAGCCGAGAGAAAATATCCTAACTACATACCTGCCAATACATAATAGATATTCTCAGGTAGTCAAGCAAACACTTGACTCGGTTCGATATAGATTTATTTTCTAAAGAAACCTTGAATCAAATAAAAAGACCCGAGGAACTAAATTGAGGATAAGAATAACTTTGCTTTATGCTTGGGATGAAAACGACGTTTAGATGTTTTTTTGACGCAAAACTGAATAAGCGAGAGATGAAAATTCAAGAAGAAAATCTACCTGCTTTCTTAGCACAGTCTGTTACACTAAATCGTTAGGTGAGCTGTTTTTTACCTCTTGGACCTAGGTAGGTATTAGAATTTTCTTGGTTTAGGTAACAATTTTTACTTTCTTTTTTTATTTCTCTTTATATTTTTATTTATCATTGATCTGTTTTAATAGTTTACCTACATATTGTAGTTTATGGGTGTAATATAATAAATTACTTTGGTGTTGGTGTCGACATTCAATAACAGTGATACCTAAGATCTTATATTAAATAAGTCTCTGTAGAAAAAGTTTTTTAAACAAACTTTTATTCAAATGTGCCAAAAAGAATAAACCATCCATTGCCATCCAAACTAAACGTGTATACAAAATTTCAGCTCAATGGATTGAAGATATCCGCTTCATAATTGAATTTCAAGATTCCACCCGTACAAACAATGTATGGTTAGTTACATACATACATTGCAAAAGTGTAATTAATACCAGTGCGGCGCCTATAATAATTTAATAGATTGTGTGTTAATGTCAGTCAGTCATTTAGGACATGTTATTTATTTATGAATATTACTCAATTTATATAGATATGGTTCAACTTATCTACTACTATCTTAATTTACTTGGATTATATTTCCTTAAACAAGTCTGATCTTTGTCCTTTAGCACAATTTTATGATGATGACATAATCTATATTATTTCATATGAATGTTAAAACATAAAAAAATATTGTTTTGTTGCATATTTGTGCGAAATATTACTACTGTTAAAGTTTCCGTCTTAGTTTCCTGAAAATAACTAGACATTTTCTACCTAAAATAGGATTTCGAGTGCTTTCTGTTGTTCATTAAATTACGGGTAAGTATAGAGAGTAATATTTGTTACAGTTCAGTAAACAAAATTAAATTAATATTAAATTATACTTTGAAAACAACGAAAATATGTATTATTACAAAGCATAAAGTAAAATATCGCAAATTACTAAGTAAGCTCTTGTTTAAAAACATGAGTCAATTTGCTAATATACTGCCTGTCCCCGCGATTTCATCCGCGGTAATTTCGGAGTTCCCGCGGAGGTTGCGGGAAAAAAGTACTATATGTCCTTCTTTGTTCCCCGCATTAGTGCCGGAGTTCCCGCGGGAATTCTGGGATAAAACTATTATCTTTTAAGTTGGACCATATTATAAATGGTTGATGAAAATTTTATCAAAATCCGTTCAGTAGTTTTGGAGTCCCATCGCGGACAAACAACGTGACACGTGATTTATTTATATTAAGAAGATTATTATACTAATTGATGTTGATTTAGTAATGCGTAAGTAGTTTCGTTATTCGTATTATTCGTATTAACTATTATCTTTTTCGTTATTTAAAAGTTCTTACGTATGATACCTACATATAAAGGTGTATTTTTTTTTCCCCATCAAGCGAGTGAAAATTTAACCTACATTCTGACTCGACACTTCTCGTCGAGGGTCTTCCCGTGTGGAAACATCATTACCATCATTTTATGAATATTATGCGAGAGGTTTCCACTGTTAAACTGAAATATTTATACGTATACCTACTTATAATATTAACATATTATTTACATACAGTGCAGTGGCATTACGTTAAAGGAAAATTATATTTTCATGTGATAAATATTTTTTATCAAAGAAAACTTACTATGATATTCCAATATTATTAGTTATATTTTTAATTCAATTAAATTATAATAGAAACTCGTTTAAAATATATTAAAAAAACAAGAGGGTGTTTCAATCAGTATGTAGTTACCTATACCTATGCGCAAGGATTGAAAGTATATTAAAGGAAATTGGATCACTATGGTTAGATTTCCTAAACGAATTTTAATATTGTTTTGTAATACCTCATATCCATATAATACAAAGGAGAAAGATACCTTAAAAAGGGGGGAAGCACATTATCACGCATCTGATAGGTATACAACGTGTTAATCAATTGATTGAAAACTAGAAAGTAGTTTGTTCAGAATCGACTTCCAAATCGATCGCATCATGTTTTGATATAAGTTATAATTCTTTCCTTTTTTACTAACCCATATCTAAATTTTATTAATTACTTGCTGTACCCCAAGGTTTCACCCGCGGTAATTTCGGAGTTCCCGCGGAAATTCCGGGATAAAAAGTATGCTATGTTCTTCTCTGTACCCCTGACGACGTGCATGCCAAATTTCATCCAAATCCGTTCACCCGTTTTTGCGTGATTGAGTAACAAACATCCAAACATCCTAACAATCCAAACATCCACACTTTCACATTTACAATATTAGTAGGATTAAATAGGCAATATTTGGCACGTACGTCGCCCGGAGCAAAAAAGTCGAATCGGTCTTTGACACGTAGGCACGGGCGTAGCGCTTGAAATTTCGTAGATGGGTCACCTCCAAACTGATGTTGAATACCTAAATTTTACACTGTTAATTTTTTCGACATAATTTAGATTTTAATCATATTATTGTTTTTTTTTTAAATGGGACCGGTTTTGGGTTTGCCAGCTAAACCTATTATATTTTTGGTAATATGAATTTCCCACGGAGGTTAAATTGCTTTAATTTTTTTATTTTTTATTTGTTAGCATGCGTAGACGTAAAACTTGCATTATTTCTGTGAAATTACGGCCTGTCAGGGCCATAATATACCTATAGTATATTTTTTAAATTGGTATGTAATTTGGTTATGAAACATTTTGCCAACTGTAAATTAGCTTTTTTTAATCACTCTCGGGCAACTTGAGAAAAAATAAATTACAATCAAATATTAACTCATTAATCTACAAGACATGAACTGTCATGCAGTAGTTTCTAAGAATTTAAAGAGTGTTTGTTTGTTATACGCTGAAATAATACAGGCGTTCTCTTTAGGGCTTCAACACTGTTTTCAAACAAACAAGCCGAGTGGATGGCGACCACCAATTCGAATACAGAATAAACAACCACAGGAAGTTATCTAAGTGTATCTGCTTATTGCTGACTCCAATGCTCTGTTTGAATTATTTATGTTGGATATTTGCTGATGCGTTCTTCCATAGGAAACGAAAATGTTCGCTGAGAAAACGCTTAGGGAAACATAAAAAAGCACTTTCTGTGTAACATATACCTACCTAGATATATGTGTGTAACATTATCGCAAGCCAGTTACCGCGGTTTGCATGTGAAGCGAACCAAGCACCTAATATTGAATGAATGAGGTATCAGTCGGTGGGTTTCTTGAAGTTATACTTTTTAATTTATTTCATTTAGTTAAAAACGAACTATTTGATCAAAGGATAACAGTGCAACACAAACTTTAAAAGCTTTTTACCTTGGCTTTTCTTGCACCGAATGTTTGTTTTTTTATCATATTGACAATAATATTTTAATACCACGGAAGTGACCATCATGAAGTCAACGGAAATGACGCGCATGGAGTTGGCAATGAACGCAACATTTAATTATTCACGTAAAAGAAGTATCTACCTACTACCATTAAAAGCTAAGTGGTCACCGAGTCCTCCAGCAGTTACACCCCCGCGAATTTAAAGGCTCTCCTGGAACTTTAAAAAGTATCCTATAATTTCACTCATTGTCAATGTGTAGTTTCTTACCAGTAAAAGAATTTTCAATAATGGTTCATTTGTGCCAGAGATTAACCCTTACACTTCTTTATCATAATCATACATAATCATACATACTATATATATTATATTTATATAAAGGTAAAAATGAATCCCTATTTCCCTTGGTCACGGCATCACGCGTGAATGGCCGGACCAATTTTGGTAATTCTTTTTTTGTTATTTGTTATTTTAAGGAGAAGAATATGAAATAATTCCTGCAGGAATTCCGAAACTCACGCGGGTGAATCTCCGAAACGGTTGGACTGATTTTGACAAGACTTTCATTGCTAATTAGCTAATTTTATAAGGAATAAATAAGGCTACTTGGGACTTCCTGCGGATATTCCGAAACTGACGCGGGTAAATCCGCAGGGCACAGCTAATATTTTATAAAATTCATCGTACAGGTAGAGTCGAAAAAAATAATTGTGAGGCTGTTGCACAAAACATTGATACAGTGTAATTTGCGAGAGTAAATTTCACCTGCGGACCATTCTGCGTGTCAAATATCAGACCGTTAATCGCTTGTATGTTTGTAGATTAGTCGCAAAATTTTCCCGAAAGCAATTTTGTCCGAGTCGCGTGTAAAGTTGGGCAGCATGACACACAGGTTATCGGAGCGGGTTAAATCTCGCGGGCAACGAGCGGCGCGGTCAACTCAACCCCCAGCCAGGAAAATTGTGTGTCGATTCACGTTGCGATTGCCCCACTATATTGCCGACGACGAGGGAACAACAAGATAGTATAAAAGAGATGTCCAATCACATTGTACACAGAGAATTGCAATTTTATTTAAAGTCGCAGATAGGTATACGATACGAAATTGTGTAAGGTTTCGATTTCAGTTACGATTCTCTTTTTAGTATTATCTATATGTGGCCGTTCAAGCAACAAGGTACCAGTAGAAGGCTATTGAGTTATACTAGATTCGGTATCTAGAACGGTCAATTGATATTAATATTATTATAGATATACCTATATTATAACTTTAAACTGACAGCGTGCTGCTGAAGAGTTTATTGCGCAGCTTCTTCTCTTCAGCCATAGCACTAGAAGCTGTGAAGAGTGGAAATTTTATGGGTGCTGTCATAATAACTGTAATTATAATGACGTCAAAAAGAGTCACATTATGGGCCAAATTTGAATAAAGGATTTGACTTTGATAGTATGGATTGAAGAAATATTCAAAAACCATCACAGTTTTTTTTTTTAGACATTTGAAGTTGAAATTCTGATAAAGCTTGATTTGAGAATAGCATTAAGTATAAAAGTTTGATTGAAAAAAAAAACACTCTTCTACTTGCTGGTTACATGGATTTTTATATATTATTGTAGATTATGATATATGAAATTGTAGAAAATTGACCATTTATTAATAAATAATTTGATTAAAATCGCGGACGCAATTTTTCTACCCAACTTTACAAAACCTCTTACCTATATCTCGGAAACTAAAATGCCGAGAACTGGTACCTTATAGCTTGGACGCCCATATATTGTAGGTAATATACATTTGAAACGGATAGTATATTCATGCTTTTTCGCCTTATATATGTATTCTTAAAATATATGCAAGTGCATAGCTGCTGATAGCTGTTTGCCTAATGTAATTTTACATGAAAAAGTCTTCTATAAAATCTGTTGGAAACTGATTACGAAAAATGAGAAAGAAACATACTTAATGCTTCTAGATACAAAGTCAACCTATACCTACTAAATCATTTGCGATTAAAAAATCATGAATGCAAAAGTAACGTTCCGTTCCTATATGTGGTAACAAACAAATTGTGCCCTTTATTTGTATAGATTACAGTGCAAAGCTCTCTGAAAGATGGGCTTCTTGCTGCGATCCATACCAATCGTACCGACGATTGCAAAATAGTGTAGGTAACCCAAATTTTACAAACACTGCCCTTTTCTATGTGGACAGGCTAAGCGTTTGACCACAGCTTACTTGATGTTATATGATGCTGTGGTTAAAGATTCTAAACACACCTTGCCTGGAATGGGAACTGGCTTTCAGGTGAGGCTGCCGGAACACACCGTTAGATGCTTGACGACAGTTTTTCAACTTAAAGGCGATAGCTAGGTAGCCGGCATAAGAAAGTGCCCTAGCACCGTGCTGTGGTGTCTTCATGACGTTATCCTTCACCGAGAGCTCAAGACCATTTTGTTGAACCTTCACCTTTCGGCGTATGATCCGAACGCACTAACCACTGAGCTAACATGGCTGTAATTTACAACACTAGTGTTATCTTTTTCATACTCTTAATGGACGAGGTGTCTAGGTATAATACCTATAAATCTTTTGTTATTTTTTTACCGTTTCACGCATGTGAATGGTTGTACTTGTATCCAGCCGATTCCGGTAGGCGGCGTCGGGTTTGGCGCCCTGCCAGCGCCCGCCGAGCGACAATGTTACGGTAAACACCGCGACTTCGCATACGTTGCCTATGGAATCACTGAAGCATTTTGTTTATTTCTATAACAAGTAAATAGTACAAACTAGTGTACTTGGTTTTGTTTTCAGAGTTGATTAATTTACATGTAATAATGTAGCTCTCGATCTCTCAGTAACACATTTTATCTTAAAAGAAGGTATGTAAATACTAAATACCTATCGCTATATTCCAATTTTTTTGTTGTCCACTAGATAACTCAGAAGTGATCACTCCTTAGTTGTAAGAAAACCCATTAAACTTTTTTCGGTTTTTGACATGCCTTTTATTATTTTTTGTTGTTAAATGAATCATTTTCATTCGTTTATAATAATATTACCAGCAATAAACAAAATTTTAACAAAAAAAAAACCGACTTCCAAAAACACAAAACAAAAAGCTAAAAATAACAGAATACCGATTTAATCCAAAAGACAAAAATACACGAAATATTATTATTGGTATGTGCTAACTGATCGGTTTGAATTCGGTGACAAGCCCGCTAGTGTCTGCCCACTTGGGTTGCTCTGCTCACAACGAGCTCGTGGCGGGAGTGGACTTAGCCCATCTACACAATATCTACTCTATATTTGACTTGTCACCAACTTCAAACCAATCAGTAGTAGCACAAACCAATAATAATATTACGTGTATTTTTGTCTTTTGGATTAAATCGGTATTTTGTTATTTTTAGCTTTTTAGTTTTGTGTTTTTGGAAATCGGTTTTAATTTTTTTGTTAAAATTTCGTTTATTTTTCGCTTTTAAGTTAGTTCGTAATTTCTTAAGTTACAATAGCCTAATGTCAAGTGCTCATCACCTTTTACAAAATATTGCTTTTCCCGATGCAGGGACGTTAATTTTGGAGTTCTCCTGGTACTTCACCATCAGTTCCACTTCATCATATACATTGTGACGAGCATAAATTGTTTAGAGAACACATTAAAGTTAACGAAACCAGTGAAATACCTATTATTGAGTAGTTCCGATGACCATCTGTGGTCTTCATCAACAGTTCAGTTCAGTTCCACTTCTTAAAATTTTGCTTTTCGAAAGCAAATGAAAGATTTACTTTAAAAAATACCCAAATCGCTATAAGTGTGCCTATAATTTTTGAAGAGTTCCCTCGATTTCTTCAAGATCCCATCATCAGATCCCGACTTGGTGGCAATGGGACCTAAGTTGGAGTATACCCTTTCAATCAAATAAGAATTTTCCAGATCGGTCCAACCGTCTCCTTTTTGGGATGTCGGTTAAAAATACGGTTAAAGTTATTGTGATAAATGCTGTCATAAATGATTAAATTGAAAATTAAATATTATATTAAAATTATATTCTTTTTAGTTTTTACTGGCGGACTCTATAACTGAGGTGCAAAGCAGCAAGACAGGCTGGCTTAGGTCAGATTTTCATATTTCCGTGTTGATATTTTTGTTTTCCATGCCGTATTTTTAATTTTATTCACTAATTGGGTTCTTTTGACGATTAATATAAAGATTGGTTAAGCTTCGAAACTAACAAAAAATTCCACCTAGTCAACTAGTAAACTAATATTATGAAGGGGAAAGATTTGATTTTTCGTTTGTTTGTTACGATTTAACTCAAAAACTACTGGACCGAATTCAAAAATCTTTCACCATTAGAATGCTACATTATCACCGAGTAACACAGACTGTATTGTAACTCGGAATTCCCACAGGAACCCGCGGGGAACAGCTAGTATATATAAGTATCATGAGTATATAGGTAAATAATATTAACTCATGATACGTATTAGTATATTACTACTGTTTCTACTAATTGTCTATTAGTATAATATTCATGATACGTATGCAGGCGTATTTAAAAAAAATCCCATTATAATTTTGACAGTCGCTCAGATTTATTGCAATAATAATAAAGTTCTGTCAGTATTCTGCAAAAACATTAATAAAACGCCCGCACCAAATACACACGAGAATCTTGTGAGAACGCGAGAAAACCACGAGAACGTAAATGTGGAGCCGATGTTCTCCGCCGTTTTTCGTGGTTTTCTCGAATTCTCGCTAGATTCTCGCGTGAATGTAGAGCGGGCTTCATATTTTGACATGTTGCTAACTGCAGTTTCCAGTTTGCAACAGGTATGTGCCGAAAGGAATAGGTTATGAAGGCACGCGAAACCAATGTAGAGCAAAGAGGGATTTACTTTCTTCCGAGACACACGAAACGCCACTTTCAGCAACGTTTAATTGGATATTACTTCAGTTCTTCCGAAAGATTTAGTACTTTCACTTTTGCAAATAGTGCATTCATCCAGCGTCAAGGTACCATACCAATACCATAGATGGCATAATATAGTGATGATACGAGTGCAGAAAATAGGGGATTGGTAACTAACGAATATTTTTTGGTTGGAAATTACTTTTTATACCATACATAATTTTACAGTGCACTTATGAAAGGGAAATAATAATGAATTCAGATTAAATAATTTAAGTCACGTAAAAAAAATGGCGGGGTCCCTGTGTTGGCGGGCAACCAGTGAGAGCCGCCCGCGCTCACATAGTACTGGTATTTCAAAACGCAAAGGTTTTACATAAACAGCCAAATTATGTGCATATTAAGTAATAAAATATGAAAACCGATTTAAAATTGTTATACATAATAGAAAAAGTCTATCTCAAAGACTAACTAAAATATTTTTGTAGTCAAATTTAGTGATCACGAGTTACCTAGATTAAATTGTGGTTTTAAATTTTTTAAAATTTTCTAAATTAAATTGTGGTACTGTTTTAAATTTTCTCGTTTCAGAGTACAATAGTATGTTTAAATACGCTTTCAGTCTCTCTCATTAAACATAATACAGTTAAAATTGGAGTTTATCTTCCTATAAATTGCAAAATCGTTCTTGAAGCTTTTGACGGATACCTGTTACCTGTGTGAACTTCACTTCAGGACTCTCTCGGGAACTCTTTGTTCCGAGATATGAGAATCCTTTGTGTTAATACAGGACGTGGTTCATCTGTGTGCTAATTGTTACCCAAGTCTCTTCGGCAGTTTACCTTTGCGTCAGTGATTAACAAACATCCAACTTCAAAATTCACATTTAATATTGTGAGGATAAACGTCAATAGCAAGTACTTGGTAAGTATTTTCCACCGCTTAATCGATTGCAAAATGCGTAGGCATCGAAGACGTCACAGCTCATGGAGGATTGCGGAGGCGTAGGTAAGTATAGGTACCTACTTCAAGTGGGTAGATAACGCATGAAGGAGAAGGGTATTTGTTTAAAACAACCAATAGGTTAGCCAAATAAACACAAATTCGTATCTTATGTATTTACTTTCATACTATTACGACTGACGACCGGTTTGGTGCAGTGGTCGCCATGCCTCTCCGTTGATCCACAGATTCCGACTTCAATTGCCGGTTTGCCGGTTAGAGCGGACTTGGGTTTGTCGAACAAAGAATCCCCTTTCCAGTCCAGGCGAGCTTATATATCCATAGAATAATATACTTATCTTCTATTCTATACGTATATCAATGATTCTATACTATAATAAAAGAGTAGAAGCCGCGATTCTGTACATTGAATATTTTTAAGAAAAATTGACAGGGGGCAATAAAAGAAGAGTAACTAACCACAAAAAAAAAGTTTTTAAAATTCTTTTCTGTCTGTCTGTCTGTTCGCGATAATCTCCGAATCTACTGAACGGAGTGTCATGCGGTTTTCACAGGTAGATTAAGCTTAGCCTGGAGCTACATATAGGCTTTGTTTCATTCAAATCGGGTATCGGGAAAAGAAGTTGTTACATAAAAACTTTTCGCGCGGGTGAAACCGCGGGGCACAGCTAGTGCATAATAATATGTAGTATATATCACATTTCCTAGTATTCCACGACACACACTTATAGCTTTAAATAGTGTGTAGGATCAAGTATACTTGTGTTGTCTATTATTATTACCTATACCATTATAATGAAACTGGTGAGTCTAGACTCTAGACGTAGGTATCTATACCAACTAAAAATAAACGCCAACAAAAAAAAAATGTTATAAATGTGTCTCGTAGGTATAGCGTAGTCATTTTAATCTTCATAACACGTCATACCATAGGACGTAAAGGATTATCTACCGAAAGATATGAAATTAAAATTATGCAAATACACCTCACAATGAGCGGTAGTAAAATGGTTCTAACGCAATGCTCCCCGCGACGCGACTTGTTGTCGTAATAAGCAAACAGTATTACCCGCTAAGTTCGTAAAATTTATGAGGCGGTTACTCGCAAAGATGTAAACAGGGGTCTATATGGTTATGGCGAATAGGAACGAGTCAGTTTATGAATGCCGCGCTCTTCTATGTTAGTAAATAATCGATAAATAATAAATTACTCTTTAATAACTTACATCAGAAGGAAATGCCTACATGATTGTATGATTTCTCAATAAAAAAATACAATTTATCCATATATTAAATAGTAAATACCAACCAACCAAATAATAATATTATGTATATTTTTATGTTAAGTCTGGAACCAAATTGAATGTAAGAAAAAAGGAGAATTCTCGTGAATGAATAAGTTAATAAAAAAAATTGCGTGAGTGTCGTGTGGAACACTCGGATAGAACAAAATTTCTGCGCCTCGTAGTTTCCTTAAAAGAAAAACCAATAATAATAATCATTCTAAAAACCATTATTGGCTCGCACCTCTAGGTTTGACGCTGTGACGGAAAATTTATTGCACACATGAAGCGACAAGCCTAGCCCCTATCCGTACCGTGCGATAAAAACTTCGTACTAAAAAAAAACTTCAAGCCATAAATATTTCTAATTTCATAATTCAATAACTATGACTTAATTATAAATGAGAGCCAAGTTATGAGAATAATGTTAGTCCGCGTAATTTACATGCTGTGTATGTTAGAGCCATAACTTTACCTAGCGAACCGCCGCGCGCCGCGCCGACGTACCTATCTATAATTATGCCAAAAGAGAAACACTGGGGTTGCTATAGGTAGTAGGAGTAAAACTAACTAGTAGGTATAGTTCCAACCATTATAGTAAATTATAATCTTCTAAGATATTTCATTTAAAAATAAATTGATAGTAGGTATATATAGAATAAGTAAATTATTATTTTTTTTAATTATAATTCCACAGTATTGCAACATCATCGTCATCATATCAGCCGAAAGACATCCACTGCTGGATATAGGCCTCCCCTATACTTCTCTCCTCCAACATACTCGTTATTTAATACAAAAAATGTTAATTAAAAACTGCAAATAGTGACAATTTTTGAGACTTTTTAACTTTTTAATAGGTAAAATGCTGCATAATTTATCAAAAGTGCTAACTTCACCCTATATATTCTATAACGGATTTATTTTGAAACGAAATATCTTTTAAGATATCTTTTTTATAAGTTGTTGTTGCTAGGTTCACCACCAGGTGATACCAATTCACCTTAACATTTTACCCCACAAAAAAATCAATAAGCATCAAAACCAGACACCTATATATAGAACAGAAGAGAATAAAAATAAGACTGACATCCTTCAAACTCGACTATTTAATATTTCAGTGGGCGCTGGTTAGTCGCACTGAATAAATTCCACGATGATTTTAGCGGACTTCGACACAGTAGATATTATGAAAAAAATAGCTCTACCAAAAAGATTTGTTTTAAAAACCTGAAAATGAACGTTGATTTCATTTAAATAAAATGTGTAATGAAACTTCACAATTTATTTCGTATAGGTATTGATAAGAATTTTATTTTATCTCACAGTGATGGGTACCTATAGATGCGAGTGGTTTACATTAATAATTTCTACATACTGTTTCATATGTTCGTTTACAGTATCCATGTTTCTTATAGATTTTTTCATTGATTTCTCGACATTTGGTGTTTGTGTTGAAGAATCTATACATAATTGTTATTGCTTGTCGATAGCTTGGTCTTTTGGTTGGTTGGTGGAGGGGTAAAAGTAATTCACCCTCCACTCACTAGTAGATAAAGACTTGCCATAGTAGTTTATATTCTGTACACAATTTAGAAAAGCGTGGCATTGCATACGATTACCACATTGCCATAATCTTTATAACAACAAACACAAAGGAATAACGCTTAGCGTTCATGTAAATATATCCGATATTCACAAAGTTCCGAAAAACAATGAAATATGGATTTCCGGGAGCTCTCTTTATATGCAGAATGAAATAAAATCGTAATCAAAGCAGCGGCAACATTTGCATCTAATGGATATTCAACCAAAGTTATATTCCACCACATTATCTATCTATACCTATATAAAATATTTTATGAATACATTTATATGTATTATAAGCCGGGAGCTATAGTGAGGGAAAATATAAAATCAACATGATGAATATATGGTGTTCGTGTATCGAGCGGCTAGGAATGAAACTTCATTTCTTTGCGGCACAATATATCTCCTGCATGACATGCGAAAACAATAACTTTCCGAGAGCTCGCACAGTCGACACACGTGGAAACGAGGCCCCAGTACATATACTCTCCATCTCCAGTCGACCCGCGCCATAAATAAGGATGCTAGAGCGCTTTACACACGACCTCCATTATATCGATACAAGAGTGCTCCACAATTTGGTCAGCTTAGTTCCAAATAAGGCTCAGGCATTTATTGAGCAATCGAAATCATTGCTCGGGTTTTATTGGACTCGCTATACTTATTCCCGCTGTGACCTAAAGCTATTTGCACGGAAAATCGTTTATTTACGTGTTTTATATTTTGTTTTTCCAACTTTATACTTTGTACGATTCAACCTGTAGGTACCTAATCTTACCATTAGTTCTGTTTAAAATTTTACTTTTCGTTGCTCCCTTCTTTTATGCAGATAAGGTATAAAATACATACATATTAATACATACATATTAATTTGTCTAGCAACAAGAACGTAAATATCTAAACACAAGTTATGTACTAATAGGTAATAATAGGTAACCTAGAGCTGTTGGAATCGGATCAAATAAGACGATAAAGCCTTTTACGAAAGTTGATAAAAATAAAACGTGAGTTTTAAAATTTCAACACGATAACAGTTAAGAAGACAACTTGTCAAAGAAAACTGGCTTAGAATAAAAGCCAGGCAATACCGCCATCCCACTAGAGCGATGTTACGGTCGAGTAAAACCAGTTTACGGTGTTCACCCGGGGCTTGCGCTTAGGAACTTTATCTATGAACCTGAGAGCAACGACGGCATGCATACGATGCGATTGCATTTTTCAAAACGCCTTCTTTTAACAATGCATCGCGAATACCAAGTTTGAAATGATCAAATTTAATGTCGATTCTAAACTATGTACGTATTTCAGGTTTACTAGAAACTAAGTGTTCCCCGTGGTACGGATAATTTCGGATTTCCCGCGGGAATTTCGGGATAGAAGTACCTTATCTTTATATATATATAGTATCTCCGTACTTCTGACAATTTGTTAGCAAAATTTCATGGTGAAAAAACGGTGCAAATCAGCGACTGACTGAACGAGTTAGTGAGAGTACGCGTTCGTAGTCGTAGTCTTATTCGTGGCGTATTATTATCTACTGGTTGCTAACTGATAGTTCATAGTGAGCGCGAACTATAAGCAATTTAAAAAAAAAATGTAGAAGTACCGTTATTTTAGTCATCGAGATCGACTTTTCCCAAAAAATGGGTAGGTACCTACTCCTTTAAAAAAAAAACTTCATATCAGGGTTCCGGGCACGGTAAAAAGTAGGGTGGGCACACAGTAAAAATGTTTGGGTAGGTATCTATAGGTAAGTACACGTTTACCCCCACAACATCGCGTATTTTCGAGGTAGCTGGATGAAAGCCAGAGACAAGATACAATGTTGTTATGAGATCGTAGTGCGGCGCGAGGCGGGGCTTACCTACTGTGCTGCCATTATCTTTTTTATGGCGGTACAACTTCATTTGACTTTTATCTTATGCTGACACTATAGGAATACCTCGGGGTCTAAAAGATGAACGAGCAAGTGGAAATAACACCTATAAAATCGAAAAAAGTTGTAAAACGTTCATTTTGTGAGAGGCTCTGGTCCCATAGAATCTTTACTAAGCGACTAATGCTAAATTTCTTCAACCAACTACACTATAAACACGGCAGTGGTGGTTGCGCACACCCATACACATTGCAAGCGGAGCAATAATAATTAGTAATTTTATAATAAATAACATGTTAATCCACATAATTAGAAAGGATTTGAGAATTTACGTCGGATGCAAGTCACGCATTCCGAGCCTCAATACATCCGTGTTTAATACTTTTTTTTTCTGCACATTGTGAAATATTCCGGTTTTGTCGACCAATTCCTATCCAATTTGCATTTCAATCGGTAGCTTCATGTAAAAACATGAGGCTGACTGAGCACGCCGCGGCGCTCGCCGAGTTGGGAGCTTATGAAATAATGTTACACTGCCCGTGCAAACACATACAGTGCTATTCTTCATGCGAGCCTGTATAATTTAACGCGCACTCACCAAAAATTTTCGCTATAATTTACACAGAGACAGAGCCGAGTGGAAGAAGCGCTATAAATATTTCAGTTGTTAGATCTTGCCGCGCTGTCAGTAATATAGGCAGTAATGTGTTCACTGCGTCCGCTTTTAGGATGTTTGTTGGGAATATTTTGTGCCTTTATGTATTACTAGCTGTTCCATGCGGTTTCACCCACGGTAATTTCGGAGTTCCCGCGAGAGTTCCTGAATTTAAAGTACCCTATGTCCTTATCTGTATGCCTGACAACGTGTATACCACATTACATGATGATCGGTTGAGCCGTTAAAGCGTGAAAGGGGTTAAAAACAAACCAACAAACTCACTTTCGCATATAAATAAGGATATCCTAGACCTAGTCAAAAAAGGGTGTTAATCCTGGATTGTTGGATACCTCACCTTATCGAATAAATTAGACAAATTCATTAACATTATCATACACATTCATTATGATATTATCATACCTACACAATCATTAATATTATCATGCACAATTGGGTATTCTCCAAGTTATGAAAATCAAAATTCTAATTAGTCCGTCAGTTAGAAATAAAAAAATAATAGACACGTATTTTTTGCTTTTTCAATTTAATGAAAATGAACATAGATAAAGCGCATTAAAGTTTAGGGTGGGGGGCTCGTGACGTCAATATTCATTATAAGCGCCATACAAACCGCATTGAGTAGTGACGTCACGCGAAATTTCAACTCAATGTATCTCTGTTATTTTTTGATTACGTAAAAAAAGAAAAAATACGTGTCCAATATTTTTTACTAATCTACATGACGGACTAAAAAAAAAAATTTTGTCAAGTAGCCAATTATTAATCACAGATAATAATACTAAGTTATCTTTTTTTCTTTCGAAAATACGTACATATCATGTGCAAAATGTTTGTGTGCTGGTTTGAAGTTGGCAGAAGTTTAATTAGTTAAATTCAGAATAGCAAAATACAATCACCCTGATATTTTCTCAAATAATTAGGTGCCTACATCGTACTCACATGATGTTAGAATTATCATTATTTATTAAAGTCAGATAGGCGCTAATTGTAAGTAGGTATTGTTCTCACAAAGGTATAGAAACATACTCGTTATTAACTGACTTCCAAAAAAGAGGAGGTTATGCATTCGATTGTATGTATGTTTTTTAATAATTATGTATGATAACAGTTATCTATACATATAAAATTCTTTGTCCTGAATGACTGATGGATCAACGCACAGCCTAAATCGCTGATCGTAGAGACCTGAAACTTGGAGGGTGTGTTCTTTGTATGACGTAGGCATCCGATAAGAAAGAATTTTTAAAAATTCAACCCCTTAGGCGATGGAAAGGGGTTGCAAATTTTGTATGGAACATTTCCGCGGGAACTTCGATATTATCGCGGGTGAAACCGCGCGGGACAGCTAGTAAATTAATAAAATCCGAGCCAAATACCTATAAATATGTACCTACCAAACTTCTAGATTGAGCGGTTTGGTCTGGGCGTTGATTAATTAGTCAATGAGGACATGTAATTTAATTCTTACTAATACCTATTATAAATTCGAATGTGAATTTGTTTGCTACGCTTTCACGCCTTAACTACCCAACGGATCATCATGAAATTTGATGTATGTCAGAGGATATAGGATATAGAGTACTTTCTATCCTGAAATTTCCGCGGGAAATCCGAAATGAACGCGGGGAACAGCTTGTATTAAATAATAAGGCATGTATAATAATATAATATATTCAATTTATAGCAGCTATAGGTATATCAGAAACAAACTTCGATCGACAATATTACAACTTGGGTGTGTTACGTACAGTAATTGACTCAATTCATGGGCTTACTATTACGCTTAACGTCGCCAGAAACTTTAGCGTTGGTTGACAGTCTACAACAAATTATTTGATTTTAATAGAATTCGGTATTGTTTCACAGGACCGATAGACTTTGTAACAAAATAAATGATGTTACCTACATATTTGTGAATTGTATCACGATCGACTATCGGTGGAGAAACATTTTTGAATATATTATTACAATTTTGAGAGACACACTTTACCCACGACTCACGAGTTTTTTGGAGTTTACGCCTTAAGAACTCAGACGAAATACAAAGTTTATTTCGTCTGAGCTTAAGAATCGATTTGTAAATATAAGCAACATAATAACATATGGAAATTTATGGAGAGTAAAATCAAACTTTCTGTTATGTTACCTATATGCGTAAGGCCAGAGAGAAGGTAATCGTAAGGCGTTACGTAGGAATATTCGTGCGCAACTTATCCTGCGCACGTTGCTATGACAACTAGGCGTTGTTATTTACAATAAAATGCGCATTGCGCAGTCGCAACGTTGCTATGGCAACTAGACGTTGTTGTTTACAATAAGCAGATATAACGAATAATAAGGTGTAAACTCTAGCAGGAAGTTAGGTAATACCCATAACTAGAAGCATAGAATGAATAGGCATAAAACCATGATCACCACACGCATAGTAATGTAATCTCTTGGGTGGTGGAACCACCGTCCTACGTCTCTTGGCGCGAACGTGATTTCTTAGTTTCCACGCACTTATGATTTTTCTTCAATTTCAAAAATATTTATGAATAAAGTAATGATATATAAGTGTGATTACCTTCTCTCTGATATAAGTGAGATCTCTATGTCTAGAAGTTTAATAAAATCGTTATTGTTAGGTAGGTAGGTAAATTTTAGCAAACCCATTTAAAAATCCCAATTTGCATTAAACTAACGCTGTGATGATCCACCAGAAAATTCGTTTCGTTCAAATTTGTTAAAAGGTATTTTAAAGCTGTTAGTAAAAAATCAAGCTATGAGAAAACGTTTTAATTCTAATCAGCATTGTCGACTTATATTCAAAGAAAAAGACCCGTCTTTTGCCACACGATAAATAATTGGTAATTGCGAATAAAATTTGTTGAGCAGAATAGAGGTATTTCCTCGGTGAGTGGAAGCGTCGAGCTGTCCATGCAAATTAGTTTATTCGCGTTCCTCTCTTGATGCGATTTCAGACATTGGTTGATGCCAAGGCAACGAAAAGTCCTCAGATGATACCGACGCACTTTGGATAAGTATAGAGATATTATTATCTTTATGTATAAAGAAACTAACCGTTTACCGCGATTTCTCATGCTTGGAAATTCGATTTCTCATGTAGGTATTCTATCTTTGAAGTCTTTTCATCTTGAAATTTCCAATTAAGTTAAAAGTGGGAATTTCGAAGAAAAAAAATCCTAACTAATAATATTGTGAATGCAAATGTGTTTATTTGTTTATTTGTTACGCGTTACGCTTTAACTACTCAACCGATCACCATGAAATGTTGCATACACAAAAAGATACAGGGTACTTTTTATCCCGGAATCCACACATTAGTATAAAATTAATAGCATATTAAAAGTAAACAATAATCCTAAAAATAACAACGTTTGGTACTCAGTCATGCATAAATCGCTAAACGCATTTAGATGAAACTTATCACATGAACAATGTCCTGGATTAACACAGAGGTTACTTTTTTATTGGTAATATCAATTTTTTTTGGTCAATGTACAACTTTGATATTCTATTAATTTAATATCCTTAATATCAAAAAAATCATCTCGTAAAAACACTATTCAAGTGTAGGAAGAATATAGATATTGCGAAAATCAATAGATACATATTATAAAATGAAGTCCTCCGTCGCGCCTGTCTGTCTGTACACAATAAACTCAAAAACGACTGAGCGGATTTTCATACCGTATATTGGTACCTTATCGTATAGTTTATCCTCTAATTCCCGTGGGAAGTCCGAAATTACCGCGCGTGAAACCACGGGAGGCTGCTAGTAAAAAAATAAGATCGTTAGCCCGCCATATACCATTATAGAATAGGCGTAGAGCCGCATTCAATGCTCGTATATAGAGTCATAGAAGGCGACGTGCCGCCCACACACACATCACTTAGTTTTGTACTGCAATTTGGAACAGAATTTTGAATGAATGTAATACTTCATACTATTATACTTCAACATTACAGACTTAATAGTACATTGTTATCCTAGGGGTGAAAGTAACTTATTTAGTCCCGAGACGGGGTTTGGCCAATAGATCGAGGGACTAAATAAGTCTTTCTCCCGAGGATAACACTGTGCTTTTCATTACGAATGCAAGGAAAGTCAAAATAAAAATACGAATTAGCTAAAGAAAAAAATGAGTGAATTTTATTTTAATACATAAATCAACCATTAGGTATGCTACTGGCCAGTAAGTAGGCATGCCCCCTATGACATAAAAAAAAAAACTTGAGTTTCTGCAGTATACAGCTGTCAGTTGAAAGCGATTCTCCCTAGGGCTGAAAAGTGTTACTTTCAACCCGCTTCTCAGGCAACTTCAGACCTACTTTCCGAATATGAGTACCTAATGAAAAATATATTTTCCCACACCGCGTGCAATTCCGATACCTCGCCAAGCGCCTGTCGTGCACACATCTCGCGTCTCCGGCTGAAGTAAACAGCAATTTAGAGGCAGGCACTTGCTTACGATGCGTTTGTTCTACCATTAATTTAATAGCATGGAACAACCGTAGCTAAATTAATACGTGAATCTACCGAGAGCGTCTTAATTCACGAGCACGGTTAGCTCTCCAAATTATTCATAAAGGAAGCGTTGAACTCTATCTATATAATAAAGTCTATCTAGACCAAGATATTGTTAAAATAAATATTAGTATTTATTGTAAAGGTATAGTTGTTTATAATAATTCAAGAATTATTTCCTCCATTTTAAATTGTCACTAGATAATTATTATAAAACGCTGTCCCCCGCGGTTTCACTCGCGGTACCTAATTTCGGAGTTCTCGAGGAAATTCCAGATAAACTATACATATGAGATATTTAATTTATCAAGGTTTTGTGTTAATTAGTTGAAATGTAACGATGTTGGAATTGTCGGAAAAAGAGGCACTAACTTTTGCATACTACACGTTGTCAGGTTGGTTTTGTTTCGGAATTCCCGCGAGATGTAAGTACAATATATTAACATGCTATTAATTCGTTAAATTATATTGTACTATTAATATTTACCTATATTATATCTCACGTAAATTACTTAACGTAAGTAAGTAAACTCTATCCCAATAGTATTGGAAAACTAAATTATTACACTTACCTTGAAGACTGGGAAATTCGATTTGATCTGACAAGGATCACGTATTATCTGTTATTATGAAGTTAATAACTTACTTACATAATGTGTTGGTAAGTATATTAAAATAAGTTTGAGCTTTGACAAAACAATTTTTTTATTTTTTACTTATCTTTAGCTATTTTTATTTACTATAACGCAAGTAACGTAAAATAAGGGAACTGTTCACAATCTGACTTGTAAATGAAGCTACCTATATATAATAAATCATAAAAAACTACGTAATTTATATCACACATTTGTGTTTCAAACATACCTTATCTTAACCACAACTATAATATTTCAGCTGTATTGAATTATACAAAATAGAAGATAGATTTTCCGAGAACTTCCATTCTGCATCACCCAAGTGCCTATACTCAATACCAATAGATAACCGAATACCAGTTCGTTAGCCGAACTGGCTCAATTCAATATTCCAGCATTCTAGTAATGCTCGAAGACGTTTGTTTGGTCGACTCTCCCAAGTTAGATACCGGTTGAATAGCAAGTCGCTTCAGTGCATGCCAGTACGGAGAATTTAGATGGATCGGTCACTTATCCGATTAGTGTCTTGTCTTGTTTCTATAAAATTCATCCTTCTATAAGAAAATGTTCTTAAAAGGCCTAAAACTAAATAAAGTAGTTGAGCAAAACAACCTTTAAGAAATATACGTATTACTTATATATATATCATGAATAAGTAATATCTAAACTTTCGTAATTATTTCATGCGTAATATTCTGAAGAACGATCTACTTGTAGGTAGGTAGTTGTATTGTTGTTAGCTAGTCAGATTTTAGCAAACGGTATATGGGGCCTTGGTTAACGAAGCCACACAAGTTTTAAGTGGCCCCCAGGGCAACCAACTTGCCGTCCTCCGTTTATCCTTCCACAACAAACTTATCTATTGGACTATCTACGTAAAACGCTGGCGATGCTTACATCAACTTTGATGGCGAGTTATAAAGTGGAAGTGCCAAAAACAAACGCAAAGGAAAATTGTGAATGAAGTTTAAACAATTGAGCAGGGTTCGTTGTTTTATAACCCTTTTTTGGTGTCGGATACGTTTATTTTTGTAATATTGCCTGGCAAAAATCCTTTTAATGAAATTTGGCGGGGTACCTTAGCAGGTTGAAGTTACGTTAAACTCATTTTTGTCAAATAAGAATGTACGTTGGTAAGTTAATTGGTTTTTTGTCACTCCTTGATTTAAAAACAGTATTTTGTGGTGCTTCATAACAATATTTGGGATTATTGTGATTACTCTTACCTAATTTGTTTGCACCTGCTCCATACCTGCTTGCTCTTAGAAGCGGTCTTACCTAAAAAGTAAAAATAGTATGACATTTTTGTATTATGCCAAATTTCAAATATTGGGTACCGATTCAATACCATAATCAATTTGAAATACGATATTACTTTTTTAATTCATACCTTTAATTGACATAGTACTTAATTTTCTGCGAGCCAACTACGTAAGCTTTATCATCTTGTTATGACGACGCAATTTTTTAAATAGAAAAGGCATGTTATGTATGTAGTTATACACTGAACAGAGATGTTGACTGCTGTATGTCAATAAATTAGTTTAATTCTTTCTCTTTTTTCGCGTTAGTTTCAAACGATCATCATCATTAAGTATAATCGCTAGTGGAAACTTACGGGCTATGCTAGTTGATGCTACACACGCTGGGAACTTCGCAGGAGCAAAGTTCTAAATTGCCTTTAAACTTACCTAGCCATTTACGGACAACCGTTAAGTTTGATATGAAATGAGCTTAATTAGCCATTCTTTTTCTCTAATACTCAAAGTATAGTTTAACGAGGGACGTATTGAAGCCCTCCATAAATGGTTAAAAAATATACTTAAACAAAAAAAATCTGCAAAATTACAAATGTATCTACTATTTAATTGAAGGAAATTAAAGCTATGGTTCTTTTGCGTAAAAATAAAAACCAACTATTTAGCTATTTAAAAACAGTAGGACCTATTTAAATATTATCTAATTGTTTTTACATTCGTGTCTTGTTTTAAATAAACAAGATAATATAGTTATACCTATATTTCAACATAGAATCGGAAATGAATACCCAAAAATTCAAATGGAACCTCTAGAGAAATCGCACAAAAACTTCTTTCTACACCTATATGGTAGTTAATTGCCTTGAACGGTGACATGGGGACAAAACCCTTCAGTTGCGCGAATAAAAGACGTCCCCCATCGCTGGCTGTCATTTAGAACCCTGCTCAAGATTATAAGAGAAGGTGTAAAGCCTATAAACACGGCGGAAAGCGAATGGAAGATATTAGTACCGAAATTCATTCCCAATTCCCTTATAAAATTACTACAAGAATACCCTACAGGTTCACTTTGTTATCCTATCTGTTTGTCTGTCATGACTGTTTTCCTCGGGAACGCCACCCGTGATGGACAAACTATCTACATTACCTACTACTTTTGAAGGAACCGTTAGCCGGTTTTCTAGTGAACTTAATCTATAATAATAATAGGCACCTCTTTTAGAAACGTTTTTATAAAATACTAGCTATGCCCCGCGATTTCACCCGCGTGTCTGACAGACGGACAGACAAAAATTCAAAAAAAAATGATTAAACGACTTCCAAAAAAGGAGGAAGTTCTCAATTCGACTGTATATTGTTTTTTTTGTATGTTTGTTAGGCGATTACGCGATACGGCTGGATGGGAAGCTACAGTATTCTTTGGCGATACCTACTTTTTATTTAGGAACAAGCACGGCAGGAAAACCTATTTAGGGTATATGAGTAATTTAGTTATTGGAATGAACTGACTATGATACAGCTGTATTACACATTTTATACAAACTTATTTTAATAAAGTGTAGATATAATACGGCTGTATCATTTGAGGATATACTTTTTCAATAACGAGAATAATCTTTTCCCCGTCAAAGCTGACAAGAGGCCATTCCGTTCGTCATTTTGTGCTCTTCCATTTTTCATTTCCAAATATTAAAAAGTGAAATGGCGGACGCGGACCAACGAATAAGTACCTATCGGTGCAATGAAGCCGAGCGGTAAATTGATTTCCTGAACAGTGCACCACATATCATTTTCATTTATGAAGATTAATGACGGTAATACCGATGGATCATTACGTTTCCAATATAATCGCAAAGAAACGTAAATCAGATTTTTCGAAGGATTGTGACGTTTAGGTATTACAATTTACATTATTATGGTCGGTCGGTTTTTCATAACGCATATGAAGAGATTTCCTTTCGAAACCATGTTATTATTACATAGCTGCGCCCCGCGGTTTCGCCCGCGTGAGTTTCGGAATTCCCACAGGAACCGTTTTTTTTTTGTAATAAAACCATGAAATATTGCTTTAATTATTATATATGACATTAATGACTTTTATAACCCTGTTAATTAAATTTAATTAAATAACGATTTACATGCAATATTATGTACTTATTTAATTTCAAAGTCTAGATGGGTATGTCGAGAAAATCGGTTTCTATTTCTATACGTTCTTTTTTTTTCTAAGCTAATACATATACGTAATAATCTATACTATAATAAAAGAGTAGAATCCGCGATTCTGTACATTGAATATTTTTGACAAATTTTGACAGGGAGTGATAAAAGAAGAGTAACCAACCACAAAAAAAGAGTTTCTAAAATTATTTTGTCTGTCTGTCTGTCTATCTTTGCGATAATCTCCGAACCTACTGAACGGATTTTTATGCGGTTTTCACAGGTAGATTAAGCTAAACTTGGAGCTACATATAGGCTTTGTTTCATTTAAATCGGATGTTAGGAAAAAAAGATGTCATACAAAAACGTTTCATGCGGGTGAAACCGCGGGGCACAGCTAGTATGAAAATATATTTTAAATTATAAATTCTTTATTACTTAGGATTTTGACCACCTATTTATTTCTTAACACAAACAAAAAAATTAACACCAAAAAGTTGAATTTCCAGTGACTATATACCTACCCACAACAGGAATATTAACAATGAATTATCAGTAATTCGATATCATCTCAATTAGGACTTTACTAAAGTTAGAGGCACGCTCCTGACAAATGTGTAAACTTGGACGATTGAGAGAAATTTTCCCTCGCTCCATCTTAAACTAAAATAATCAATTAAACCTTAAGTGGACTTCTCCCAAACCGCAATGCCATTGGTCACCTATATCTGTGGCATAGTTTTATGAGTTAAATTGGTGTCGATTATAGAGGACCTATTTACGAACGAGTTTAGTAGGTACAACACGAAGCGAAGTTTGGAACTAGCTGGGCGACACGGGGCTTCGCTCGGTGTGATAATTTCCCACGGGGAAATTTTCTTACAGTGTCATCTGTTGTTAAGTAGCTACTAGCTAAGATGACACCTATAATATAGTTAAAGTTTGAAAGTAATAACAGCCAATACTTACCAACAACGCAAGTAGCACTAAGATTAAGATGGCGTTATAAAAATTGATTTTATGTAAAATCGTGTTTTTTCACGAAGACACCTATATTGGTTATGACTACATATTATAAAACAAACTCCTCAGCTGTGTCTGTCTGTCTATCTGTTCGCGATAAACTCAAAAACGACTAAGCGTATTTTCATGCGGTTTTCACCAATAGTGATTCAAGACGAAGGTTCATACTTACGTATAATTTATCCTGGAATTCCCGCGGAAGCTCGGATATTACTGCGGGTGAAATAAGACTTTCTTCGTGATCTTAATACAAAATTAGCTTTTACGAAGACACTTTTGTATATACAAGATCGTTCAAAGTTAATAGATAGATATTACCTATATTTTATGTTGAGGATTATAATCTAAGTTTTTGGCAGATACTAGAAAAGTATCTCATTATTCACCATGATTGATGATAATAAGTTGTAATATAATAAATTTTCTTTTTGCGCGTGTATTAATACACGCGTGTTTTATTACACTGCACTGATACACGCACCCAGAATTTTTGTTTTAATATTGAGAATCGATCAAACATTTTTCGACATAGATAAACCTACTTGTTTTCCACCTGATAGTAAGTCTTTAATCACATAAGGGTGGAAGTCCATCGACGCTTTTGATATAAATAAGACGTAGGTAGGTACCTAAGTTTAGTTAAATATACGTACCTATACATAATGTGCCGTTTATAACCGGATTTCAATTTGCCTTTTGGGGAAACCAACATCTCTTATTACGCTATATTGCTGTTAAATTATGGTACTATTTTTTGTTGACATTACACACGAACAAACAAACATACGATTCAATACCATGTTTGTGGAGACGGTGCGTTTGTATGCAATTAGTTGAAACTTTTTACTTATACACTCCAGGTAGTTTTAATATAGAAATTTGCTATGCTATAATCATCAATAAATTTTTTTAAACAATAGGAAATTTCAAATAAGTAGGTACCTATTATTATTATATATTTTATCTGTAAAGGCAAGAGTGCAAATTAACATAGGTACCGTACATATATATAGTGATAATAATTAATGAATGTGACAATGCCGATAGTAGAATAGGTGTTGTTAAAATGGAACATTCGAAAATCAATTGAACCTTACCTATACTGGGAAAGGGTAAAGTAAAATGGATGTGATTGGGTGTTCTGGATAGTAAATAATCGCCTTTGGAGGGTCTCGACATATTACATTACATGTTAAGTTGAACCAGGCGTTAATATGAAAGCTTTTGAAGATGGTTCATTAAAACGGAACAAAGATACGTAGTACTTAACTAACAAATATGGTAAACTATGCAAGAAGAATTTTAAACAAAAGGTCGCACATTGACATGGTTATCAGTGAAAATAAATTCTAAACTATCCTTAATACTCTGCGATGAAAGCAATTTTTTGCTGTATATTTTATCAAATTTAATTTTAGTATCTAATGAAATTTAAAATACAATCTTATACAAAAACAGATAAAATACGTTCAGTTCATTAACTATTCCTTGGAATTTTCATTCTGTGAATGTATACTAGGAGTTTAGTAGGGAAGTCCCCTAGTGGCGAACACATAAGGTTTTCAGAAAATAAAATGAAAACTGGAACAACTCAAACACCGCGCCGTTGCAAAATTGTACCGATTTTAAATATCCTGAGTATCATAATTAAGTTACATTATTAAGTTCACGAATCGAAATGTGTTATAAAATTTAAAAAAGAATCAGTATCAAATTACCAAATATCCAACAAGTTACTAAAATAAGGTAATCAAAAGATAATTTTTACTGGGACCTTCTCAACACAAAGTGAAAGGACTATTAATTATGTTAAGGTTGCGCTTTTGTGTAACATTTTATAAGAGCTATAACAAAGATATTAAACAATTTTGATGAACTTTTGTAAGGCCTTCCTTCTGTTTAACACTTATTTGCTGTTAATATTCATTTATAAAGCACTGATACAAAATAAAATACTACCTACTGCTACAAACCATTAAGCAATTATAAGATAGTTCATATTTATTTAGTTTAGTCTGCTATCTACCTATTTGTACTTGTTCGCACCATTTTCAGGATTTCCTCGTTAACTGTTTTTTCCGAGATAAGAATTACTGAGTATACAATAATCTCCATACCAAACTTTATCGAAATTTGATCAGTAATTTTGTTGTTGTGTTGTGTGTTCAATTATTTTCTAATTTATAATATCGATCTATCTGAGAGAGATTAATACTTCCTATCTATCGAAATAAACAATATTTTACGTCTACCAAATTATACGAAGCAAAAACAATGTTTATAAAATTTTATTTGAATGCACGAATATTACTTTCAGTTCCTAAAAGCAATTATATTGCCCTGTACTTACTAAATCGAACGGCAATTTAAAGTTTCGATAGCACTTTTTCGCTTCCCAATTTGCATCTATTGATGTAGTATGTTGTAGTTTTCCAGGAAGTAGAACATTTTTAAAAATCAAAATATTATTTTTATTTCAGTCGACGATGTATCAGAGAATAAAATATTTTCTTCTAGCTGTCCGACGCGGTAATTTCGGAGTTCCCGCGGGAATTACAGGACAAAAAGTTCCCTCTCTCCTTCTCTGTAGGTATCCTTGACAACGTGTATGCAAAATGAAATGGTGATCGGTGCAGACGTTCACCCGTGATGCCGCGTCATTCACGACCAAGGCAAAAAGGAATTAATTTATAAACCTATATATATAGATTTAGGAAACGCAACAATTGGAATGTTATTGTAAATTTTTATCACAGTTTATCTAGTAGGCTCCACCCGCGTTAATTTTGGAGATTCCGCAGGAATTCCGGCATAAAAATTACTCTGTAGCCTGTTCAACGACAAAATATGACAATGTGTGTGCAAAATTTCATGATGATTGGTTTAGTAGGTAGTCAAGGCGTGAAAAGGTAACAGATAGGCAAAGTTAGTTTCGCATTTATAATATTAGTATGGATGATTAAAAATATAGCATACTTTTATCTTGGTACATACGAGACGGAAGATTCCTAAATTTGAACTGTTAGAATCGCAGAAAAATATTTAATTCCGTTTGTAAACATTATCATTATTCATTTATTTAATTAAAAATATTTTTATTTCAAAAACAACTAATTATTTTATAAAGTAGATTAGTGTACCTAATACAAATTGTAAATAATAGTATTTAATAATACTTACACACATCAAAAGTGTCTAGGGATCAAGTACATTTTAGAGAATTGCCGCAAATTGGGATTATTATTATAACTTTTCTGAATCCTTTTTGAAACTTTTTATTGAATTTCGTCATTTGAATAAAGAATTTTATTCAAAGTTTGTTTAAACTTTTAAAAGTGTGTGTGTGTGTGTGTGTGTGTGTGTAGTAAAACGCGCGATGTCAATATCATAATCAGGTTGTACACATAGGTATGTATGGTGATAATAGCTATACCTTATACCTATGTCATAGTTCTGAATAAGGTCGCTTCTATACTATATATGGTATACTTATAGATAAAAAAAATTAAAATATTCCATTCAGTCACAACTTGAGACTGAATAAAATATTTTCTATTTATCTTACGTCACTGAAACTTCTTTCAATTTCTAGAAAAATAAATAACCTACAATTTTGTGATTATTTTATCAATATAACCGTAATACATCCTTTAAGAGATAACCGAATTGGATGCAGTGGTACGAGAGATCGCAAAAAATGAACGCAGCCATATATACCTACCAGCCGCAAGGCAAAACCCATTTGGCCAGAAAATTGAATTCCTGCTGTTATTTCACGTGAGGCTGGATTAATTAAAACGGTGATCTTTTGCCGTCGAAAAAAGTATAAAAGAATAGCGGAGATGAATGATATATCCACGAATTTAGAAATGAGAAATAAATCGACACTATTGTCTATACTCTATAGGCACGGGCGGATTATAATAGATAAGCTAGGTGAAGTTCCGCTAATTGGTACGGCATATACTAGCTGAATCTTGGCAACTGAATTTGGAACTTTTGGTAACTAAGGCTCCTTTGCCCTAACGGTTAACGCTTAACCTAACGGTTGCTAAAATAACTACGGCAAAAATGTATTTACGTAGTATTATTATTTGACCATTTCTAGTCAAAATTTCAACGGTTCAAATAACTAATTATATTTTCAAGTGGCCGTTCGGGTAGCACTGGCAGAATTTTATTGGTGACGCAAGCCTGTCGCCGGCGATGGGAGAATTCAAGAAGGTTTCGGGTTCACGTGCAGACCGAACAAAGGATAGTCAACGGAGGAGGCATCGTGCCAATGGCAAAACAAGGGTAAAGGAATTTTAATAAAATCCTTATTATCTATTCACAGCAGCAGTTACGTTCTTTTACGAGGTAAATGGCAACGACGAAGTTCAACATCGGGATCTCTTCGCGCTCCGCCCTCTGATACAACTTTGCTAATAACATTAAAGATACTTGAACCAACAAAATTGCTCAGTGACAACGGAAGTGAACAATTTGTATATTAATATACTCACGTGAAGATAACTTCAACGATAAAGTAGTTTTAACACTACTGCTGTGTGAAAATAATCCTGTTAATCAATTGTAAAAAGATATAAACTATAGATAGGTATGCGATGTTAAGAATAACTTATGCGTATAGTCTATACCTACATTTTGTATTTGTGATCGAAGCCTAAAGTATTAGTATAAAAATATATCAAAAGTATTACAAGTTATACCAGGTATCTGGTACAACTCTGCATTAGTTTGGAACCAGGTGGCGCTTTGTGACCATGTTTTTTTAGTCCATTTATATTTTTCAGTATATTCCACTACTCATAAGAGTATATTCCACTATTACTGATAGCACTGCCTAGTGTGAGGAGAAATTCGTTTCGTTATACTACCGCAGTATTCTAGGGTGGGCACTATAACGTCATAATCGTCGCCATTTTGGACTGTCAGCACTAGCATTTTCGAGGTAAAGGTACCGATGATTGGTCAATGAGTAGTTGACAGCATGACATGACATGGATGACAGTATACTGGACTGCGTTTCGTGTTAATTAATAACCAGTATAGCCAATTGTAAAGGAACGGCTTCACAGTATACTAAATTGACGTCATATCTCACAATGCTATTCGTAATAACGGAACATACCCTAAAAGTACTTGACCTATGAAACGCGGGAACTCCCAAATCAACTCGCCTGCTGCGGGGTGAAACCGCAGAAAACAGCTAGGTGGTATTATTATTATTTATTTGACAAACGGATAGATATATCTATCTATCTTTATTAATATAAAGCACGTTCTATCCGGATAGATAGAACGTGCTTTATATTAATACATAAAGCACAAAGAGATCCCCACGTTATGTTGCAATTCAGGCCAATGAAAACGCTGGAAAAATCTAGTATAGTAAGTAAATACCAACATTATCACAATTTGACATAAAAGGCTTCTATCTCATTCGTCATTGTCAGCACAAAAGGAAATTAAACGGCGACAAACGTCGTTTATTAACAATTATGTAGTTGTAGGCAGAAAGGAGGGAAAAAACCGTCAGCTAACTGGACGTCAGATAAGCAATAGTGTGTTAACCCACACTGGAGAAATTTTGAGTAAATCGTGTTTTAAAATTATAGCGCCATTTTCTGTCAACATTTTTTATGTTCAATATTTAGTTACATACTTAAACAATGTAATAAGGTAAACACATAGTTAAAAAACGTTCCCTAACTCTCAATAAATCGTTCTGAATAGGTAACTTAATTTTGTGGGTTAACATGTTATTGCTTATCTGCGTCCAACTAGGTGTACATTTTATGCTTCGGAGCCTACGCAGGTAGGTCGTCTGGGCTAATTTTCAAACGAATTTTACTAGATATTTAGATTTTAGATCTTACGGGTTACGGCTGCTTTTTTATCTAAATGTACATAATTATATCGATATCTCATAAATATAAAAATGAATTGCTGTTCGTTTGTCTCGCTAAAACTCGGGAATGGCTCGGCCGATGTGAATAGTTATTTTTTTGTTGGGTTCGTTATTACCAGGAAGGAAGGTATGTATTAAAGAAAATTGTAAGTTCCTGCGGGAATTCCGAAACTCACGCGGGTGAAACCGCGGGGAACAGCTAGTTATGATATACGTATCTTCATTATACAATAATAGATTTATTAAAATAACTTTTAATTCTGCGTAGATTTTAATATTGACGATATCGGAAATTTTTTGTGAAAAACATCACGTGTATTTTAGAAAAGAGTACCTAAGTATATTGAAATTTTCAGAATATTATCTTTAAATACAGGTATAATCTGATTAAATTGCCAATGGTGAGTCAAGGCCACGCGTCGCCGTTTGGTTTAGAAATCGTGCGTTAAACGAAAATAAATAATATCTACACGTGATATATGTATCTCATTATATCCACCCCTCCCACCTTGTGATATTTTGTGATTTTTTCCGAACCCCTCCCCCCCTTTCGAGCTTCATGTGTTTAATGGACGCCCCCTAATGAAATTGGTAAAAAAATACCAGCCCTAAAGTGGATCGTTAATGTGGCGTTATATACCTACCTTAAGTTCTGGTAGTCTACCTACATGAAGAATAAATTTTTGTGATAACATCTTTTTTTCATTAGTATTCCAGGGAGAGTGCGCCGATACGACCTTCGGCCGGGCTCGCACTAAGCGGTAATTTACACTTTAATTAGTGAACCTTGCCAGGATGGGTCAGTGCCGAAGGAACCGAGTGATCGGGAATGTTTATTTAAGTATTTATTTGGGAAACATGTTCTAAGATTTCACTCACCTTACGGTCTATCGCACATGCATTAACTTAGCTCCTTTGTAGATATTCGGTTTAAACGAGATTCTTATGCGAAGAAATTATTAACCAGAACCCGAAGAATAAAGCTCAGGTTTTAAGTTTTAGTGATTCACAACAATTTGTGGAAACAGTAAAATAAGATGAAATGGGGTGTTCGCTGGGAGGTTATCGTTTTACTATATAACTTCCTACAGAGCATCCCATTAAGGTACAAAAGCGAAGAATTGCTTCCAGAAGTCCCATTTAAGCATCGAAATGCATTTCACCAATGTATTTCGATGAAAATAACTTCAGAAGAAGAAACAACTTAAGAGGCTGTATGGACTTAAATTCCTTTGCCTTAGCCGAAAGGGTAAGCTACAACCAAAAAAAAACGTATAATTTCAGTCAATTCACGATATCGTTGGTAGTTAGGTATGCCATTTTTATTAACCTACTTCTATTGCTCCTAGCTTTAACTGAAACTGAAATGCCTGAAAATTTTTTAATATAAGTTAAGCCCCTGTTTTACAGCTTGCTTGGATTTACAAATCTTTTTAAATAGAACAAATGGCGGTAATTTGTCGAAATAAGTCGCCAAATTTCAAACGTCGGTGACACTTTTTTTCCATCTATTTTCAACCTACTCTGACTTGATGCCCCTTCTATAGCAGTTTTAACCGAGAGGAATAGTAGATAGTGGTTTAAAAAACAAATATAAGCCATGTGTTGGGGTAGAGACAAAGTTAGGTACAATAAACAGACAAACTGAAATGTGAATGAGAAAATATACATACTATTTTAAACGTGGATCCATTGACGTTGAAAAATTGTCACCAATAAGTCTGGCGCTCGCGCCCCGCCGCTATCGTCCGTCACTGTCGTCGGCCGTACGCGCCAGCGTTGCGACAAGGCGCCATTCATTCGTGGGGGGCCATTTTGACCGCTATGCTTAATTTTGTTTGTTTACGATTTTCAACAACTAGGGGCTCAGTTGAAAACCGTCTATACTCTGGTCGTAATCTTTTAATCTACTAGCTGTTCCCCGTGGTTTCACCCGCTTCGATATCGAAGATAAACAGAAGGTACTGACGCTTTTCTGTATCCCTGATAACGTGTATGAAAAGTTTCATATTGATGAGTTAAGTAGTAAGAGTGACAATTACTTTCGCATTTATAATATTAAGTATGGATTTGATTATTACCAATTCTATTTATAAAAACAGCTAGGTATTTACGTAGGACAACTTAAAACCATACAAGGGTTATTACTAGCCACTTGATATAAATCACAGCATCTTCTTTACATAATATGCATAAAATAAAGTCGCTTCCGCT
This sequence comes from Zygaena filipendulae, assembly GCA_907165275.2. NCBI lineage: Eukaryota > Metazoa > Arthropoda > Insecta > Lepidoptera > Zygaenidae > Zygaena > Zygaena filipendulae. Next base: position 5,502,122 of record OU015650.1, read on the forward strand.
ATCTGTTCAAGGTAAACCCAAAAACTACTGAGGGGATTTTCATGCGGTTTTCACCAATAGATAGATTGATTCATGAGGAAGGTTTATATGTATGTATAGTATATCTTGGAATTCCCGCGGGAACTCCAAAATTAACGCGGGTACACCGCGGGGGATAGTTAGTTATATTTATTATACGTGCGAAATTGGTTCAAAATAAGGTACCTATATACGCGATGTTCAAGTCAATATTTTACTACATAGTGAATATTAATATCTTGCAGAATATCTTACCGAATATAGCTCGTTATTATGTTTTAGTGAACACACAATAATACAAAAAAGTCACTGAATATTTACTGTCTAACCGCCGCACTCAGAGTCGACTTTAATGATTACTTAGTTAAGTATAGATTTTTAAAACAAAACTGCCGCAATCAGACAAGTTTAATAAATTAATGTTAATTGGCATTTAACTAATTAAGTTACATGTCATTAAATGCCAATTAACATTAATTTACTGAACGTCTCTGATTGCGGCAGTTTTGTTTTAAAAATCTATACTTAACTATGTAATCATTAAAGTCGACTCTGAGTGCGGCGGTAAGATTTTTGATTTGCAATTGAGTTGTAATATTTCATCGTTGCAACAGCGCGGCCACAAAATTTGTACACATCATTAACGTTTGCCACTCAAGAAAATTATACTTTGAACATCGTTTTTTATCTGCAATAGGTACTTTTGCTAACACGCGACACACTTAAATGTGGCTATGCCGTTTGCATCTTTATTGCGATGTGGCTGATGGTGAGACAAAAATACATAATACCTACTTAAATAATTAATAATATATATAAACATAAGGGGACAATAGTCTAGTCTATCTTATTGCATCTGCCATATTGATACTTCTAATATATCTCATTATCTACATCATTTATGTTAATTAACTTTTTGTTTTCATCAGTAAACCGAAAATTTAACAAATACTGTAAAATTATATTTCAATTGAAAATTATAAACGACCAAGTTCTACAAGAGACGGAAGGGTATCTATAAATGATAATGGAAAATGTAGTGTGTGAGATCGTGAGAGCGTAAATCCTGAACCAGATAATTACCCAGAGATAGGCCAGTAAGTTAGTGGTCCCAGTCAAATAATTCAGCCGAGATAGCGTCCAGAAATGGAATAGCGATTTATTTTTTTCCTAACTTCGGAGCAAATCTATACTAAATATAATAAAAGAGTAGAATCGATTCTGTACATTGAATATTTTTAACAAAAACTGACAGGGGACGATAAACGAAGAGTAAGCAACCACAAAAAAGGGTTTTTAAAAATCTTTTCTGTCTGTCTGTCTGTCTGTTCGCGATAATCTCCGAATCTACTGAACGGATTGTCATGCGGTTTTCACAGGTAGATTAAACTTAGCCTGGAGCTTATAGGCTTTGTTTCATTGAAATCGGATATCGGAAAAAAAGGTGGTGTATAAAATCCTTTCGCGCGGGTGAAACCGCGGGGCACAGCTAGTAAAATATAAGTGATTACAGTCATTGCGAGAGAAATGCATCTATCTCATAAATAAAGTCATGACGAAGTTATTTGACAAAAAAGTAGAATATATAAACCTACGTAAAGAATAACCGTGAGCGACGTAGCCATAGCAATTTCGGTTACGGTACGTATACTGTCGGTTTGTTGCGATGCTAAGCCGGGTCTGAAACAGATTTTGCTTTCAGGTAGAAGACAATAGTAGCAGAATAATGTTTCAGCTCAACGGGGAAAGGAATGGCCGACGTTAGCATACAAAATGTCCTCGGACAAAGCAAGATTTATTTCAGCACCATCCCGCTACCGCTGCCGCCGGATGAACTCCGTACAGAAAATACACAACATGAATTAACGTAAGTACCTACGTAATATCACATTGATAAATGACAATTTCTTTTATTAACGTGCTTTGTACCTGCCTAGATATTTATTTTATTTATTTAAGTAAATATACAGTATTTATATTTGTTATGCTTTTTAAAGGTGTTAAAATAATATTACACAACACACTTGTTCCAATACAAAGCTGTAAATTTATATTTAAGTAACCTGATTTTCCCCGTTATGTAATTTTTTATACTTACAATGTTTTACTTTAAAATTGGCTCTAGATCAATACAGAAGCTTACTAACTCTATGTTTAACTATACCTTAATTTACTGATTGACCGAAACTTCTGAAACAATGAAATATGGAATCGGAAATATTTTTTGTCTCTGTTGGGTGACATTACAATTACAATTTTTAGGGTTCCGTATACAATTGCTAAAAAGGCAAACCCCTTGTAATTTCATCATATCAGTTTTAATTTTTAATTTTCTTAATCTATTCTTACTAAAGTTTTTCAATTCACAGATTATCACAACAGAAAGTATTGGTTACGATAGAAATAATACGATTTATTGATTTAAATAGTATAAACCATAAACATACAGTTTCAACTTTACGTAATAGGTATGACAGAGGATACTCGTAGCTATATGCCAAGAACATATCGGTTGGCCGGTAACCGAGGTGAGTAAAACACGATATCAGGCACAAACTCAAACATTTATGCCAACGTAACCGCTCAGATCGACGTAGGTTGGACAGTTAAGTTTACATCGGCTAAAGTTGGTCTAGAAGCCTGACACTTGTGAGTATGAGTGAGTGGAATAACCACAATGTACCTAAACGAACGTCGAAGAACTCAAGTAAGTCCTCCAAAAATTCAAATTGCTTATTTAGGTTTTGCCGTTCTGAAGACTAGCATAGCCTGACATTTATGGACGATGCCTTTTTCTTCTATCGTAATTTTAAGTTATTGTTATAGTGTATAAATCCGTTTATTTCCTAAATAAATGGAAACAAATAAATATCAATAATTAAATTCAACCAATTCATGACGATTAAGTCACATAATCGTTATTTATTTTTATAGATTTCGACTTTTCAACTAGGTATGTATAAAGTTCACTCAAACCACTACATTTACAAAATAATCCCGGATCTCTCAAAGTTCAAAGCAGAGTTTTCTTTCTATTTTTTTCAATACCTAACTCATTTCCATAAGCTACTTACAAACAATAAAACTTCTTACTTCATAAAATTCATTAAAGTAATCTGATGCTTAAAAGTAGCTAACGGAAATTCAAAAATGGAAATAATACTCAACGAAAACAAAACAAAATCAAAGCTCTGCGGGGCAAAAAATATTAAATTTCTCTTTTTTGTTATTCTCTAAGCAGCTGCCTTTGTTTCAAAAGTTTTTCTTAGTCGTCGCTTCCTGAACTTTTTGATTTATGGAGTTTAGGCACTCGTGGGCTCTAGAGCAGTTTTTACGAAAAACACATAAATAGGTACCCAGTGAAAAAAAATAATTCTGAACCCTTTTAGTTTACTTTGGTTTGGTATGAAAGAGCAGACATGACTTGTATCCATTGTATGAAAGATAAACAAATTTTTAACAAAAAAAATAAAACCGACTTCCAAAAACACAAAACTAAAAACCCGCCCGCTTACGTCTGCCCCACTCAGGTTGTTCAGCTCACGACGAGCTTGTGGCGGGAGTGGACTTCACCCATCTACTTGGCTTGTCACCGACTTCATATCGAAAAGTGGTAGCACAAACCAATAATAGAAATACGTGTATTTTTGTGTGTTGGATTAAATAGGTATTTTCTTTTTTTAGCTTTTTAGTTTTGTGTTTTTGGAAGTCGGTTTTATTTTTTTTGTTAAAAATTTGTTTATTTCTTGTTTTTAGTAAGTCGGTTTGTAATTTATCTAAGTTACAATAGCCTAATGTCAACTCATCACCTTTTACAAAATATTGCTTTTCCCGATGCAAGGACGTTAATTTTTGAGGAGTTCTCCTTGTACATCACCATCAGTTCCACTTCGCCATATACATTATGGCAAGTATAAATTGTTAAGGAACCATATTAAAGTCAACGTATCGGAACTCGTGAAATACCTATAATTGAGTAGTTCCGATGACCATCTGTGATGGTCTTCATCATCAATTTCACTTCTTCACATTTTGCTTTCCGAAAGCAAATAAACAATTCACTATAGAAAATACAAAAATCGCTATAGATGTGAAAAAAATCCTCCTTTTTGAAAGTCGGTTAAAAAATGCAATGTGCAAAGCAGTGTTTCCCTAGTATATAACTATGTACGCAATTTTTCATACACATGACAATTTTTCATGATACTTTTACTGGGGTTATCTAAATAATTAATTAAAAATAAAGTTGTAGTAATAAAAAAAATATTAATATTCGAATGAGTTTTCTTTAAGGGTTTTACAGTAAAAAAAAATATAGATCTGTTAAAAAATTAAAGCAGGTTTAACATACATATTTGGTTTTAAGAGTGATGATCAAAATCGAGTTAAGAAGTAAAATATCATTCCAATAAATAAATAAAAAACAATACAAGCGATATTGCGATACAAGTTGAGAACCTTTATGCCAGAGTAACCGAGGGATAATCCAAACAAATGCGAGGTCTATTCCATCCGAGGACGTTCAATCAGACTTTAAGGCGATGTAACTCGGTCTGATGTCGTAACTTTATATTCGTCGCGAGAATATTCACAGAGTTTACGCATTATGCATGCATTGGAGGGTGGCTGAGTCCACCAACACCCATACATCGAGTTAGTGAGGATATAAGAAGCGTCAGACTGAACAAAACAACGTTGTACCGTTAGATACGTGCCGACCAGTAAGGGGAGCACGAATTTTTTCGCTCTCGTACTTCGATATCGAAAGGACTCTTGGTCTAAGTGGTTGGAAAATCTGACTTCTACGCCAGATTTAGCAAGATCGATACCTGCGCGTAAGCGTTTATTTCGTGAACACTTGAGTTTGAGTGTTATCTGAATGCTATGTGTTATAAAGCACCTATGTATCTACAAAAAATTGTTAAATCAAATGTGTGTATCATAGCTCTGCTAAGTTTTGAACCAGGTGGCGCTGTTTAATAATGTTCAAGCATTATAATTATTTTATAAGTACATAGGTATATTAATTAATAAAATTGAAGTGTCAGTTTGTCATTCCAAGTTAACAGCTTTTCACTAAATGCAAATGGATGTATATACGGTTACATAAAAAAACCAATTTATTAAGTTTTTTGTCTATCTGTATGTCTGTCTGTCTGTCTGTTTGTTCCGGCTAATCTCTGAACCGGCTGGACCGATTTTAAGGGGGCTTTCACTGGCAAATAGCTGATGTTATCAAGAGTAACTTAGGCTGCTATTATTTAATATTTGGAAAAAAATTGTTCCTGCGGGAATTCCAAAACTCACGCAGGTGAAACCGCAGGGCACAGCTATTTCCTACATTAATATAAAAGTTATGTTTTCTTTTTAAAAATATAAAATCGTTAGATTCGTTCTGATTGTAGCTTTATTAAACATTACTGAATAATAAAATGGAATGCATTACAGAGTGAACTCCAACAAGATTGAAAAGGTACAATCTTGAAAGGAAATGCAAACTAAGCAAGCTTTAAGAAAATAACCATCAAGAAAATTAGGTAAGTATGTACTTTTTAATTATTCAAGAGGCACTTTGGCAAACAGACGGATGCTACTTCTGGGACTTGGAAGATATTCAATTAGAAACGCAAAAGTCTGTCACCGACAAAATGGGTAGGAATATTAATAATGAGGTCAGATTGCACGCGAGGAAAATGGAAGAGAAAAATATAAGAATTCTCGCATTTCTCGCGTGATTGCTAAGCCTAAAGTTACGTGATTTCAATTTATTTATTTTTTGTTTTAAATTAAATCACAACAACTCAGCAAAGTTTCATCGCAGAAATAGTGTAGGAGCGCATAAGTGACAAACATACAAAGAAATTAATAAATAGCATAAGAATGAATTAACAAGGAATTCACATTTAATTCGTGAGATATTTCGAGGAGCCAACTAGGTACATACAATAGAGAGATGAAAAGTCTAGTTTGACCAACCATTATAAGAAAGAAGCTAGATAAAGGAAATTGGATGTGTATTACCTTAATAATTACAAAATGACGAAGCAGTACAGATTAGAAGTAAAATGTGTCTTTGTTTTCGGAACGAAGTTCCTTAGTTTTTTTCTTTTTATTTATTTAATTTCTAATAGAAAAAAAAGAAACAGTTGGATGTATCTTTGAAACTGCTAAACCAATTCTAAAAATTATTTTACTAATAGAATGGTACATTGTCCCTGAATTACAAGAGAGTTCGAAAACAAGTCCCGAAATTCATGCAAATAAAATGGATGTTGATAATTTTTTTTATCCGTCTTGTAGATTAATAAAAAATATTGGACACGTATTTTTTCTTTTCTACGTTATCAAAAAATTACGGCGATACATTAAGTTGAAATTTCGCGTGACGTCACTCGTCAATGACGTCACGAGCCCCCACCCTAAACTTAAATGCGCTTTATCTCTGTATATTTTAATTTACTTGAAAAATAAAAAAAATACTTGTCTATTGTTTTTTTTATTTTCTGATTGACGGACGAATTAGAATTTTGATTTTCAAGAGTCGTCAACATCCCTCCTACTAAGTATCAGTCGCCCATTTATTCAATTCATTCATTCACTGACTGATCAGTAGGTAATCAGGAACTTCAAGAACACTTCACTCATGAAACTGAGGTAGTTTAAACCGCGTGTAGACGTCAGCTGAGAAAGGATTTCCATGGCAAAATTTACGAAGGTAACCCAAACCCTAAGGAATAGTTAGTGCTATTGTTAAGCGTCTTGATTCTGTGTACACTTAATAGTATGATATATTATAACCCGTAGTTGTTCATGTAGTCAATATCAGTCAAGGGTTAGTTGGTTAAATTACAATAATAGCATAACAGCGGCGGCCCAAGGTATATTGTGAACGTAGGTACATACACATTACTGCCGTGTCCAATATACGTTAGGCTTCATTAGAGTATATCAATTTGTAAACTATGAGTATCATATGACGCTATTTTAATCATAAGACGTTAGACAACTTCCCCAGTAGATTTTAAATGATTAATTTTACACCTATTATTATTAATATAAACTAATAGGTGTAACATTAGTTTGGTGTAGTTACGTCAAAATATTTTTTTAAATAACTGACCAAGTAGGTATTTATTTATCACGACCGCGACATGCACAGTCAAGAGTTCTGTATCATTCAGGAAAAAAAAACTTATTAAGGTTTTTATATCTATGATTTTTTTCAGAATATGTCTTTTCATAGTGAATAACTTGAACAGGAGAGAGGGGACCCCTTTCTAAGACTTCTGAAGCTCATAGAGTCTGTCTAAAAAATTATCAAGTTGTACATAATTAAACATAGAATATTTTTATTTGTTTTTCTGCAGCTCAGCGACAATGTGATCCAAGAAAAAAAGTACTAAAACTAATGAAAGTTACTAAACGTTGCCGGATGACTATGGGCACTGAAGTGGTTTTTCTCTGTATGTAGACTCCAAGTTAAATGACTATGACTTACTGACAGACAGACGGACGGAAATGACAGAATCGTTAGAGTTCCTCATCTATTATTTTCTGTACGGAAGTCTAAAAAAGAACAAAATGCCATCACATTGCTCACGCTGCCTTCTAAAGTTAAAAATTTACAAAAATACAAAAACTACTTTTCCTACACGTTGATAAAAAATTATCCCAACCCAATATTTGTTTTATCTAAAACATATTTTGGTCTTTTAAAAAATATGTTTCTTTCTTTGTCAATTTAAAATCTTTGACAAATGTCTTAAATCGAAGCCCTTAAATAAAACTTACATAAGTACGAATTTGCGTTTTAGTAAAATAACGGTCGACCGCAAACTTTGTGGGATTGTTTTGCATAGTTAAAAGTAAAACATCGACCGACTAAAGTAGCAAATGAACAATTTTACCATCACAGTAAAGTTCATCCGATCATTAGTTAACTAGAGTATAGCAATTTGATACTAGCCCAAAATTCGTTAATATTTTTGGGCATAAACAAAAACTTTACCTACTCTTCCTAATTTTTTTTTTAATACTTTGCCAAAAGACAATTTCATATTATAATTTATAAAGAAACATATTTTTTTTATATATTTGGGATAATGTTAGGATAAATAACGGACCCTTATGGACTTCATACAATAGAAACATCCGCAATAATAGCGAAATTACAATGCACGAAATTTGGCTTGCCCGAGCACACGGCAGTTCGTTAAGCCAAGTTCGGCCAACGGCAACGCAGTGTGTAAGTTACACGATTGCATTTAAGCATGTTTTATCATTATCATATTATGATTACTGAAATTCAAAGTTTCAACAAATGAAAAATTCAGTCAGTAAGTCAATAGTAAAATTTATCACTTTTAATTACTATCAATACTGTAAGGCATTCCTCGTGACGATGGCGTGATGGATATATTTCTTCGTTTTCGAGTACCTATCGTCTATCGCCAGGCCACTGGTTCTTGCAAGAAAACCACGTATTCGGCTCAGTGAGCAAACCTCACCGTACATCACGTTATTATTTGGAACTCAAAATTGATGTAAAATCATTACGCAGCCACGTAATCATCAACATCATTAACACAAAAAGAAGAAAAAGATTTAAAGTAAAGAGAAAAGACAAAAACCATAACTTTTTAATTTTGTATGCTCTACAACTGGTCTGGTTTAAGAAAATATATTTTTTTGTACATTGTTTTTTTTTTGTTTTCTGGGATGGAACTTACCTTTACTTTAACATTCATATTTTTGTAGGATACTTATATTCACCGATATCACTCTCTCGTATCATAGAATTTATTTATACCAATTTTACACACGCTTGACTGTGAAAGTATCCAAGAGCGGAAATCCGATTTCTTTTAATGTTCCTTTATTATTGTAGACTATACACTTCGCTACCCTTTTACGTGACTTCTAAAAAAGCATTGAGTTAAACCGTGTTACAGAAAGTTGTGTCAACATCTTTTTATAACAGTGCGCTAAAAAAATGCGAAGATATTAGGATATTCGTACCATTGATATTTGTGAAAGAATTTTTCTGGAAACCATATTTTATAGCTAAAACGTTCTGTAACTTTTCTATGAATAAGGACTACGTACACAATTTGATATATTATATAGTTTCACACAAACAAATAGTTTTGGGACGATTCTGGGGACTCTCATCTTTATGCCCAATGTTGAGTCGCCAGCTGTTGTTTAATTTACACTGACTATGTGACCAGATGTGGACAAGACTTTCGAAGTAGATAAATTAGAATGGTTTTCGTTCGGGACTATTCAGGACCGTTTTATACTTATAGGTCACTTTCAATGTCGAATCTTTGTAAACTATGTAAACTATAAAATTATACCAACAATATGTATGTAACTTATTGGAAAAAATAACGAATGCATATTGTGTACATCCCTGAAAAGAATAATAGTTATAGAAAACAACAAACATAATAAGAGGAACTAGAAGAATAGGCTTTTTGACAAATTTTTTTCTAAATTCTATTTAGTCTGTCAGTTAGATAATAAAAAAATAATAGACACGTATATTTTGCTTTTTCAAGTTAATGAAAATATACTTGAATAAAACGCATTAAAGTTTAGGAATGAGGGCTCGTAACATCATATGCATGCCAGCATGTATAAACTGTACCTGCTTGTGACGTCACGCGACATTTCAACTCAACGTAACTATCTCCGTTATTTTTTGCTTAGGTACGTAAAAATAGACAAAATACGTGTCTAATATTTTTTGCGAATCTACAGGACGGATTAAAAACATAAATTTAATCAAATAGCCTATTAAATCCGCGCCCAGGAGGTCACTATTCATATAATTATGTATTATAATCAGGCTTTTAATCATTTGACCACAGTTTCTTCAACATAATAATCATAACAAAACACGTTCACAAAAATTTTCTTCTCCTGTGCCCAAGAAGTTCGACTTAAAAATATTTTTTTTTTTTTTTTTATTTTATTTTATTTAAAACGTTTACAAAATATGACTTAATCTAATAGCAACCCAAAAATCACAAAGATTTGTCCGGGATGCTAGACAAAAGTTGAGTTTCGTTAAAAAATATAGAAGTAACGACATCACACATGAGCACACACAGCAAACATACACAATATTATCTAATTACAACATAATAGTAGTACTCGATCGCGCTCAGCCATACCTACCGCGCGAGACAAAAAAATTCTGTCTTTATTTTGTTTTGGTCACATTTATAATTGTAAACTATTTTTTGTCATATGCATAAAAACCGAGTGCATTTAATTTGGTACTGGGGCCGTATTTTTGAATCGCTCGAATTACTTTCGCCCTCGGAATCGCGAGTTTACTTGCGAATGCTCTGCACACATTTTTTAAGGATTCACATGCGAATTTTGCAATTCCGTGTGCGAAAAGTTATGTCTATGTCTAAAATTAATTCGAACGATTCAATAATACGGCGTTTGGTTGTTCGCTGCGGCTTCATCGGCGTAATTTTGATAATTATACCAGCAATTTCAGGATAAAAGTTTGGCATTAAGACTAGGTATTAGGTAATCAATATTGCGATGGTTATCCGTTTAGTGAGCCCAATAAATAAATAAATAAATATAATCCATTATTATTATTCTGTTTATGTGCTTTACATCAAAATTTGCTAAGCCGTTTGCGCGTGATTGAGTAACAAACATTTAAACATCACAAAACAGGAACAAACATCATAACAAACTTTCACGATTACAATATTGGTAGGATAGGATAGAATCTCTTAAATCATCCCTATCATATGATAGTAATTGTAGTGGAAAAATGCGCAGGATATACAAGTATTAAATATGCACGCCAACGCTTTTGTTGTGATGTTGCATAAATTTCTTAAGTCGAGACGTTGCGCTAGAGCACACGGTTGCTTGGATACCGAGTCGCAAGGGGATCTCCCTCCTCATTTCAGATGGTTAGGATTGAATTCTTACGTTTGCGACTGTCTGTAGGTATAATATTCACATTCCACATTCCGAAGGCCGACATAATGTAGCTACGAGTAGATAATATATTTGCAACAAAAATAGTTCAACCTTCACAAAGCAAGTCCATACATTTACACATATCCCTCGGGCAATGTACATGTTCATTGTATACATGATAGCTGGTTGGTGAACAGTTAATAATAATCTTTCTGTACCAATAAAATAATAATTTTACACACTTCACTTATATATAATATACTTACCTAGTCATATTATAAAGAGTTAAAGTTTGTGACTTTGTGACGTTGTAGAGTTGTGCTGTCTCTTGAACCGATTTAGAAAATTCTTTCACTTAGAGAAAGCTGCGGTAGTCTTGAGGGGCAAAGAGTACTTATCCCGCAATTTCCACGGGATCTTCGAAATTAGGTACCGCGGGTAAAACCGTGGAGGACAGCTAGTAATGTATAATCTTAGAAGTCAATTTTAACCTACTTCTAATTACTGTGAAACTTTATACCTACATAAGATGTATATTAAATTCGGAGGAAAATGCAATATTATTGTGACATGGGAACTCTGTAATTAAACGAGGCAACCTCATCGACTCTGGTGATTACTATTAAGTTCAGTTTACTCTTAAAGCAAGGTTTTAAGTTTTTTTAACTATTTGTAGGTACTTATTCCAAGTGAAACTTGTTTGGGTACAACAGGGAAAAATATTGTTATGGTTGCTTTACTCGTAAAATATAAGTTTTACGGTAAAAGCAGTTTTGGTGGAATTAGTTTATGTGACTAGTGACAGCTTTGGAGCCGGATCAACTCATAAGAAGTTTTTGTTATTTTTTATAAAGATTACTTTTTTCGGGTGTACCGTATAAACACGCGCCATTCTATACTAATATTATAAAGAGGAAAGTTTATTGTTTGTAGGAGGTAATTTCTAGAAATACCTTGCTCAACCGGTTTTGACTATTATAATTGAAAGCTACAGGATATCTCAGTAACAAAATATACTTCTTATCTCAAGATTTCATGCGAGTGAAACAGAGCAATATTTATTTGGCATAAGTTATAAGTAGGTACTTACATAATTTAGGTCTTGGAAAAAAGTGTTGGTAATTATTGAGTATGAATAGCTAATATAAAACAAAGTCCTCCGCCGCTTCTGTCTGTCTGTTCGTGATAAACTAAAAAACCTAGTGAACGGATTTTCATGCGGTTTTCATCAATATTAAAGAGAAAGGTTTATACGTATAGTTTATCCAGGAATTCCCGAAGGAGCTCCGAAATTACCACGGGTGGGACCGCGGAGGGACAGCTAGTCTTTAATAACTTTGTATTAGGGAGCTTGCTTGTTGTCATATAAAACTAATAAGCTTAGTTAGTTAAGAAAGTTCGATCAAAGTTGAATCTTTATTTGTTGTGTGGGCGGCGTGCTGAGGGCGAGTATCTACGGACGTGTCCTGAAAGCCAGAACTGCCCAGTCCGAACAGAGGCAAAAAGGCTCTATAATTAAGTCTCATTAATCCCTATTTATGGCGAAAGCTAATCTCCGTGGATAGTATTTTCCGTAAAATTTATTTTCATTACAGCAAACGGAGCGTGACGTGAATGTTGCAATGCGCCAACGATAAAACGACTCTACAACGTGGAACTTCTTTGGTATATTCGGAAGATTTGAATGGTTACCATAAAATTAGAAGTGTCATGTAGAGCATGATTGCTAGGCTGAGTCATAGAAAGCACAAAACTATATTCATATTTTAGTTTCAAGCTAAAAAGCATTAAAGTTTTACCAAGACAGGATTTAATTATGATTATAATAAAATATTATTTTTCTTTTCTTTACCTATACCGGTAATAATGACTGTACTGTCAGTTCATTTTTTTTTTCTATAATTTAAAGTGTTTTCGTATCCTATTTACATTATCTACTAAAATAATGTAATTTTACCGGTAGAGAGTAGATAACGAAAAAAAAATAGCCACAGTACTTTCCATTATATGTTTAGGAAACAAAATATATTTTTACAAAAACATAATCATACGTCAACTAAGTTCAAATAAGAGTCTACCGACAAAGAATCCGAAGCTAAAGCACAAAAGGTTTTACTCTCGCTACGACTTGCTTATATTCGTCCCTGAGGCATTTTCATATTACGCTACGAAAAAATACCGAACACATGTGTAGCATTGGTGGCATCTAATAAATTTTAACAACTTGTTCGTAAATATTTTTTCAACTTACCTATCGGAACGAATCAGACTTGTTGAACATATCTGTAGCCTCTATATTGTAATAACTGTAGATTGTAGAACGCAATTATATACATTTTGTTTTATGAGTCAGTTTTCTACTTATTATAAAACAAAATCCTCCGACGCGTCTCTCTATCTGTTCGTGATAAACTCAAAAACCACGAATCGGATTTTCACGCGGTTTTCACCAATAGATAGAGTAATTAATTTTTTTGTAATTCAAAGTACCTGTAACAAAAAAAAACAGAATGACTTTATTTATTCGAACACAATCAATTTACGGGACGATGATAATATACATAATAATATATCTTAACAAAAACAGTTACACATTACAGAATAATCGCGCCACGTTCACGTTCACTAGGCTAAAAAAAGTAAAAAAAAATTTACCTACTGCAAAAAGATATGAAATTAAAAAACCAAGTAGGGTAACCATTAAAGTTTTCAATAATCGAAAAAATGTTGCAAATTTAACAATAAAAAATATTTTTGAACGTAGGTACTTGAGGCGCGTGTGTCATCGGGTACATATATATTTTTTTTTTATATGTTTTGCAAATCACGTCTTAATACCGTTTAGATAATTAGTTAAAGTATTTCGACCGTCAGTTTGAGATGTTTGTGGTCTTTGATGTTCCTTAAAAAAATGTGTGGTAGGTACTCAATATTTTAGTTAAAGTTTTTTTACATTAAAATGCGATAACATTCACAGCAGAGATTTCAATTTTACGATAATCTCGATACGGCAAGCGATTTTTTTCGCTGAACTTAACGATCGATAGGAGATCACATCGGCCCAGGAGTAGGTATTATCTTTTCTATAAGTAATCTCTTTTCGGTAATATTCCAACAGTGCAAAAATATCAATAAGAATAATAATAAGATTTGGGTTTTTTGTAATATTTATTATTTTATATCATATGTTTTTAAAAACAAGCTAAAAAAATATCTTCTGTTTCAGCAAAGAACCGCATTTGGTATTGGTGGCCAAGTTACAATCTAGAACTTTAATTTTCACACAGTTTCGTAGCATTTGCGGCCGTATTAAGCCAATAACTATTAGAATGTTTTTTTTTACAAGTGTTCAATTGTCTCTCGTTTATCGGCGTAGGCATGTAACTTTTCATAACCCCAAAGAAAATAATCCAATGGGGTTAAATCACATGATCTTGGTAGCCAATTCATAGGATCATTCCGCGAAATAGCCATAAAATAGTCGAAGTGCACGGTAAGTTTCACGAACAAAACCATTTTTTTCAACAATTTGCAACCGAAATGCCAAACCAAACTAAATAAAAAGCAACTATCAGCTGTCAAATCGATTGTCAAATAAGGCAGTGTGATCAACTCAAAGTTCTAAAAAAACACCTTTATCTATACTAATATAAAAACAAAAAAAAAAAAAATATTATAAAGCGGAAAGACTTGGTTTTTGTTTGTTTGTTACGATTTAACTCAAAAACTACTGGGCCGATTTCAAAAATCCTTTCACCATTAGAAAGCTACATTATTCCTGAGTAACATAGGTTATATTGTAATCCGGAAGTCCCGTGGGAACTCCGAAATTATCGCGGGTGAAACCGCGCGGGACAGCTAGTTTTATAACTAGCTATGTTTATATATAAACAATTGAAACTAGAATAAAATATAAGACTCATTTTCCTTATTAAATAGATTTAGAAAAAAAAACTTCTATACGAGTGTATTTTTTATTTTTCATGAATAAATACCTACATACCGATGAAGAGAAATAGAAATAATCCTAAAAACGGTGTGTTTTCGGCAAAAACGAATAAAAACAAACAAAGCAGGGCGGTATAAGGCTCGTATAGACTATAGGGCAAATGAAACATTTGTCACTGTCGGGGCTTAAAACGAATCCGACGACCCGCCCGCTTTACGTCACAAGATTTAAACAATGTACCGGGGTCGTGTATAGAAACGAATGCATATGCACAGCTGCAAATGGATGAAAATACGTCGTGTTATGTAGGTCTACACCCTATTATTTAAAACTAGCTGTGCCCCGCGGTTTCACCCGCGTGAGTTTCGGAATTCCCGCAGGAACAATTTTTTTCTAAAATAACAGTAGCCTAAGTTACTCCTTATAACATCAGCCGTTAAAATCGGTCCAGCCGTTTCAGAGATTAGCCGGAACCAACAGACAGACAGATATTTTGGATTGTTTGCTGTATATTCAATTGTTAACGGACGTACTTTTTCTGAATACTAAAATCATTTCGGTATTCGTAGCTTGTATTGCTTCTTTCTTTTATCATCCGTTAAACGTGAAAGTTTATCAAACAAACAAACTCACATTTGCTTTTATAATAATTATTCGCTTATATAATAGTAAGGAGTAGCTCAATAGCTACAGCTGCTTTCCGGTTTGAACATAACCGAATTTGATGCGAATTTATACAAACATACCTACATCAGTTACTAAAGAAAAAGCATAAACGAGAAAAAATCCTACAACAAAATTTACTATGCAAATAAGCAAATGCAATAAGATGTGTATAGACAATAGACATGTTACATTATACGTAGTTATTACCTACCCGATTCATATTATAAGTGAGGTGCATCAAAGAGAAGATAAGCGTAGAGGACCTAATAGAGCGTATACGGAACTCGCTTGTACGATTTTTGCTTTAACATACCGACTGACGCTACGCACGCTGTACTGAAACACAGTTTGCAAACACCGCCAGTGTAGAAAAAATCGCAAAAATTTTCACGTTAGCTTTAACTAAGCTAATGTTTTCTCACTCTTAGCATAGTATTAGAGTAATATATTATGTATAGTAGGTAATTAGGGTTGCAACCTTTATTATAATTTAGTATTGTACTATATTTCAGTCAATTGTATTATATATTATAGAAAAATAATATAGTACCAAAAACGCTATATTTTTATCCCTAATTCAACTGTCACGCTTTTTAATATTAATTGTGACTAGCCTGGAATGCACCCGCAGCGCAGCACGGGAAATTTCAGAATGAAACCCATTCGCGGCAACAAAATGTCAACTGACAATAATTTGCCGATGAATGCTGCCCGTTCTGAGGCTGCCCGATACCTAATGGTTAAAAATAAATATTTACTCTTTTTTTCTCTGCTTTTACCAAAAGTATCTACTATATTATTGCGTGTGATACTATATTTAAAAAAAAAGGTGGCAACCCCATAGTAGACGACAATAACAGATTGTATTACTTCAATTTTTATGACATACCTAGCGGAATTGTATTCATAACACAAATTATTATATCTATCACCTCCTACCATAATTTGGTTGGACTAGAACTATGTAGATACTAAATATTAGAATATACTTTCTCCGCACATGACGCATTATATCATTAATGCAAAGTTGTCGCTACGCTCAATTGCATGTACTCATGCAGCAAGGTAGATATGCAAGCTTGTCGCACAACAGATATTATATCCTTATTACCATATGTGCATAATATATTGTATATATTATGTAGAGGTAACTATGCATAATATGTTGTTGGCAAATTGTATAATACGTCCGTTTACAGACGGCGTTTTAATCTAAGGTTTAACCCTGTCTTTTTTCATTTGCGAGCATTCCTAATGTATAGTATAGGTATGTAGTATATTATTTACTGTAACCACGACAAAGTCAAATGGTACCGATTATTGACGCGAGCATGCGACATAAAGTACCTATTTTCTGTCCTGACTCCTGAGCAATCTTTACTATGTATGTGAGTTTATTCGTGTTAACTACTCGACCGCTCATCACGGAATTCTGTATACGCATTGTCAAGGTTATAGAAAAATACATAGGGCATTTTTTATTCCGGAATTCTCCGTTAATTAGCGCGAGTGAAATCGCGGCGAACGACTAGTATAAGTACAAAATGTCGACCGTTTTGTAAATAGACGCGTGATACAATTTTTCTGCGACATAAACCAACATACTGTGATGAAGGTGTCAAGTAACAGCACAAGCTTGAGTAATACCTATGTCAACTTTGTGGAACGTGATATTGTAACGAACAACAGAGATAATAATAATAATGGCAGCAATTAGGTACACAGTAATAGCGACAAAATCAGCCAACACAATAAAGAATTCGAGAGGCAATGCTTCTGTATATTCTTATCTATTAAATAGAGTGGCAGTTACCTCAACCTAAGTGGCAGTGGGCGGGGAACATCGCTCAAAGAGCTGATGAGCGATGGAGCAAGAAAGTTCTTGACTGGCGACTACGAACCGGAAGATGCGACGTGGGTAGGCCCGCTAAAAGGTGGACCGATGACTTGGCAAAGGTTGCGAGACGCCATTGGATGCGGGAGGCGCAGGACCGGTCGTCGTGGCAATCCTCGGGGGAGGCCTATGTCCAGCAATGAACGTCTTTTAGCTGACATGATGATAATGGTTAAATAGAAATCATAATGAGATTACAAACTTGCGTAAAAAAAAATAATTTTTTTAAAGGTCGTAATAATATCCGAAGAAATCACTACATGTAAATTAGTAGTTACATGATTGATTCCTTATTATCATAATATCAGCCAACAGACTTAATATACTGAAAAAGTATTATCAAAAAATATTTACCTAGTCATAACACTACTTGATATTTTCGTTCGAATTCCTTTGTAAATCTTAGTAGATTTTTTTTTAAGATGCGACGATGTGAAAGAAAGAAGCGCTTTAAGTCTAAATATCTCCAAGACGATCCTGCACTACCCACGTCCAGCCACGCCCCACAATTTTCCTAAATCAAGGTCAAAGTCAAATAATTCTATTTAAAGTTGACTATGAAGTCAATAAAAAAAAAGCTGTGGAACATCTGCCTACACCGTGTCTACGGATACAATAAGATGACCAATTAAGAGCTTTTCTGCTGCAACAGTCATCTGCTCTAGGCACAATGTACATCACATTAAGTTCTGAAATTGTTTAAGCTTTGTCGGTTACTTTGCAGAAAAACTCCGAGCGTTACCGATGGGTGGTTACAAAAACAAAACAGTGCGACGTATAGTTCACTATAAAAATCGTGTTAAGTCACCTATACAAAAGCAGGTAGTTACGCAGTAAAATATTACTTAATGACCAAACTATATTATATTCATGTTCAGTCTTAGTTCAGGCGTTTAAGCAGATTATTCGTAAGACTTATAGAGACAATTTCTAAGCACTACTTATGCACACATTAGGGGCTTCACGAGCAAACTAAGTCATTTAGTGAGTAGCTCTATACCCCTCCAATTATTAAGCATTTCTAGTTGAGCACGTAGCTTCGCCCGCTAGTCAAGTGGTTCTGCCTATCGTCCTTCTTAAGATACAATCTACTGTAAAATTAGATGATCGTAAAATGTAGAGTTTGTAAATTGAAAGATAAGAAAAAGAAAGAAGAAGCACTTGTTTGTTAGTTTTTTCTTGTTTGTTATGCACAAACAGGTAAACGTAGGTATTTTCTTTTTGTCTTTCTTTCTTCAGATTTAGCCTACCTATGAAAGCTAATGAGAAAATGAATTCGTTTAAAATGACGTGTATCCATCCCTATTGCATCATTACATAGTATTTATAAAACAATGTCGCTTCCCGCTGTCTGTCCCTACGTATGCTTAGATCTTTAAAACTGCGCAACTGATTTTGATGCGGTTTTTTTAATAGATAGAGGAATTCAAGAGGAAGGTTTATATGTATAGTTTATGCCAGAGTTCCTGCGGAATCTCCAAAATTAACGCGGGTGAAACCTACTAGATAAACTGTGATAAAAATTAACATTGACATTCCAATTGTTATACCGTTTCCTAAATCTATATTTATATAAAAATTAATCCGTATTCCCCTTGGTCACGACTCACGCGGCATCACGCGTGAACGGCTGAACCGATCACCATTACATTTTTCATACTCTTTGTCACGGGGACAGAGAAGAAGATAGGGTACTTTTTGGCCTTTAATTCCCGCGAGAACTCCGAAATTACCGCGGGTGAAACCACTGGGGACAGCTAGTAAAATATAAACGACTTTTGCGTCTAACCCATCTCACTCAGAGTCGACTTTGATGAATTTACTGAACGTCTCTGATTGCGGCAGTTTTGTTTTAAAAATCTATACTTAACTAAGTAATCATTAAAGTCGACTCTGAGTGCGGCCGTAAGTGTTAAGTAAAATTAAAGAATAACCGAATTCTCAATATCAATCTTCATCACACAATTAATTTATAGAAACTGATTGTTTTAGAATTTAACAGATCGCTAAACGGAGCAAAAGATTGTTCAAATAACATAGCCTAAGGGAATGTTCAAAGTTCAAAACGAATATTAATTATTATCTGTATAATTTGCATGATACTATAAAAATGACGTCAATATCATACTTATATTATTATTTACCTTCACACCTATATAGTACCTAAAAGTAACAGGATCGTAATTTGAAGTTCATCTGCACGTTAAATTTAAGGAAAAATAAATAACAAATTCGATTTATCAAAGGCATTAAAAGTTTTTTTTTTGCTAAAGGTGGATTTTGTTGCTTTATTAACTTAAAGAATTTTTAAGAGTATTTTTAATTTTCCATTTTGAACTTATTAGATCTGCAAAGGGTCTCGTTCATTACGCTTGGCGTAATTTCATAATTAGATATCGTTTGGAGTATATTAATGTTATGAAAGGTTTTAATATACAGGCAGGGATAACAACAACATTATAAAAGTTACTTACCCAAATATTAGCTAATCGTAGCAAATAATAACAAAACTAACCACACTGGGAAAAATACACGGCTTTTGAACACGGCTACGTTTTGCGTAGCCGTGCAAACGGTTCTGACAACCGAGTTTGGCAGCCGTGTAAAGAACCGTGTACACGGCTACATGAAACGTAGCCGTGTAAGCGGTTAAGATAGCCGCTTTAGACGGTTACGTGTACCATGTTCGTAATTTTTTCAGCCGTGTTGAAATCCTAGCCGTGTAAAATTACACGGCTACCTTTTGACTCGGTTGTCGGAGCGGTGTGCACACAACAAACACGGCCTCGGTAACGTTGTTGACACGGTACGGTGCACCGCGTGCTTATCACGTTAGCCGTGTCATATATTAAACTTGCTAACATGGCTGTCGGAGCCGTATAGACACGGTACAGCAGGTCGTGTGCTTATCAAAACTTGGCCACGTTAGCCGTGTCATATAATAAACTTTCTAACACGGCTGTCGGAGCCGTTCTATAAACGGTACAGCTGGCCGTGTGCATAACATAACTTGTTCCCGTTACCCGTGTCATATATTTAACTTGCAAACACGGCTGTCGAAGCCGTTTAGACACGATACAGCAGATCGTGTGCTCGTCAAAACTTGGCTATGTTAGCCGTGTCATACAATAAACTTGCTAACACGGCTGTCGGAGCCGTTCTATAAAGGGTACAGCTGGTTGTGTGCTTATCAAAACCTGGCCACGTTAGCCGTGTCATATATTAAACTTGCTAACACGGCTGTCGGAGCCGTTAAGACACGATACAGCAGGTCGTGTGCTTTTCAAACCTTGGCTACGTTAGCCGTGTCATACAATAAACTTGCTAACACGGCTGTCGGAGCCGTTCTATAAAGGGTACAGCTGGTTGTGTGCTTATCAAAACCTGGCCACGTTAGCCATGTCATATATTAAACTTGCTAACACGGCTGTCGGAGCCGTTCTGTAAATGGTACAGCTGGCCGTGTGCAGAACATAACTTGTTTACGTTAGCCATGTCATATAATAAACTTGCAAACACGGCTGTCGAAGCCGTTAAGACACGATACAGCAGGTCGTGTGCTTTTCAAACTTTGGCTACGTTAGCCGTGTCATACAATAAACTTGCTAACACGGCTGTTGGAGCCGTTCTATAAAGGGTACAGTTGGTTGTGTGCTTATCAAAACCTGGCCACGTTAGCCGTGTCATATATTAAACTTGCTAACACGGCTGTCGGAGCCGTTCTATAAAGGGTACAGCTGGTTGTGTGCTTATCAAAACCTGGCCACGTTAGCCGTGTCATATATTAAACTTGCTAACACGGCTGTCTGAACCGTTCTGTAAATGGTACAGCTGGCCGTGTGCAGAACATAACTTGTTTACGTTAGCCGTGTAATATATTAAATTTGCTAACACGGCCGTCGGAGCCGTTTGGACACGATACAGCAGGTCTTGTGCTTATCAAAACTTGGCTACGTTAGCCGTGTCAGAAATGAACCACGCAAACATGGCTGTCGTAGCCGTTATATACCTAAACGGTACAGCGGACCGTGTGCAAAACAAAACTTGTTTACGTTAGCCGTGTCATTAATTATCTTGCAAATACGGCTGTCGGAGCCGTTTAGACACGATACAGCAGGTCGTGCGCTTATCAACACTTGACTACGTTAGCCGTGTCAGAAATGAACCACGCAAACATGGCTGTCGTAGCCGTTATATACCTAAACGGTACAGCGGACCGTGTGCAAAACAAAACTTGTTTACGTTAGCCGTGTCATTAATTATCTTGCAAACACGGCTGTCGGAGCCGTTTAGACACGATACAGCAGGTCGTGTGCTTATCAACACTTGGCTACGTTAGCCTCTTATGGAATGGCTGTGTGTTAATAACAGCGCCATCTTTGATTCCAGACTGGAACCACTAGATGGTTTATCTAGGTAAGATCATCATCAGCTAATTTAGCAAGTAGTTTAGGATTAAGCCGACAGAGGGCGTTATAATCCGAACCGCTTAGTATGAGCTTTGCAAATAATTATACAAATTTTGCAAATAATTATTACACAAAAGAAGGAATAACACGCCGTTTTTACTGTCTGCAACCTAACCCTGAAGCCGTTCACATTCCTTCAGTGAACATAATCCTTTTTTGCCACATGAGTGTCTTATCTGATAAATGTGACTCACTGATATCTGATGCATGTTCAGCTTCAGACATGCAGTCTAAGGAGAGAATCCACCCTAGAAAAAAGCGGCCAAGTGCGGACTCGCCCATGAAGGGTTCCGTAGCAGCAAGTAACATTAATATAAAAGTTCTTGTAGTTCGTTGTAACTTTGATCGATGTTTTAATAATATTGTAATTTTTTATTGCGGTTTACGATCTATGACGTATTAAAAAAACTACTTACTAGATCTCGTTCAAACCTAGACCGATACCGATTTAATCCAAAAGACAAAAACACACGTAATTATTATTGGTTTGTGCTACCACTGATCGGTTTGAATTCGGTGACAAGCCCGCTGGTGTCTGCCCACTTGGGTCGTTCTGCTTACGAAGAGCTGGTGGCGGGAGTCGACTGAGCCCATCTACCCCCTCCATATTCATACCTACCTATCAGTGGTAGCACAAACCAATAATAATATTACGTGTGTTTTTGTCTTTTGGATTAAATTGGTATTTTGTTATTTATAGCTTTTTATTTTTAGCTTTTTTAATTTGTGTTTTTGAAAGTCGGTTTTAATGTTTTTGTTAAAATTTTGTTTATTTCTCGATTTTAAGTGACATAGTTCGCAATTTCTCTAAGTTACAATAGCCTAATGTCAACTGCTCATCGCCTTTTACAAAATATTGCCTTTCCCGACGCAGGGACGTTAATTATTGAGGAGTTCTCCTAGTACATCACTAACAGTTCCACTTCACCATATACATTGTGACGAGCATAAATTGTTTAGAACCCATATTAAAGGTAACGATTCGGAACCTGTGAAATACCTATTATTGAGTAGTTCCGATAACCATCTGTGGTCTTCATCATCAGTTCCACTTCTTCAAATTTTGCTTTCCGAAAGCAAATACACGATTTACTATAAAAATACAAAAATCGCTATAGGTGTACCTATAATTTTTGAAGAGTTCCCTCAATTACTCCAAGATTCCACCATCAGATCTTGACTATCCCCTTTTAAACAAAAAAACAATTTTCGAAATCGCTCCAATCAGAACGTACTATTGTTGAATAGTTCCGATGACCATCTGTGGTCTTCATCATCAGTTCCACTTCTTCAAATTTTGCTTTCCAAAAGCAAATGAACGATTTACTATCAAAAATACCCAAATCGCTATAGGTGTGCCTATAATTTTTGATGAGTTCCCTCGATTTCTCCAAAATTTCATCATCAGATCCCGACTTGGTGGCAATGGGACCTAATTGGGAGTATACCCTTTCAAACAAAAAAAGAATTTTCCAAATTGGACCAACCGCCTTCGAGTACTCGGTGAACATACATAAAAAAAAACATACATACAATCGAACATAGAACCTCCTCCCTTTTGGAAGTCGGTTAAAAAGAAACGCATCGCACCGCGCCATGTCGCATCACGCATCCGCCACCACCGGGCGGATGCGTATTGCGTGGCGCGTGGCGCGGCTCGCGGCCCAGCCGCCCAGCCAATGGCAGTCGTTGAATGCTAGGTACCTACTCACTCTCTCGCAAAAACGACAATACAATCGACGTGGACAACAGAATAGATTATTCAATAATGAATTAGGTAACTATAGGTAATATGTACAGAGAAAAATTCTAATATTTAAAAATTTCATGCACCATGTTAGGTTAGCATCGTAGGTTAGTAACGTAAGCATCCATCAAAAAATTCAATGGCAATTGGCAATATTAAAATTTGAAACAATGTATTTATAGACTATATTATAATAAATTTTTTTAAACGGTCAAGTTGTCTTTCAGAGACTGAACACACGTAGGGACATGTTTATTTATTAAAAATATTCCTCATAAATGTTATTTTTGAGATATTTAAAGCTATATCGTAATTCGTAGCCCGTAAAGAACATGTTCAAACTTGTTCCCAATGTTCCCGCATTTCTACTTGAATGGGTGTGTATATATGTATGTATATGTATATCTATAGTATAATATATATGTAATAATATGTGTAGTATATACCACGTTTGTTTGGTTTCCACGACACAAGCTTATAGCTTAGTGTGCTGTGTGGGATCAAGTACATCTGTGTGTTGTGAAGTGGATTATTATTATAAAAAAAAATGAAGGTCACAAGTCGCAAAAGCACAACTGCTGACTGCAGAGTGCAGACTGTAGTGCAGACTCAAGATTCAAGACTGCTCAACCAAAAATTTATAAAAAGTAGGTAGGTAGGTACCTACCATCCATGTAGGTAGGTACTTTTAATCTCGGAACTACCTCGGGAACTCCGAAATTAAAGCGGATGATACCCGCGGGGAACAGCTAGTATTCCTCATAAATACATCAATAGAAGTCTTCTGGAGGCCGAAACGTCCAGTAGGTACCTACCCAAACGGTGACTACCTAGTATACCTACCTACCTACGGAATTTTTATACCGGTAGCGTCCAGTAGACACACGTTGTCTACAGACGAAACAGATTGGTAATTTTTCTACGTCGACGTGACGTCGATGCATACGAAGTAAAAAAGGTCGGCCTCTCAGACGAAAGAGGTCGGCCTTTTACCCACCTATTTTACTGGCTTTTTATACCCCAATGAGCCCCAGTGAAAAAAATCCGTAACTTTTGAATGACGCAATTTAATTTGCAATGACGACTGATAAAAAAAACAAATGAAATAACTAATTTGTATAGGTACTGTTCAATTTCTTTTCTAATAGGTAGTAGGTATTCATTGAGGTCATTGAGTAGTAAATCAATGATTGAGGTAGGTAGGTATTCATTTGTTCAAAACTTTACGAAAAATCAATAGTTTTGTAGCAAATTTATTTAAAATTTCATTTCACATCTATATTATAATATATAGATAGGTAAGTAGGTACCTACCTCCCTAGTACCTACTATAATAAAAGAGTAGAATCCACGATTAAGTACCTTCAGCAGCGTAGTAGGTAGGTACCATGTAGGTACCTACCTAAGTCGGTAGTTACCTATTACACTTGGCTAATTTTGTCTCCTAAGTCATTCAGAAGCAAATTTGAAGCTTCTGATCATACCTACTATCCTAACTTTTAGTTACTGAATGAAGCGCGGCGCGACGGAGTCGAAGGAATACGAGGATGGCTTCAGTATTGTATATTGTAGTATCCAAAAAATTGTCCTTTGCGGCCAAAAATTCTTTCACTAAAAAGAAGCTACAGTGGTCCTGAGTGACATAGGGTACTTTTGTCCCATCCCGGAATTCCCGCGGAAACTCCGGAGTTTGTAATATCTGAATCTACTGCACCGATTTTGAAAATTCTTTCACTTATAAGAAACTAAAGTAATCCTGAGTGACACAGTGACACACCCTTCATCCCGGAACTCCCACGAGAACTCCGAAACCACCGCGGGTGAAACCGCGGGGGTCAGCTAGTTTTTATATAAACTCACTAACACTTGAAAGCCCTCATTTTTCTTCAGGAAAATTTCGTCATTTTTGTCCCAAAGATAGGGCATAATATCTTTATAGTATAGTACTAACTGTGCCCCGCGGCCTCACCCGCGTCAATTCCGGAGTTCCCGCGGGAATTCCGAGACAAAAAGTAAAGCACTAAGTTACTCTTTATAACATCAGCTATCTGCCAGTGATAGTCTAAGTTTATTACTATTTACTAGGTAAGTATCCAATCTAAGATAACAAGATCAGAATTAAATGTTAGTGATACCTTACTAATTAATCGACTAGTGGACGATATTCATAGTTTATATAGAAAAATTAATTCCTTAGTAGGCTAGTTAGTAGGTACCTAGGTAGGTACATTGCAGTGAGTCGATAGAAAGTAAAATGGCTACCGATAATTTTGATTTAAAAACGGCTCTTGTCTTATTTCCCATTATGACAGGAGTAGAGAATATTACAAAACAATTAATCAATGGGATCAAGTTAGGTATACGATTCTATGATTAATATTGCATCTAAACCTCTATTAATTGAATTTGCTTGAAAAACGCGACTTTAAGCCAGTGCAAAACTTCGTTTAACCTCTTAGTCCAAGTATTGTTCAGTTTATTGCCTGGTTGGGGATATGAAAAAATATCTTATCCCGAGAAAATCAGATGTCGCAATCCAGGCACAGTTGCAACGAGCAACGCAGGGGCACAAAAGTGTGCAATCATTTGGTTTAGAATTAGAGGAACTTTTTGTTAATTATATATACTTAGTCTATACTCTATAGTCCAAAGTAACGATGATGAAAATAAGTACGAAATATTGCGTCCAATTAATGGTTCTTTGCCGCCGGCCGCGAATCAAAGCTCACGACATAGCAGACACGGACATGATTTACGCAGTAGTACCAACTACCACGGTGTAGTAGGTACGTAGGTAGGTATATAGGAACTTCCGGATCTGGCTCGCAAGAGCGGCGGTGATTTTGTCATGCCGCGCTGTGATTGGTGGACAACCGACGCGCGACGCCACGCGCTGAGAGTAGGTACCATTGACCGCCGCGCGCCGGCGCGGAAGGAACAGCGAACAACACTCTAGCGCTGACCGTTATTGCGCAAAATCAATGCGCAGAAGTCAAAAAATAGGATTCACAGGGGGGCTAGAGGGACGAGGGGTGTGCGTGCGTAGCGCCGGTTGGCAAGCTCGTCGTATTCCGTCCCCCGCCCCGATACGACGCTCCACGGACTTCTGACTGTACAGTCATGGTCTAAAGTGTATTGTTATTGCCGTTCATTATTATTGGTTTTATTAAGTTTGAGGTTCTTTGTTATTGTTGGGTTTTTTATTAGTCTATTTTTAGTAGATAGTGAATATATCTAAAAAAAAAAATATTTTGAAAAGACATGCACAAAAATGGTGTATGACGTGCATTGTTTGCGCGCGCGACAGTAGCTTATATCCTCCACATTACGCTCAGTGATAGACTTACTATTCATTTAAATATATTCTAAAATTACTTGGTTAAATTAATTAACCCATGGAAAGCGCCACCCTCATTGGTCCGCGCACCGTGACCCTCGGAACTACCAAACAAATTTATACACCCACTCTCCGAACAAATTTATATTATGTTTTATATGTCTATGTGTAGGTAGTTTAATGACGATAAATAAAAAATAAAAACTTAAAGTAAGAAATAAAGTGTGATTTTGAATATATTTTATTTACCTACTTACCAAAGATGAGGTCCTTTTTCATATCCGTCACTGGTTTACACTAAATTTATAGCCACATACACATTTCACATACACTAAGATGTAACTGGCCAGTATAGGCGTCGATTTTATGTAATTACACCATCAAAAAACTAATAATGACTTCACAACAAACATTTATTGACAAAATACGTGCCGGCTAGCCGTGAAACAGCCATACCTAGCGTTACCGTGGTTAAACAAAAACAAAAATGTAGGTTATTTAGAAGATTTAACACCAATATAATTTATTTAAAATTATATCATGAGTAAATTTGCTACAAAACAATTGATTTTTCACATAGTTTTGAACAAATGAATATTAGAAAACAAATAAAGTATTTCATTTGTTTTTTGTTTGACAGCCGTAAACAAATTATTGCGTCATTAAAAGGTACTGACTTTTTTTACTGAAAATTTTGTCATGCGGCTAAATTAAATATTAAAACTAAAAACCTTATTTAATTTCCATCAATTTGATCATGGGCCAATAATTAGTCCATGATTTGATATATAACACTTGATATAAACACTAACCGATTACTTATATTTCGACATATTTATGCGAGACGGCGCGAGCCGCTCACTAACCGAACACAGACTACAGAGACTGATTGTCAAAATCGCGGGTGAATTTCGCCCGCACTACCTTAACTTTTTTAATTCTGGCCAGTATGTGCGTTATGGAATATGGATTGGGAAAAAAATACATATTTTGTATTGTGACCAGCCAATAAAACTTTTACAGTACTGTCAACCAATATGGAACGCCGTAAAAAAATAAGAAAACCGCCATTGAGTTAGTGCCAACTGTGGGGACTAGGACATTTCAGAGTTAGTCCATACTGTAGGGACTAGGACATTTCAGAGGTAAACTTATAATTATTATATTAGGTGCGCGACTGTACCCATGCGCAGCTATCCCTTCCACATTTCGCTCACTAGTCACTTTCGTGCTAATACTTGTACATCACATTGCCTAATGGTAAGTTCACACGCGTGCGTTCAACTCTACATTCAACGTGCACATTCACATTCACGAGCGTGTAAACGGTACGCCCGAGCCCGTGAACGCGCCTGTGAACGTGAATGCCGCGAATCGGGCAAGTGTCGGTTTTTTGGCAAAGTTCAAAGGATGAATGTGCGGGCGCCCGGTGACTGTTTACACGCGCGCGGGCAGTCAGTCTGTCCCGCGCTTTCGCGACGAGTGGATCTTCATTCAACGTTGCTAAGAAAGTCGCTACGATCGGATATTACAATCGTTCATAATTTTGTTCCTTTTTCCAATAAAAATAAGTTAAGCCAAAGGATATGGCAGCAACAACACCGAGATCCTCGCTGCTCGCCATTCTGGCACTGACTGACACGACGGCGTGCGTGTAAACAGCTTGAATGTCCGCCGGCCCGGGACGGGCTGCATGCCGCGCAGCCCGCCAGGCAGCCCGCCGGGCTGCACGGCGCGCGTGTGAACGTAGCATAACGTCGAGTGCGCTGCTTACGTCTAAAAATTAGATGCTGTGATATTTTCCCGGTAAATAGAGTGTTTGTGTCCTGAATGAAACCTATGACGGCATCATGAGGTGAGTAGGTACTTAATTTTAATTGTAATACTCATGTGTGCAGTAATAGTGGAGCATTATCAAACTGCGAACCCGTTTGGAGGTTAGCGCATCCCCCTAAAGGAAAAAACGATATTTACTTGATATACCATTGTTTTGCAAACAAATATTGAATTGAAGCATAAACACGTTGTGCCAAACGTCGGTAGGTAGGTGCTACCTACATATTTAATAAAGTAGACAGTTTTAAAAAAAGATGGCGCCTCGCCTTTTTTACGCGTCCTAGTTAGTGCAAAAGTTCGCGCCACTTTGTAACGGCTCCATGGTACTGTAAAAAAATATGATAGATTTGTTTTGTTTCTAGTTTGTGTCACGAATTAAGGCCCGCCGCCCATTGTGACTTTTTGTCGACGTGACTTTCTGTCACTTAGTCAAGTGCAATGAAAACTATACTGAGTGCGCTCATTATGGTGACGTGACAATACGGTGACCTCAGTACATTTTTCATAAGTGACAGAAAGTCACGTCGACAAAAAGTCACAATGGGCGGCGGGCCTAAGCGAACTGTTGAACGCGTGGGGTTTCGAGAAATACGCCGAAGCATTTCTTGGTAAGTTGGAATATATCTTACACAAAATTATATTTACATTTTATGCCTATTTTGATGCGTTCTATGTTCTATATAATAAAAGACATGATGAAACAAAAAAAAACTGAATCCATGCCATAGCTGTACTTTGACCAATAAAAAATGAATAATTTTTAAATCAATTGAAGTGTGATAAAAAAAGTGATAAGACATCAAGTTAGGCCGAGTTCCAATAATCAAACCACCGAAACCAACAACATTCCGTACCAACAGTTACCTAAGACACATTTTCTAGGGGTAATCTGTCAAACAAAATCTTATTTAGGTACCTACCTATATATAAAAATTTCGTGTCACGATGTATGTTCGCGATAAACTCCGAAACTACCTACTGAACTGAACTGAACTAAAAAAAATATATAATAAATACCTAGGTTAAATGTGAGGGTGGCAACATATGAAAAAGCTTCAAAAAATCTATCCAGTGCAATTATGAGTAGGTACGTACCTACCAATGTCTGTATAGAATGATTGAATCCAATTGCTTACTCTTATTTCATGTTAGGCAAAAGGCAGGCTATTTGGCGAGAGACCAGAGGGTTAGTAAACAAGAAGACCTCATCCGTCACTACAGCAGAGACATCTGACGATTCAGAGGAAATTGGTACAGGGCGACGTGGCCTTAAAAGGAAACTATCACAGCGGCCATTACAGGACGAAAAACTTGATCAGGACCAAAACTTAGAAGGTAGGTATACAGTATAGTTCATATACAATTTTAAATGTGTACGTAGATCCAATAGGGCGGATCCACACCGGACGAGTGGCTCGGCCGAACATGGCTCGCCCTAACATGCGCGCTGAACCGAGTGTAGATGTGGTGGCTATAGGTGTGGATCCGCGTGATGACAGGGCTGTGAACTAAGAGGGCTGATAGAGCACCTCATATGATATCCATATTAATTAAGGTGATGCTTACAGACGCTAAACATCTGTGTTGTGTTTATATTATGAAATAAATATTTATAATTATAATTAATAATACCTATATAATTTGTATATATATATAATTTATAATGAAATAAACTTCACTATTACTTATACTTGAACGTTTTCCACAGAGGAGCTGAAAATTAACGGCGACATTATCACAATAGCCAAGTACCAGGGAGTAGAATCTTCATCCATACTAGAAACAGCTTGGAAAGCCACGCGGTCACTTCGCAAGCGGTACTTAATGACTGTTTCAACTTCACAGTACTTGAAAAAGTTTCCTTTGCTTCGTTTGGAGAGAGTTGGTCCACACCTGGTAAGAGATTGGCACATTTGTGAATCATATTATATCTATTTTTTTAACCGACTTCCAAAAAGGAGGAGGTTCTATGTTCGATTGTATGTTCACCGACTACTTGAAGACGGTTGGACCGATTTGGAAAATTCTTTTTTTGTTTGAAAGGGTTTACTCCCAATTAGGTCCCATTGCCACCAAGTCGGGATCTGATGATGGGATCTTGGAGAAATCGAGGGAACTCTTCAAAAATTATAGGCACACCTATAGCGATTTGGGTATTTTTTATAGTAAATCGTTCATTTGCTTTCGGAAAGCAAAATTTGAAGAAGTGGAACTGATGATGAAGACCACAGATGCTCATCAGAACTACTCAACAATAATACGTATTTCAGGGGTTCTAGTTAGAGCGATTTGGAAAATTGTTTTTTTTGTTTGAAAGGGGATACTTCCGAATTGGTCACATTGTCATCAAGTCAGGATCTGATGGTGGGATCTTGGAGAAATCGAGGGAACTCTTCAAAATTTATAGGCACACCTATGGCGATTTGGGTATTTTTTATAGTAAATCGTTTATTTGCTTTTGGAAAGTAAGATTTGAAGAAGTGGAACTGATGATGAAGACCGCAGATGGTCATCGGAACTACTAAATAATAGGTATTTCACAAATTCCGATTCGTTAACTTTAATGTGGTTTCTAAATAATTTATGTTCGTCACAATGTATATGGTGAAGTGGAACTGATGGTGTTGTACCAGCAGAACTCCTCAAAAATTAACGTCCCTACATCGGGAAAAGCAATATTTTGTAAAAGGTTATGAGCAGTTGACAGTAGGCTATTGTAACTTAGATAAATTACAAACCGACTCACTAAAAAGCAAGAAATAAACAAATTTTTAACAAAAAAATTTAAACTGACTTCCAAAAACACAAATCTAAAAAAGCTAAAAATAAAAAGCTAAAAATAACAAAATACCGATTTAATCCAAAAGACAAAAACATACGTAATATTATTGGTTTGTGCTAACACTGATCGGTATGAAGTCGGTAACAAGCCAAATATGGAGGGAGTAGATGGGCTAAGTCAACTCCCGCAACCAGCTCTCCGTGAGCAGAACAACCCATGTGGGCAGACACCAGCGGGCTTGTCACCGAATTCAAACCGATCAGTGGTAGCACAAACCAATAATATTACGTATGTTTTTGTCTTTTGGATTAAATCGGTATTTTGTTATTTTTAGCTTTTTTAGATTTGTGTTTTTGGAAGTCGGTTTAATTACAACCTTTTATTTAACTTGCACATCACATCAATCACATCAATTGCTCAATAGGCAGCAGCAACTTACACAGTGGGAACTAAGTCCGACCAGTGAAGCACGTAACCCTTGCAACGCGAGTCCGACTCGCACTTGGCCGGTTTTTAAATTTTAACAAAATTAACTTGTTTATTTTTGTTTCACAGATAAACATTGACTTCACAAATCTAAATTATAATATTAGCCCCTCAGCACTGTACACTGGGTTAAGACAAATCTCAGACCTGATAGAAAACAGAGCTTCCGCAAAGCAAACACTATCGAAGCCCTTACGGGCTCAGCAACAAAGAATCCACGATCTTCCAAAAGGTAATGGATATTGTTTTGAACCGACTTCAAAAAAAGAAAGTTCTTAATTTGGTTATATATTTTTATCTTTTTGTTTGTTACCTCAGAACTGCGTCATTTATAAACTGTTATTAAAGTTTTTAGATTTTCGCGTTTTGAGCACATTATATTATGTAAATTACGCGGGACTTGAATGCGATGTTTTTTATTACCTTTTTTGCCTGACGTTTCGGCTGAGTTGCATCACGCCGTGGTCACAGGCTGACTGAAGCATTGCGGCGTCGATAGCGAGCCGCGCGAGCAGATTCCTCATCTACCCTCACTGGATGTTCTTTTTTATTAGATGCACTTTTAAGGTCCCTGCACACTACACTCACTCGGTCCGCATTCACCGGTTCCGGACGGCCGCAACGATTTTTTCTTTTTTGAATTATAGGATCCCATGTCGTTGGCAACCGAGTGAGTGTAGTGTGCAGGGATCTTAAAAGTGCACCTAATAAAAAAGAACATCCAGTGAGGGTAGATGAAGAATCTGCTCGCGCGGCTCGCTATGGACGCCGCAATGCTTTAGTCAGCCTGTGACCACGGCGTGATGCAACTCAGCCGAAACGTCAGGCAAAGAAGGTAATAAAAAACATCGCGTTCAAGTCCCGCGTAATTTACATAATACTAGCTGTCCCCCGCGATTTCACCCGCGGTAATTTCGGAGTTCCCGCGGGAATTCCGGGATAAAAACTATCCTATCTTTTAAGTTGGACCATATTATAAATGGTTGCAAAATTTTATCAAAATCCGTTCAGTAGTTTCGGAGTCCATCGCGGACAAATAACGTGACACGTGATTTATATATATTAGATTTATATTTACATAATATTTATAAACTGATTTAGATTTTTTTTATTTGAAAGAATAATACTCCCGAGGTGATCCCACTGTCACCAAGTCAGGATCTGATGATGGGATCCTAGGGAAATTGAGGGCAACCCTCAAATTTTTTAGGCACTTTTCTAAAGTTATTTAAGTATTTGCGTCTGGTGTTTAGTGGACATTCGCTTGATTAATTAACATTTAATTCTATTTTTCAGATACTGAGTCGTCGTCGTTGTCGTTCGTCGGGGGAAGAACCGGTGTTCGAACTAAAGCCTCGCGGATCGACGCAGCCATCCGCTTCATTTTAGTTGCCAAAACTCGCAGCGAGGGCGAGGCTCATTTACAGGAATTCAGAAAGGAAGCTTTAAACAAGTCAGCACCTGGTATTGGAGTGCAGCCTCTAGTTATTGCTATAGGTGAGAACTTGGCGAACATTAATAGCGCATTCGTCGTTGTAGATGACGTTTGGTTATGCTGTCTTAATATTCTGGAAGCTGTAGACCTATGTTTTAAAAGTTTCTATGTTTTTAACCTAAGATACCCAATACAGTGTGAGCACATTTGGCAGCCGATTACAGATTTTCGCACATGGGTAGTGGAATAATAAACAAAAACATCAATTGCTCAATAGGCAGCAGCAACTTACACAGTGGGAACTAAGTCCGACCAGTGAAGCACGTAACCCTTGCAACGCGAGTCCGACTCGCACTTGGCCGGTTTTTATATTTTAACAAAATTAACTTGTTTATTTTTGTTTCACAGATAAACATTGACTTCACAAATCTAAATTATAATATTAGCCCCTCAGCACTGTACACTGGGTTAAGACAAATCTCGGATCTGATAGAAAACAGAGCTTCCGCAAAGCTGCAAACACTATCGAAGCCCTTACGGGCTCAGCAACAAAGAATCCACGCTCTTTCAAAAGGTAATGGATATTGTTTTGAACCGACTTCAAAAAAAGAAAGTTCTTAATTCTTAAATATTTTTATCTATGTTTGTTACCTCAGAACTGCGTCATTTATAAACTGTTATTAAAGTTTTTAGATTTTCGCGTTTTGAGCACATTATATTATGTAAATTACGCGGGACTTGAACGCGATGTTTTTTATTACCTTTTTTGCCTGACGTTTCGGCTGAATTGCATCACGCCGTGGTCACAGGCTGACTGAAGCATTGCGGCGTCGATAGCGAGCCGCGCGAGCAGATTCCTCATCTACCCTCACTGGATGTTCTTTTTTATTAGATGCACTTTTAAGGTCCCTGCACACTACACTCACTCGGTCCGCATTCACCGGTTCCGGACGGCCGCAACGATTTTTTGTTTTTTGAATTATAGGATCCCATGTCGTTGGCAACCTATATCCGTCATCTCGATTGAAAGTTTTGTGTTTCTTTATTTCAACCGCTTCACGCACTATCCTCGCGTAGTAGTGACGTTCAGTTGAGAGAACCTTCAAACGATGGAACTCAATCCAGTGGTTCAGATCCGGTTGCAAGATGTGTTCCGCATCATTACGGCCGTTCCGAACCGGTGAATGCGGACCGAGTGAGTGTAGTGTGCAGGGACCTTAAAAGTGCATCTAATAAAAAAGAACATCCAGTGAGGGTAGATGAAGAATCATCTCGCGCGGCTCGCTATCGACGCCGCAATGCTTTAGTCAGCCTGTGACCACGGCGTGATGCAACTCAGCCGAAACGTCAGCCAAAAAAGGTAATAAAAAACATCGCGTTCAAGTCCAGCGTAATTTACATAATACTAGCTGTCCCCCGCGATTTCACCCGCGGTAATTTCGGAGTTCCCGCGAGAATTCCGGGATAAAAACTATCCTATCTTTTAAGTTGGACCATATTATAAATGGTTGCAAAATTTTATCAAAATCCGTTCAGTAGTTTCGGAGTCCATCGCGGACAAACAACGTGACACGTGATTTATATATATTAGATTTATAATTTACATAATATTTATAAACTGATTTAGATTTTTTTTTATTTGAAAGAATAATACTCCCGAGGTGATCCCACTGTCACCAAGTCAGGATCTGATGATGGGATCCCAGGGAAATTGAGGGCAACCCTCAAATTTTTTAGGCACTTTTCTAAAGTTATTTAAGTATTTGCGTCTGGTGTTTAGTGAACATTCGCTTGATTAATTAACATTTAATTCTATTTTTCAGATACTGAGTCGTCGTCGTTGTCGTTCGTCGGGGGAAGAACCGGTGTTCGAACTAAAGCCTCGCGGATCGACGCAGCCATCCGCTTCATTTTCGTTGCCAAAACTCGCTGCGAGGTCGAGGCTCATTTACAGGATCGTACAGGATCGGATCCCGTGGTCGATCAGGCAAAGTTATGTGGGCCCACACGGCACACGCTTGTCAAGCTTTGGAAAACCGGCAGGACGTCCTTAAGTTAGTGTGACTTAGAAACGCATCAGCTAATAAAACTAACGTACCACAGCGTCCTGCAGGTTTGACAACGAGATCCTCTAGTACACAGTTTCATTAAATTTGATCCATGTTTACTAAATCTTCTTGTGTACAGGAAATATAATTGGATTAAAATTGTCTATAAATTTAAAAATTGGATTAGAATTGTGTATTGAATAAATTATTTGAATTTGTATTGAAACCATTTAAGTAATTTTGGAAAATAAATGAACAGTATCTTAAAATAAATATGTTAATTATTTACTAATCATATCATTCTTCACCAAATAGGAAAATCAGTAATTTTAAGAGATTTCTTGTATTCTTTTAGTGTTTATCTTGTATAATTCAACTGCAGCTTTCTTTCGCAGGTGTTCAAGTATATCTGACTCTTCTACCTTTATGCTATACAGCTGGTGATCTTGAGACATTCGTGTCAGTACGGCTACTTATTATTGCCTAAGTAGCCATATTGATGCAGCTGAGATCACTGTTTTGCAACGGAGACCTCAACCGTGTTACGCGGCTCCTCCAGCGGCGTAGGGACGTACAGGGACGGCTGGGGTAGCCGTGCTCCTGCGTCCATGCGCAGATGGCGGAGCCGTGTGACGCGGTGTGCGCTAGCCGTACAAAACGGTTGTCTCAACCGCGTCACCGGCTCCACCAGCTGTATAGGGACTTAGAAAGACGGCTGGGATAGCCGTGCTGACGTGGCTGAGGCAACCGTTTTACACGGCCACTTCAAACCGCGTCACATGGCTGCGCCAGCTGCGTAAATACGGCTGGAATAGCCATGTTGACGTGGCTGAGGCAACCGTTTTACACGGCCACGTCAGACCGCGTCACACGGCTACGCCAGCTGCGTAGGGACGTAGGGAGACGGCTGGGATAGCCATGTTGACGTGGCTGAGGCAACCGTTTTACACGGCCACTTCAGACCGCGTCACACGGCTACGCCAGCTGCGTAGGGACGTAGGGAGACGGCTGGGACAGCCATGTTGACGTGGCTGAGGCAACCGTTTTACACGGCCACTTCTGACCGCGTCACACGGCTACGCCAGCTGCGTAGGGACGTAGGGAGACGGCTGGGATAGCCATGTTGACGTGGCTGAGGCAACCGTTTTACACGGCCACTTCAGACCGCGTCACACGGCTACGCCAGCTGCGTAGGGACGTAGGGAGACGGCTGGGACAGCCATGTTGACGTGGCTGAGGCAACCGTTTTACACGGCCACTTCTGACCGCGTCACACGGCTACGCCAGCTGCGTAGGGACGTAGGGAGACGGCTGGGATAGCCATGTTGATGTGGCTGAGGCAACCGTTTTACACGGCCATTTCAGACCGCGTCACACGGCTAAGCCAGCTGCGTAGGGACGTAGGGAGACGGCTGGGATAGCCATGTTGACGTGGCTGAGGCAACCGTTTTACACGACCACTTCAGACCGCGTCACACGGCTACGCCAGCTGCGTAGGGACGTCGCGAGACGGCTGGGATAGCCATGTTGACGTGGCTGAGGCAACCGTTTTACACAGCCACTCCAGACCGCGTCACACGGCTACGCCAGCTGCGTAAGAACGTAGCGAGACGGCTGGGATAGCCATGTTGACGTGGCTGAGGCAACCGTTTTACACGGTCACTCCAGACCGCGTCACACGGCTACGCTAGCTGCGTAAGGTCGTAGCGAGACGGCTGGGATAGCCATGTTGACGTAGTTGAGGCAACCGTTTTACACGGCCACTCCAGACCGCGTCACACGGCTACGCCAGCTGCGCATGAACATAGGGAGACGGCTGGAACAGCCGCGTTGACATGGCTCAGACAGCCGTTCACACGGTCACATCAAACCGCGTCACACGGCTTAACCAACGGTGTCATTAGGTAGGAAAACGGCTGAACTAGCCGTGTCGATATGGATGAGGTAGCCCTTTCACACGGCTACTCCAGCCATGTTGGCTGTAACCGTGTGTCTGATCTAGCCGTGTCTGTTTATAGCCGTGTTAAAAAATTTACACGCCTGACAAATTGACACGGCTGCAACCGCAGTACCGTGTGCAATTCTAGCCGTGTATGATAATAGCCGTGTTGAAAAATTGAGACACGGCTGATAGATTGACACGGCTGCAACCGCAGTACCGTGTGCAAATCTAGCCGTGTATGATAATAGCCGTGTTGAAAAATTGAGACACGGCTGATAAATTGACACGGCTGACAAGATTGACACGGCTGCAACCGCAGTACCGTGTGCAAATTAGCCGTGTGTCCACCGTAGCCGTTTCAGCGTCACACGGCAAATGTTACCGTGTTGACGCGGCTGCAACCGTAGTACCGGGTTTACACGGCTGTGGATAGCCGATAAATCGACCCTTTTTTTTCCCAGTGCATACTAATTGCATGAAACCGATATATCTACATACCTACTTCTGTCGCGACACAACACTGGAAAATTATTTTAATTATATTTTTAATATTTATTACCCGTAACAATACGCGTTTGAAAATATAAAATAGAAATAGATTTGCTATTTTACTCGTTTTAGTAATATGTATTCGAAGACACGGAAAAGAAAATTCCAAAAGAAAGTTAACGAGTTGGTAATTAGATGAATTTCTTTTGTGAAACTTTCTCAAGCGAAATCGGAAAATTTATCTCGTTATTTCAACACCAAAGAGATAAATTTTGAGAGCGATCGCTCCCCTGCTCCACCCTCGGTGCCCATAAGTATGATAAAACTTTGTCCGATCCAATCGAGAGCTTTCTTTCGATTCGGAAAATTACAATACCCGACAGTGGTCC
Organism: Zygaena filipendulae; assembly: GCA_907165275.2. Classification (NCBI taxonomy): domain Eukaryota; kingdom Metazoa; phylum Arthropoda; class Insecta; order Lepidoptera; family Zygaenidae; genus Zygaena; species Zygaena filipendulae. The sequence continues at coordinate 5,540,571 of OU015650.1, forward strand.
CTGCAATCCGATTTCTTAACCACATAACACTGATATCTATTGTTTTAGTCGGACCATCTTTTTGTTCTTTTCTGTCGCCCTATAGGATAAGGTATACTTTGTTTTTTGGTTCGGATAAAAAGAATTCGGTTTAGGTTCAGTTTTGTCAATGGTCATTTCAATATACAGCATGTGAGGTAAAATAAGGAACATATTTAATGAAGGTATTCATTGCAGTACTCTATTATCGAATCACATAAGTATCTAAAGAAAAAACATACTTACCGTAATTTTTTAACGTAGTTACCTACAAAAATAACATTCATGGAAGTTAAAATACCAAAATATGAACAGGATAGCTTTGGACTAATGAGAAAACTAGAAATTTTCCAAGGAATTCGGGAATAAAAACCATAGGAAACCAGTAAAATATTTCGACAACTTTTGAGTATATGATTGATGGTAATCTTTGTAATTTTTGAAGGTTTTATTTCTTCAAATTATTTATGCAAGAAATATAATGTAAGCACATAATAGTGATAGATTGAATAGTATTCATTTTTTTTGCTGTATATAGTATCATAATCCAGTTCGAAAACAGGAAAATACGTTTCTATCGTACTCACTAGTCGAAGTTAGTTAGAAGTAGTCCGCGTTAATTTCAGAGTTCCCGTAAGAATTCCAGGATAAACATTATAGGTATCCCGCCACTCAGTATTTTTTTAAATCGGTTCAGTAGTTTTGAATTTATCTATTACAAACGAATATACAAAAATTTGATATTTTCTGATTATAATATCAGTATAGATAGAATACAGGCGTTCTGTGTTTATATAAATTAATTATTTAATTTATTTACTCTAGACACTGATAAATTTTATATTGCTAACGTGCCGTTTTTACTCGTATTCACTGCTGCCTATATTCAGTTAGGAAAAATTACATGTATATTTTTATACAGAAATATTTCCTTCGTCTCGGGCAAAAGAAACGCGCAACCGTATCCATAACTAACGACTACGTGAGGCGCACAACAATAGCACTACGGTTCTACTTATTAATGTGACAATGTTATAACTTTTACGTATTAATAACAGACGCGTCCACACGTAACGAATAATATGTCGTGGCTTTTGTAAACTAAGCATAATAATAGCGACACTATCTAGCTATGTAGACATAGATAATTATACAGGATGTAGTTTTAAATGGGGGTGTATACAAGACCTTTATAATTTATCATTTAATTTAACTAATATCAAATGAAATAGCTTTATTGTATACCCACAAACGAAAAGTATAGCTCTATAGAAACCAGGGATGTTACAAGTATTCGCATCCGCAAATTACGGGCATTTACAAAAATCGTTTTCACTTTCGTTTTTATAATAATGAAAGATTATAGTTTGCCACAGGAAAACGAAGAAAATGAGTTAAAGTTTATTATGAAACCAAAATTATAAACAGATTAGATAAATATTAAAAGCAATTGGAAGATAAAAATAACAGAGTATAACTGGATACAGGTTTTAAATGGCTGCATGAATTTCAAATATAGTAAGTAGTATAATGCTTACTATTGTAAATGTCAATGTGAGTTTGTTTATTTGTTGTTACGCTTTCACGCCTTAAAGGCTCAACCGATCACCATGAAATTTTGCATACACGTTGTCAGGGGTACAGAAAAGGACATAAGGTACTTTTTTTCCCGGAATTCCCGTGGGAACTCTGAAATTAACGCGGGTGGAACCGCGGGGAACCGCTAGTAATTAATATAAAAATTGAGTGACTCGAAAACGCTCCCTTCTCTCCCCTAAAAGAAATAAACGTATCATATTATACAGTTTAGGTAGCAAATCTAAAATTATACCTAGCGTATATATTACATACCTATATTTACATAAGTGGTATCTCTGCCGTAATAAATATGAATGAATGTGGGTCAACCCTGCTGTGAATTTTATGCGCCATTAACTGTCGCTTGTGGCAATGTCAGCTTTATATAAAGTGACAACCCTTTTCGGGACACCATAGAAAGCCACCACACAGCTAATATTCGATATTCGATCGTAAATACAAACATTAAACGTCAAGTTTGTTTACAATCCCTATCGTACAGCAAATAAAGCTAAAGGCAACTCATTTGGAAATTATAAAAAAGATTGTTATCGTAAAAAATCGTATCGTTATAAATAAAATCTTAGTTTGAAATTAATTTAAAACTAGCTAGTTCCTGTAGTTTCACGCACCTGAATTTCGAGATGCTCTCGGGAACTTTATGTTGTACCGAAATAAAAGACCATCCTATTAGTAAAAGTGTGATATAACTAGTGAGTTTCGTTTGAAGGTTTTGCGTAGTGAGCCCCCCCCCCCCCCCTCTATTCCCAAAAGTTAAGTTTCATAATTTGAAATTGAAGGTTAGCGTGCACAAACGCACAGACAAACAGACAAAAATTCTACATCACTGTATAGGGTTTTATTGCGTTTATAAAGACCCCAATAATATTTTTTCTCATATATCTTCCACCCGTTACATTTTTACTGAAGTTTTTTAAGCTATATTGTGGCGAAGCATCGATTTCGTTTGATGCTTGACTTCTTCGACTTAACTCAACCGTAAGTCTATAAAAGTAGATACGTATAATAATTATATTTATTGAAATGGATACCCGCCTCCGTTACATTTCTACAAAAAACGTTGTGCCCACCTACTTAGTTATTTGGAAAGCTTTATAACAGGAAAAGTGAAACACTCGGAAATACACGATTGATACTTGTAACATTTGAAAACGTAACATGGCGGTTTGTTGTTTCGTTACCATTCCAGTCACGTCGACCATGAGGGTTGCCTGCGCTCTAAAATTTGTACGCAGCTGGGTCAATTTGTACCGCGTACTGAACAAATTTCTCACGCAAAATATAGCGCAATCTTACGGTGCAAGTAACAAATTATAAATGACCACTGACGTTATTGTGTGGAAAATAATATTTACGTAAGTATAAAACAAAAAAAAATGCGCGTATCAGTATGCACACGTGGACGAAGTCAAACTTACAAAAAAATTACAAAAAGTTTTTCAAAAAACCGTGGGTTTCAATCCAAACAACTTTCTAGTATTAATTGTATTTGCAACAAAAATCTCATACGCCATCATAACAAAAAAAATATCGTGCCTAAAGAAGTTTGACTTCAATAAACACTTTCTAGGCGACAGGAACTTTTGTTATTACGTTTTTGACAAACACAATACGAGTACAGCTTGTAAACCTCTTACCATGAACAATCACGGACTTATTGGCTATAACGCAAACAAAAAAAAAAACGAATAGAAAGGACGAATATAAGACGAAGAATATAACAAGAGGTGACAACAAATTAAGCAAACTCGCAATACACTTAGTATGTACGGTACCTACTTCGTATAATCTACATGAAATTCTTACATAGTGACTTTTTCTTTTTTCTTCAGCGCCTTTAAATGGTAATGAGGGTTCGAAATATCCGGGATCAGATTAGAATATCTCCTATTTAACAGTATTGCTCGCTCAAATGAAATGGAACGCTACATTATCTCATCAAACGTGGAAAACGATTCTCATTTTGAAAATTGTAGAGACCTAATTTTTTTTACTTTTAGCATTTTTACTAATAAAGCTATAACAAAAATTTACAAATAAGTAAAAGACTTTATAATGCATTAAAAAAACACGTTACACAAATTATTTTTTGTTGACATTTTTAGCAAAAATGGAACATGTAGAATTTGCTGTTCCCTGCGGTTTCACCCGCGTTAATTTCGGAGTTCCCGCGGGAATACCGGGATGACTTGTCCTACGTCCTTTTCTGTACCCTTGACAACGTGTAAGCAAAATTTCAGGCTAATCGGTTGAGCCGTTAAAGCTTAAAGTGCGCTATTTTCTGTACCCTGATGATCGCTTGATGATCGATAAATAGGTACCTACTCGTATACAGACAGATGAAAGATAATAATAATGCCCATATTATATTGTTTTAACAAACAAACGAAGGAGAACTGAAATCCCCACGAGAACTCCGAAATTAACGTGGGTGAAACTGCATTCAATTTTGCATGCTACTGATGTCAGGGGTACAGAAACGGATATAGGGTGTTTTTTTCCCTCGGGATCTCCGAAATTAACGCAGGTAAGACCGCAAGGAACAGCTGGTAAAACTATATTATGTGATGTTCATGAGAAAAATATAACAGTTTTTTTAATACACATTTCATCCAGCTAACTGCTCGGCCTCAAAACTTTTAAATCTTTTTATAGTGTAAAGAAAAATTAATGCTGCTATCAGCATAATTATTATTATCTATTATTGTTATTATTATATAACCAAATTTTCATTTTAAAATACGTCAAAAAACAAAGTTCCCAATTGGTTATAAAACGCAGCAAATCTTAACTAGTTTAATTTAGTGGCGTCAAGAAGCGTCGGATTGTGCTCTTATAATGTTACATTGCATAATCCGGTGTTTCAGTAGATGTGGCACGTTAAGCCCCAAGTAGGTAATACCCAAAATTTTCTGCGTCATTAACCCTCACTTGAACCATCTGCAGCCTCGGATAACAAAACAAACCCTACCCAGCTTTGTTTCATATTCGCAGTTCACGCTACACTAACTACCTGTTTCCTTTGGATATCGATAGCTGTCGGCCCAAGTGTAATGAGATTTCTTCTTTATTAAAGTTGGATAGTTTAGCGTTACTGCGCAAGTACCTAGTGGTATACCTAAATATAAAAGTCTTCGGTACTCTTTGTGATTAATCGCTTTCGGCACGCATTTTCTCTTTTTTTTACAAAATATTACAGACTGTCAGACAAAGTTCAACTTTCTAGTTTCAGACAGAATTTTAATGGGGCTTTGGGAGATCTTTAATATTAAAAAAAAAATATTAAAATGTATTTTTTAAGAAAAAAGTAAACGAGTTTGATAATATTTGTTTAAGTACGATAGGACGATTTTTTTTATATTTTCTGTCGTTATTACGGACGTTATCTTCTATAATAATAATAATACATTCACGCGAATTAACCACAAAAGATTTTTTTGATGAAATAAAATTTATCAAAAATAAATTACATCGTTGAACTAGCGAACTTAGAACTAACTTAAAAATAGGTCTCTACGTTCCTACCTAAACGCCAGGCTTTTCTCTACCGGTAGAGCTCTAGGAGTTGAATTGCTGACTCTGCTTTCGGAGCTAGCTATAATACCTAGAGCCACCATAACACGTGTGATGCCGTGACCAAGGGAATAAAGTTGGTAGGTTTGGATTTAGGGGATAATCTCCAGAAGTAGTGAACAAATTTTAAAAATATATTTTACAGATAGGATGGGATACTGTTTAACTTAGGAGGCAGAGTTCCCACAGGAATACTAAAAATTATTTTAGTGGTGGGGAACGCTACATAGACACTTCTACAACTTTCGACTGCTACGGTGTAAATTAGATTTATCTTTAGAGCTGACAATCACAAAGCTTTGTGTATTTATCGTAATAAAAAGAACTCGAACTCGTCCGATGTAGCTTAATTTCCGTCACGTATCAATTCTTTTGAGCCCATCTATTGAATTTTTAAGAACCTTGCCAAAAAGTATGTATAAGAAATTACACGAATAATTTTCCGCCTCGAAATTTTTCCTGAACGCTGTCATCGGCTCTATAAATTCAATTATAGGCAGGTACATAAATAAATTTTATACTCTCCGAAATAAAAGACAAAATTCTTAGATTTGAAAACATTGTGAAAACTATGTTACTTTTATTTGTTTACTTCTTATATTTTTGGATTATATCCATCTGAATTACACGGATCGTTGAGTGCCACTAATGAGAATGCCATATATTAACGTCTTGAATATTATCAACAGTATCTATAAGTATATCCCATCCAAGTCGTGATTCAGGTCTCATGACTGTCAAAATATTTTGTAGCTTACGAATTCCATTTCGTATTTGCTACATAATTTATAAGAGGATAAGCTCAGAGCTATACGCAGTTGAATGGCGAGCAGCGAACGTTCTTTTCATGATACGTATTTTTTAGCTTTCAAAACGCGATCGTATGCTAATAAGACCCTCGGCGATCTGGCTAAAGCATATATATTGTATATATAGTACTAAATTGACTTGAACTTTAACGCTGTCGATTTAAAATGCATGGAAGAAGATGTTCGATTACATCGCAAGACTTCCAAATAATGTAAGTACATAATTAACTCAATAAATATAGACCTAATGATCAACTGATTCGCGAACATTTCCTCAATCGATGAATACATTCTAATGATAATACAATGAAAGTTGAAGCTTCCGAAAGCATTTAATGCACGAGGCTGAACCTTGCTAGATGTTTGTCATATAATGGCGCTTATTGTGTCACATTCGCGTCGCATAAACTTGTGACGAAGCGACTAAAATAACAGGCAAGCGTCGCAGTAATGGCCGACATCTCAGATTTATATTTATTTCTTTTATGTATCCAGGGAACGAATTTCATTATTGAACGTTTTTTGTTTTTTTTTTCGGACACCTAAAAAGCCTCCGTTTGCGACCTTTTAGCTAAATTAACGAAATGAGTACTTTTGTTTTGTTTTCCTTCTATAAACTCTGTTTCGTTCCTCATTTCGATAAAAGCTAGCTACAAATATTCCAATTTATGCTTATTCATCTATGGAAATTTAATATTGTTCTTTCGTAGCCCGTATATACAGAGGATACTTCTAGCGAATTAGAATATTACGAAAATTGCTAATAACAAACTTAGTCAGCAGTAGATGACTAGGTATAGATCAAATATAGACTAGATTCAAACTAAAATTACTTCAATGTTGTTTGATATAACTATTTCTTCGTGTGATTAACAGGAGATACAAATGTAACGAAGATTGAAGGAATTTATTGCGAAAAATATTTGACGAAGTATTTAAAAAAGTATTTAATAATAAATAATATGTACATTGTACATATAAATTCTAATCCTTTCAATATTTTTATTTACTTTGAACAAGATTGTATGTACAATGTTACATTTCCACTACAAAGCGCACTTTTTCGAATGAGTTAAATCGATTTGCTTCGGCAATGTACCAGGAGTACATCAGTGTACAATGTGTACCAGGAGTACATCAGTGTACTTTTAACTATATAAAGCGTTTTTCTTTTCCCGGCCTTGACATCGACTTGTAATAAATCAAGGGTGAATAGCACATACGGCGCAGATAAGAGACGTCGAACAAGAGGGCCCTCATAAATCGTTATTAACTACCGCTTCCTGGTCCCTTAGTACGGCTCAAGTGTGCAGAAACTCGTTAAACCGATACGTTATTATTATGAAAAGTTACGTATATACGTAAAGGTACGTTTGCACGGAAAATATTGCAAACATTGTAAAGACTGTTTTAGCTTTTTTTACAAAAGAAATTGTTCGAAAGATGTAGAAAAATTATTATAATGATTATACTAAGCAAAAACCTACCGAATATCCATAAACTGTAATATTATACTGGAATGTTGTAAATTAGTAATGTTGGGTAGGTAATTTAATCTGAAACCAATGATATTAGAAGTATTAATAATAATAATAATAAAGAAATTTTTATTTACCAGCACACAATTACAGTAAAAGTTACAGAATAGTATGATATTGAATAGCATTGTCTGAAACTAATTGCCTCCACTGTCACCTCCTACATCACAAGAGTTAATTTGCTAAGACAATACCTTGTTAACAAATACTATTACTAATAAAACCGATGTAAAGATAATATTGAGATATAATTCTATACAACGAAACATGAGTAAAATAACGTCTGATATATCAAATGTAAACGAAGCTAACAAGATGGATAACGTAAAAACGGACAATAACAAATCGTCCTGTCATTGATTGTATTATATTTTTTCTTCTTCTGAATTCCATTATTTTAAGGTTTGTATTATATATTTTCATTCTTCATTCATATTATAAGTTCGCTAACCACTAGTCCAATGGTGCTCGGTACATAGGTATTCTAAACTATTCTAATAAAGAGGAAATATTTGTATTTATTTGTATGTTCGTAACGAATTAATTCAAAAACTACTGGACCGATTTCAAAAATTCTTTCACTTATAAGAAGCTACGGTAGTCCTAAGTGAAATACATAGGGTACTTTTATTCCAAAACTCGCTACAGCAAGTCTTATATAAATATTGAGTCCGTTTATTTAGACCTAAACATCAACCCAATTTTCACTCAATTTTTTTTAGGTCAGCTCAGCCGGTATCATTGAAACGATGAGAATTGTTTAGTTTTTCAACAGACTTAAGTTTTCTAAAGCTCTAGTACAATCTGTTTGACTGCTTTCAGTTCTATTTATGCACGTCTTACTATTAATAAACGTCTCACATTGAATTAAAGTACAGGAATGAAACGAGCGGAACCTGCTATACAAAGTTTAATATCTATATCTTCCTCTTTTATTATCTATTTCTATTATCCACACCTACTTATAATAAAACTGTAGAGAGGTCAATGAATGAATGAATGAATGAATGCCAAAAATGCAATGAGTAAATTTTTTGTCTGTCTGTCTGTCTGTCTGTGCACGCATGGGTCAAAAACTACTGAAGGGATTTTAACCAAATTTGGTACGTTGTAGTTCATACTCCTGGACAGTATAGGCTATATAACATAACGCTTAGACACATAGGAGCTGAGCAGTGACGATAAATTTGAAGCAAGTCGGATGAAAATGCACTTTGGAGCTCTTATCCTCGCATACGTTGATCATACACCAAAAGAATGTATTATTACAAAGATAATCCTTACATAATCTTCTTTATAAATAAAAATTAATGTTGGTACCTATGTCTGTCCTCTATGCGTTTCGAAACCATTGGTCCGATTGTGATGAACCTTTGGCACCCTGTTCTGCCTGCGTCTACAAAGGTTCCTGATCCCAAAACTCACGCGGGTGAAACCGCGGGACACAGCTAGTAATAAATAAGTTAAAAAAGAAATCGCATAAACAAAAAAATTCAATCGAATTTGGGTAAATATACGTGCAATTTTTTACTTATAATGTTTTCAAAATTGATATCTAAACAAACTTTAAAAAAAACGGTGTGTCAAAAAGGGCAGGTTTAATGCAGTGACATTCAATCCAACAAAACAAATCAAAAGGTCCTTTACTCGTATAAACCCACGTTTTCGTCTGTAGTTTTCTCTGTGATTAGTTAGATTAGTGTGTACTAGCTGTGCCGCGCCGTCTCACCCGCGATAATTTCGAAGTTCCCGCGGAATTGTTCCATGCAAACTTTGCCATCCTTTTTCATCCCCTTAGGGGTTGAATTTTCAAAAACCTTTCTTATAGGATGCCTACGTCGTACAAAGAACACACCCTCCAAGTTTCAGGTCTCTAAGATCAGCGGTGTAGGCTGTGCGTTAATCCATCAGTCATTCAGGACAAAACATTTTATGCGTGTAGGTATGTATAAAATTATAAACTAAAACTTTAAATATGTATAAACAAAGAACCAAAGATTACCTAATTATAAATAAATCTTCGTCTAGACGGTCATTAAGTCTCAACCGTTAAATGAAGCTGCTTATACCTAAGTATCTACCACGTAACTAACGTGAATGATCTCGACTTGGGAGAAAAGATTGCAGAAATTTCAGGATTTAGATAAGCAAGAGCTTAGTTCAGCCCCCGTCTTATGATAGGGTGACTTTCATTTCAACAAACGGAGTGGAGATTATCCGTAACAATCACGGGATAAGCCGGTTTATGTAGTTATTATAATTACAACCGTTGGCTTTGTGCGTTTTCATTACTCTGTAACTAAGTTGTACCCACCTTTTGTATAAACACAACGTCTCTATGCTAATGGATGTTTGAGGACGTGGTGTAGGCTTAATAAAACAATAAAGTGTTGCAAATCGTCTATACTGCCGCTCGGAAAGAAGCAGTTATTTCTATTTGTTCAAAACAATCATGATTAAAAGTATTCAAGTATATATATTGCTTACTAAGTGTACATAGGGTCTTGGATACTATTACAGTGAGCTTTTTTAGTATTTAGTGGTATTATTTTAGTATTTTTTTAACAGTCACTGAACACAATCCAATAAGATCGTCTCGTCGATGAAAACAATCTTTTTATTTTTTTATTTTATTATTATTTCTGCTCCTAAGTGGATTTTTATTTCGGGAATAAATACAAACTATATCTATCTATATAAATAAAAATGAATCGCCGAAATTTATATGTGATCGCATAACTTCCAAACGATTCCACCAAATTGGATAGTTCTTTTTTTGTGTTTGTTATTGTCAGGACAAGATTTGTATAAAAGAAGTTTGGAGTTCCTGTGGGAAACCCGAAAGTCACACGGGTGAATCTCTGAAACGTTCGGACCGATTTTGACGGGACTTTCATTGCCAATTAGCTGATGTTTACGCTAGTTTGGAGTTCCTGCAGGAATTCCGAAACTCACGCAGGTGTAACCGCGGAGCACAGCTAGTAATGAATATTAATTGATTGGTAAAATTACCAGCAAAGCTTTCTGACACAAAGTGCTACGGCGTAGCACGTAGCGGTGCGTTATTCGTAGCAAACGGACGTAACTATACTTATTGCGAAGTACTGATTCAATACTTTTTGTCCCAGTGCGTAAAAGAGTGAGTGTTTTTTTAATTATTCATTTACAATGGATTGTATTAAATAACGTTCAGTACACGTCTAACGCTAGTTTCCAACAGTTTTATTAAATCAAACGTGCCAATTTTAGTTCTAATGGTAACGCAATTAAAACGTCTAGTGAAGGGATGCACTCGACTAAGAAAATTGGTATACCTATAGCACTACAGTTTTGGTTGTCTTATGAAAATTCGCATTTGTTACGAACGAATTGCACTAGCTACGTTGGATAATTTGTTTTTTTTAGTTTATCTGAAAATACATAAGTAGTTAAGTCCAATATCAGGATTTACTACAAGTCTACTCTACTATTTCTGACGGAACAAAAGTTGCTTTTACTATCTATACATACATATAATAAAACTGTCGATGTCTGTACATGGGATATAAATAAGAAAAAAAAATTTAGGTGACTCTATGAGTGATAGAGAAGCCAAAAATACCGTTTTTAGAATTTTTGTCTGTCTGTCTGTCTGTCTGTTTGTATTCGTGCTACGCACAAACTGCTGCACCAAATTGAATTCCGTGTTTTTTTTGTTGTATTGCTAAGGGTCTAACTTAGATGTTTCGATTCTTTCGAAATTCCATCTGGAACTCGAGATATTTAAAAAAAAATGCTGGTCATCCTACTAATATTATGAATGTGAAAGTGTGGATGTTTGTTATTTAATCACGCAAAAACGGCTGAACGGATTTGCATGAAATTTGGCATGCACGTTGTCAGGGGTACAGAAAAGGACAAAGGATACTTTTAATCCCGAAATACCCACGGGAACTCCGAAATTACTGCGGGTGAAACCGCGGGGCACAGCTACAATGTACTTTACAAATACCGCTTTTTCCGTACGTGACGCGTTCCGTGACGCTCCTGGTGACAATATGTATAAATCAATTAATTAGAAAATTCTGTTGCATTACCGTCTTAGGATTATTTATTTCACTTAATTCCAAATAATAAGATATTTAAATGAATTAGTTATAGTCAATTAATCACTAAACAATTTTCTTGTTGTATCTACCTACCTATAAGTAAATTTTATTTTGACCATGCTTTGATTGAACAAGCCTGGAGTAATTTTCCCTTCTCGTTTAATCAAACATAATGCTTTTGACATTAAATGTTGCCAATTACCGTATATTGCAGGACATGATCAATTTGATTTTCCTATGTCAGTTACATACGTGGTACTATTTTACTTGCTTGTTTGGATCATAAAAAAGAGGTGTGTCCAAACATAGGCGACCGATTAAGATCTAAGAATTTGATTTGTATTTTTTGGTTACGTTTGACTTATAAATGTATTAGGTACATATAGATATTTTGGTGATAATTTACTAATAAATATCATAAATGTGAATGTGAGTTTGTAAGTTACGCTTCCACGGCTAAACTACTCAACCTATCATCATAAAATTTTCAGTTGTCAGGATTACACAAAAGAGCATAGGGTACTTTTGTCCCCTAGCTAGTAACATTGTACGCCTACTATCTAAGATAATTTTTACACTCTCAGTAATTATTCATTTGTGTCGAAAATAATGTCTCGGCTCCCGTCAATGACCGCAATATATTACGCTCAGGATCAAGCACTCAATCGAAACAGGATATATTTTTCATGTCTGCGTTACTCGGCTTTTCCTCACACAAGTCACGCACCCAAAACACATAGATACCTATAACTATAGCCACACGCGCCTGATACCTAATATGTACGATCTCCCAATTCACATTGTCTATATTGGCAAAAAACGTGATCCGCCAAATGACACTGTTCGTTACTTGGCTTCTTATCGGATAATAATAAAAATGTTTATAAGAACTTTAGCACGACTTTAGTTACAAGGAGAAAGCATTAGATAAATTATAGCTTATACTACGAACGAGTACGTACCTACATTATATGACGGATAGGTATGACGACAGGTAAATAAGGCAAGTGTAAATTATGTGGAATGAATGAATGAATGAAAAACACTTTATTGAACACCACAAACAGTACAATAAAAAAAAAAAATTATAAACAGAAAGTATTAAGTGGCTCCAAATGGCGGCCTAAAGCGATCTCTTCCAGGCTACCGGGTGGAGTATGGAGTATGAATAGTTGCCTAAACTTTATTGCTAACAGTTAATTTTTAATCTTTAAGTAATTTATTGCCATTGGATCCCGTTTTACTATTGCCATTGATATGCCTGAAGTTTATGTCGGTGAAAACACGGAGAATAGCTGTTTGATGAGTATTTACGGATATTTATATTTTGAAATACGAGATAGGGTATCTATCTTCCTGGTAGGGTTTCTTCCTGATATAAGAGTTCTTGCAGAAATTTCAAAACTGAGCGGGTGAAACTGCGAGAAGATCAGCTAGTTAGGTATTTATATTTTAAGTGAGTCAATGAGATTATTTTTATTCATTCAATCGTATTTAAATATAATATATCAAGACGACATTTTCTCGTTGGAACTGCTAACTTTTTTAGAACGAGATTAATTTATTTTTTCCTAATATCATTCGTTTGAGAGCTTAGTGGAACGATAATGTGTAATGGAGCTATTAAATTTTTTTTTAAATACTACACAAAAATGTTTTTCTTTCATCGAGGTTGGTATAACTGTAGCATAATTTTTTCGTGCTCCAACAATATAGCGTCCTCATAACTTGGAGAGTTTTGACATTGTTATGGAAAATGACACAGAAATGTGGATTTATGAGTTTGCTTCGCGTTCGCGTTCGCTACCCTGGAGGAACGAGGTTTTGGAAATTAAAAATATATGTAAATTTAACTGTCGATTTAATTTAAAAATAAAGTCCTGACAACGTGCATGTTAAATTTTAAGATGATCGATAAAGTAGTTAAGACGAGAAAGCGTAACAAACAAATTAACATTCACATTTATGATATTATTATGATTGTCACAACCTAAAGCGTCATCAAAATGTTCATCGTTTTTCAGTCAACCAGAAAATATTTGCAGCAAAAAAGCAAAAATTAATATGCACTGTTATTCCCAGACACCTTAGACTAACCTATTTTTATTTTTTTAACCGACTTCCAAAAAGGAGGAGGTTCTATGTTCGATTGTATGTATATATTTTTTTTTATGTATGTTCACCGATTACTCGAAGACCGTTGGACCGACTTGGAATTATTTTTTTTGTTTGAAAGGGTATATGTACTCCCAATTAGGTCCCATTACCACCAAGTCGGGATCTGATGATGGGATCTTGGAGAAATCAATCAATCAATCAATCAAATATTCTTTATTGTCACCAAAAACATAAATATAAAAAAAATACATGGTGGGAAATACAGGCAACAAAGGGCGGCAAAGTCGGTGACAAGCCAAATATGGAGGGGGGTAGATATAGGCTAAGTCGACTCCCGTCACCAGGTCTTCTTGAGCAGAACAACCCAAGTGGGCAGACAACATCTAGCTTGTCACCGAATTCAAACCGATCAGTGGTAGCTCAAACCAATAATAATATTACGTGTGTTTTTGTCTTTTGGATTAAATCGGTATTTTGTTATTTTTAGCTTTTTATTTTTAGCTTTTTACTATAGAATCTTTAATATATCTGTATGGATTCAATATCTGTAAACACTGATAGTACGAAATAAATCTAATCTTTATTTGGTTTATTATGTTATAATAGATGTTCCCTGCGGTTTCACCCACGGTTATTTCAGAGTTCCCGCGAGAATTCCGTATTACAATATAGCCTATGTTAATCAGGGATAATGTAGTATTCTAATGGTGAAAGAATTTTTGAAATCAGTCGAGTAGTTTATTAACAAAAAATCAAATATTTCCAGTTTATAATATTAGTATAGATAAAATTATTTTTTTATTTATTTACGTGTTGTAAGATGATAAAAAAACGACTCCTTATACTCGTTCACTGTACCGAACCATCCAGTAGGCCTAGGATGCGCGCCACGATATGTTTATCGAACGAAAGATAAAATTTTCGATAGGTACGTTAAATATTTGTGGGCGTCCAAGCAAAAAGGTCCAGTAGTGGGGTATTGAGTTAAGACTAGATTCGGTTAAACATTTTTTGCTGCCGGTAGACAAAACGATATAATATGTCAACGAGAATCGATAAAATGGCGGGTAAAAATTTTATCGTGTTGCACATCTTAGCTCTGCATGAATCTTATATTTTTTTTTGACATAAATACACTCTAATAAAATTGCAATACCATTTTTCACAATACATTAACAGGAACCTTACTCGAATGAATAAGAAATTTGCTAAAATATTCTGCACTTATGTACTACCGTTCGAATAAAAAAGCTGTAGTGTTAAGAATAAGTAAGGTGTTCAGAGAAAAAAGTTCACTCCCAACTTGCCTTAGCTCCTCCACATTTTTCCCGAGGGGACAAGGTGGAAGTTTTCTTTAAAGGTTTCGGTGGGTCTCATTCCACACGCTTTGCTTGCCGGGGGCTCTTCACTGTGAATACATTTAAATACATTTTCCGATGTCTCTGGCGGACGTCACAATAATGTTTTGTTTACCTTTTTTTTCATTGAAATAAGAACACTTTTTTATATTTAAACGTAATTCAAATTACAACTATTCTCTCTGTAATGGACGTGTTTATGACATAAGGAGCCAATCTTAATACTTTAACCTCTCAGATTGCTTTTAAATTTATATTAAAACTAGCTGTCCGCCGCGGTTCCACCCGCGGTAATTTCGGAGATCCCGTGGGATTTTTGGGTCACAATGTAGTCTATGACACTCACGTTCGGAATTGATTAATAGAAAGGGTGCGATCTGTTGTATCTGGGTACTCTGTGCCATTTTGTTCCGTGTTAATCTTGATAAAGTGCCGGCTGTGCCAATATCTAAGTTGTGTTTCATTTTCCAACGAAATAATCTCTTAATTAATGGGATATAACATTTGACGACGAGGATGGGACCCATGGGTCATCACGGTAACGTTAGATCACACACATCTTTAGCCACTCAGCAAAGGTGTTAATGCATCCGCCATATAGCTCTGACCTTCCATGTTCAGATTTCCACCTGTTTCAGTCTCTTCAGAATTTTTTAGGCAATGTCAGGTTAACATCAAGAAAAGACTGCTAAAACTACTTGTCGCCCTTTTTTGATTAGAAGTTCCAAAATTACTACAGCAACAAGATCATGTCACTACTTAGAAGATGGCAAAAAGTCGTCGAATAAAATGGCACATAGTAAATACTGTAACCAAAAATGTAAATTAACTTTGAAAAATAACTGTCATGAGTTTTCATATAAGTAAAAAAATTACAATTTTTTTAGACTTTTAGAAATCCCGGGTTTTGAACCAGCGCCCAAGCGGCCACCTCAAAAATTAAGTTCATTGTATATTGTCTTTGTTAAGTAGCTATTGACGCATGCGCGGGGCGGGGACGCGGGGGCTCGCCCGGGGCGCCGCACAGTCGCGACAAGTCATCGCGCATCGATAAATGAACCCAAATAGCAATCAAAACTGAGCGCATACAATCAATGTCTCAACGAGCTGCTTTGAAACTGATACATAACTACCTAGTTATGTATCAGTACCTACATCTCACTAACGTACCTCGTTCATCGCACAACAAAACCACTGTTTACAACTTTACTACGTCTCTTTTATGTTATAGAGTTCCACGTAATGTTTGATACCTATACACAAACACAAATTATATATTATATAATTTCTTTTCTATGTGTTTTCCTTTTTCTTTCTATGCGGCTGCGCAACAACCAAGACATTTATTTGCACGTTTATCTGGCACAAATGTAAAAAACAAAATCCCGCCTGAACGATATAAAAACAGTTTGATGCATGTAACAAAAGTCGCAGCAAATAAAACATAAATCTGATGATTCCGGCTGCAATTTAATTTATCATATTTTCTACTACTAAAATCCTCCTGCGCAGTCTTGTGAAACTTGTTACGGTGCATACATCAGACTGTGTAACATGTTAGATAACTTGTGCTATATAACACGTCCACATTATGTAACATTGTTATTCAACATTGTATCATAAAACAAGAGTGTACAGTGTACACATTAGAATAACAATGAAATATATCAATGTTACCTATATATAACCATTGTCGTTTCTCGTTCTTCAGTGCTATGCTATCCACAATGTCGTCGCTGAGAGGACGTTTCACTAGCTGCGGCAACGACTGTTGTACTTTTAAATAACAAAAGAAAAACAAAAAACGCGTCTAAGTTATATAACTTGTTACATAACATTCCGTGACCACATTATCTGTCACTTGTTATGTTTTATTATGTAGTCCGTACGCACCGTTAACTTCTAAAAAACATCTTAGCTTACATAAACAATTAGGTTCGATTTCGTAAAAGTGTTTCTTTTGAAAACTTCATATTCATTTTACGAGTGACAAACAGGCAGAAACTAACTAAAGATTATTTCTAATTGTATTAAGATTTCTTATATTTCAACGATCATTTATAAAATAAATCCTTTCAATTCCGGGAACAGCAAACCAATTGTTCGATAAAATACTGTAAACTTCAATGCTACTCGTTAGTCTAAAATTAGGAAGAATCCATTGAAATGTCAAATTTGTTTCCTTGATAAATGGTGGTCGATACAAATACAATGTTGCTTACCTTTGTCAAGGACTCAATGTCAAAGAAGGGCAACAGCGCTTCATTTCAGAGTTAGTAAACCAATTACCTACCTAATTATTTAAAATTTTAATAACATTCAATTTCTCTGATTAATAGGGATGTTGAGTACTATTGAAAATCAAAATTCTAATTAGTCCGTCAGTTAGAAAATACAAAAACAATAGACACGTATTTTTTGCTTTTTTAAATAAAATATAAAGAGATAAAGCGCATTAAAGTTTAGGATGAGGAGGTCGTGACGTCACTAACCGCAAAACCGCCATACAAACTGTCAGAATAGTGACGTCACGCGGAATTTCAACTCAATATTACGCCGTTATTTTTTGATTACGTAAAAAAAGAAAAAATACGTGTCCAATATTTTTTAATAATCTACAAGACGGACTAAAAAATAAAAATTAGTCAACATGCCCATTGGAATTCAAGCTAAATTCGACAATAATAATAAATGATCGGTTCAAAATAAAATTACTACTGTAAGTACTATTAATACTTGTGACTGTAAATTTGTTAAATACTTGCTGTCCCGCGCGGTTTCACCCGTGATAATTTCAGAGTTCCCACGGAATTGTTCCATACAAAATTTGAAACCCCTTTGCAACCCCTTAGGGGTAGAATTTCGGAAAATTCTTTCTTATCTGATGCCTACTTCATAAAAAGAACACACCTTTCAAGTTTCAGGTTTCTACGATCAGCGGTTTAGGCTGTGCGTTGATCCGTCTGCAGTCAGTCATTCAGAACAAATCATTTTATATGTATAGATGGATAAAATATAGTTATAAACCTTCATGAATCACTCTATCTATTGGTGAAAACAGCATCAAAATCCGTTGCGTACTTAGTTTTAAAGATTTAAGCATACATAGGGACAGAGAAAGCGACTTTGTTTTTTTATACTATGTAGTGATGAAATAAATTCAGTTATGACGCAGGAAAAACTAACAACTTTCTGCTGCAATTATAGGCCCATCATAAATAATTAATAAGTTTACCTATCGCAAAATGATAATTATCATATTATACCTACGTATTCTTAAAGACAGTATAATTATCTCTTATTTATAAAGATAATAAAATTACTAATTATTGATGATTTTACTATCTTTATAAATATAAAATTAATTGCCGTGAGTTAATCTCGCAAACAGGGTCGAGCCGCCTAGGTTGTGAGAGCAAATTAACATGCTTAATTACTAGATTTCGATTCTTTTTAACAAACGCCACAATTGGAAACAAAAGAGCACTTTTCTCTTTTTCTTTTTTGGATTTTCTTCCAATTTTTCAAAAAAATATGATAATTAACTATCAAAATGTTTCCTGCGCAAAAACTCGATAATGGCTCGACCAATTTGTATTTCTTTTTCGTTGTCTTCGTAGTTCATAACTGATAGGATAGATAAATATGTAATTAGGAATTCTTGCGAGAATTTCAAAACTCACGCGGGTGAAACCACGGACAAAGCTAGTATTATAAAAAAATATGTGCGAGTTGCGACCCTTTCATAGTTTCTCGCGGGAACAATGGCTTACAGTGCCATCTGAATAAATAATGATGCCTACCTATCTACATAAAAATATGGAAATAAAAAGTTTGTATTTACCTATGTTAATTACTAGTTTAACTAGATATAAAAGTTAATCTAAATATTTAGAACCGATTCCAGGAAAACAATTATATTTATTTTATCTTTATTACAGAGAAACATACCTTTTTTGCATTCCTCGATACTCTCATCGGAGTTGTCTTCACAGTCGTTGTCTCCCTCACACACCCACGAAAGTGGTATACACTTTCCGTTCCCGCATCGAAACTGCTTCAACGAACATACGCCTGGCAACAAAGAGTAAGTAATTATAAATACATATTATTATACAATTAAAATAAATATTGAAATATGCTTGTCTTTTTTTTCAACAAAATTTTGATTTTGGATTACAGTGTTTTTATATTTAAAACAATATGAAGCGTAGATTTACAAAATTACAATACTTAGGTAATTAAAGTTGAAAAACTTAAACCGCACCCGTTTTTGTACAAATTGCTCTAGAATAAAATTAACATTATAAACATATTGTGTGTGTTAGTTTACAAGAATTAAATATATGCAAAACAATTCGACAAGTACTAAAGGTAATAGTAACTTTTATAGGTACCTAATGAAAAGTAGGTGTTACAGCTCATGTAACATAATCTGTAAGTAAATCGTTACCTCTTCATTCTGTAGGACGCTTTTCACGACTAAAAAGAATCGGTTTTACCAAGATTTTCCAAGGGAAAATTTACGCAAAGAAATAGCGAGCAACAGCTAATATACAGAGTAGGTGGAAATTTAAGACGGGTCAGAGCAGCTACCTTAACGGTTGAAGCCACGCGATTATGGTCTTAGGAGACTATCCCTTATTTTTTGAGTTATTGCTATCGGTATTTACATATTTTGAAAAAAATGTAGTCTAGGAGAAAACAGCCATTTTTCAAAATATTTTTTATTGGCTTAATCAATCCTATCTCCGACAAGGATCAAAAGGATCTATGGGGCCAAGTTAGGTTAGGGTTTCAGAAATATCACAAATTGAAAAAAACTTTTCCCATACATTTTGTTAGGAAAATGAATTGTATATAATACAATAATAATAGATAATATTCGCGTGGCTTCAACCCTCAAGGTAGTCGCCCATACTAACCCGTCCCAAATTTCCACCCTGTATAATATACATAAGTAAAAAACAATTCACTGATTTACTAAACAACCACGATATCTCGAAAACTACTTGAAAACCTACGAACTATGGAAAGGCCTTAAACGTACCTTAAACTTTGAGGCGAGTAGAATTAATTAAATAATTATATCACTATCAACACGCTTTAAAGTGCCTATATCTGTATTGTATTATCATGGATTATATGTATATATAGTGTATGTATTGTCATGTAAAATAACTTTTACTAGAAATCTCATGTATTCTACCTCTTTAAAGTTTACTTTATTATTATTATTTATTATATTTTTTTACATTATACATTTTAAGTACATAATATACAACGTGTTAGTGAATTAACTGAAAACTAGAAAGTAGTTTGCTCAGAATCAACTAGCGAATCGATCGCACTTTCTTTTAATATAGGTTATATTTTTTTAATTTTTGCTAGCCCATGTCAAAATTATTTATAATACAATATTTGGCGCGTACGCCGCCCGCAGCGAAAAAATTTGAACCGGTAGGCGCGAGCGTAGCGCTTGGAATTTCGTAGATAGGTCACCTCCAAACTAATGTTGAATAACTTTTAAAGTATTAATTTTTTCGACATAAAATATATTTTAATGATATTATTGTTTATCTATTTAAATGGGTGTATCGGGTTTTCAGTTAATTCATTAACACGTTGTATGTATATTTATTTTCTTTTTTTTCCTTTTCAATTAAATAAATAAATAATCCACTAATAATCCACTTCACAACACACAGATCTACTTGATCCCACACTAAGCTATAAGCTTGTTTCGTGGAAACCAAGCAAACGTGGTATATACTACACATATAAATCCATATGTTATTTTATTTTATAATGCTTATATATTTAATTTTATTTACAAGATTTATAGTAATATGCTATTATTATGATGTGTTTAAGATTATTTATCTATAATACTTTAGTTACATTAGGCTGATTTTATTGACTGTGTTATTCTTCTTTCTATTTATGAATTATGTCTAAGTTTTGCTTGTACTATCGATGCTGTTACGTTCTGCTTTGCACCACTTTAATAAAACCTGCGCTCAGTGCGTTGTAGGGTCAAGAGGATGCCAATCTAGGCTGGTCATACGGAGGACGATTTGTGCACCTTGCCGTAATACAGTTTTTTAACTAGTACGGAGGGTGGGTAAATTTTTTCTGTGTACCTTAATTTTTTTTTTTTTGCAACCATCTGTTGACTTACGCATTATATATAATAATAAAATATAAATCATCATAGTACTATGTTGTTAGAATAGATACCTTATACTTGTTAGAAAATAAAGTTATTATTATTATTATAATGTAGTAGTATTAAAAAAGGATTTTCATCTCGGATTACCCGAGAGTACCTCGAAACTGACGCGTGAACAGCTACTATGTAGAGTTCGTATTTTATATCTGAACAACAGGGGAATTTTGATTCATAACAAAGTTTCTAACTTTGTAATTCAACAGTACATTATATCAATACAAGGAAATCGCCCATCGTAACTTAGATAGTAACTCAAACGGCAATCTTATCCGAGGAAACGACTGAGCCATGTATTTCATGGTCCTAAACAACCTTTATAAGTCCATTATGAATAAGAAACCAGCATGGCCTATACAAAAGGCTGGACTATCTTTGTGTCCAGTGATCCGATTTGTGTGGAAATATTTTCAGAGAGCAATCTGATCGTACCTACTAATTGAAACTCGAACTATTGTTACGTGATTTACAAATTTATAATATTACTAGCTGACCCCCGCGGATTCACCCGCGGTAATTTCAGAGTTCCCGCGGGAATTCCGGGATAAAAAGTACCCTATGTCAGTCAGGATCACTTTAGCTTTTTATAAGTGAAAGAATTTTTAAAATCGGTTCAGTAGATCCAGATATTTCCCCCAACAATCTCACAAACACACGAACTCCGGAGTTCCCGCGGGAATTCCACGATAAAAAGTACCCTATGTCATTCAAAATCACTATAGCTTCCTATAAGTGAAATAAGTTTCAAAATCGGTTTAGTAGATCCAGAGATAGCTGTTCCCCCGTGGTTTTACCCACGGGGAATTCGGATATCCCTCGAAAATTCCAGAATAAAAAGTACCCTATGACACTCAGGATCACTGTAGCTTCCTATAAATGAAAGAATTTTAAAAATCGGTTCAGTAGATCCAGAGATAGCTGTTCCCCCGTAGTTTTACCCGCGGGAAATTCGGAGTTCCCGAGGGAATTCCGAAATAAAAAGTACCCTATGACACTCAGAACCACTGTAGCTTTCTATAAGTAAAAGAACTTTCAAAATCGCTTCAGCAGATCCAGAGATTGCCCCCTACAACGTCACAAACTCACAAACCCACAAACTTTTGCTCTTTATAATATTAGTATAGATCGAAGTTTGAAATTATAATACTGAGTACCTACAGTAAATAGGAACCCAACGTACGTTATGATTGGCGTTCGCGCTTTGGAAATCGGTACCATTAAAATTTGACTACGTTGTTATCACTGCTAAACCTTTTTTTTTTTTTTTTTTTTTTTTTTTTTTTTTTGACCCAGGGAAAATGCTTTATGCATACCACCGCCCCCGGGGCGGGGGTGATGGTTATGTGGGACTCCGCCCTGATAAGGGCGACCCGCCCTGAGAAGGGCGGGAATACTACCCACTAAAAACCCTGGGGTGTTCCTCCTCAGCGCCACGAGTCAGGGCCGCGGGAATCGCTAATTGCATGCTCCGCGGCCCCGACGGCGCTAGCCCGCACGTAGCGGGCTCCTTCTCGGGGACCCGTTAGTTTTGTGGGTCCCCTCCTCCTACAACTGCTATAATAAATTAATTTAGTGGCGCGCCGGAACACCTAACGCGCCACTTCCGCCCGAGGTCCTCATTCCGACTGGCGGCAGAGTTACCCCTACTCTGCCGCCCGGAGGACCTCTATTATGGTGGGTGGAGGCGGACCGCAGCTCGCCTCCTACCCCCCCCTCTGGGGCGGCGGTTGGGAGGGGCGGACGCCGCCTGCTCCCTTTCCCGCTCCGCAGTCTCCTTCCGCGAGATGACGTCCTCGCAGAAGGAGAGAACCGCCGCCCATGCGCCTTCGCCGCCCACCATAGCCGAGACGACTGTGGGCAGCGACAGGTCGCTTCCTATTACTGCGACGAGGGCACGGCGCTGCTCAGCCCAGGCCGAGCACTCTTCTAGAGTATGTTGCGCCGTGTCCTCGTCGCAGACTCCGCAATGATGGCATGAGGCCGTCGGCTCCCTTCCGGCGATTTTGCACAGGTACTTTCCGAAGCATCCGTGCCCGGAAAGCACCTGCGTCAGCCGGAAGGTCGTGGCGCCCTGCCGCCTGTCCGTCCATTCACGCAGAACTGGACGGACAGCTTCGACAGTCCGTAGGCCGGCAGATGGAGTGGCCAGCCTACACTCCCACTCTCTCATCAGGGACTGCCGAAGATGAGATCTCCGCGATTCAACCGCACTTGGCGGGGGGTATTCCCCCCGGGCGTGGCACTCCGCTCGCCACGAATACAGCGACGAGAGGAGGCCAGCCTCCAGGTCCCAAGGGGGGGACCCCG
Source organism: Zygaena filipendulae (assembly GCA_907165275.2). Taxonomy (NCBI): domain Eukaryota; kingdom Metazoa; phylum Arthropoda; class Insecta; order Lepidoptera; family Zygaenidae; genus Zygaena; species Zygaena filipendulae. The sequence continues at coordinate 5,564,208 of OU015650.1, forward strand.
CCAAGACGCACGCCGCCTCAAAGGAGATGGTGCGATACCCTCTAATAGCCCTGACGGCCAGGACCCTCTGCGGTCTCCGCAGCAGGGGTCTGGTATGGGCCGTCAGGCTATTCGCCCAGATTGGGGCCCCGTAGAGGGCCATCGATCGCACCACCCCCATGTATAGGCGGCGGCAATTAACACTCGGTCCCCCAAGATTGGGCAGCAGAGTGCTGAGGGCACCCGCTGCCTTGATGAGTTTGGGGGACAGGCGGTTGAAATGTTCGCGGAAATCCCAGCGGCTGTCGAGGACGAGTCCCAAGTATTTCATGGTGGACCCGACCTCGATTTGGACGCCACTTACGACAATGCAGGACCCAGCGGGCGGGCGCGACCGAGGCTTGTGGAAGCATATAGCCTCGGATTTGTCCAGCGCCACGCTGAGTCCCAGCTGCCGTATTCGGCCGACGGCCTGCGCCACCCCTAAAGTGGCCAGACGGGCAGCCTCACTGTAGTCTTTTCCCCGGGCCACCACTAGCGTGTCATCTGCATAGCAGATGACGTCAAGGCCCGGGGGGAGGGCGCCCCGCAGCACCCAGTCGTATCCGATGTTCCACAGGAGTGGTCCGAGCACCGACCCCTGTGGAACACCGCACACCATTTCCCTCCGCATTATGTTCTTATCCCGCCCCAAGCACGTGACGTGTCTGTCTTGGAGATAGGACCCGACTATTCTTCTCAGATAGGGAGGCACTTGATGGTAACATAGTGCCTCCCTAACGCAGCCCCAGGGCAGAGAATTAAAGGCGTTGGCGATGTCGAGAGACACCGCCAGAGCCACTCCGCCCCGGGTAGTCGCCTGGTCCGAGAGGGCCCTGACGCGTTGGATCGCGTCGATCGTTGATCGGCCCTCCCGGAAACCGAACTGGCTGTCTGCCAGGTCGGGCCCTATCTCCCGCAGGTGCTCGATGAGGCGGTGAGCGATGACCCGCTCGAATAGCTTTGCCACCTCATCGAGCAGCACAATGGGGCGGTAAGCGGAGGGAGAGTCCGCGGGGCGCCCCTCCTTCTTTAGTAGAACAAGGCTGCCCGTCTTCCACTGACGGGGAAACCGTCCCGACTCGAGGCAGGCACTGAAGAGCCTGCCCAGTCGGTCCCCCAGGGCGTTTGAAGCCAAGACCCATGCGCGACCGGGAATTCCGTCTGGGCCCGGGGCAGTGTTTTTGCCCCGGAGACGGAGGATGGCCGCGTTGAGTTCTGCCGGCGAGACCGCCGGCACCCCGTTGTCGGGGCCCCCCTCTGGGTTATCCAGGGGGGGGGGCATTGCCGGAGGAGAGTGGTCGTGCACACTGGGAAACAGTGTGGACACCACCCTCTCCAGCAGTTGGGGCTGGAGACTCTGCGTTATGGGGGGCGCAGCGGGGCGGAGCTTTTGACGCACCGCCTTGTAAGGGCGCCCCCATGGATCGCTGTTTAGAGTCTCCAAGAACTCTCTTCTCGCGCGGGTCTTGGCCTCGCTGATGGCGATCCGCAGGGCCTTTTTCCTATCTTTGTAGGCCCTGTACAGATCGGCTTCCACCGTCGCGTCGCGGAGCCGCCGTCTGCGACTCCTGGTGTACTGGCGTCGCGCCACCACGCATCTAGAGCGCAGGGCAGCGATCTCTGGCAACCACCAGTACACCCGACGCGCGGGAGGTCGAGGCCTGGCCCGGGGCATGGCCGCGTCACAGACGATCACTGCTAAACCTAAGCTAACCCATTTCACTGGAAAGCTCACAAATCACAATACAATATTTTATTATAGTGACTGGGTTGCGACACTTGTTTTTTTTGTACATTAATTTTTTATGTTTTGACTAGCTGTCCCGCGCGATTTCACCCGCGATCGTTTCGAAGTTCCCGCGGAATTGTTACATACAAACTTTGCAACCCCTTAGGGGTTGAATTTTCAAAAATACTTTTTATCGGATGCCTACGTCATACAAAGAACACACCCCCAAGTTTTAGGTCTTTACGATCAGCGGTTTAGGCTGTGCGTTGATCCATCAGTCATTCAGGACAAAGGATTTTATATATATAGATAGATAGATAGGATAAACGGACGCCGATAAGCAATAACATGTTAACTCACAAAAATAAGTTATTGATACAGAACGCTTTATTGAGAATTATAGAACGTTTTTTAAATGTTTTTACCATATTACATTTTTTAAATACCAACAAAGTGTTGAACAAAAAAATGTTGACACAAAATGGCACTTTAATTTTAAAATACGATTCACTATAGGTATCATAAAATGTTCCCATACCACTATAGTTGATTATAATTCAGTCACTTCGAATACATAAAAGTTTAAGACTAAAAGTAGCTATAAATGTATATAATAATAATTGTAATCAGTCCATTATCATGTATCACATTTCCCGCGGAACCGCTTGTCTCCTGCGTAATATTTCGTATAGGTTTGAGTTGAGTGCTCCGACTGAAAGGGACACTAATTTGATTTCATTACATTAGATGGAGGGTGCTTGTTCTAAAACGAGGTCCCGTGGTAACGAGGCCCGCGCCCTGAGAACTAACGCTGACATCCAATCTGCGCGAAGCACCCTCATGTCTAGCTCATTGAGTGCAAATCACTTGAAACCTTCGTGCCACTACGTCGAACGTCGGAAAACCTTCATAATTTAATAAAATTTATATAATTAAAGCTGTATTTTTTTTTATATAAAATATGTGTACGTAAGAAGCTAAAATCCTCAACGTGAATAAATAAATGATTAAAAACAAAAGACCTTAAAATCGTAATTAATTTCATAATATATTGCGTTAGAACTTGTGCAGGCGTTTTGCTTTGATGTTCTTATCTGCTATCTTGAATGAATTATGACGTATCACTTGGTGTAAGTAGATGTTTCTGTAGAAAAAACACGTTAAAAGGTATTTTCGATAGAGTCGTGCATGAAGTTCATGTGTCTTATAAGTCTTATAAGTGAGTTTGATGCTAGTGCCATCATGTTATGAGCGAAGTTAGACCATAATGTGTATAGGTTATTCAAACTATTCACTTCGCTTGGCCTTGACTTTATCTTGAGAATACCAAAACAATCACTTATGACATATAATAATTAGTGGGACTTGCGAGATGAATTATCTTGAAAGCGTTATTTCGTTACGCTCAACCGATCATAATGAAATTTGGCATACATGTTGTCAGGGTTACAGAGAAGGATATGTTCTACTCACATCTATAGCCATAATACCATAACTATACGCGTTATCTTCAACCAAGTGACAACAAATAAGCGCCACGCTCTTGTGTTAATGACTAATAGGAGCAGGTATACCTACCTACTCTGACCATCGGAAAAAAGTGGCTAGGCAATACATGAAGTAAACAAGACGACGGAACTGAACGTCTTGGTTTGCATAACGCTTTTTCTTTACGTGACGCGTGACGATTTTTACCAGTTAACAACTACCGCAAAACGCGTTAAATAACTTCGTCCCAAAAATCGGCACTGGATATTGCACCCGTTGCCAAACTCTTGCGCATCTCTTTCGTTGCCTGCCATTCTTTTACTCTCCACACAATCACAAAAGCACTATGATTTCAAAAATACACAACAAATATCACATACACGAACTATATAATATGTATATAATAATAATAACGGGTAACTTAATTGTAGCGAAGTAAAGTACTTGTATAGAGAGAAGAACTATAGCTACACAGAAATTCTGCAAACCCTTGAATATCAATCAACATCACAACTGCCACAAACAACATCCAATAGTTAGTGCCTATCAGCCCTATTAATGTGCTACACAACAAGCGCATCATGACAAATAATAATAGATAGACATCATTGGGTGTAATTAAGGCAATGAAAATATTTAAGTGAATAGATCTTCGGGTACCGTTGGTCTCAGCGTAAATCAGCCGATAAAAATAATTATCTGAATCAAGTAACTACATCGTTTGACTTTTCAGTTTGCACATTAATGCCGTTGCACTTAGCTGCTAAAGAGCGAGTCGATACGTATAATCAAAGATATTGAAAGAGAATAGATTGACAACACGCTCGGCCGCTAAGCTTTCCCCTTGAACCACACAGCGGTCAAATGATCTCATGCTAACAAAATGCCGTTGTCTAGCAGAGACTATTGTGTCTATATATACCATGAGCGAAAGCGATGTGATTGGCTATTTGAAATGTACTTTGTGGTGACTGATATTTGATTGGTTTTTATTTTGATCATTCCCCCCGCAAAAATTGGTTGACGTGGATTGCATAGTAAAAGCTTGTATTGTCTGCTATTCTCTTATAATGTCTTTGCGTATAGTATACCTACTATAGAAAGTTCATGGGCCCTTATCATAAAATAGCCGGTCACATCATGAATTGATCAATTATTAGATGTTGCCACGAGCCCACTACATACCTACTTCTAGTATATTAGGTAGGTAGGTACTGTGTACGTAGTTAGCTGCTGGAACTTAGCATATTTTTACTTACTGAATTGTTTTATCGCAACAATGTAATACCAATAAAAGTAAAATTAGTAGAGTATTATATAATTTATACCTATTGCTCTGAAATAATCAAGTACCTACCCAATATCGTTTCCCATACCTACTTGTCTAACTTCTTGATAGGTAATTGACTTGCTCGGCCATGGAAGTTTCAGTCTATTGCGTATTGTGTTTAGGTGTACTTCGTAATTACTGTTGTTCTGAAAGTGCCGTCTACTAAATAACGAATAGAGTTTCCCGAACAACGGCAACAAGTTCGTGTACTTTAATGTAATAGGTACTCATTATTGGGGTATGGATTAAAACTTTGAGGAAGCAGCCGAAATTTCACACTGACAACGTTCGAAATTCCATAAATTAACTTTTATAATGGATCAAATTGTTTAACCCGTTAAAATGTCGCACCTAAATGCGTAAGTACAAACTTTCAATAAATTGAAAAACTTTGCTGAATTATTTCAATTATAAAAAAAGTTAGTACCTATAATACATTGCTGAAACCTTCTTCGGAACTTTTCCAAGTAGTACCTACTGCTGCTTAAAACCGACTTTCATCGTATTCGTTGATAACAATAATTATAATCGATTTTCGTGACACATGCCGTACAAATAACAACTCTTGTAATTACGTTTAAAGATTATCTGGGGACATGGCAGTGCCCCGCCAAGACGAGCCAAGTGAAGCGGGAGCATTACCTATCTTTTTTCGAAGCCCTTCGTCGTTTTTTGAACCTTTATTACTTGGGTTTGGATTATACCAGATAAACGAAATTCTCGGGATATGTTGTCAATAGCAAACTTATCAAACTTAAAAAGTTTAAATTGCATAGCTCTTATACTTTAGATTTTATTGATATCTAAAAAACCCTGATTTCGTCACTGACTCACTGATGATCATCAAAATTCTTAGGGTATTTCCTAATATCCTAGAAAGCAGAAATTTGGCATATGTAAGCTAGTATTAGTACACAAATAACAAAAAATTATAAAACTTGTAACTTTTATCCCCCAACCCCTTAAACTAGGGGATCGAAGTTTGTACGACAATTTCGCAATTTTGACTTACGAAAAGAAATGAAATCCCACCAAAAACATATTCATTTAAAATGATGCCAAGACGGGTCCATATGACGGGCACTGTCAAAGTTATCAGATCTCATGTAGAGCCAAGCTTATAGTCTACACACCCTTACTCTACAAGGCCTAACTTCTCAAATTCTACACCTTAGTTAAAATATGTGGCTTGGCCGTTTCGTTTCTGCAAGAACCTTTCTATAACAGAAAAGTAATTAACAGTGGATAATTTTTTCACCTTACGCTCATGTGAATGGAGCGAAATGGCCAAGCCACATATTCTAAGGTGTAAATTTTAAGAAGTTAGGCCTTGTAGAGTTAGGGTGTGTAGAGTTGTAGACTACAAACTTATTATTTTATTATATTATTTTATTTTAAGATTATTATTTTTTCTTAATATCATTGGCCTAAACCAAATAAAAATTAATTAAGTCATATTTTCTAAAGTTATTTACTAATTTACATTGAAATGCTCTAGCGAGAGCAACTCAATGGATGCTGTACGGTCGGGGTCAAAAAGTGTTTACCACCTTAAGGTTCATAATTGTATGCACATTATCTATTACGTTGTACAGAAAAAAAAAACAACCTTTCAGCGAACGCCTAATTAGATCTTCATAACAAATAGAGCACTACTCTGTCAATTTTATCATATTTTCACTATAATAACAACAACAAATTTGCAAAACAAAGTAAGAAAATTGACGTGCATTACTGCTCAACTACCCGCGGAAAGTTCTCTTATTTTACAATAAATAGGTATTTACTAGGTATTTAGGGTGAGTTGCACCAAGTAAATAATTGTTTATGTACCTACTAAAACTTATCGTTAGTTAACAAAAACCAAATTTTTTTGTTCTCTTTAACTCTTATCTAAATCAAAGTTTTTACATTAATGCCTTTCCCAAAAACAATGTTGACATTTCCGAGTTAGAGAAAATACTAACTAAACCTTACGTTCAAGCATCGAAGAGCTTACAGAGGTAATATCGATAAGCAGATGATATTGTGGTCTATTCAAAAACTAAACCAAATGAATGCTATTCAGCCTCTGAGCTGGGTTCCTGAGTTTGAATACAAATGGAGCATTTATCCCTAAAAGCCAATTTGTATGCAAATTAGGGGTCCGGTTTAACTATTTCTCGTTAGTTGCTCATTTTCGGAGATGTCTGGATTATTTATCCATTTAATTGATCCATAGAATTAACAGCAAATGAAGAGTATATATCAGCATGTCGAAGTTACTCAGTTAAACATAAGATGGTAAAAAGGATTTGTTTAATATGTTGTTTATCAACATTCAGCCTATCACAGAGGCATTCAAAATCATTGTATTTTGAAATTATAATTCAATTTTCCAAACCAAATGTCTTAAAGAGCCGATTAATCAATATGCCAAGTAAAAAGTAGTTCTTTTAACATTACAATAAATAATAGGCTGTGGCTAGTGATCCACTTAATGAACCGGACGACTAAATAGTCGTCCGCTTAACGCAAAATGTTCGCAAATCTTTCCTAACGTTCTTTTTTTGTTACGACTTACGAGATTTGCACGCCGAATGAAAATCCTTATTAAATGATATACAATTTCTGTTTAAAAATAAATTGTATATGTCACTGTAAAGTTGTAAATACCGTTAGATTATAATCTAACTCGCGAGATTGTTAATTGTCAAAAGATCGTGAACCGTAACACCGTTTTTTGGCGCATCGCTCGCTCGCGCGACTTGCTCAGCTGCAAACTTGCTTGCAAACCTAACCTTAACATAATTCGACATAGATAAGCAATAGTGTGTAACCCACAATGGAGAAATTTTGAGTAAAATGTATTAAAATTATAGCGCCATTTTGTGTCAATATTTTTTTATGTTTAACATTATATTACATATTTAAACAATGTAATAAGGTAAACACATAGTTAAAAAAGGTTTTCTAACTCTCAATAAATCGTTCTGTACCTATCAATAACTTATTTTTGTGAGTTAATTGATTAACTTCACTAAAGAATGTTTTATTACCATAAAATAATTGTCATCCACATTCCCACAGCATTTGAGAGATTGTTTAGCTGCACCTAGCAATTTTAATTCAACCAATGAAAAGTGTTGTTTTTCTAACTCGAATGTAAAACAATGCCAGCGCAGTTGGAGCGTGGTTGACTCAACATCCGGAGCCCTCACAAATTAATGCACGTTCGAAACCAATTGGCACATTTCAAGGCAAAGGAGCTTATGAAGAATCCATACTCACACGAAAATAGTACTTAACATGTGATGTCAGGGGCCGACAATTGACTGGGGGACGCAAACTGTCGGGAAGCGTTCCCGATCTAACCCTCGTTTATCTAACGACAGTCTATCTACATCATGGGGATAGGACTAGGGGCAGTAGGCCTAATGACAACCATCCAATATAGGATCGAGGTCGATACTAAGTGTCGTATTGGACTTGGCAGTGGATCTTAATTGAACAATTAAACGTATCGAGTGAACAAGAGTTGCAGTTAACATATAGGTATGTCCACTGCAAATTCCTTTAGGTATATACTGACATTCAAAAGAAGAAACTGTCAACAATGTAGGTATATTAAAAACTAAACTAGGTGCCCTTTTATGTTATTAGACCCGACAGTACTTACAATTTACATGGTAAAAAGATTTATATCAAGAAAATGTTTTCTCGATTTAAGGAACAGCTACATTCCCAACAAGTAAGTATAAGTAAGGAGGTGTCTAGAACTCAATCTCGAAAAACTTTAGCTGTGTCTCGGGAGAGTTTACGAGAGGATTCTATACTAACTAGTTGGGAACAAGAAAGTAGATTCTGTGCCACACGCATAGCAGCCGAATAGGAGAACTTCGCAGAATTTGCAATTAATTGAGGACATAAGACGAAACTCTATTACACACTGCACTATCCAGCGCAACTACAAGTTTATAAACACGCGCACTAATATGGTAGGTATTTATATTTACACGTTATAATACTCTGACGTGACAAATCTAAATGTATACTGATTTCCAACATAATTTTAATTCCAAGTTGTACTTTGCCGAGTAATCCTTATTCATATTTAATCAATATAACAGCAGCAGTTTGTCAGTATACTCGTTCATTATAGTATATAATACCTACTACTCTTAGTCATGTTATAGAAATCCTTTCGTAGTGCTTGCCCACATTAAAAAAATAGTCCACTGAATAAGATTCTAGATCCAGCGGCCTGGTCTAGTTATTGATGAATCAATCTAAACATAATATGTGATTTCATACGTATACATGCATGCAGTATGGCTTGACCATTTTAATTTTTTTTTTAAAAACATTCAATGTCTTTTTTAAATCAACCAACAGATCACTACTCTAAAGGTATTTAAATAACCATTTACAAAAACAAATTATAGCTTTAGCTTATCAATTCAGCTTGGGTGCATTTAAAAAGATCAATCTTTATCAAGAGGAATGTTCGGCAATGCCTCTTATAAAATTGAGCTGAATATGACAAGTAAAATCGTATTTCATTTTTTACATAATGACGCCTCCTTGTGCACAAAGCCCGTTTTATAGCCATCACAATGGAATTGTTCTCTTTTCATCGGAATACTTTTATGACCGTCGCGTCAGCTGTGGGTCGCCAAAATTGAGACACCTAAAAGTTTCGTTAGTCATTCTATTTTATCATTGCTCTTTTGTTGCATCACCTGTTCATTAGTTTTATTCGTCTTATATCAAACACGATAAAACACCATATTAATATCGCGTCAAAAGTCGATACAATGAAGAAGTTATACTATCTAGGTAAATACTCGTATTATTTAGATCTTATCACAAATCTTTTAGGTAACACTTGAATTATTAATCTTAGAAATACAATTGGCTTTAGGCCATCACTTTTGAACTTTGTACTGTATTCTAATCCAGGAAAATTTCGTCTTCAGCTTTAGCTACTTTCTGTTGTTTGTGTCTTGTTTTATTTATATCACTTGGCACATCTCATTGCACCATGGATATCGCTTCATAGGGTTCAGACTAAAATAGCATTATGTTTACACACGGACACCAAGAACAGAAGTTTTAACAAAACATCAATGCAACGTAAATAAAACACCGATGCAACGAAAACGCTTCAACTTTTACACCTATGTAGTCAATTATAGACTAACAACACGTATTCATTTTACAGCATCGAAAAGACTATCATGACGTACTTACATTAAGTGAAAAAAAATTTCTGATTGCTTATTAACACTTGTTTGTTCTTACTATACAAAAATAACACTATGACAGTGGCAGAGGCCTTGAGCGTGTCTCATACGTCATTTATGTTAGTATTCTATCAACATCTATCTGTACGTTATGACGTCTATGTCTCCCATAGAAAAGAATGCAGATAACTTGATAACAACCAATATTTATAATTGTTCTATGAGATTCTATGAGATTTACAAAGGGACGATATCTTGTAAGGATTTATTAAATAGGACATACCTATCACACAGCAGGACGGATTATATATTTGTTGTATTTTGTGTCCTTTAAAATTACATAGGTCCTCACTTTGAATATTTTCATCTTGAAACTCTCGTAGATAGGTGTTGAATATTGCATGCATATTGCCTAAAATTTTAGTTTTTATATATTCTACGCATACTGATGGAAAATTTAATTTTTTAAGGAAAATTCAAGGAATTCGCAGTTAAAATATCAATATAGTAGAAAGTTGAGAACCTGAAAAGTTATTATTGTATTTCATCTCATTCTAGGCGAAGTTCAAGTTCAGATTTCTAATGAATTTTATTAAACATGCCTATTTTTAAAAGTTAAAATTTAATCTTGCACAGTTTTTCGTAGGTAGGTATCATTTTACCTTTTATTTTTTTGAGTAACTATTCTGATATCTAATTTAGTGATGATTTTCTAAAATAATAACGTTAATATTGTTAATAGTACCTACCTACCAACCTATTACAAACTGGTTTTAAGAATTTTACTATCATTCAAGGTGAAACTCCTTTTTTTTTATATTTTCAATCTTTTTCATGTTTATCTACTATTTTTATACTGCCAACTGTTTCGTTTCGATGTAAACAACGTACATACATATAGGTGTATATGAAGTGAATGAACACGTGTAGGTGTATCTATGAAGTGTAACATAAACCAGTTTTTAATCGTAATCTCACCATTGAGTCATCGACTAAGAGGTGTGATCAATCAATGCTATAACTATCCAAGCAATTTAAAATCCTTTTTTTTACATACTTACTTGTTTAAAATAATAATACAGCATCGTTTTACTTTATTACACCTAATACTCTTCCGTGTCTTCTTAAATTAATCAGGTATTATCTATAACGATTACCTACAAGTTAAAATTGAAATATTCGATTTTGTCACAAACTCCCAACAAGACTTTTGAAAATATACTTGCCTTCAGCTATAACTCCAGTGCTATTGGATCCATATACACCAAATGATTTGATGTTTATTGTAGCACACAAAAATAACAACCACCACATACTGGCACAGTATTTGGGGGCTGTTCGATGACAGCCCACCAGAACGTCGTCTGAAAACTTTCGATTTTGCTCAAAAAAAATCACTCGTAGTCAACACCACAGGAAAGAATTGGTAAAACTTAGGGTTATGTCACCTAGGTAAAACTAGTATTCAATTCAACAGTTGATGTCAGTGATATTGGTCCAAGAAAACAATATTTTAGTGATTGGTTGGTTCACGTACAGACGTTTTGAGGTTATTCTACGTGCCACTAGTGCGAGCGCGACGGAGAATGTCAGAATGTCTCGCAGAGAGTCACAGCCGCACCGGGCAGGTGTAACGTGTGTTACTACCAAACCACCGCTAGATGGCAATGGCGTTAGACTCGTGATGTTTGTAGTTTCGGCGACCGGACCGAAGCGCGACGCTGCGCTGCTAATTCTAGCTAGAGATTTTTCCGACGCATCACACTGACGTCTCTTTGACTTAGGGGACAGTCACATGCAAAATGACAGACATCAGCGGTATAATTATTCTTCTTTTTAATTATAGCTTTGTTACTGATTAAAAGAAAGTACCTACTTTCGCTGGTCGTTATCAATCTACAGCTGCATTAGCTTCAAATGAAATCAAATTGTTTATATCATAACCAAAAGTATTTTTGCAAATATGGTTAGTTGAAGATCCTTTTAAGTATAAATATATATTTCAAAGTATAAATATATGCTTGACGACTAAATTAACATGCTATTCAACAAAACGGCTGGAACGTTCAATGCCTAATTAATTAAAACTATGTAAAATACCTAAACCGTAAAAGCTCTAAATACAATAAAATAAATAAATAAATACAATAAGTCTTAGCAAAATGCCTATTTCGCATAATGTGGGTATCTAAAATACACACAGGATGACAAAAAAAATATTGTTATCATAGTAACATCAATCGTTAATAATTTTTCGTCGAATAACTTGTGACCGTGTGTAATAGAAATTTTAACTCACCGTGACTGTGATTCACTGTTCCAGCCTCTAGAGGTATTCAGTGCCTACAAACAAACCTGTAGAACTTATAATTAAGACATCGCAAATTCCTTTGACATAAGTAAATCAAAGTAAAATTTTTGTATTGAAAGATGTTCTATAAGTAGGTATGTATTGAATAATTTCTGTACAATGCGGAAAAGTATGTTGCTATAAAATTTATAATAGAAAAAGGCAAATCATATAAAATATCTTGAAATTCAACTAGGTATATGATAACTTGAAAGTGAGAACCGTCAAATTACTTTTTTATTTGTAAGAATACACTTAAACTGTGACTATTAAATTTAAGTGTTTACCCCAGGCGAATGGTGTCTGAAAAGATCAATCGGTGTGAACTCATCCTTAACCGGGTGCTGGAGTGCGCGCGCATCTTTTTTCAGGCGGCCGCCGCACCAAGTGGTTGCGGGAGGCGTGGCAGCGAGGCACACAGCAGTTACGTGCTTACGCACATTCACTACTACGCAGCCAGGAGATAACACTATTAACCGACCGTCTACAGTATACCCTACGTATCACAGAATTGGCAACTAAAAAGTAACCACTAGAAGTGACTACGTAGTTATATGATTATGAGTGAAAATATTTGACACTGCCGGCATCAAATCGAAATGGGCTAATTCGATATCAGATTTAGACTCGTCGATACCGTGACGACAGTAGATATGAATACGTTACAGTCAGTTACAGCTCAAATAATGGAAATTGATGATTTGAATTGAATTTATAGATAGGGGAATCTATGTTCTAACAAGTACTTAAATACGAATTACGTGTTCGGTAGGTAAATGGGCGCCACCAAAGATAAGTCACAAGCATTTCTGCTACCGATGTTCGGATGGGCAACATATTCCGTCTGGTACCTCTTAAGCTCTTTTGTCGTTTGCGCTTAACTGACACCGCGTAGGGTCGGCCATTGTGCCTGCCGATCACTGACTGTGTCGCCAACACATCTTTCGGCCAACGATTTGGTTACGGTCGCCCTCCAACCCGCTTCGGTCTGGTTATTTTTTCTCATTTTCTACAAATCGGTTACATTTGATTTGATCAGTAACAATAGACAAATTAATCCACAGAGATTAATTTTAATACAGTATAATAGTATAAATATGGCAAAATTAGCTGCAAATAGTTACAGGGGCGAAAGTATACGTTTTAAAAAGTAGTAGGCATAATCGAAAAAATAATATTATAAGTTCGGTAGTTTTCCAGAATATTAGGAAAATAAATTAATTGATAAACATTACAACTAAATTCACACGGTACATAATAGTTTATGATGGAGATTATATTTGAAAGTGAAACAAAACACTAAACAGCTGTCACTACGTATTACCTACTATGTTCCAAAAAGATTAGCACTTCAACACGCCCCCTTAATTTAATACGTACTACAGCATCGTAATAAATTACACACAATACAATTACTAAAATTAAATCAATCACTTCGCCCCCTTAATAGAGTATTTACATAACGAAAACTCTTCTAAAAACTTTCTTAGTTTCGGGCTATGAACAGATTTAGTTAAGATGTCAGCTATCATCTTGTCCGTCGATATGTACTCTATTAAAACCTTTTTATCAAGTACACACTCACGAATAAAATGATACTTTATATCAATATGTTTCGTCCTATTGTGCATCATTTTGTTTCCCGCAATTTTATGCGCCGACTGGTTGTCATTATAAATGACAACTGCCTTACTAGTCATAGTAATTAAACTATTCAGTAACCTACGCAAGTATATCGCTTCTTTGGAAGCCTGACATAAACCTACATATTCTGCTTCAGTTGAAGACAAGGATACAGTTGTTTGTTTCCTACTCTCCCATGTGATTACGTTTTTTCCTAATTTCACGACTATACCCGTGAAAGACTTTCTATCATACGCACCGCCCCAATCTGCATCTACGTACGCACGCAAATCTGTGTCCCCCGACTTTCGGAATGTTAAACAAAGATTTGAGGTACCTTTAAGATATCTTAAGACTCTTGTTGCGCATTTAAAGTGTGTTTCATCGTAACACGAATTAAACTGGGAAAGAACACTCACAGAATGTGCTATATCCGGTCGCGTATTAACTGCTAAATAATTCAGACATCCTATCAAGCTTTGATATGGCAGTTTGCAAGAAGAATCAGCTGATTTTTCTAATCTGATTCCCACTTCCATCGGAGTGGTTACAGGGTTTGCATCACCCATATTAAAGTTACTCAAGACATTCAGAATGAACTGTTCTTGATCTAGATAAATAACATCTTTATCCCTTCTCAATCTCATTCCTAAAACATGCCTGGCCGTTCCTAAGTCTTTTACCTTAAATCTTTTCGACAAATCTGCCATTAAACGCTCTTTTTCAGTCACTGAATTATAAAATACAAATATATCGTCAACATATATAAGAACAATTAGTTTTTTGTTATCATCTAACTGTTTTTGATATAAACATGGCTCTATTTTCGACTGTGTAAAACCTAAAGATAACATTTCACCATCTAACTCATTGAACCAAGCGTTAGATGCTTGCTTTAACCCGTACAATGATCGCTCAAGCTTACAAACTTTTGTTTCTTGACCTTTAACTATAGCACCCTTTGGTTGAAGCATGTAAATGTTTTCTTTGATTTTACCATACAAGAACGCAGTTGTAACATCCCATTGGTCAATAAACCAATCATACTCAACTGCTAAAGAAAATAACATACGTAAAGAAGAGCTACGTACAACAGGTGAATAAGTTTCAAAATAGTCTATACCACGTACTTGTGTAAAACCTTTCGCTACTAGCCTGGCTTTGTACTTTGTTACCTTGCCATCGCTATCTTTCTTGATTTTAAATATCCATTTACATTGAATCGGTTTTTTGTCAGCTGGAAGATCAACTAACTTCCATGTCTTGTTCTCCTTCAGTGATTCAAGCTCTTCATTCATCGCTTTCATCCACAAGTCACTATCAGGTCTAGACAACGCCTCTTCAACCGTCAATGGATCACCATCAATATTAGCTATTGCAACGTTCAATCCATAGTAATCAACTGGTCTACGTTCTCTTAAGGGATATCTTCGCTCTATTTGTTCAGGAACTACATCAATCTGCGCAGGTATGACTTCCATTTCTGGATTTTCATGAGGTTCTGCATGACTCCGTTCTTGCGAGCTGGATGCAGGTTCAATCGTGGAATCTGCTTCCAAGCGCTCCTCCACGCTATGTTCATTACTGTCTGGTGCGGTGTTATTTACAGGTTCTATTTGTTCCTCCTCTAGATTTATAGGAACAACTGTTTCTCTCACCACTTCAACCTTTTTATTTCCAGGAAAAACATCTTCTAAAAATTTTACGTCTCTCGCAACTGTTACTTTGTAGGTCTTTGGATCTATTAGCCGATATCCTTTCTGGTTATCTGGATAGCCAATAAAAATCAAAGGTTCCGTTTTCTTATCAAGTTTGCGTCTTTTCTGTTTAGGTATCAATCGAAAAGCTAAACATCCGAAAACTTTTAGATGACTTAAATCTATTTCTTTTCCTGTCCGAAGTTTTTCTGGTACCGCATTAGTCACAGCCTTTGTAGGACTTCTGTTCTTTAAGTATACAACAGTATTTACTGCTTCTGCCCAATATTTTTTACTCAGGTTCGCTTCAGATAATAATGTTCTTGCCTTCTCAATGATGGTACGGTTTGCCCGTTCTGCCACACCATTTTGTTCCGGTGTATAGGGCACAGTCGTCTGATGTTTTATACCTGCAGACTTTAAAAAGTTAGTAAATTCTCTATTACAATATTCTTTACCACCATCGGATCTCAGGCATTTTATCAACTTGTTTGTCTCGTTTTCTACTTCCGCCTTATATTCACGAAACTTTTCAAAAACTTGACTTTTATTTCTCAAAAAATAAACATGTGTTTTTCGAGTAAAATCGTCAATAAATAATAAAACATACCTCGAACCACTAAGTGAGCATTCTTCTATCGGACCGCAAACATCGGTATGTACGATCTCTAGAATTTCACTTGCTTTCGTACCTCTATATTTAAAAGGACTCTTCACGGTTTTTCCTTCAATGCAAGGAATACACGGTTCACGTAAATCATTCATGTTAAATTGAATCCCACGGACGAGCACTTTTAATTTATCCATATAATTTCGACTTCTTCTTCTTCTTCTTCTTTAATAATGGCGTCTATAATTATAATTTGCCAATGACAATGTTTCTTAATAATAACAATCTCTTCATCTACTTCTTCAATTATGGCGAATCGCCAATGACAATGTTAGATTGTTCCCCAAGTTAAAACATGACTCTTTTGAAAGTCAGTTTCCTGCTCAGGGTCCAAAATAGATGCTGAAAAGTGACTGAAATAACGAAAAACGTGACACGCGTGTTTTCGATACGGCTTTCACTCGTCAATTAAATGAGCTAATCTTTTGTGCCAAAGGTTTGAAATATTATTTTCATTTTGACTTGACAATGTCAAATTGACGACACAACAATTTTCTTCTTTTAATTCGAAAATTCCATCGACTTCTTGACATTTCGCAACTAGGCGGTTTTCCTTTTTAATAACACAACCTTCTTTGTCAAAATTAATATTATAATTTTTCTTGGTCAAATCGCTCACCGAAATAAGATTCATGGATAAATCAGGGATATGTAAAACATCTTCTAAAAATAGTTTCTCGTTTCCGCTGACTGAAGGCTCAGCATTCCCTTTTCCTTGTACTCGTAGCTTTTCACCGTTCGCTACCGTTACAATCATATTACCTTTTTCTGGTTTGTACGACAACAACTTTTTCTTGTTGTGGGTCATATGATTTGAACAACCACTGTCGAGGTACCACTTATCTTTAACGATCGCCTTCTTTGTACTCAGGCAGACATTCGTAGTTTTAGACCTCTCTTTACATTGGGACGCTTTATGTCCAGGTTCGTGACACTTAAAACATTTATATACAAACTTCTGCTTACGATCTGTGGTTTTAGGTGTAGATCTTGCTTCATTTTGTACCTTCTTAGTCACAAGAGCTAGTTCAGGATTTAAAGTTGACTGGCTCTGTCGACTTCCTTCTTGCAACAACTTGGTCTTGATTTGCTCTAATGTGATTTCTTGGCCACTGTTATCTACAGCCATTATAAGAGGGCTGTATTCAGGAGTCAATCCACCAAGCAAAATCGATATGATCCAATCGTCGTTTATCTTGGAATCAATATCTGCCAACTGTTGTGTAAGAAACGTCACACTAGAAATGTATTTTTCCATTGATTCAAAGCTCTCTAATTTACAGCTCCAGAGCTCTCGTTGAAGACGAATTCTTCTACCCCAGCCCTTGTCTTCATAGACCTTTTGTAAATTACACCAAGCTTCTCTCGCTGTCTTGACATTGTATACATGTACAAAACATTCGGGCTCAAGCAATAAGCAAATCGTCGTCCTGGCCTTGCGATCTACATCCTTGTAAGAGTCTTCAACCTCTTCTTTTTCAATGACATGCCACCAGTTTCGGTTTTCCAGATAGTTCTTCACCATAAACTTCCAGTTTGCATATTCGGATGCACCTTTTAGTTTTTTTTATTCCGCTTAATCCACAGTTATTTTGTTCAGAGTTATTTTGTTCCGACATATTAAGCACAAAAACACGCAAGCACAACAATTTACTTTTATTTTATTCTACGATTAGAGTCCTGGGCCCATAACCTGATGGAGATTATATTTGAAAGTGAAACAAAACACTAAACAGCTGTCACTACGTATTACCTACTATGTTCCAAAAAGATTAGCACTTCAACAGTTTATAACGCTTATAATAACCTAATACCCTAATATTAATATTAATTATTAATATATATATATATATACTAGCTGACCCCCGCGGTTTCACCCGCGATAATTTCGTAGTACCCGCAGGAATTCTGGCATAAAAAGTACCCTATGTCACTCAGGATCACTTTAGCTTCCTATCTATAATAAGTAGATCCATAGACAATTCCTCAAACACTCCGGAGTTCCCGCGGGAATTCTGGGATATAAAGTATGTCCTATGTTACTCATGATCACTGTAGCTTCTAATAAGTGAAAGAATTTTTTAAATCGGTTCAGTAGATCCATATATTAACCCCTACAATCTCACAAACACACGAACTCTGGAGTTCCCGCGGGAATTCCAGGTTAAAAAGTACCCTATGTCACTCAGTATCAGTGTAGCTTCCTATAAGTGAAATATTTTTAAAAATCGGTTCAGTAGATCCAGAGATAGCAGCTGTTCCCCCGTGGTTTTACCCGCGGGAAATTCGAAGTTCCCGCGGGAATTCTGGAATAAAAAGTAACTTTTGACGATCACTGTAGCTTCCTATAAGTGACAGAATTTTCAAAATCGGTTCAGTAGATCCAGAGATTGCCCCCTACAACCTCACAAACTCAGAATCTCCGGTCGAGTTCCCGCGGGAATTCCGGGATAGAAACACCCTATGTCACTCAGGATCACTGTAGCTTCCTATTAGTGAATGAATTTTCTAAATCGGTTCAGTAGATCCAGAGATAGCTGTTCCCCCGTGGTTTTACCCGCGGGAAATTCGGAGTAGGTATAATAGGTATAATATAAAGTATTGAAATGTATGATGATGATATTAATAATTATTATTTAACCGCAAAGCCCCCAAATAACCCGATGATAAAAACTTATAGAAATTTTAACAGATTCTGTTTGTAACAAAACTTTTTTTCCTGTTTAAACAGTTCTTTATGGCAGAATTCAAAATCAAATTATTACTTACTCAATACGTGACTTACCGTTTAATAAGTTAAATTATATGCGGGTAAAAATGGGTAAACCGCGGTAAAAATTTTCGGTACATTTTGTAAAGGACAATTCATTTCTCATTTCCGTTCGCAATTGTAAATCTGATGCCCATCATATTGCCGGAAAACTTTACAATCGACCGACATCCGAGTGAAAAGTTGTGCAAAAGGACGTCGCGAAGACGCGGAATAGACTTAACAAAATTCATTTGGTACGTTCAACCGCCGTAAAGATGTTTTGAAAGGTTCAGAATCGAATTTAGTTTTTGTTGTTGGTCGGTTGTTGTTGTTATTATTGCTTGAGTTTTAGGTACCTACCGGATTTAATAACTAACACTTTCTGTACAAAGCACTACCTATGTACTTGAGCTCCGTATAGAAATTTAAAATAGAACATACTTTTGTTTTTAACCGACTTCCAAAAAGGAGGAGGTTATGCATTCGATTGTATGTATGTTTCTTTTTTTTATGTATGTTCACCGATTACTCGAAGACGGTTGGACCGATTTCGAAAACTCTTTTTTTGTTTGAAAGGGTATACTCTCAATTAGGTCCCATTCCCATTGCCAGTCAGGATCTGATGATGGAATCTTGGAGAAATCGAGAGAACTCTTCAAAAATTATAGGCACACCTATAGCGATTTGGGTATTTTTTATAGAAAATCGTTCATTTGCTTTCGAAAAGCAAAATTTTAAGAAGTGGAACTGATGATGAAGACCACAATAATATGAATCTCACGGGTTTCGATTGGACCGATTTGGAAAATTTTCTGGGGTTTTGAAAGGGTATACTTTTGAGGAGGTCCCTTTATTATCAAGTCGAGATCTGATCATGGGAACTCTTCAAAAATTATGGGCACACCTATAGCGATTTTTGTATTTTCTATAGTAAATCGTTTATTTGCTTTCGGAAAGCAAAATTTGAAGAAGTGAAACTGATGATGAAGATCACAGATGGTTATCGGAACTACTCAATAATAGGTATTTAACGAGTTCCGATTCCTTAACTTTTATATGGTGTCTAAACAATTTATGCTCGTCACAATGTATATGGCGAAGTGGAACCAGGAGAACTCCTCAAAAATTAACGTCCCTGCACCGGGAAAAGCAACATTTTGTAAAAGTGATGAGCAGTTGACCTTTGTAACTTAGATAAATTATAAACCGGCTCACTAAAAAGCAAGAAATAAACAAATTTTTAACAAAAAAATTAAAACCGACTTCCAAAAACACCAAACTAAAAAGCTTGTATTTTTGTCTGTTGGATTAAATCGTTATTTTTAGCTTTTTAGTTTTGTGTTTTTGAAAGTCGGTTTTAATTATTTCTTTAATTTGTTTTTGCACAAGTGCATTACTAAGTATCTAGACTAGAATAGAGAACAGTATTATTTAAGTAAATCTCAGTAACTCGTAACATATGTGTATACATAAACAAACTTGTATTCGATTGTTAAAACTTTCGAAGTAATCAGTAAAGAACTTTCTTTTTATATTAAGATTTTAAATCAACTCAATTTTACATTTTGTTTATGAAGAATAATTAATATAATATTTGAATAGAATTTTTAAATGTGCAGTGTAAATGTTAACTCGACAAATAGAATTTCAGTCTATATGTATGTTTATTCTTATGCTTTATCTACACAGCAAACTATTACGAGTATCTATTTCGCATACCATTGAAACAATTATTAAAGTTAGAAAAAAAATACATATTTTATTCATACATTTCAAAATATTAATATTTGATGTTCCAAAAATTAAACAGCCGTAAATAAGACGGTAAGTTAGTGTAAGTACGTATTACAGAAAATCTTAGTACTCACCTGTGAGTAAATTTAAAATAGAATAGGGAACGTGAGGTAATATAACACAAAGGTCTGTGCCATTAGGTATATGAGGATAACAAAGCTTTCTCATATGTAAGAACGAGCACACAATAAAAACGACCTAGCCGAGTCTAACATGTGGTCACATTAGAACGCAGTTACGAGCTCGTACGACAACCCTACGCTGCCCTACGCGCTATTATTTATTATCCCCCACTTCTTGACCCCCACATGGATCTTTTTTACTGTTGTGACTGGCTGCTTATATTTTACTTAATTTCAAACTGCCGTTTCTCCTATTTTCGTTACAACTTAGTCAAATGAGAGACACAAACTAAATTTTTTGTTAAACTGCCACTGAGAAAATTGTTCTGTCTATATTAACTTTTAGCATCTGTGTCGTACGAGTACAAAAATACAGACAATACGTACACTACATGTAGTGACAAAACTTATTCATAAATCATTGTTTTAGTTAATGAGTAAGTATTTCGAGCCACTTCTACCTTAGGTACTGTGGGATCAAGTAGATCTGTGTGTTGTGAAGTAGATTATCTAATATTATTATAATTCTTTTCAATTTATTAATTTATGGACTTTCTAATAGTCAAAGTTTTATTTACTCTAGTTATAGTTTTAATAAATGCATAAAGTATTGATTTAGTTACCACGCAGCAACACAATTCACCTTTGTTGGAAGAAGGTATCCAAAACCTTCGTGGAGACAAAATTAAAAAAAACTGCAGGTGCATAGGTTGAAAATGCCTTAAAGGCATCAAGTTCCCTAGTTATTCAATTGTTTAGTATAATATAATAAGGGATGAATAATATTTAACTACCCAGGGCCTGAGCGCTTAGTATAAGTAGGTATATCTATTTAGTATGTATATTAAAAAATGTATTTACGTATTTATAACAGTTGTCTGGTAACTCTAGTAAAAGATCTGCTAAAAATAAGTTTGAGACTAATTGGTGACATTATATGATAATGCCCAAGAATTATTATTACAAATAAGTCGCGATAAAAAAAGTAAAAAAAAAACTTTTTTTAATACAATAAGCTTTTATGCAACTGCGCTTGAAAAAATAAACAATGCATTGTCATCCAAACTAAACGTGTATACAAAATTTCAGCTCAATCAGTTGAAGAACGGAAAAAGACCAGTACAAACATAGTTATAATAGGTACATTTACTTAGATAATATACATTACAAGTTAAATAAAACTTTTTAAAAGAACGATGATCGATAGGTATTTTATTTCTTTCAAGATTTTTATACTTCACCTGCAGGACAAAAATAAGACTTTCCATAGGAAATCATTGCCAATGAAAAAGCAACAGGATTGCTTTTTAACCGACTTCCAAAAAGGAGGAGGTTCTATGTTCGATTGTATGTATGTTTTGTTTTTTTTTTTTTTTTTTTTATGTATGTTCACCGATTACTCGAAGACGGGTAGACCGATTTGAAAAATTCTTTTTTTGTTTGAAAGGGTTTACTCCCAATTAGGTCCCATTGCCACCAAGTCGGGATCTGATGATGGGATCTTGGAGAAATCGAGGGAACTCTTCAAAAATTATAGGCACACCTATAGCGATTTGGGTATTTTTCATAGTAAATCGTTCATTTGCTTTTGGAAAGCAAAATTTGAAGAAGTGGAACTGATGATGAAGACCACAGATGGTCATCGAAACTACTCAACAATAATACGTATTTCACGGGTTCCGATTGGAGCGATTTCAAAAATTATTTTTTTGTTTGAAGGCGATACTCCCAAATTGATTCCATTGTCACCAAGTCGAGATCTGATGATGGGATCTTGGAGTAATCGAGGGAACTCTTCAAAAATTATGAGAACACTTATAGCGATTTTTGTATTTTTTATAGTAAAACCTTTCTTTGCTTTCGGAAAGCAAAATTTGAAGAAGAGGAACTGATGATGAAGACCACAGATGGTCATCGGAACTACTCAATAATGGGTATTTCACGGGTTCCGAATCGTTAACTTTAATATGGTTTCTAAACAATTTATGCCCGTCACAATGTATATGGTGAAGTGGAAGTGATGGTGATGCACTAGGAGAACTCCTCAACAATTAACGTCCCTGCGTCGGGAAAAGCAATATTTTGTAAAAGGTGATGAGCAGTTGACTTTAGGCTATTGTAACTTAGAGAAATTACGAACTAAGTCACTTAAAAGCGAGAAATAAACAAATTTTTAACAAAAAAATTAAAACCGACTTCCAAAAACACAAAACTAAAAAGCCTAAAAATAAAAAGCTAAAAATAACAAAAAACCGATTTAATCCAAAAGACAAAAACACACGTAATATTTTTTGTTATTTTTAGCTTTTTATTTTTAGGCTTTTTAGTTTTGTGTTTTTGGAAGTCGGTTTTAATTTTTTTGTTAAAAATTTGTTTATAAGATTAATACATAGTATGAGCCTGAAAGAACCGATAAGTTAATAATATAAAATTTGGAGTAACTGAGTATTATCGGCACTTCGCACCGGCTGCGGCCCGGCTTTGAGGCTCTAGAGCAAGCAATGATCACTGCTGACGAGGAAATCAAGAACCGGTCCCACGACCGCCCGAGTGTCGCCAATGTTACACACATCATATGCCATTTATTATAATACGTGTCCCTTGCACACACTTAGTTAGCTCGTAGCTACAGTGCCGACAAACGAGGAAGTCTTTGCAAATGTTACTTGTAGCATAATATAATGTTTTACCAACATACTTGGTGATTGTAATTATTCTCTTCTTATTATTATAGAATGTCTTTGTTCTCTTCGATTTTCTCGTATCGTATACGTCGATCGCCAAACCAGAACCGAGATGAATACATTTTTAATTAAATTGATTTGAAATGTTAATACCTAAATGAGTCTTCGAAACAACAAAAACAAACTACCTATAAAAATAAAATAATTTCACATTTGTATGTCATTTTTATGTTTTCAAATTACCTTGATACCTACTATAGGTAGGTCCTGTACCTACATAACTTGTATTACTTATTTTTAATTAATTAAACATATAAGTATGAATAATCTCTCCTTTTACAGAAATAGTTTGGTCTCTATCTATTTCACGGTAGGTATAAACCTACCGTGAAATAGATGACTAATTTTCCAATTTGAAAGAAAGAAAGAAAGAATAAGTATATTTATTTCTGCACTTCACACAAGAATAATAAACCAACATTAAATAAGTGCCTTATCTAAACGTATAGTTATCTTGCATGCTCTACCGAAAGGGACAGCAAGTAACAACTCAGCATTAGCTATTAGGTAGGTACCACCCAGCGCTTTTAAAAAGCGCTTTTTAAAATTAAAAAAATAAAATAAATATCAATACTAAAAAAAACATTAAGTAAATACATATAAAATACAATACATGACAAACTTCTATAAATTGACTAGGTACATTACCTACTTTTATAATACAATTATTTTTAATAGGTAAGTACAGTGTACCTACTTCAAAGTTCAAACTCGTTGAAAATAAAATTAAAAAGCAATATCATTACCTATGTATATTCAGGCAATTTTAAACATTCTCGAACGTTCGCAGGTTGCCCGGAGGACCTGGAACTAATCGCAATTCGAAAAGCGAACGTCGAATTATATCAGCGGAGCACGCACTAATTTGAATAATGAACAATGTTAGCCTATACTCTATCTGCAAACCGGTTTGATCACGCGAC
This sequence comes from Zygaena filipendulae, assembly GCA_907165275.2. Lineage (NCBI taxonomy): Eukaryota > Metazoa > Arthropoda > Insecta > Lepidoptera > Zygaenidae > Zygaena > Zygaena filipendulae. Next base: position 5,588,676 of record OU015650.1, read on the forward strand.
CGCGCGACCGGAGCCAACCCACAGCGAGTCGGAGCGGCGCGGCGCGGCGCGGGCGCAACTCAACCAGCAACCAGCCGACCGCTGCTTTACGACAGGGGATGCTGGCCTATTAAACGTGAGCTGTAAATTACCTTACGCCATTCTTGTGGGTTGGATGTGTTAAGAAAAATAAAAGTTTTAGAGCTGTCACTTCGATAATACGATTTTGCGTTGATGGTCACAATTTGTCATTCATGATTTATTGCCATGGAAGGAAAATAAATGGATAAGTTGGTAGGTACCTAAATGTATTTTTTGTCTTTTTCATTATCTTTACTAATTTTCTCATTATTATGTTATTTGTTTTTCCCGAAATATAACAATAAATACTGACCGAAATCTCTGGGTTTAGAAACTTGAAATTTTGCCCAAAGCTTCCTAGGGTTTTTGGAAAATCAACAACTAGGCGGAAAGTGAAAGCACAATTATAACCATACTATAATAGCTAGTAGGTACGTTACTATTACCTATTCTTTGGTGATGACTGATAAATTGTAAAGAGTCATTGATTACAGATGCGGGCTAGTGGCACTACATCTCGTTGTTTTAGGAAAGGAAACGTATTTGAACGTATAGGTAATCATACATTGCTCTAATAAAGTACAATGATTAGATTTAAATTGACGTCAGACGGCACAGCAGCGACATCCCGAGACGAGACAACGATTCATCATTGCCAAAACGTTGACTCGCATCGAATTTCCAAGTTACATAATTCAAGAACAAAAGGGTCGGAGAAAAACGTCACGGCCGCAGAGTTTAGAACGAGGCGTGCGATCGCTGGGTTATGTTTTTATAAGTTCAGCAGAAGTAGGTATGCCATTAAAGCCGTCACATAAATCGCGCTCGTGAATGGAAACAATATGACCAATTTTTGTTTCAAACTTTTTTGCCAACACAGCTCAACAACCGCATCTAGTGGATTGTGTAAGCTATGTTATGTTATAGTAAGCGAATTTCATTGTAGTGTGCTTATATGCGTTTTGTTTTTAGCTTGATTAACCAAATGAATGTACCGTCGGCACAAAAAAGATCTTAATAATATTATCTTCCATAGACTTTCTTAGGTGTATTATACGTAGGTATAGATAGCACTACCAACTGAAGATATTTTCGATACGTTCTTGCTGTGCGTATACTGTCCTAAGATTAAACTAGTTGATGTCTAATGCAATCGTTTGTGTGTGTGAATGTGTGAGTATATGTATGTTCGTTACTATTGTTACTATTAGTCTCTTTAGGTAAGTGCCTTTATTGTATTGTAAATAGGATACAATCTTCTTTCCGGAAAAATATATCGGAAGTTGTGAGGAATATTCCACGCAGTTTCATTACTAAATTATAAAAAAAGTAAGCAAAATCTGAGGAAGTAGGTACGTGTATCCAACTTTATGTAGATAACAGAAGTCGGACCTACCACATTATAGAAATTCGTACAATCCCTCATTAATTATATTTTATGTATTGTACTTATTTATAATATACGATAAACTAATTTATCTCACGCAAAAAGAAAACAGGTTTGTTTTTTCTCCTGTACCTACTTGATAAACTTTAATATAATTAACTCAACAAAATAAGCTTATCGGTTACAAGTGGGTTGCGGTCGGCGTATTTCCGCTACAAATATTTTTATGATAACTGTTCATTACGTATTATAAGTACGTATGCTGAAACATAATAAGTTATAAAATATAATGCCTAGAAAATAACACTAGTTACATGTTTATGCACAAATATTTTTTTAAAAAGCAGAATAAATTATTCTATATCAATTATGCGAATATAAGAATGATAAAATGCTATAAAATATATCTACCTACTAGAAAAATTAGGTAACATTGCTATTCAAAAAAATTGTGATAAGATAAATTAATTTGATAACACCAAGTCTAGTACATTTCATTCGTGCTGTTGGATTCAAGCATACACTCTACAATTTCCATGATTGTGTGCCTCAGAGATAATTGTCGCCCACAAAGCACCGGGAGCTGTGAAACCGAGTCAGAATGCTGAGCAGGCAGCGACGGTTTTACTGAAACGATTGTTCTCCATCTTCTTGCTAATTCTTATGATTACAGATTCTGCAGAAATATGGCTTTTCTTGTTGAAAACTTGACGTACTTCCGTTTTTATTTTTGAAGTATATAACTTCGTTGGGAAACTCGGACTTCTTTTTTTATATTTTGCATATCTCGTAAAGTTGTGAGCGAACTGCTTGCTATTCGACATTCAGATAGTGAGCGCTAAGACAACTGGGGGGCTTAGCCAAGTTGACAAACGTTGATCGTTAATAGAATAGAAAACTGCGAAACGTATCGCTAAGTCAGGTTTCACGTCAAGTGGTAGCCAAGTTTACACGTTAGGAGTTCGTTCAAAACAATAGAATAGAACGTTGTCGATTGCACAATTTTTCATATTTAATGAATAAAATACATACCTATTGTACTTTATTTAAATGATAACTACTAAAGTTAAATTAATATTAACATTAGGTACCTAAACAATAACAAAATATTACAATTGAGACGAGAGATTGAGAAAAGAGAGAAACAAACATAAAATTGAGATCTATTCCTTGATAGAAAAAATATTAATAATAAATGTTTAGGTATCTGTTAAATGGATGCAAATGATTCAAAACTACATTTAATGAGTTGCAATTTATCTCTAACTAGCTGACCCCCGCGGGTGACCGCGGTAATTTCGGAGTTCCCGCAGGAATTCTGGAATAACAAGTACCCTATGTCACTCAAGATCACTGTAGCTTCCTATAAGTGCAAGAATTTTTCAAAATCGGTTCTGTAGATCCAGAGATTATCCCCTACAACCTCACAAACTCACAATCTCTGGAGTTCCCGTGGGAATTCCAGAATAAAAAGTACCTTATCCCTAAGATCACTGTAGTTTCTTATAGTATAAGTGAAAAATTTTTTACAGTCGGTTCAGTAGATCCATATCACAAACGTTTTTTATCTATTATAATTTTGTAACTATCGACGTTTAGGCGTGAGCAATTTTCTGTGTAGACAAGTTCCTAGCCATGTCAACACAAATGCGTTGATCGCTCGTTCGTAACGTGAAGAGAAAAAAAAACAGTATGGATTGTCTGTGGTGTGCGTACATAATAGCGATGGGCGATTGTTGAAAAAAAAAACAATCGACTGAATCGATGATTCAGCTACTGAGCATTCGATTGTCGATTTAGTAATTCCCCACCATTATTATTCGAATAACAATCGACGAACTACTAACTACAGACTGCTAATTTGTAAGTACTAACTGCGATGCGTGCGTGTCGTGTTGCGTCGAATTTTTGAACTACTTATTTAGTCGTATAGTAATAACAATCGACGAACTACTAACTACTGAAGTACTGACTAGTGATTACTAAGTTGTAAGTACTAACTGTGGAGCGGTGTGGGCGGTGTTGCGTCGATTGTGCCACTGCGCCATCTTTTGTAACTAAATATTAGTATTTAGTAGTTTCTACTTTGTATTTAGTAGTATAGGTGCGCGCCAATTAGTAGATACCTAGTTAAAAGTTTATTGACTAACATCAATAATTGCTATCTACTTTTAAGTTTTAATTAGATAACAATATTTTTGGTTTATTTATAAGAATATTAGTTGAAATTTTAAAATAATTAACAACTAACTAGTAGTTAGTAACTACTGAATTAGTAGTTGAAGTAGATACTGAACAATCGACTAATATAGATTATTATCGACTTTTATCGACTAAACCGAACAATCGACTAATTCGATAAATTTTAGTAATAATCGCCCATCGCTAGTACATAAACGCCAAACTCAAAACGCAGGAGTAAATACTAAACCATTTTTCAAACATTGTTTTCTTGTTTTTAATACAAAATATCTTCAATATTATGATTTTACACAGTGCAGAAATAAATTTGAGGTGGTCTATTTTCACTGAGATAGGTACCTATTTAATGATAACCTGTATACATAGGATGGAAACTGAAATGGAAACTAGAATCTCAGCTAGTTCGCAACAGTATGCTTTATTGGAATTCATTTAAAGGTACGTATTTTATTAGCTATTACGTAAGTCTTTTTTTTTTCGTTTTAATCTTTCTAATACCCAGGAATAATATACCTACATACATAATAATATACGATTACTTACCTACGTGATACCCACGCACGCAACTAGACCTAGATACCTACCCACCCACCTACTTTTGTTTACTAGTCCTATATTTAGTCCTTTGCATAAAAAATTGACGTTTTATTTCTCTAAAATTTTTCTAAATTATGTTGCAGACATATAAACACAGCAAACATACAAATCCTGTATGATTTGAAATCATACATAAAAAATGAAACGTCTTTGATTGGGATCACAAAACTACATGAGAATTGGATTTAAACTTGTTATGGCAAGAGCTAAGTTGATGAGTAGAAGTTGAAAATTAAGAAATAGAAGGTGACGGCAAGAAATAAGCATCAGAGGAAAATGAAATGTCTTCGATTGGGATCACAAAAAAACTGCATGAAAATGGGATGCAAATTTTAAGTCATGGCTGCTGTTCTACAATTTATCAGAAATTTTACACTGATTGAGGTCATCATCAATACCTGCAACATATAAATGCCTTTCTGATATAGTCGGTCCTTAACATATGAAATTGTCAATAACAGTAGTAAACAAGTATCATTATTGAAGTCTCTGTTCCTGTATTAATTCTCCAAATTCTTTGGAATATAATATATTAATTCCTTTAAGTGGGTGTTTTTATTTTTATTTACTAATTATTAAATACCTAGTTGATTTAGAATTTGACATTCAAAGTAACTGAATGATTTCAATGTACCTAAATATATCAATGACATGATAATATTTACCTATATGCCTAATACTACTTTGCCTGGGGTTTTGCTTCAGTTAGTGTAGATTTTTAAGACCATCATGAGCAATTCTCTATTCTGTGCTAGCTGTTACCTGTGGTTTCAGCCATGTTCATTTTGGAGACCCTGCAGGGATTCCGGGATAAAAAGTACCTTATGTATTATTCTAATATAAAAGCTATAATATTGTAGTTTCATTAAAATCCATTTCGTAGTTTTTGTATGAAAGAGTAACAAACATCCATACATACAAACTTTAGCATTTATAATATTGGTAAGGATGAAAGATTGTTATTTAATCCACCATATTATGTATGAAAATTTTCATGATGATCAGTTGAGTAGTTAAGGCTCGAAAAGGTAACAGATAGGAATACACATTTATAATATTAGTATATTAGTAGGGATCACTTAAGAGTAACTGAGTATTAAATAGGATAGGTAGATAGGTACACTAAGAGTTTAAAACATGTATACAAACAGTATTCATGTCATGTTGCATTTAGGGTACTAATAGAAAACAATAAAATAAATTAGGTGATATTTATTTATTTATAAGACCATCAGGATATAGAGGATAATTATTTCAATATACAAGTTCATGTCCCATTACAGTTCATTTAACGCACACATGGCTATTATGCTGATGTTGGGACTGTGAACAACACAATATTTTAATTAATTCAATTAATTTCTATTAATTATAGATAAAATCCTATATATATATATAAATAATATTGTAGTTTCATTAAGATTCATTCAGTAGTTTTTGTGTGAAAGAGTAACAAACATCCATACATATAAACTTTAGCGTTCATAATATTAGTAAGGATGAAAGTCCTTTTCTCCACCATATTATGTATGAGAAATTTCATGATGATCAGTTAAGTAGGTACCTAGTTAAGGCTCGAAAAGGTAACTGATAGGAATACTTGCACATTTATAATATTAGTATACCTATTAGTAGGGATCACTTAAGATTAGATACACCAACTGAGTAGTAAATACACTAAATAGGATAGGTAGGTACATAAAGAGTTTAAACATGTATACAAAAAGTATTGATGTCATGTTGCTACTAATAGAAAACAATGAAATAAATTAGGTGATAATTATTACAATATACAAGTGTATGTCCAATTACAGTTCTTTTAACAATACCAAAAGGTAAAAGAAGTTGTGAGTTGTGACATGGTGATGAAAATTTAAATTTTGATTACAAAAAGTTGATAATATGCAAAACATGAAACATTACAATTAAAGACCATAGTAACCCTACAATTCAATGTGCTTGCCTACACATATGGTTATTATACTGATATTGGGACAGTGAATGTTCTTACACATCACTTCTCTTACCTACTTTACTAAGCCATAATCATTTTTTAAATAGGTACAGTGTTCAACATTCCTTTTATTATCTACCTACTGAAGGCCCAACCAACTGCCACGCCACTGCATGCATTTACAATTTGAAACAGGAGAGCACTTAGGTATTAACTTTTTTTTCGATAACTTTTTGTAATTTTTTCCAAAATCACAGTGGTTCGCTCAAAATCCAAAGTCAAAGAGCCGCTTTAGGTATTGGTTTTGCACACTAGCGCAGACCACAGGGGCGGATCCAGGGGGGGGGCACTGGGGGCAATTGCCCCCCCTGAAGACCTAAATAGGTACCTACTTTAATTAGACCTTAGAAAAATCTTCGCAAGGTTGTGGCTTTTCACCAAAGTTTCATCGTAATTTGAATAGAAATATACGAATGAACCTGAATGAACGAACAAATATTCATTTTTAAAACTCTATAAATTATTAGTTCGTAACGAACCCCTATGGAAGTTTGTATCTATTATTGTAAAACAAACACAAAATCTGTCAATTCTTTCTCGTTAAAACAAATTTTCTGTTTTGAAACTACGTGCCGTATGGTATATTTCTCATTTAAAAGGAGAAGTTTCTGTGTTTGGCTGTATATATGTTTTTACAATTATCCTTATATATGTAGTTTCTCTATCCCTTTTCTTTAACTTCATCCAACATCCTTGAGACTTGGAAGTAAGCTATTGTGATTTCACTTCCCAAAACTAGTTGGTACCTAACTCTTCTACTTTTTCCACGTTCAAAGCAAATCTATCCTTATTTATTTATATTATGTTATATGTAACTGACGAACTAAATGGAATTAATAGAATTTCGATTTTTATTCCCCGTCATATTGTACCTCTGTGCTCAAAAAATAGTCGGCGACTTTTATCACGTGCGGTGCGCGATGAATTCGGATTTGGAAAAAAATTTGTGCAAATTTCCAAAATTTATCAAATTTTTCTTCTGTTGACTGTAAATTTTAAAATCTTCTATGGTCAAAAACATCTTTTTGTTTCAATAGTACCTATTTTTCCGTATCTCGTCATATGGACGAAAATTATTCACTTCTCTGAGTTTTCTGCGTTATTTCCCAAATTTTCTCCTCATTTTACTAATCCAAGGAGTAACCTTCTCCTTTTTGTTTACGCCGATGTGTGCTGTATGAATCTGACAGAAGAGTAATTGAAGTTGAAAATTGAAATTGAAAAAACTTTATTTGACACAACACAAAGATTTACAGCATACGTATACAACAACTAGACATAGTAACGCGATAAGTTGGAGCGGCTGCAAAATGTGTGTGCTTTACATATTCGCCAGGCGCACTACACATATTCTTTGTACCATCTTTAAAGTGCTGAGGGATCCCAAATCACCGACTTACTTCAAAGAAAGTTTCAGATTGCTTTATGTCGGTCGTGAAGCTACGTCAGGTAGTTAGGTAGTTCTTTGTTCTTCTGATCACGAAACACGTTTTTATCACATCATATGTGCACCGCACCTCTGATGGTATTTTTTCTCAGTTTAGTAAAAAATCGCTATTAACCACTTCCCATTATTTTCCTATCACTTTATAGATACAAACCTACAAAATTTTAATTTAAAGTTGTTAATTCAGGTCAGATTCGCTGGAACGTAAATTTTTCATTTTTTACTTTTATCTGTTGTAGCTTCCATGTAGATTATTTTATGCATGAAAGTATAAGTTGAAAATAATGAAATACTAAAAAAACTTTGATTTTACAGAGAATCGTACTCAAAAACCGCTATACCTACCTAAGCTCTATCGTTTTCGACACCACATTTTTTTTAAATATGAAAAACATAAAACTAAAAAGCTAAAAATAACAAAATACCGACTTAATCCATCAGACAAAAATACATATTGTAATACTATTGTTGGTTTGTGCTACCACTTTTTGATTTAAATTCGGTGCCAAGCCCGCTTACGTCTACCCACTTGGGTTGTTCAGCTCACAACGAACTCGTGGCGGGACTGGACTTAGCCCATGTACCTACGCCATATTTGGCTTGTCACCGACTTCAAATAATAATAGTAGTCAAGTGGTAGAATAAACCAATAATAACTACTGGTACTGGTATAATAACTACTGGTAATAACTACCAAAAATAAACTTACGTGTATTTTTTTTCTGTTGGATAAAATCGATATTTTGTTATTTTTAGCTTTTTAGTTTTGTGTTGTTGGAAGTCGGTTTTAATTTTTTTGTTAAAATTTTGTTTATTTCTTGCTTTCAAGTGAGTCCGTTTGTAAATTTATCTAAGTTACTATAGCCTAATGTCAATTGCTCTTCGCCTTTTACAAAATACTGCTTTTACCGACGGGACGACAGGGACGTTGATTGTTGAGGAGTTCTCCTGGTACGTCATCATCAGTTCCACTTTACCATATACATTGTGACGAGCATAAATTATTTAGGGACCATATTAAAGTTAACGAATCGGAACTCGTGAAATACCTTTTATTGAGTAGTTCCGATGACCATCTGTGGTCTTCATCATCAGTTTCACTTCTTCAAATTTTGCTTTCCAAAAGCAAATAAACGATTTACTATAAAAAATACAAAAATCGCTATAGGTGTGTCTGTAATTTTTGAAGAGTTCTCTTGATTTCTCCATGATTCCATCATCAGGTTCTCGATTTGGTGACAATGGGACCAATTTGGGAGTATACCCTTTCAAACAACAAAATCAATTTTCTAAATCGGTCCAATCGAAACCCGTGAAATACGTATTATTGTTGAGTAGTTCCGATGAACACTTGTGGTCTTCATGATCAGTTCCACTTCTTCAAATTTTGCTTTCCGAAAGCAAATGAACGATTTACTATAAAATATACCCAAATCGCTATAGGTGTGCCTATTATTTTTAAAGAGTTCCCACGATTTCCCCAAGATCTTTTGAGGATAATAAAGATTCTTAAACCATAAGATCCCATCATCAGATCCCACTTGGTGGCAATAGGACCTAATTGGGAGTATACGCTTTCAAACAAAAAATGAATTTTCGAAATCGTTCCAACCCTAGCTTCGAGTAATATAAAAAAAAAACATACAGCCGAATGCGTAACCTCCTCCTTTTTGGAAGTCGGTTAAAAAATCGCGAAACATACACACAGATAATATAATACATACATAAGCTCAATTCAGATGCTCTCAATATGAAGCACTTAAATTTTATTAATGGACTTTTTTGTCTATCCTGTTAATTCAAAAATTTCATGGTGCAACCAAATTGCCTCCCCCTCAACCAAATCCTGGATCCGCCCCTGGCAGACCATGGTACTGGACTGGCGCAGCTCGCGGCACCGCCTCCAGGCTCTGACGGTACCTATGCCTAACTACTATTTTCACTTCACTTCTGGCTTCTGCGACCACTGCTTCCACACTTCTTCACCACACTTCTTCAATATGAGCGTATCACAAGCTATCACAACATCTTTGTTGCATCCAACTAGGCGACTGGCGGCACCGCCTCCAGGCACCGACGGTATCTACTATTTCCACTTCACTTCTTTAAGGCTTCTGTGACCACTGCTTCCACACTTCTTCATTATGAGCTTATCACAACATCTTAGCTTTGGTGTCATCAAACGTCTGAGTCATCAAACTAGTCAATTAAAACGTTTTGTTATTGTTTAATGTTAATAATTATTTAACTTTATTAGTTATTATGTAAATAAAGTACATTAAGTATATATTTTATCCGTTAAATACGGAAAATTATGTGTACCTAATGTGTTAACTTAGAACGTTACTACTCTCTTAGCGTCTTCTACAGGGTTTCGGAGTTCGCTAAGTGAGCGTTCAAAAACTTCGGTTACGATACGCAATCGATTGTCACAAATGCAACTTGACTAGCATTTTGACGATTCGTACTTTTTAATCGACAACGTTCTATTCTATTGCATGTGCAGCCACGACACGAATTTCGCTATTTGATCTTTCTGTGATTACCACAACGCGTCATGCGCATTTTCATTAGAGCTTTAACACGAATTTCACTATTTTTGGTCTTTCTGTGATTGCCACAACGCGTTGTAAGCTATTTTGCCGCTCACTGAGCGTTTTCAATCTTTGAGCGTAACATTGACATGGCTACCAACTTTTCTACAGAGAATAGCTTACACTTAAACGTCAGTAGTTATAGAATGAGAATAGATAAGAAACGTTTGTAATATGGCTAAGGGGGCTGTTTCGAACCTCAGTCCTAGCTTTTGTTGTTTTTTATTCGTTTTGGGTGTGTGGCTGATATACCTACACACGCCACAGACGCACCCGTTTTTCAATTTCACGTGATTCACCGTGCAACTTTCAATTACTTGGTAAAATTGCAGGTACATCACGTTAAAAGATCTAATTCCACAAATTGAGCGCGAGTTAATGCAATTATGGCACTCACTCGTATTAATTAGTTTGGAGAATTCGATAATCTTACCTCTGTGTGTGTATGAGACGGTTCGCCTTTTCCACACGTCGTGGGAACTTTATAACAAACCGGCAGGTAGTCGGCAAGTTGGCGCTCCTGGGAAATCAGAAAGGGCTCCGAGTGCTACTGCAGGGATTATTCTTTAAATGTAAGCTGACTTGACATGCCATGAGCTTCTTAACTAGGGTTACCTTGTTAAGTGACGTTATTGTTCCACATTCAATACGAGTGGAATAGGTCGTGAAACCACTAAAGTTTCTCACAAGATCTGAAGCATATTATTATGATTAATGTTACAGTTATTAAGCCAGCATATTTAAGAGCTGTTATACTTGCTATGGTTCGTTCAAAGAAAAAAAAATGGCAGGCATAATATGAAGGAACAAGCTGGAAGTTGGCACTACTGGGCCCTTATTCTCTATGACCAGCAATATTACCTACTTGCCCATAACTCGCGTCCTAAAAACACAACCGACCGCTTCAGATGCCAAAATGTTAGAAATTAATATTCTGTATACCATAACACACGTTGTAAATGGATTTTTTTAAAGTGAATCTGCTGGAAAAACAATTTTTGTGGCGTTTTATCTTAAGGTGGCGTGTTATGATCATAGTAATCCTCCATGGTCATAGTGAATAAGGGCCCTAACTGTATTGTGTCAAGATTTTTATACTATTTAGTATTGAATTTAAAGTTTCCTGAGATAGTTGTTTTTTTTTATTGAAGTGAAATTTTTTAAGTGACGATTCGATGATTTAGGTAGGTATGTTTATTAGGTGATGGTATTAGGTAATAATTAGATGTGACTTGCGAGAAAGCTTTTCTCTAAAAAAAAGTTTTCTGAAAATGCGACGCCTATGAATATGGTGCACCGAACGACCAGATACATGCACACACACACGTTTTTTATACACTCATATTTTATTTTAGTAAATAGATAAAATAAAGAAGAGTTAATAGTGACACCTACATCATTTGGACGCAGATAAGCAATAACATGTTAACCCACAAAACGAAGTTATTGATTCAGAACGATTTATTGAGAGTTAGAGAACGTTTTTTTAATTATGTGTTTAGTTTATTACATTGTTAAAATATGTAACTAAATATTGAACATAAAAATGTTGAAACAAAATGGCGCTATAATTTTAAAACTTTACTCAAAATTCTCCAGTGTGGGTTAACACACTATTGCTTATCTATGTCCATTTGTAGATAGCTCACTCATTTATTTTTAATCTCGTCAATAGAGTAGGTATAGGTACCTACCTATATTATTGCTTAGTATAGCTGTACCTACTGAGGAGTACCTAGATCTTAACATCACTCAGTTTTTAGGTTCTAAACTGAAATTGCAAAAACAAAATGTTTTTCCAATAGAAAATGGCATGCTGTATTACATAATCTATGTAAGAAACTCTATAATTTTCCGTGGTTTTGATATAATCTTTAGACGCCAAAGGATAGGCGAAAATACATGCATTAATCCTTACACGTCTCTTTCGCCTCTTCCATATTCATAATATGCCGTCGCAAACATACCTACCCATACACGCATTTCCACACCGCATCCTTCAAACATTTTTATTTTCTTTTGATGTCCTCAAAGGGTATAAAACCCAAAGGGCTCAGACGAAATAATCTTCCATTTTTACAGTGTCATGTCCAACTGTTATTAGCTTTGTACTATATTTCCCGTTTCTCTTAATGTTTATATTATTTTCAACTGATACCTACACACTTAGCGTTTGAATCTATAAATATTTAATTTGGTTAGTCGTTCAAAAGATGTTGATATTACATAAAATTTAAAAGATTCCTCACAAAAAGAAAAAAAACAATTGCTAGTTGCAATACTTTCATTGTAATGTCACCGTGCATACCTATTCGTTTCTTTGGATACTGACGGGCCGCTCTGGCACGCTGTTGCCGCATTAACTTGGGGAACTAGCGTGGGCGCCCAGTTCACGGAATTCACCTATTACTATAGAGTAGTAAAACTGAAAGCAATAAAAAGAACTTTATTTTCTCTCGATCTTCAGACCATAAAAATGTACCCGTCTCTTCACTACTTTATTCCTTTTTACTTGTAAACGTATGATTCAAACAAAAAGCAAAGTCATGTTAGTTCGAAAATGTTTCCAGCTCTAGATTTTACAGGATAAGTAAAATTTAGCGATGATAGCTCGGTGGTTGGTGCATTCGGTTCAAACGCCACAAGGCATAGATTCAAAACTTAACAATGAGCTTGAGCTATCGGTAAAGGATAACATAGTGAGGAAACCATAGCATGGTGGTAGGGCACTTTCTAGTGCCCGGCTGGCTAGCTACCACCTTCAAGTTGTAAATCTGTCGCCAAGCACCTAACGGTGTGTTCTAGCAGCCTCACTTAAAAGCCAGTTCCTATCCCCATTCCAGGTTAGCAACGCACCTGCATGCCTTCTGGTGTTGCAGATATCCATGGACGGCGGTAATCACTTGCTATCAGGTGTCCCATGCACCTGCCCGATTGCCCCCTATGACAAAAAAAATCCTTGTCAAGTTTTTCGTATGTCGTTACGATTTGATACCTTAAAAGTGATTGTGCTGTACCTATACATAAAAACCTAACCTACGTACCTAACTGATTATTTATCAAGTTTAAAAGACTATTTTATACATTTGTTTAGTGAACAGTTCTTGTGTTAAAAAAAAACTCTGAAATTGAACGGTAACAGTGCGCTCTCGCTGATTGCGCACTAAATCTATCCACATCACTGAACCCCGATTGCCTCCACTCGGATTTATTCTCTCCATACGTTTAGGTCCTGTAGGTGCGATAATATTTGACAAGAAACATAATATTCGTTCCCTCATATTCACGACTTAAATTAATATTCGACTCCATGACGACGGATAAAGATAACCCATTCTGCAAAATTATTAGCTTATTAGTTAGTAAATTATTAGTCTTTTAGACGTAGATACAACAAGCATATTATAGTTGCCTCCAGAATTGGGTGACAAGAGTCGAAAGCGATAATTTTTTTTTTTCCATCGATTATATACACAAGATATCAGCAGTTTTGTAAAGTTCGGTGAAAAAGTTGCGTCTGCGATTTTAATTGATCATTTACAAATGCTCAATTTTCTTCAATTTCACATATCTTAATCTAAGTACAATAATATAAAAAAATCTATGTAACAAGCAAGTAGAAATGTGTTTTTTTATTTCTCACAAACTTTTAAAATGCTTATTCTCAAATCAAGCTTTTCCAGAGTTTCAACCTCAAATGTTTGTAAAAAAAAAACTGTGCTAGTTTTTGAATATGTTTTCAATCTTTCCTATCAATTGACTATTCTATAGACCGAATCTAGTCTTAACTCAATACCCAATACCCCACTACTGGTACCTTTTTACGTGGATGTCCACATATTATCCTTTTGGCAATCAATGACGACTTTGTAAACGACTATTTTTTAACACGTCTCCTTCTGAAAACGATGATTTCTTAAAACTTCGACAACTCATAAAGTCTCCTTCTGAAAACAACCAAGTTTGAGAATTTAGGCCTTGTAGAGTAGGGTGTGTAGAGTTATAAGCTTGGCTCTACATGAGATCTGATAACTTTTTGACAGTGCCCGTCATATGGACTCGTCTTGGCATCATTTTACATGAATATGCTTTGGTGGGATTTATTTAACTGCAGTTGCTTAACAAAAAAATTCATGTGATGTCATTATAATATCTCAACTACAAGTACATACAAAGTTCCATTACAACACGACGAATAACTAGAAGTTAGGTTCAACTTGCAGACTTCTAAGATTTTATTAAATTGTTTGTTAATTAGTTACAAGTGAAGTTACGTATAACACAAGCTTAACCAATTAACTTAATAATAGGTAGAGTTCTCATTTCATTTGGTCTTTTTGTTTTCATCCGCAAAACCCCGGCGGTTGTCTACTTGAATATTTCAATGCCCGCTGCGCTGCATCGGAAACTTTTTGCCCGCCAACTTTCAGGAACTAACAAACTAAATAGCAAAGTAGTGGAAAATAGTTAAATATTCTTCGTGCCTACTGTTCTTTGTTACTAACTTTTTTCAGCTAAATTACTTAATACTTACCTTACTAATCATAATTAATCTTTTTCCATTCCTGTCATTATATTATTAGTTTATTCAATGTCGTTGCTGATTAGCTTCCGAAATTTTATATTATTATAGCTGTCCCGCGCGGTTTCACCCGAGATAATTTCGAAATTCCCGTGGAATTGTTCCATACAAACTTTGCAACCCCTTTTCATCCTCTAGGGGTTGAATTTCAAAAATCCTTTCTTATCGGATGCCTACGTCACACACCCTCTAAGTTTCAGGTCTCTACAATCAGCGGTTTAGGTTGTGCGTTGATCCATCAGTCATTCAGGACAAAGCATTTTATATGTATAGATGTATGTTATATTCAAGATGTATTTTTAAACGAGGGACTTATTCAAATTTTCTTTTTTATTTTTTCCTATTGAAGTATAAGTTCATTTCTGTTGCTGGTGTCGAGTTTGAATCCCACTCTCTTCAATCTTTGTAACACGTATATTAAACACGGCTACTGCGTCACAAGTTCCTTTTTCTTTGAACTTGGCTGGACACATCGCCGCATGTCTAGATTTATCCTATCTGTGTAACAGTATAGGTATCTAACAAAAGTTTCTCAATTATTATTATTTGAGAACCAAACATGCTCAAAATTATAATATAAATTTTAAAATAACATTTATTTGACTTAAATCGTGGTTACAGCTCTAACTGTGCTGAAGAAAACTCATCACAACTTCATAATTGTTCGCTGTTAGCAGAGTCGTTATTTTATATACTTGCACAAAGAGCACCGACCAATTCACGGGTAATAAATGTGTTAGGTATAATAATACAACAAACTTAAAGTTTTGTAGATATCCCGAACTGTGAGTTTTGCTATCGGGTCTTATAAACGCTAAATATATTTGCCTCTGACATTTTTTTAAGCCATTAATCAGACATTAATTTGTCTATTATCTCCCCCAATGAAAAGTGACGATACGGATTAAGATATAAAACGCCTGCCAATTAAATACCTATTCATTTAAGTATTAGGTATGTATGTTCTAAAAGGGATACAGAGTTCTATTATTCACTTCAGTCTTGAATAAGTTGAAATTTATAGCTTTTACGGTGCGGTGTGTAGGTACGAACTACATAACAATGCATGCTGTATAACATGTTACAAATAAAGACATGGACACTGAACGTTATATAACTTAGTCAAGTTTTTTTTTCTTTTTTTTTTTTCTTTTGTTATTTAACAGTAAAACAGTCGCTGCTGCCTACTGCAGCTAGTATAGCGTCGCGTCTACAAGCGTCCACGACATTGTGTATAGCATAGCACTGAAGAACGAGAAACGATAATGGTTATAAAACATTGTTATAATATTGCATTGTTATTCTAATGTGTACAGTCTTGTTTTTTGTTGCAATGTGTTATAAAAATGTTACCTACATGATGTGGACGTGTTATTTTGTAATTTTAAGCTTATTCTATAGAACTAAACCTAATGGAACAAAAAATAAGTTTCACTTCATAGCAGTGCAACATTGTGGTTGTAATAATTTACGAAATTTGAATCCATACTTAGGTATCATCCATCCTTGCATCTATCTATACTTCCTGTAGGCGCTATATAGCTACTGCTAGATTATTCTGTAAAATTAGTGCTAAAGTACTGGAGATTATTCGAATGAGAGAATAAAAAAATTTAAGTAGATAAATATATCACGAAACATAGATACTAATAAAAAAATTAAAAAACTGTTAAAACGGGAGTCTCTTTTTGAAGGTGGTAAAAAAATACTGTATCTTCCCAAAAATATATAGTCAAAGATAATTTTTCAATTCAGCTTGAACTCATCGTTGGGGCTACAAGTACGGAAGAGCTCATCGCAAGCGCTCAAGGAAGGAAACAAGACCTCAGCGCCGAATTTACGACAAGACGAGACTTCCTAACGTTACGAGTTACGAGATACGACCCGTTATACCTACTCCTATTTAAAGTCTCATCCGCTTTACCACTTCTCTGTTCGATTAGAAACAATCATTCTAACTATGTACCTAATAACAATTTATAAACACAGAAAAGAATACTTTGCCAGTTAAACACGATCTTCTCTTTTTAACCAACGTCAAAAAAGGGGTAATTTTTGTTTCATATCACATATTTCTATTTATAGTAGCGACGTAATAAAATAATCAACAAAAGAGAGTCGATCAATATCATAATATTATAATATCACGCCACTATCCAAAAATGGCTTCTATGTCTATGACATTTCATTCAAAAGGAAATCAACCGATAGAAATTATTTGATAATATGTAGGTAGTAGGTACAATGTACATATAATACTTCTGCAGCATGTAGCTATGTGTATAGCAATAAGTAGATAGGTACAAAAATGCCCAATGAAGACCACAGATGGTCATCGGAACTACTCAACATTAATACGTATTTCACGGGTTCCGAATAGAGCGATTTCGAAAATTGTTTTTTTGTTTGAATGGGGATGCTCCCAAATTAATTCCATTGTCACCAAGTCGAGATCTGATGATAGGAACTTGGAGTAATCGAGGGAACTCTGCAAAAATTATAGGTACACCTATAGCGATTTTTGTATTTTTTATAATAAATCGTGTATTTGCTTTCGGAAAGCAAAATTTGAAGAAATGGAACTGATGATAAAGACCACAGATATGGTCATCGGAACTAGGTACTCAATAATAGGTATTTCACGGGTTTCGAATCGTTAACTTTAATATAGTTTGTAAACAATTTATGCTCGTCACAATGTATATGGTGAAGTGGAACTGATGGTGATGTACTAGGAGAACTCCTCAACAATTTACGTCCCTGCGTCGGGAAAAGCAATATTTTGTAAAAGGTGATGAGCACTTGACATTAGGCTATTGTCACTTAGAGAAATTACGAACTAACTTAGAAGCAAAAAATTAACAAAATTTTAACAAAAAAATTAAAACCGACTTCCAAAAACACAAAACTAAAAAGCTAAAAATACCAATTCAAAAGACAGAAACACACGTAATATTATTATTGGTTAGTGCTACCACTGATCGGTATTAAGTCGGTGACAAGCCATATATGGAGGGGGTAGATGGGCTAAGTCCACTCCCGCCACCAGCTCTTCGTGAGCAGAACAACCCAAATGGGCAGACACCAGCGGGGTTGTCACCAAATTCAAACCGATCATTGGTAGCACAAACCAATAATAATATTACGTGTTTTTTTGTCTTTTGGATTAAATCGGTATTTTGTTATTTTTAGCTTTTTAGTTTTGTGTTTTTGGAAGTCGGTTTTAATTATTTTTTTTATTAAATAAGTAAATAGAATAACATGGATTTTTTTAGCAAGTGGCACTAGTGTAACGGGATTGAGCCTCTTAACGTAACACAACTAACAAATGTTAACGAAAACAAATTGGTTTTGCGGCGACATTGATGAGTGGAAGTGGCGTCAGCTATAATGGGCGTACCACAAACGAACATGCAAAATACATTTATTTACAGATTGATATACAATTTATATATACGAACAAAATAAAATTATTGGGCAGGTACATGTACCTACTTTCAAGTCCTTTAGTAGTCAATTACCTAATCGTAATTTATACAATTTCGTAGGAATACATCTGAGAATTAGAATTACTGAATAAAAACCTTTGAATGTAATTCATAAAGACGATCACCAGTTCCATTGAGTAGGTATAATGAATTTCTTTGTGAGTATAAATGATCAAATGCTTTAACGTTTTATCTAGAATTTTCCAACGGCAATTTGTTCTAAAATACCGCAAGTTATCGTCAGATTTGATCATCAATCAACAACCAAATGTATATTAGAATTTAGAGTAGAATTTAGAGAGAGTATAGGTATGCACTTTATTACTGAAGGTCATGCCATTTTTGGAAATTTTACGTCTTTTCGATATCTGCCGTCCAAATCATCTATGATTAAGACTTAAGAACTATGGGGACTCGAGAATAACACACTACAATGTTTTTGGGTCTGTTTGAAACTTTACTGTATTTGAATTTTATAGTTTTATAAATCTACTAGCTGTTCCGCGCGTTTTCACCCGCTTTAATACCTGAGTTCCTGCGGCAATTCCAGGATAAAAGTACCCTTCTCTGTACCCCTGAAAACGTGTAGGTATAAGTATGCAAAATTTCATGGTGACCGATTGTCGTTACCGCGACCGCTAAGGCGTGAAAGCGTAACAAATAAATAAACATACATACATACGATTTCATGTATTGTATAACATATATTTTTAAAAATTTCAGATTTTGAATTTTCTGACACTTCTAGGTATTCTAAGCTACATTTTACTTGTTTCATTGTTTATTACCTATATTTTGATGTCAGAATTCCCGCGGTAATTTCGGTGCAAAAAGTTCTCTATGTAATTTTATGTACCCCTGATAATGTTTGCAAACATGATTACTTTTATACTTTTTTTTCCTTTTTTGTTGTCCTTGTGTGCATTAATTGTTAAATAAATAAATAAATAGAATAAAGCGTGAAAAAATAACAGACAGAGACAGTTACTTTCAAGTTTATAAAAGACCCTAGTTTTATTAAGTTCAGTTTGATTCTTGCGAAGGCATTGACATCCAAATTGTCCCAGGACATTTCTTTAAATGGACACTTCAAACACGAAACTAAATACCGATATACGACGTTATACGAGCAAGTTGTAAGACAATTTCCAAGCAATTTGTAAGCAGGTGTGTCCGCCCTTGCTCCAATTGTGACACTGCTCGACTGATATCCATATTGCTCTATATTGATTTTCTCGCTTGTATTAAAAGTACTAAGCCGCCTTCGCCCTTTCATTTTCGTTTATTTGCATAAAGCATATTCACACCTTTGGTTCGACATGTTTTTACCTTAAAAGTCATGCAAATATTAATAGCTTTTTCGTCACGTTAGGATATAGGTACCTACTTACATATAGGTAAATTAAAATAAACAGGCTCTTTAAAAATCAGCTTCATAATATTAAGTTCTTACTGAATATCAATAATTATAAAAGACCAATTCGAAAAAAATCATTGTACCTATCTATACCAATAATAATGAAAAATTTTGCCCTATCTACTGCGACTAAGCGTACATGAAGATTGTGCCCGAACTCAAGTCGATCTCAAAAACGCGAAAACACTCCAATTTCGTGTTACTGGCTGGTAAATAAAGTTTACGCTTCAGACCTAAATGCGATTGGCGACAAGTGAAGAGTTTACATAATAAAAGTCTCGGGGCGAGATAAATTGTGAGCGTGAGTCCCCCGGCTCGTGTGCGACTCGATGGAGTGAAGCCTTCAGTGAGTCCGTGCGTCAGGCACGGCCTTGAGACCCTATTCCAAACTTATCTAAACATATAAAATTACTGACTCACTTATTCATCAACATACATCCTAATTCGCTGGCTCTAGAACTTATGCACAACGTGCTTATCTACATTTTATCATGTAGGTAAACACTGACCAAGGATTTATAGAAATTAAACCCCTTCATCTTCTTCGTCAGTACACTCTTGGCAGAGTGGTCGTGGTCAACGTGTGACAGCAAGATTTCTGGCAGCTGTGACTTTTGAGCTGTGTTCATATGAGGGTGGAAGTTTTGTATGAAAGTAGGTACAATGATAGTTTTGAGGTTTACAAATCATAAAAATGGGTGTTTTGATTTTAGCTATCTACTATTCAACAAGCATCTCGTATTTTAGGGAATTTAATGTATAGTTTTATAATAAGTAAGGATAAAACTAACAAACTGTAAAAAACTAACATATGTAATAATGATTGTTAAAATCACCAAAATAGTGATATTTTTCAGCCTTAGTCTCAATTCCTTCATTAATGACACATTTTTAATAATTATGATCTTTTTTTCTTGCTTAGCTCCATTTAACAATAAATAACGTGAACATTATACTAAAACCAAATGAATACCTATAATATTCTGAGCACACCTACCTAAAGGAGGAAACTGTGAGGAAACCTTCAACTGCGTAGGTGGGCTTTGTATTGTTCCAAATATGTAAATGGGCATGTGAACGTTTTCAAGACCAGACCCTAATATCGTATGTATGCTATAATATCTACGTCCATCATAAATCTTAACATTATTGTTATGCTCATTGACTCCATTATTATTTGAGTGTATTGTTTTAATATCTACTAGTCTACTACAGTATAATCATAATGATATTTTGATCTAAATAACATTCTGTTATAGTGCTTGAATATTATGCGTTTCACAAAAGCAATGTCATTAAATATACATAATTATGTACAATAATACAATAATTACATTTGAAGCATTCGAAGTCACTAAAACGGAAAACCAAAATAATTTTAAAATCGTGCAACTTAACTAAATATAAAATCATTTTATATTTCCATCAAGTTCCGAATATCTACTACTCAGTAAGCTACTAACTACTGATAGCCGTGGCTTACAGAGTTATATAATTTTCCTTCACTGCATCAAAGAAAAGAACGTTTAAATAGAAATCCTTTTGCCTTTTCATTCCTTGGAAAACACTACAGCTAAGTGGAAATTTCCTTAACTCAATAAATATTTGCTTACATTTCTTCTACGAAAATAACTTATTACGATTTAATGTCCTTGTGAACGACTACGAATTACATTTTCTGGGAGTATGGATCTGTCCTCACCCAAATTTACAGCAGCAGCAATTAACAGCAGCAATATAGATTGTTAAAGTTTCCTGCACCCTAACCACTATGAGGAATTAACAAACTTGATTCCCCTTCTTTCAAAATGTATATAGATTGTGTTTAGTGAACCTTATCTTATACCTACATACGCATAAATAAAATCAATCTTCGTTCGTTAAGCAAGGCTTGGACGAAGCCAGTGATGCTGGCGCTAGTACTCAGGCAAGCCTGCGCTGGCCTGGCCTGTGTTGTTTAGATGAGGCCAATGGATTCATTTCATTCTTGGATTATTCTTGTGGTGTGCACACATACATAATATTATGTCTACACGCGTCAAGCTGGCGCGGGGGTTGCAGGGCACTCGGGTGGAGGTCACTGGCTTGAAATATAGGCCGGAGCTCTATTCCCGCCAGTGCTGGCAGCCAACGATGGCTTGTCTTGAAAAACTGTTTACAAAGTATAGTTTACACGAAGCCAGTAACGCTGGCGCCAGTCCTCAGATAAGCCTGCGCTGGCCTGGCCTGTGTTGTTTAGATGAGGCTAAAGGATTCATTTCATTCCTGGATTATTCTTGTGGTGTGCACACGTTTGGTGATTAAAAAAAATGAATTCGCGGTAAAGTCTGTTGAAAAAGAAATGTTTAAGGAATATCTCTGCACTATTAAGAGTTGATTGATATATTAAAAAAAAAGAAAATGAAACGACTTTGGATAAGAAAATGGTTAAGCGATAGAAATTCCAAACGAAAAAACAAAGTACACACACCGTACGGACGTTCGCCAGTGACTGGCGAGATGCATCTACACGTGTCCGCAACGCTGGCGCAGGGGTCGAGGGGTCTGCGGGCCGAGGTCACTGGCTAGAAAAATAGACCGGCGCTCTATTTCCGCCAGTGCTGGCTTATTGGCAGCCAACACTGTCAATCAATCAATCTATCAGCCTATTGCAGTCCAATGCTGGACGTAGGCCTCCCCAAGGGCACGCCACAGTACACGATCCAGCTTTCCTCATTCATCCACTACCAGCAACCATCCTCAGGTCATCGGTCCATCTGGCAGGGGGGCGTCCAACACTACGCTTACCGAGACGTGATCTCCATTCCAGAACCCGTCTACTCCAACGCTCATCGGTTCTGCGGCAGCCAACACTGGCTTCGTCTAAACCTTGCTTTAGTCTCGCTAAATTTCGAAATTAGCTCGAGCGATGTTTGCGTAGTGTTCGTAATTGTCTGGACAGGTTTGTATAAAACAAAATCAAAAGTATCTGCAGGAATTCCTCAGGTAAACCAGCTAGTAAAGTAATATTAATTATACTATTATTTTCATTTCACACACTTTGTTCACTCAATAAAATAATAAAAAATATTTCAGTGAAAAGTTAAACTAAATTGATTTCATTGCATTAAGTTCTTAAAGAATATAAGTAGGTACTCTATGAGTTTCAGTCAGACAGTAGGCATATGCTTAATCCCGCACACGAAGCGGAAGCGACAGCCAAGTGAGTAAAGAGTTCTTTACCGAAGTATTTGCTCAAACAAAGTTAGACGTCGAAAGCGATGTAGGTACTTATGGGGCGTGTCTTCAATTTATTCCGACTATTGGGCTTAAAGCGCATCATAGGAGTAAGAGTAGATACCTAATTATATCTAAAATCTAGATCTTACTAAAATCTACATGAGTCAATACGATTTAAATTTAATTATATCAGTCATCGCGAAAGAGGTTCTACAACCTCCGGCTAGCTCTTCAATAAATTGTAGAGATTCTTCAGTGAATGAAATGGTTTGGTCCATTTGATAAATAGCTTATTTTAGTTACAAAAATGAAAATAACACCTAATAATAATAATTCGATGGTTTTCGTATTGAGTCAAGGAATGCAATTACATAAAAGAGTAGAAGGTAATAATATAATATTTTAATTAAATAGGGGTTGAAGTTGTGGAAAAATCCTTATTTTTTACCATCCACGTCGGAACAGTTACATAATATTATAAAGATTCCAAATTGTAGATATATCTGATTCCATTCAATTCAACTGACGGTATTTTTATGAACAAAACTAAGCCACCGTATTACTTCTACTCCAAAAGAAACCGATTTGAACGCATCTGACTCGAATTCAATTAAACAAGTAGTTAGGTAGGTACTCAGAAGACGAAGCAATTTCCCTTTTCATGTGGCTACAGCTAATCGTAAATATTATGTATCTTGTTTAGTATAATTTAATCAATAAATTGTTTCCAGAATCTTTCTCTTCTGTCTATATCTTGAAATAAAAATATTTACTAGATAGGTAAATATTTTTATTTCAAGATATAGACAGTACTTACATAGTTATTAGTAACTAGTTTGTCGTGGTTACACACATGTAAAGAAGTCGGCTGGGAAAGGATTTTTGGAAGGACGTTTGATTGACCAATGAAGTCAGGCAGGTAGACCTGTGGCCACTAATAAACCACAATTTATTATACTACGAAATATATATTTTATACGCTTAACTAATGTATCATAATAATTTTAAATAAAAATCTTTTTCATCTTCTTTTGACAAGAAGCAACATCATCAAAATCTTTTATTTGTCAATTAATTCTTTTTTACAAAAAAACTAAATATATTATGTACATAGAGGTAGTATTACTACAGATCTACCTGACTTGATTGACTTGATTGACTTCATCAAAGTAAACGTTTTAATGATTAGTTAGTGAGTGAGAAGTAATTAGTTTTTTTAAAATAGGATTACTTATTCGGATGACGAATTTTGAAATTACAATAAATAAAATTGTATTATCTATCAATGATACCAACAGCTTAGATTAGAATATCACGAGTAGACATAACCAAACTTCATGATTGTTTGGAAAAAACCCGACCTGACAATCGTTTTCTGTTGAAACTTGGTCTAAGTGGATTTATCCACTCGTATTTTATTTCTTTTAAACACGTCGAATAAGCACATCCGTGTAACCAATCTGCTGTTTACCTATTATGTGTGAATTTCCATAGAATTAATGAAACCTGTTTTCAAATAAGCTGTTTGCCAATGTGTGGTTTAATACAGAAGCCATGCGTAAAATATGAGCAGCCCGCCCTATATTTTCGTGCAAGGACAATGCCTTCATTGTGATAAGCCTGATTGTCGTGGTCAATAAACGCTACCATGTGATTTATTGGCGCATGCTTCCGTTCATCCGGTCCTACGGCTTTATTTATGACGAGGTAAATTACGACGAAATTATCTCCGACCGAAATTCCAGGCTGATTTAACTGAACCTTATAATACCCGATGTGTACCGTCTATAACTATTTGATTACAACAGAAACCCATTATAATGGTTTTCTATTATTTTGAAAGTTTTATTTAGAAATACCTATTCCTCTAAACCCACGGTGATTTCGAAGTTCCCGCGGGAATTCTGGGTTACAATACTATAGTCTATGTTACTCAGGGACATGGATCAATTAAATCTAGTTTAATTGGTCCATGCTCAGGGATAATGTAACATTGAAAGAATTTTTAAAATCAGCCAAATGATTTTTGAGTTGAATCGTAACAAACAAAAAATCGAAATTCCTCTTTATAATATTAGCATAGATTTGGATATACGTATACACTAAACCTGTAGTAACTTTTTTGAAGTGAAACTTCTTTAGTATCGTTGTGATTTCAAACTCGATGAAACGAAAAAATAAGTCCATAGAGACACAAACACATAAATGTATAGGATTCAGCCGGCGAGAGAATGAGATAGAACACATGCATGTGTTTGCGCCTGCGTATTAGAAAGTTTTAGTATGTGTTGATTGTTGATGAATTTTTATTTGTGTCAATATTTTCATCTCCTCGATAAATTAATTTTACAATTATGCCAAAAACTAAAGTTGAAAAGAATCGTGAATACTGGCGGAAAAAAATGAAAATAAAATTTAAAAAAGCCGCAAAAAGTTCTACGGAGCGTGTCCGAGAATTTCGTGCACGTCAAAAAAAGTTATTATCACATGTACAATTTTTTTTATGTACTTATAAATATACTACAGTTTACATGAAGGGACTGTTCATTTTTTCAATACTTTTCATTAAGTTTTTTAATCAGGGACTTTTCAGAAATTTCACTTCTACCGTGTGTGACTTGCACACACATTTAATTTTTATTTATTTATTCATCAATACCTATATGATTTAAATTATTTTTACTACAATATTCTTATCAAGTCAAGGTTGCCTTGAAAAAATTGCTTCTAGCAATAAGGCCGGCTTTTTGCCATGTATTAAATATTTTAAAAAATATTGTGATGCAATAGATTATATATAGTATATTCTGATGATAATTATGCATAGTTTCTACAGTTCTTCTTATGGTTTATTGTGCTATTTGTAAAATCAAAGTCTGTAAACTCAAATTGAAGTATTGTAATATTGTATAATTTCCAATATTGTATTTTATATTATAACCTTCTGCAGTTGTTACTCCGTCTGTGCATGACAAACCGGCTGCCAAGTCCCTTTCGGCAGAGTATGCAAGATAACTATGAGTTTAGATAAAGCACTTATTTAATGTTTGTTTATTATTCTATATTATTATTTTAAGTCGAGTTGGTTTTTGTAACAGTTCAGATTGCATTTTCTTTGTGTAAAATATGTAATAACACTTCAAAACACACATCCCACACTAAGCTATAAGTTTGTGTCGTAGAAATCAAGTAAACGCAGTGGTCAAAATTGCATCAATAATAATAATTAATTCATAAACCAATTTTAACCAAATTATAATACTAATAATATTGCTTTAAAATTATTACAAAGCGACCCTTTATCCCAAAATATCCAGTATGCATAAAGTGTGTACCACTTTACTTACTTTTTGGGTAGAAACCCAAAAGTATGTTCGTCATAATTTTTTCGGTAAACACAAAAATATCGTCACGTTCGTCGAATCCCTGACACCTAGGTATAGTTTAGCAGTCAGCCGGTTTATTCTTGATGGAATCGAGTAAGGGTCATAGGTACTCATGACGTAATGGTGTTAGGATCAAATCGAACTCGAATCGAAATGAGATCAAAACGGAATCAAATTTTGCTACTTTTGAAGCTTTAGGATCGTGTCTCTATCGAATTTATCCGTCAAATTTCTCGATTCCAATATAGGAGTCGTGTTATGGACTTGTCAGACGTCATCTTTAGACATCCAAATACGATTTGACTTCGATCCCAAAAGTAGGTATGAATTAAAATGACATCGAGGTCAAAGCAAAATCTAAATCAAATCATTTTCAAGAGTAAGGCCCCAGGTTCGCTATTAAACTTTGTTAGTCAGTGCTTAACGAACCTTACCTATAAGTAAAATAGATTATATTCGAAGGAGGCAAAGCTTATACTGTATACGAAATACCAACATTAGATTGCAAAAAGAAAATAGATCTATGCACTGTTCTTTTGTAAGCTCATAATAATCCCGCTAGTCACATTTCAGTAGGAGAGATGCGAAGACGAAATACAAAGCCTTTTACGATGAGAGGAAACTTCACACCAACTTTTATGGAAAAAATCTCTAAAATTAAGACTCAAGTATAACTTTATCATAGGTATTTCATTATTTTCTTTCAATCTGTTTCTCAAACTCCTTTATCTTATTGCTTGAGTGCTTGACATAATAATTATATATTAACTATTCAATTCGTCTGAATTGAATTTTATTTTAGACTAGTTACCTACGTTAAACAAACTAATTCCACGTGAAAGAAAATTCGATTAAATTATTTTGGAAATTTCGAGAGCAAAGAAAACTACGATAATTTAATATTAAATTAGGAATTTCAGCTTCAGCACATAAAATCAACCGAATTTA
Source organism: Zygaena filipendulae (assembly GCA_907165275.2). Classification (NCBI taxonomy): domain Eukaryota; kingdom Metazoa; phylum Arthropoda; class Insecta; order Lepidoptera; family Zygaenidae; genus Zygaena; species Zygaena filipendulae. The sequence goes on from OU015650.1 coordinate 5,616,017, forward strand.
TTTATCTTTATAATTTCATGAAAGCTTTCGTCTATATTTACCACGACTTCAGTTGACTCTGCTTTAGTGCCAATAAAATTTCGTACTTACTATATAAAAGTCCTGAAAAGGGAAATGCTACTTACTTCTCTTGCTTTTTACATAATGGATACTTAACAACAATGAGATTAGGTATCCGACTCACGGCTCACGGCGCTTATCCAAATCGAAAGTTTTTAATTATATATTTTTTTATTCTATAAAAATTGCTGTTGCAGTAAACCTCTGACAACCTCTCACTAAACTAAATCAGTATGATGATTAATTATTATTGATACTCGCTCGTCTCAACCCAATCGTGATTACCGCACCAAACCGCACAAAATTATAACTGAAAGCCATATTCCGAATATTTTAATTAACCATAATCCTTAATAACAAACAGTATCCTCTGTTAGAGTATGCAGTGGCATACCTATATGTATGTAGGTACACCGTTTTCAGACAACACAAAAAAGGGTAATTTCATTAAGTTAGAAATGTAGAGTCGGCTAAAACAAATTAAACAATGGACGAAGAGGTCGATCCGGTAACGAAAGATACCTACGTAACACCGTTTAGTACTTTAATTAAAGTCACCAGCAACGACGGGTGCGCGAAAAAATATTATGACTTGTTTGCACGCACCGGTTATACTATTATATGTATACGTCGCGTCGATGGCAAACAACCGACTACGTACTGCTGGTGCTAGGGTATTTTTTTAATTTTCTGTAAAAACTTATTGGAAAAATTATTTATCTAGATTTATCTAGATCAGAAAACACGCGTGGTGCTTTGCGACCCAAGTACACGTACGACACATGTGTGCGTGTAGGCGTAAGACTACTAGAGTGTATATATTTTTTTAACTAAAGTAAACATAACCTCACTTTTTTATTTTTACTTTTCAAATCCATATTTTACGTTATTCTGATAAGCTCAACACTTTTGACTTTACACAGAATAGGAAAATAAAATTGAAAATCGAATGTTAGATGACAATGATATCGATTATTTCACGTATTTATTGCATTCCAATTTTGATTAATGCGATTCGTGAATCATGGAAAGTTCAGCGTCCTGAATTAATTAAAGCTTTGAATCCTAACAAAAACCACATTCAAATTTTACACAGTTATGAAGGGCAATACAAATATGGCAATATTTCAAATGGCCTCTGGGTCTGTAGCTACTGTGATTCTAAAAATATTTTTATTTTTTATTCAATCGGAAGTAATAACTTGCATGCTCCATATAACCCAATGGTTAACTGGTAGAGAATGCCGTGAGGCTTTAAGTTCGCCATTTGAACATACTGTGCAATAAAGAATAAATAAATCTACCTATACTTATAATAAAACTGTAGAGAGGTCAATTCTGTACATTGAATATATATTTTCAAAATTAATATTGGAGGATTAATGGTGATCAATACTGATGCCAAAAATGCAATCACTAAATTTTTTGTCTGTCTGTCTGTCTGTCTGTATGTGCACGCATGGGTCAAAAACTACTGAAGGGATTTAACCAAACTTGGTGCGATTGTAGTCCATACTCCTGGGCTGTTTATATACAGGCTATATTACATAACGCTAAGACACATAGGAGCTGAGCAGTGACGATAAATTTGAAGCAAGTTGGATGAAAATCCGCTTTCGCAAACGTTTACTCAATCACGCAAAAACGGCTGATCGGATTTGGATGAAATTTGGCATGCAGGTTGTCAGGGGTACAGAGAAGGACATAGGGTGCTTTTATCCTCAAATTCTCTCGGGAACTCTGAAATTACCTAGGGTGAAACCGCGGGGCACAGCTAGTAAATAAATAAAATGCTCGGTGTTATCCTAATTTTCCATTAGTATCAAAAACCATATTTCCTAAAGTCCAACTTCAACCGAATGTTATTGACTGTGGGGTTTATTCCATTACATTTGCTTCCACAATACCTAGATTAATTTCGTTATGATAATGATCAGATGCGGTCACATCTGCAAATTTTTCGAGATGGTATTATTTCTATTTTTCCAAAAGACATGTCAGTTTCTTGTAACATTATTGATCAGTTTACGTATAAAAGCAAAACTGGTAAGATTGACCATTGATTCAAGCGAAAAATCGACGAATCGAAGCTTGCCAACTCGGTAGAAGCTCCTATGACAAAAAAAAACTAAAGTAACGTACGAATTACCGATTTTTAACGATAAATGTAAATTATCGACAGAACATTATATAAAAAATTTAACAGAAGCAAAAGATAAAAATAGTTTCGCTGAAAAAAGATTGAAGATGAACGAGCTAAAGAATATCATGAATGTAATGAAGATTTTAGATTTTAGATGAAGAAAAAAGGCTTAGGTTAAAACAAACAGTCAAATTTATGAAAGTCATTTAGAGATTTAATCACAATAGTCTAATTCTGTTGAAATTAATAATTTAGCTAAAGAGTTAAAAGATGCTGCTGTTAAAGTAAATAATAATAAACATACTCTCGCAGAAATGGTCGAGCAAATGAATTCGGATCAATTAAGAGTTATTGAAAAAATAAAAGAAATGGCTTCTACGAATAAAAGAATTATGTTGTATGTAAGTGGAGAAGGTGGCACAGGTAAAGGTTTCCTTATTCACGTAATTAAAAATTGGGTAAAAGAAAAACTAAACCAAGAAACAGTTGTAACAGCTCTTACAGGCATCGCTGCTTTTAACATTGATGGTTTTACGGTGCAAACTTCGGACTTGAAGCAATATTCTCGATTTCTGTTTTAACAAAAATAAGACCACATTCGAATGTAGGTAAGTAAAAGCTCCATTAAAAGGTTGAAATATAATATTAATATATATATAATGTATATTGAAGGTTTTGGTAGGTACTCAGGTTTATCCGCTAAAAAGCTCAGAATATTTTTCTGTGTGTACAAAAAATTGTAGACCTTTTTATATAAAGACAAAAGTTGCTGGGTTAAAACTGTTCGAGTAAGCTCTATACTACGGATTGGATTAACTAATTGATGTAGATGAAATTCATATGTAGGTACGTATTATATCAAAGTAAAATCCTTTTTTTAAAAAAAGATTGTTAGATAAGTATTAATAATACATGTCTATTTGCCGCGGTTTCACCCGCGTTCATAGTAGACAATAAGTACTCTACGTCCTTCTCTTTACCCCTATGCAAATGCCATCTTGCGACACTTCCAAAAAAATTTTTAAAAACCTTTCAAAATTTAGTGTTAGAATATTACCACAACACTAATTATCACAAACAAAAAAGTTATCACTTAAATGTAATAAGAATATAATAAGAATGAATTATGAAAATTATTGCGAGATTTTGATAAATTAAATATAATATGAAAATGAAATTACATCGTGATAATTACCTACCTACCTCTACCCCCAAAAGATGACTTCGGTTCGAGTGCTTGTATATTATGAAAAAGAACTCGTAGATATTGCAAAATCTCATATCAAGGGTTAATCATTTTTCATCGTCACTTCTGACGTTAGGAAAGCTCATCTCTGCTACTCTAAAATTTGGGGCTGCAAAAATCATTATTCCATGATATTTCATGACACGGTATTAATTCTGCGGGATTACGTCGAACGACGTTATTATAATAAAACAAAATGGTTTAGTGGAGCCCGTGGAACCCTAAAAGGGATCAATTGCGATTTGGGCATTTTACTTAGCCTCAAATACACTATATCACAAAATAAAAAGGTTGTCTCTCATATCCAAACCTCTCTCCTTCTTATAAATACAAAAGTCCTTCAAGAACAGAACTGTTATACACACATATGACATTTCCTAGCTTTTCTTCCCCGCTGCGTCCATCCTCACGAATTTCGGGATTCCCTCGGTCCTCTGAAACTCCTACTATACCATAGCGTCGTCTCGATACAACAAATAGGTACCTACGCTGTGTGAATATGATCTCAGTCGGTCACAAATGTTACTCGTTCACTACAATTATGTACTAGCTGAATAGCCTCGTAAATTATTTTCATCGAATTAAATGTGGCATTTTAAAATGTTAGGTATTATTAAAATGTTAAGGCTTGAAATATCTTACCATTCCCATACATTAGCCATTGACATATTCTTTAAGTTTTACCCAGGTTCACTGTTCCATGGAAATATTATTTAAAAAAAATTACATCCAAACCCATGGTCACCAATTATTAATTTGTAATCGAATATACAGTTTTTTGAGGATATTTTTGCGAAATATGAGACTTTAAAGAGTACAAAAAGAAATAGACAAAAATACTCATGCAAGTAAATCCATTTTCCAGCATGGTTGTTATCCTCCGTGAAGTGAAGAATGAAATATCGTAATAGGTTTATCTGATTTACGGATTTAATACCAATATTTTATATAACGTAAATATCTGACACCAACAGGATGGAATGTGTATGGAAATTGTTTTTCATGAGCGTCCGAATAGGCAGTTCGCGAAATCCAATTGAATCTTTACGAGTAGGTATCGCTCGCTCTAGACGGATGTCGACTAATAAAAACTATGAATGGCCAATTCCGACCTACGTAAAATTTATGAGTTTGAGACAAAAGAAAGTGGTAATCTTGCGAAATTGATCGTAAATGTTCAAGATATTATACGTTTCTATCCAATTTTAATTTGTCTCGAAAATTGTAGCTATGAGTACCTACACACACTTACGTAAAAAATATTAATGTTTGGCAAATACCTATAAAACGTGTTAATGAATTAACTGAAAACCTGATACACCCTATTTAAAAAAATAAACAGTAATATGATGAAAATATATTTTATGTCGAAAAAATTTATACTTTAAAAGTTATTCACCATTAGTTTGGAGGTGACCTATCTACGAAATTCCAAGCGCTACGCCCGCGCCTACCGGTTCGAATTTTTTTTACTGCGGGCGGCGTACGCGCCAAATATTGTATTATGAACAATTTAGACATAGGCTGATAAAAATGAAAAAATATAACCTATATTAAAACATAGTGCGATCCATTCGCTAGTAGATTCTGAGCAAACTACTTTCTAGTTTTCAGTTAATTCATTAACACGTTATACAAGCTGTTGTTTTGGTCAACAACGCCCGTCACAGAGGTGGTTGTACTAACGATACTGATGTCAAAAAAAATATAAAAAAAAATAATTATTTTTTCAAGGAAAATCCGAAAAAATTATTTATTTTGTTTATACAAGCGGGCGAGCCTACGCTACCGGTCGTTGACCGCGCGGCGCGGCGCGCATCATATGGCATGCAATAGTACCTACGTACATAGTACCTACATACACCCCGCCTCGGTGGGAACGCGGGCGAATGCGGCGGGGCGGGCGGGCGGCGGGGGCCGGGGGGCGCGGCGATGTGCCACCCCCGCCCCCCGCCCGCCGGCGCTAGCGCCAGCGGCCAGCGCCAGGCGCCAGCCAGTCTGCCTCCCACAGCCGCGGCTATTGCGCGTGCGTTGTTTCTATGCTAAAATGGCTCGGTCGTTCGCAGGATTAACCAATAGTGAAATTTACGATTTATTGAGTATTTAGTAATAGCGAAGATGAAGCGAATAGTGTGGCCGAGTGGAGTGCGACGTTTTCAACTCGTCCAAGTGAAACTCGTTACACCATAAGGACTGTTGTTTTTAGTCTCAGGGAATGGGTAACATTCGCTACACCTCGTCACACAACAGGTAGAGGTCAATCTGGGCTCCCTGTTAATGTTCAAGATGCAGTCCTTGAATACCTACTTTCGTGCGCAGCCGCGCGCGAATACCTACCTGGGATGCTGGGCGAAGCTTTGGCATTGACCATTTAACATCGGAGTTTGGTGATCGTTGGATAGGAAGAGGTGGACCCATACCGTGGCCACCACGTTCACCCGATCTAACTCAATTGGACTTTTATTTGTGGGGTGACGTAAAGTGGTACGCATGACGAATACGCCGACACATTAAAACAAGAGATACTGAACGCTTTAGAAGTGATTACGAAGAATGAAACTGTTTTATCGTGATTAAAAGACAATTTGCGATGTCGTGCTTCTGTGTGCATCGCGCAACGCGGTAGACACTGAACAGATAAACCGTTAACGTAAAATCAGTGTAAATAAAAAAAACTTTTAGAAGACTTCGTGTTATGTGTAATCAATAATTTGTAAATCACGTTTAATGATTGTAAATAAGTTCGTTCACCTTTTTAAATACGCCAAAGGTACTTAATAACAGCGCCATAGAACTTTAATGGATATTATTAATGGATAAAAATGTCATTTCTAATTTAATAATTTCTAAATTATTCAGTTCCTTTGCCGGTCCTAAGCCCAGTAAAGTATGGAGGGAAAGAGAGTCTAAAATGTGTTGTTTACTTACCGTGATCTAAATAGGTAAAACGTTTGTGCAAAAGTAGGTACCTACCTAAGTAGGTACCGGCGACGACGCGACGCGCGATGTAGCTGCTCGTAGCGCGTAGATGTCGTAGCTCTAGTCTACGCGCTAAGGCTTTACCAATTACCATTTAATGTAAACATTTTTAGATATCTTGTGCAGAGATTTTCTTTTAAATAATGTTCCGAATTATAAAAAATATTTTTTTTTTATATTTTTTTTAGAACCCATATTAGTTATATTACTACCTCCGTTACGCGCGTTGCTGACCAAAACAACATTCTGTATAGGTAGTAGGTACCCAATGATATTCTAGGTATGTAGGTACCTATACACTTATGACGAGCGATATTTTATTTACAGAGCCTAGTATTGAGGTTATATAATTATAGTTATTTAATAAAGTTCAATAAAATATTTTATTTGATATGATTTTTGTTTAACGTTGTGTCAAAATCTACTATATCAATAAGTACCTATAGGTTCAGCTGACTCATTACTACGAGATAATAAATACTGCCTTACAACAGTACCAACAAGTCTAACACTTCCTAACGGTGGGTACGATATCACAGATTGACTTAGTAGCTGACCTCCGCGGTTTCACCCGCGGTAATTTTGGAGTTCCCGCGGGAATTCTGGGATAAAAAGTATGTCACTCAGAATCACTGTAGCTTCCTATAAGTAAAAGAATTTTTGAAATCGGTTCTGTAGATCCAGAAATTACCCCGTAAAACCTTACAAACTCACAATCTCTGGAGTTCCCGCGGGGATTCCGAGATAAAAAGTACCTTACGTCGCCCAGGATCACTGTAGTTTCCTATAAGTGAAAGAATTGTTAAAATCGGTTCAGTAGATCTAGAGATTACCGCCTACAACGTTCAAAACTCACAAATCAACTTTTACTCCGATTTTTTTTTATCAACCTGCTAAGTATGTTTGTCAGTGTGTCCAAGTAGGTAATTAATAATAGTTTTGTATTGTGTTATTATTATGTATTGTGTATTCTCGTATGTATCCTCGATTATTTGTGTAACTATATGCATGCGTGTATTGTGTGTATATCTTAGCTTGTACTTTTATTTATATATGGATGCATATAATTATGTGTGTTATATAATATACATGTATGTGTGTATGACGTATTTAGTATATTATGTATCTGATTTTATTTAATTTATTTACTATATTCGTGGTAATATTATTTTTATTAATTTTATATGTACATATTTTTTTTTTTTCCGGTTCTGTATCATGCCACTAAACTAGCCAAAAGGTTGACTGGTAGAGAATGCCTTAGGCATTAAGGCCGCCTTTTGTACGTAAATGTGCAATAAAGTTCTTTAAATAAATAAATAAATAAAATAAATAAATATTAGTATAGGTATATATATTATTACTGTGAGGTAGGTATAGACTAGTCGATCCCCCATGGTTTCACTTGCGTTAATGTCAGAATTACCGTAGAAATTTTATGTCACTAAGGAACACTACTTTCCTATAGATATTTAAGTGTAAGAATTTTAAAAATCTGTTAAGTAGTTTTTGAGTTAACCCATTAAATCTTTGATAGGTTTTTAGTAGGTGGTCAGGAGTAAATCGCATAAGAGAAATATAATATTAAATTGTGCACTTTTCTAAGCTTGAGAACTTGAGAGATAAAACTAGTGGGACATGTTTATTTAATTCTTACGATATAAGCAAATTATTATTTTTCATGTAAGATTAGATGGCTCGAATTAAGTTTTATTCATTTATAGGTTTCCATAAAAAACTAAAAAGCTAAAAATAACAAAATACCGATTTAATCCAAAAGACAAAAACACACGTTATATTATTATTGGTTTGTGCTACCACTGATCGGTTTGAATTCGGTGACAACCCCGTTGGTGTCTGCCACTTGGGTTGTTCTGCTCACGAAGAGCTGGTGGCGGGAGTCGATTTAGCCCATCTACCCCCTCCATATTTGGCTTGCCACCGACTTCATACCGATCAGTGGTAACTGGTAGCACAAACCAATAATAATATTACGTGTGTTTTTGTCTTTTGGATTAAATCGGTATTTTGTTATTTTTAGCTTTTTAGTTTTGTGTTTTTGGAAGTCGGTTTTAATTTTTTTGTTAAAATTTTGTTTATTTCTCGCTTTTAAGTGACATAGTTCGTAATTTCTCTAATTTACAATAGCCTTATGTCAACTGCTCATCACATTTTAAAAAATATTGCTTTTCCCGACGCTGGGACGTTAATTGTTAAGGAATTCTCCTGGTACATCACCATCAGTTCCACTTCACCATATACATTGTGACGGGCATAAATTGTTTAGAAACCATATTAAAGTTAAAGATTCGGAACCCGTGAAATATCTATTATTGAGTAGTTCCAATGACCATCTGTGGTCTTTATCATCAGTTCCACTTCGTCAAATTTGCTTTCCGAAAGCAAATAAACGATATACTATAAAAAAAAACATACATTCAATCGAACATAGAACCTTCTCCTTTTTGGAAGTCGGTTAAAAAGGAACCCATAGAAGATCACTCTCGTGCCTAGCGTTCGACTCAGAGATTTTTCTCTAATAACTTTAAATATCTACGTACATATGTATATTTGTATGTGTGTAGGTATACTATATTATAATGTAGGTATGTGTGTATTTATTTAGTGTATTATGTATGTATCTGCTTTTATTTAATATAACTGTTAAGTGACCGCCAGTACGGCTTCCGTCGTGGCCGCTCAGCCGGTGATCTTCTGGTTTACTTGACTCATCGATGGGCGGAGGCGGTTGAGAGCAAAGGAGAAGCGTTGGCAGCTAGTCTGGACATTGCAAAGGCCTTCGATCGTGTGTGGCACAAAGCGCTTCTTTCGAAGCTTCCTTCGTATGGGCTTCCCGAGAAATTATGCAACTGGATCGCCAGCTTTCTGGCAGATCGGAGCATCAAGGTCGCTGTCGACGGTGCATGCTCGGACTTCAAATCTGTCAATGCTGACGTTCCACAAGGCTGCGTGCTATCCCCCACTCTGTTTCTCCTGCATATCAATGACATGCTGCAAATCAGTGGCATTCATTGCTATACGGATGACAGTACTGGAGATGCTTCATACTCCGGCCGTGCTAACATTTCTCGGGAAAACGTCAACGAGTGTCGAAATAAACTTGTGTCTGAAGTCGAGTCTTTATTAGCCAAAATCTCGGAATGGGGCCGACTGAACTTGGTTCAGTTCAACCCTAAAAAGACACAAGTTTGCGCGTTTACCGCTAAGAAGTCCCCATTTGTCGTATCTCCCCGTTTTGAGAGCACTCCCCTGACTGCCTCACCAGTATCGGAATACTTGGCGTCGACATATCGAGCGACGTTCAATTTCGTAGTCATTTGGAAGGGAAGGCCAAATTGGCCTCTAAGAAGCTCGGTGTGCTCAGTAAGGCGAGAAAATACTTCATGCCGGCCCATCGCCTGCAGCTTTATAAGGCGCAAATTCGGCCACACATGGAGTACTGTTCTCACCTCTGGGCGGGAGCTCCCCAGTACCAGCTCCTTCCATTTGACCGTATCCAACGTAGAGCAGCTCGAATCGTCGATGACAAGGCTATTTCAGATCGGCTTGATCCTTTGGCGTTACGTAGAGATGTTGGTTCACTCAGCATCTTCTACCGCATCTATCATGGGGAGTGTTCAGAGGAACTGTTCGGATTAATCCCGGCTGCTGAGTTTCGTCACCGGACATCGCGTCAAAAATACCACGCATACCATCTTGATGTCTGGAAATCCACAACTGCGCGATTTCTCAGACACTTTCTGCCCCGCACAACCACTCTGTGGAATCAGCTTACGCCGGCAGTTTTTCCGAACGGATACGACCTGGGAACCTTCAAAAAACGAGCCTACTCCTTTCTTAAAGGCCGGCAACGCACCTGCATGCCTTCTGGTGTTGCAGATGTCTATGGGCGGCGGTAATCACTTATCATCAGGTGTGCCACCTGCCCGTTTGCCCCCTATTCCATAAAAAAAAAAAAAAAAAAAATATTCGTGGTAATTTTAGTAATATTATTTATATGGATTTTATATAATGTCTTTTTTTTTGCTTATGTTTAGGTAAGTATATTTTTTTTGCCACTAAACTATCACCTAGTCAAAAGGTTGACTGATAGAGAATTCCTTAGGCATTAAGTCCGCCTTTTGTACGTAACTGTGCAATAAAGTTCTTTAAATAAATAAATAAATCTACCGTAGAAATTTGACCTATGGGAGCTTGGTGACGCATACGTACCTAAGATATCTAATATATCTATGTCTTAATCTTATTAAATTCATTATTATTATTATTAATTTGTGAACGTAAAACGGATACGTTTAAATGCAACCTTTCAGAGTATAGTGGTTTTATGGCGGTTGGCCCTGACCAGTTTTTTCTACTTGGACCAACAGGTAAAAAGTCGCGTAATAATTGTTTATAAAAACCAATCTACACCCAAATCGGAGCGCACTTTTTATGATGCAACAATCATAACATTATAAATGTGAGTTTGTTTGTTTGTTGTGTCGCCTTTCACTCCATCACTACTCAACCGATCATCATGAAATATTGCATACCTACATGTTGTCAGGGATGCAGAAAAGGACAAAGGGTATTTTTATTTATCTATTTATATTTTGGCTACAAATGGTCACATATACGAGTAGGTAATGTAGGTATATATTTTATAGCAAAATAGGCAATTTGATTAAATTTTTGTATTTAGTTCGTCCTGTATTAATTCATAAAAAATATTAGAGACGTACCAATTTTTATTTTACATAAGCAAAAAATAACGAAGATACGTTGAGTCGAAATGTCGTGACGTCACATGCAGGTACAGTTTTTACATGCACATTATGACGTTGCGAGCCCCCACTACTAAACTTTAATACACTTTATCCAAGTATATTTTCATTAATGTGTAAAAACAAAATATACGTGTATATTATTTTTTGTTATCAAATTGACCGACTAAATAAAATTTAGAAAAAACAAATAGGCAAATAGCCTATTCCCGCAAGAACTCCGAAATTAACGCGGGTGAAACCGCGATAGACAGCTAGTAAAAAATAAATCACATTAAGTGAACCCACGTGCATAATACATATATGCTAAAATTATTAACAGTAGACAGTAGTTTCAGTAGACACAAATTGACACAATCAACAATCGTGACACGCACAAAAGTTTGTTGGCGGGTGGAAGCCGTATCGAGTGCACGCCGCCTGTCGCGTTCGTTATTCCAGTCACCATTCCGCTCAGCAGCCATTTTGTTTACTCTGAGCAAGAAACTGGTTCTCAAAGGACAACCGTGTACTCTACTATCTAGAGGAACCAATTTTATACAACGTCGCCTTTTCAAATATTATCTAAATCTAGACATAGGTATATATAAAATTGAAGTGTCTGTTTGTAATTTCAAATTAACAGCTTTTCACTAAATGCATATGAAATCTAACATAAAAAAAAATTAAAATTTTTCTCTGTCTGTCTGTTTGTTCCGGGTTATCTCTGAAACCGCTGAACCGATTTTAACGGGACTTTCACTGACTGGCTGAGGTTACAAGGAGTAACTTAGGCTACTTTTTATCCCGAATTTCCCGCGGGATCCCTGAAATTAACGCGAGTGAAACGGCGGAGCACAGCTAGTTATTAATAAAACATTGTATTTGGCAAAATTAATGCTATAGACGATATAGATAAAAAAGAATGACGCGCAAAAAATCAATTCGCGTATCCACATAATTATGACGATGCACCGAATGTTTGTCGACTTAATAAAGAAATGGCTGAAGTGGCGTCGGCCATTTATTAATTGAAGCATGACTTAGTGGATTACAGTGTCGAATGTGGGGTGAAGGCATTATAATCATAAAGACATATATATATGCAACTTATATGCAACTTATACGAAGTTGCATCAGTTACATTACAAAGATTGCTTCTTAAAATATAAGAAAGAAATAGGTCGATAATTATGAGTATCTAACTCAAAGAAATTAAAACGAATTTGTATACGTATTTGGTCTGAGCTAGGTAGAAATTTATCAAACGACTGGTATGTCAGGTGTCACGGGTTCGGCCCCCAAATCAGGGTAAACATTCATCTGATAGTAGTTACCTACTATCTGTGTATCTTATAAATGTAGATACTAGCTGCTCTCCGCGGTTTCACCCGCGTTAATTTCGCACTTCTTGCGCAAATTCCGGAACAAAAGTAGGTACTCTTTATTATTCTTCTCTATTTTATTTCATGATGATCAGTTGAGTAGTAGAGGCGTGAAAGCGTAACAAATAAACGAGCAAATAAACTCATTCATTCACTATAGTAAAGATTCACAAAAAAGGGGATTTTAGTAAGAATTTATAACAGTTGTGTGTTAGTTGTAGTCAGTGGTATCCATAGCATAAACTTTGCTTAGTTTGAGACCAGTGGCGCGGTGTGGTAATGTCCAAGCAATGAGCATTGCCATTGCTGTATTTGGTAAAATACAAAGTTATCAAACGTTTAAAAATAGAAATTTCAATAAATGTGAAAGTTTGTGATGATGTTTGGAATTAGATATTTATTTTTCGGTCACACATAAACGGTTGAACGAATGTGGAAGGCCCGCTGAATATTTTCTGGATTTTAAGTAACTTTAAGAAAACCTTTATGACACAATTTCAAAACATTTCACAACGACAAAATATTATAGTCGTTAATCGAACGGTGCGAGTGATAATACATTAATAGCGTTGTCTTTTTATCAGAAGCGACGAGGCAAGCCAAGCCAATACATAACAGCTAGTCATAGCTAGTGCAGTGGAGAGCTCCACCGCCACCGCCCGTCTGGTTCGCATCGATGGAACACTTATTACATCGATGGACCACAACCCAGACAGACGACACTTCTGACAGCTGAAACCGTCAACAAACCGGGAGCGTTCACCGACTTCACCGAACACGCTCAGCACTCGGCCAAACCAAACCAACCATTCACGTAGACGACGAATCGCCGCCAACACGTGGCCGACTACCTAATATTAGAGCGCGAATATTTACTTTTACGATACACTCTCGCGTTACAACTGTGTCAAACAACACGCCGGTGTATAATCAAATGTGCCGATCTCGTTACTAACAAAATCCAAACATAAATGTGTATCAAAAAATTACGTGTCAATGTGAAAATCTACAATGATTATACGCCGAAAGTGGAGGGAATATGTAGCAGCACTCAGCGGTCAGTATCTATGTTGAATTATTATTTTTATTTGTAATTAATTTGTGCGCATGGTAACACAGAAACCGGCGTTCTGTCACTCCTTCACCGTGTGTACTCACTATAGATTGTGTAACACGACGTTGTATACTACGATAAACAATATCAGATCAAAATTTTTAATTAAAAGTGTTCATTAATTTTTTTATTCAATAGAAAACTTCCCAATCATGTTTATTCTATCCCATGATTAATTATTCTACCTACACATAAGTATATTTTTACAATCGTAAATTTTAGTGTTAACTGTAGGTACCTACCTATAGCTATCAACAATAATACCTAATGAGGTTTCCTAAGCATAGGTATCAGGTGGCATTAATTAATTCAATAGATTTTGCTTATTTTTATTAATCTATTGATTAATCAATTAGACATTAATGAAACTTGATATCACTGACTGCTACTCCTGCACTGTTACGAACAAGATTCCAAAATCAAATTACAAGGATGGATGAACTCTATGGACGAAAAATCATTTGTTTTGTTTATTACCTAATTATTTTAGTTTAGTCAAACTGTATTTTCATTGTTTTACCCACAGTGATAAAAAAAAATAACTACGTTTATATCAATAGTTTTACCAATAAAATAATATCCTACCTGACTGATAGATTGCATAACCCAAACAAAACGCAATCCTAATATTATAAAATCGAATGTATGCTTGTTTGTAGTTACCCTTTTAAACTGAATTTCCACAGAATTTCTGCAATTAACGCGGGTGAAACCGCGGCCAACAGCTAGTATGGTCATACAAATGTAGGTTGATACACAGTCTAGTCAAGCTCTAAGAAAGTTTTTGGAATATTTCAACCTTTAGGGGGATGAAAAAGATTAATCCTGGGTGAAACTTTCTAATAAAACAATAATAAATTATTTTATTGGTCTACCAATTTATCAAATAGTTGACTATTTTACGGAGTACCTACTTATGCAAATGATACTTACCTATTTATTATAAATACCTACTATTATACAGGTTGTAAGGTTAAACGACGGCCGTATGTAGGAGGATACTCGATTCTGGTCTCAAATATCTAAAAAACATTATATTAATATTTATTAGACTAAATTAACCATAAAAAATCGTTTATGAAAATGGGGGGCTGAGTTGTTAGTGCTCATATAGGGTTGTTCAACGCTCTTTTGTTTTGTATTGCCGCTGACGCGCCGATGAATCAATATAAAGGTCGTTCACCCGCGTAAACTAACTTTCTTTGTTAAAGTTTTGTCTGTGATTTATCAGTGTTTTTTAATATAAATGTATTTTTATTAGCTACATATCAACTATTGAGAGTTTAAATATATTCCTCGTTTAGAATTTCATCCTGTATATTTTATTAAATTAGGTAGGTATTTGGTAAATTAATAGTAGATAGGCACCTACGTACATAGATATTCATAAAGATTGAATTTACTTTAAACATACTAACAAGTGTAATATACTATGATACCAACCCAATCTTTATGTATTTAGACATTTAGAGATAATAATCTAGAGAAGCTTATAGGTTTAACAATAATAATAACTTTAAAAACTTATCTATTTTTTTTCTTTGTTTATTTGTTTGGCTTATTGTTAGTGATATTTTCAGTTCTGAAGTATTATTTAGTGTTGTCGGTCCTGTGGGTCGATTATTTTAGTAATCAAATACATCCTTATCTGTAGGTACATATTATATAATAATAATAATGCTTGGACGTTAGATCGTATAGCCATCTTATTGCCCATACCACCCTTAATTCCATTTCATTTTTTCGTAATTACACTAAATGACTACAATGGAATTCATACAGTAGATACCTTCCTTCCATATCTCATTTATAGGCTGTTACAAAAAGGTGTAGTCATATTTTACAATTGTGTTCACGTTATCATCTGCAATAAATTGACGAAATATGATGAAGTAACGGAACCAGTAAGATGAAATAAACTACCCTCAAAGCAAGATTTGCCTTTACTAACTTTTTGGTAAAACACCTAAATGATGATAAATTGAAAGAAATAAAGAAGAAAGAAAAGTCATGTGACATGTTTATTTTGTTGTTGAAGTAGCCGTTAAATTTTTTTTACTTCCCGTTGTGAAATTATAGTGTAAAGTTTTTGGGATAAACACCACGGTCAACATATTGTAAACATTACCAGCTCACGATCTTAACATTTGACTACACCTTTCTGCAACACTGTATATAGTGCCAAATTACCAATATACACACGGATAGAAGGACAAGGCCGAAATTGTAAGTAGGTAAACCGTTTTTGCGATTTGACTCCGGAGTCCTAAAAAATAGTTTGTCTATCATTTAGAACTATTAAGTACGTGTAAGTCAACCAATAATAAAGTCAACCATTAAAGAATTTATGCTGTGAGTAGGTACGCTAAAAGTCTTAATAAGCTACGCTATAAGTCTATGAAATTATGATTAACACTTTGAACTGTTAATAAAAATGGTCATTATAATTCATAGTCTAAGTAGATACTAATTGTTACCACAGATATTCTTAACACTACTTTAAACTACTCACACTAAAATTAATAGCACATTATTTGAGTAGCTTCATACACAAACTTTACAACTAATTCATAGGATGTATTTATTAAGCAATATTCAAAATGGATACGCTCTCAAGATATTTTGTGTCTCTCTCATTGCGTTGGAAAATTAAGTACAGAAACAAAAAATTCAGAGCGTACTCGTATCAAATTTGAGAAGAACTTATTATCCAGACATTACACACTGTACACAGCCTAGAAAAACCCATTTTACTCGGCTGCCTACTAAAGGATTCAGTTTAGTTCCTTTTTACGATGCATGATGTGACAAGTACGATATTATGTTCAAAAAACTAGCGATTTCACCCTCAGCAATTTCGCAGCTGCCGCGGGAATTCCGGCACAAAAACTACCCTATATCTTTTTCGATACCCCTGAAAAAATTTGTGTAAAAATTTCGTGGTAATTTTTTGGGCTGTTAAGGCGTGAAAGCGTAACAAACAAACAAAAAAACTCACTTTCGCATTTATATTAGTAATGATTCATGGGGTCTATAACCTTGTAGAACCTAGGTATAGAAAACATTTGTTTTTTTTTTAAGCTCCGATGTTTGCATATCACTATCAATGAGGTTGAATTAAATCCCGGTTAACATGCACAGATAAAAAAATAATAATAATCAGATAAAAATTCGTATAAATCATTGATGAACGGAAATTAATGGCTTGTTAAAGAATATACCATACCTATCTGTACGATCAATTGCATATAGGAGCATTTAAAAGGTCATGTAATATGAACTCATAGATAAACATGACGGAGAAGTGATTACATATTGATTTATTCTTTACTTCTAAAAAACTTTTTTTCCTGTAAGAATCACACCGTCGAAAAAACCTGCAGTGTTCATGGTCTCTAACTCTCTTTTTTATAGGATACAGTTATAACATTAAAAGTTAAGTCAGTTTTATAGTATCACTTAATTATGAGAAACCGTCTCATCTATAAAATGTCAATCTACGTTTGATGCCAGCTTTGTATAGAATAATATTAAAATTTTAATTATAGCTTTTTTGTTAGTCAGTAATCAGTTTTTACGCCCCTAAAAGATGCTAATGATATAAAAAAATAGCTAAAATCAGTATACCTACATGGATAAAGGGATCATTGTGGACGAAAAATCCAAATAAATCCCCAGTGGATCCACCGCGATTTGACCGCGATTAGGGGATCCATGTGGATAAAAAATTCAAATCTGTGATTGTGATGGATAATGATGATAGTTGATACACATACTTTATAGATAATAATTTAATCAATACTTTGAAAAATTACGCAAAAACGGGTCTCTCTACAAAGTACCAAACATACTTACCTACTATTTTTGACTAGATATATCTAGAAAGAAAATCCGCGTACCATTAGCAGAAAAAGTATTAATTCAGCTCGTCATGTCGTTACACTTTTTCCCTAACGCGATGCTATTTAATTTAGCGCTGTCACTGAAGGCCGGGGCGGGGCCGGGTGAGGTGGGGCAGATAATGTTTTCCCACGAAAAAGCTGACGCAGCCATCACGTCACGTCGCTTCATTAGAGACTGGGGGGCAGGGGCCTATCGGAGTGGCCCGCATTCACCTTCACTCACTCAGATGTTGACGACTCAAATGACGACGAAACATCTTTGATCTTTGATTATTATTATTCCCAATTCCTAAATTGAGTTTGAGTAGAATATTTTTCTTGCGTTCATATATAAATTCAAACGAAATTAAAATTTATACGAAAAAAGACGTCAAAGTGAGTTGGTAATTTTAATTTGTGTCTGACGCAAATGATATGTACATAATAAAATTACATTAACTTGTTTTTAACGCGTAGATAGACCACTCGATTTAGCATGTGATATAGGTATATAGTTAGGTATAATAGATAGTATTAATTTTCTGATTTCTGAATTAATACGTGTAAGATACTATGAACTGTTTATAATTCCAATCATAACTAAATTTAGGTGAAAATACTTAAAAAGTATACGACTTGTATTAAGCTGAAATAACATCTACAGACTTAAACTGCGCATCCAATGTCGGTGACACGCAATCAACAAAAGGGCCTAGAACTAATATAGTATTAAATTATCTGAGGCTTGTGGCTTACAGGTTATATATTATACTAGCTGTGCCCCGTGGTTTTACCAATGTTAATTTGAGGAAAAATAACCTACATAAATAATTCCACAGCTAACCGTTAACGCAGCGTACTCAAAGGAAGCTCTGAAAAGGAATATTTTTACCGTTTTAGCAACATTTTTTATTGCTGCTCTGCTCCTTTTAATCTTATAGTGATAATATAGCGACTATATTATCACGCTAAGGCTATATTATAGCCTATAGCCTTCTTCGATAAATGGGCTATCTAACACTGAAACAATTTTTCAAATCAGACCAGTTGATCCTGAAATAAGCGCGTTCAAGCAAACAAACTCTTCAGCTCTATAATATTAGTATAGACTAGCTGTTCCCCCGCGGTTTCACTCGCGGTAATTTTGGAGTTCCCTCGGAAATTCAGGAATAAGAAGTATCATATGACACTCAGGAACACTGTAAAATTCCATCGGTAAAAGAATTTTCAAAATCGGTTCAGTAGATCCCGAGATTACCCCTACAACCTCGCAAACTCACAAACTTTACCTCTTTATAATATCAGTAAATATAGATTGTTTCATAAAATAGAATATCAGCTGATAGCTACCTACGGCCGATGTAGTGAAGGTCGAAGATCAGATAAAAAAACAATAAATAGGGCCAGGGTTTTCAAGTAGGGCCTATACCGCGTATTTAATCGTTCTATAAAGGGACGAATATGTTTTATTTGTCTTATAAATTCAACAAATTACGCTTTATTATACGTATATACAAACATATTTAACATACAAATTGGCTTAAGTTTGTTCTGCGTTGTATCTACTGCTGAGCATTCGTTCTCACAGAAATAAAAAAAAAAACTAAATGAATATATATCTATACATATAAAATGCTTTGTCCTTAATGACTGATGGATCAACGCACAGCCTGATCGTAGAGAACTGAAACTTGGAGGGTGTGTTCTTTGTATGACGTAAGCATCCGATAAGAAAGTATTTTTGAAAATTTAACAACTAAGGGTATGAAAAGAGGTTGCAAAGTTTGTATGGAACAATTCCACGGGAACTTCGAAATTATCGCGGGTGAAACTGCGCGGGACAGCTAGTACATATATAAAAATGAATCCCTATTTCCCTTGGTCACGGCATCATGTGTGAATGGCTGGATCAATTTCGCTAATTTTTTTTTATGTGTGTTATTGTTAAGAGAAGAAGAATATGAAAGAATTTTGCAGTTCCTGCGGGAATTCCGAAATTCACGCGTGTGAATCTCCGAAACGGTTGGACGGTTTTTGACGGGACTTTCACTGCTAATTAGCTGACGTTATAAAGAGTAAATGAGGCTACTTTGTACTTTCTGCGGGAATTCCGAAACTCACACGGATGAAACCGCGGAGCACGGCTACTAACAATATAAAAATATTATAGATATGCATAAAAAGTAAATATTATGAATAATATATAATCCTACTAATATTATAAATGTGAAAGTGTGGTTGTTTGGATGTTTAGATGTTTGGATGTTTGTTACTCAATTACGCAAAAACGGCTGAACGGATTTGGATGAAATTTGGCATGCACGTTGTCAGGAGTACAGAGAAGGACATAGGATAATTTTTATTCCGGAATTTAAGCAGGAACTCCGAAATTACCGCGGGTGAAACCGCGGGGTACAGCTAGTATCTAATATATTTTCAATTAATGAACAGATAAATACCTACTTATCATTCGTCCTGTCACGTTCGCTGCGTGGCCATTTTCAACAAAATATCAACCAGTGCGTTTGAGACATAAAAGAACTCACAAGCAACCTTTACATCCGTGCGTTTGAGACCTAATCTATCCCTGTAGTAAAAACTGTTACTCTTCTGTGCGTTAGGGATCTAATCGATACCCAATTTTTTTATCATATTATTGAGTCAAACTTTTAGTAAGAACAAAGTTTGTATATTTGTCTTAGTCATACTCAAAAAAATTTCAAAGTTATTGCCTTCCGCACAGAGGAGTAACACGATTTTGGGCACCGCACTGAGTGAAAAGTCCCCTTAGAGATTTCGGCCCCTAACGCAGTTGACGAATAACGAGATCCTTAATACTTACATAATATGTAAGTACTAAGTATATCTACCTAATATGTAAATGTATTTAAATTTATATTAAGACTGGTGTACCAAGGTATTTTATTAGTATATGATCATGTTTTTTTTGTTATTCTCGTATTAAATAAATACAAAAAGGTAAATTACATAGCAATGATGTTATACAAATACACTGCGAATTTCTAAACATGCAAACTTTGCATAGTTTTCTTTGCATAAGACGTGAACAATGATTTCTATGTTTTCATTCAAAACAACACTTAATACAATGCTAACATATAGTAATAACATCATCATGTTTAACAGTGTTTAAAACGTAATTTATTCTACACTAGATTTCCTTGTATAAGATAATGTAAGGAAAACAAACGAGGAGTACAATTCTATTTCTAAAGTTAGTTCCTCAAAGGCACGATACCTACTACTAGCTAATAAAAGGAGTATACAAAACACGATACATGTAAAGTAAACGACAAATTCTACACCAATATTAGGTACACCACCACACAGATCTGGGGGGCCATTATGTGACTTATTGCAATCATTTTTCAATCAAAAACATGGCGGTTTTGCGACTACAATATCCACGTTTTGACACCTACAATATCTAGCAATCAAACAAAATAAACATACTTCAAAATTTGAAGCTGTCTAAACATAGTTAATTAATCACAAAATAGCTATTTTCTAATTGAAACTGAAATATAAATGTAACAAAAGTTACGTAATTGCCCTAAAGATACGAGTATACTTTATCCCAACTAAGGTTTTGTGTCATGGTAACCAAGCAAATGAAGTGATATATCCGTACATACCTTTTCGTATAATTTATATCGGTATGGCTTATTTATCTAATTAGAACGTATAAATAATAATTTTAAAAACGCCATTTTACCCGGTGTATTTTTTTTCCTTCCGAATTTTATGTACCTTTATGTATAAACGTGTAATCTTCATATACAACCTCAACTTCTACGTACCTATTCAAGTGGGCTATACAAATATTAAAACAGGCACATGAAGGAATAGGAGATCGCTATCCACGTCTTTGTATCAGTTTATTGGTCTAAACTATAGAGTAGATTTTGAAGCAGTTTTTACTATAATTTACAGATTTCAAGTAGAGTATAGTATATATACATATTTGTACATATTTGTTTTTTAAATATTTGAAACGAGAATCAAATACTTTTTCTTCTTCCATTAATTACTCTATTAACGTTATACCTATTTTTTTCCTGATTTGTACGTTTAATGAAATAATGGAAAAACAGCTTTTATTGTTTTGCTACTGATGGAAACAATCTAGATGTCGATAGTTATCGATCAGAAGTAGACTGCATGGCAGAACAGTTACTGAAACAAGATAGAAAACTCTTTTGTGTTATGAAAGTAATTTAATAGTACATTGTTATCCAAGGGGTGAAAGTAACTCATTTAGTGCCGAGACGGGGTTTGGCGCCCGAGCGTAGCGAGGGCGCCAATAGTTCGAGGCACTAAATAAGTTACTTTCTCCCGAGGGTAACACTGTGCTTTTCATTACGAATGCAAGGAAAGTCAAAATAAAAATAGGAATTAGCTAAAGAAAAAATGAGTGAAGATCGGATAGTCGCTTGACACTTTCCCACCTATTTCTTTTTCTTTGGCCGGCTAGCTATTCAGCCAGTATTTTTTATTTACATTGTGGCGACCTAAAAAAAAATATTTTCTAAATTATTAAGTATTAATTAAAGAAAATAAAAAAAATATAAATAGGAATTAGCTTAAGAAAAAGTGAGTGAATTTTATTTTAATTAATACCTACTTAAACTTTACGTTATTTCAATTTTACATCGCGCTGGCTGTATAGAAAGTTGAAACATGGTTCAATAGAAATGTGAAAATAGACCTAGTTTTTTTTTAATAATTTGACAGTTGTCAGTTGAATGTGATTCTCCCTAGGGCTGAAAAGGGCTACTTTCAACCCGCTTCTCAGGCAACTTCAGACCTACTTTCCGAGCATGAGTAATGAAATAGTACATTGTTATCCTAGGGGTGAAAGTAACTTATTTAGTGCCGAGACGGGGTTTGGCGCCCGAGCGTAGCGAGGGCGCCAATAGATCGAGGGACTAAATAAGTCTTTCTCCCGAGGATAACACTGTGCTTTTCATTACGAATGCAAGGAAAGTCAAAATAAAAATAGGAATTAGCTAAAGAAAAAATGAGTGAAGATCGGATAGTCGCTTGACACTTTCCCACCTATTTCTTTTTCTTTGGCCGGCTAGCTATTCAGCCAGTATTTTTTATTTACATTGTGGCGACCTAAAAAAAATATTTTCTTTAATTATTAAGTATTAATTAAAGAAAATAAAAAAATATAAATAGGAATTAGCTTAAAAAAAGGGAGTGAATTTTATTTTAATTAATACCTACTTAAACTTTACGTTATTTTAATTTTACATCGCGCTGGCTGTATAGAAAGTTGAAACATGGTTCAATAGAAATGTGAAAATAGACCTAGTTTTTTTTTAATAATTTGACAGGTGTCAGTTGAAAGCGATTCTCCCTAGGGCTGAAAAGGGTTACTTTCAACCCGCTTCTCAGGCAACTTCAGACCTACTTTCCGAGTATGAGTAATGAAAAAGAATTTACCTGCAACCGATTGATGACAAGGAAATGATCTGATTAGATGATAAATACTTCTGCAAACGCGTGTCATAATTTCTTATTTGGCGTTTTCCAGCGACTCTGATCACGGCGGCGGCGGGCACCACTGTAGGATGGACTTCGCCAACGCTGCCAATACTCCAAGCATCCAACTCACCCATACTCATCTCGCCGGACGAGAGCTCATGGATCGCATCCATTATGATCCTATTCTCAGGTTTGCTTGTCCCTATTTAGGCATTAAATTTATTATTAAAATAAGTATACTAGCTGTTTCATCAACGGTGTCCTTTTTTACCTCCTATTAGTAAAAGATTTTTTCATAATTGATTCAGTAGTTTCAGAGATTACCCTAGCTCTAGCCCTACAAGAAACCAACCACTTTATCTCTTTATTATATTGTTTTCATGAAGTAACACTTCTAGCTACTTCTTGGGGATTCGTTCATCAGGAAAGAATATGTCACGCGAAATTTAAAAGAACTTATGTGTAAGAAATAATGTGGATGATCAATCATAAATAAGAAAGAGACTCCATCCGGATATTGGTACTAGTTTCACATATTCTAAGAAATCACATTTAAAAATCGATAGAAAATGTAAAATATTGTATTTATTACTTTTAGCTAATATAACTACTTTTGCAGCAGTTAACGTGACAGTAAAAAGTATATACGACAACCGCTTTTTAGTGGTTTTCATATCTACTATAATGATAATAAGTACTTATAGTTACAATTAAATATTGAAACCTACCGACAAGTGTACAGAAGCTATAACTTTCAATTTTTTCATGTCATTATCCAACAATAAGTCATTAGGTACCTACTCGAAAAACTTATTAAATGGATGTTCAAAATTATTTGCGCCACAAATACCGAGTGTTGTAACTTGTTCGTTTATTGACTTCTTATCTAGTGGTAAGAGGATCGTATATAAATATGTAATTACGCATAAATATTTACTCCTGACTGAAGTTTCGTGTCATATCATCACAAGTGAACCCGTCCATTGAACTACTTTTTATTGATTCACATGCCGAGCACATTTGCCAAGTTTACTTCTGACTATAACCCAAAAGAAAAAAGATCTAAGGATGCACTTTTGCTACTTTGATCTCAAACAGTAGCCTAATAGGATAAACAGAAAAAATTTATCGATTGACATGTACATTATTTATTTTCTGTGTCTTCCTGTTCCGCAGGTGTTTAAATTCAGATTCTATGCTGCATAGAGATAACATTATTTCTTTTTTTATTTTTTCAGCTGTGAGCCCCATACCAACATCATATTTCGCAGACAAGATCGGTACGAAGAGGACACTACTGCTTGCTGCTTTCCCATACATAGTGGGATGGTTGCTCGTGATGTTTGCTACCAATGTAACCACAATATACGCGTCCCGCCTCATCTCAGGTCTAGGGTACGGCATCGCATACACCGCAGCCCCGATGTACCTCGGTGAGATCGCATCAGATCAAGTTCGAGGAGCAATGGCGACTCTTATTACTGTCATGTCTAAGGTGAATATTAGTTCATACAGTTATAGCTAAGATAAACCTTCTATAGGTGACTAAGAATATTAATAATAAGACTAGTTGTTCCCCACTGTTTCACACGCATTACTTTCAGATAAAGTACTCTATGTCTTTTTATGTACCCTTGACAATGTGTATGCAAAATTTCATGATGATCGATTGAGTAGTTAAGGTGTGAAAGCGTAATAAATAAACAAATTCACATTCGCATTTATTAGTTACGATTTTTATAGGAATTTTGTATTTAATAAGATGAATAGGTATAGTGTCTGAGTAAAAGTTTCTTTTTGAAATAATAACAGCTATATTTTTTCTCAATTCCAGTTTGGTATCCTGTCTCAGTATTGCATTGGGCCGTACGTATCCATGTTTTTCTTAGCCAGTTTCAACTTAACGATACCGATAGTTTTTCTGATGACATTCAGTACGATGCCAGAGTCACCATACTATTATTTAAAATCAGGTGATCCCGATAAAGCAGACAGATCTCTGAAGAAACTTCGTGGGAAAGAGTACTTAAGAGAAGAGTTAGAGAGTATGACACATTTAGTTAAGGAAAATATGAAAGAGAACAGTCGCTGGCGAGATTTGATTACAGTGGGAGGAAATAAAAGAGGCCTTATTATACTGTTGGGAATTTACTTCACCCAACAGTTTTGCGGCAGCACTGCAATCATATCGTACGCACAACAAATTTTCGGAGCAGCTGGAGGCGATTTGGGACCTAAAGTGTCTTGCATATTATTCGGCACTGTGCAGCTACTAACTTCCGCAATTTCATCACAACTGGTAGACAGGGTGGGAAGGAAGCCTTTACTGCTTATATCGTCGTGCGGCGTGGGCATAGCCAATATTATTATAGGAACATATTTTTTTATTAAGGAAAAAAACAGTGATTACGTAGTTAGTGTTCAATTCATTCCTATTGTTGTGATACCAATATTTATATTTTCTTATACCATAGGCTTAGCCACAGTGCCTTTTGCTATAACGTCGGAGATATTTCCGACTAATATCAAATCTAAAGCCACCTGTGTTATACAAATTTTTGTGGCGCTAATGACATTTGCGGTGACGAAGTTGTATCAAGTGGTCGAATATAATTTCGGCATATACTTTGCATTCTGGGGCTTCGGCATACTGTCAATAGCAGGTATCATATTCATTAAAATATTACTTCCGGAAACTAAAGGACAATCATTTGCTGTTATACAACGAAAATTGTATGCTAATAAAAATGTCATATACGAGAAAGGAGATGATAATATATCTAGTGTAAGAATCGTTATTTGAAAAGAATACGCTTTTAATTATTATGTAACATACCTAATGTTATGTCGATTTGTTTTTTTCATTTTGAAGAAAATAACCTTATTTTCTTTATGCCTCCTAATCTTTAAAGCCCAGTAGGTCACAACGACGCGCGACGCAGTAAATCCTCATTTTTAGCATCGTCGACTGCCCGACTATTATGTTCGCGCGCAACTTATCTTGCACACGATGCTATGACAACTAGACGTTGTTAGGTGACTAGATGTGTGGAAATACTTTTCCATCCAGTCATAAGCAAAAGTAAAGCTTCGAATGTCTCATTACCTCACTGAGCCCGCCCCTGCTTTAAGTTTAGTATTATATTATGTCTAATGGTCTTATAGTGACTGTCAGAGTTCGCTGTTTAGAACAATCCTTTATTTTAAGTTTTGGCTAATTTTAAGCATCACATAGTTAGGTATTTTAAAAGCATAAGCTGATGCCCCGTAACTTACCCTTTATTTTTATATTAAAAATTAACTTTGTGTAAACTTCAGTAGTATAAGATATAAAACGCGTATATTTACTTTTGATAACAAATACATCTAATCAAAATATAACACCTGTAAAAAATTATGCAAAACTTTACATAAAGTAGTTAACTATAATTAACTATAAATATTGATTCTTATATTACGATCGATTGTCATCTCCAATGCTAAAATAAGAAGAAAACATCTGCATTTGAATCATGCGCCTAATATAGTTTGTTTACATGAATCAAGGAAAGTTTACGACAAAATTAAACATTATTTGTATTTGAAACACAAAATGTTTGCTTGTTACGTCACTATCAAGCTTCACTATGTGAATTTTTCGGTTAAATTTTAATTTAGGTAATATTTTTATGTTAGCTGTCCGTTCACCCGAAGGCTACAGTCCAGTTAAAGTATAAAATTTAACTGCTTATTTAAATCACACGTTCAAAACGCTAGGTGTGCGCTAGTCGTTTAAAGGCCATATTTTATTATTCATATTTCACAAAAAAGACACAATTGGTGGATATAATGTGATATGTATACATATAAATAAAATCATTATAAAAAAAAAATATGGTGTTTGTGTTTAAGATAGTAAAATATCAATTGTAGGAGTACGACTCCAAAGCACCAATTGTTATCGCAGAATTATTACTACCTACTGCGCCATTACTACGCAGAACTGTTGTGCTTTCTTTGCAGTTATGATCAAAACGCCTCTTTCGTTATCCTAAACAAAGCAACATTTCGCTTTATAAATAAGACCAGGTACTTAAGTTTATTTTAATAGTAAATATGACTGAAGTTTCTATTAGGTTATTTTTATTAACAACCTAATTTTATTGTATCTATCATAAGTTTCAAATATTTTACTTAATTTACGATTCTAAGAGTACAATTTTATGATACTACTTACAAATCTCACGAAATATACACAATTTAGTTCGTAAAATCCACTACTTCATAACAACCACCTTCCTTACCTACTTCTAAAAGGGAGGTTTTTTAATCTGTCCCATTCCTTGTGCGTCATTAGTTCATATTTCCGTCACATTAGATGATTTTTTTATGAAAAAGGTACTATCTCAAATTGAAGTTCAGATAAAAATCTTATTATCTTTGTATAAAAGCAGAAACTGACCGACTGATTGATCAACGCACAGCTGCAATCACTGGGTCTAGTAACATGAAATTTTGCACAAATATTCCTTAAGTGACGTAGGTGTGCAAAGGGAATTTATTTTTAAAAATTCAACCCCTAAGGGGGTTGAAAATGGTTTGCAAAGTTTTGGACTTCCCATGGAAGTGTTTGGAATAATTCCGCAGGAACTCCGAAATTATCGCGGGCGAAACCACGCGGGATAGCAAGTATATTATGAAAAACACACATAGAGCAGGTGTAGCATCAAATGGCTTATACTAATACTATTGTATTTATGTGTCTAGTCCTAAAAAAGTTTTCGTGGAGCGAAAACCACGAGATCGTAATTTAAGATTTTTAAATAGCTATTTGCAGTGCATCCAACCACTATCCACGATTTTGTATAATATACTGCCTAATACCTACTGATAATTTAATGATTCAAAAAATGGATATTGACTCAACAAAAATTGCATGATTCCGCAGGTGAAAAGGGGTTTAGGGGGGTTTATGTGGAGTTATAAGCTTACTAAAAACTTTGCGTCTATTTCTTTTTAGATCGGATTCATCAATATTATTAGATTTACATAATATAATTATTAGATTCATCAATTATCTTGTATTTAAATGTAGTTGCCTGTATTTTCATATAAATCATGTACCTACTTATAATTTTATAATAACATTAACATTTTTGGGTACTTATTTACTTACACATAAATTAGTGACTAAGGAATTGTGTTTACCTACCAAATATAAAAGGTATTTGATTAAAAGAAATTGTTGCTGAATATACCATGAGTAGATAATAATATTTAGCTAACTTTATAACTGTGAAGTGTAATTAATTAAGTTATTAAGTTCATGCACTCACAAGGTGGGTAATATCTTTGTGATAATCATCATTCCGAATGTTCCAAAATCATACGGTGTTTCGTGCCATTTACATAATTAATGAGTAGAAAACTTCATTAGGTAAGTAATCATTTTTCAAATAGTGAAGTTTTTTTTTACAATTCACAATTATCAAATAAGTACCTACCTATATGCAGGTGATTTAAATATTAAGGTCTCTAAATGTTTTTCATACAAAAAACTAGACAATTCTACATATTTATATAAATTCAAATTTAGATATCTCTCTAATCGGGACTCTAATACCTAACTACATAATATAGCATATTTTTATAATAATTTTGTATATTTACATACAATATGTAATTATAAAATTCACAAGTATATTATTTATCATAGTTTTATAAATGAAATGCGAAGATCAAAATAATAATTAAAAATATTTTGTACTGTTATCCTATACTTTTTTATTCAGTAGATTTTATCCTCACTTGCATGAATTTCTGAATTCTCTCAACAACTCTTTGTACCGGAATAAAAAGTATAACATATCTACTATTATCTATATATACAAGGGATTCCCACCTATATATGTACTGACTCATCACGATATTATGTCTGGTCAGATGTCTCTAGGCCGTAGAGACTTGAAATTTGGTAGGAATATTCCTTTTGCCGAGTAGAGTTAGCTAAGAACGGATTTTACGAATACTTACCCTGAGATCCCTGAGACCCTATATCCCCAAAAAAGAAAATTCATTTTTCGTTTACAAAATGTGCCCACCTTCATACAGACGGAGATTTTAACTACAATGGCGTCTGCTGTTGTGGCGAGGTGGTCGTTAACAGTCTTTTTTATTTACTATATTCTGGATTATTATTTAGTTCCGTAGTAATTTGAGAAAATATTGTGTATTTTATTATTCTATTATTTTTATTTCTTAATTTAGTTTCATTATACCTATATTATAGTTTTATTACCTTGCCCCTCAAACCTAACTCCACGTCCGGTATTAACATCTCATACCACGTGAGGGGCGGACATTGGCAAACGAAATGACAGAGTCAATGACCAACGGAGCAATTATAATTATTATTATTATTATAATTATTATTATAATATAATGAATAATTATTATATTATTATTTTTATTTCTTAATTTAGTTTCATCATATTATATTAGTATTGTATTATAAGTAGTGTATTACAGAACTTACGGTATTAATATTGTATATAAGTACTTATATGAAATGTTTACTTGAGTAATAATAATTATTTACTTGTATTTTTTCAACAGATCTTTTAAATTTTTATGTTTAGTTTGTGTATTTACATTTATAACAAACGATATGTTTGAGTATCACTTTTGCCTATTCGTTTGTTACCTACCCCGTCCGTGCGTGACAACGGGCTGCCAACTGAAAACCAGCGTTAGGTGTACCTGCACCTAGCTAATGCTGAGTTGGTGACCCTTTCGGCAGAGCATGCAAGAGATATTGTCTTCTTTAGATTAAGCACTGTTTTGTTAATGTTTGTCTCTTTTTCTTGTGTGTTGTGCTGAAATAAATGAATTTTCTTTCTTTCTTTCTTCTAGAAAAGAATGAAACCTGGGGGGCGGGGGAGTAGCTATAATATTTCATAATGGTTTGATGATTAAAGTAAATTATGTTTTCAGTGAGGTTTTCAGTTCACATCGCGCGATAATAGTAACTCCGATAACCGTCACGGGTGTGGTACCATGATGTAACTGAACTATACTTAACGCTAGGTAATACTATAAATTTTAAGGGTTTCTAGCGTTTCACCTGCGTGAATTTTAGCATTCCCTCAGGAACTCTCTGTAGTGGTGGCATAAAAAGTATTGTTACTGTAAATGTTACTTTAATACGTAAGTACAAAGTTTCATTTAAAACTGTCAAATAGTTTTTCGTGATGCGCGTCTAAACCGACAAACAGACAAATTATTGAAAAATTACCGAAATAGCCTCTGTTTGGTTATCCCACAAAACATTACAGATACACTAAGTCTAAAGTCAATAATTTTAAAGAAAACAAAAATAAACTATACCCGTATAAATTACACAAACAATTGATGGGATCACAGGATGGAAGTTCCTATAATAAACCTATACATAAAGAAAACAACATACATATTTTTAATTTTCTTAGTTCGATTTTGCCTGCAGTGTATAAAGAGTAGGTACCTACCTACCTATTCTAAATTAGCGTGAAGATAGAATTGCCACCAGTTTGTCACCCTATTAAATGCGTATAAAAAATGACGAGAGCAATACTTAGGTATACAAGACAACGCACACATTTACAAGTTTACCTATAAACATACACCGAGTTCACGTGTAGAGTCGATGATCGCATGTTCGCATGTTATGACTCCGATATTGTACATTAATAAACGTAGCAATTATAGGTAATACTGTGAGTAGGGACCTATATCTACACTATACAGTGGTGTGACAGGTTTATTGTGAAATCGGACATATTAAAATTCAGTATTTATTTTCAATCCACTTATTATATAGCATTCTTTCACACAAACATACACCTACATTTAAAACTCGTAAAACAAATCGTGAAAAATTTCTTTCATTTCCAATTATTTATTTTAATTTTTATATACAAATTAATATTTATATTATTATTGCATGATATCGAAAAATCTTTAGAAGTGGCATCATATTTTATCTTTCTTAAAAAAATTAGATAAGATTCTTAGTGAACAGTTTTTTACTAGCTTATTATCCTTATCAATACAAATTTAACCTCTGTGTAATATTCCACTGTAAACAAAGCCATCAAACAGTAATGGTAACCTATAAAATAGTACTTAAGGTGACTGGCTAAAAGATGGTTATCGTAAAACCCCCAAATGCTAGGTCAGAAACTCGAAATTTTGGTCGAAACTTTCTTCAAACACATAAAACATACGTAATTGGTCTGTGCTGCCACTGATCGGTTTTAATTCGGTGCCAAGCTCTTTTGTGTCTGCCCACTGTTCTGCTCACGATGAGCTGCCCCACACACGCTCACGCTCACATACTTGCAATGTGGCAGGCAGGAGTGGACCTAAGCCATCTACCCACTCCCTATTTGGCTTGCTATCGACTTCAAATCGATCAATGGTAACACCTTGTCCTTGGGTAACACAGACCAATAATAATATTACCTACGTGTTTTTGTCTTTTGGATTAAATTAGTATTTTGTTATTATTAGCTTGGTTCATCATGTTTGTATTTTTGGAAGTCGGTTTTAATATTTTTTTGTTAAAATTTTGTTTATTTCTCGCTTTTAAGTGAGTTGATTTGTAATTTATCTAATTGTAAGTTACAACAGCCTAATGTGAACTGCTCATCACTTTTCACAAAATATTGTTTTTCCCGATGCAGGGACGTAGTTAAATTGTTGATGAGTTCTCCTGGTACTTTACCATCAGTTATCATACTATACCATATGCGTTGTGACGAGCATAAATTGCTTAGAAACCATATTAAAGTAATCGTATCGAGCCCCGTGAAATACGTATTATTGAGTAGATCATCAGTAATCTTCATAATCAGTTCCATTTCCTTTAAATTTTGCTTTCCGGAAGCATAGAGCGATTTACTTAAACTAACACCCAAATCGCTATAGGTGTACCTGTAATATTTGATGAGTTCCCTCGATTTCTCCAACAATAGGACTAACTTGGAAATAGGTATACCCTTTCAAACTAAAAAAAAAATCCAAATCGGTCCAACCGTCTTCGATTAATTAGGTGAACATACCTATAAACCGTCAACCATCTATAAAGATAAATGTTTAAATGGGCAATCAACCCGGTGCTTGGAATATAACCCGATAAAAGCCTGCCATTGTCGAGTTTAAACTCGGGTTTAAACCGACGGGTCGGTGGGTATGCAAAGTTTAGACTTGTAGAAGGCCAGCCATTTTCGGGTTTGAACTCGGGTTTAAGCCCGAAAATGGCAGACTTTAATCTGATTTAATCCCAAGTACCGGGTTGATTGGCCATTTATAAACATACATGCATAGGTAGTCAACCAGGTGCTTGCAATGCCTGCCATTTTCACATCTATGCCATGTAGCGGTTAGCCGACCACAAAACCTCCTTTTTGGATATCGGTTAAAATAGTAAGCAAGAAAGAAACGGTTTGTTGGAAATTGGACCCTTAAGGGGTTGAACAGAAGGACCGCGGGAACAGCTATTGTTAGGTCGATACGTATACGTACGATACGTCGATACGTACGTACGATAGAGCCGGATATATACAAATGTTTATATATATTTGTAGAGGTAATGCAAGTCTCGGGGTTCATTAGAAGATAGCATTTAAACAAGTGTTAATATCTCTTCAATTTTGATCGTTGATTAAAACTAAACTATAATAGATATAATAATTTATTTCTTGATAATTTAGTACAGTAATTCTAGACGAAATTTTTTCAAAATTCATGCTGTGTCTTATTTTTAACCAACTTCCCAAAAAGGAGGAGTTTCTCAATTCGACGCGTATGTTTTTTTTTTATGTTTGTTACCTCATAACTTTAAACTGCGTGAACCGATTTTGATGATTCTTTTTTAATTCGAAAGCTGTTGCTTCCCGATTGGTCCTATTGTCATGAAATCAGGATCTGATCATGGGATCTTGGGTAAATCGAGAGAACTTTTTAAATATTATAGGCACTACCACTGATGGATTTGAAGTCGGTGACAAGTCTACGTACCACGAGCTCGTCGTGAGCGGAACAACCCAAGTGGGCAGACACAAGCGGGCTTGGCACCGAATTAAAACCGATCAATGGTAGCACAAACCAATAATAATATTACGAGTCTACTTTGTCTTTTGTATTAAATTGGTACCTATTTTATTTTGTTATTTTTTACTTTTTAGTACAGTGCATTTATGTGTTTTTTGGAAGTCGGTTTTAACTTTTTTGTTGATACTTTATGTAACTTAAATCGATGACGTTAAGATAGTATTTTTAGACGTATATTGATAGTAACAGACCAGAGTTCACAGGACAATGTAGTTTTTCAGAGGAGAATAATGCTATTAAATAGAAATCACGTTAATTAACTTTAAATAACTGCCTACACATTACATAATTATATGGATTAATTATACAGGGCTGATTAATTAGATCCATCCATACCGTGTAGAGGTCCATCAAGTTCTTTTTCCAGGTGCTTGCAGGGTTTTTTACGGTGAGCTGTGGGTGAGCCTTATTTTTGAAACCGTCTACACCGTTGTTAAACAATGACTCCAATTGTATCAACAAGAAGACAGTCATCGATTGTTTTAAGTCGCAGTTTCAATTAAATGTAAGGTAACTTTCCTTACATAACAAATGAAAAATGTTTTCGTTTTAAATATTCGGGCACAGGTTGACCACGTGTCATCTTACCGTTCAGTAAATTATACCTTTGATTTATATATTGATTTATACGAGGTATGAGTACTTACTAAATGAGAAATGTGTTCGTGTGTTTGTCCGCCTCTCACGTTGCATATGTCTCGGGACGTAATATTTCCTAAGAGTATATTTGCGACATTCATACGAGTGAAGCTGCGGTGAATAACTAGTTTTATTAATAAGAAAAACTTGAATGTATAGACTTATAAAAAGATAAATATAATCATTGATATCATTTGATTTTGAATACAAAACAAAACCTTACAAACGTCGCCACATCAATTAATATTCATAACATCTTTATCAGATACCTATCTAATGTCTCTACCACGTCTCTACAAATCATAATTATTTATTATTCCTATCAGTCGACGGCGGGCCACTGCTGGACAAGGGCCTCTATAAATACATATTATTTTTAGAATATCCTGACGAGAGAACTTTAAGTTTATTGCTATTGTATGCTTTGGCATCACAAAACGCCTAATCATTGGTGCTGTTAATAAGCGTCCTACTGAGATGGCTCTAACTTTTTTTTCTTTAACGGCCGAACCCGGTTTTTGATCAGTTTTTCTTAGCGTATGTATTAACTTTGGTCATTTCGCAGTCATTTTTTTTTTATTCATTCACAAGAAAAGTGGGTATGTAGATCGTACGTAGTTTATTTCGTGAAACATCCGGCACATACTACAATTATTATAATAATTATTATAATATTTACTTACAAAAAGCAATGACCCGTAAGTAACAACTAACAATTGACCTAACATAATATAACCGGCTATAAACTATTTTTCATTACTCATACTCGGAAAGTAAGTCTGAAGTTGCCTGAGAAGCGGGTTGAAAGTAACACTTTTCAGCCCTAGGGAGAATCGCTTTCAACTGACAGCTGGATACTGCAGAAACTCAAGTTTTTTTATGTCATAGGGGGCATACTTACTGGCCAGTAGCACACCTAATGGTTGATTTATGTAAAATAAAATTCACTCATTTTTTTCTTTAGCTAATTCCTATTTTTATTTTGACTTTCCTTGCATTCTTAATGAAAAGCACAGTTTTATCCTCGGGAGAAAGATTTATTTAGTTATTTACTTTCACCCCTAGGATAAAAATGTACTATTGCGCAAAGCAGGCTCCATCGTAGAAAACAAGTAGGTATACTAGTTTGACCTAGGCAAAACTATTGACTAAAATCGCGTTAGGCTTCAAAATATCTGGCAATATTTCATCAAAATCCTAGTACGTACGTCTATGAGTTGATTTATTTGTTGATTTTCTGACCACACACTGTATGAAGTACTACTATATTATCTAGATTCTAGACTAATATTTACAATCAAGTAACCAGAACTTACTTAGAGTCCTATATTACTTATCCAAGAATTAGTGCGAGTTATTTACAAACAATTCTGATGAAAACGTAGATTTCATGACGTCTCTGTCTCTGTATATAATGAAATGAAAGCTGTGTTAAGTATCTACACTATCGTGTTACGAGTACAATACTAAACTTATACAACCAGACATTAGACTTATGGTTAGTCTGTTTCTAGAATAATTTAGCTTAGACTTTAGAAGTAACTAGAAATCTGTTTTCCAAACGATTTTTATTGTACATTAGAAGTTTAGAGTTGTTGATTATTATAAGATTAGAGTACTAGAACATTACATTCGCTTATCGCTTAAAAATGGAAATAAGAGAAGAATAAAACTGTAGGATGTGGGAAGGAAGAGTCTTCCGGGCAGGGGCACGACAGTGCGCGAAGCTAATGTTTTAGCCAACGGTTTTCGTTGTATTTGTATCTTGTGCTCAAGATTAGTAACCTGAAAAAGCTATAAATATAGTTACATGCACCACCCATTAATTTATTTTTTTCCGATTCTTACAGCTTATTTATTCCATAAAGGGCATGAAGTCTTCAAGTAGGTATACGTTTGCTCGTTGGTTTAAAGTTCTCTTTGTATAACGTCATGTAACTAAATGGCAAAAAATGTAAAGCCAGTACCCACTGGCAGCATGCAAATTTGTTAAGATTTTTACATCTTCTAAATATCCTGATTAATATAACTAACTGTCAATCCTATCCTATTTGATGTATATCAAATAACCCGCCCCTGACCGTTCCCGGTGCAAAGGTGCCCATGAGGCTGGCCGCATTCCCGCGCTGAATAGCCATGGCCAACCTCTGCACCAGGAACGAGCCGGAACGGGAGTCACCGCATTGGTCTCTGATACGGTTCCCTAACTCGCGCACCAATGTCTTGGCGTCCGCGCCCCAGCTGCCGAGTGTCTCTACCGCGATTGGAACGAATTTATATTGCGGCTCCAATTCCGCGTATTTAAGCCGCTTTCTGCTGGCAGCATCTTCTGCGGCAGCTGCCGGGAAGAGGGTAGAGCGACCCAAGTGGCTGGCGGCTACTGTGCTGACGCAGGTAGCGTCCCAGATCAGGCACTTGCCGTTCCGCCATGGCACCAGAGTCACCCCATCTGGTCTCTTCCCGTCTGATCTACTTAGGCCCGGCGGCTCAAGCAAACAGGGGACATTAGCTGACACGAAGGCCCTGCGAATTATATCGTTCAGGGCATGGTGACGCGAGAACCTCCCTGCACTCCGGCGACAGCTCAGCGCGTGATGGCCATCGGCCTCCACCATAGAGCCACAGGTGCATCTGTGAGGTTCGCACACCTTGCAGCCCAGGCGAAGAGCCACCGCCACACGCAGGGAGCTGTCGTCCAGCATGGTGCCTAGGTGAGGAGACGGGAGTGCATGCAACCATGCCCCCGACTCAGGCTGTGCCACTGCCTTCAGTCTTGCCAAGTCTGCCCCCGTTGCTTCCTCCAGAATTCTTCCATGGGACAACTTCGCCACCACATCGTCCCAGGCCCGCTGTACATGAGGAGAAGCTGGGACAGCCGCCCCCTCACTGAGATCCGACCACGCCTCCAGAGCACGGGCCACAAAAGGTATGCTAACCCCATCACCGCTGTAACGAAGGATGATAGCGACGAGGTCCGCAACCCCATGCGCCGATGCCAAGAAAGCCGGCAAACTAACGTCGCCAACGCGCCGCACTCCGAGGCCCCCATAGCGGATGGGCTGGGCTGCCAAACTCCACTGCGCCTCCTCGAGACGCACATTGATTATGGCCTCGACTGTGGACTTCAATGTTCTGTCGAAGGAGGAAACCTCTTCAGGGCACAGCCAGGTAGGCGCAGTTCGGAGCAAGTACGTAACGGAGGGCAAGGCAAAGCACACACGCAGCAAAACCAGCGCGACGTGCGCGGACAGTCCCTCGAGGCGATCCCGGACAGACCGAAGGGTATTTTCCCGAGACTTCAATGCCTCCGGTACCGCCTCAAGGAACACAGGAGATCCTAGAAGGTAAAAGTTATCAGGAGAAACTTCTCTGAGGCCAGGCAAAAGGGATTCGAATCCTGCAAAGTGGGCTCTAGCTCCAGAAGAGCAAGGAAAAAACTCGCACTTGGAAGGATTCACCTCGAGACCCAACTCCTTGAAACGCGGGATAAGAGTCTCGAGATCCCGACGCAATTCCTCCGGCTTCCCTCCAATGGTGCCATCGTCCAGGTACCACAGGTTAAGGGGCGACTTAATATCTAAAATAGCCTTGTGTATCGCCAGGCTGAAGACCAGAGGTCCGAGTGGATCCCCCTGTTGTGCTCCCACCTGTGAAAGAATGAGCTCGTGGTTATAATAAAGATTCGAAGGAAAACGATAGACCTGGTACAGGAAAGGATAGAGAGAGGGAATATGTTCTATGGCCTCGCTCAACAGAGTGTCTCTTTCAAGGCTGTTAAAAGCATTACGTATGTCCAGTTTAATCAGAACGGAATCCGAGTTGCTATTGTCCGTTACGTAAGCCCGGGTCGCGTGTATCGCCGCCTCACAACCCAAGCGCGTCCCAAAACCCAGCTGATGCGGCCTAAGATAACTAGAAATCTCCTCCCTCACAGCCCGACAGGCTAACTTGGCAGTCAGCCGGCGAAACACGCTACCTATAGCAATAGGCCTTATCCCTCCTCCTTTCTTTGCCAACGCACAAAGTGACCCACCATAAAGGAAGGGGCACACCGTTTATCCGAGTTTTTTTTAATTGAATTAATATCGTGATTGAAAGGTTTTTTTCCTAAAACTGTAAATTATGAATTCGAATTTTTGTTTTTACTCTCAACCAACATTTTAAAATATTTGTTTTTCTTCAAGCGTAGTTACAATTAAATTACAATGGAAATGTTATTATTTTTCGTGTTACATTATCAACATTTTCACTTTATCACTAATCTACCAAGTATAAAATTTTCAGTAGGTATTCTTTAATGTGATAAAGATGTCGACAAGCCTGATTGTCAGACTTGTTATAGTTGAGTTCCGTGAAATAGAGAAAAAATAATTTACAGAAGAATAAAACGAAATTATTTTGCATGTCTTAGTATTTCAGCATTAATTGACATTAATGTTAAAAATAGGATAAGTATCTTGCAAAACTTTTACCAGTTTAAACATATTAACCGTTCTCTAATTAATATGGTTCATGAATTTTCGTAAGGCAATGCGGATTTCTAATAGAAGATAAAAATTTAAAACCAAACGATAAAATTTGTTGGATTAATTATAACTGCCATTTATTGCTCTATTTTGTCTTGGTTGTATTTGGAACTAACTCACTTTGTAATTTTAATCAAATGCTGTAAATCTTTTTATAAGAACAGTCGACTGTTGTGATGAAGCACGGGACCTACGTACATTTGTGATTAATTTAACTATATTTTTACTATTTTGTTGTTAATATTTAATAATAGCATAAGCCAATTGTCTCATTTTAGGAGTGTTAATATAATAAAAATAAATACCTACCTATAAATTGTACGATTTGGTAAATTACCAGTAAATTATTCTTAGTGTACCGGTTCACTCCAGGTAGAGCTTCTGTGGTATTATTCATTCGATAAACGTAGGTAAATTAAAAACTTTTGCTGTTGGTTCAGGCAGAACTTATTATTATTGTTATCAAACAATGTCAGCGTATTTTTTGTTTGCATTGTATAGGTATTTTACCTACGTTCACGGAACTAATTTTACCTGGACACTTCCTGAAATTCATTTTAAGGTCATTTGCCATATCAACAACCGTGTAGCTAGGTATACGGCTTTGTTAATCCACAGTCGATTAGTTCACTTTGGAATATTATACCTCTATATATCAAGTTGGTATGCGTTCCGTTTTATTTTCGAATGTGGTCGTGATACATCTAAAAATAGAAGACACCACTGTCTCTTAAAACATTTGGAAACGGCCGGTCGTTGGTCTGACGTTGCGTGACGCAATTCGCGAACGTTTTCATGAAATACAAGACCATCGCATGATTGCGGCTCGGCAGAGCCACGCGCGCTGCACGTCACCATAGTGGCACTAGCTGATATCGACCTTTTTCTTATCTCAACAACACCTACTCGGTCAGCAAACAGTGCAGATAAACGAACAGCAAAAGCGTGCGCTCGCGCAGATTTTATTCATTCTATCCATTCGCTCGTCCGCGCTCTGATTAGTTCGTTCGCTCGCCGCGCCAAGCCCTCGCCCTGGCCGTACGTTCCGTCGTCGTTCGTTCAGTACATCAGTTACTCACTCACCGTTGTCGCGTCATCACGCTACCACGCTTGTCTTCTCGCGCTATGAACCAACCAAGCAATAACACATAACCTCCCAAAATGAAGCCAAATCGGTTATAACGTTTTGCCATAAACCCAATTTAATTTTAGATCGAATATATTATTGTGATATTTGTTTATATATTTTCTAAAGTTGTTAATTTTCTAAAAATGCATAAGCGTTATATTGTGTAGTTTATTTAAATTTAGGTATAATAATTTTATCAGTGCTCAATCAATCTCATTCCAAATAAATCAACAATTAAAAAATTTAAAATCTAGAAACAAACGTGCCCTCAGCCATGAACACCAAGTCAAGATCGCATTGGAAGGAATATGGAACAGCGCTTTGCGGTAAGTTTATTCTCTAACATAACCTAATTTCATGTGGTGTAGAGATAACTCTATGGTTGCTGCATTTGCGCATTATAGATGTATTTTATACAAAAATGGCTGAACTTATACAAAAATGGCTGAACTAGTCAAATTATGATGCTTTTAGATTGCACTATACCTACAGTAGGTTGATAAATCTTAGGCTCATGCCCGTATTTGTTCACGCTATATTCAAACTTATTACGCTATAAAGTAGGTAGGTAGGTACTTACCTAAGTAATTTTCATGCTCCGTCAAAATTAATAGTAGATAGGTAGGTAGGAGGACACAGAAATCAAGATACCTTGAGAGCGTATCCAGCGTTCAGCTTGAGTAGCGTTTAAAAATACGAGCCTTAGATAAAATCCCGATAAATTAGAAACTCCAACAAATGAATTTAGTAACTAGTTATGCATTTCAAGGTAGGATACTTCGTGTAAGTCACCGGTTTGGTACGTTAGACCATAGAACCAAAAATAATCATTGATCATGTTTTAATTTGCATTCAATAACCAAAAAACTACTCAATACTCTAAGTTCTTACTCATTATTGATTCAATGATTCGTCCAAAGTCCAATTATTCACATGCTGTGCATTTAATGGGCTCAATTCACGTTATTCATCATTTGTTATTCACCTATAGATTCAGTGAGAGAGAAAGATGCCCAACGAATAACGATGTAGGTATTTACTCAGTCTTTCATCTCTTTCTTCTACATAAATTTACTTGTTTTTACGACGTCAAAGGAAATTCGTTCGTCGGCCCGACGATGGCTACATGATATAGTACGAAGTTCGTATATCATGTAGCCATCGTATCCATCGAACTACACACTCGTTTAGATTGATAAATGAACTACCTACATACACTTTAGACTTAGTTTTTAATTTTTACTGTGAACTATAATTTTACCCTACTGTTATTGTTCTGAGTTTTACCCTGAATGAACTGCAAACGATTACAACATACCTATACATTTAACATTATGTCATAATAATGATTACACGTATTAAGCATTAATATCATATTGTTAATAAGCTACCCCACACACGTTTTATTAAAATAAAAGTCTTATTATCTCCAAGTACCTACAATAACACCTACTTAGCATTGAGACAAAATAAAAATAGAAACTAAATAAATCTTGCCAAGCCACTTGAGCAGACAATATGTGAAAGCATGTCAGGTAATTATACTTATCTCTCAAAAACCCGGACTCGGCCTAAGTAGGTACCTTCCTATACGACATTTTTTTTTTCTTTATACCTACTAATAGATACTAGATAAAAAATAAATACAACAAAAGCGACGTTAGTCAGAAATCACTATATATTTATGATGATAATAGGTTAAAATATGAAGTAAAGAACAAATGATATTACCTTTTATATGTTTTACTTTATCGAGCATACCGGAAATGTTTGGATAGTATTTTTTTTACAATAAGTACCCACCTATATTCACGATTTTTTGGTAGGAAGTTAGTAGGACGTACCCGTGTATGGCGTTGGTCTATAATAGTTAATCTTTATAAATAAAAATGTGTGTTGTTGTGAAACTTTGCGGGTTGTTCTGCCTGCGTCCCCAAAGGTTCTTGATATATAAAGATGAAACTCACGTGGGTGGAATCTCCGAAACGGTTGGACTAATTTTGACGGGACTTTCACTGGTAGGTAATTAGCTAATGTTATAGGAGTAAATTTGGCTACTTTGGAGTTCCTGCGGGAATTCCGATACTCACACAAGTGAAACCGCGGAGCACAGCTAATATCTTATGATTAGCTGTCCCCGCGGTTTCACCCGCGGTTCAAAATCGTTTCAGTAGATCCAGAGATTACACCATACAACTTCACAAACTCATAAACTACCTCTTTATAAAACACTAGCTTTTCCCCCACGGTTTCACCCGCGGTAATTTCGAAGTTTCCGCGGGAATTCCGGGATAAAAAGTACCCTTTGACTTTTAGGAACACTGTAGCAATATATTGGTAAAAGAATTTTTAAAGTCGGTTCAGTAGATCCAGAGATTACCCCCTACAAACTCACAAACTTTACCTCTTTATAATATAATATAGATAATTAGTAATAATGTAATAGATAAAATACTTAAATAACTTATAATTCAATTCGAAATTGTAATTAAATTCAAAACTCAAACAAACGTAGAGCGAATCCCAAAAACGTTAACCACCAACCACCTACCGCTACATTTTACAATAAACAGACATCATTTATTGTTATGTCCATGGCTAAATTTCTTTAGAAATAACCCCCAACGATTAGAAGCCGAAAACCAGGTATAAAACTCACAAAAAATTGTTTTTGTGTTCACGACCCTTAGTTTTCGGTCTCTTTAAAACATTCCTAAGAGCTTGTGCTGAAATTAAAGAGGAAATGAAATAGTGAGGACCACCATATATATTTTCAGCCTTGACATTAAACACTATAATTTTATAACTCTATTCCATTTTATTAAAAAGCTTAGGACATAATACATATTACGTTTGTACTTTGTGATGATTGATAAAAACGTCGCCGAAAAATATAAAGATAATTCCGAGGGACGTTAAAAAACTTGTAGGACAAATAATTCTTTTGAAATTGCAATTGAAATTGCGGCAAGCAAGTAATATAAATAATTAATGTTTGAATGATGTAAGGTTATTTATTATACTTAATATTATCGATGATGAATATCATTTCTAAGTAAACTCACTGGGTAATATAATTATTTATTTATATCCTTTTCTACGTGCAAAAATTGTGAAAAACAACGCCACAAACATGTTTGTAATACTTTTGAATATTTATAAACACAAATTCTATTATTAGAAACGTTTTGATCCAAGCAAGATTAGATTAAGGCTAAATAGTAACTGCATGATATGTATATACAATATACATAATAATATGTCGTGGCCATTCATCATAAACTATCGAATGTCACCGTATTTTTTCTTTGGTGTATCACCGGCCACTACCTGACCACGACACGCTCGCTACCCTCACTCGACTCGCGCGACTTGGTCACCAGTACAAACCATTTTTTTGGCTCAGGGAAAATGTTTTAAAATGCATATCACCGCTCTGGGGTAAAGAAGCGGTGGTTATGTGGAACTCCGCCCTGAAAAGAGCGATCTACCCACTAAAAACCCTGGGGTGTTCCTCCTCAGCGCCTAGCGTCGGGGCCACGAGAATCGTTTGCGAATACTCCGCGGTTCCGACGGCGCTAGCCCGATTGACGGGCTCCGCCTCTGGGAAACAGTACAAACCCAACCTAACCAAGAATGTCGGGTGCTTTACGCCCTGCCTAAAGTAAAAAGAACATGGCCAATTCTTAGATGTGGCCACGTACGTACGTACGTACGTACTATACATTATAGTCATTCGTAAAAAAAAAAAATTCAATATTAACTTTGGTTTTCATAAACTAAAGCTATAAGATATTATAATCTCACCAAAAACATTTTCATGTAAAATGTTGCTAAACGAGACCATATGACTCGCACTGTCAAAAAGTTATCAGATCTCATGTAGAGCTAAGATTCTAACTCTACACGTCCTAACTTTACAAGGCCAAACTCTGCACCTTAGGTCAAAATAATAAGTGGCTTAGCCATTTCGCTATATTCACATGGGTATATATATATGTACGTGCCCACCCCAGGATGGTCTACTGCCCACCCCAGGATGTTGGGCTACTGATTCGAAATTCTATAATACTGATAACTAACTTCAGAAGGCTCTTTAAAACTTAATATTTAAAAGTTTGCACCCGCGACCCCCCGAGCATTATTATTTATTTTTCAACGAAGCTTGTGTTATTAGTACCACAAAAAAATAATTAAAAGATTGTTATTGGCTGCTTCTATTATCTTACCCAAGTCTGATCTTATCAGATGATTATAACAGATACATATGTCATCTTTATTATAAGAATAGATAAGTACCTACATATGTAATTTTTTGTAAATAATGATAAAAGACATCAGATAAAATAGATAATTGTCATAAAAATTAACGTCATGATCACTCCTAATAAAACGTAATACATTACTGTGACAAATGTAAATAAATAAAAGGACTATGAAGTATGAACACAGACATTATTGCATCCAACTTCCAAGAATCAATATACGAGTATTAGGAGTCTACCGAAAAATTTCTCTATAGGCGTCGTTAAATTCGACCATTTTCAAGAAAAAGGCTTCGTTAAACTACACATAAAATAAAATAACAAAATATTAAAATACACTATTCTCAACACCACATCTAGAAAACTTGTCAAGTTTGTTGTAATACATGTGGCCTTAATAAACAACAAAAACTTAAAATGCTATTAATTCACTTATCGAAGAACAGCTGAACCACACTTTTATAACCTATATTAAATTAGCTGTTCTTAGGGAATTCATATTAGGTACTTTCAGGCCACAGGATCAGATGGAAAATGGCACAAAATTCACTAGTTTTTTTTTTTTATTCAAAAGATATTAGCTTTATGAGATCAAAAACTTCAAGTTTAACGTCAAGTGTTCAGTTAAATAATCTTCGAATGCGCGTGATCATAACAGAGTTATCATCCTTTTTGTGTGAGAATGTCTTTCGCATGACCGTTTCTAGAAGAGAATATGAAAGTGAGAACCTTGGCCAGTGAATTTAAATTGATGACCAATGTAATTCAAGCTGTTTTCTAGTGGAAATCTTATCTGTGCATGCGTTTATTGGAGGTTTATTGCTTCAGTCACCTGTCACACGGCACACCTACACAGCAATCAGCAGTCATTTTATTTACCCTGAAAAAGGAACGGAATCTCGAGAGAGAACCGTGTCATCTAGGGGAGCAAATTTAACCATACAAGTTGCCTTTTCTAGTACCTTTGTTGCTAAAAATACTTTTCATTGACCGAATGATTGAAGATAAAGAACTTATCATTG
The DNA here is from genome assembly GCA_907165275.2 of Zygaena filipendulae. Taxonomy (NCBI): domain Eukaryota; kingdom Metazoa; phylum Arthropoda; class Insecta; order Lepidoptera; family Zygaenidae; genus Zygaena; species Zygaena filipendulae. Next base: position 5,660,817 of record OU015650.1, read on the forward strand.
CAGTAGCGGTAGTTCATCAAAGAAAACGTTTTCTAAAGTTAGTAAATCTGACAACTAACACGAGATATCATATTGACATTGTATTCGGGTAATTACATTGTTAAGTATATGGAGGTTCCATAAATAAAAATGTCAGAGAGGACACATGTTCAAGGATGCACCTACTTCATTTCTTTATGGTTTTATAAGAGTTAAGAGCACTTTACAACAAGAAGATAAGATGAATATTTGTCATAAATAATAATGTTTGTTCTCATCCGTTTACTGATTATGTTAAGTAAGTAGGTACCTAATGAGTGCCTAACTACCTACATTATTTTATGAATAACTAGCTGTGCCCCGCGGTTTCACCCGCGTTAATTTCAGAGTTCCCGCCGGAATTCCTGGATAAAAAGTACCCTTTGTGTTAATCTGATGTATAAGCTATATTATTGTAAAGTTTTATTTATATCCATTCTGTAGTTTTTGCGTTAAAGAGTATCAAACATCCATCCATCGATCCATCCATCCATACATTCTTACACACTTTCGCGTTTATAATATTAGTAGGATTATACTTAAGCACCATTGCCTGTTGCAACACATCACTTTTAGCTACAGGGTTGATAAAACAACTGTAAAAGTTTATAAACTGTATTTTGTAAAAAAAAAATATGTCAGGTACCTAAAAAATGCGTAAGTTGTTCTTTGGGATTTTGTAAAACGTTTCCTCAAGTACGTTGAGATTCCGAAAATTCCTCCAAACTCCTAGTACTTCCACTTAAATTGACCTCCACTTGGCTTTGGCCCATGGCTGTCAATTATTACCGGTCTAGCCGAGAAAAAATCAAAAATCATAATAATAATAATAAGTTATTAACCATTATGTTAATACAGTAGTGCACTAGCACCCAAACTAGTTGAAACTGTTTTTAGGCGCCAGCAGCATTTTCTTGAATTACAAATAAACTATCCACTTACTTACTTTAATTAAAAAAAATAATAGAAATAAACAAAAATCCAGACGTTAAATAAAATGTTTCAACAAAAATATTGTGTGGGTATACAGACAAATGAGTTGGTCGAAACTCAGGTGTTTACATCACCATCTATGCGTTAAAGATTGTAGATTATTATAAACTTGGCTAAGGGGTAGGCGTTCGTTCTTATATTGAACGATACCGCACCGTTCTCCGAACGAACATTTTGACGCCAAAGAAACGTCAATATAATATGTCAAGACGTTTAGTCTTTCTAGAGTGCGTCATGCTGTATGCTGTCTGTCTTTAGTCCCATGACAAACAAGAGATGGCTTTAGTCTAAATCCAGATGAGCATCACATAAAATTTACATGTAGATTGTAGGTATACATTTCTAGCAGCAAAATCTCTACTAGATAATAATATAAATGCGAAAGTAACTCTGTATTTCTGTCTTTCTCCACGATCCCATCATCAGATCCTGACTTCATAACAGTGGGACCACCTTGGAAGAGTACCCTTTCAAACAAAAAAAGAGTTTTTCAAATCGATCCAGCCATCTTCGAGAAATCGCGTAATAAAGATACAAAACAAAACATACAGTGGAATTAAGAACCCCCTCCTTTTTTGGACGTCGGTTAATTACAGATGACAGCAAAACAATGAGCAATTTGACTCCAGTTGTTCATTGTCCAGCCCACTGTTCGAATGACACGCTGCGCTCACGCTGGCTGGCTTGCCGCTTGCGTCAATGGAACCCTCCCCCCCCCCCGTCACCACCTTCTCCGCAATGATACCGTGCGACCTACAGAGCAGGTCAAATTGACGGTACATTACTTACCTATATTATTTATACATTTGTCGTGTATGATATTTTATTCCATTATGATAGAATACAATATTTCTGCGATTTGTATTGTATGTTGCATATATTATGAGCCTCGCTAAAAGTTTGTCTGCTCAGCTTCAGTATAATGGAATCAACTCGCTGTACGAGCATTTTTTTTTTATTGTATAGCATGAGTAGTTGACGCCGACTATTTCAGGCTTTCGAAATTTTTTTGAGTATGACATAAAAAGTACCTGATATATTAATAAAAATTACGTATAAAATATTAAGTATATAAAGCCCATCGCTCCCTCGCATCGATCTATTACTCCAAGTCTTGTCTTTACCTAGGTATATCTTAGTGAAGCATCAGCATCAGCCTAGAGAGGCCCTGATTACGTCACAGGTCGGCATTGACAATGTGGATAAGGTGGTACTTACAATATTATAAGCAAACCGCTTGCTGACTTGTTATAAGTGCTGCCGCGATTACAATGAAAATAGCGCAAAATAGATAATATGTAGGTAATTCCTAACAAGTGGTGAGAAAAGTGATGCGAGTATTTTATACGACACAACTTAGGAATTGCCTTTTCTCACGCAATGTTCTGCAATGCAAGAAAACTGGAAATAGTAGTTATATTCAGATTTATTGATTGAATTTCAATACAAAAAGAATACAGTGGACTCTCTGTGATGGCGCAGATAGCTCTCGTTCATTGTCTTATTATTAACCGCGGGGTATACAGCTAGTACCTACCATAATGGTATTTTTTTCTCCTGAATTATACTCAAGGAGGTCATTATACTACAATCTAGCCAATCTAGTAATGACTAATAAATATTTTAAATTTGACCTAAACTTCTTAACAAGACTATGCTAAGAATGTGTCCAATAACACTTTTCTTATTGTCTCTATTAAGGGGAAGACACTCTGTTCTTGTGTTCTTTGGATATAGTTCTCACAGCACTAAATACACTATCACTATACACTAAACTAACTCAAAAGGTTTTATCCTTTTTAGTCTTTGTTTTATCCCCTCGACGTTCACATGGTGATGAAGTCTGTGTTCGTGAGCTTCGGCATATTTTTTGATCGTATTGGTAACAGATTTCACTCCGAGAGGTCCCGATGGAGGTCTTCGTTTCTTATGTACCAAGCCGCATTGACAACACCTCTGAGTACTTTGTTCTGAAAACGTTGTATCATTTGCACGTTGCTCTGTTTGGTACAGCACCACAGCTAAATACCGTAAGTCCATATCGGTCTTATGACTTGTTTGTACAGCAGTAGTTTGTTGTGCACTGATAACGCCGAGTGTCTCCCGAGCAGCCAATGCATCTTCCTGTAGCGAAGTTCTAGTTCGTCGCGTTTGTTTTTGACGTGAGCTCTCCAGCGAAGCTTGGTGTCAAGTGTCATGCCTAAATATTTGGCTGTATTTTCATACAGTATCACATTCATCACACACATAATGGTAGGCATGGCGCAGGCTCTTGTTAACAAACAGTCAACTTAATACCAAGTACAGAATATGCATTGTGGTGGGTGCTCATTTATCGGAAATCGGTAACATTCGACCCTGTTGTGTTAACTGTTCAAACCTAAGCTTAGGTATTCGTTTATTAGTCTAATTTTAACTAATTAAAATGTGGAAATCCATTGAGAAAACATTAGAGGCCGAAATGAAATCCCTAATTTCACGCCATGGACATGATTTTAGATCGGTAGGTACTTTTATACGATTTGAGTATCTAAGGAAGTTCAGACAGATAATTCTAAAATTCCTACTTTTCGAGCAAGGGATAAATATCAAGATATTTTTTATCAAATCAGATGCAAGTCAGACAAGATATTAGTCAGAATGCTCTGAAATGCAAAACTACGAGCTTTTTCAACTGGCGGATATCAAATATGCGACGGTTACGCCGTTTATAAACGGATTATAGATAACTGATGGCATTATATTATCTGTGCTGATGGTAAAGCATACCTAACCATGACACTCCATACAAAAGAACCGATTTATCTACCTTCTATGGTACTAAAGCGCTCCAGTTCTGTGTGTGTGCGTTTTTCGTAGGGCTCACACTGGGATGTGACGGGCGACGAAGCTTGACTTTGAAATTCAAATTGATATTGTTCAACACACCTATAGCAGTAACATCTCTACACCACTATCAACTCTTGACTAAACATTACATTGTAGAAGGCACGAAGTTGGTGAATGCGGAGAGTATCACTTCTTTAGTTAATATTCTTCAGTAATGGCATCAACAAAGAAGAACAAAACGCCGACACGTGACCGCGCCGAATCTCTTACAACCCGCAACTATTTTACCGTACCGATCGCTTGCCAACTGGCAGACGCAGCCGTCTCTGCACCTACGTCTATTCTACCTTGTAAATGAAACATTTTTATCACGTACGGAACCCACACACCTACGCGACGTTCAAAAGACCAATGAACCTCGCCAATTCCTGTAATCGTCCAAACACTGACTGTTTTTGTGTTTTTGTGCAGTGTTCAAACAAAACCTAACCTTAATACACACTCTACAAAATGACTGCTCTGTCTCTGTGTTGCCTCAGATTCAGCGACTTAAATTGTATTTTTTTTCCAGATTTTTCTTGCACGGATATCATTACTCATAATATTATTTAGTTGAGAGTGTATTATAAAAATGATACTCTTATTAATCATAATAATAATCATCGCGATTAATTAATTTCATAAAAAGGAGATTGTGCGTTAATATAAATGTATAAACTCCGGCCCAACCCTTGTATATGAATGAAAAAGAGTCTCTTTTAAGGTAATCATAATATAATACCAGGGAATGAAGTTTTACAATATTTGGGATAAAATCGACCACAAGTTATACAAAAAATATGTTAGTTTAAAAATAATCAAATCAAGTCTTTATAACACGCAGAAGTTACAGCTATTAACATAATATGACCCTTTTAATAAGGCGCATATGTTGACAAAAAATAATAAAAATATTATTTTTCCATGCCCGATAAATACTTCGCTGCAGGAGACTCCCTTCAAGGGTCTCCTGTTTTGTTGTTTTTAATAAAAAAAATGTTTAAATTTTTAAGCTCTTTAAAATGAAATGTCATAAAGTGTTCTAACACTTGAAACGAACCCGCCCATTCTCCTTTATAAGTTTAATAATTTTTTTGTCTCATCATGTAGTAATAACAATAATAATAATTGACCTCACCTAGTTCCAAACTGGGTAGAGCTTGTATTTTTTAATTTCGTAATTATACACACCCCGCTTTTTCACCCGCATAAATCTTGGTATTCCCGCGGAAAACTGTTCCAGAATTAAAGTATTCTACATAATATATCACTCAGAGATAGGTAAAGTAGTTTTTGGAATCGGTATGATAGTTATAGAGATTAATAATATTTGTGTTGTAGTGTAGTGTAGTGTGTGTGATTTGTGTAGATGTTTATACGATTATACCTTAGTAAAACATATATTATGTGTAAATATAAAATATTCCGCTCCTACCGATTATTATGTATGGATTTTATGATAGCAATTTTTCAATGAAATCGTTTGGTTTGTCAACATAAATCAAAACGTATAAGCCAACAGCATAAAAGTGGGAAAAATTACAAGTTTATTTATTTGAAAACAGTCAGGACAGAAGTTAATTTCCACAGTGTTGATAAGAAGCTGATAAGAGACCGCGCCACGCTGCGCCGCGGCCGTGCCCCTCAATACCGAGTATTTAACTACTACATATTTACCACCAACACGCTACTCAACAACTTATCCACTAGGGGTTCATCACTCGTGAAATTAAAAACTTCAATTTCGTTAAGACCTAAGACAATGATGAAACTAGCGCTAGCAGCTATAAAATTCATCTTTTATGATATTTCATTTCAAAATTAATTGATGGGAGAATATGCAAAATAGACTACAAAGTATTTCTAGAACAAAGATCTTTATCGCACGGTACAGATGGGAGCTAGGTGAAATTTTCCGTCACGGCGTCATAGGTGCGCGCTCATTTATGGTTTTTGGAACGATTAATTATTATTGGTTGCTAAATGGTTCGCGCCAGGTGCTCTCGTTATGAGTGGCGTTCAGTTGTCAGTGGCTCGGACCAATATATATATTTCTCAACGATTTGTTTTAATGTATCACTGCAGCATAGTATTATATTATCTGTGACTGCAGTATTAAAATATATCGACAAGTTAAATAGCTTAGGTATATCTCGGAAACTAGAAGTTGCAGACCCATCGTGTTGGTACTCAAACTTCATGTTTTTGTGATATGTGATCACGTAGTCAATTTTTTGAGAATTTATATCTCGGAAACTACAATTTGCAGACACATCATGTTGGTACTCAAATTCCATGTTTTCGTGGTGTCTATATGTGATGACATGGTCAATATTCGAAAGCTTATATATCTCGCAAACTAGGTACGAGGCCCAGAAACTTTGTTCTGACCGAGTGTTCCACGACATTCACGCATTTTTTCTTTGTTATTTCTGCAGTATTGCAACACAATGTGATTTTTTTGATTTTTTATATCAAGTTTAAATACATGCTGTAAAATCGTTATCAAACTAACATTTCCTTGCGTGAATTTTGGGTTTCTCTCGACTCTAAAAAATATTTATTCCCTATCACTCAGGGATACTCTAGCTTCCTCTCAGTAAAGGATTTTTCCTAATCAGAATTTGTACAAACGTACAATATGGCAAACTATACCTCTTTATTTATTTATTTATTGTTAACACATACGGTACAGGACCAATTACAATGGTTAACAAATACTAGTAGGCCTTGCATACAACTCCTCGCACATCTTCAGACACACAGACAAGAGTTCCATCCACTTATAATATGAGTGTATTTTTTTTATACCGTGTGGATATAGTTTAAGCTTCCTTATAATTCTATTCAAAACCATTAGAGCAGAAAACTATTTAGTAGGTCTAACAATGAATATAGGTACAAGTGTGTTTTTCCTGTATATAAGTACTTGTTAAAAAGACGTAAACCATAATTATTTATAAAGTTCTTTATAGGCTAAAAGAAGCAACTTTTTACATAACTTGAGTGGTTTTCATTACTTAGCTATTAATTGAATGCGTGACTATAGATTTTTAGTGAGTTAAACCTAAATTTGGACTACACAAGTCTTCCCAAATATGTGATAATAATGTGGTTGCATCCGCGTAAATTTCGAGTTCTTTATGTTCGCGTTATTACTTCGGGGTCTAAAACAGTACAAATGTCTTCTTCATTAACAAATTACCTCCAAATTGGTTCAACGGTTTGAACGTGAGTGAAAAACATATTACAGACATATACAGAGTAGAGTAATAGAGTGAAATATAAATTTTACTATTATAATGCTGGCTGCATGATCTCGATTTTGGTTGCGCGGTACACTTACCTACTAGGTATGTATTTTAAAAATATAAATCAATTTTATTATAGACTAGCTGTCCCACGTGATTTCACCCGCGATAATTTCAAAGCTCCCGCGGAATTGTTCCATACAAACTTTGCAATCCCTTTTCATCCCCTTCGGGGCCTACGTCATACAAAAAACACACCCTCCAAGTTTCAGGTCTCTACAATCAGCGGTTTAGGCGGTGCGTTGATCCATTAGTCATTCAGGACAAAGCATTTTATATGTATAGATGACTGCAGTGTATGTGAAGTTATATTTTTCAGTTACCTAACGTCATTCTCTAATAATAACGTAAATCTCATGAGGTCTTTTAATGTCGATTTTACTGTTCAATTTTAAAGCTGCACTACTTTTTAAGTGCTCAGCTACGAGTAAGTAATGTAGTTATAATAGCTAGCACAATGCAAGAACCGCGTTATTATCACACTATATAAATAATGTTTTCTATGTACAAATGTTTATCATTTACCGACGCTAGTTAAGTAGTTTTCTTACATAAATATATAATAGATAAAAACATCAAACATACTTATAACAAACATACATGTCTTGGAGAAAGTGAGGTTATTGCTTTCAGACTTCAGTGGAATCCATAAGTTGGAAAATAAGTCTCGATAGAAAAAACTTTTTTAAAAGAACTTTTTTATAAAACAAGCTTTTATTCAAATTATGTAACAATAACTATGTAAGTAATATGTTTGTACGGGTGGAACCTTACGACTCAATTTTGAAATAGACATCTTCAACCGATTGAGCTGAAATTTTGTATACACGTTAAGTTTGCATGAGCATGCATGGTTCATTCTTTTTAACGCATTTGAATAAAAGCTTGTTTTATAAAAAGTTATTTTAAAAAAGTTTTTTTTATTGAGACTTATTTTCCAACTTATGGATTCCACTGAAAGCAATAACCTCACTTTTTCCAAGACATGTATGACTATAAACATGTTTCATGTTTTTATCTATTATAATACATATATTTGTGTAAGTATTTTATGTAGTAAAAATCTATCACAACTTATCCATATACCTACTTATAACTCAGACCAAATAAAAACTAAAGACGGAACGTCTCGAACAACGAAGTGAAGCCGGTTGCGTATGCATGTGATGATTAGGAAAGTGTATGGATTTGCAAAGTTTACTTACTTAGGATTTATGGTGTCTTTTTCTTGTAAGTGTGTGCGTGTTTCTGTGTACGTGCACGGCGATGGTCTTTTTCCTGGCTTCACTTGTTTGTTCTACGCGTTCCGTCTTTAGTTTTTATTTGGTGTGAGACTTATAATAAAACTGTAGAGAGGTCAATTCTGTACATTGAATATATATTCAAAATTAATATTGGAGGATGAATGGTGATCGATACTGATGCCAAAAATGCACTTAGTAAATTTTTTGTCTGTCTGTCTGTCTGTATGTGCACGCATGGGTCAAAAACTACTGAAGGGATTTTAACCAAACTTGGTACGATTGTAGTCCATACTCCTGGGCAGGTTATGGGGCTATATAACATAACGCTAAGACACATAGGAGCTGAGCAGTGACGATAAATTTGAAGTAAGTCTGATGAAAATGCGCTTTCGAGCTCTCCTCGCATACGTTGACTCAATCACGCAAAAACGGCTGAACGGATTTGGGTGAAATTTGGCATTCGCGTTGTCAGGGGTACAGAGAAAGACATAGGGTACTTTTTATCCCGGAATTCCCGCGGGAACTCCGAAATTACCGTAATGAAACCGTGGGGCACAGCTAGTTATAATATATTGGTATAACGTGAAACCATCATTTTCACATCTCTATTAAGTAGGTACATTATTATTAATTTGGTGTTACCTGTAGATGAATCTAGACGTATAAATTAGCATTAAATTACAATGAGATAAGAGACAATTTATAATTTACTTTAACATTTTAATGATTAACATACATATGATGTCGCCCACTTACGTTTTTATTTGTATCTAATATCTACTGATGGAAATCCACGACAGCCCACGTGTTTTCATCCAATATTCATTAGATCCAATAAATGGTTTGTAGGCAAAGGTAATAACCTACAAATGTCGTCGGTTAGTGCATTTAGAATATCTATTATGGCGTTAGGTTGTTATATGTTCAACAATATCCATGTTACTCAGCAATAATGGAGCTTGCTATCTGCGAAAGAATTTTATCAAAATTTGTTTAGTAGTTCTCGAGCTTACCCACCCTTTAGGTACTCGTTGCGTCGTCTCAACGGACGCGCTGACGGATTATACCCAGTCGGGTCATTTAATGACCCTTTCCTTTGTTTTGCCACTGAGGCACCGAGAAGCCTTAGCGCGAATCGTAAGCCCAAGTGTTTACTTTAAGTTTTCTCTGTAATTTCCTTATGTCTTTTTTAAATTATATTTTCATCAATTACGTAGGTAGGTACTTACTTATATTTGTATCAACGCGGTTATTCAGTATACATACCTATATTATATAGATCGTTTAATTACATCCTTTCAAACCACTTTCAGCTGGTAACATGATATTTATTTCACTTTCCAGCAACCCTCATCACCGCAACCGCGGGCACCTGCTACGGTTGGACTTCACCCACGCTGCCCTACTTAGAGTCAGCTAACAGCACGATTACCACAACTCCTGACCAGCGCTCATGGATCAGCTCAATCATGATCCTGTGCTCCGGACTCACGCCGATCCCATCGGCTTACTTGGCGGATCGATTCGGGAGGAAGACCACACTGCTCCTGGGAGCGTTACCCTTCATCATCGGCTGGGTGCTGGTGATTGTGGCCCAGTCTGTGCCGGTGCTGTATGTGGCGAGGATGTTCTCTGGATTAGGATATGGGATCGTGTACACAGTTGCGCCGATGTACACGGGGGAGATAGCCACGAACGAAGTCAGGGGCGCCCTCTCAACACTCATCACTCTAATGAATAAAGTAAGTGTTTTCAGTAATTTGAGCAGCCATAGTTATCATCGTTTTTAATCCATAGATAACCAAAAGGATTTTTTCTCTTTAATATTATATAAGTTTATTTAATATTAGGTACCTATATCATCACAATATTAGAAAACTACAAATTAAAACCGTGAATTTAGGTTAACAACCGAGAAAGTACTCGTATCGGGTGTAAAGCGTGTGTAAGTTAATTATTTTTTGTTTATTAAAAAGTTTACTTTAACATATTTCTGTACATTATGAATTAATGTCAACTTTGAATAACTGCTGCATGGTTAGCAGAATTAATTGTTGATTTTTATGTTATATAAAAAACGTTATTACCTATTCAACACCAAAAAAATAAACTTTGAATTATCGCCTAGCCTGGATAATTCATAGTTTAACTTTTTACGTACTAGCTTATTTAAGTACTAAACATTAAACAATAATATTACACAGCTTAATGAGCTTTGTGAAAAATATTCATTAAGTAGGTAAATTATTTTAAAAACAACACACAGACAGATTATAATTACAAACTATACAAATACCATAAAATTAAACATGTTTGAATACATTCCACCCACTCCCGCTTCTTCTTCTACCTTTTTAAATTATGCTTTAAAAGCACAACTTTTATCATGATTCTAAACTGATTCCTGAATAAATAAACATTTCACAAACTATATGAGACCTACCTAAATGATTGATCTTATTCTGTACATTTTACCACATTTTGCTTAATAATATCTATTTACAAATACGCAAGCGATCACGTAATAATGAGTCACGTCCTTTAATTACTGCATATTGCGAAAAAACAGTGACACGTGAAGAGTACTGCATACATACGTTCACGTTTGTGTAAATTATTTGCCAGATAAAGAACTAGCATCGCCATACAGCGTGCTGAGCACGAGGAAAAACTATAGAACATTTATCGCATAATATCATGATCTCTTATTATTATTATCAATTTTCGTAAAAAAAATACTTCCTTGAGTCCCATTTATGTACATTGTTATTGGATTTTTATCATGCACTGATCTATTCTACTTTAAAAGATAAGCTAGAAAAATTTATTACAATATACAATCATCTATCATTTATTCTTCATCTTAATACCTACATATAAAAATGAATCCCAATTTCCCTTAGTTACAGTATCTCGCGTAAACGGCTTGACCTATTTCGCTAATTCTTTTTCTTCCAAAAAGGAGGAGATTCTGTGTTTTGTGTTTGTTACTGTAAGGAGAAGGAGAATATGAGAGATATTTGAATTTTGAAGTTCCTGTGAGAGTTCCGAAACTCACGCGGGTGAATCTCCAAAACGGTTGGACCGATTTTGACGGGATTTTCACTGCGGGATTTAACTGATGTTATAAGGAGTGAACTAGGCTTCTTTGGAGTTCCTGTGGGAATTCTGAAACTGACACGGTAACGGGAGGTAAAACCTCGGGGCACAGCTAGTTTTTTATAGAAATCAAGTAGAAATCTTGCGATCATCTAACTTTTTGAGAACTTGATCGACTGGAATTGTATTCACGAAATATTGTATTATCACGACAGTGAATTGTTCACAACTCATAAATTTGTAGATTATCTCGAAAATTTGTAATAATCCCCAAAAGAATCTATAAATTCATAAGAGTGAAACCACCGATTGGGGGCAACAACTAGTATCATTTTATAGGAAGTGACAAAGTTTTTTACTTAATTCATAAACCAAGGTAAACTTCCAGCTATTTCTATAAACTTAACGATTTTTCTTTTTCTTTTTTCAGGTTGGTATTCTTGCCCAGTATTGTATCGGACCCTACGTGTCGATGCGAACGTTAGCCGCCATCAACTTGACCCTACCGATATCATTCTTGCTAACATTTATCTTCTTGCCCGAATCACCATACTACTACCTCAAATTCGAACGTAGCGAAAGAGCCGAACGATCGTTAAGAAACCTACGCAGTGGAGACATAAGAACTGAACTGAAAAACATCGAGATCAATGTTCAAGAAGACATGAAAAACAAAGGCACCTGGAGCGATTTAATCACCGAAGCAACAAACAGAAAAGCTATGTGGATAAGTTTGGGGATATTTACCATCCAACAGTTGTGTGGTAGTGCAGCGGTTGTGTCGAATGCCGAGGAGATATTCAAACAAACGGGAAGCAAAATTCCGGCGCATCAAGAGTCAATTATACTTGGGTGTACGCAGGTTGCCACTTGCGTGATATCCGTGCTGCTTGTTGATCGACTGGGAAGGAAGCCTCTGCTGATATTATCTGCTCTGGGCGTCGGTCTTATGAACGGCACTCTCGGCACCTATTACTATTTCTACAACTTCAACCGCTCGGCCGTGGAGAATCTCCACTGGCTGCCAATGTTGGCCATGCTGGTGTTCATCGTGTGCTACGCCATCGGTCTCTCGACCGTGCCCTACGTCATCCTGAGTGAAATGTTCCCGACCAACGTCAAACTATACGCGTCGTGTATCGCACACATCTACACCGGAGTATCCATGTTTGCCGTTCTCAAGCTCTTCCAGGTAACTATATGTTATTCTTAAACCCTACTTTAACATAAAATTTATGGTATACTAAGTATAGAAAATTATGACTATTATAAAAAATCAAAGATTTACTATGTTGCCGAGAGAGGAAAGATAGCAAGTCATCGACAGAATTCATTCACATTATACTAGCTGTCCCTCGCGGTTTCACCCGCGGTAATTTCGAAGTTCCCCGGGAATTTGGGGATTAAAAGTACCCTATGTCCTTTTCTGTACCTACTTACCGTGCATGCAAAATTTCATGATCATGATCGGTTAAGCCGTTAAGGCGTGAAAGCGTAATAAACAAACAAACTCACTTGCATTTATAATATTAATAAGGATTTCGAGTATCATACAGTGATTGTTAAGTATTTATTATTATTAAAAAACGCTCTTAAATTTTTGCAAACAATATTACTTTAAAATATTAAGCTCTTAAAAAAGCTAAAAAAATCGATAATAATTCACAATAAATACAAAAATACAAATAATTTTTAAATCTAATTTAATTTTCGTTTTTTTTTTCAGGTGATAAAAGACGCTTGGGGTATATACACAGTATTCTGGGGCTTCTCTGTTTTCTCGCTAATGGGGCTGGTGTTCCTGATTGTGATGCTGCCCGAAACAAAGGGCAAATCGTTCGCCTCCATACAGGCGCAGCTGCGGCGGGACGTAGCGCGCGACACCGCCACCAAACTGATGACCGTAGAGTATTAGAGAACAGCCGCTGCCCGACCCTCAGCCCTGAATCTAGGGGACTATAAAATTATCTCTCTCGCTTAAACTTTCCGTTGACAATCATTAGCATAAGCCTTTACTTTAATATTTTTAGGGATCAAGTGTCTCTAGAAAGAGTAACGATTGTGACGAAATTTTAATTACTGTAATGATAGTTTTATAAATTATTATGTATTATACTTTAATATAGCTATATATACGCAGTTTTTTGTACGAATAATAATCAAAATTCGAGTGTGTAAGCTAAGTGAGTTATAGTGATTAACGTGATTAGAGCCGGTAGGGTGATCGAGGTTGGTGCTAGGGCGGCTGCTGTCGAGAAGGCAGTGAAGTCATCCGGGTCGTAGTGGGCGGGCAGATGCCTCGACTTCACCACACCCGAGTAGAGGCGCGCCGAGTGTTTCGCCGTGCGCGTCCTTTTGGGACTCTTGAAATCGACCAAGTAAAGACCGAAGCGGGACCTGCAAATGCATTTACAAATATAACATGAGTGAAATTATAAACCGAAAGTTACGACTGATAATGACATCTTTTATTTGATACCTTTTAAACACCTAAAACATTGGGTGCCTTTACTGATAGCTTGTAGGTTAAAGCTAGCTATTGCACCTACAAGCTATCAGTATTGTATTGATGCACCTACAACGCCACAAAGCAGACGCGTTTGTAAAAATTATGTCATGATATGTTTTCATAATTTATTGAAAGATAATAACATCAAGAATATATTTTAGTCTATTAATCGTTGTATAGTAAGTATATGTATATCTACTCGTATGTAACTACGAGTAGATATACTCGTAAGAGTAATTTAGAGATCAAGATAGAGTACCTTCCATCCCGATACAGAGTCCCGGTGGGAATTCAGAAAATTGTGCAGTTAATACAGTGAGGGAGAATAGCTCGTCAATAATTGGTAACAGACCTAATAGAAATGGAACTTTTGAGTAATGATATTTCATCCATTTCGATAAAAATCTATTAAGATTTACGCAAGACAGTGTATTTCTGCGAGAATGGGATATTTACCCGATCCAACTAGTACCTACCTAATAAGATTTAAGTGAAACCACCATGAGGGTTGAATTAAAAAATCTGCCCCTAATTAATAAAATCGTATTTTTCCTTGTCCTTTATTCTTAGTTTTTTTAATGTGACAGTAAAGTATATTTAAATTGAACCTAAGATGAAAAGCTATTTTTTTTAAAAGCCAGTTAATGCCAAAGTCGTTATCTAAATAACAGTGAGAATTTCAAATCTTCTAACATTTGTATACTATTCTATTAAAGTTAATTCCAACAGACCGACCGGCCAAAAAATTATATTCACTGATAAACAAGTCAATTTTGTTTGTCAATACAAATTAGTATTTTTAATCGACGTCAAAAAAGGAGTTTTTATGTTTGACGACTGTGTTTTTTTTTTGAAACCAAACAAACGAGGGTGTAAACCTTGTTTCTACATCTCGGCTTCAACATTCAGCTCGAGTCGATGGTAACATATTTTTCCACTGTCACCGAACTTACATAAGCACCTACCTACGCCTTTCAGCTCAATCGGCGACCAGCAAGTGGTTCGAAAATGGTTTTAATATTTTTGATACGACATACGGATGACTTACGAATACGAACATTGCAAGTTAAATAAATAAATAAAATAAATGCTTCTAAATAGTTGAGAGACGCCAAAAGTGATAGTTTTTGACACTTTTGGTTTGAACTTTTACGAGCTAAAACGAGCTAGCTGCTCCCCGCGGTTCACCCGCGTTAATATCGGAGATCCTGCGGGAATTCTGGGGTTAAAAATACTAAGTAGGTACTATGATTTTCTGTAGATACCCCTGACAACGTGTATGTCAAATTTCATGATCGATTGAGTAGGTGTAGTAAAATCGTGAGAGCGTTACGAGGTACTTTTTCCGACACTTCCAACTATTTTCGTTATATTTCAACCAATTTACACAAAACCTCTTCATCATAAATCTCTCTCTCTATATATTGGTGAAAAACGGCATGAAAATTCGTTCAGTAGTTTTTGAGCGAACAGACAGACGCGGCGGAGGACTTTTTTTATAATTACCAATTAAATAGTAAGTAATTTTATATTATTTATTTATAGCATCGGTTTAGCAAACGGCTGTCATGATGTTGTAATTATGTTGAAAATAAATAAATAAAGAATAAATAAAAAAATAATTTGTAAGAATATTAAAGTTTAAATGCTGCGGAATTACCGAAAATTATTATTTGGTATAATTTACATTTTTTTTGACCTTAAAGCCATTAGCCATTGACGTCAACAGCATAGTGGACGTAGTCAAAGTGCGCGTCCCCTCGAGGTCTGCACCTTTCTCTATTATTCTCTATCTACAATTTATATACTTAAAACTAAGGAACGGAATCGCGAAACAAAGGTTTTACGTGACTACGTGACATGGCGATTCGTTCATTAGTTAACGATTATTATAGATGGTCAACATGGTGATGCGGGAATCGAACCTGCGACACTTGACCTAAACTAAAAATCACTTATCACTAAACCAAAGGCACTGTCAATGGTAACATTGAATCAAAATGAGTTGAAGCAGTCAGAGGAGTTTTGATGGGTGTATCATCAAAAGTTTTAATTTCGCTTTGGTCCATCATTACTTTTTTATGAAACAGGTTCTGTTATCTTATTTAAATCAACTTAAATATAGATTTCGACCTCTCCAACGTTTCTTTCACGTCGAGCGAGTTTCACTGGACGTCCACCGATATAGTCACAGTGGGTAATTGAGTAGATAACTAAATGGGCATGATGACTAAATTTCAATTTTTAGTCTTGTAGATTATTAAAAAATATTGAACACGTATTTTCCTTTTTTTTATGCAATTAAAAAATTTCGTGTGACGTCTCACCTAAGTACACTTTAGACATAGTTATGGCATCGCGACCTCCCACTCCTAAACTTTAATGCGTTTTATCTAAGTATTTTTTCAATAATTCTAAAAAGCAAAAAATACGTGTCTATAATTTTTTTACTGTCTGACTAGGTAGGTACTTACGGACTAAATAGAATTTTGATTTTTATACCTGGTCATCATGCCCATTACCTACATCATCATCGCTAATAATAATTACTTTAAACATTTTATGACACGTACGGAACCCGTAAAAGTACAAATAGGTACATAAAAGATATACGCATGCCAGGCACAGCTGACTAGGTATGATAATAATAATAATTATCTAGTAACTTTGCATGCTTTATGATTTGATATGATCATGAGACTTCAAGGCACGTCTCACACTAGGCCGTCAAATATCACGTAGCACCGATCTAAAATATTTACATAGACCGAATTAATCAACAGTGTTCTATACCTACCTACTTTAACGTGTTGATAGCTCAGTTCAGATGCCGGAAGTCGTGAGTTCGAATCCCATCAAAGAGCTTGAAATTCATTTTACTCATATTTTTGTCTTTTGTATGGATGTCTTTTGTTGTTGTTTGTATTCGTTAAGGTAAAAAAAAAATTCTTTGATGAAAAACATCGAGAGGAAGCCAAAGTAGGTACCCTGGTAGTGGGGAACCTTTAAGTTGCATGGAAATCTGTCGTCAAGCACTTAATGGTGCTCCTTCCAGGCTAGGTAATACTTAACATTAGGTGAAGCCTGTTAACAAAAAAACTTACACGTAACCGTCGTCCCATTCAAAGTTGTCCATAAGACTCCAAGCAAAGTACCCAATAACATTGCTGTGGTCTTCGTGAATTGCATGTAGGAGCGCGTTCAAATAATGACTGTAATACGAAACTCTGGCGCTGTCTACCACTCCGTCGAAATCTGCGTAACCATTTTCTGTCACTATGATAGGAACGTTGTTGTATGTGCTCGTTATCCATTTGAGCAACTTTCGAAAACCGGAGGGCACTACCTGCAAACAGTAATTAAAAGATGATATAGTCATTATCTCTGTATACCTACCTAAATAAAGGCGCAAATAACACTACAAGTGATGAATGACTGACTGATTCATCAAAGCACAGCCCAAATCACTGGATCTAATTCAAACTGTCTTCGTTTTAACGAGAAAGGTTAACGAGGATGAATTTCAAAGGAGAAGAAGAAAAGGGGGGGGGGGGGGGGAAATCGAAAGGATCATAAATAGCGAAACTGGTTACACAGAACAGGTTTTGTAGGCGGCCGAAGGAATATCAAACAGTGATAGTAAAATCGCGAATGGTTATTGCGAAATAGCAACTTTAATTTACCTACCATTACAAATATAGTATTATATTTGCATTTTATTGATTTCTCGTACAGGCAGTATCGATATAATTTGTAAACACTTTTGACGCTTTAAGGCAAAGTTGTCAAAAGAGTTTACAGAGTTGCTGACTGTAGATGTAATGTACAAAGGCAAAGTAAAATTAATTCGCTAACCTTCAACCAACTTGAAGATGATTTTGATGGCCATTTAGGATCTTGTGTTCTGATGATGCCCACATCGTTTTCATGTGAAGGCACTTGGCCAACTTCTTTGCCTGCCATTGTAAGGAGGTAAGTGGTGTAGTGGTTCAGGCCGAAGAAATCTGCCGTTCCCCGAATATAGTTCACCTCTTCTTGAGTAAATTTGGGTAGACGAGATCTTGTGTAATTTTGTTCAAGACTTTTTTTGTCGACCATTTCAATTAACTCGGAGGGATAATCGCCTTTTTCGGAAAATATGGGATTCGCATACCACCCTACCTGTAGAATAAGAATTTTATTAGTATCTATAATGTAAACTTATAATTTTCACTATAAATAATCCATCCTTTACTATAATGTAAATTGTGAGGATGGTTTTAGGTTTACCTAACTAAAAACGATGGTGTATAATAAAATAATAATTAGGTATGTGCTTGCGCAATTTTTTCAAACTTTAAAAACTTTAATTCAGAGATCATCCTAGATTCATCAATAGGTAATCTCTTTTGTTTTTATTACATAGGTAAGTATTAGTAAGTAGTAAGTACCTCAACGAATGAGTTTATTTTTTTTTATTTGTTTTTTGCAGATCTTTAAAAATGCAATTTTATACAGTAGGTACCTAACAATTTTTTACGGTAGGTATCTAGGTACGTCTATACTCGTGCTAGAATTATTGGTTGTTTAAAGTTATTATAAACTGGTTTAATATACAATCTTAATTAATATTATAAAAGCGAGTTTGACTTTGTTTATTGGGTATCTTCCATCCGGAAACAAAAAGGAGATATACTTATATTATTGTTAGAGATAGAAAATTTATCGTCAAAATCTACTTTAATGCGAGGGAAGCCAAAGCCATGCAAACGATAAGTATAAAATAATAGAGTCACTTTGTTTAGATCAAAATAATATGCCACAAAATATTGATAATACTCGTAGTTGATAAAAAAAAATTAAGTTTCATAATATTTTATCAATTATGTCTCATTAAGAGTAGTTCCCATTCAAAATGCATGTCAAGGCAAAATATTATGTGAGTTGGTTGTGGAGCGACGTGATAAAGATTTCTATTTGATTCTTAAGCCTTAAATAATTATTGTTTGACGTGTTTCTTTTGTTTTGATAGTAGATACAACCAATGTTTACAAAACGAGCTATGTTACGAATAGCTTATTAAATTCAATCGCAACTATGCAAGAAGTATCTAATACCGTAACTATCTAAGATACTTCTTGCATTCTTATACAAATTGCAAGTTTCATTACGAGAAATTCATACTATTCCACATTCATCTGTAAAAAATACAGATGACGGCTAAATTTTTTTTTATCCAAGTTTATTCAGGTAGGTAAAACCGCCGGGAATAGCAAAAAAATAAGCTTACTTACCTAGAGTATAGGAAGCTTCCTAAATATCTCTCAGCCCTAGAAATATTTTATTCATTGGGAGAAAAAAACATTAATTCCTCTCTGCGGTTAGTTCTGGATTCAAAATACCGCCCTAAACGTTCTATTTTACAATAGGTATTAGGTATGTATCGGTTTAATATGTACTTTAATAACTCTATAACGGGCGCACTCAGAGTCGTTTTAATGTTTAAGTACTTAATATTAAGTAAAGATTTTAAAGCAAAGCTGCCGCACTCAGAGACGTTCATTAAATTAATGTTAATTGGCGTTTAACTAAATTTGACATATAAAGTAATTGAGACAGTTTTGTTTTTAAAATCTTAACTTAAAATTAAGTTATCTTTAAAACTACTCTGATGCGGCCTTAAGTCATAAATATAATATTTAAATAAAACTAAGTATCACACAATACTCTATTTAGCCCTTACGTGTGTTTTTAAATACAATTCCGCTGCTTTTCTGTCCACAGCTGAGTTTGGATCTTTCGGTTCAGCCCAGTTTGAATCTAATGCCATTCCTATTTTACCTGTAAAGTGAACATATTTTATATTATTATTCGAGTAAAGAACTTTAGTGCACAAATTGTACAAAAGACTTGCGGCCGCACTCAGAGTCGTTTTAATGATTACTTAATTTTAAGAAAGATTTTGAAAACAAAATTACCACAACCACCGACGTTCATCAAATTAATGTTAATTAGCATTTAACTAAATTTAACTTAATTAGTCAAATGCCAATTAACAATAAAAATTAATAACCGTTGCAGTAATTTTGTTTTAAAAATCGTTACTTAAAATTAAGTAGGTAGGTAATCATTAAAACGACTCTAAGTGCGGCCCTTAATGCCTAGGGCAGCACACAGAAAGTTGCAAAAAAATAGTCCTTATCTATTAATACGGCTTTGAATATAGGTGATAGCTTGAAAAAGTCCAAAATTTCCTTAGAGAATATTGACTACGTGACGAAACCTAAAGCCCCCTCCCCTGTGACCAAGCACGGTGGTATTTTGAAGACCCTTCCCCCTGAAAGGGTCACGTAGCATGCCCATACGTTCCGTTTCCTTAGTAGTTCAATATCAATGAGTTCAATAGACAGGCAGAAATTCTACAAACCCTGATTTTGGTTTTGTCTCTAGTAAAACACTAACTACTAAAGTAAAAATAGTTACACAAACAATTCTATGATATGCGATATTTGATCCAATCTACTAATTAGTTTCGTTAGTTTCTCGAACTAGTCATAGTTTGTCAATTAAGTAAAAACCCACAAAAAAAAAACTCACCTCCATGTAAAGGCCGATACGATTCGTTGAACAAATGATAGACACTAGCATGTGATTTAAGAAGGTTGTGAGTACACAGATACTCGGCCACGCCATGATGGTTCAGCGCTGGGGCTCGATACGTCCCGCCGTACCCTTCTAAGCAAGTTTGCATGGGCTCATTAAAAGTAATCCAATATTTTACTTTATCTGAAAACTTGTCGAACAAAACCTTCGCGTAATCAGTAAAATATTCCACAATATGTGGATTTAACCATCCCCCAATATCTTGCAATTTCTGAGGCAGATCCCAATGGTATATAGTGACCATTGGCGTGATGTTGTATTTCATAAGCTCGTCTATAAGATTTGTGTAGTAATTTATACCGAGCTGATTTACTTCATTTGATAATCCGTTTGGTAGAACTCTGGACCAAGAAATAGAGAATCGATAAATGTCGACACCAAGCTCATGAACCATTTGTGCGTCTCTCTTGTAATGGTGGTATGAATCCGCCGCGATGTCCGCATTGCTATGGTCTTTGACGAAATCTGGATTAGTGTGTACCAGGTGGTCCCATATGCTCTCCGTTCTTCCTGAAAGATAACTTTAACTAATTAATTATTTATTGACTTAACTATTTATAAGTATATATTATAGTTTTCTCGAGATATTTTACGCAAATTATAGGAACAATAATGAAGCTAATAGTTCACTAAATGATTATGAAAATAAATCGATACTGACTCTTTCGTGTTGATCATCACGAATGTATGGTAAAATATTCAAAAAAATGACTCGTTAAAATAAGATTTAATTAATTTGTACTTCATATTTTATTCCGCTGAACATTTAATCAATGGAGAGTTAGCCTTGGATTTGCAATAAATTAAATACCATCAATGTTCCAAGCTCCTTCGATTTGTTGAGCAGCTGTGGACACGCCGAATAAGAAGTTGCCGGGGAATGTATATTTTGTTTTGTGACTTCCGGCTAGTGTAAAGTGAGCATATCTGAAAACATGTATCGAAAAATTAATCCCTATTTCCATAGTCTATTTCCCTTGGTCACGGCATCACGCGTGAACAGCTGGACTAATTTCGCTAATTCTTATCCCACCAAAAACATATTCATGTAAAATGATGCCAAGACGAGTCTATATGACGGACACTGTCAAAAGTTGTCAGAATTAGCCAATGTTATAAAAAGTAAATCAGGCTACTTTGGAGTTCCTGCAGTAATTTCGAAACTGACGCGGGTGAAACATGCTAACGCATTCCGATTTGCGAGTATTCACCCCTTCTGTATTTCATTATTTTTAAATTATTGAAATATGTATATATCTTATACAAGTGTGGTGCAGAACAGCGTATTCTATTCAATACAATTTTTATTTAAAAATATTTATTACTGGGTAATCTTCCAACAAAGTCACTTATCCAATGATATATGTATTCAAGGAATATTTATATATAAAGATGTCACAGACAGAATACATAATTTTGTGCAGTAAGAAGGTAAGAAAATTTGTAGTGGTGCGTACTCGCGGCGCGTATCAGAACCAGTACCTACCATCACAGTTCAAACCAATCCTAACCTTGCGTTGTTGGGGTGCTAGCAAATCCGAGTACCTACTTGCAACAAACTACAGAGCGGTACCGTCTATGAACTAAGTTGACAAGTAAAGATTGGAAATACAGATACCTAAGATATAAATAAGATACATATTGGAAAGCATAACTTTTTGAAGTTCTACTTTGGAAAGTTGAGATTAACATTGTGTAGCAGTCAATAGAATTTAAAACGCCCATGAAATTGGCGAGGAGCCCAAACATATCAACATATTACCAAGAAAGTAGGTATATAACTTCTTGTGCGTACATAATTATACACTTAGGTAACACACACACATCCTTAAATGAATCTAGTTTTTTCCCCACACAAATCAAATCGAAACAACAGTCTAATATCACCATGGAAAGAAATGATGTGCCTATATAAACTGGTGTAGTACCTACTAGCTTTGTTAATAAAACTAGGTAGGTATACAAGGTATACAAGACTATATACTGAAGAGATTATGAATTGTGCCGCTCGTAATATTAATAAACAACGAAATTTTGTACAGGAAAACACTTAACCATTTATCATAAATTATTATGTGGTAAAAATGCTTTTTTTAACGTGAGATACCTACCACATTATTCCTCATCTTTTTTTATTGATTACCAATTTTATTCTTCTTAACATCATGGTTTAATGTACAGTCAGCAGGAGAAACAAACATAATTTTTAATGTTCGTTGAATCATCATGACAGAATATGCTGACTGTACTAATAGTGTGACTAACCACTAGAGATATTGTTGCCAAAGAAATCACTTAATTTCAGGATAGAAGACAACAACGATGACCACTTCTACTGTGTATCACCTGGCCTTGAACAATGATTGTTATTTAACCACACTCCTGATATTTCTTGTCTTTCTTTTTATACTTATAGTAGGTACTTTTCTTACTAATTCACATAAAAAATGTGACTTTGGTACACTCGCTGCGCCAGCTCAGTTCACGCGTTGTATGTATATTCGCTGTCACATGTAGCATTGTAGCATTGTAGGTTAGGTCAGTTAGTATACCTAACTGACCTAACCTAGTAGGTCAGAGTTCTCGCAAACCGTAACTCGTCACTAATTTAAAGTTTTTAACGTAGGGGAGACCGGGTACAAAAGTAACGGCGGGTCGAAAGTAACAAATGCCCTGTAAGTTTATCCAGTAGCCAAATACCATTTCGCTGCCGTCAAGGTGATAGCCGGTGGCCCCCCCCTCACTTGAATTCAGTCGTAACGCGCGTCACGTGCTGTTAGGTTGTGTGAGAGGACGATACGTGGTTTCACACATCAAAAGTAAGTTTTTTGGCAATTTTTTATTTTTGTTTTACGCAGTCATAAAAACATGACACTTATCTGAATATTTGCATATTAAATTCTTGATTAGAGTGATTATACAGTGTTTTAATTCGTTTTCGTCTAGCACGTTTCATTTTTATGTAATCTTTCATGTTTTAACAAAAAATTGGTCGGGTACAAAAGTAACATAGCCCTATGGGTACACAAGTAACATGTTACTTTTGTCCCCGTATTTATTTACTTATGTGATAATTTAATGTGTGTTTTTATTTGAACAGCATGCATTCCGCGACAACGTAAAATAGCTACCACAGGAGGAACTACCGACATGGAAGTGTACCGAAAAGCGGCTGAAAATAATTTCAATGATGGTACAAAAATTAGAGCCCTGGCAAAAAATATGATGTTTGTTATGTAGCATTATACAGATAAATAATAAAATTAAAAGCAGGAAATACTAGCGCAGTTGTGGGCTACCTTTGCGTCAACCGTTTTTTTACTATTGATGAGGAAAAAAATCTTCAGGACTATTTTAATCAAATGTTCTGGAGTTTATTTTGGGTTATCTCCATCTGAAGTACGTAAACTAGTATACGAGTTGGCAAAAAATGGAAAAAAAATCCTGAAAGTGGCCAAATATTGAATACCTAGTCTAACTAGAGAAAAATTATTATCATATATCATATATCTCATTACTTAATCTAAGAATAATTTTTATTGTTTTTTATTTTCTTAAATTGTTTTTTTGAGCACTTAAAATGCAAATCTTTTTTTTTTGTTATCAATACTAAGTGTTTAATAAATAGTTTGTTGATTTAATATCTGATATTATATTCATTACAATCCTAATCCATAACGAAATCCTGTACTGTTACTTTCGACCCACAACGTGTTACTTTCGGCCTCGCTACGTGGTCGAAAGTAACAAATGACGAATTTTTTTAAAGTCTCTGTGATTCACACAAAATACACAATAACAAGATAAATCATGACACTAATGTAATTAACATGAATGGAATTTATTTAAGGCCATATTAATTTCAGAAAAATAACAACACCTAACCAGGAATCAAAGCAAAAGTACAAAGTGTTACTTTTGTACCCGGTCTCCCCTAGTCATCATAACTGATACGCTTAGTGTAAGTTAGTTTGATGTGCTGTTACATAATATTTCCCAATAACAACCACAAGAACTATAATAACAGGAGAGTCCGATTGATGAGAATTCTTTTCAATTTTAGCATTTCGCATTATGTTACTACGTTTTTATGAATATTTATTATATTTATATTTATATAATACTAGTATACGTGAATGTATATCAATGACTTTATGGAATGTTAATGACATATCTACTCTCGTCCCTTACCAAGGTTGTCGAATGGCCAAGCGTACTTTTGTGCTAGCTGTTCAACGCGGTTTCGTCCGCGTGACGAGCGCGCTCTGCCTCTTTGCATAGGTAGCTATGTATCTACTTACTTGCATTGAAAGTATCACATAAGCTGAAGTGGCGCTACAATATTGATTACTTATTGAGACAGTAAAATTAATATGATAATTCTTTCGAAAACACAATATTAGATATCTACCCATAAAAACGTTTATCCATCCCTTTTGTTACGATTTGTGCAATTTTGAAAGAATAAATTAATAATTTAATGAAGACACAGATAATATATTACTATACCTACTAGATGAAGGTACATATGACCAACGACGGGGCTATAGACGTATTCAAATTAGGTTTTAGAACTATAAGAAAGCCGAAAGGTACCAATTGTGGTAAGTTGATAGGTAAAGCCTCATTCAAAACAAGAGATCTATTCTTCGGTTTTTCATTTGCTGCCCTACAGACACGTAAACGATAAGCGATGTATGATAGGTAGGTACTTAGTCCGCTTTGCAATCAAGTTGGTCGTAAGTTCGTAACCTGTGGTCGTAACCATGACACTCATCGTGAATGACCTACACTAAAGCATAGCGATAATTAAACTATATCGTGTTCATATTAAAGTTAATAATAAAATCGGAGTCGAATTGATCAGGAGTAAGTAGAAACCTATAGATACATTTAAGGTAGGTACCTAGATACTTAGGTGAGTTTGTTTGTGTTTTTATGCTTTCAAGCCTCAACTACTCAACCGATCGTCACGAAAGATAGCATAGGTTACACGTTGTCCAGGGGTACCTACTACCTACAGAAAAGGATATCTAAGGGTATATTTTTGTACCGGAATTCCCGCGGAAACTCCGATATAAATGCAAATGAAACCGCGAGAAGTAGCTACACAGAATAAAATAAAGCATATTTTCGGCAAAATTGTTATAGGTATAGATACTGAATCAAGTACCTAAATATCCCTCTTTTTAAACGACTTCAAAAATGAAGGAGGTTCTATGTTTCTACTCTATATGTATGTTTATTTTTATGTGTATATTTACAGATTACTCGAAGACATAGGCAGATATTATATTATTAAACATGTTTTAATATTTAATGACGTTATAAATTTCTTAACCCGCAATATCAAGTAGTTTTGTATTCTAGTGTCATTCATCTAAGCGCAATTTTATAACAAGGACCAAATCGCAGACTCGATTAATCGTTGTCCTTGATAGTAATAAAACGTACCTACAACACTATGTTCTCTTTGATGTTTGATCTGCATTCTGCAATACTGTACCTATACCTAGTGCTTTGATCTCAAGTCTTGTGTACTTTTATTTTTGATAGGTTCGTAGTGGTATAAACGATCGTGGTGTTTACTGTTTACCTTGAATCTGGATGTTTAAAATAGTTAGGTACCAGGTGAATTTTCCAAGTGGGCGCGGGTGGCTAAATTATAAACTACGAGAAATACCGAAAAATGCTCAAAGAGGTCTCTTGTAATTTTTCAGAGGAGAATAATGCTATTAAATAGAAGTCGTTTTTAATAACCTCTAATTGTTAGTATTATTGACAGTAAATGTCTCCATGTTACTGTGAATCCGGGTCTGCTGAAATACACCCACAAAATATACCGGCGGTTCTTCTCTGGGTTTCGTTTCCCAGGGCGCCAATCCGCCACGGGCGGAGCTATGCTGATTATATTTTGTTTTGGGTTTTGGCGACTTTCAACCAACTTTTACTTTCACCTTTTTTATTTTATCTTGTCAATCTCAATATATTTTTTTTATTTAAATCGTTTTTTTCCTTGACTTCTGGGGCGGCGAAACTTATTGGTCCGAGGAGCCAAATTTCAAAATACGCCCCTGGGCTTCGCCCACATGAATTTCAGTACCTATTCTCGAGGGAGCTCTTTGTTCGGGGACAAAAGTACGTACTAAGTCAGTCAGATTTTTAGAATTGGTTCGTAGGTAAGTTCCCAATGGTATCCCTTTATTTCCATAAACTTATAATTTTTACATCTTTATGATGTTTACTACCTACGTAGTACGAATACCTATTAGTGTATATATGTAGAAGTGGTGAAAGAGAAACGGCCCTTATCTACACTAGCACATCAAAATAATTTATTTTCTATATTTGCCAAATGCCATTGCTAAATAATATGTATAGATAACACACGCCTATACCTACTGTATAGCAT
This sequence comes from Zygaena filipendulae, assembly GCA_907165275.2. NCBI lineage: Eukaryota > Metazoa > Arthropoda > Insecta > Lepidoptera > Zygaenidae > Zygaena > Zygaena filipendulae. The sequence goes on from OU015650.1 coordinate 5,687,913, forward strand.
AAAAGGTATAAAAAATGTAGAATGTTAAAATCATTAAAGAAGTTTCTGAACCAAAAATTATTAAATTGGAATATATCTAAGAATACCTATTCTGATATTCTTATAAATTACAAATTGAAGCACGTCGATTTACGCACGCATTAAACGTCGATGTAACCTGAACATTATTTAATTAGGTATTAGAAGAATCACTGCAACTTACCCGTTAATGTAATAAAACGATATTGCCAATAAAAACTTATTCATGATTATCTATTATTAATTGTATAGGTACTACTAATAAAAACTCATAAGAATTAGGTGCTTCTTTTAACACAAGGACCCAATTTTTATTATATTCTTTCGTAAAAATTGAGGGTAATTACAAATTGCAGACGATGACAGAAAATTGGAATTGAGCGCGGTTAACTTTTAAGATTAACAATTGAATGAGAGAAAAAAAACCGCGCGTGCTTTACGCACGGCTTGTCACCGCATACTGTGAGGACTATAATATCAACTAACTGATAAATGGATTCGAATAACGAGACTTTGTTGAGCAAATACCCCTTGGTAGAGCTGCCAGTTTTACGTGCATAATCCAGACCTTTTTTAATCAAAAAGTAGCCGATAAATTGTATAATTCGTCCGTTTACAAACAGTAGGCATTTTGTTAAGGGACCATCCATAAAGTAGACCGTACGTAGGTACGTCACGCGTTTAGTGTGTGAGGGTTGACGAAGTGTGACGTTGTGTTGGGGTTCAAGAGGGACGAGGGTTGGGAGGGGCCTAAGTTTCGTGACGTCACATTTCAAAATCTTATACACTTATTTTAACACTTATAAGTGTTAAAATTCCTTTGAATTATTAACGAAATACTTAAAAATGTTTCCAACTCTATCTGTTTAAGCATATGGTTTAAATTGTTTTGTTGGCGAACTAAGGTTTTACCTAATTGTTTTGTCGAAACTGCTATTTTAATTTGATAATTTCTAAAAAATTGCAAAATATGCGACGTCACACTAGGGAGGAGGGGGTCTCACAAATGTGACCAACTGTGACAAGGACGGGGGAGGGGTCAAAAAATCACGAAATTAGTCTGACGTACTTTATGGATGACTCCTAATAAATATTAATGATTATTATTTAATTAAAAATTATAATACCGAGGACAAATGAAGTCTGTTGATGAATGAAGAGTGTATTGGTGAGTGAAGCTACCACGAAAAGCTGCCGTTCGATGTGACGGAGTGAGAATTTTGTCTCTGTGTATGGAGCGCTGCCGGGATGACCACTCTAGTCAATGATCCTATATCATATAGAATATGTTTTATACTCGGGAGCCTTGTTGCGTACTACACCAAACATTAGCGAGGCCAGATGGAGGCGCCTACGGGATTCCATATTCAGGAGCTTTGCAGCGCTCAAGTAAGGGGTGACATGGGAGTAGGTTCCGTATATATACTTTCATATTTCATATTATTATATGCATTTAGTGAAAAGCTGTTAATTTGGAATTACAAACAGACAGATTCATAATTATGTACCTATGAATAGAAGATGTATAGATATTATATATTTTTCGTCAATTTTTGTGATACAATACATGAGAAAAACTAGTTATAATATTATTATCCTTTTCCTATATTATAAATGCAAAAGTGAGTTACACTGGCTCAACCGATCACCATGAAATCTTGCATACCTACATATAGTATTATATTATCTGTGCCTACACGTTGTCAGGGGTACAGAGAAGGACCTAGAGTATCTACTAACGTGGAAACTCCAGAAGCGTTAGCTGGTGAAGCCACGGGAAATAGCTAGTTAAAAGGTACCTATCTATGTGCTCTTAATACACAGACGTTTTTTTAATGCGACGATGAGCTTAAACCTAGATCCAGTTAGATGGCATTGACACGCTATGGGTATACATTCGCTTAAATAGGTACCACTTATGGTATAATCGAGGTAAACTCAACATTCAGTGAAATACCATCAGGTGTGCCACCTGCCCGTTTGCCTCCTATGATATTAAAAAACAAGAAAAATGCAGTGTATCGAGATTTGAGAATATACCTATAAGCAATTGTATTTAAATTGTAGGTACTTCCATTAGGTACCTACTTTTTATGCATAGTAGTTAGGAGACTAGGATGGTATGTTGAAAAAAGAAATTGGCACATTCCATTGATATACATTGGTATATGGCACATTCAGAAATTATAAAATAACTATCATTAAAATTAAGAGTTTGAATTTCGGAAAAATGTTATTAAGTTCGCCATTTGTACTTACTGTGCAATAAAGAATAAATAAATAAATAAATAGATAGATAAATAAATGTTACTAATTGAAATTCTAATCACAGCTAAAATAAAAATTACCTACAGTAAATATTTTCTGTCTTATCTTTATACCTATAGGCACTAGCTGTGCCCCGCAGTTTCACCCGCGGTAATTTCAGAGTTCCGGCTTGAATTCCGGAATTAAAAGTGCCCTATGTCCTTCTCTGTACCCCTGACAAAGTGCATGCCAGATTTCATCCAAATCCGTTCAGCTGTTTTTTCGTGATTGAGTAGGTACCTAACAAATATCCAAACATCCAAACATCCACACTTTCACATTTATAATATTAGTACGATAAAACGGAATTGCTATTCGTTTGTCTCGCTAAAACGCGAGAATGGCTGGACCGGTTTGGCTAATTTTGATCTTGAAATATTTGTGGAAGTTCAGGGAAGATTTATGAAGAAAATTAGGCTACTTTGGAGTTCCAGTGGGAATTCCGAAACTCACGCGGGTAAAACCGTGGACACAGCTATAAGATATAAAATAGATCTAAAATATTTTAATTAGGTAGCCTCTTTCTTATCGCAAAATGTTTGTCACATATATTAAACAACTAGCTGTTTCCTGCGGTTTCATCCGCGGTAATTTTGGAGATCCAGAAGGAATTCCGGGATACAAAGTAGGTACGTACCCTATGTCCTTTTCTGTACCCCTGGCAATGTATATCCATAATTTCATGAAATTTTACAGACGTTAAACAACTAGCTGTTTCCTGCGGTTTCGTCCGCGGTAATTTCAGGGTTCCCGTGGGGATTCCGGGATAAAAAGTACCTACAACGTGTGTGCATGATGATCGGTTGGGCTGATAAGGCGTCAAAGCATCAGACAGACAGAGTAGGTACATAACTGCCGCATTCTTATTATTAGTAGGGATTATGAAGACAAAATATCAGGACAAAATAATGAAACTTGATTTACCTACTTAAGTAATAAAAATAACGTTAAATGCCAAGTGTCCTGGTACCTACAAATAACCTTATCTACACATAGGTAGGTACCTAGGTATCTGTGTTGAAATCAAACGAATGAAACGACAGAATGAAACCGATAAAAATATAACGTGACGTGACTATTGTTACCGTATACCTGCCTATTTGTTATATTTTTCCGCATTACTTATTACCTGCTTTATAAGAATTTTTATGACTATAGATAGGTTCTCCGAAGTACGCGTGGAGTTCTTTTGAGAATTAATAACTCGTTTGAGAAAAATATAGTCAATCCAATTTTATAAAGCACCGAAAGCGAGATCACACGTGACCTTAGGTAATTCTGCGTCAATAGTGCATCAATAGGTATAGGTAATAAAACCGAGAATCTTACATTTTTAAAGTCGGTTTAAAATAAAATATTATTTTGGATCTATTTGGAAAATTCAATGTGTTTTTATAGTTTTTGGCGGTTCCGAAGTCATTTCAAGTTCGTGAAAACAAATATATTATAAGTGGATTTTGTTGTGATACTGTAATAAATAGTTGGTAAATAGTGGCTGAGGCTGCTTATTTACGCCTTTTTAATCTGTGATAGAGATGTCACTGTCGTATTGACAGGGTCAAATGACACTGACAGTCAAATAACTTTAATTTTCAAAAGTGAAATTCAGGTTGAACTGTGTCGAGTTACTTCCAAAAGTTCCAGTAAAGAATCGAAATGCATCTTACCGATACATTTACATTACATTAAAAAAAAAAAAACTTCAGAAAAGGGAAAATATGTTTTGACTGTATGCACTTAGATTCTTTTGTCTTCCCTGAAAGAGGTAAATGTTCCCTAAAAAAATTAAAGTGACGTAATATGATAAAAGTGGCTGTGACTGGTGTTACGGTGCAACGTTCGGTTTCACAAAATTAAAAGTTTAATATTTTGGAAACTATTGATAATTTTTAGTAAATCTTTCAGGATAATGCTTTTCTAAGGCTCTATTTTTGAAATATTGACACAATTTACTATTACAAATTTCATGCAAGTGCCCTATTATGTAGTTGCAAACATTTGCTTTATTTTTTAATGATATTTTGGTTGATTATTATTTGATTTTTATTACAAATAGGGTACTTTCATGAATTTTTTTCAGTCTATTTTAAAGATATATGGCCTACTTAAACAACGCAAGAAAAAGAAAAAAAATATATGCATAAATTAATGAAATAGAGAGTTTCAAAGTTCCTACTTTAGACCTTACCGCCGAAACGCGGAATGACGTCACTAGTTCAAAATTACGCCTTATTAATCTGTGATAGAAATATCACTGTCGTATTGACAGGGTCATGTGACACTGACAGACAGATAACTTTAATATCCAAAAGCGAAATTAAGGTTGAACTGTGTATGCACTTAGTTTCTTTTGCCTTCTCTGAAATAATAGAATACTTAGACTTCTTACTAGAAAACGCTGTCTATGTGCAAACATAGACATAACATAGACAAGTAGTTTGTGGTAGACGTGTGTGTGTAGACGTTGAGGATAGGCAGTTAGATAGTGGAGTACGCTAGGGCATGGTTTGTGAACGCAACCTTGGCAGTAGGCGAATTTGCATTTTCTTCTTCTTCTTCTTTTTTATTAAATGGCAACTTTTGAGTAATTGTGCCAAAGACAATGTGTGACTTGATAGACAAAGACCGTAGACAAAGACGCGATTTTTTTTAATAGTTGGCAATGCAGTAAACGTCAAAATAACGTCATTAATGTCAGTTGTCACACGTACGTCAAAAAACTCCGACGGTCGTTCGCGTTTCTACTCTTTTCACGAACTCATCAAAATATCAAAATAGAACATTGATAGATAATTTGATATTCATGAATATTTTCAAAAATATTGCTATTTAATTCACTTACTTCGGTTTTTTAAACATAAGATTAAGATAAGCCCGATAACAGAATTTAAAACTTGAATTGTGCTAAACAGGGTTCGTCTAATATCGATTTCGGTGATGTGATTTTTGTGAATTATTTTTATTACACCAACATGAATCTTGTTATTACTTACTCTTGTTTCCTAATATGTTTGGTAGCAAAATGCCAGGCATCTGGAACGGATATAGCCCTGGATGCGAAAGCCACACTTCTTCATCGAATAGATAGTTTGAATCTTTTAATTTATACTTGTCTTCTTACTTTGACTGTGCTTACAATATGGGTGTTCAAACACCGCCGTGTCAGTTGGCTTCATGAAACAGGACTGGCTGTTATTTACGGTAAATATCACTACTATATCCTCTATCTTCATAATTAAATTTGAACATGCTGCTGTGTATGTAATTCAATACCAAATATGAAAAGAGAGGTTAAAAAAATCAGATTGTGGTTCGTCTGACGTGACAGCACCTTTTGTACAGAGGCTTGTGAATTTGAATACTGTACTGGGTATGGGTGGTTTGATCCCTGCAACATGCTGAACGTTAAACATATAAATCATAAAACTGCATTGACACTGAGCTACCTGGATCTAGTTTTTATTGTTATGCATAGTATCATGTCATTGCAGAGTATACTCATCTTAGGGGTATTTTGCAATGTCACTTGGGGAAATCATAGAATTGAAATCAAAATTGAAAGAAATTTATTTGTCACACACATTATATCATAATATAAGTGCCACTGTGCCAATATATATTATATTTTTTATAGCTTATATACTTAACCATCTATTATGCCAAATGGTAATTAAACTACTTAATCAGAATGAAAATTACTTATACTGAAAAATAAACAATAAATACTGTGGTTGGTGTAATTACTAATGTTGTAAATATGCATGATGTAGGATAGTGTGCCCTGTGAAAGATATTAATACTTCAAACTCAAGTTTTTCTCCTGAGGTGTAGGAAGGAAGCTAGACTATTGACAATAATTATGACTGTGCTTACTCAGTTTTCTTTTGTCTCTCATGCTTATCAGATTTGTTTGTCATTTGTTTTGTCATTACTAATTACTTATACTTTTGATGTTCCAGGTCTGATAGTAGGTGCCATAATTCGATATTCTGGAAGTACAAATCAAGTTACACACATTGATGCCTATCCAGCTCCTAATACCAACTATAATCTGTCTGTGCCTCCTGATATTGTACGATTTTATTTCCCTGACAAGATACAAATTGCACCTGGAGGTTAGCAATTAGCATTATTAATATCTAATCCATCCATTACAGTTTTGATAAAACTATGTATTATTATCATATTTGAATTAATTTAGTTGGATCAAGAAATTACTGTTATCTCTTGAGACAGTAAAAATGATATGAAAATGTATAAGAGATAAGTTTGTTGGTTAAAATCACAGGGTGTGATTTTTATGATGATATTATAATTGTTTTTTTTTTTTTAATTCTATGCACCTAATATTATGTTAATAATGCTGATAAATTAATAATAATATTTTTCCGTTTTTTAGATGCCCCAATACCAAATAAAACATATGCATACAGCTTCCGAGGAGAGATTGTAAATGTGGAGCAAAATGAGATTGATCAAAAAGCTACCTTTGACCCTGAGATATTTTTTAACATCATTTTACCTCCAATCATATTCCATGCTGGATATTGTCTCAAAAGAGTGAGTGATTATATTTCATCAATATGTATATTGTAAAAAAAATATATTTGTATAAATAGGTATCCATTTGCATTTTGTTTCAAGATGTAGGGAAATACTGACCACTGACCACAAGGATATATTTACTATTATTTTTCCTTCTAAACCAGTATGTCCTGTACTCTGTAGGTAGGTATTTAACACTAAATTCAATATTTAATTTTGTTATGTGTAAATGTATCATTATTTTATTTTAAACGAGTATAAATTTGTAAAAGGCAGGCCACAAAAAAGATGGGCTGACGACTTAATAGAGGTAGCTGGAAAAAACTGGCTTAAAATAGCCCACGATAGAGAGAAATGGAAGGGGAAAGAGGAGGCATTTACCCAAAAGGGGTCCATTCAATTAGAATCTAAGAAACACTAACAAAACTAACATAGGATTTAAGTAAAACAACTAAAGAATCTACTAACATAACATTTATTTTGCACTACATTTGAATGGAATAAAGTTTTATTATTATTATTATTATATTATTATAAATTTATGATGTGGTCTTAGATTTATATACAGACTAGCTATTCCCTGCGGTTTCACCCGCGGTGATTTCGATGTTCCTGCAGGAATTCCAGGGTAAAAAGTAGGATAATAATGTCCTTCTATGTACCCCTGACAACGTTTATGCAAAATTTCATGACAATTGGTTGAGCCGTTAAGGCGTGAAAGTGTTACAAACAAACATACAAACTTTCACATATAGTAGTAAGGATTTGGTTTACCTTTTTTATTTTTGAAATCTGAGATCCTATTTGTTTAACCTCCCCATTTCCCTATGCTCTACAGAAATCAAATATTATCCAGCTGTTGATTTAATGTACTCTTTACTAGGATTTATTTAAAATCTCCATTTACATGTGTTAGATTTAATGTGTTGATTATTTATTATACTTTTACAAATTTTGAAGGTCAAGATTCAGATAAATATGACAAAAAAGGAGATGTTGTTGATAGTTTTATTGAATTGATGTCACGAAATTTTAAAGTAAACATATTATATCTAGTACATCAGATACTTATTAAGTCAAGAAGATTTATAGAAAAACCATAACCGCATTTGATTATGAAAAGTATCCATGTTATTCCGGTATGTTTGCAGAAATATTTCTTCCGCAATTTGGGAGCGATATTGACGTTCGCCATGGTGGGCACCGCACTGTCCGCACTGGTGATCGGATCCCTCATGTACGGCTGCGTGCAGCTGATGCCTGCATCACTCGGCTCTAGCTTCACGTTCTTGGACACCCTGTATTTCGGTGCATTGATCTCGCCCACCGACCCGTTAACTGTCCTTGCGATTTTCTCGCAATTGAAGGTGATTTATCTTTGTTAATTTACTTTTTTTTTTCTATTTGCAAAACATAAATTATTTAAAATACCTTATTACTATGCATAATTTTTACAATTTATATGGCAGGTTGATGTAAACCTGTATGCGATGATATTCGGCGAAAGTGTACTGAATGATGCTGTGGCTTTAGTCTTGAGCGGGTAAATAATATAATAATATTTGTTTTTATTTAATGTAGGTACCTAATAAACTTGATATATTCCTGCATGCAATGGAATCCTATAGATATGTACTTAGCTTATTTTGTGCTTACACAATAATAAAATTTAAATCTAAATGACAGCAACATTTAACGGGTAAATGTAGTGTAAAATATACATACATGTTTTATATGATTTCAGTGCTATACAGAACTATGAGAAACGTTATTCAAATGATGGAGGATTCGAAATCACAGCTTTCTTAGCGGCCATAGGTGATTTTATTGGAATCTTCAGCCTGTCACTGCTCGTGGGCGCATTCATGGGCTGTTTGACGGCTTTGATATCCTTTTTAAACAGACAATAACGATTGCTATTGTAGGTATTCATACGATAGCGATACGTAGGCGATACTTGCTGGTCTAATGTTTATTTATTTTCAGACAAAATTTGATTGATTTCTTTTTGATTGATTTTTTTTTTGATTTCTTTTTTACAACTTTTTATGACAAGTTGCAACTAAATAGCATTTTCTTTAATGTAGGTACTCTATTTGGTACAAGTGGTCACCGTGGCTTTATGCAATCAATAAGTTCCGGGTCTGATTTTCCCGGTGGAGGCGAACTTTGTGTGATGAACATACGGGTCCGCTTTCCAGTCTTGGTCTTGGTTTTTATACATATTATTATATTGTAATTTAATGTATACATAATATCAGGTCATGTTTTTTTGTATATACACCACATAATTAGCTCGACTTCCATGATACAAGCTTAATGTGGAAAATACTCCCTCGTCACGATGATTGATCAGTTTAACGCGAATTCGCGAGTATCGATATATGTGGAGATACCAATCTATCTACTCTTATCGGTGCTGTAGTGGTTTACGATTTTACTTAGTTTCAAAATTATCCTTAACCAATGTGCACATGACAAAGTTCACGCACGTGCGAGAGTGGCCGCTGCTCGAGTCGGCTCTGTTTGTGCTCATGTCGTACGCTGCCTTCCTCATCGCTGAAGTATGCGAACTGACAGGTAATTATTTTGAAACCACAGATTGACAGCGCGCTAGTGGCAATACAAAGAAAAAGGGCGTTGAGGGCTGACGTCTTTCGTTTAAACTTACGCCCTATAATTTTGTAATCATAACTTATTAGTAGATTATTATAGATTATTATAGATTCGAGATCGAATGCGTCTGAGATTCGTACCTATCTCGAGAAACTGCTGAGAATTATAAGCGGTCATCCATAAAGTACGTCACACGTTAAAGGGGGTGGAAGGGGTCGACGAAGTGTGATAACGGGTGAGCCCCTCCCAGGTTGACGCCTAAGTTTCGTGATGTCATATTTTAAAATCTTATATGTACTATGTAGGTACATCTAACAATTAGATACCTCCCACCCCTTGTTACACAATGTCACACTTCGTCGACTCCTTAACGTGTGACGTACTTTATGAATGGTCCCTAACCGCCGCACTCAGAGTCGACTTAGTTAAGTAGTTAACTGCCGCAATCAGACAAGTTTAATAAATTAATGGTAATTGGCATTTAACTAATTAAGTTACATCTCATTAAATGCCAATCAACATTAATTTACTGAACGTCTCTGATTGCGGCAGTTTTGTTTTAAAAATCTATACTTAACTAAGTAATCATTAAAGTCGACTCCGAGTGCAGCCGTAAGTGATTGTGCCAACCGATCCTAAATCTATACATATAAAATGCTTTGTCCTGAATGATTGACTGACGGATCAACGCACAGCCTAAACCGCTGATCGTAGAGATCTGAAACTTGGAGGGTGTGTTCTTTGTATGACGTAGGCCTCCGTTAACAAAGGATTTTCCGAAATTCTACCCCTAAGAGGTTGAAAAGGGGGGGCAAAGTTTGTATGGAACAATTCCGCGGGAACTCGGAAATTATTGCGGGTAGTTAGTAATAAATATTGTTTGAATATGAATATTGCGCAGGCGTGGTTGCGGTGCTGTTCTGCGGCATCTGTCAGGCGCACTACACGTACAACAACCTGTCGGCGGACTCGCGCAACAGCACCAAGCAGCTGTTCGAGTTGCTCAACTTCCTCGCGGAGAATTTCATATTCACATACATCGGCGTCTCCATGTTCACCTTCCCCAAACACCACTTCGATCCGTGGTTCATTATTGCCGGATTCGTATCCTTTTAAAATAGTTTTTCATTGTTTTTTTAGTAATCTATCACCAAATTGCACTATCATTTAAATGCTGCATCAAAACTTTGACACTGTTCAATAATTTTACAGTTTCTTAACTTGATATCGAATGATTTAGGGTATGTTCCGTTATTACTGATAGCACTAGCCCAGTGATCGCAGTGACGAGAAATTCGTTCCGTTATAACTTTCACTATACTGTATAGTAGGTATTATGACGTCATAGTCGTCGCCATTTTTTACTGTGAGCACTGCCGTTTTCGAGGTAAGGGGTAAGGTAAAGGTAGGTGCTCTCAGTGGTTTGATCAAGTGATCAACCTCGGACCAATGATTGGTCAACCGCGTAGGTCAGTGGACATGAGTGGGTCGACAGCGTGACATGACAATGGCATGGATAACAGTGTACTGGACTGCGTTGTTTTAAACAGTAACCAGTATAGCTCAGTATAAAGGAACGACTTCGTAGTATACTGAATTTACGTCATACCTTACAGTGCTATCAGGATATAACGGAACATACCCTTAAACTTAATGTTATGGATTTGGCGGTTCTCAATTTTTTTTATTATGTTGCAATACTGCAGAATCATCGAAACTTAGTAATAATTGGATTAATGTTATGGATGCTTATTTAGTAAATAATTAGTGATGCGTAGACATTATTATGTAGTATTTAAATAGTTTTCCTTAGTCGCCACTACAGATAACGTCAGTGATCGGTCGGGCCGTCAATATTTATCCACTTTCCTTCCTGATGAACCTTGGACGGAAACCACCCATACCAATGAACTTCCAGCACATGCTGTTTTACTCTGGTAAGTATGAAATAAATGAGCTGAAAGATCAAAAAGATTACCTACTGTGCACAATATGTATATTATGTAATGTACCTACTTATTGCATTAAACATTGCATTATTTTTGGATCAAAACGACATGGAAACTCAGTATGAAGAAAAGTTTCCATGATTCTATTCGTTGCTAAATAGGTCTACTCGCGTTATTCATAATGACATTACCAAAACAAAACCTGTCAAATATTTAAAGCAATATCGTATCGCGCTTATTATTTTAAAGGTGACGATTCAACTCTTATTTAAAAGATATTATTTATTAACCTTTGACCAAACTTGAACGAGTCTGGAGCACAAGAGAAATCCTTATTACATAATATTAGATATATATGTCGGAAATAGAAAGAAACAATAGTAGCAGACAACAGCAGATAGTTATCTGAATTGTGAGGATAGCTGATTTACAATGCATGAACGCTCACCTCCACTGCCCGTGCTCCCGACATAAGCAAACCTCTGGAAACAATTAGATGACACAGCACACGTAATCACTTGATACGACACTGATACGACACTATAACTGCACTGAACCGAACACAAAATAACAATGAACCGTCGCTTACGCATACCCGCATTTTATATCAAGTTCTAACAAAGACGAGTCGGGCAATGGAGTGGAGCGGGGGAACGAACTTTCTACAACCACTATTCGACGGCGGGAAACAACAGTTATTTTTAATGAAACTACCCTCTCGCCGACATATACGTAAATACTGACTGTGTTTGTTTGTTACTTTTTCACGCCTTAGCTACTCAACCGATTATATCGTAAAATTTTGCATACACGTTGTCAGGTTTACAGAAAAGGACACAGGGTACCTACTTTTTATCAGGGAACTCCGAAATTAACTCGGATCAAACCTCAGGTAACAGCTAGTCTATAAATATGTGGCACTTTACGTTCCTTTTGTTGTTGTGATACCGTTCAAAAACAGCCTGTCCCGCCTTCTGTACAGGTCTCCGCGGCGCGATGTCGTTCGCGCTGGCCATCCGCAACACGGTGTCGGAGGCGCGCCAGGCCATGCTCACCACCACGTCGCTGATCGTGATCGCGACCGTCGTGCTGCAGGGCGGCGCCGCCACGCACGCGCTCGCCTATCTGCGGATACCCACCGGGTATGCCTTTTATGTTTTGTTTTCCTTTTTTTTTGGTTTTTTTGCAAACAATAGGTACCGGCCAGTTTAAAATAGAACAAATGTATTTGCATAAACATTGTTGTACAGTTTGAAATTATTGCAATTTATGGTTAGGGTTACCACCTTTTTCTATTTTTGGAGGTGAAATAGTTTTTTTTTTTTTCAAAACATTGCATAAAATCTAGTACTTATAAGTTGTTGAACCGTTGAACGCGACCGCAATCAAACTTCAATGGATCAAGAATTTGTTAATGGAAACATTTTTAACATTGTTATCATCACATTCACATAGTAATAAATTTTATTGGTGTGTTTCAGCCAAGGCCAAAATGATGAAAACGAAGCGTTGCCATATAGGGATGTGCGAAGTGTGAGTTAGATATTTTCTTTATTTATTCTCATATCTTTGACTATTATTATTATAACTTATTACCAAATATTATGCACCAATTCGCACTTTTCAATTTATACATCAAATTCCAGCTTGTAGACATTAGGCAAAGTAAACTGTGTTTGGTTATTGTTTAAAATAAAATTATGTATAAAAACTATCTTTGAAAAACAAAATGTCAATTTATTAATTAATACGTATTTGTCTAATGTGGTTACAAAAACTGCTATTTTATATTTTTCTATATCCTTTTATTATTCATATTTACAATTTCTTCCGCCCTAGCGAAATTGACATTCTACAATTGTTAACGCATAGAAAACTAAGTAACGAATCATCATGTCACTTGGTCAGCCAATAAAACTAGTTTTCACGTGATCACGCCAAACTAAAGTTTTGATTGGCTGACGATTCGTTACTTAGTTTTCTATACGTAAACCATTGCAGGATGTCAATTTGGCTAGGAGACTCACACAGTCATGCCATTTGTGTTGTCCCTAACATTCAAGCAACGCCTAGAAAAACATCATAGATAATATTACCAATAAGTAAATATTTATTAGTATTTTATTCATAACATCCTTTAATAACATAATATTATAGATAAAATGTTTATATTGGTATTTATTATTTTTTGATATATTGTATATACTGCATGCACTTTGTACATAACTTAGGTATTGATATTGCAATTTTAAAATTATATATTATTATTTAGTTTATTAGTTTATAACTCGTATTATTTTTATTAGACTTCGTAGCTGTTTCGCATAAGCTTTAATATTAAATATTGAATCATTTTTTTATATTATCATAAAAAATGCGATAATTCAAAGATGTGTTGAGCTTTAAAAGTTTATAGAAATTTGTTATATAATACCTACTTAATATAAAATTATTTTGGAATGGACGCCCAAAATAAAGAATTAAAAACGTTGTTAACGAGTCAAGTCGAGTGTCGTGACTAAGCGTTATGGACTTTTTTTTATATTTTATTAACCATACAAATATAAACTTTTGCTTGATAAGCACACACGAAAGACATCTAAAAGTTTACCAAATACTTAAACAAATACATCCAGTCGTTGAGAGTTGTTTGTGCTGCAAATTTACCTAATTAATAAGAGATTGTTGTGGGCAGCTGTACCAGGCTACCGGCACAAGCGGATCGGTACGTATGCACACGAGTGTACACGCTGCATCTAGTGGCTGCGCACGGTTCAATTTTATTGTTCAATCTGTTGAATCAATTTGTTGAGAGGCAACAGATTGCGACGTGAACGGTTATCTTGATAGCTCATGTATTCAACTAATTGAGTGTAATATTAAATTGTGCGTAGCCACATTATTTCTGCCGTCTGCTAACTAAAAGGTTTCAGCAAATCCGCTAAGCTGTTTTGAGTCTTGTCTAAATCGCAATGGCTATTGCTATTTCCGTACCCTCATATGGTTTATAAGAAGTTCATGATGAACTTTTAGTAAGCAGACGGCAGAATGTTGTGGAGTATTGTGTTTATATGTTATGCACCTTCACAACACATTGTCATGGTGCTTTGTCGTGCTATTCCATATACCATTTCATACCACACAGAATCTCCCTCAAATGTTTTCTGTTATTTATATTACGAAAATGTATAAACAACTAATGTAATCGTTTTATTTTAATAAAAAATGAAGGAGGAAAAATGAAATATCCTCCACCGCTCTATTGAATTATGGACCCTACTTACATTAACAATTATGTTTATTTTCAATGTGCACCGTTTCAATTTTATCAGGTCGTGGACTAATTTTGTAATTTATTTGCAATGTGTTCGTTTTTGATTCGACGGTGAAAGTTTATGTTTTGTTGATTGTACAGACGTTAGTAGGTACGATAGAAAATAATTGTTATCTACATTAAAATTGGTTAACTAATTGCAAACAATGGTGTGGTTGGCTAGTTAGTTTAAATACTTTTGATAACACTAATTCTCGGGAGTTCTAATTAGTATTTTTGCATTATAGTCACGCTATGAAATTAATATATTAAAATATATTCCACTTCCTATGATCCATCCATCCCAATGATAAATTTAAAACTACCGCATCGAGAACAAAAACTCTATTGTTCTGGCCTTTGCGTGTTTACCAATGGCGATTAAAAATAAAGTATATTTTGTCTAGCCCGCTGACATAGGTTTCGGTCTGCGCAGTATGGATGCGACGCAACCGACCAGTAGCGACAGAGCATCAGTAAGGCTAACTGATTGATGCACGCGAATTGTTTATACATTAAGCATGCTATTTTTCTCACAATTTTCTCACTAACAATAGAATTCGTGTTCAACAAAGCTAATTTGAACTTCAAACTCTCATAGTTACGCACCTCTATTATGAACTAACGCGCTATTTTCAAATAATATTATATCTATTTTTCTATATTCTTTCTCATCTGTTTGTTAAGAATCTGACGATTGTTATGGCCATAGAAAACTAAGGAACGTATCGCTATTTTTCTGATTGTATCGTAACGCTTCTGTATCAAAGATATAAAGTTAAATTTTTATTAATATTTATTTTAAACCAAAATGTTTAGTAATATCTACGCGTAAGTAAAGTTGTGGTAATCAAGAGCAATAAAACTTTTAAAAATAGCAAATATCAAAAGTAAACATTCATATAGTTCATATAGTAGGTATATACTTGTTGCATAATGAGAGATTGTTGTTCCGTTGTGAGTTTATAGGCCCAGCGAAGCAAAACCTTTTAAAATACTGCAAGCCGATATTTCCTTTTTTTTAACATAAAAATTTTGTGCAAAAACTACTACTTACCTTAAAACACTATCGTAGGCACAGCTTCCTAATCTGTCAAAAACCATCTGTTCAACACAGAATAGAACCAATCCAACACAGATTAGAAGTTGAGAATTTAGAATATGTTACTGGCAAATGTTGATTTCCTATTTTATTAATTTATGAATTGAAATTTTTTGCTGAACTAACTCGACCATTTCAATTAATTGCGAATTAAGAATCTTGTCTTTTATTTTCTTTTATAAATTAAAACTTAAATTTTGTGTTGAATTGACCATTTCAATTAATTTTGCATGTTAACATTTACTTTATTTGGTTTCTTTGTTGTTTTCTTTACAATATTATAGAGTGGCCGCATGGTAGTTAAATGGGACAGAGGCGATAAAGGAGTGATAATGCCTTGGCAACTTAACTATATGGCAGTATGTAAAACAATTTTAATTCATTTACCTATAAACTCTTGCTTAGTTTGATTTCATAGTAGTCACTTTCAGGCTTTCGCTAAGTCTGCCGTCTTAATTATACATTCATTCTTATTCTTAAGACTAATATGCATGTTTTTTTTTATAAATATCATAATCCTAATAGAATAATAATTATAAAATAATATTTCTGGCATGTAGCTGAAAAATATTTTTTTGAATATCGTGTTCTATTTTGGATATAGGGGATGATATCTGAAACAACAGAACCGATTTAAAAAAACTTTTAATGATGCTACAGTATCCCTGATTGGCATAACATACTTTTACAAAGCGTTCCCGAGGGAATTCCAAAATAATCGCCGTTGAAGATGCATGGGAAAACAGTCAGTTATAATTTAAAAACAAAAAATTACAACTGGCTGTTATATATTTTTTTAATGTTTACATAAATTCCGATGTCGTGCATCAGGAGACGCCTCGCAGCGGTGACGGTGCGGGCGAGAAGGCTCGCCTGGCGCGGCTGTGGGGCGCGCTCGACTCGCGCCTGCTCAAGCCGCTGCTGACGCACGCTCGGCCGCCGCTCACGGAGACCATGCCGTCCTTCATGGCGCCGGTGGCGCGCATGCTCACCACCACGCACCAGTACACGCAAGCAGTGAGTGTCTGTTAACTATAGTGTCGGTGTAAATCGGGACGGGATCGAATCAGAAATGACACAACCCGAAGAATACCAAACCCCAAGTGGGCGGGGCACATCGCCCGAAGAACTGACGACCGATGGAGCAAAGAAAGTTCTCGAGTGTGAAGAGTCTCGTGGGTAGGCCCGCTACAAGGTGAACCGATGACTTGAACCGGTCGTTATGGCGATCCTTGGGCGAGGCCTATGTCCAGCAGACGTCTTTCGGCTGATATGATGATGATAAATGAAAAACACCATTCAAACACAGAAAGGGCAAAGTAAGAGATCGAGAGAAGTCCTTAGGCGTCTACTGCGGTGACCGTATAGCCTGCGATTTATAGGGATTCATCCGTAAGCCGTAAGAATTGGTTCACGTTCTAATGAGATATGAGTCCTTTATGACAACTTAGGTAATGCTTGTGACAGCCTCAGTTGCAAGAAAAGTCGCTGTTGCAGTTATTAAAATCTTACCTGTTCCCGCACACCCACCCTAGTAGTCATAGACTATGGTTTTTTTTTCTCATAATTCTTTACTCTTCTTACTACTTATTAATTTGCTGTATAATATTTTTAGGATGGAACCCTACGAAGAACTGACTCGGACTCAGATCTGTGCATCGATGACTCTCACACAGTTCCCACCACCATCGACCCACAGGTAAACATACTTAAATTCAATTACCTCAACTCGACCTATAATAATTAGTGATGTGCCAGATATCCGTATCCGTACTTGCGGTTATCCGAGGGAGGAGAAAGATTCGTAACTATCCGTTACTTTTTTGGCGGATCTTTTGTGGATCTCTTACCTACCTTATTAATTTTCAATACATAGATGAAATTCTATACATAAGTATTCGTATTATATAAATAAATCAAAAGGAAGACCCGCGCAATGCAAGTCGAAACATAGCAAAGCGTCAAATGGCGTAACTATTGTTTCAAGGTCATGCGCACTGACACCGAAAAAAGATAAGATCCGTATCCGCAGATCTTGCCACCAAATATCCGTATTCGGATCTGTATCCGCGGATATACGTACGTTTTTTAACGATCCGGCACATCACTAGTGATGATTTCTGTAAATCTTGAAAGTACACCAATGTACACTTTATTATTAGTGTGTCCGCTTTTCTATTTCATATGTGTTTTTCGTTTTGGTTGCAGCTACCAATTAATGTTCACAATGGATATGGACATGTCTAAATTATAAATAAATTTGTGACACTGGGCTGTGATACAAAAGGTTTTAGTTATTTAGTTTATAGACATCATTAGCTATGGAATTAATAGGAAAAATATATTTAATTATTTCACGCAGCAAATATGGTCTGGACTCGTCGACACCAGAATCTCAGTTGAAGGTATAACAGGAAGTAACATCTGAGTATTACAATATGTGGAAAAAAAATAATTACCTACGTTATACATTATAAATTTTGTGTCGTATGACTAACAAGGGCTCGGTGTGCCACTATTTGATAAAGTTTGTAATTTCTTAACATGCATAGGCTAGCTGTCAATTTTCCAGAAATTTATTATACTTCGCCTTATTATCTATTTTATCGAAAATATAATAATATGAACATTTCAAGTAAAAACAAATATTTACCAATTGTAATTTGTACAATACGCTCCAGTCTATCATGGAGTCGTAGTGCCTTTTCACACGTTCCGGCTGCCGTACCAGCAGTAGTGCATGGAGCGCCTCAACACAAGTCTGGTGGCGGGCCAGCCTCAATAGTACAGTCATTATTAGAATTATGTAATCACTTGACAGGCGTTGTATCTAATTGCAAAGGTAACAAAATTTAATGAGTGACAAAAACGTTAACATGTTTTTGCTGACCGTTGAACAGTCGCGGTGAGAGACAAAATATAAAACTTAGTTGTCAATAAAAACTAAAAAAATACAAGTACACGAATGAAATTTAATCTTTTTGATGTTATAAATAAATAAATTGTATAAACCCATATTTTTATTTTCCTTTCTGTCAGCGAAATTTCATCTTCAATTTAGAAACAAAATTAGTTGTTTTTTTTTTGCTCGTGATCTATCATTTTACTTGTGAATGAGACTGTTATCGGCATCAGCCAATACGTGTGAGGTTAGATATCGTGTACACGGCGCCTTGCAAACGGCAGCCGTAGCGTCTGAAGAAATGTCCACAATAGGGTACTTGCATGAAATTTATAATAAGAAATTGTGTCAATATTTCAAAAATTGAGCCTTAGAAAAGCGTTATCGTGAAAGATTTACTAAAAAATTTTCAATAGTTTCCAAAATATTCAACTTTTAATTTTGTGAAACGGAACGTTGCAACGAAACACCAATCACAGCCAAGCTTGACACATGACGTCACTTTTATTTTTTTAGGAAACATTTATCGGTGAGATGCAATTCGATTCTTTACTGGAACTTTTGACAGTAAATCGTTCAACGTTAATTTCGCTTTTGGATATTGAAGTTATCTGTCTGTCAGTGTCACATGACCCTGTCAATACGACAGTGGCATTTCTATCACAGATTAATAAGGCGTAATTTTGAACAAGTGACGTCATTCCGCGTTTCGGCGGTAAGGTCTAAAGTAGGAACTTAGAAACGCTCTATTTTTTTTTTTTTTTTTTCATTTTTTATTTTAGGAAGACCAACAGCTTTCCAGATAAAAACACTTTTGAATACAAAAATAGCAGCCAATTATAGGTCTCCGCTGATAGAAACCAATTTACATACATCAATTAATTAATTTATGCACATATTTTTTTTATTTTTCTTGCTTTGTTTAAGTTGGCCATATATCTTTAAAATAGACTGAAAAAAAAAATTCATGCAAGTACCCTAATAATTTCATTTCAAAATATTATATCAGTCATAAAAGGCAGTTACTAATTTTATCCTTTAACGTCAAAATTTCGCCTTTACATACAATGACTTTAACGTTGAAATTTCTACGTATGTTTGTGATAAGGTTAAAATTAACTGCTATATATGATAAAACGTTACCTAATGGGTGTTCTAAGGTAAAATCCAAACTAGGCGAACTAATTTGAATTATGTGTGACTAAGCCTGGCTCCTTAGTTGCCAATTCAAATTGAATAAACTATCAAGTTGTTTGGAACATTATTTCGTTCTATTTCAAATAAATGGAAACTATTTCGGATATTGAAACCTTAACGAAAAAAATACTAATGTAATTTTTTTTCATCAATAATATAAACATGAATGAAATCGAAAAATTCGAGGTGTACAAAGTACATAACACAATTTTTATTTCCCAATCGTCGAAAATTTATAAATCATAAGACAAGGTCGCTGAGAGCTGTTATGCAACATTATATCGAAGCTTTCGACCATTGCATTGCGCTGAAGTCTTTAACTGATGATAACTTTTTTCCCCTATGTCCTATTTCAATGAAACAAAGCCTATATGTTGCTCCAGACTTAGCTTAATCTATTACTGAAAACTGCATGACAACCCGTTCAGTAGATGCGGAGATTATCGCGAACAGACAGACAGACAGAAAATAATTTTAAAAACTTTTTTTTTTGCTTGGTTACTCATCTTTTATCACCCCTCTCAATTTTGGGTAAAAATATTCAATGTACAGAATCGCGGATTCTACTCTTTTATTATAGTATAGATTTATTTAATCCAGTCGGCGATGACACGTTACGATATTAGATTTCTTTCCATATCTTCAGTGAAGTCATACTGTATTCGTCTAATTAGTTCGCCTAGTTTCATAGTATTTATTGGCTTATTTAGATGCATAAAATGCCGAAAAAAGTTATTTGATAACTTGTACTTTTATAGTAAACTCCATCTGTACTCATCGCTTTCGTTATTTCATTGTATGATATATTGTATCGACATAATTGTGTGCTTTTGCGCAGTCACTATGGCAACACGGGTAGTGTCCAAAGCCATAAAGAAGAATGTGTGTGCTTTAAATTGTTGTACTTTAAAGTTTTATGCCATCTTGTGTAACAGAAATCTGGATTTCTACTTCTTTTTTTTTATGTGTCAACAGGCATCTTGATCAGGCGCACTGTTTATGCCAGTGTTAAAGGAAACGGATGGACAGTTACAAAGTATGATGGCTTTTATTTTTTTGCAAATATTTTTTATACAGTATGATTAATTATGCTTCACCGAGTGGAGCAAAAAAGACTAGCGGATAGTTAATTTGCAAAAAAAACACAAACAACTTATTTCACTAACCAGATACCTATCGCTTTTGTGCTTATTATGCGGGAGAGGGGTGGTTTAAATTTTTTTGTATTGCCTACTTTAACGCCACTGATGTAAGGCGATCTTAATTTCTAGGATTCTCAACACAGCCTAGGTTTCTGAACTTGTAATATTTTATTACAATTTCTTTTGGTTATTTACTTACTTTAATTACGAGTACCTATGCAGATATTATATTTTCTATTTATCTAGTCTTTGTCATTCTAATATTATGTACCTATTGTTGTATTACTCTATAATATACATTCAAATATAAAAAACTACATAATAATAAGAATCAGATTATGTTTTATTATGTAAGTCGCGTGAAAATTTGTAGATAAGTAGATACCATAAAATATGAGTTGTAAGGTACACTTCGGGTACCGCTGCCTATATGTATAGGTATAGATACCATGGGTTTTAGGCATGTGATATTAAAGATTGATTGAGATTTTACGTTTACTGTGATGATGTAGCATTGAACAAAATTAAAATTACATTATATAATTTCCAAAATAATTAAAATTGAACATTTGTGAACATTTTTTCCAAAATTATATATTTGGTGAAAGATTGTTGATGTCATTGAAATCTGGATTAACGCACCCATATAACGCGCCACGACGCGCTGTAGCTGTGCGCTGATCCTTGTAGTAAATTAAGTAAATATTCATATTTAGGTATTATAATACTTTACCGTGCACTATTTGTTATATATCGTTATTATGCACACAAAGTATTATTCACATCTTTATTATGTACTAAACGGCTATAAGCAATGAATAATTAGTTTTGTCTTTGTTGCTTTACAGTGTGAAATCATGATTGGGAAATGTACAATTTGAACCTTATAAAGCCAGCAAATAAATGTAATATGTGAAAAATATTGACTATTTCTGAAAATACAGGATGTAAGGCTAAACGAGGAATAATGATATAACAAAAATATTCTTGGACATAGTAACGCGAGCCACCTGGTCCCAAACTAAGCAGCTTTTACTATTGACACCAGATTACCACCACTACACCAATACGATACTTAGCCGATTATCATGAAATTTCGCATAAACACCGTAACGGGTATAAAAACGGACATAAGGTACCTTACATCAGAAAAAGTACTGTTACCCAAGAATAGAAAATTGTTGACAAAATCCGAGTTAACGCGACCAATGCCGCAGGTCAATAAAAATATACACAATATACATACAATACCACAGCACCTATGGAATATAATGATTTTATGCAATGAATGATCATTACATTTGATTTGTGAGTGCGTCAGCGCAATTAAAAGAAAGGGGCATGTATGACCTAACGGCCGTCAGCGCACCGACCACTTGTGCGCTCAATTTTCATATTTTTTTTCTTTACCTCAAAAATTATTTTTAAAATGTTTAATATTAGCTGTTACTGCGGTTTCACCCGCTTTAAATTGGGAGTTTCCGTTGGAACGCTTTGAAATTCTTTTATAGCTTAATAGGCTAGTTTCCTGGGTAAAAAAATCAAAATTCTATTTAGTCCGTCAGTTAGATAATAAAAAAATAAAAGACACGTATTTTTTACTTTTTTAAAATAATGGAAATATGCATAGATAAAGCGCATTAAAGTTTAGGGTGGGGGACTCGTGATGTCACAGCTCGCTATAACGTGCGAACAAACTGTAGCGAGGCGTGACGTCATGTGAAATTTGGACTTGATATATCTCCGTTATTTTTTGGTTACATAAAAAATAAAAAAATACGTGTCCAATATTTTTTAATAATCTACAAAACGGACTAAAAAATAAAATTTAGGAAACTAGCCTATTCTACTCTCACAAGCTAGGTAGCCTACCTGCCTGCCAAATTCAAGGATCAAGTAGTTTTCGAGATTTTGTGTTTAGTCGGTGAGCTTTCGCTTTTTGAATATTCCCTTAGTTAAGCCCTTACACCATGTATATCGGCGGTATCTATCATCATTCGCTGTATTTCATAATTTATTTTTTATTTTCTCTGTTGCTTATTGTTAAATAATAAATAATCAGTTATTGAAAATACAGGGTTGTGTGTTGTAACTGGTCTAATTAACATCTATACATATAATATTGTGATTCCTTTTAACTACCTATATCAACCTTTTTTTCATGTTGTAAAATATGTAACGAATAAATAAATTATTTAGAATAAATTTGTATTATTTGAAAATATTATTTAAGGACTGAATAAAGCAACAGTAAGATCACTATTGTTTTATGATTTAAAAAAACTCAAAAATGTTAAGCTCTTTTCAATTACTATAACTACTGACGTGGATCTAGGATTTGGTTGAGGAGTGGGGCAATTGTTTTTGAACAGGGTGGTCATAGAAGTGACGTCCAATAGTAAAAGAAGGATGGCCAGATCGGACTCGATACGAAACAATGGTGTCCATATATGATATATATATGAAAAAAATCCTTATTTTTTAAGATTTTAAAAAACACAAAAAATATCTCTATAAGTAGCCACAAAAAAAAGATATTAATTTATTTTTGTTTTTGTAACTTCTACGACATCATGTATGTGGTTTCAGAACGCACCTATTGACGATTCATTTCGCGTATGACATGACTTAGTATTCAAAGACTATAATTATTCACGTTTTTCTTAATAGTTTTACTAGATAATTATGTAGGCATCAAATCAACAACTGTGTGTGCGTTCTTGTCATAAAAAAAAATTATTTAGGTTCATAGTAAGTATAAGCATTTTGTTCAATTGCGTACATCGGAACGTCATTTGTCTTTGACAAGTTACTAAATCTTTGGTCATCGAACCGCGCCAGTGATTGTCATAAATCATTAATATTTGATTTGATTGGCAATTGACATGACAGTCATGACACCCGGCAATCACGCATTTTAATCGCTTTACTTGTTGTTCTATTTTGAATTTCCTTTGTCGTTTTTACCTAGGCATTTTTTACGGACTGATAACTACAACTTGTGACTACATTATTTCTATGCTAACTACACTTTTAGGTCGGGTAAAATGTAGTTGTTGATTCTAACCTCAAATGTATTGTGGATTTTACTATGTTATTTTAAAAAATTGTGGCTATTTAGATATGATTTTTAAACGGGATGGTATTTACAACATAAAAACAAATCAATCTAACTATAGTTTATTTTGGGACATGAAAAATAAAAGTCAAGTCCAGCTCCTATAGAAATTTTGCCATTGTTCTTTAGGAGCTCATATTGAGATATCTGAATTGATTTTATGTATTTTACGCAGTTTAAGATGTTATATATCATGTATTGATAATATCTCTTTAATAGTGTGAGTGCGGGTCGCACACACTGCGGCAACTGAGGACGAATGGCAAGACCAGATTTATGTGTTGTATCGATATTTTAACGGTTATGCGTGTGCGTATGCCCGATGGAGGGGCGCGTCATTTTAGCTTAGATAAGCTCTACCTACTTTGGTCTTCGAGGGGAGGGGGGGTCACACCCACCGCCCCTCGGTAGATCCGCGCCTGACTACCTATGAAGTAAATTATCTGCAGACTTTGTTGTCTATGAAGATCCTGCTTGTGTTTTTAGGGAGCTTCGGATTTCATGTGTTACTTCAAATTTCGGTCCATGTCCTGGCACTATCCAGTCTGCCATATCTGCTACCCTTGATCTATTTTTCATTTGTAAAATTGGATTTTCACTGCCCGCCTCCAGCCATATACTTGGATTTTCTATATCTTCAAAACGTTCAAATAAATCACCTAAAAGTCATATTGAACCAAGCATATAGTTAAATATTGTATTTGATATAAAACTATGGACCTTTATATTTACCAGTAACAGCTACTGTTTCAGCCAATGGTGTTTGAACAATCACAGAGACATCAGACAATGTGTGTCCAGGGGTTGGAATGATTTTTATACTGTTGTTAATTACATACTCTTCTCCTGAAATAAATAGAGTAACCTTACAATAAAGCTGTAAGTTTCTAGTTTTAAAAAAAGTTATAAAGAAAAAGTTTCGATACTTAGAGTTAGTTTCAAATGTTTAATAGGTAGGTACATACCTTTGTCAAACCCATGAATGTAGTAACAATCTTTAAATGATACGCTGAATCCAACTATATGTTTTGCTTTGAGAAAAAGGTTATTGTTGCCTATATGATCTGAGTGGCCATGTGTAGATACAACATAATTTATTTGTTTAGGTGTGATTTGCTGTTTCTGTAAAGCTAAAGAATATAAATAAGAATTGGGTTTCTGTAATTTTTCTGTAGATAAATCAAAATCATATCAACTATGAAAGAAACAGTACCTACCTGTTACAATTTTCTCTGAATCCCAGGCTGTCATTGTATCAACAATTACATTATGTGCACCTTTTATTAGGGTACAAGAACAATTTGCAGTCATTTGATCTTTTCCAGTTTCATTATTAATGCTTTCTGCAGTTATTTCGTCGTTTTTATTTAATATGGAATACCCTTCGTATAACACTATAATTTCACTCATTATTGCACCGTTGAGTAAAAGTACATTGACTGTCCTAATTCCTGTGAGTCTTCCCTCGGCTCGTTAGAGAGCTATGAATTGATACGTGGATGGATACGTGTCTATTATTAGTTAATAATAATTAATAACATTGTACTTGTAAGATTCCAATTGCCTGCAGGCAATGCTGGCTGTTTTATTTGGTCCTTTGATATGGTCTGAGTTGCCTAGCTGCCCCTGCCCTTGCCCCTTTGTAGCTGCTTAAAAACTAAAAAGCATTTACACTACAGCG
This sequence comes from Zygaena filipendulae, assembly GCA_907165275.2. Classification (NCBI taxonomy): domain Eukaryota; kingdom Metazoa; phylum Arthropoda; class Insecta; order Lepidoptera; family Zygaenidae; genus Zygaena; species Zygaena filipendulae. Next base: position 5,713,803 of record OU015650.1, read on the forward strand.
TCATAATTTGTGCAGCTTCAGGCTGTGCTGACTGCTGCTGTGGGTTTTGTCAGCACAGCCTGCAGCTGCACAAATTATGACGCTGTAGAGTAAATGCTTTTGTGTTGTTTCTTCTTTCTGATTCTCCTTGTTACAGCAGGTTACAGCTTGCTACCTACCCACTTACCTACCGTCACTAGCGTAGTGATTACATAGCGTCTAGCACAGGTAGCACTACCAGTACCGTCGCGTCAGTGTCATGAGTGTCAGTCGATCATATTTGATATTATAGGACATAGGTACATTAAAAGTTAGATCCTTAGTTAAGTATTTTAATTTTTATTATATTCAAGTACTTCTCTATAAATGTTGTAGCCTACTAACCGCCTAATAGCATACTGTGCTCAGATTAACTAGACATATGATACTGTGCACACTAGACATGGGTAACTCCGGACCCGTATATATCTTTGGATCCGTATCCCGAAGCGGAGTTGTTACAACTCCTTCACTTGTCACATATTAAACATATCCCATATCCAACCAACTCCGACCACTCCGAGACCAACCGAACCGAGCGGAAGGAGTTGGAATGATAACGCCGCGACATATCCCATATCCAACCAATTCCGGCAACACCGAGTCCGACGCCGACCGACTCCGGAACCGAGTAGGTACCGAAGCGAACCGAACCGACTCCTAGCGGAAGGAGTTGGAATAGGTACAAGTCACGAGTCACCACGAGTGGCCACGACCACCCACGACTAACGACTTACGAGAGATTGGTACTTGGTAGGTATTCGTTTCTTTCTAGTTTCTACGGATTATGTGAGACGGAGCACGTGCTCAAGATGAGGTCTTTTTAGCAGCAAAAAAGCGCTTTAAAAATATACGCAGTAAACGCACCCTTTCGTTTATGTATCGGTTTAGCTTTAAAGCGACAGAAGAGCTAGTAAATTCCATACAAATTATTTAGACACCAACTAGCTTGAGAGTTTCTTCTTAGCTAGTATGTGTACTGTATAGTATTTAAATTTTAAAATTAATAACTGTCGGCCGCACTCAGAGTCGACTTTAATGATTACTTAGTTAAGTATAGATTTTTAAAACAAAATTGCCGCAATCAGAGACGTTCAATAAATTAATGTTAATTGGCATTTAATGAGATGTAACTTAATTAGTTAAATGCCAATTAACATTAATTTATTAAACTTGTCTGATTGCGGCAGTTTTGTTTTAAAAATCTATACTTAACTAAGTAATCATTAAAGTCGACTCTGAGTGCGGCCGTGTGATTGTAGTGTGTACCGTGTGTTCAAAAACCGTATCATGGTTTATTAATGTAAATTATAGGTAGGTTTAGGTATATTGGACTAAAAACTAATAAATGACATCAAAGTATTATACAGATATTACAAATATTATTAGTTTAGCAACAGTCAAATATTATATTACAATAATTACGTTTAAATAAGATTGACCTTACAACATAGATTTATTTTGAATCTTTTTTTTAATATAATTCTCCCCTTTTTTTTTGGTAAAGTTTACCCCTTTCGGGAAAGGCAAAGGAAACTTAGTCCATGCAGCCAATAATTCTCCCCTTTCGGGAAAGGCAAGGGATTCTAGGTCCATACAGCCTGAACATTTTTTTTAATATACCCCAATGGGGAAGGCAAAGGAAGCTAAGTCCATACAGCCAAGTCAGTATTTTTCTTCTTCTGAAGTTATTTACATCGAAATGCATTGGTGAGATGCGGATATGGATATGCTATCGGGATACATATCTTTTACTGGAAGGATACGTGACATATCCAATCCTTAGTCGGACACGTTTAGCCCATGCCTAGTGCACACTGCACAGTGCACTGAGCAAATAATCAAAAATACATCGGCTATCGCATACAAAAAGGTAGGTAGGTGGTTGTTGACCGGTGGAGGTCGTAGCGAGCAGAGAGAAGGTAATCACTAGTAGCGAGTGGACGCCTGTCGCGTTATTTATTCGATATTTTCACCACCGTTCAGCAGCCATTTTGTTTTCCAAGTTTATCTTGGGGAACAATCTAACACTGTCATTGGCGTTTCGCCATAATTACTACAATTGCTAAAAAGTAAAAATAGGTACATTGGCAGAATTAAATGCGATAAATCGCAATAGATTGCCATAATTGAAGAAGAAGAAGGTAGGTAGGTACCGAGTACCGACTACCGGTTGGCGGTAAATCAAATTGGCTTTTCAAACTGTGACATTGGCAGAATCATCGTCAAAATGGTGGAGCCATTACAAACAACAAATAGGTTCTTTTTCTTCTTCTTTAATAATGGCGTCGATAATAATAATTTGTCAATGACAATGTTTCTTATTAACAAAAATCTCTTCATCTACTTCTTCAATGGGGATGTGGAATACTTTTGAAAATCAAAATTCTAATTAGTCCGTCAGTTAAAATAAAAATACAATAAACACGATTTTTTGCTTTTTCAAATAAATTAAAATATACAGAGATAAAGCGCATTAAAGTTTAGGGTGAGGGGGTCGTGACGTCACTAACCGCTAAAACCGCCATACAAACTGTCAGAATAGTGACGTGAAGCGAAATTTCAACTCAATATATCGCCGTTATTTTTTGATTACGTAAAAAAAGAAAAAATACGTATCCAATATTTTTTTAAAATCTACAAGATGCCTATTATGGCGAAACGCCAATGACAATGTCAAATTGTTTCCCAAGTTAAAAAATGGCTCTCTTGAAAGTCTTCGGTACGGCTTTCACTCGTCAATAACCCAAACAACAAATTGGAAGCACGCCACGACCAGAGTGTAGAGTAATCACTACGTGCCACGACGACGACGGTGTCACTCGCATCTAGTGTCGTGGTGTCAGGCTGTCCTCAGTGTTGCCAACTTAGGGGTTTTCCCCCTAGATTTAGGGGGAAAATGGATGCAATGGGATTTTTTTAGGGGTATTATATTTTTAGGGGCATTTTTAGGGTTTTTTTTTTTCAAGATTCAAGACAAGAAAGATTCGTCGTAAAAAAAATCAAGAGACATTTTTGCTTTTGATTAAATTATTTTTTTTTTAAGACCAATAATTTCACCTTAATAATTTTGAAATTAGGCAAAATTCTTAGCGCTGCTATTTACTATAAAGTTTTTTTTTTTAATAATATTATGGTATTTAGGGGGATTTAGGGGTTTTTGACTTAACTTTTAGGGGTAAAAATTTTTGAGGGTTGGCAACACTGGCTGTCCTACTGTCAGTGTCAGGCAATCAGCTGTTTGCCGAGTAGGTACGGTCAGAGAGAAGGTAATCACTACCACTGAGCAAATAATCACTACGATCACTACGTTTTAACGGTTGTTGAAGGGTGAAAGCCGTACCGAACACACACGTGTCACATGAAGTCTTCGTTATTTCAGTCACTTTTCAGCATCTATTTTGAACCCCGAGCAGGAAACTGGCTTTGAAGAGAGCCATGTTTTAACTTGGGGAACAATCTAATCTAATATTGTCATTGGCGTTTCGCCTATGTAGAAGTAGATGAAGAAATTTTTATTACTAAGAAACGTTGTCATTGGCAAATTATAATTATTATAGACGCCATTATTAAAGAAGAAGAAGAACTCGAGAAACAAAATACATAGGTAGTATCAAACGTAGTGATTACCTTCTCTCTGGTAGTATCTATACAGCAAAGTCAGATATTTTCTGAAGTCCTTTACATTGAGTTCTTCTTGGCGTCCACTCACTACGGCCTCCACCCAGAGAGAAGGTAATCACTACGCCTCCACCGGTCAACAACGTAGTGATTACCTTCTCTCTGTTCAACAACCGTTTTGTGAGTTCATGAGCAGAGAGAAGGTAATCACTACGTTTTATTCATGAGGTCTTCTTCAACTATGACAGTTCATGAGTTTGTGACTCAGAAGAATGTTTGTGACTTCAAAATCTTTCTTACTTACTTCTTTTTTATGGACTTTCGCATATAATGCATTTAGCCAGTTTCAAGTAAAATTAATTAGATCAATGTATTTTCTACTAAAATTCTTCGTTGTGCTGTTTGAACTTGCTAGCCACGTCACGGTATTAAAGCTTGCAAGAACTTTCTTGAAGCTCTTGGATGAAACCGAAGAAATCAGCTCGAAATGTTATATATCTTCTTGAGCACATAAAAAACCGTCACTGTGAAAATTATTGTCTAATACAGCACCTTAGCCATTTTTTATCGACATAAAAATAATTAATAACCGAGCCGCCATCTTTGATTCCCGCCAAAAAAACGACTTCAAAATCAATGACATATTGACATTTGACATTATTTATTCATTTTTAATCTGGGTTGCTCAGCTGTCTCGCCGGTTATTTTTAGGTTAAACAAAAATAAATTCATGAAATTGCTATTAGTGTCACTCCTCTTTTTATGTAAGTTATTTTAAAATTACGTCTTACGATGTGTACCACTTTCCATTGCTATTCAAGATTGCGCATTTAATTTACGCATTTCATATTTAATATCACGCGTTTTAAATATTTGTAGTTAGTAGATGATATTAATTTGATTTTTAGCTTCAAGGTTATGAAGAAATAAGCCAAACTGTGGTCGCCTACAGTGAATTAACCATGTCAGGCGACGTACAACCCAGGAAACGCAAAGACAAGAGACGAAAAAAAGGTAAGAAACAAAATCTAATAGGTAGTCCTTTTTCATTTTTTTTTTCAAGGCAAACCTTTTCTAACTACTGCCTGTCAATCCCAGTAGGTATATTATAACCACTTGCCCAGTAGGTACCTACCTACTGAAAATCTTTGAATATTTCAATGGAAACTTGATCACGTATTAATAAGTTTAGTTGACACAGGTGACAAACATCCAGGGATTATATTCTCTTTGAAACGAACAAAAAATAATCTACTCATTATATTTACTGAAGTATGTTTCCTTCGACCTAAATACCTATCATGTCTATAGATATTGATATGCCAGTATTAATTATTCAAATCGGGTATTATCAGTTTTTCACAAATAGTAGTAAATGATCAAGAAAAAAAATTAAACATCTTTGTTTTTCTACAGATGAGCTAAGTTTAGATGAACTCCGTGGCACTTCAGCTGTGTTTGGTGAAGGAGATGTGCTTATGCACTCTTATCAGGACCATGGCACTGGTGGACATTGGTGTGCTAAGATTATATTTTTTTCATTACTGGCAATACTTATTACTCTTATTGGATTGATAATATTGGAAAACAGAGGACTTTCAGAATGTGAGTATTTTCTTAAAGAGTGGCCGGCCTATAGGAAAATACTGGCTAGGATGACTAAATTTAAAAAGTTCGATATTGTTGCTGCACTTTACTATTAATATTATTTATAGAATTATCTTAGGGCTACCAACCATCAGATTAACAAATAGTTTATATTGTTAAACAGTGGAAGCAAATTCAGTGGAATCTCGATATTCTGGTGTACTGGAGGGCTGGCTTGAGGATGCTCCTGAAGATGACCATCATGATGAGCACACACTTGATTTGAAACATCATGTAAGTTTATTTGCAATAACAATAATTGTAATGACATAATTTGAAGTTTTTGGTAAAGGCAAGTTAAATGGAATTTATTTCCTTAGGCAGATCCCAATTTGTAGAGGTAACTCATAGATCTAGTCAATAAAATAAGTTCTATCTAGTCAATAAAATAAGTAAATCATAGTGGTATTTCTGTATCTCTTCTTAATTTGATATATTTATTCAATGAAGATACACTTATGGATGTAACCAAAACACCTCTCTTGTAAATCAATACGCTACTATGTTATGTGAAACAGAATTTAGGTAGGGTTGGTATTAGTGGTAGAATTGTCAATTGGCACCACTGACTTATAGCAACCAAATACTATCCAAAGAAAATTCTGAGCTACAAGTATTTTTTATTAAAAACTTGATAAAATAGGATATCAAAGAAGCAGTAAATCATGCTGAAGAAGATCATAACGATAATGTAATAAGTAATGAAGAAGATCAAACTGAAGATGAAGAGGCTAGTGATGAAAAAAAAGATGAAGAAGAACATAGTCGTGAAAGTGGCGAAAATAACATAAATTCTGTTGAAGAAGATATAGACGAAGATATTGATCAAAATGATAATGAGGTGTGATACTGGGATTTTTATATTGTAATTACCTTGTATTTTCTTTATTTGAAGAAGCATTTTTTTTTAATGTACAGGATGAAGATGTGCCTTATAGCTTTCGAAGGTATTTTGGCGCTGAAGATGATAATGATGAAAACGAACAGGACAATGATGATATCCAGCAGGATGAAGGTGATGATATTCAGCACGAAGATGATGATATTCAACAGGATGATGATGATGATAATCAAAAAGATGATGAAGATGATGATGATATTCAGCAAGATGATAGTCTTGAAGATGATGATGATGATATTCAGCAAGATGATGATGGTCATGAAGATGATGACGATGATGATACTCAAGAGGATGATGAAGATAGTGATGAAATAGTAAAAAGCGGTAATGGTGAAAATGCTCAAGAAGATATTAATGATATTGATAATATTGAAGACGGAGTTGATAACACGGAAGAAAAATATTTTAAAAATCCTAAATATAATGAAGACGACGAAGATGATCAAAGAGAAGAACCAAAATATAGTCACATAAGTAAAGAAGACGATGATAACGAAAATAGCCATGAAAATAGCAGAAGTGAAGAACATGAACTCAGTACAGATACAGAAAGATTGACAAATGATGACAGTAATGAAAATCAGTTTAGTCGAATTCAAGAAGATGATAATCAGGTTGAAGAAAACAAAGAGGTGCAAATGAGTTATCAGATAAATTAACTAGTGTGTTTTTTTGCGTTTAACAAATTGGCTAGTAAAAATTTCAGTCTAAAGTTTATTGAGTTTTGTCTATTAACACTCTTATCTATACTTGTATTAATAAATTAATGGGTATGACAAACAAATTTTCTTATGCAGCGATAAAAATAACATTGAGTACTTTTCTAACATTAATTTTAAAACATGATTCCTTGTACTGTTTTAGACATCTTTCTAGATTCGTTTTATATTTTAGTTCTGTTTTTTTTTTTTTATGAAATACACTGCTAACAAGAGAATAAAAACAACTGACATCATTGTGATTTTTTGCTTGCGCTCTAATTGTTCTTTGAAAATAAAATACAATACTTTATTTTATAGTAGCTGAAAATCGTCAACAATTTTATACCTATTACCATGGACCAATAAAACTAAACGACTGACAATCCATACTATCGAACGTGACTCGGAAAAAAACGTAAATACTGTATTAAATCTAGATGGTGTGACAAACTGAGCTGTCTTATAGGTTGCACTTGCAATTTTTTCTTTGGAAACATGTATGAAATTACTTATCGATACTTACGCCATCTGTTACTATTCAGCCGTATCACTACAATATTAATCCTTCTACTCAATGAAAAATTGTACAATTAGTTAGGTTCACCGATGCTTGGTTTGCTTAATTTTTTCCATGTCGTTAGTCTTGGCGCCGTCTAGTGCTCTTACTTAGAACTAGTTTCGAAACACGCTTGATAGTATGGCGATTGTCAGTCCTCGAGTTTTATTGGGCCATACTATTACTAAACTTTTCAGGATAAGTATAATATTATAATTAATAACAACACTAAATACAAAATTGTTAAACCCATAGGATGCAGACGAACATGACGATGATGATGAAGAAAATGAACCTGATTTAGAAGTGGAAAAAATTGAGAAAGAAGTTATTGAAGACTCAGTTTCTACAGAGTTGCCAGCTTTACCGGAAGATGACGATGATGATAATACTTTTGGTAAATTCTCTTCAGTACCAAATACGAAATAGATTTGAAAATAGGTAATCAAATATTTATTTTCATAAATATATATTTTTAAGGTATATCGAGAGAAAATGGTGTTGATGATGAAGAAGAAATTGAATTTTTAGAGCCGGGTGATGATGACGAACCATCCATTGTAGAACCAGTGACAGCACCAGCTGGAAAACCTTTTATTGAGGTATGTTGCACCTTGGTATTCGTTCACATAATAATAGTATTGTAATAATGTAAAATAAGTCTAATAAAACCTGACTTTCAGGTTGATGAAGACTCTTCAACCATACGGCCACCAGGACCGGACTCCTTAACTGAAGAGGAGGAGTATGAGAAGCGTCAAGAAGAACTACGTAGAGAGAAAGAGCAGGCGTCTCAGAGTAAGTCATATACACCTTATACTGTACCGCGTATGTCTTGTGCATGTTCTAACATATTATTATTTTTACATGGATGATATATTAACGTTCTAGATGGTTGTGGTAAGATAATATAAAACTATTGAAACTAGTATCAAGTCCTTGCTTTTTAAATATTTCATAGCATGCAAATAATAATTTGGCATGACTAAAATACCTAACGTTATAAATAATATTGTGTCGATAATTCATTGTCTAACGTTATATTTCAGTTGCAAAATGATCTGTAACTTAATAAATTGTCTCAAAATTATTTTCTTTTATTTCAACCCTCACGCTTGTTTTTTTTTTAGAGAACTTATACAACAATTTTGTGTTGTCATTCATATGGCTGATATGTGGATCGCATTTTTTTAAATAATCATTATGAGTTCATTGCCTTTTTTGTAAACGTGTTGAAATTTATAGCATATCTGCCATAGTGGAAACTGCGATAAAACGACAAGTTGATGACAAGATTTAAGACAGATTAGTGAGTAAAAAAACGGGATATTTTTAAAAAAGCACCTAATAGGTATATCTGTGTACGTTGTTGGATGGTTGTTGCGTATAGGCTAAGAGTGTGACGCGTGTGTTGCAGTGTGGCTGAAGCTGATCGTGGGCGGAGCGCTTCTGCTCGCTACGCATGCAGTAGTGCGTCGCGTCACTGTATCGCCCGGTGTGTACTACTCGTATTTTATATAAAATCCTTGTGACATGAACCACAAAACAAAACCTGCGGATTTTTATTCAAATAAATACCTTTTGTTTTTATATCAGACGTGCCCAAAGAGCAAGATTCTCGTAAGGAATCTACCGCGTCTGCTGAGCGTTATATGTCTTTAATACCAGAAGAACCCTCTACACCAGGTACATTTTTTCTTTATATTAGTTGCACACCAAAGCAATATTTGAAACTGATAATTTTTATTACACTTCAGTACTATCTGAAGTGTCTGATCCAGAGCCACCGCTGCAGGTGACAAACGAAACATTTAAAAGAATCCCTTTCATAACCAAGTCTGCTCCCACACCCAAACAAACGAGTGAAGAAGATGATAATTACGAACGAGTATGTTTACTAGTTTACTGTACACTATTGATTATGTTAAAATTTAAAAATAAGATTTATATTAAATTTTAATGGTTTAACACTTAGCAGGATTTTAAAGAAATGGAGGAATCTGTTAAAGAAATAGAAGATAAAGAATTGTACAGTGACGACGACGATGAAGAAGTTGAAGAGGAAGAAGTTGTGGAAGAGAAGAAAGAGGCAGAAAACGAACCAGCTGATATGGAAACAGAAGAAGACATGGGTGATGAAGTTGAAATAATTGACCACGAACAACTAGAAGAAGAAGAGGAGGAATCAATCGAAGAAGATGAAGAAGACATATCTGATGTCGATGATGCAGAACTTCTTAACCGTCTCGAAGCAAAATATGGCCGGCTCCCTGAGCCGGAAAGACCGGGACAGAAATATAGTAAACTTCACCGCCCTCGTGTGTCAGCTGCCATTGTTTCATATTGCTTGGAAGCATGCTTTCCGACTTAACACATTAACAATCCTTGTTTCGCTTGACTAATTACCATGTGAGTTGTATTTCTAAATTTAAAACTAAACTATGGTTTAGAGAATAGTATAATATATTCCGACTAGATGACATTCGTAAAAACAATTTCACTGGATTAGATATTGTAATAATTGTTTTGGCTGTTGAATGTGACGTAGCAAAATTTTATGAATAGGTAGTAATAGTTTTGGTGATTATTTTGATACAAATCATTAACAACAAAAACTCAACTTTGACACGAAGATTGGTTAAGTTATTCAAGTTAGTTATTTTACTAATGTTATTTTTTGTATGTTAGTTTGTAAGGGATAAACTCAGAAACTACTAAATCTATTTACAAATTCTTTCACTTATAGTAAGCTGCAGTGTTTTTGAGCGACATAGGGTTTTCCCGAAATTCCCTCGGGAACTCCGAAATTAACGGGAGTGAAACCGTGGGGGATCAACCATTATTGAATATAAACGAACTATATTGAGAACTCAACTAATCTTTATCAACGTAATTTTTAATCCAGATTTGTGAAGTTTGCGCTAAATGCTGTCTGAATTGATGTATTAACGTAGTATTTTTGTATTATACTAGCTGACCCACGCGGTTTCACCCGTGGTTATTTCGGAATCATCATTCGAATTCCGGGATAAAAAGTAGTCCATATCACTCAGGATCTCTTTAGCTTCCTATAAGTGAAAGAATTTTTAAATCGGTTCATTAGATCCAGAGATTACCCCCTACAAACTCACGAACTCACAAACTCTGGAGTTCCCGCGGGAATTCTGGGATAAAAAGTACCCTATGTCACTCAGGATTGTAGCATCCTACAAGTGAAAGAATTTTCAAAATCGGTCCAGTAGATCCAGAGATAGTTGCTCCCTCTTGGTTTTACCTGCGGGAAATGCGGAGTTCCCGCGGGAATTCCGGAACAAAAAGTACCCTATGTCCTTCTCTGTACCCCTGACAACGTGTAGTATGCAAAAGGAGATTGCGCCGTAATATAATATGAGCTCCGCCCCAAAACTTTATGTGGATGATTTCTTTTAAGAATATCTGTTCCGCTCAGTTTCACCCGCGGCAATTTCGGAGTTCCCGTGGGAATTCCGGATATCAATATAGCCTATGTTACTCAGGGATAATATAGCATTCTAATGGTCAAAGTATTTTTAAATCGGTCCAGTAGTTTTTGACGATTTAATAACAAACAAAAACTCAAATCTTTTCTCTTTATAATATTAGTATAGATATAGATTTATGCCACGTTTTGGCTGGAGTTGCGACACGTTGTTGGCACGATAACAAATATTATCAAACGCCAAAATCAGAATAATAATTAATTTGTATCACGGGATTTTAGCTACCTATTGTTTTTAAGAAGTTAAGAAGTTCGAAATTTAACCATAACTTCAAGTTTTAATTATTTTATCAATAGAATCAGACCCACAATCCGAGCCACAGCAAATATTTGGATGGTCGAAGCACTCCATTGTAAGTTTTACTTTAAAATTCCAGAAGATGGTGGTCAAAGTATGGACGAGACGTGGCCTGGCGAACCGAGCGACGCGTATTGGAGAGGACAACTCGATAAAGCCGAAGATGAATTCAACCAGGTAGTTACTTAATAACACATTAAATTTTCAATTCATTTCTTCTGAAAACACATTTTGTAACATATACCCTACATCCTGATAAATGACAGTTTGTGAAGATGATTCGGATGTTTATTTCTCACGCACGCATAAAGGCTGATCGGATTTGGTTTAAGTTTAGAATATACGAGTATACCTATAGGCAAGAATATTATGTTCTACAATAACACATATGATATATTTTATCCTGGACGAAAGAGTTGTTTTGAAATTGGAAAACCCTTCCCAGAAATTCGATTGAAGTGCAGCTGGTAGTAGTAGTATTTACATAATAATGGTTATACCTACAGTACAGTATTTACTCGTGCTAATTGTTAGTAAGAATGGCCTAGAGCCAAAGTATCAATGAAGTATATTTTTTAAGAGTAGAACCCTTTCCATGCTAATACTCCTATACTTATTGTAAATATGTTTTGAATTTGATTCGTATACCTAAAGTAGTAGTTTCGGATTTCCCTCAGGAACTCCAAAGTAAAATTTTGTCCAAGAAATAAAAAATAAAGATTCTGGAGAGTGGACATCCTTATCACCTAGGGGTATATAAAGTTGCCTACCACCTATTCTCAGACCTATCTAATATACCTACACAAAAAATTTCATAACTATCGGTCAATTCGTTTCGGAGGAGTTCGATAACAAACATTGTGACACGAGATTTTTAAAAATTATATATCTTCTTAATATATATAAATTACGTGTCACGTTGTTTATCCGCGATGGACTCCTAAACTACTGAATCGATGATCATGATGAAATTGGGTCACTATGTTGTAATTTGGCCCAACTTAAAAGATAGGATACTTTTATCCTGGAATTCCTGCGGGTGAAACCGCGGGGGACAGCTAGTTAGATTATAAAGTCGGGAATAGTTCTACCGCTAGAACGGTTTGGATAATTGAAACGTGTCATATGACATGCGTTTTTTCTCGTAAATGTATTTAAACCCATGATACGGTAACATATCTACCATTTTTGTAAGTATAACGGCGCCGTTATTTTGGAAAGCGTAATATTTAATGTTTATAATAGGGTACTTGCATGATTTTTTTTTAAAGATATATGGCCTACTTAAACAAAGTAAGAAAAAAAAATGTATGCCTAAATTAATTAAATAGAGCGTTTCAAAGTTCCTACTTTAGACCTTACCGCCGAAATGCGGAATGACGTCACTAGTTCAAAATTACGCCTTATTAATCTGTGATAGAAATGTCACTGTCGTATTGACAGGGTCATGTGACACTGACAGACAGATAACTTTAATATCCAAAAGCGAAATTAAGGTTGAACTGTGTCGATTTACTTCCAAAAGTTCCAGTAAAGAATCGAAATGCATTTTACCGATGCATTTTAAAGTAAAAATCTTCAGAAAATGGAAAATATGCGTTGACTATATGCACTTAGTTTCTTTTGCCTTCTCTGAAAGAGGTAAATGTTTGCTAAAAAAATAAAAGTGGCGTCATGTGTCAAGCTTGGCTGTGATTGGTGTTACGTTGCAACGTTCCGTTTCACAAAATTAAAAGTTGAATATTTTGGAAACTATTGAATTTTTTTTAGTAAATCTTTACGATAACGCTTTTCTAAGGCTCTATTTTTGAAATATTGACAAAATTTCTTATTATAAATTTCATGCAAGTACCCTATTTATATTATAAAATCACACAATTTATTGGTCATTACGATCTCATTACAGGATTGGTTGGAGTAGTTTGTTTTGCTCTCACATATCTAACAATCAACCCTATTTGATAGTTTGATCGTTGTGCCATTTTTCCATTTCCGCTCGTGTGCGGCGCCGCCGGGCCGCTACTGGCGCCCGCACCCCGCGCCGGTTGGCCCCCGGCGCGCTTCACACGATCGTTGTTGTCATTTTTTGAGTGATTAAAACAAGACTAGCCATACTCTAATCTCTTTTTCTTGGACCACGCACACATAACAATGTGCCGCACTTTCTGGCCTTACACTAGCTGAAATCTCTGCTTGAGGACTCGCCAGAGACTAATATTATATTCACTGACAGATCGTCAGAAGTGATTACAATGAATGATATTGCGAGTTTCTTAATGTTCCTGAGTCAATCTAATCCAGTAATTTCTTAGGATCTTACCTGTATTTACAGTCTATATAAATTTACATGAATAGCTAATAGGTGTAAGTCGTAATATTAGATTAAAATTAAAATGAACTTTAACGAGGACTTATTTGTGTGATCGTTGAACCTTTTCTCTTACTCACCGGGTCACTGTAACTCTCCTTGAGGCCATTGAATATTGTGTCCCGCGAGACAATATTTGAGTATGATTGGTTTTAAAACCGACCCTGTTTGTACGAGGCACGGAAGCATGGATTAAAAAACATGCCTACTTGATCTACGTTTTACTATTTTTTGCTTGTCGAAATGCAAGTGAATGTTGTGTGTGAGTGCGTGTGTGTTTTACGATACTAACTCGACGAGGGCGCGTGGCGGGCGTGCGCGCGCCGCGTGGAGGCGGGCGGCGCCGCGCTGCGGGACAGTGCGCGCGCGCGCTGGCTGGCGGCGCGGGCCCTCGACGCCGAGGCCGAAGCCCTGAGGGACAACAAGGCCCTCACCGCGGCCATCAACGCCTATATGCACCTGCTCAAGATGGGCGACCGACTGTCCGACAAACGACTGCTCGAAATCACCGAGCGCACGCTGGACAGAATACAATTCAGAGGTTAGATTTTTAGACTTCAAAGCAATCTACACTAATATAAGCCCCGTACAAATGAACGGAAATGAAGTGACGCTTCTCCAAAAATGTTATCTCTATTATTTGCTAATATTATAAAGAGGTGAAGTTTTTAAATTTGGATCTAGGGAATAAAATAATCTTTGGGACCTACTGAACTGATCTTAAAAATTGTTCACTGATAGGAAGCTATTAGAATAAAATAGAAGTTTATTTGGTACCATTATGACTATTAGTTTCCCGCGTGACGTTTATGGAATACTTTTCATCCCGAAAGAATTCCAAAATCAATAGGTATTATATAAACTAAGGAGACGTCGTATGAGCAAAGATCAGACCAAAAACTATCACACTTCCAGCTTCCAGCAGGGGAGTGTGGTAACGCAAACATGACATTACGCCACGTCATTCATTGGTCACAACTCACAAGTAACTCTTGCTTGCACTTGCGCCACAGGGGATCATCCTGTTAATTGCGACTCCTTTCGACTGAATATTTAAAGTTAAATATTTGTATACATTTATTGTTTCGCTGTGTAATTTAATGTTAAATCGTTCTTACAGGGACTTACTTGAGCGCTGAGCCTATTTATAGAATGTTAATTCGACGTTTCCCCGACGAACCGACGTATCGGAACAAACTGGTCGTGGCCTTCTTAATGGCTAACAGGTAACAAAGAAATTCTACGATCTGAAATCTGAATAGGTACGAACGACAACTGAAATTATTTCTTAATGCAGTGGCGTTGTTTTCTTTGCAGGCAGGACCTGGCCGAAGATTTGTTGAACGAAACGTTGAAACGCTGGCCCGATGACCGCTTTGCATTAGCACACCTCGGATTCGTATTGAAGACGAGACATAACAAACTCGATCAGGCCGTGAAAGCATTCCAAAAGGCCCTGGAGGGCGACAGCGGTCCCGCGAACGAACCGAGATTCTACTACCATTTGGGCGACGCCCTAATGCTCTTGGGCCGAAACGATGAAGCCCGCGAGGTGCACGAACGCGGCGCAGCGCTCGGACACTTCCTATCCGCCTCGCAACGCTCCCTCTACAACGTGCCCCGTCTGAAAAGCCAACCGTGGTGGGACGTGGAGAAGACACCCTACGTGAAACTGGCCCGCGCCTTGGAGAAATCGTGGCGGCAGATCTTGGAGGAGGGCAGAGCCGCCGAAGCGTCGTACGAGCAAGAGAAGGAGGGCCTCAAAGAGAGGGGCGATTGGTCTCAAATGGACTTGTTCGCGCGCGGGCAGGAGGTGGCGCATAGGTGCGCGCTGGCGCCGGTGACGTGCGCCATCGTGCGCGCGGAGCCGGCGGCGGCCGGCTGCCGGCGCGGGCAGGTCAAGTTCAGCGCGATGCGCGCGGGGACGCACGTGCGCGCGCACGTCGGGCCCACCAACTGCCGGCTGCGGATGCATCTGGGGCTGAGCAACACCAAACACACGTACATAAGGGTCGATAAGGAAATTAGGTAAGTTTCCGTTGGTTATCACTTTATCAAACAAATTCGATCATGCACCATGTTATCCCCAAAATGAGAAAGAGTATTTTATCTACACTATACGCTATACATATTTGTATACTTATTATATTTTACATAAAAGTATAGGTTTCCTGACAAATTTATCTGCCAATGCAACTTTTTTGTCTATAAAACTATTATGTAACATACTTTATACCATTTTCTTTTTGAACAGTACTTTGTCTGTGATGGCGCGCACATGCGCGATAAAATGGTGGCATCTATACTATAATAAAAGAGTAGAATCCGCTATTCTGTCATTGAATATTTTTACCTAAAATTGAGAGGGGTGATAAAAGAAGAGTAACCAAGCCCAAAAAAAAGTTTTTAAAATTCTTTTCTGTCTGTGTCTTTTCGCGATAATCTCCGCATCTACTGAACCGATTGATATTAAGCTTAATGAGATTAAGCTTAGCCTGGAGCAACATATAGGCTTTGTTTCATTGAATTCCGGGAATTCATTGGATATCGGGATAAAAGTTGTATAAAAACCTTTCATGCGGGTGAAACCGCAGGGCACAATTAGTTTTTAATGTAACCTCCATTGAATGTGTTAAATAAAGTAGTGTATGCATCTGCAAATAACTAGGTTCTTAAAACAATCGCGTGATAAGTACCTATGTACTATTAAAAATCTCGCCAATTTTTTGTTTTTAAATACATTCTTGTGTTTTATGTTATGCATATTCGATTTCAACTTTCTACTAATGATAGTGAAAATCTTTTGCATAATTTTAACGAACACATGCGACGAGCAAACCCGAATAAGGACTTTGTTAAGTGGCGTTAGCTGTTAGGAGCCTGTTAGGACCTAAAATCGGGTTGTTCGTTTAGGTTTGGCTGTGAAATATCCGCTTTGAACTTTGATTGTTACCAACATAAATACAACACTTCAATAAGTAATGCAAGTAATATTACTCGAGTGATATCACTCCACGAGGTCACAGATAATATAATACTATACTAGTGATGCAACATCAACCATTACTCGGTGACACTGGTGGTTAACTGATTCAAGTACTTTCCCACAAGTAAAGACGGCCGGCTTGTACGTACACGTGTTGTGCGCGTGTGCGTATCGTAAGGTTGACAGAAAACTGACAGTGACTGTTAGCTATCAGTGAATAATAATTGCCACATGTAGATCAAACTGTGTTTCAAACTTTCTTCGGTCTTTGCCAAGGTCATTTT
This sequence comes from Zygaena filipendulae, assembly GCA_907165275.2. Classification (NCBI taxonomy): domain Eukaryota; kingdom Metazoa; phylum Arthropoda; class Insecta; order Lepidoptera; family Zygaenidae; genus Zygaena; species Zygaena filipendulae. Next base: position 5,730,700 of record OU015650.1, read on the forward strand.
CGTGGAGAATGAGGAGACATGAAATTTTTGGGAGGCGGAGAGTTTCGCTTCTTTCTATTCTTTGCCATTACATGAGAAACAAACATCACACTATCACCCAACTCCTACCCGGCTCAATCAAGTCTCAAAGATACAAGTGATAGGTACCTACTACGCAATATCTCAGACTGTTAATAATTTTGGATACACTAGGTCCATTTTTCTTTAGAACGCGTTGAGCAATGTTTGAGCGATACGCAGGTATATAGTCATATTGCATCACATTTTAAGGTAATGTCTTGCGCATGTCTATTGCAGACAGTGGCAGGAGGGCAAGGTGTTGATGTTCGACGACAGCTTCGAGCACGAGGTGTGGCACAACGGCACCGGCGCGCGGCTCGTGCTCATCGTGGACGTGTGGCACCCCGGCCTCACGCCCGCCGAGAGGCGCACGCTGCCTGCCATATAAGCATACTAGCTATCCCGCGCGGTTTCACCGGCGATAATTTCGAATTTCCCGCGGAATTGTTTCATACAAACTTTGCAACCCCTTTTCATCCCCTTAGGGGTTGAATTTCTTAAAAATCCTTTCTTATCGGATGCCTACGTCATAATGTAAATCTGTTGGCAAAACAATAAATAAATACATACAAAGAACACACCCTCCAAGTTTCAGGTCTCTACCATCAGCGGTTTAGAATGTGCGTTGATTCATCAGTCATTCAGGACAAAGCATTTTATATTTATGGATGTTGGCAATCTATAATAATAGTTAAGGAACGGAATCGTTACGTCACGTGGTCACGAAAAACTGGACTTATGATTTGTGATTTTAGGTTCCTTAATTTTATATGCGCGATATAATAACGATTGTAGAATTGTCAACTTGGCTAAGGGGGCAGGAAACCGATCGAGTTATCCCAAAAAATAATAACAAAAAGAAAAGTACAAAAAATATTTTACAGCTTTTGCTTGACGCTGATTTTTTTTTTGTTATTTTCAGTTTTAAGACTAATTAAAACATGTGATTTAACCTAGTTTGTTAGATTATGCAATTAGCAGGGTCTTTTTTCATACTGTAAAATTATTGTTAAAACGATTAACGTTGGTTAACTTCATAAATTAATTTTTAAAACAATTCGATCGCACTAATTATTTGAAATGTGTCGATTTAACTCTCTTTGATCGAACTTGAACGAGCGTCAGGACCGAAAGAAAACTAAAAACAAACATGTGACGTGTAACGGTTTTGTTTTGGTAATGTCGCTATGAGTACCGAGATCGATCTTCTATGTTTCACCAGAATTTTATTGTACGTCAATCAAAATGACACTCCCTTCCCCCTTACATTCCCCGATCGCTCTTCTATAAGCTCAAACTGCACAAGAACGACATAACATAAAGCGATGTGCCTAATCAGTAATCAACCAATCGATTATATTGTAACTAAACGTGATCGATTATATCATAGAAATCATAGAATCATATAATTTGCATTCTTATTGACTTGTGTTAATTCGTTATTTATTCGGTGGGTGCTTTATCTTAGCTACCTCCCTCGCGCTGATAAAATAACAGATAGTTTAACTATATCTAGTCGAATAGTTGTTAGAAATTTAATAACAGTACTTTATCTGAGTATTTATCTCCTTAATACAAAAAACTACTTTCCTCTTACGAAAGTTTCTGTGAAATGTTTAATTGGACTTATATCTACATTATTATTCATAACGTAGTAGTTAATTAGAACTATGTTTATCTTTAATAATTTAGCAATGATTTGTAATGTTTAGGTATCATTTATTTCTTAGCAGGTTCAAAATTGTTCCAATATTAAGTATAACTTTGTTAATAGCAGCTAAGCAGCAGCTTATATAACTGTTCAGTTCTTTTTTTTTTTGTAAAACTGATGGTGTAGGTACTACGTGCGATAGGTCACTCAATAAGTTCCGAGGCTAACTACTAGAGTAGTATATCACAAACTAACCAAGGCTAAACTTTTACCAATGATTTGTAATGTTTAGGTATCATTTATTTCTTAGCAGGTTCAAAATTGTTCCAATATTAAGTATAACTTTGTTAATAGCAGCTAAGCAGCAGCTTATATAACTGTTCAGTTCTTTTTTTTTTTGTAAAACTGATGGTGTAGGTACTACGTGCGATAGGTCACTCAATAAGTTCCGAGGCTAACTACTAGAGTAGTATATCACAAACTAACCAAGGCTAAACTTTTACCATTTACTTTCAACTGTAATATGAATTAAATTTGATTTCATTTTATGGAGATTGATCCCAATTGATGATATTTAGCTTATTTGCCTCTTCCAGTTGTTTTACATAATGTTTTTAGAATACCATTAGTGTTTGACGGTCGTTATACCGTAAAAGATAATATTATAATATAATATGCTAAGTATTACTTAATTATTATTAAATATGAAGTTTACAATGCTCGATTACATTGCGTTTTTGTTTCATCTCTCAACCCTACACCCCAAAACTATAGAGCAGTAATGTTCGTGCTCTACGAAAAGAGTTTATACTTCTAAAACAAGACAATGCAACTCAAAAAGACTAAAGCACTACAAAGATTATATTTACACCCAAATTATTGAATTAAAAAATAGTATATAATATTCTTTATTGAAAAATGTATATTTGGTATAAATTACCTGAAGAGTTTAAATGAACATAATTATTCCTATTTCTTAAGACTAGTAAAGCTTGTTCTTATAAAATAAAGTCCTATTTTATAACATTAAGTCATAATTAGTACACTGTTCTTAAATAATAATCAATAACATAATACAAAAATAGTTATTACAATATAAAGACCACCTACTTCATCTTCTAAGAATTAATTTATGAAAAGGACGGAAATATTTCTATAGTTCTATAAATACCACAACAGATGCTTCAGATCTCAGTCTTACTTAGTTTATGGGATTTATCTTGTTTTTTATTGCAAAATTAATGTAATTATAATAACAAGTGAAATTTACTAACCAGTCATTGTACGTATTAGTATTTAAAATCGAAAGCGACTTCAGTTTATGAAAGATTAAAGAATCATCTTGCTTATTAATATTATTACAACGTAATCGTCGTGATCTACACAACTAAATCTACAAACCTAGATTCTATTAAATTCGAAATAATTACGCAAATAAGAGCAACAAAATTGGAATGTATCAAATACATAGAATGCGTCTGTGATAGCTTAATATTATAAATTCTTAAAATGCTACCTACATTACCGATGGGTAAGTTTTGGGTATGAGCTAATGCAGTTAGCATCAAAATATCACTGGTATAAGGCACAAGAGGACTGTTGTTGTTGGTGACTTAAATTGCTATAAGGGTCATTGGTAGGATGGTAGGCGGGCGGGCCGGGCGCCTGCGGCGTGGCGCGCGCGCTGTAGGGCGGCGCGGGCGGCGGCGGCGCCTCCCACCCCGCGCCGTACGGGGACGGCTCGCACGGCGGCATATCCAACAACGTATCGTAATTACCACTCATTTTATCGTACGACCGACTGTTGGTATCATAGTTTGTTCTATCGTTTCTGGTGCCGATCGCGATATCTTTATACGGTCCGACGACATCGTATCCGGTGCTCACGCTTCCACGGCTGACCGTGTCGTATCTGCTCGTTATGGCCATCATATCGCTCGGAGGCGGCGGGGGCTCGTACACTTCCTGCGAGCGCGACAACCCCTCCCTCTCGGGCGCGTGATAAGTGATCGGTCGCGCTTCGTGGAAGTTGGAATACGAGGAATGTGCTGAGGTCGGGCGGGGAGCGCTGTCCCGCGGCAGCGATGCGCTCGACGACAAATACCCAGCGTTCCTATAGGAGCGCCGTGACCTGCGCACTGAAGAGCCGTTCCCCCGTGACCCCGAGCGACGCTTCACTCGGCGAGGAGTCATGGGCTTCAGAGTGCACTCGTTCATGTTTGTTTCTGCCGTGTTCAATTCCACTGTGTAAACTGGACGTCTTTGTAGTGTGCCTTTTTCTGCAAAAATAATCTTATTATAAAAAAAAAGTTTGCAAATTTGCATCAATTATAATACATTTTTATATTTGAATCAATAATGACCTGAAACAGGCTTTTCTTTTGTCAGTGATCGGTAGGATAACACCATTGCTAGAGGCATGGCTGTTATTGTTAGTAATGCAGCCACTATAGACTGTCCTAGCTCAACATGATACCACTGGAAGAAGCATCCCTCCACACGTGTGGGTCTCCATGCGTCAGGTGTGTCTGATTCACCCCATACAGGCTGGCAACCCCATCCATTGCCTTCCCACCAACTCACACTTCCAGTTCCCAGTGAAAGCAAACCACTTTCCTGAAAAAAATTTATTGATTTTTTATTATAACAAAACTTATCCTTTGTAGAATCTAGGAGCCAGTATTTTAAATTTGTTACAATCTATACTAATATTATAAGGAGGAAAGATTTCAACTTTGTTTGTTATGATTTAACTAAAAACTAATGGACCGATTTCAAAAATTCTTTCACCATTAAAATGCTACATTATCCCTGGGTAATAAAGGCTATATTGTAACCCAGAATTCCCGCGGGAACTCCGAAATTACTGCAGGTGAAACTGCGAGGAACAGCTAGTGATTAATATAACTCAACCTAAACATCAAGTAAGCTGCTAAGTGAATAAGAATGGCTGAATGAAACAATTTTTTTAATAAGCAATAAATAAGTAAAAACAAAAAAACTGTCACACACACTGTGGTTTCACTAATATTAATTTAAGAGTTTCCGTAGGAATTCCAGGATAAAGAGTACCTGTTGTCTTTCTATATCCCTGACAAGGTATAATGATTGGTTGAGGAATTAAGGCATGAAAGCATAACATACAAACTCACATTCAAAATATGAAAAAAAAAATCTTATACTATTACCATGGAACAATTAAACTAATAAAACTAGTTTAATTGGTCCATGCTATTACTTAAAATTTGCACAAAACTTACCCTATTTAGACTTCCTAAATTAATATAGTAACATATTAAGAATATGTTCCATGAAAACCAAATAAAACTCCATATAGCATACTGTAATTAAAAAAACCTTATTAGTTAATTTTTCAGTTCATTTCTCTATGCTTTCAATGTCAGATTCCATCATTTTTATGACTCATTTGAGAAAATGTTATGGCCTTGCTATGTAATCAATGCTGTCTCAAAGATTGATCTTCTGCAAGATGAAGATTTATATCACAAAACACAGTAGTTAGGTCACTTTTACATTATAATGACGACCTAAGTATTTATTTATTAATAATAAGTAGGTACCTACCAAGATACAGTATAGTATTATCTGTGATATTACCAATAATCTAACAAAATACATAATTATACAAATTAGTAATGTCGTTGTGTTTTTTAGATTACGACAATCTATCCAAATAATTACTTACAGCTAGAAGATACTTTGAAATATACTGGACAGCTCCAAATGACCCAAATATGATCAACAAAATATTAACAAAATTAACAATTATAGGCAACCACATGTAACCCATAAAGTCGAACACTTGCCGTTGTATTGTAACAATCTAAAAGAAAGTAAATATATTTATTAAATGAAATCAAATTTCTCGAGTTTTTCTAAAAACACTTCCAATAATTAATATACATACCAACTCGAGTACACAAACAATTAATAACAAAGTCCTCAGGCTGCAAACTGCCATGATTCGCAAATTGTAAAAACACAATTTCCTAAATAAATAACAACATAGTAACCTAATACAGTAGAGTTAAATTAAAAATTTTAATACTTAGTTGAACAACATCCATACCACAAATTAACTAGACATATGTCCATACTTAGTTATTTTATTTCTACAAATGGCAATTTTAGCGCAGTGTTGCCAACCCTCCAAAATATTTACCCCTAAAAGTCAAAAACCCCTAAATCCCCCTAAATACAATAATATTATAAAAAAAACTTTATTACCTAGATTTTTATTTTTGCTTAGTTTCGAAATCATTAAGGTGAAATTATTGGTCTTTAAAAAAAAAACAATTTAATCAAAAGCAAAAATGTTTCTTGATTTTTTTTTTAACGAGTTATCTTTTTTCGTAAATACAAAATGAATATTTATTATCAAAATGCTAATTATGAATTTTTCGAAATTACGACTTTCCTATTGATCGTAGTAAACCTTAATAGGACGCTCTGTGGGAAGTTGCATATAACGACAAACTCCCGACGAACGCCCCCATCTTATCTTACCTATTTCACTGTTTCCGCATACTTCACTTCATCACTAATGAATCACTATTACTCCTACTCCTATCACCTATACTTATTATGTTTATGGTAAACACTGATAATAAGAAAACTAGATGTCGCTAAGCCGTTAGATCAACAAAATAAACATGATTGGCTAGATTAGTCATTAGTTTACTTCAGGCCCTATACTTTTATACCTCTATTTTTCTTGATAAAAAAAATATGAGAAATAAAAATTTAAAAAAATATATAATATATAAGTCAAAAACGCGTAGGTGAATCGTGATTTCGTATCGTTCAATTCATTCATTCATAACTTCTAGACATATGTCTCATATGTCTAGTTAATTTGTGATATGTCTACTGTCTAGTTAATTTGTGGTTCTTACTTCTTGCCTCTTCGTTGGATTTATGTCGAAGTAGCGGAGACCTGGCGGAGACTAACAGTTTTATTTTGTTCTTTTAGATAAAAATCCAAACTTTCCGAGTTTTATCGTTTTAAAAGAACAGAATTGGCAGGTAAAATATTTAATAGAATGTTTTCTCTAAAATCTAGTCAGCAGTGTCATGCCGGTAACCTTGTAATCGCCGGCTATATTATCATTTCAGATTTTAGAAATGGCGACCGAATCTCTGATACCCTTAGAATCTAATCCCGAGGTTATGAATAAATTTCTTCAAAAACTCGGGGTTTCTAACAAGTGGTCTATAACAGATGTGATGGGATTGGATCCTGAGATGCTGTCATGGGTGCCTCGCCCAGTCATATCTGTGATGCTTCTGTTCCCTGTGTCGGACGCTTACGAAGAGCATAAACAAAAAGAAGAAAGCGCAATCCTGTCCAAGGGTCAAGAAGTTTCCAGTGAACTGTTTTACATGAAACAGAGTATTAGCAATGCTTGTGGTACTATCGCTCTTGTTCACTGTGTTGCTAATAACACCGATAAGATTGAGCTATCTGATGGTCACCTAAAAGCTTTCTTAGATGAAGCTAAAGGTCTAGATGCTGCTGCTAAAGGCAAACTTCTTGAGAATTCCAAGGCCATAATCAATGCTCATAAGGAATTAGCCCAGGAAGGGCAAACCAATACCCCAAGTGCTGATGATCCTGTAAACCATCACTTCATTGCTTTTGTGCATAAGGATGGTGCACTGTATGAATTAGATGGCCGTAAAGCCTTCCCAATAAATCATGGACCAACTACTCAAGACACATTGCTGGAGGATGCAGCAAAGGTTTGTAAAGAGTTCATGGCTCGAGATCCAAATGAAGTACGCTTCACAGTAGTAGCATTGACTGCTGCATCTGAATAAATATCTCTATGAAAGATTGTTTTATAAACTATACTGCTTTGATGATTTTGCGGAGCTATGTGCTTTAAGTTTGTAAGAGTCAAGATAATTTTGTAGGAATGTGGCAGGTAATAAATGCAGGGCAAGCTTTTGTGATACACTTAATGAATAAAACTATTTATTGCAATATGTATAACTTTTTTTATTTCTTTATGTAAATATACCTAATAATTTTCATAAAATCTAACATTTGCCTTTACAAAAACCATAACTTAATTATGATTTTGAACCATTGGCTTATAAATTTTATGCAAACAGAACATTTTTGTTTAACTACCTCCTAACTTAAATGTTAAAAATATCAGATCCTACGTACCTAAATTAACTTCATTATAAAATAAAATACTTAGTCAAAATTACGTAATAAATCACATTAGCTAATACCCTTGTCTCAAAAATGTATAGTAGGTTAATCACTATCATGAAATCTATCATATAGGTAACTAGCTGACTTTCTACTTTTTGAAGGTGTGAATTGTCTTGAAAATTAAACTACATAATATTATTATTATAAAACTTCTGAAGGTGTCGTTGTCTCAGCTTCGGTAGTGTTAATTGAAGGTGTTTCTGTAAAAGGTAATGTGTAAGTGAATTTTAAAAAAATATAATATAGGTATTAGAAAGTCATTGGGGATGGTCTGGTAGATATCAAAGACAATAATATTATACACTAGTTGTGCCCCGCGGTTTCACCCGCGTTAATTTCAGAGTTCCCGCGGGAATTCCGGTATAAAAAGTACCCTATGTGTTAATCTGATGTATAAGATATATTTTTGAAAAGTTTCATTTAAATCCATCCAGTAGTTTTTGCGTGAAAGAGTAACAAACATTCATCCATTCATCCATCCATCCATACATTCTTACAAACTTTCGTGTTTATAATATTAGTAGGATATCCAACTATTCATTGGGTATTTTTGCATTTGTGTGCGTGTCACGAAAGGTAATTTCGAGACGTACCACGCGCGCACATCTATTGATTTGTGCTTTGAAACCATTGATGCAAAGAGAACCACTGCGTGCAGCGTGCATTAATGTAGCTAAAGTTTTACAATTTTTTAACTATCTATGTCAACATACCTATTATTTCCTTTGTATTTTAGAGTATTTATTACTGTGATGATACCTTTAATTACATATAGTATTTAAGTATTACCTATTTCCCGTTATGCGGCAGAATGAGGTTGAATAAGTTACGCTAAATTTCAATTCTTAAAAAACTCTCATTTCACCCAAACAAGTTCCAAAACTAGATATTATTATGTTCATCCTACATACCTACATGTAAAGTTTCGTGTTATCCATTTTGAAGGGATACAACGAATATTTTTTTTTTTTTTTTTTTTTTTTTTTTTTATTTCACATTATCAATTTCATAGTTATATTACTAATAAAAATGTCAGAGGATAATATGATCGTCAATAATAAAATAATAATAATAAAAGTATCATAATAAGAATGTCAATGATTATAAAAATAATAAAAATGTCATTTAAATAAAAAAATGAACATGTCAAAAATGTAAAAATAAAGATTATAAATCGATCAATCGATTGTGTACAAATATTCATTTAAACAATAAAATTCGCTATCCAACAAAAGATTCTTCAGCTGGCGGTAGAAAGTTTCGTCAGATGTCTTTTTTAAACTAGCGGGTAGTTTCTCATAAAGAATTGGCCCAATCACACGCGGGTTTCTAGTGGCCAGTTTAGTCCGGTGGGGGACACTCGCTAGTCTTCCCGCATTACGCAAAGATCGCCCTCCACACTCTCGAAGACTGAAATTTGCTATATTTTTGCGGACATAGGAAATGATCTCGAATAGGTACAGACTTGTCATTGTCATTATGCGGTGTTTAGTGAATAATGTCCTACAGGTTTGCCGTTGTTTTATACCTGCGATAATGCGAAGCGCGCGCTTTTGTAGAACAAAAACGCGATTGGAGTCTGTCGAGTTTCCCCACAACAATATACCGTATGACATCAGTGAGTGAAAATGTGCATAGTAAGTCTGTCTTAGTACGGTACTGGAGACGAGTGGGCGCAATTTTCGCAGAGCGTAAGCTGCACTACTAAGTTTATCACAGAGTGACTGTATGTGGTTTTTCCAGTTAATATGTGAGTCCAGTGTATAACCAAGAAATCTGCACGCGTGACTGACCGGAACAGGGCTATCTATGCAAACAGGTAGTTCAACTGCTTTAGCCGAAAATAACATTAAGGTGGACTTTGTTGAATTGAGGATAAGTCCATTTGATGAAAACCATTCGTGCAGCCGGCTATATGTGAAATTTATTTTTGAGTTCAGCTGCTCATAAGTGCGGGCACATATCACAACCGTCGTATCGTCAGCAAATAACACAACTAGACCGTCTGTGATGAAGTGGGCAAGATCGTTAATGAACGCCAGAAACAAAGTATTCCCAAGCGAGGATCCTTGTGGTATACCGATTTTGACATCTCCCGCCTCAGATCTGTATCTCTGGCCATTAGCTGTCACTACTACGCGTTGCTTGCGGCCCTCTAAGAAGGATTTGAGCAGCATGTGGGCATTTTCCTTTATACCGTATGAATTTAATTTTGCCAAGAGCAACTCGTGTGAGATGACGTCAAAAGCTTTTGTGAGATCACAAAAAACGCCCGCAGTTTTATATCCATCATCTATGCTCGTGAGTATTGAGTCTACTACTTGATGTGCAGCGGCAGTAGTTGATTTTCCTTTTCTATAAGCGTACTGTCTGTCGGTAAGTAGATCATTTGTCTCGAGATGGTCCATAAGGCTGTTGGATATAATCGACTCAATCAGTTTTGAGATGTTCGGCACAATTGTAATAGGCCTATGACTATCGACTTGAGTCCTATCTCCTTTACCCTTATATACAGGACATACTCTGGTAGTTTTTAGTACCTCAGGGTATACTCCATCGCGGAACATTTCGTTTATAAGAGACACTAATTTATCCGCCAGCAGCGGCCAAATAGACATTATAATATTAATTGATATATCGTATATATCTATTGTCCCCGATTTGTGTAACATGCTTCTTAGAATCCCATCTAATTTTTCACGAGTTACGAGCGGTAATGCAAATTGCGGTGGATTTAGTTCGTTTAGATGCTGTTGTAGGTAACTAAGTGCTTGGTGTTTATTACTTCCTAATTGTAATTTGGATGTGATATTGAGAAAGTAATCATTAAAGCAGTCAGGTATGCGTTCGGTATCGACATGTGACCCCTCACTTATTAAATCAATATTTTGTGATTTACTTTTCAGGGATATTTCGTTATTAACAATCTGCCACACTTCTTTCGACGGATTTTTAGTGGTCAGTAACCTGTGATCGTTATGTGCGCGGCGATCGCGTAAGCTTAGCGACTTGATAAGCTCTGAATAGTGACGTACGCAATTACCTATCACTCGGTCGTTGGGGTATTGTTGCTTGATTGCACAAAAATCGTCAAACTTTTTAATATAACTAGACAGTTCATCACTAATCCAACTTGTATAATTTTTTTGCTTACAAATTACTTTTTTTAGTGGAAAATGAATATTAATATAATGTGTCAGAATTGTAAACAACTTACTGAATTTTTTATTTATTGTAATGTCAGTTTCAATAAAATCCCAATTGTAATTAGTAATGTCAAAATAAAAATTAAATATTGAATCTTTGGTAAATAGCCTGCGTAGTGTATACTTACCTTTAGTTTTACATATATTTTGTGGTGTTGTCAACACGAACAGCTGAGCGCTGTGGTCGCTTATCGGTGTGTCTATTGACGAGGCGTCGATGTTACTCTCGTTACGAGAAACTATTCCGCAGTCTAACGATGTGCTACAGGTATCTGTAGTACGCGTTGGGAAATTAACAATATTTTGACAATTAAAACTTCGCAACAGATCGTCTAAATGACGTCTATCACTGGTGTCTGTGAGGTAATCCACGTTAATATCGCCAACCAAAATGAATCTTTTGTTTTCGTCACTTAACTTAGACATTAACATTTCAATGATTTTAAAAAATTCGGCAATGTCACCGTTTCCAGTTCTGTAAACTCCTATTATTACTAATTTGATACTGTACACTTCGATGGCGCTTAAATCGCAGTGGTATTCAACGGCGAGGCTCTGTAGGTCAGTTCGCTTTTTATACATTACACCGCTACGTGCGTATAGTGCTACACCGCCGTGTTCGATGCGCGTGCGACAAAAATAGTTTGCTAATTCATAATTGCAGAGCCTCACGCGTTGTATTTCACCTGATTTGCACCAAGTTTCTGAACAAACTAATATATCTGGATTGTGTTTCATCAGCAATATATCTAGTATACCGGTCTTACTAGTTATAGAACGAACATTTTGGTGAATAATTGTGAAATTATTTATATTCGTATAATTACTTAATTTTGAGGTTATCGGTGTACAGTTGACCGGCGGATTCGAAAGTTTTTTGAGTCATTTTTATTGTGCTGATTTTTCTGTGATATGTCGTTGAATGGCCGAATGAATACTCCCTCGGGCCAAAGTTTCCGGCTCCGAACAGACCGAACACAGGCAGCTGGAACGTCGAGTCTGAACGACGAGTATTCACCTCGAGTGGGCAGTTTCTCGCAGCGGATGTTTTTTAACTTGAGATGCGAATTCAGATGGTTTATGATATCTCCAGTGGTGGTGTTCACACAGAAATTAAATAAATGGAGACTACTGTTGCGTGGTGGAGCTGCAGTGAGACAGGTTGGCTTAGATTCACCTGTGATTTTCACAGTCTCGGGAGGACTGGACCGGGCTGCATCAGCGTATGTCACAGGAGAATTATATTTTGGCGTGGACGTATTCATATTGTCGGGGGTTGATGTTTGGTTTAGGGGGTGTTTATGTGTAGCTACCACTGTATCATTGTGCGAATCATCCAATGAGTCTTGTGATGTTGTGATCCCGTGTGGACCAGACTCATTCATGGTAAGTGGAACTACTAACCTTGATGGGATGGACACAAGTTTTCCAAAATTATATGGCGATTTCGAATTTATGTCAATATGTGATTGTTCATTTTTGCTACACTTTTTTTGTGACCATAATTCCTTTTTAACCTCATCCACGACAGACATAAGCTGTTTTATATTAGCATATTGTTCACTAATTAACGCCTTTTGATTGTTTATTACATCGTAGCACTGTTCTAGTTTTGAGTGCATTTCCGTTATTTTCGATCCGAGATCGGTAACTACGTCCACTAACTTTTCGAGTGCTGCTTTTGTTGGTGGAGCCATAATTTAAGCTAAATATACACAATTTGTTATCGCCACACTTTATTTGTATAATAGACAGTAAAATTTGTTTATTTTATACGTTAATTTTAATAAAAATAATTTAATCTTCACGAGTAGAATAGAATAGAATCTTCACGGTAATATTCGCTTTATCGCCTCATGGCCTCATCCTTAACGATTTCATGTCGGTAGGTACGTACCGTCAGTAACAACGGCAGCTTCAGGTGTTGGCGTGGTTATCAATAGTATCAGTGCGAGGCCTAACAGCGCCGCGCCCCCGCACACCCATGAGAGAGCATCGCGGTAGTAGGTTGATGCAGCCCCGTCAGCACTGCGCAATAAAACGGTAAAGCCTTTAGAAGGGATTGGTAGTGATGGTGAAGTGGAGCTGATACTGGAGAACTCGTCCACAATTAACGTCCCTGCATCGGATACAGCACAATAATCACATCTGACGACTGAATCGATTTAAATGAAAATTTGGATAGCAAGTCATGCAGAGCTATGTTGTGCAACACGATAAAACTTTATAGAGCCATTTTATCGATTCTTGTCGACATATACCTATTATATCGTTTTGTCTACCAGTGGTAACATGGCAGCAAAAAATATTTAACTGAATAGTCTCAACTCAATACCGTGGGGTACTGAACTTCTTTGCTTGAACGCCCACAAATATTTGTCGTATCGACAATTTTATCTTTCGTTCGATAAACATATCGTGGCGCGCATCTTAGCTCCGATGATCTAGGTACCTACTCATAATATTTTGTGTCAAGTCAAGAAGTAGATAAGGTACTCGAAGGCATTCCATAATTGACGTAGATGTGTTTTTACGATTTCGAGTAGGTAGGCAAATTTACGCAGGCAGTCTATCCAATTAATATGAACAAACCGAATTTCTTCCTAATTCCTTCATAATCTTCCAGAGGTTTCTAACGCCAACCAATCCATTGAACTTCGACCCCGAACTACGACTGGTGCGCCATAATATTGTATATTGCAAAAACACTAGTAGACAAGTATAGGTATTTGCAAATACTCGAAGTATGATTCATCAACCAGCTGGCGAATTAGTATCATTAAGGCCCGCCGCTGATTGTGACTTTTTGTCGACGTGACTTTCTGTCACTTAGTCAAGTGCAATGAAAACTATACTGAGTGCGCTCATTATGGTAACGTGATAAGACGGTGACTCGTCGACAAAAAGTCACAATCAGCGGCGGGCCTAAGTCGCAGGCAAATTTTATATTTCGTTCGTCTAAAACCGACCGGCGTTTTGTTGGGCCGACCGACCGACCACAAATTGGAATTGGATGTCAGTCGTAATTTCCAGACTCTTCCTTTCAAATAAAGAAGTGTATTTCTGCAGGGTATGTAGGTACCTATGAAACTTTCGTTTGGTTCGTTTTGGCACCTAATCGATTTCCGTCACTCCTGAGCGTCACTTGGGTAGTACCCGCATATCTGCACATCGTTTTAGTTTGAACTTACTACGTTTGTATGGAGGCGATAGCTATCCCGCAAGCGAGTTTATCTGTGAAGCTCATAAGGCCATACACAAAAGCGGACGCTTCTGTACTAGCTCCCACCAAATCCGCCGTGAGTGACAAACTGGTTACCAGCATAACGGCGCCACCAAATCCTACGACAAATAAAAATTATCATTGACCCTTGAGCAAAAGTCCATCCTGGCTAAGCATTGCGCAGGTCGACTCTTGATCGCAGAAATTCGATTCGATTCCGATCATATTTTCTCTTCTTAGTTTTTACATAATATTATGAACACGATGGGTATCTACTCTTTAGATTGCAAACCGGAGTACCTAGGTATTACGAAGCGATATCTCAAGCCGGGTCCAGACGCGTCGCGACTCGCGAATGTTAACGAATCTTGGTTTTCACTCAGTTGCTATGAACATGAAGAGCATGATATCACTCCAAGCATCGTTTTTCAGATTTTTATTAAAGTAATTCAGGTTTTTTGCATCCCAAATAACGGGTTTTTCTTGATACAGACTGGTAAGTTCAAGTGATTATTCGTCACTCCACATCATGAACATACACACGACCCAACCACCAAGAACGCAAACGAGCACTGCGAGCGCCATTGTGTTCGCGATAAAACAGACAGCAGATGGATCACTGCGAGCGTCAGCGCGAATTTTGCGTACCTGTACCAGGGACCTGTATATAAATAGTTAATAGACGCCGCACATGCATGTACCTCGCACTAAATCATCCAGAAGCCCGTTGCTACGCCGTCAGTCCACGCCCAACCGCTAATATACCTAGTAAGACGTCACTCGAAAACACACCGTGTCGTGGAAACCAAGCAAACGTGGTATATACTACACATATTATTACATATATATTATACTATAGATATACATATATATACACACCCAGACTGGAAAATGGAACCCTGTGTTCATCACACAAAGTCCACCCCCACCGGGAATCGAACCCGGAACCTCTTGATTAGCGGGCAGGCATGGTGACCATTGCGCCAATCGCCAAATGCCGAATTGTGGCGTTTTAAATTGTAAAAATACCTCATGTAAGCGAAACCTAGTTCACAGAACTCTTACACAGGCTGCACTAAAAGTATCGAAGTGGTTTAACACAAAAACAGTGTGTTGACCGGACGATTTCTGCATTTGGTGATGAAGCCCCATCCAAAACCACAATTTATCGCTGGTTTGCTGAATTTCAACGTGGACGTGTCAAGCACAGTGATGATCCCCGTCAAGATCGTCCAAAAACTGCAGTCACCCAAGAAAACGTTGATGCTGTGCGTAAGCTGATTGAGGAAGATCGACATGTGACATACCGCGAAATTCAGGCAACTTTAGATATTGTGTCAAATACAAATAATCTTACATGAACAATTAGGTGTAAAAAAGTTGTTTTCCCGATGGATACCGCATTTGCTCTGTGAAGAGCAAAAAGCGGCTCGCGTTACTTGGTGCGTCAGAACCATGGAGGACGACCGAAAGATTCCACGCAGGATCCTCAAATGCTGTATACAACATCGTATCAGTCAATTTGTAATTACCCAATCGCTTATCGCTATTTTATTATTTTAACTTTATTGTTATTACAAATTATGTTACATTAAATACGAGAGTATTTAGTTTTTAAGTGCACAGTATTTCTATATTTGTATGATTATTGATTTTAAATTAGGTATTATATACAAATATTAGATGCAATTTTGGCAGCGTGGATGGGCAATATGCCTCTGAAGTCTGAATATTATATCTGTCACTCAACATTTTTAACATAAAATATACACACTATACTATAATGTAGGGAGGTTGCTTACGTTGCTCAATCGCACTGTACCTACCCACTGATTGATTAACTCTTAAGGAGGTAGGTACAAAAATTACAAAATAGTATACCTATACAAATTTTATTGAGACAATCAATGTCCCCGAGATAATCCAAAATCTTTAGACGGAAGACGGAACTGCGGGCGACAGTTACTTAATGAAGATAAAATAAAAGAATATCACTAACCTATAAGAACGGCAACCACATAAATATAATACACTTTATAAGCGTCATCGGACTTGATCGATATCCATATAAAACCGGTAAGGGCACACACGGTTCCAGTTAAATAGCTCAGTTTTCTGGTCACCGACCTTGGCGCCAGCCGTTGCAGGCCGGCTGCGAGTAAACTCCCCAAATACATCGCAAGTGGGACCACAGCTAGGGACCGAGCCGGAAGCCCTAGAGTCCGATGGAGGTACAGGGGGACCAGTACCTGTGATACGTTCACGACAAGACGCGTGCTCATATAAACACCTGCGACCTAAAACAAGGGAAGAAAAATTACTTAGATTTTATTGTAAGACTAGCTGTTCCCCGCGGTAACCCCCGCGGTAGAGTTCCCACGAGAATTCCGGGTTACAATATGGCATATAATTATAATGTTTCTCAAGGATAATGTAGAAAGAATTTTCGAAATCGGTCAAGTAGTTTTTGAGTTAAATCGTAAAAAACAAACAAAATATCAAATCTTTCCTCTTTATAATAGGATTTTTTTAAATTTATTTATTTATTCAACACTGCGAGTACAGGTCAAATCCCCCAGCATAACTCATGTACGTGCCGAAAATATTAAATTAAATTACATTAAATCAACATTATATTATCTTATATTTAAAAATTAATAAATGAATAAATTTTTGAATTTATCTTGTGTGTGTAGATCAAACAGAAAAATGCTAAAGTACATTTTGGTTTCACTGAAAAAAGGACCTTATCTTTATGAGATTAAAGCACAAAATCAGGTGCACATCAAGTGTCTGTTTACGACGAAACGTTTGATGCGATGGATATCGTACTTAAAGGTACAGTACGGTATTTTATTCAGTGTC
Source organism: Zygaena filipendulae (assembly GCA_907165275.2). Lineage (NCBI taxonomy): Eukaryota > Metazoa > Arthropoda > Insecta > Lepidoptera > Zygaenidae > Zygaena > Zygaena filipendulae. The sequence continues at coordinate 5,747,952 of OU015650.1, forward strand.
ATCATATTGGGCTTGAGCAGTTTTCTGCCTAATCTGCATGAATGATAAAAGTGATTTACAAAATTTGAACTTATTTTACCTGATACAATAATGGTTTTCGCAAGAAATTGCAATGTGTTACATCATTATCAAACTGAATCAATTGGTTCTGCCTGTATGGTCTCTCATGCACTGTGAAGTGGAAAATCACAGATGCAACTGCACCCACCCCCATCACAATGTATACAACTTCTTTAAACTTCCAAACATCTTTTGGTCCCACTTGCTTAAAAAAAAATATAACTTAACATTTTTAATTTCTTTAAGATTTGTGTGACATGTTGTGGTGATTTTATTCAGCATGCTGTTACTACCAAAATTTTTCAAGTGTTATAGCAAAAATTTGTCAAGATATAATTTTTATCAGTGTATAATATACTCATTACAACATGAGTAATTTTATATAGAATATTAATCACAAATTTTGGCTTTTTGATGTAACACACCTCATTGTCACAGTCCCCAGTAACACGTAATATGATCCATGTGATAACATAGACAAACAGATTTGAAAATACTGTGAATCCATATCTGTAATAACAATAGTTACATAATGATATTATTTAAATACATATTAGTTGTATGGAATGGACTAAATCATGCTCAGAGTGAGCTCAACATGACTCAAAGTATAGCAAAAATTCAGTGGCTGGCGCTTTGCTTGCAGATTGATGACTGTTCAGGTTGAAAAGCATAGTGAAGACCATGTTTTTATACATGTTGCACATGCAGTGTAGGCAGACCTCCCATTAGATAGATCAACAAACTAGTGAAGGTAGCGCAGAACCAGTCATCATGAAAATTTTGGGTAGGTCTTTGTCCAGTGTGAAGGAAAGAATGCACTTCTATTTCTGCATAACACACAAGAAATGAAAGCACCACAACCATCTTCTAGAGGATTTGATTATCATTAAGTACTTAATACCTTATTCATATTTGAACTATTATAACTTTGTTCTCATGGTGATTGATCAATTCATAGTTTGCTTACATAGAACAAACAATGCAATCTTTATAGGACGTAATACTGGACAGTTAAAGAAAACAATCAAAAGATCATCTTGAAATGGAATCTCTGTGTATCACATACAGCTGAAAACTAGGTAGTTAATACAAGTAATAAAATATTACAAGAGTTTATGTATGGGTATGATAGAAATATTACAATTTATATTATACCTACCTTACTGCAGTAAGATGTGTTCTAGTGTGGTCATCACTAGATAATTCTGGTATCAAACTTAAATGAGATATTTGGACTGAGGCCCAGCCAATTTGGAATATCATAATAAATGCAGCAAAATAAAACATTTGCGCCCATTTGTGTGTCATTGAGCAACCAATGCATTCGGAAAATATTAGTGGGAATGATACCAGAACACAAGCTGTTCCTGTAAAAAAAAAACGTTTACACTGTTTTTGGTGGACAGTAGCAGTTCCTCTCTCAGTTTCATCTGCATTAATCTAATGATGAAAAGTAAACTATAAGGTAAGGATGAAAAGCATTCTATGTCCTTTATAGATCAAATAGCTGTTGAACTTGCTCAAAAACTTTAATCGATGTAGGTATAAATTTTGCTATGATAGTTAGGGATATTTTACCATCCTGTTAAAGAATTTTAAATATCAGTTTTGTAAAACTAAACTATTGTTCCAAAGACTACCTACCACCTCCAAACAAACAAAATATGTTCTTTAAAGTATTAGTACCTACAGATTAAGTACTAAGGTAGGTTAGAATAATACAATAGTAACGGCAGATAATATTCTAATAGGAATATACGTAAAGAACCAAACTCACCAAATAAATGCCATAACTTCCTCCTACCATAGCAAGCACTTATAGAGTTGTCTGTTCGGTCGGAATTATATCCAACGAACGGAGTCGATATTGCATCAATTATTTGGCCAATTAACATTAAATTACCCGCTTGAGAAGCACTAAACTCTAGCACTAAATGAAAAAATACAAGAAAATAAGTGAACCACAAACTTGCACACACATCATTCAATATGTGACCTATACCGTATCCTAGTTGATGTTTTATGCTGTTTGAGAGATCTAGAATTTCACTATCCATTTTTGAAACGAATTATTTTGACAATTTTCAAACATGAAACTTAAGTTTTAATTTTATTTATATAGAAACAAATGTACAAAGCACCACAAAGAGATACTACCGCAAAGCACATCACATCACAAAATAACCAGAGAGAAGGTAATCACTACGTTTTAAGCGCTTATTACACCTTGCAATTTCAGAAAGCAAATTTAGTGCTCTAAATCGGATACAATTTAGGGTCGGTGAGTGAAAGAGAGAGAGCGAGTAATCACACTACACTAAATTGTACCCTAAATCGAGTGCTGTAGGATACATTTTAAGGTAGTGTTATCACTCGCTCTCTCTCTCACTCACCGTCCCTAAATTGGTCCCTAAATTGGTTCCAATTTAGGGTCGGTGAGTGAGAGAGAGAGTTTAGAGCCCTAAATTGGTGCTCTGAAATTCTTCTTCTTCTTCTTTAATAACGGCGTCTATAATTATAATTTGCCAATGACAACGTTTCTTAGTGATAAAAATTTCTTCATCTACTTCTTCAATTATGGTGAAACGCCAATGACAATGTTAGATGGTTCCTCAAGTTAAAACATGGCTCTCTTCAAAGCCAGTTTCCTGCTCGAGGTCCAAAATAGATGCTGAAAAGTGACTACAATAACGAAGACTTCACGTGACACGCGTGTGTTCGGTACGGCTTTCACCCTTCAACAACCTGCTCTGAAATTGCAAAGTGTAATAAGCGCATTACACTGACGAAGAAGATATGACTAGACATATGTCAAAATATTATATTGTATTATCTATGGTTAAAGTCAAATGACTCCACTACATTATCGCCGAGTACAAACGATTATACGCGAGCACGATAGTAATAAGTAAGTGCCAACCCACACGATGAGGCGCGGCGCCGCGCCGCAAGCCATTTCGCCGCATTGGCGACCACACGGGCAGCGCGGCGCCGCAGCGGCGACAAAAAGAGTAGGCATGCTCATCGCTACGTGACAGAAAAGGACAAACAACAGCGAGCCACTTACTCCCTTCCCCGCCTCGTCTTTACTCCGAAGCGAGCGCGGTGCGGCACCGGAGCACGCCGCAAGACGCCAGGTGGCCACAGTGGCGCATTTTTGTATGTAATATACCGCAGCGGTGCCGCTCAGGCGCCTGGGGGTCGATTTTTATTTTATTACTTACTGAATATTTTTATATTTTTATATTTTATTATTACCTATTGAATTACTTACTATTCGCACACGGAATTGCAAGATTCACGCGTGAATGCTTAAAAAATGTATGAGGATTCGCACGTGAATTCGCGATTCCGTGCGTGAAAGTAATTCGAGCGATTTAAAAATAGAGCCTCACCACACCGTGTGGGTTGGCACTAAAGACAAACTCGGCTGTTTAACTCGTCGATCTGGTGACAAGTGACAAACTGTCACTTGTCAGATAACTCTTTGAAGTTTGCTCATTGCTGTTTTTGATTTTGATTACGTACCTACCTACCTAGGTATTGATTATGTTATTTAAACTCTTTGAATTTAGATTAGAATCAGAGAGAAGGTAATCACTACGTTTTAAGAGACGGGACTTCCTTACTTGGTTTTGGAATCCATTTAGCAGACCCAGCAATACCAACACAGCGAAAATTTAAATGTCAAAATACTTCATAACTCATGGGTACCAACATTAACGAGAACAATAGGGATGGCCACATGTAGTTCCTGATTAAATCGATATCGATAAATTATCATTAGAGCATCGTGGGCTTCATACCAGGTGAATTAAATCTACAACGGGGGAAAACATTTGTCGTAAAATTGAAACAATAAATTATTATTTTTATTTATTTATTATTATTCCAGTATTTTAGTTTGTCATGATGATGATGTTATTAGATAGATAGATATTTATTTTCTTTTTAAAAATTACATTTACATTTTATGTCAAAATTAAATAACCTATTTGGGAAAGTAAATGATTTACTTCGCAGTGCCTCCTTGTTGAGCCTTGTTTAAATTATCGGTAGAAATATCTATCGGTAGAAGTATCCGACATTCGTTCCTTACATCTCCACAGACATATTTTATATCGTGAAGTTTTTCGATTGGAATGTAAGCTAAGTCATCATTTCCAATATTTTTTACCCATTGTCGACATCTGAAATTAAAATATCTATCAATCATGCAAGTACACTTAGAAACAAGATAGAGTATAATATAGTTCTTTATACAGAAGACGAGGTTCATTTTATTACAATACGATCATAATACTTAATGTAAACTGCAGTAAGTAATGAAAAAAGTATACGAGCAGCAGCTATACAAAAATATTCCAAAATATTCACTATAACAGCATCATTCATTAAAGTTTATCGACTCACTTTATCGATAGTGAAGATTTACATCACTATGGTTTACAAACATGCAAATATTTTTTCTCATTTCAAAAAGATAGTGTATTTTAGTCTTGCTGATAGCTGAAGAGAACAAAATACTTTATTACTTTACTCAAGCTGTACTTACCGGTCTTCATCTACAGGAAATTTCGTGATAAATTTCCTTTTATTTAAATTTTGTCGACTCTATCTTTTTCTACAAATTACATACGTACTACACCGTCTAATCGGTGCTATTTCACTACCCAATCACAAGAAAATAGTTTTTAATAGTCACACTGCACTTTTCAAAGCGTAAATCACACAAAAATTTTAAAAATCACACAATTATTTTCCCAAATAACAACATGCGTCGCCATGACAAACAGATGACAGATTGTAAGAAAGATTCAGAGACAAAAGACTGAAATAGCATGTGAGGCCATCTTTGATGCCGTGGAAAAAAAAAATTAAAAAAAAAATGAGTGCTAAACACGAACAAAATTTAATTTGTTCCTAGTTGCGTTCAGTCTAACGCAACTAGGAACTACATGTGGCCATCCCTATAGTTCTCGTTAATGTTGGTACCCATGAGTTATGAAGTGTTTTGACATTTAAATTTTCGCTGTGTTGGTATTGCTGGGTCTGCTAAATGGATTCCAAAACCAAGTAAGGAAGTCCCGTCTCTTAAAACGTAGTGATTACCTTCTCTCTGGTTGCGTTAGACTGATTAGAATTATAGAAATAGAATTAACTAGGTACCTACTCATTGTATTGTTGTTACCTTTTATATTAGAGTAACTAAAATGTTTGGTACCCAATGACATTCTATGTATTTGGTACCGTACCGTCCGTACCTATTTAATAATAGATGTTATAAATAAATACTTATAAGAAGAAGGAAAAACAGTAAAAAACTTAGCGAAAATTTTTCTTTTAATTTTTTCTGCTTATGCTCTTTGATTACTGCTTTATATTATAATTTACAAACGTAGTGATTATATGATCTTTGATTTACATAAATGAAACTATGGTAGGTTTAATATACCTTTAAAATATCTTAAAATAATATACCTTAAAGAATTTGGTATGTATAATCAAATTTTATTATTTTAGGAAGGCCAATTTAGAGATAAATACTCCTTTATTGGGGAATGGTACGACAATCAAGCAAGCCTTATCCGCCGATTCAATGTGTTCTACTATCCTACGGACAATACTGTAGAGATGTTCGATTTAAAAACGCGAAAGACCTTTGTGAGGAGAATAAAAGTAAACGGTGTATCTATAGATAACTTTTACATTGGTTGTACATTATATATTTTGGGTCGTCTGGTGAAAATAGTCGATTTTGCTTGTGATGACACGAGAATCAAGTTACAAAAAGATATGCAAGTGTAAGTTTGTAATTTTAGTACTTTTTAGTAGTTATGCTTAAAATAAAATTTGGATTCATTATTATTATTATTTACAGAACATTTGCTATGATTAAGCCAATACCGACAAAAACAGCAGGCAAGATTATCACACATTTGAATGAACATGGACTGCGTGTGACAAAAATGAAAAAGACTCGGCTTGCTGTTGAAGATGTAAATACAATATACAGAGATCTACTCACAGATCCAACATTCCCGTTAGTTCCATGGTTAAATACTATTTTCATTACACATGTTTCTAAAAACAAAATATTTAAAATATTTAAACTCCAGAAACAGCAAAGTGATCAATGTTAACATTTGTTTATAGCTATTTTATCTTCCCAATAACAGGTCTCTTATTGCTCTTTGCCCCAGAGTAATGTCAATTACAGGTAGAATCTGTGGAAAAAAGTTATCTATTGAGCATTCTTGAAATTATTAGCTGTTGCCTGTAGTTTTGCCTGTCTGAATTTTGGAGTCCTTACCCTTAATTTTACCAAAATAAAAAATAGAAATGGTAATGTTGTTTCGGAGTGAATTGTGATCTAAGCACAAATAAATTTCCGAAAAATTCCTGCTTTAAGTTCTTTGGCGATTTTAATGTGCCTACCCTGTGATCATATTTTTTTTTAAACGAGATGGCCCCTCCGTATATTTCACATGATGGAATATCAAATGAAAATATTTTTTAATTAGTTTTGTTAATAGAAGCTTTAACAATTATTTTTCCAATTTACATCAAAATTAGGGATCATAAAATTTAAAATTATTATTTGTCCTACTAATATTATAAATGTAGAAGTGTGGATGTTTGGATGTTTGGATGTATGTTACTCAATCACGCAAAAACGGCTGAACGGATTTGGATGAAATTTGGCATGCACGTCAGGGGTACAGAAATGGACATAGGGTACTTTTTATCCCGGAATTCCCGCGGGAACTCCAAAATTACCGCGGGTGAAACCGCGGAGCACAGCTAGTTAAAAAAAATTGCCACAAAAAATACCTTTGAGAAAAATATGATATTTTATTAAAAGGGTTCCTGTCTGTTACAATTTTACTATGTGTATATACCTAAGAAAATTATATATTATTAATAGTGTCATATATTTCAGGCTTTTGATTAAAGTTAAGCTGTATTTAATCTAATTCATAGTTTATCAATGCAGATTTCTTCTAGAACATTTGTCTGGTGAGCTGGTGTATGGCCTAGAGTTGGTTGGCAAAGATGCTGTAGCAGTATGTTTAAAAACAATTGGTGACAAAGATCCAGTGAAAGCTGACCCAGGCACTATAAGGGCTCTGTATGGCAAAGATCCTGTTAGAAACTGCATTCATTCTTCATTGACCTCTGAAGGTGCTATTCAGGTAAACAATGGTTAGATAAGCTAAGTGGCAGATAAGCTTCGCTGAAAATATTGGATTTATGCAAAACATTGGTGTCTTCAAATAAAATTTTTAACCAAAAAAAGTAGTAAATAAAAAATATCCTACTAATCCTACTAATATTATAAACGCGAATGTCTGTAAGTATGTATGGATGGATGGATGGATGTTTGTTACTTTTTGACACAAAAACTACTGGATGGATTTAAATGAAACTTTATAATAATATAGCTTATATACATCAGATTGACACATAGTGTACTTTTTATCCCGGAATTCCCGCGGGAACGCTGAAATTAACGCGGGTGAAACCGCGGGGCACAACTAGTTTATTAATATGTCATCTAAGTATCTTTATACTGATGCCTATAAAAGGTGCTCAACCATGTATGTAATAATTTTTAACAATACCTATATTATATTTCACATGAAAGTAATACAAAACTAGCTGTGCCCTGCGGTTTCACCGGCGTGAGTGTCGGAATTCCTGCAGAAACTTTTTTTCTAAAATAAAAGTAGCCTAAGTTACTCTTTATAACATCAAGCTATCTGCCAGTGAGTCCCGTTAAAATCGGTCCAGCCGTTTCAGAGATCAGCCGGAACAAACAGACAGACACAAACAAAAACTATAAAAATACTTTCATATGCATTTGACAACAAACAGAAGAATTGAAGAATTGTATTTATAATTTAATTTAATATTTTAATGTATTTATGTATATATGTATTTTAATGTATTTAATATTTTTAATGATTACGAGATTAATGTAAAATTGCAGGATGTGGAATATTTTTTCCCGCCGCCACCGCTGTCGTCCGTCCGCCTCCGGCTGACGGCGACGCTGTCGAACTGCACGCTGTGCATAGTGAAGCCGCACGCGATCCGCGAGGGCAAGCTGGGCACCGTGCTGGAGGCCATCGACGACGGCGGCTTCGAGGTCACCGCCTCCAACATGTTCATAGTGGAGAATATAAACGCGGCCGAGTTCTACGAAGTTTATATGGGCATCGTACCCGAGTATAAGGTAGGTGAGATTTTATTCATTTACTTGCTGTCCCCCTGAAAGCCGCGGTAATTTCGGAGCTCCCGCGGGAATTTCGGGATAAAAGTAGGTACCCTATGTTACTCAGGACTACCGTAGCCTACTACCTACCTACCTAAGTACCTATAAGTGAAAGAATTTTCAAAATCGGTTCAGTAGATCCAGAGATTACCCCCTACAACGTCACGTCTTTTTTTTTTCAGGGAATGGTAGAAGAACTATCGAGTGGGCCTTGTGTGGCAATGGAAGTCGTTGCCAAAGACAAGAGCCTCAACACAGCGGTTGAGTTCAGAAAACTCGTCGGCCCGTCGGATCCAGTACGTTACAACGTGTTATTAGTATTGACGAAAAACCTGATACACCCCATTTAAAAAATAAACAATAGTATGATTAAAATATAAATTATGTCTAAAAAATTAATAGTCTAAAAGTTATTCAACATTAGTTTGAAATTGACCTATCTACGAAGCGCTACGCCCGCGCCTACGTGTCAATGACCGATTCGATTTTTTTTGCTACGGGCGACGTACGCGCCATATATTGTGTTATAAACAATTTAGACATGGGCTAGTAAAAATAAAAAAAATATAACCTAAATTAAAACATGGTGCGATCGATTCGGAAGTAGATTCTGAACATACTACTTTCTAGTTTTCAGTCAATTCATTAAGACGTTGTATAATCACACCCTAGAACAGACGTGTCATCACTACGCGCAAACGTGAAACTTTAAGAGAATGTTGTTTCTGTGGTTGAAAAATGGCGGAGGACATGATCATTTGAAATTTTCATTTATAGGAAATCGCGAGGTTGCTGCGTCCGCACACGTTAAGAGCGAAGTTGGGAAAAACGAAAGTACAAAACGCAATACATTGCAGTGATTTGCCAGAGGATGGTTTACTGGAAGTTGAATACTTCTTCAAGATATTAGACTTTTGAATCAAGGCTCGCTACTTAAATCGTTAGGATAGTTTGTTTTGTCGACTGACCGTGATGCACCGTGTGATGTGATAAATATGCATTTAAAAATCGATAGTGTGTTCAATAAATAATAATTTATTATGGCGTTTGGTATATTTTATTTATCAATTAATCAGCCCAAAGTTTTAAGTTACAAGGAATTTCCACTTCTCTGAAGTACTTGATTATAATATAATGTCTAATACTAATAAGACACTGATATTATAAATACGAAAGTATCTCTGTCTGTTAACTTTTCACCCCCTAACTACACAACTAGTCGTGATGAAGTTTTGCAATAGATACACGTTGTCAGAGGTACAAAAAAGGAAATAAGGTAGGTACCTACTTTTACTCCGGAATTCCCGCGGGTACGAACTAAAAGAGATTTTTTTATGTATTTAGGTTTGAAATAAGAATCCCACCAAAAACATTTTCATGTAAAGTGCTGCCAAGACGAGACCATATGAATATGACGGGCACTCTCAAAAAGTTATCAAATCTCATGTAGAGCCAAGCTTATAACTCTACACTGCACCCTTGCTCTTCAAGGCGTAACTTCTCAAACTCTACACCTTAGTCAGAAATAGTGAAAAACCTTAGACAGCCATACATTTTAATAAAAAACATTTAAGTTAATCTGATGTTATTCGTGTCTATAAAAACACTAAGGAACCTCTAAAGAAAATAAAAACTCGAATTAAATTTTTAAGAACTGATTTAACAAAAAATTTAGCAATAATACACGTACGGACACGTAAGATTTCACGTTTCCTGGGTGACACCTGGTGACACCCTTTAAAATTTTCATTTTTTTTAATAGGTTAAGTATAAGTACTTAACTAGGTTGTTTTTATAGCGTTAAGAAAAATCATACGGTCTACCTAATAGGTTTTTAATGTACCTATCTATTAATGGATAAAAAGATGTATTATGTATAGGTAACTTATAATAATTATTATTTATATCACAAAGTTAACTGGTATACAGAAAATATTGTAGTAACTACCTACTTATCTAATCTATAAAGTAGGAAAATATGAGAATCGTTCAATTAGACCTTGATGTCAGGATCTTTAGCGGATAGTCTTTATTAATATTTCCTCACTGGTGACCTTATTAAAATATAATATATCTAAAGTTTAATGATACATTTATAATATATCACACAGCCTACGCGGAGGCCGGAGAATAACACGGGTCTACAGCATTTTTGCGCACGGGTTATACATATCTAGTTTATTTTTATTGGTTTTATATCTAGAAATAAGAATAGGAACCAAAAATAGTTCTGAATTTGCTTTTATGCCAAAAAAATGGGAAAATTAAAATCAATTAAAATACATAAAAAAATGACAATTGGTCAAATCGCGACCAAGGTCAAAAGCAAATATTACTTATATATATACTTGTGTCTAAGAATAGCAAATTTCTAACGGCTTTACAATACCAGCCCGTCAGTCTTCTCTACGTATCTACATTATTATATCTAGAGAAATGATATGCTCACGACTAAATTTAAAAGTGCCATTTGTAAAATAAATCTACGATTTCCGCGGTATACTTATATAGGGTGGAATGGAAACGTAAGTGTATTCAGTGGATTAATATAATTTGATTCTAAAATTCAGATTTTTATATTTTTTAAAGATATTGTATGAGTGAATAAAAAAGACTGAAAAAAATAATATAGCCGTATTGTGTTCAGAATTTGTACTTTTTCGGTTAATTACTAGCTGTTTCAGCACACGTTGATTTCGGAGTTCCCTTGAGAATTCCGGGATAATAGTACCTACCCTATGTCCTTTTCTGTAGGTACACCTGTCAACGCCTATGCAAAATTGCATGATTGAGTAGTTAAAGCGTGAATATGTAACCAACAGACAGACTTTTGCATTGCACGTCATTTTTGCATTTATATAATGTCAGTTTGGATTGGAATAGTAGGTCTGTAGGTACTTACTCTCTGATTAATGATGTCTTGTTTTCAATAGCGTAGGTCACTAGCACACGGTGCGAATCCCAAATTTGCCGCCCTCTAATTTTTGCATTTAATTATAAAAAATATTTGGACATGATAAAAATGGTACTCTGATTGAATAACACTAACCTGATAAATGATAACAAATTATAATTATGTATATTTAAAAAAAAACTAATAAAAACCTGGATATATGCAAACAACAAAAAAAAAATTACAGAGAAAACGTTGAAGGAAATCAACTTTCTTTGAATGTTTTTAAATTTTTTTGTTCTATAACCACTACCTGTGAATAGGCTAGTTTCCTGGGTAAAAAAATCAAAATTCTATTTAGTCCATCAGTTAGATAATAAAAAAATAAAAGACACGTATTTTTTGCTTTTTTAAAATAATGGAAATATGTATAGATAAAGCACATTAAAGTTTAGGGTGGGAGACTCGTGATGTCACAGCTCGCTACAACGTGCGACGTCCTGTAACGATCGATGGGTTCATGACCCGATATGAAAACAACTGAACGTGGGTGGGTGCAACCAGTTAGGAGAAAAATACCGTTTTAAATATCTGTATAGAATACTAACTGTTCCCTGCGGTTACGCCCGCATAGAATTTTTTTAAATGATTTTTGAATATCCTGGACAACATTTTTGTGAGATTTCATGATGATCGTTATTCAAGTAGGTAGTTAAGGCGTGAAAGCGTTACAAACAAACAAACACACTCACTTGCGCAATTATAATATTACTGTATTAGCTGCTCCTCGCGATCTCTCCTGCGTTAGTTTCGGAGTTCCCGCACGTTTTCCAAGATAAATATGTCCCTTTTTGTACCCTAGACAACGTGTAACCTACCACCTATGCAAAATTTCATGACTATCGGTTGAGTAGGTATAGTCAAGCGTGAAACGTTTACAGACAGACAGACAGAGTTAATACTTTCACGTTTGTTGTAGCAGTCCCCCGCGGTTCACTTGCGGTAATTTCGGAGTTTCCGCGGGAATTCCAGAATAAACTATACCCATACCTAAACAGTAGGTATTATCTGTGCCTAAACCTTCCCCTGGAATCACTCAATCTATTGGTGAAACCGCATGAACGGCCGTTCAGGAGTTTATCGCGAACAGACAGACAGACAGGCGCGGCGGAGGACTTTGTATTGTAATATCTAAGGAAGTATATTGTTTTGGATCTATTGATAACCGACATCCGCAGAGGTGACTCGAAACAAAACACGATCATATAATGGGTTGTCGCTCTAGCTTGCCTGCGGCTAAGAAAATATCAGATAGATACCTTTTACTTATTGTATTGTATATACTTAGTAAGTAGGTAGGTACATGGTGGCTATGTCGGATCCATGTTTGATGCTTGGCACGGTTTCATGCACAATCGCGAGTCTTATTTGTTGTATGAATGGAAATTTAACATACCTACGCAGGGTGTGCGCCAGTGTACATCTAGCTTTCATACTCGCAGCCGGCTGCGCACGCGCGGGCTACGCGACGCGATTTTTGTACCTTCACTATCTTCGTAGCAGTTACGGTTGAAAATATACAAAATGTTCATGATATAAATTTTCGACTACAATTATTAAACTAAACATTATTTTTTTTAAATCAAACAATTTTTGTTACAAGAAATATCTATTGTATAGTTTATACGACCTCATTGAATTGATAAGGTTTTTTGCACTGAAGTTGAAAACTTATGATAAGGTTTTTCAATTTGCTGTGAGCGGTGAGTGGGATTTTTATTCATACACATTTTATGGCTTTGCATCATGTAACGAAAAAATCTAGGTAGATACAGTAGAATATTTTTAGGGATGACAAACTAGCAAAGTGATTTAAAGGTAAATCGAACCTATATTATGGGAAAAAATACTCGTACTCGGTACTCGGCCTATAACTAAGCATAGAGAGTTATTACAACGATTGATGATATATATTTTAGTCAAGTTACAATATAACAATTGATTTTTATTGTGAAGCGAATAATAAACTTTGGTACACAGGAAAAACAATTTACTGATTTAAAAAATCTCGGCTGGTGATGAATTCTATATTTTTAACATTGAGTACCTACCTGTGAAGACTGAAGTGGATTATTATAATTATTATTAGGTATTCATTTAGATATTTATTTATCTTAAATTTGGGCTTTTTACAGTATAAATTTAAAAAATAATAAATATCATAAAAAACCTAAACATAGTGTGCCACCGACAGCGGAGCAGAGCTCAAGCTACCGGTGGTTATTGTCACAGACACAGAGACAGGAACCTCCGTACAATGCGTGTCGTGTCGAGGATTACCGCCTTCTGCATGTAACCCTTGAGCCAACGACCCGGGGAGAGTCTCTAGAGTCTATTAATATTATTATATTTATACTTTATTACATCTGCACGCCCGGTGGACAAAAGGTTAATTCAACCGCACCTCTCCTCTCTAGATATTGGTCTTCTCACGTACGTCGATACTAGCATACCTACTCGCGAGTGCGCCCAAGGAAGGTCCCTCCGTCTTCCATCAAATTCCGAACTACTAGAACATCGGCAGGCTTCCATATCTATATACAGTAAATATTTCGCCTATGCGCACGAAGCGATTTGCTTCGTCTTTCATTATGCGTACCGCTCACAACTATAATTTGAACCTCTTCAGGACGAGTGAATATATATATTTAATTGGTAGACATAATATAACTCCTTAGTCCATAGACAAATAAATGTTTGGCCGTAAATGGCTAAAAAAGCTGATCGGCCGACGAAGCGGTGTTATAGGTACGTGGGGATATCCTTATAAATACAGGAGTTTGACCCTTTGAGCTCCCACAGATAGTGAAGATGTGGATCTGGATGAGGGTATAGCAGGATCGGTCATTTTGCTCCATAGGGATCCTTGAGGAAGACTTTGTACAGCAGTAGACGGCTATATGCCGGCTGATGTGACGATATAATTAAAATTTAATAATAACACTACACAGTCATTGATTTTGGTACAGATAAAATTTACGTTGCTCACAACACACAGATCTACAATTGATTCCAAACCAATATAAGCTGCTAGATTGCAGAAACCAAACATATTTTGTTGCGGTGAATGTGATAAATACGAAGAACGACCGGGAAACATTAATCACCCCCGAAGCTAGGAACGTGATTAATTTTTCACATTAAATTTGCTGTGATACTGGTTGACTCCATAAACAAGATGCAGAGAGAAGTTTTGTAGGTACTGCTGACCACGGGGGCTAAGATGCGCAACACGATAAAATTTTATCGAGCCATTTTATCGATTCTCGTCGACATATTGTATGGTTTTGTCAACGAGAATCGATAAAATGGCTCGATATAATTTTATCGTTTTGCGCATCTTAGCCCCGCACGTCGCGTAAGGCTACAGTGCGCTAGCCAATAATATTATTACAACCAATGGTATTTTTACTATAGAATGTCTTTGGTTACAACTTACAAGTATTAAAGGAAGCGCGAGCGCGAATAACCGTAACCACGTACGTGGTCGAAATGAAAAGCGAAGTGTCTGATTTCGAGACAAGACAGCGTGGCATAATACACTCGTACCATAAAATAAAGTAAATATCTACTATTTGGAGACATTCTGTAGTGAAACTGGTTTCATTCAACAACCTCCTATTTATAGATCGGAAATCTTTCGGGCTTAAACCCGGAACTGGATGCAACAGGAAACGCCAAAGTGTTTACCTACCTTAAAACCGATTGATTGCCATTTATACCCATAAAGCTAATGATTTAGAAAATTTGAAATGCAAAGTCTTGCGTTAATCTGTTGTAGGTAATAGTTTATGAAAGTAGGAGGATAATAGCCTACTTCTGGGTTATTTATTACACACCCTGTATTAAGACTGTGTGTATGTAGACTTGGCGAGACGAAGCGCGTCTAACGTCATGAAATATTTTAGATAGAATAACATTATTAGATAGAAAAACATCACGAATTAGTAGGTTCATGGAACTACCCATTAATTAACAAGTATAAAAAATCCAAACGACAAGTGCTGTGATACCACTTAAAGAGAGGAATAAATATAAAATTGTTAAGCATAAAACAGCGCGGTTAGCGTATTTTTAGAAGAACCTTCGGTGAGTAATATGTAAAAAAATTAAAATAGGTAGATACAACTTAAATCTCAAAATCTAATCTCGGTAATATTAAAAAATGTAAGCTGATGAATTATATTACGCAATTTACTGAGAATGCAATATTATAACCTCTTAGAAACTAAAAACAGCTTTTTCTATTTGCCTTAGTTTTACTGTTTCTTTTGGTATAATAAATTAATTTGAATTTGAACAGCTGAATCTACCGGAACCGGATTGAGAAAATATGTTTTCTCTAAAATACTTTATTCGGAATTCGTAAAGTTATTTAGTTAATTACAAATTACAATATGATCTATTATATACCAATATGTTTTTAGTT
Source organism: Zygaena filipendulae (assembly GCA_907165275.2). NCBI lineage: Eukaryota > Metazoa > Arthropoda > Insecta > Lepidoptera > Zygaenidae > Zygaena > Zygaena filipendulae. The sequence continues at coordinate 5,763,675 of OU015650.1, forward strand.
TATTTATATAGATTAAACAATAGTAGGTTAAAAAACATTTAGGTACCGACTTTAAAACAGAACCGAACAGGGAAAAATAATTTATTCAATAGTAGGTACGCTGGCAATTTTTTGATCTTATTTATTAGAACGTGATCATATTAAATAAAAACAATGTTTGTTTATCAAACCTATGACATAATTAGAAAAAAACAGTGACAAATTGTCACGTATTAAATTTTATTCACTTATTGATTACTCTATCTATTTATTATTACCTACTCTATAATCTATTTTGCTAGAGGCAGACAAAAGCTCTGTTTTAAGATCTTTTTTAGTTATAAGTACATATAGTAGGTAATCAGATATACCAGCAAAAAGGGAAAATACTAGATACGCTCCTTCGAAATTATTTCCAACCAGTGTGGACTTGAAGGTTGACTCTACAAGAGTTCAACATCTACAGAACCTATCTATCAAATATATATAAAATCCTTTGACCTTTGTCCTGAATGACTGATGGATCAACGCACAGCCGCTGATTGTAGAGACCCAAAACTTGGAGGGTGTGTTCTTTGTATGACGTAGGCATTCGATAAGAAAGGATCTTTGAAAAATCAACCCTTAGGGTTGGGTGGGTAGGGATGAAAAGGGGTTGCAAAGTTTATATGGAACAATTCCGCGAGAACTTCGAAATTATCGCGGGTGAAACCGCACGTGACAGCTAGTATGAGTATAAATTTTGAACATGCAAAATCAGTTGCGGTCGCTAATTACTCATTAGAGTCATTAGTTATCAATTAGAATTAAAAAATACAGACGACTGTTAGTAGCTTTTATGTTATGTAATTACTTATACGAGGTATACCTATGCAAAATAAAATTACGACGATACAGAGCCATGTCATATGTAGGTAGAGTCGCGGAGTTATTGTAGTTTGCCCCACGGTTTGCCCATTGTTCGCGTCGCTGTATCAATACACCTGTCAATGCGGTAGGTACACACAATTCGTGTTATGAAGAGAAAACTGTAACCTGATCATTCATCATAAAACACATTATCGTAGTTTTAATCTGTTGCTTCGTCCTCGCTAATTTCGTTGTAATTCCGGAGTAAATTAATATTTACTCAATAAATGTTTCAATAAATGTTCTGGGATAATTCCCAGAACATTTATTCTATCTGTGTGCCTAATTTTTATCCATTTAAGAATTTATGCGATATTAACAAACATCTAAACGTCTAAATAATAACATCTTTTCAACCGATCTGTCCTCGTATTAGAGGTAAGATATTGAATAGATGTTATGGTCCTCGTCACTACACATAATGCCGACCGTTTGCAAACGAACGAATCATACAGTTTTCCGGCAACACACCCACCTAATATTTTCTGTTTTCCGTAAGTTGCACAGGTTGTCGTATAATCAGATGTGAACGTGTTAGATTTGTTTTATTTTGTAAGTAGCTACCTATATAAGTTCTTATTTTTTATTGTTTCTGCTTTTGTTGTTTTTTTTACCAACTAGGTAAGTATAGATAATTAATAAAACGATTTGAAAAACTACATTAATTATACGTACTAGCCGGTAGGTACGTCAACATTAAGTTTTTACTGTTACCTCCCTTAATTAATTAGTAAGGTAGGTATTACGTGTCTAATTTTATGTGTATTCTATTAACACAATAGGTACACAGTTGTTTACGTTATCTATAAAAAAATCTTAGTATTAATTAACTACATTGGCACACAAAAGGCATGGTTTATTAGCGCTTTCAGCTAGACAACATTAGGATTTAAGAAGTTATGTAAAAACAAATGGTCCTAAAAAGTCTTAGAAATTATAAAGTACCTCCTAAGACTAAGAGTTTGATTTTTGGGTAAATTTTAATTGAGCGCCTCACTGAAATTCTTATTAAAGTCAACAATTGAAATTCTCTGTAGAAAAAAAAAATATGCAAAGTAGAGGCTACTTTATCGCGAATGCTAGTATGCACTATAACTTACACAATTATATTCCGGTGGCTATCCAGAAGTAGTCATTTAAAACTTGCGCTCGTTTTAACTCTCCCATTTTCTCAACTGTGCAATAAATAAATAAATAAATAAATAAATAAATAAATAAATAAATAAATAAATAAATAAATAAATGTATTTGGGTATATTATTATCTAAATATTTATGTATGCCCTTTTAGCATATTGTATGTATGTGAAATGTATAATGTATATGTGTGTGTATTTGTACATATTATGTATGTAAGTATTATTATGTATATTGTATGTATTTTAATATTATTATTTATCTATTTTTTCGTTGGTTGCACACCCCATCCGTTATGTCTCTCTGTCAACCCAATGGTTAACTGTTAGAGAATGCAGCTAGATATTAATTTCGGCATTTGTACCTTAGTCCAAAAAGAATAAATAAATACATTGATTCACAGAAATTCGAGACTCAATCTATTAAAAAACTAAAAAGAAATTGTTAGCAAGCACACAGAACATTGGTACAGCCATTTATGTACCTACATACAACTATATTTACCTACAGCAATTTTAAGATTTCTCAATAGACGTTAAACGTGCAGATAGAGTGAGGCAATTTATCGCCAAGTGCCAAGAAACCTTAATGGCCGTACCTTGAATGTGAATCTATAAGTAAATCCTTACTATCTAATAACTATAAATATACTAATATTATAAATAACTCTCTGTCTGTCTGCCAGTCTATTACGCTAACTGATCATCATGAAATTTCATATTCACGTTTTCAGGGGGTAGATATAGAGATGGACATAGGGTAATTTTTATCCTAGCATTCCTGCGGGATCTCCAAAATTACATTAGGTGAAACCGCAGGGAACATCAAGTTGTAAATACGAAAGTGAGTCTGTTTGTTTATTACGCTTTCACGCCTCAACGGCTCCACAGATTATCATGAAATTTTGCATAGATAACTACCTACACGTTGTCAGGGATACAGAAAAAGACATAAACTACTTTATATCACGAAATTCCCGCGGGAAGTCCGTAATTACCTCGGGTGAAACCGCAGGGATCAGCTAGTGTTATAATAAAGTCTGTCAATATGTCTGTACCAATATAGAACTATTTTACGAAAACGATATTACGCTTATTAAAGTATAGGTAAGTAGGTACCTATAGCTGAAAACATTACAAAATAACTGTCATATTGAAATTTTTTTTAATAGCTATTTCTTGATTGATTAGCAACGACTTGCTGCAATCATGCCTACGGTAAGAACAATGTTTTGCTCCATTAAAATAGACGGAGCTACTAAAAGATATTTTTAATGAGATAAGCGGTTCAGTACTAGCAGTTAATTTTATTCTGTGTCCGTGAACAATTAGGAAAACGTTCCATTAAGCACGTTTTCTTTAGACCACCTAACTCATTTATTCGAATTTTTTCGTTTCTATCTATAATAATATTTTTATTTATTTGAATTTAATGGATGCCAAGTCCTTCTTTATCTTGCTTACATTAGGTACCTACTAGCTGTCCCACGCGGTTTCACCAACGTCACCACACACACGGCAATTGCGGAGTTCCCGTGGAAAATTCGGGATAAAAGTACCCTATGTCACTCAGGACTACCGTAGCTTCCTATAAATGACAGAATTTACAAAATTGGTTCAGTAGATCCAGAGATTATCCTCTATAACGTCACAAAGTGGTAAAGTTTGTAAGTTTGGGTGCAAGAGATCATTGGAACTATTAAACCAATCTAAATATTCTTTCATTTCTTTTATTGATCTACGCAGAGAGAAATCTATCAGACCGAAGAGGTTTCGGTTGTCCTGGAGGTTGATCGGAACCTCTTCGGTTGCCCGAAAGATATTTTGGCAACACAATATCAGTGACCAGAGGGGCTATAATGTAACTTTTGTTTCCATAATTTTTCGGTTGCAATCAGAAAAACTGTGGTTTTGCGATTACAATATGTACATTTTGACACCTACAATACCTAGCAGTCAACCAAAATCAACATACTTCAAAAGTAGTAGCTGTCTAAACATGATTTTATTAATCATAAAAACCGCTATTTTTCTGATTGAAACTAAAGTTTGATAGCAACAAAAGTTACATAATAGACTTGCAGTAGGCACAGCGACCGATCCCGTGCGGTGTCAATGAAGTGCAAATTATAGAAGAGTTTACTTACAAAATATAGTGCCCAACCGAACACCGGTAGCAGAAATACTGAAGACCGATATTCGGTGGGGAACTTTCGATCGTGAACTTTCTCGATCAAGCCCCTATTTTTCTCTCAGTGTAGGAAGCTACAGCAGACTCTGAGTGAAGTAGTGTCCAGGATACTTTTCAATTTTCATCCCGGTGCAAACATGTTGTCGAAGGAATTCCGAAATTCACGCGAGTAAAACCGCGGGGGGAACAACGATAGTCATCAGTAATTCATTGTATTAATGATTCACTACTAACTAACGATATTCTCTCAAACTGTTATGCCATCTATTTTCCTATTTTTACTTATTCCCACTTTTGGAAATGACTATACAATACGTCTTTATTACATTATTTTATTTCATTAATGTTTTGTTTCAGGAGGAACGTTTAGCTGTGATTTCGATGTGTCAAAAACACCAGTGGATAAGCACTTATGAAGGAAACTGGGTGACGAAGACGTTTCCCACGTAAACGTAGGCGTCAGGCACCACGCGTGGTCTAAGTGGACACGAATTATATATATTCATAGGAAGTTCACAGAAAAAAAACACAAAATGCTGTGTCTAGGGTCCTTCTTCGCAAGGATTATGAAGGATGTAAGACAAAAGAAGCTGATTCCTTTGAAGATATTGTTCTTTGTTCATGCATCCAGTAAGTGTGGTATTCAGGTATCATTATAATATCCGTGTAGATCTAGGTACTTCTACACCAATATAATAAAGAGGTGCAGTTTGCAAGTTTTAATAGTGGGTTATTATCTGTGGAGCCTCTACAAAAAATCCTTTAACTGACAGGAACTAGGAAGCTAAAGCATCCAAGAGACACTTTTTATCTCGTAACACATTGGTTACTGCGAGAATACTGAAATTCATGACGGTGAAACCGCGGGGCCACAGTTAGTCGTAAATTTTTTTGTAATGAAAGAGGCAATCTTTGGAACTACTGAAGAACAAATTCAAAAAATTCCGCCATTACAGACGCTACAGAATCCTTGAGTGACTTATGTTTCAGAGTTTCTGAGGGACGCCCAAACTTCACGCAGGTAAGACCGCGGGACGACAGCCTTTATTAAATAAATCACATTATGTAGCAAAATTGATTTTCTTTTAAATGTTTCTTTGAGTTGAGTTCTTTGAGTCAATGAAGAGTTATCTATCTATCTATCTTAAATTGTATTCTCCGGGTCAACACTGAGTCGCTAGTGCTAACACACTCTACCTTTTATTATAATTTGTTCCCACGTCAAGCCGAAGAGAGCGACTATGCGCCGCCGCAACGCACCTCGTGCGCCTGCGCATGCATTCGACATTTGATCTGAAAGTCGTGTGACATTTCCAGCGGTGCTCGTGCTGTACCCGTACTTGACGATCCACATGCGCGAACTGGGCATCAACGTCGAGGAGACTGCCATCATGTCTGCGGTCACGCCCGTCGTCTCTATCGTCATGCCGCCGCTAGCCGGCATGCTCGCTGACAAAATTGGCAACTTCAGGGTGAGTTTACCTATACCCTTGGAACAAACGAATGCTTGCTCTTTTGGGCGATTATGACATGAGACAATGTAAGGGTGACGTATACCCAGATAGTGTCGGCAGCATCAGACAGGCTGTAACTTTAAACTAAGGGCATATTGAAGCCCTTGATAAATCATGCTTACCTACATGTAAATAAATAATCGAAATATATCTAATCTAGCTACATAAAAACACTGTAAAATCACAAAGTCAACAAATAAATTGGGTTTATGCGGGTGGATGGCCTTTAAATTTGATATGTTACTGCGTCTTCGATACAAAGGAAAGGGGCAATGAATGACGCTTCGGGTTAAGGTGTGATCCGTCAGCTCGTCGGTAACTTGCACGGTTAATCTTTAGAGTTATTTTTTTTTAAGGTTCCTTAAGGAAATTATGTTCACAATAACCAACCACTTTCTTTATTAAAAATTTTCTGGGCCCATGTATTTTTTGAAGTGAAACTTTGTTTATCACGTAGGGGAAAAAACCAAAAGGCGCGTTATAGTAGCGCTGCGTGTTAGGGTCATGGTGAATCAGGGCTCAGGGCTTAATTATATCCGTAACTCACTTTTATTAGTATTCAAGATGGGAAATAAGGAAACGGAACGAAGCCGAGAATAGCGCGACATAAGTGTAAAGATTTGTAAAACAATGACATGGCAGTCAGCGATAAATGATGCAGGAAGTCAAATGGCTAATGGTCAAATAATGGTCACATAATGGTTTACCAAAAACAAAAAACTAAAATTTTACTTGTCACTTCTTTTAAAAATTACTTAATAATAATGAGACAGTCAAACCACTGCCACATTTACAGACCTAAATTAGTTAACTATTTTAAATGTGCAGATGGGAAATATGGTATTATTAAACTTGTAAGTTCTGAGTATAATATACAAAAAACTCTAAAAAGTCCTTTCCATTACAAACAATTATGGTATAAATTCAGCTAGATTAGAAAATATGGAATAAACAAACATATCTACCTAATTTGCTTTTAGACCAAGATGAAGGGTACCCATAAAACTGAAGGAAGGGTCAAGGCAGAGCATAAGATCTAGAGAACAGACACTCGATAAACCAGCTAGGCTTAACACGTACATAGATGCATTATAATGATTCTGTCGTGCTAAAAAATTGCATCGTTGTAATTCTGATGTGGTTTTCCTAACCCATACTGAGGAAATCGAGACTGCAAAAACCCAACGCGAACGTGTATAGATACTTATACGAAAAGTAAGCACTCAAATTTCAAAGGATGGCTGTAGATTTGGAATCAAGTAAAGCTATAGATAGCTTTATACAATACTTCAGTCAAGGGTCAATTTATTCACTACAAAAAAGTTTTGTACCATTCATCGGATTCAATGTAACAGGTATTTTTAATTTCCGCAACTGGACAATGTATTGGGGAAGCGATTCGTTTAGGCTCACTCCGCCCATTGAGCAAATTACGTACAGTTTCGGGATACCACTCGTATAATACGTAGGTACAATAATATTCTTTACCTTGCATTGTCAACGCGCGATGGCCGGTAACGAGTAACGACATATATCGGCCGCGACATATACGGTGACAGTGTTTGACCACAAAAAACCTTTACCATGAGTCTCTGCATTTTTTTACGTGATGTGCCTACAAACTACCTTATAAACAAACATTTCCAGTCAATCCGGCTAAGTATTCTTAGGTATGTAGATAAAATTAGAATGACTAGGTATTGAAGATGTTACGGAGCTCCGACTCCGACTCCGACCCCGACTCCGATAAGACGGAACTTTTGATTGATATTACATCTTTATCCCTGTTTTTACTTCTGCTCCGACACTTTTAAATCGGAGGTTTTAATCGGAGGCCTAATTATCCATGCCGCGTGGGGAACTCCCCTCTCCACGTGCTTTCTATCGTCGATTACTCTTTAATTATACGCAATATGGATGATTTACGGATGATGTTTAATACATAGAGTTTTCTTCTGCCACCACCTCTTTCACCAACTTAGATTCCGGTTCCGGACCAAATTTAAAACTACGACTCTGACTTCCGTTTCGGTAACTGATAAGGTACATTCCTACAAAGCAACTAACTATCTTTGTCTTGCGGTATCAAACAACTCTACTTGATCCCACACTAAATCATAAGCTTGTGTCGTGGCAACCAAGCAAACGTATAACGGTATATACTACTTATCATTACATAGGTATATATTATACTATAGATATACAACGTGTTAATGAATTAACTGAAAACCTGATACACTCCATTTAAAAAAATAAACAATAATATGATTGAAATATATTTTATGTCGAAAAAATTTATACTTAAAAAGTTATTCAACATTAGTTTGGAGGTGACCTATCTACGAAATTCCAAGCGCTACGCCCGCGCCTACCGGTTCGATATTTCGCTGCGGGCGGCTTACGCGCCAAATATTGTATTACAAATAATTTAGACATGGGCTAGTAAAAATTAAAAAATATAACCTACATTAAAACATAGTGCGATCGATTCGCTAGTCGATTCTGAGCAAACTACTTTCTAGTTTTCAGTTACTTCATTAACACGTTGTATACCTAAACACGCCCAGACTGGAAAGTGAAACCCTGTATTCATCACACAAAGTCCACCCCCACCGACCGGTAATACTGCGCCAATCGACCATCGTAATGTTTTACCGCCGCACTCAGAGTCGACTTTAATGATTACTTAGTTAAGTATAGATTTTCAAAACAAAACTGCCGCAATCAGAGACATTCAGTAAATTAATGTTAATTGGCATTTAATGAGATGTAACTTAATTAGTTAAATGCCAATTAACATTAATTTATTAAACTTGTCTGATTGCAGCAGTTTTGTTTTAAAAATCTGTACTTAACTAAGTAATCATTAAAGTCGACTCTGAGTGCGGCGGTTAGTTACCTATCTGCTATGAGAAAGTGTAAACTCCATGGTAAGGGCACATTGGTGCCTGCGTCACGCGGCACTTCGTCCAACCGTGCAGGAAGCGCCTCGGACAGCGGCCCATTAGCATTGTGTTTGGTACCAATTTGATTGTACATAATGTGTTTCGATTGTACGAAAATTTGAATCTACCTAGCATAACATCAAAATATCTCACGCTCTAGCTAGATTGAAATAGTCTATAGGGTGCTATAGGCATCAAGTCTCGCAGGAACTCCGAAATTAACGCGAGCGAAATCGCGCAGGGAAGTTACTCTGCTTACTGTTATAATTATACCGTTTTGTATCTACATTGCAACCGTGAAATATCCTTTTTCTTAGAAAATATGTATGTAATATAGGTATGAACTCAGGCATGAAACAGTCAATTTTTTACCGGATCGCAGGACCAATATAGGATAGCCTAGTTGACGAATTATGTCGGTCGATGAATTCTAATAACACATAGATACCTAAATGTAAAATATTATTTGATAATATCGATTGATTTTCAACATCGCGCATTTTAATTCTGTTTGTTATTAATATTAAAAAAAACTTTTAAAGCGGCATCATTAAATATGTATAATATAGAAGTCTACAGGAGGCAGTTGCCAAAATTATTAATCGGTCAACTACCCGCTTAAAATATACGTATTACTGCAAGGTTGTGTAATTTATTTTTAGATATAGGTGTGTTGATTGAAAGTATTTATTTGAAATTCCGATTAAAGCATAACACGATTACAATAAATTATCTTACATTTAAAAGAATAATACTTATATACAAAGTAACCTTAGTTTTTACTGCAGAATGCTTGTAAGTTGCAAACAGTGCTTATAAGTTAAATATATTGTAGTAATTAATACAATCACAAGTTTGGCGTTTAAAATTCTTTTTAGTTCTGCGCGCGTGCAAGCATCAGTCATGACTTTATCTCGCATGCTGTCATGATATTACTCTATTATTGTCTTTTGACTTTATTTTTGAACATAGCCCCTCACTAAATTACTACTGAGTAGGTACAAGATGGTTTGCAAGTTTCCACATATGTAGTAGCTCACAAGTCAAAAACGAAAACTTCACTTTCTTCATACATAAAGAATAGAGTTCGATGACTTGCGTAACAAAATAACCTACAACGTGATGGTAACATTCTATAACATTGCGTTAAAATTCCTTTGCTTTTGAACTGTTTCAACATTGCATAACATGACTCTAGGGTATTAAAATAATAATTTTGTTTGAGAAAACGTGATGAGTATTCGTGCGTAATCAATACGTAGGTAGGTAAATACGATTGACTAGGTACACAAATTGAAATTCAGCGTCAATTTCAACAACACGGTTTTTCCCCGGTTTTTACCCAAACGAAAACTAATGGAGGAATTTTCACAACGCATAGTATTTACACAATATATGCATATAAATATTCTCTACCATTTTTTTTAATAAGAATAACACTTTGACATAGGTAGGTACGTAATTAAATACTTAAATATTTATATTACATCCACGCAATGTTTTTGGTACCTATTTAATAAAAGTAATTCTCACGTCCATTGCTGTTATTTGGCCGTTATGTATAACACGAGTAGTTTAATGCTGATATAGTTTAAACAACTTCTGTAATTTCCTATAGTAACAATAACCGTTATACCTAGTAGTTTTACGCAAATACTCGTTTTATGAAGATGTACTTACCCATAGGTGCTTACTTTTCCTATTTTTCTGAAGCATGTTAAATTTTGATATCTGTTTCTTGTCAGTTCTTCTCAGTAGAGCGCATGTTCCGAACTGAAAGGTAGGTAATTTCAACTTAATTTTAAGAACCGCTTGTTTACGATTATAACAGTGATTGTACCGATCCAAAGTAATAAACATTTTTTAATTCGAATTTGTTTCTTTAGAATGACGTAACACTAATAAACCACAACATACTTATGAAAACCTTAATAAATGAGATTGAGGATGAACGATATGAAAGCGAGTTGAATGAGTATTGAGTACCCTGTATTGAGTTTGATATAAGGTAGAAGTTACCTATCTCTATGTAGTTTGTATAGGTATGATCCGCCAGCGTGACGGTAACTTGTGCGGTCAAATTGCAAATTTTTTTGTTTAATTTTTAATATCCCAAATGAAATGAATACCCTTCTTATTCAATACGTCCTGCACTGCACGTTAATCTTACACCTTGTAAATAAGAAGATATACCTACGTAAGTATGTATAACTTTCATGTATTGCGAGTCTCAGTTCTCTCAGTGGTTATGTACGGGATTATATTATCTGTGGTATGGTTATGTAATAATAGCAGGTATATACATAGAATTATATTATCTGTGATAATAGGATGCGGCATTTATGCGGAATAATTGGCAGAATGTATGAAAATTATAGTGTAAAAGAGTATAAATGTCATCGAAGAATAAAGAAGCATGGGCTTATCTAATAGAGGAAAATGATATTGAGTACACGAGCGGAAAATCAATGTATTAAAATTTAACATAACTCATCATTGAAACACTGATGTGTTACAAATGTGTTTTTTTATAATTATCGTAGAAATCGTCAATTAACACAATCACGATTGTTTGAATAACAAACATCCAAAAATCTTTAACATAAGTATGATAGACACCTTCTCAGATTTCATTTACTTTATCAATGCAACTATTTTTAGTTGAGGTAGATAATTAATATCTGTACCCACCTACTAACTTTTTAAATCACTATTACATCTTTCATAATATTTAAGAAGGTATACCATAGAAAAAAAGGAATAAGTACATAGGTATATTATGTCACCGTTAAATTGTAAAAATCGTTAGTTTGTGAACTAACGGTAGATAATAATGGAAAATGCTTAGGACAGAAAAAAGGGCGTTGTGGTGTGTGCAGTGTGCTTGCACCTGAGCAAACGGTTCTGCCGATACCATTCGGCTCTGTTAGAGCACGCAAACACCGCGGCAATGTCGTTAACGATCTTAGGGTTTTAACAATTTTACGGTGACACAATATAAATACCTACATAGTGACTTTGATCTGTATGGAGTTCAAGGCGACAAAATATGAAAGGTAAACAGTACCTACGCAATAAACGAGTGTGCTTAATTTAGACATGAGACGTCCGTCTACATATAGAAAAGGCAGAAGTGGTAATCGTATGAAATGTATTATTACCCGTTTTCATAAGGTTAAATTAAGTAGATAATATTGGTTTTGTCCTTTAAATTTACGTTTCCAGATTTTTATAAACGATTAGTCAAACAGAGATAGGGTACATTGGTAGCCTGATACACCTGTCACTAAGGTACTACGGATTTAATTAATTTTATAGAATTATTATCTTCACTATAACGTGATAGTCGACTAACTTTTCTCTTTTAGGTATTTCTTAAGTCTCTTTAAAATTTAAAATACCATCCTAATAATATTTTAAACGCGAAAGTTTGTAAGTATGTTTGGATGGATGGATGGATGTTTGTTACTCTTTTACGCAAAAACTACTGAATGGATTTAAATGAAACTTTACAATAATATAGCTTATACATCAGATTAACACATAGGGTAGGTACTTTTTATGCCGGAATTTCCGCGGGAATTCTGAAATTAACGCGTGTGAAACCGCGGGGCACAACTAGTTGTACATAATATTATGCAATGATAAAAATACCAAATATCTACCTATCATTTTATTTTTATTTTATTTTCATTTATTTAAGATAACAACAGCTACAACAACTTATATTTACTAAATAATAATTTTAGGTACAAAATTACATTATTAGCCTTATATAGAGAACAGAATGTAGCAGTACGTATATACACAAAATTATACCAATTTAGATAATAATTCGAGTAACACAGAGCTTAAAAAGTAAAAACGTAAGGTTTTATGATCGGAATTCGGAACGTTCATAAGCTAGAGCTGCTACGTGAGATTTAGAGTAGGTAGATTATTAGACCTTCCTAGCGTTGAAAAATAGTTAGTTTCACTTATAATTTTTTATCAAAAATTTTTACAGTATTGTTCAAGACAAGAATTACAAGTTTGTATCTTGTTTTAGTTGTTACTGGCGCTATCTTCGGCCATAGGTGGTGTCTCGGCCTTGCTCCTTATGGCCGTGCCAGTGGGCCGCATCACCATCACCTTTCCGCCCTCTGCCGAGGTGCTGGTCTCTTGTGAGTCAAGCGCAATGCGTCTGCAACAGCTGCATGACTATCCCTGCTCACCATTACACCCGTACAGTTACGACGTCAACCTCACGTGAGTTTCTATTGCCTATATCCTACCTATTGTAAATGCGAATGTGAGTTTAATGTTTGTTTGTTACGCTTTTTCAAATTAAAAATGAAATTTATTTTGAATACTGACCAATATTTTCAATACTCGTCTTTGGGGTACAGAGAAGATTTTTATTCCCGAATTTCCACTGGAACTCCGAAATTATCGCGGGCTAAACCGCCCGCTTGGGAACAGATAGTCTTTAATAATAAACAAAACAAACGATATTTTTTTTTAATTTCATCATTGTTTTAGGATATTATCTTGTGGTTTCACGTGTGAACTACCACCAGATATGTCTGCGGAAGAAGAGGAAGCAATCATACAAACACATTCGTATGATATAAATCTTATGTCGAAGGACACAAAGCCTTTGGTATTGTACAGGCACACCGTTTCAAATCTCATTGGACAACACAGGCCACCTAAAAAAGACCAAAGCACATCTCGAATCTTAACAAACAATCAATATTTTAACACTACCGTATCCAAAGTCTCCGATGGTGAAGTATTTTTTCCCGCACCGCAGCTATACAGGATGGAATGTTTTCAAACTTCTGAAAATGCTACGTGTTCGTTTGACTCAAAAGACATCTACTCTGAATTAGAAGTTAATGAAGAATCTAAATTTCGTGTTAGAGTATCTCGTCTCGACTTGCAGCAAGAATCAGGTGTCGTTAGCGATTTTTTAGTTAAAGCTATATCGACTGGAAACACGACGCAATTGAATGACGATTCCAATGCATTCGATAGTTTATCTTGTGTGGATAACCTCAAACACGTAAGTTTTGTTTGTTTTAAATGATAGAATAAAATAGGTATTTCGTGAATTCTTTTGTTTAATTAGTTCTCTTCTCATAGGATGTTCGAGTTCATACAAATTCGAGAAAAATAACCAAATGCAGAGCGGCGTGCGCTGCTCTCACGCCTAGAAAAAGTCTTTGTGAAAATCCGCAGCAGAAAATAGATATAGATCCAGTTTTTACCTTTTGGACTTATCTTGCCGTGAGTATTCTCTTTATATATGTATACATAATATATTTGCACTAAATTGGTTAATTTATCTACCAGAATAAATATCATAATATTTGTAGTGAAGGATTAATTTTGGTAAAGTCGAGAAATTATAATTTGGGAAACGTTGTCTGCTGAAATTTGCTTCTAAACTCGCACGGTGGCTGCAGCTTCACGCGCGTGCTCTCGCTACAACTTCTACGACATCAACCAATTGCGTCCTATTGCACTGCACAAAACTTGACAATGACGTATCGTTGTACATCCGACACACAATATTTCCTTGCCGACCTCACATTTATTATTATGGATGACAGCAGAATAATTATGCTCTAGAATTTGAGAGAAGCACGTGATAGCGTAATCAGATGCGAATTGCGAAGGGCGGAAATGCTAATGGGAAAATGGTCGACTAATCGCCGCTAACTGGGTAATGGGCGTCTACCGACGACAGTTCCGTTCCAGCTTCGTAGGTCGCGCTGCTTAGTGCTTACCCTACACTGCCCTTCGTCAAACAACTGCCAAGTTTCATCAATCCTTTTTGTTAGTTGTTGAACTGTATTTACTATTGCCATAAGATTCAACGACTGTTGTTGAAAGAAGTGATTTCATTTTTACGATAGGTAGGTACTAGCTATTCTTGCTCCTACACCATCTTGAAGGCTGATCGCGCTATATATGCCATACGACATTATCAAAACGGAGACTATGAAACGTCAAATATTAAATCAATAATATCTCTCCTCAAATAATATGCGGAATCATGTAGATGTGTAAATTTGTACCTACCTACTTGTTTTCTCTCTATTCAAATAAATAAATGAAACCTATCGGCACCGGCAAAGAATTCTCGCCGACAGGCCGACAGTTGTGGACGCTTCATACACGGCACGTGATGGTGTTAAGTTGGTCAGTGACGGAACGGTGCACGGTGCAGTGGGCATAGTCTGATTAATCGGATGAGCGATCTGGGCCCTTATTCACTATGACCATAACACGCCGCGTTAAGATAAGACGCCGCAAAAACTGTCTTTCCCTCGTAATCGAAGAAGTTTCACTTTAAATAACTACATTTACAACGTTTCATAAGGTATAAAGTTATTTCTAATATTTTGGCATCTAGAACGTTTGAAAATGCGTTTTTGAAACGCGCTTTATGGGCAAGGAATGTTGTTTGTCATAGTGAATAAGGACCCTCCGCGTTCGGTAATAGGTAAATGCGGAGAATATTTTGGTGCACTACCTATTTTATTAGAAAATTATTACGGTTTTTGTTTATTCGATTTTTGTATGGGTGTGATAAATTTTAAATCGCCAGAGATACTCTCCATTACTCGTTTTAATTGTCTAAATGCGAATATAATCGTGACTGTAAAAGTGAATTAGGTACAAGCTTTAAGTGCTTAGAAGCTCAGAGTCGTAACGTTACATAAGATTGTTAGTTTCGCAACAGCTGAATATACGGTGGGGCCTTGTCCTCGTTATGTGTGGACTTAAAATTGGTACTTTACATTATATAGGATGAGAAAAAAATTCCGTGATTAAAAGAAAAGTACTCTATATATTGGAGATATCGTATTTTAATGCAAGAAGTTATTCTTTTATTTTCTGTAAAAATAATACTTTTTCAATCAAACCGATTGGTAACATATAATAATATCATAAATGAAAGGACAGAAAGAAAGAACCTTTAAATAAGGATTAGATACCAAATGGCATTTGAGTTAAAAAAATATCCACAAAAAAAAAACTAGCACTAAAAATAAAAGATTTTAAAAAGAACCAAAACTTAAAAGTTAGATCAAAACAAAAAAAAATAGTTCAAAAAAATTATAACTGTAGATACTAATTACATTTAATTTTTGGTAAAGCTTGAATTTTAAAAACGTTATACTTATAAAATTTAATCACTTTTTTATTATAAGTACTTACTAGTAATATATACATATTTATAGCAATCCTTAACATTTAGGGTAATTTCCCTCGAACCACGACTTTTTTTTCTATCCTGTATATGCATACCTACCTCCTCTGATACGTAAGTACATAATATGTGTGTAATGTACGTAGACACGAATACGATTGTGAACGTGTCCATACTTCGTGGAGGTGAATTTTGTGTGCCCGCGCAGTCAATCATGCTCCTAAATTATTTGATAGCGTTTTAAAATCAAAAAGCGTACTTAATGAGATTTGATTGTACGTGTGTATACGCTGAATTACTATCAATTGAATCAATCCACGACATATCTTTTATAAAGTTACAAAAAACTTTCAGTTTTTCCCAATTTTCCGAACAATATTTCCAATTTTTCTTTACCTAAGAACCTTATTGAGATTAATACGATTATAATTTTTATTTATATGTAGGTAGGTAAATAGATATTTAAAGATTATATCGTTGCTTAACTTGTATTTATTGATATACATATTTTTATAATGCAATGAGTAAGATTTATTTAACTACATTAGGTATTTATTATTATCTGATTGTTTATTTTTATAAAAGTGAGAATTTAACTTGTAAGTTGATCTTATGAATAATACAAGCTGTTCCCCGCGGTTTAACCCGCGTTAATTTTTAAGTGTCCACAGGAATTTTGGGATAAAAGTAGGTACTCTATATCCTTTTCTGTACGGCTGACAACGTGTAGTATAGATATGCAAAATTTTATAAAGTTTCACCCGCGTTAATTTCAAAGATCCCGCGGGAATTTCGGGTTAAAAAGTACCCTATGTCCGTCTCTGTCCTCTCTGATAATGTGTATGCCGTTGAGGCGTGAAAGCGTAACAAACTCACTTTGCCATATATTAGTAAGGATTTAAAACTGGATAAACAAAAGTTCATAAAAAGATTTCCTTGTGCTATTAATATTTTTCAGGTGCGAGTGTTCATAAGTATCATCAGCGGGACCGCGTTCGCTATGTTCGAGGGCGCCGTGATCGCGATAGTGAGAGATCAGCGCGCCGACTACGGCCTCCAGCGAGTGTACGGCAGCATCGGCGGCATGATCTCGTCGCCTCTCTCCGGCCTGCTCATCGACTACGCCAGCAGGGGAAAGGGATACACTGATTTCAGGTGGATTTATAATATACATAAAACCATCGTTACAATAGGTACACTAAATACAAACGAACAGATTTAACTGCCTACTACTACCTACGGTTTGTGTGCACACGTGCAGTGTGTGTGCGTGTCAAAGAGTAGGTAGGTATGTGCGTGTCTCTAAGAGCAGTGTGCAATTGGGCATGCGCCGGGCGCAGCAAGCTACGAAGTGTGTGTTCCAAATTCAAATTGATATTGTCCAAGACACAGGTACAGCGTCTGCAGTTCCATACAGTCTACACCACTATCACCATTCCTTAAATAGTTAGTAGGTTTTATCTATCGTAGTTAGTAGGTATTGTTTGGTAAAAGCGAATGTAACCGGATGAACCAAGTAACACGGAAATCGCATTCCGCGCTAGAAAATGAGTGACAACTTGAATTGTTTCTAGTAGGGCAATTATGTAACTTTTGTTGCTATAATTTTTCGATTTCAATCCGAAACATAGGTAGCGGTTTTATGATTAATTCATCCATAATATTAAGACTGCTACAATTTATGAAATATGTTGGTTTTGGTTGATTGCTTGAAATTGTAGGTTTTAAAACAAAAGTTACATAATATATAATGCAGGTATACGCGCGAAAGTGTTTAGGTACATCGATATCAAAAATCAAAAAATATAATAGGTCAAGCTTTAACTGTGCGTAGGTATAACGTACTTTCAACGATAACTCCTAAAACCTAAACAGAGTGGTCCACGACATTCACTAATTTTTTTCTCAGAACGATGTTGTTTTGTGTTGTAGGTTTTTGGGTCAATACCTACTACCTGCAATATAAACAATTAGTTGCAGATCATTAAATATGCTTAGTTATACGCAGAAAACAGCAATTAAATTGATAGCCAATAAAGATATATAAAATCAGTCCGAGCTGCAGTTATCTCTCCACTTTGCTTGAGGGATAAGGCGGCAACAATCTAATATATAAAAATCTCGTGTCACAGTGTTTGTTAGCAACTCCTGCGAAAATGGAAATGCCATGACCGCTATTTATGCAATTTTTTGTGTATGTAGGTCTGAGAATAGGTCCGCAGGCTATTTTTTATACCCCTATAAGGATAGCCGCCTCAGGAATTATTTACTTTTATTTTTTGGACCAAACTTTAGAGTTCCTGCGGGAACGGGTGAGATCGCGGGGCACAGCTAGTATTTAATAAATATAACATAGCTGCGTGCACGCTAAAGATCTGCGTACCTACCTAACTCATCGAAGTAATTTACATAAGTTATTAGGTAGCTCAAAGTTTCTACGGGCTATACGAATTTCGTACGGACTTTTAAACTGTTTATTGAATTGGATTACGTAGGTCTACATTTTATGATGTAAAAAACGCATTTAAAACATATAATAATTACTAGTTGTGCCCCGCGGTTTACCCGCGTTAATTTCGGAGTTCCCGCGGGAATTCCGGGATAAAAAGTACCCTATGTGTTAATCTGATGTATAAGCTATATTATTGTAAAGATTAATTTAAATCCATTCAGTAGATTTTGCGTGAAAGAGTAACAAACATCCATCCATCCATCCAGCCATCCATCCATCCATCCATACATTATTACAAACTTTCGCGTTTGTAATATTAGTAGAAGTAGGATATTTCTAGTTAAGCAATAGTTTGATAGTAAAATTAACAATATTTTATACAAATATATATTATAAAGAGGTAAAGTTTGTGAGTTTATGACGTTGTACCTAGGGGGTTCTCTGGATCTACTGAACCGATTTTGAAAATTCTTTTACTAATAGAATACTACAGTGTTCCTTAGTGTCATAACTACTATAGGTAGGTACTTTTTATCTCGGAATTTCCGCGGGAACTCCGAAATTACCGTGGTGATTTTTTTTTGTTACCTATATATTTGTAAGACTAGTTTTTCTAACACTGTATCGCTCTGGTGGTGACTGTTGGAATCCTGCCCAGGAAACGCCTGTATAGATAGAGCACACCCTTCAACCAAAAACTTCCTTCATAAAAGTGTCCAACCGCGGGGGACAGCTAGTACCTAGGTATTACATAAACAAAATAGACTGTGGACAAGGTTGTTGACGAGTGAAAGCCGTATCGAAAACACGCGTGTCACGTTTTTCGTTATTTCAGTCACTTTTCAGCATCTATTTTGGACCCTGAGCAGGAAACTGACTTTCAAAAGAGCCATGTTTTAACTTGGGGAACATTCTAACATTGTCATTGGCGATTCGCCATAATTGAAGAAGTAGATGAAGAGATTGTTATTATTAAGAAACATTGTCATTGGCAAATTATAATTATAGATGCCATTATTAAAGAAGAAGAAGAAGACTGTGGACAACACCTCGTTTCCGGGTACCTATTGTCAAGAGGAAAAAATGTACCTACCGACATAACGGAATTCCATTAAAAGATTCCTTAATGCCGCATACCTTATACAGTATTTTTACGCGGTATTAATAAGATGTTACAAGATGTTACAAAATAACTTAACTATAGGTACCTATATCCTTCATTACAAAATGTTACTAAGTTACAAGTAGCAAAAATTGCAGATAAAAAGAACAGCGAGCAAACTAACTTCGGTAGAACTATTAATGGTTAAACAAACTTACCTAGTGATGTTTGACCATAATTATACGAGACGTTGCATCCGAAGAGATTTATTAGAGATGTTTTACTATGTAGTCCATTCTTCAATGTACTAGCATCGCACACAATTATTTAGAGCTATAAAGGAGAATCAAAAATAAAAAGATATTCAATTGACTACTGTGTACCCCTCCTCCCCGCCCCACCCGGCGTAGCGCCTGCGTTGCCGCACGCCGCCGTGCCAGCTCATTTTTTCAGAGCACCTATTTCATGGCATGGGGTAACGTTAATACTTATAGATGTATAAGTTTTTAACGAAACCTATGGGCAGGGAGGGTAATAAATCTCTTCGGATGCAACGTCTCGTATAATTATGGTCAAACATCACTAGGTAAGTTTGTTTAACCATTAATTATACTGCGACGTTGCATCCTCGAGATTTATTAGAGATGTTTTACTATGTAGATGTTTAGCGCTCACCATGAAATAGGTAAAAGATAGGGAAAGAAGAACGATGATAAACCAAGTTAAATCAGCGAACACGAGTAGAGAAAAAATATAATTAGACTTGTACGAATCGGGAAGAAAACGCAAAGCTTTTAAGCAGAGGGCGCTGTGTGTTTGTTACCTGTCAAAACACTTTTAAAACAACTGATTATTGGCTATTGAATTTCTAAGCACTAGTTTAGCGTTGTTAAGTCTTTAAATTAGTTTCGTGATGTATATGTATGTTCTAGACGTGGTCTCACAATCAGTTTCTTTAAAATGTTTCCTACATAACCTCAAAAAATCCCTTGATTTATTTATCACTCTTTCCTTAATGTTAAACCACTTGGGAATTGGTGTACACCTATTTCCTCACAATCAAAAGCTACAACAGCGTCCCATAATTTAATTAACTAGTGAAAACAACAGAAATACACTCAGTTTCTATGTAGATTGACAGATCTTGTGTAACAAACATTTGGCGCCCTCTAGGTTGGAACTAATTGCCAGTTTTCTACCCCATAATTTTACAAAATATTTATATATTTTGTTTATCTTGTATTTATATAAATGTTTATTAATCAGAGTCATTATTGTAAGCTGCTTCTGCAAAGAGTCTATCCTTATTTATGGGATACAGTGGGATAAAGTTAAGGCATTGTGAGTTAAAGCATTGTGAATAGGTCGTTTCGTGGTCAATAATTTTCTGTATTTAGTAAGATTTTTTTTTTTTTCATTAGAGGTATTGACTTTCAGTTGGTTAAGCAGATCAAGGACAGCGTCTCTGCACGTTGTGCAGTCGACAACGCAAGTAGAGCTATTCGTTTCTTGGTTAGTTTTTCGAGCGGAAGGCTCTCTTTTGGGTACTAATTTGTTATATTGAAAAATTTAAAGATATAGGTATATCAGCGATAAAGCAATCAATATTATTTCAGGAAGAGGCGTAACCAAGGTTTACTTGGCCGGTTTAGAACTATCATTGTGCCTGATGCTCTATCGGTAGCTTATTTTTTTTTTTTTTTTAATTTTCTTAAGCATTTGAAGAGAGAGAAGAGAGGGAAAAAAAAAATCGTAACGGAAGTACTAGATACTCCAATCTACCATGAGTGCGTTAAAACGTCTGTAGATATGCCGAGATAAATAAAGTGGGCTTTTCTTTGGCTTTGGAAGCAATGCAAAATTAATATCGATGATCAATTTAAAGACTGAATGAGTCAAACTCCACTCGGTATCCGACAAAGGTTTTTTAACACCTTTAAAAAATTTTGAACGGAAAAAAGTACATTTACTGTAAATAAATAAAATATCAGTCAATATACTATGTCAAGACTCCACATCGGCTTCGCGGTTGTTTCCTAAATTTATGTACGACGCGACGTGAAGATCAAAAGAAGTCTTCCCTCGCGTCTCCTGATCTGTCGGAAACTTTGCAAAGCACATTAGACCATAAACCGATGTTCACCGATGCACGATAGGTACACCCCAACCTGTTGGAGAGGCAGCGGAGAATATTTCCAAAGTGTTAACGGTTCTTACGAGTTTTGTTTTTTGAATGCCTAATATTTTATTATTAATCCACCATGAAAAAACTGATTCAAGGGAAGTACCTGCCTGGCATGATTTTAAAACTGTTTAAAACTCTCTCCAACAGCTTGGATTGTTTGTCTATTGGCAGTATTTTTCTGTTTGAAAACCAAAAAATATGCTTCTTTTAGGTCTATGGTCGCCATAAGCGGTTTTTAAAACACAAGTATCGTAATAGTCCGTAGGTCTTCCATTTTGAACTGATTTGACTTGATAAACTCGTTAACTCTCGTTAACTCGTTTGAAATTCTTACCAATATTAAAAAAGCGAGAGTGTGTGTTTGCAACTCTTTCACGCAAATACCACTGAATGGATTATAATGAAATTCACATTAACATAGCTTATACATCAGAATAACACACAGGGCACCCTTTATTCCGGAATTCCCGCGAGGTCTGTGAAACCAACGCGGGTGAAACCGCAGGGAACAGCTAGTCTATACTAATATTATAAAGAGGAAAGATTTGATTTTTGGTTTGTTTGTTACGATTTAACTCAAAAACTACTGGACCGATTTCAAAAATTCTTTCACCATTAGAAAGCTACATTATTCTTGAGTAACATAGGCTATATTTTAATCCGGAATTGCCGCGGGAACTCCAAAACCATCACGGTTGAAACCGCGCGGGACAGCTAGTTAAGAATAAAGTGAACTTTTGAGTGTTGAAAAATTGTCAAAACTGCACTGCAATGACTGTATAACTTAGTGGATTAGATATTGCAATATTTAGGTGGTAACTTTTAGTAGAGCTTAAGGTGTTATATTCGGGGACCGTAAACTGGAATACAGTGCGATCAAAAGGAATTTTAAAGCTCCTTACATAATTAGGTATATAACAACTACATCTAAAACGACTAAATCATCTATAATTGATTGCCACTCATACTAAAAATATCTAGGTGACCGAGCTTCGCTCGTAGTGCTATCTGTCGTTAAGTAGAAAAAGCAGTACCAAACACTCATTTTTCATTGCCTGAAAACACAGATAAAACAACCCTGCATACTAAATTTCATGAAAATCTTTGGAGTCGCGTCCGAGATTCAGATTATAAGTATAATATGTATCTATACCACAGATTCCATACTAATAATTATTATAAAACTGAAGAGTTTGTTTGTGTGTTTGAACGCGCCAATCTCAGCAACTACTGGTCCCATTTGAAACATTTTTTCAGTGTTAGATAGCCCATTTATCGAGAAAAGCTATACAAATACATAATATGATCCCGCTAAGATCAATAAGAGCGGAGCAGCAATGAAAAATGTTACAAAGAACGGAAAAAATATTCCGTTACGCTACTTGAACGGTTAAAGTTACGCAAAAATCATGTAGTTATGGAATATATTTTACATCAGTAAAGAATTTTTCTTAAATTAACGCGGTTGAAACCGCGGGACACAGCTAATGTATATATATATACACGAATTGCTTTTTAGTAGATGTAGACGATATAATCTACCTGCGTGGGATACTACCTCAGTTATTACGGTTTGTATGGTTTGGTCGTTACTGACGTTATACGTTCGTTACGTATAATAATGATTTTTTTGTCTTTTATATAGCAAATCCTGTTTTTCTTCTTATGTAAGGCCGTCTACTAGAAGCCATCCCCAACGTTTAGAGATTTTTCGGGAATGGCCAAACACTTCTTTGATCACCAAGGGATTTTAGGATTTTTCGAGGTAAGGTATCCTCAATTACCATACTAGTGCTTGCGTCTGGTTGTTCAGTTGCTAGTAGCACTGTCATCTCCTTTTGAGTTATTTCAGGGAGTGAACCTTTCGCTGTTCACTTCGGTTTTCATCTCCGAAGGCCCAATTCTCTTCTATGGAAAGAAATCTCGAACCAGGGGGGCAATTCTCGCACATTCGAAGTAGACTCGGACTCGAGATAAAGTTCGAATTCGAACATTAAATCGAGATGAAGTCAAGTTGAGCAATTCTCGACATGTCGACTTCGACATTTCTCGAATGAAAGCCGTTCGAACTGCTTCGACTGGTCGGAAGCGGTCGAGACGTAAATTTCGAATTCGAATCTTCATAAATGTCCAATAGCGGTGTCGTGCGTGACAGTTTCAGAAGTTGTTGTTGTTTTTTATCTATCCCCATCTGGGACAGGCAAGGGACGTTGAGCCATACAGCCAAGTCATATGTTACAGTTTTAGAAGTTTATTATGTATTAGTAAATATACTCCGTATTAAGTGTTATGGTGGTAATTAACTGCAACTTCATAGCTTAAAGTTCCGATTAAGCATCGAAATGCATATCAGCAACCCAATTGGATGTAAATATAACTTCAGAAAAAAAAACAAGGGAATCGTATTCTATACAGCCAATTCAGGCTGTATGAACTACGATCCCTTTGCCTTCCCCAAAAACGGGTAAAAACAAAAACTAATATTATGCATCACGATCCGTACTACGCAAACTAATTTAAACAAAATTAAAGTGATGTTGTAAAAGTGATAAAAGTAAGAACTTTTCTTTTTTTTGGTACAAATATATTGTAAAATATGTTAGTTCTTGATATAAAACGATGCACACTATTTAAAAACTTTAAAAAGCTGCTGCCTTTTTAGCTCCAGATGAATCATGTAGAATGGAATGGATACGGCTTTCGAATAAGCTTTTACTGGCAACATTTTACACTATAAACTCGAAGTCTAGTTCGATTTGTGTTGAGAATAGGAGATACGAAGAAACAGGTTCGAGTATCGAGATTTTGTGGTCGACATAGGGATCGAACAGCAATCTCGAGTTCGAGATTTTTTCGAAGGAGGCGAGAATTGGGTCCCAGATCGTTCGTGTAAGGGTGCACTTGTTTAATCACCGCGACATGAAGTTGACCTTGGAAGGTACTTTAAGGGTGATCTGGACTTTAAGCGGTGCTCATTTCGATCGCGAGAGCCTGGTAATATAGTGCACAAACTGTTGAGGCACTCAAATATTTTAACGTCTTTGGGCGTAATCACGTTACTACACGAGACAGATGAAGCTATCTATCATGAACACGTCAAGTAGTATAGCTTAGAGTCGACACGATCCTGGAAATGTAGTGCACAAGCTGTTGAGGCACTCGAATATTTTAACGTCTTTGGGCGTAAGCACGTTACGACGCGAGACGGATGAAGCTATCTATCATGAACACGTCAAGTAATATAGCTTAGAGTCGACACGATCCTGGAAATGTAGTGCACAAGCTGTTGAGGCACTCGAATATTTTAACGTCTTTGGGCGTAAGCACGTTACGACGCGAGACGGATGAAGCTATCTATCATGAACACGTCAAGTAGTATAGCTTAGAGTCGACACGATCCTGGAAATGTAGTGCACAAGCTGTTGAGGCACTCGAATATTTTAACGTCTTTGGGCGTAAGCACGTTACGACGCGAGACGGATGAAGCTATCTATCATGAACACTTCAAGTAGTATAGCTTAGAGTCGACACGATCCTGGAAATGTAGTGCACAAGCTGTTGAGGCACTCGAATATTTTAACGTCTTTGGGCGTAATCACGTTACGACACGAGACGGATGAAGCTATCTATCATGAACACGTCAAGTAGTATAGCTTAGCCATGATTGCATCAGGAAAAATAGCCATATTCCATTCTTTCGTCAGAGTATCTTGTTATCAACCATGATCACGTAAATAATAGCAGTACATAAATAACAGGCACGTAAATAGAAGCAAGCATACGTAAATAAAAGCATAATAAAGCATAAAATGAAATAAAAAGTGGGTATGCTAGCAATGTTACATTAGCTGTGCTTTTATTATGGCTATACTCGTTAAAACGATGGTTCAAGAACACACAAAGGTGGGTAATTTTACGATGAATGCATATTATCAAAGCTTTCCATTTATTTGTTTATTAATTGAATTATAATAATGTGACACCTAAAGGTGAGTAAACAACGACTTACCATCGCATGTCTGATGCACAGGGACCGACGAAGGTAAAGCTCAATGCGTTGTAGTCGTTTTGAGATATTCGCTTCTTTCTCTTTGTTTGTACGTTTACCCATAGTTAACCTTTAACTTCACATTATTTTATTATTTTTTGTAGGTAGAATAAAAAGTATTTTAGCTCAAGATTACAAAAAACCTATTTAGTAGTGGCGATGCCGGCACACAAAAAACGAATGAGCTGGCACGGCGGCGTGCGGCAACGCAGGCGCTACGCCGGGTGGGGCGGGGAGGAGGGGTACACAGTAGTCAATTGAATATCTTTTTATTTTTGATTCTCCTTTATAGCTCTAAATAATTGTGTGCGATGCTAGTACATTGAAGAATGGACTACATAGTAAAACATCTCTAATAAATCTCGAGGATGCAACGTCGCAGTATAATTCTCGGTTGTCATGTAGGTATGCGTTAAAATAGTGCTCGTTGAAACGAATTATCAAAATAACTAAAATGATTGACACTAATATAAAATTACGCTGATATTTGATCTGCTTGTTTTGAATCAATATCGTATCCGCGACGTCGGTCAGGTTTAAAAATTTTGGTGCGGTTTCTCTAATGCGATTCATTGGACATACATATTTACATGTTTTAGCTTTATTTAACCTACTTTTTTATTAAAAACCTGGTTAATTTAATAACCTTCATCGAAGATCAAGGTACCAAACGACGCCTATTGAATTTGAAAACCGCGAACACATACGCTACTTTATAAGTTTATATAATTCCGACGATATTTTACTCGCATAACAATGAGGTAAAATCTTTTCTCTCTTTGAATATAACACCGTATTATTATAAAAACCGTTAGTTTGTAAACGGTTGGCATTGCAGAGGTATTTGCGAGCAACCTACAGGTTAGTTAACCTCTAGGTTAGTTTAATATAGATTTGACCACATTATAGAATGTTAGGTACCTACTGATTTTTATATGTAGATATACGAGCACCCACCACAATACATTTTCCTTATAAAATAATTGTTATTTAATATAAAAAAAAAACTTTAACGGTTTTTACAATTTTACGGTAATTATAGATATGAATGCATCCTTGCACCTTTGAATGGACTAGAAATGAGCAAATCTCTGTACAAACAGTGAATGTTTGGTTACGCAATCCATTGCAAATGTTTATAGAGACATTTTTATTATATGTTTAATATTTAATTATATTGTGCTCATTATAGTTTAATTTATTAAAAGGCTTTGTTAAATCTATAACAGCCGGTCAGCGACTCATGCTTTGTGTATGCGCTTAGGTAGGTACGAGTATATTTTATATATTACAAAAAACTAAATAGAAAATTTTCAATATGACCCTTTCTACAATAAAATTATTATTGTTATTCTGTATTACATAATCGAAAGTTTTGGTAAGACTTCAAGTAGGCATGCATAGGCGAAGTAAAACTAGCACCATCCACTATGAAAAATCATATCGACAGCAGAATATATAAAAAATGCTAAATCTTATATTTTTAAGATAATTCTTCAGTGTTACGTTATACCTAATATTAAAAAGTTTACCTAGTTGAAACCCCAAATATTTAAATTTTAGCACTTCTTGTTATCAACTTTTAATATTGCAGAATTATCATTAGAATGGTGTTTATTACATTCTACATTCCTATATTCTACATATTCGCGCTAATTTCACTCCTGTATGCCATTTAAGTTTTTCCATAATGTACTACTCAAAGGGTACTGTGGATGCTCTTTTGTTACATAATTCATTAATCATTTACATTATGTCGACAGGCCAGCGTTCTACTTGTACGCTGTTCTGAAGGTGGCCTCGGGAGCTCTGATGTTGGGCATAAACTTGGAGTTTAAGCAGCCGGCGCAGAACATACTAGAAGATGTCATCACAGTGTTCAGAAACATAGAAATCGTGGCGCTGTTCATTGCTTGCTTTATAATGGGTTCGTAACTTATAGGTTTATTTATTATTTACAAAGTATGAAAAGCAAAAGTATATGTAATAATAAAATATAACTCCATTTTTTCATTTTCTAAATTTCATGCTAAACTTTTGGACCGTTAAGGATAGTTTACAATTTAGTTTAAAAATGGCCTATTTACGACCCACTATAAAAAATGTATTTACTATGGAAAACGAAACCTTAATAGGTACTTAACTTTATATTATTATTATAGCTGTGCCCCGCGGTTTCATTCGCGTGAGTTTTGGAATTCCCGCAGGAACTCTAATGTAGCCTAAATTACTCCTTATAACATCAGCTAATTAGAAGTGAAAGTCCCATCAAAATTGGTCCAACCGTTGCGGAGATTCACACGCGTGAATTTCGGAATTCCCGCAGGATCTCTTTATATCAGGATTAGGAACCTTTGCGGACGCACGCAGAACAAGCCCCCAAAGTTTCATCACAATCGGACCAATGGCTTAGAAACGCATAGAGGATAATTGGACATAGATAAGCAATAGTGTGTTAACCCACACTGGAGAAATTTTGAGTAAATTAAAGCTTTAAAATTATAGCGCCATTTTGTTTCCACATTTTTATATTCAATATTTAGTTACATATTTAAGCAATGTATAATAAGGTAAACACATAATTAAAAAACGCTCCCTAACTCTCAATAAATCGTTCTGAATCAATAACTTTGTATTGTGGGTTAACATGTTATTGCTTATCTGCGTCCAATTATACAAATATTGATTTTTATTTATTAGATATAATATATATTAAAATCACACCGGGAAGAGGATACTTACAAAAATACGTTAAATACTATCTTTTTGATCATAACTCTGCAGTACTTAAACTACATAGGTAGGTGATTTTTCCCATCATCCCAACGATTTCTTTTGAAATGATAATTAATATTTCAGGAGATAATACCTACTGGTATGAGTTTTTTGGCGCTTGATATCTCTATGTCAATACATATGGTATTTTTTGTGGATTGAGTAATGTAATTTCCTTGATAACCATACGGTTGATTTAATCAAATCAAACATACCTACTTTACTGCACTTGTGCAATAAAATTTACTCGCTCAATTTTTTTCAAATGTTTCTAGGAACTGCATGGGGCTACATAGAGAGTTTCCTATTCTGGTTGCTGCAAGACATGGGCGCGTCCCGGTCTCTCATGGGCATCACCATCACGGTCGGTGGTATCGCCGGTGTGCCGCTCCTGGTGCTCTCGGGGCCGATCATCAAGAAATTGGGACACGCTAATGTTATCTTCATTGGATTCGTATTTTACGCTATAAGACTGCTCGGTAAGTCCAGCTATCCTTAAAATAGCGTTTTATATAATCACTAGCTGTTCCACGCGGTTAAACACGCGTTAATTTCGGAGTTTTTGCAGAAATTCGGAATAACGTGCCTACCTATGCCAAATAAAAAATTGAACAAACAAAACAATTCAACTCACATTCGTATAAAGGATTCAAACATTTAGCAATATCAGCATTTCTAATGCCCTTATGCTTGGGGCCTAGTAGGTACTTTGTTTTCGATGATAAAAGAGAACAGTTAACTTTCAGCTTCTTACTAACTTCTAAACTTCTGAGTCTTTTATCAATATTTTGACTAACGATTCATAGAATTTATAGGTACCTACCTACCTATATTTCAATCGTGGAGAGCGAATAGCAAAGTGATGAATGAAACTGCTCATCTTCGCAGGGTACTCTTTGATCTATGATCCATGGCTGTGCTTGGTGTTTGAGGCGCTAGAGTCGGTGACGTCATCGTTGGCGTTCACAGCGGCTGTGACGTACGCAGCGCGACTCTCGTCTATCACCACGGACACATCGGTTCAAGGGCTGCTCGGCGGCCTCTACTACGGAGTTGGTATGTGGATTACATCCTAATGTTTCACACCTAGACTTTCACACCATAGTCACAGATAATATAATACTATATACTGATAGGATAAATCGACAAATCAGATAGCGGGACTGGTGACGTCACGTTCTGCTTCGACCAGTGTGATGCGTTTCGCAAATTTTTCCCTCCCTTATTATGCACACTTGAAATAATTAGTATTTTTCGCAGTTAAATACCAACTCATTAATAAAATAATTGTTTATTCATGTCTAGATAATAAAGATTCAAGGAAAAAAATATCAAGTAATTGTAAATGACAGATGAAGAAGAATCAGTACCTACCATGTGGTATAAAATGGATCGAATTATAATATCCTTAACCAGTTTAAAATGTGTCTTTGTTGCAGGCAAAGGATCTGGAAGCCTAATAGGAGGTTATCTAATGAAATTTTTTGGAACAAGGCCCACGTACCAAATATTTTCGACCGCCACTTTTATAACAGGCTGTATCTACTTTTTGTTTAACCGATTCTACATTCGAAAGAGAGCAATGGGTGATGAGAACGATCTTTGCAAAAAGAAACCTCCAACTTTGGATGTCGAAGGCTGTGATACTATTAAAGACGATAAAATAACACCTCTAGTAGATGGCGTTGATAAAACTGGTATCAAAGTGAAGAATGTAGAAGACGACAACGATAAACCAGTACAGCAGAACCAGAAGGCAAATAATTTAAGAGTAGACAATACAGATGGCAGTAGTAGTGATTCTGGTGTGGATAATCCAGCTTATAATGAAACTGAAAATGTATCAACAAGTGAGCCCAAAAAGCATGAAGTCAAAACTACTGGATTATAAATGAATTGATAAATAATTGTTGTGTGATATTATAATTTAAGTATCTAGGTTTTACAATTTGTATTAGGTTGTAGTCGTAGATTGAAATTATATAGGTAGGGTAATAATTATACATAGGTGTTGTGTTTTGTGAAGTGAGATATTACTAGATAGATATATATAGTTAAATTAATTAAATAAATTATTATTTAAATAAATTTTGAAAAGAATCCAGTTTTAAATATTATGATATCTTTCTTTTATACCTAAATAACTACTATAGCATAATCACCCTAAAAAACGTAGGTATGTATGCTGTTTTGGATACTCGTATTGAATATTGATTCCGGCGTGAATATACATAATTAAACAGACAGGATTTGATGAAATAATGAAGTATCTACAACTACATCTACACATAATCTTAAAAAGAGGTAGATTTGATGTAGCGGGTAATTTGACATAGGATATAGGTAGGTACGTCTTTACATCCTGATATAAAAATTTCCCGAGGGAATATCATATTGGAAACACGTGAAACTTCGAAAAACTAAATGCCGCATCACTGGACCAATTTCACATATTTTTTTTCAAATGTTCCTAAAAGTCAGAATATAATTAGGGAAAGAAATCTTGGAAAAGTTTCTTTGTTTCTAAAATTTAAATTTGGCAGGGAACGTCAGCTATTCAATAAAATATTTTTATCTTACTTTCTCGCGTTCAACGTATAGATACTATGGTGTCCGATAACTTACCTATATCTATCTACCTATCTAATCTAACCTAAATGATAGTCTCCCGCGGTTTCACCCACGGTAATTTCAGAGTTTCTGCGGGAATTCCAGGAAAAACTATACGTATTAACGTTCAGTAGTTTTTGATTTTATCGCGAACAGACAGACAGACAGAAGCGGCAGATGACTTTGTTTTATAATATGTAGTAATAGTTTTCTACCATATTGATTAATTTTCCATTTCTTAATTTCTCTTATACGCACATTGTAGAGCGTATACAAAATAAGTAGGTACATCTATACTTTGTTGCATGAGCACCAAATAATTTTTACAAATATGAGACACTTTCTATCAGCTGGAAGTACTTGCGAGTAACATTATCTTGCTAACAATGTAAATCAGAGTGACTTGGGTCATCGGATCGTGCTACAGCCGTCCTATATACTTGAGTACCGCTAAAAATTATCACAAATTTACTCTTGACATAGTGATCCAAGTTATTTGTATTCAAAAATGTTAAACTTTACTTACAACTCATACTCTCATACTCTAGTCAGCTCTTGTAGAGATCGCTTGTCTTAGTTGCTTAAGTTTAATGTGTGTAAAATCGAAATGATTTCGTTTGCTTTAAGTTTTTCGATAGTTTGCTTATGTAGTTTTGAATCGATGGCACTGAAGTTTTCTAGACCTTCTGTCTATGTTGTGACTCCAGCGTCTAAACCACAGATCGATGAAGGAAGATCAGCACCATTCTACTATCACAATTGGATGAGGAGAATGGACCAACCATTAAACGCGACTAAAACGACTACAACAACGACACCAAAATCGGAAACGCCAGACTTAATTTTCGCAGAGTTCGAGTCAGATGGCGGCGATAGTATGAAAAAATCAATAAGGAAACTTTTAGAAAAGGAAAAAATTGAATCGAAACCGTCTAATACAACAAAATACATGAAAGACGATGAACCTCAAATGGTAAATTATGGATTACCCGAGCCAAAATTACAGATAAGCAAAGGTGAAAATGAGCAAAGTACAAGTGATATGAGTGATTACATAACAGCTATGTATCATAAGTTGTACAATGAAGATCCAAAGCCAGCGCCAGCACCGGTCTATTTGCCATTGACAACACCTTCGACCATCACCTCTACTACCACCACTACAGCATCCCCAGTTAATTTAGAAAGTATTTGGCATATAATAGACAGTGAGAAACATAACGAATATTCCGGAAATTGGGACGAAGTACCGCTAGATTCAGAAAATAGTCCAGACACATTTGAAAATATAGCTCATAATAAACGAAGTCAAACACAACAGGCTGAAAGCGATGATGATCAAGTAAAAATAAATTTTGCTGTACCTGGGTAAGGATTTTATAATAAACGTAAAATTTAAGAATTAATATGTAATTGTAGATTTTATTTAAATTTTAATATTTTTCTATGCAGATTTGGAACGAATCCCGGTAACGGAGCAGAGAATGAATCCCGTGCGATACGTGTTGAACCGAACATTCGTTTTCCTTATATCAACTTAAAACCGTTTCAAATGAAGAATATAAAACCGCTTACGATAAACAACAAGAAGGGCAATAGTAATTTATATACAAATTTAGACAATTTCCAAGAGGTAAAAAATCCCGTAAGAGGTGAAGCACAAGACATCGTACCAATGCGTCAACCTATAGAACGTTATAATCCGGCTCAACCTTATTTACCACCTACAAACTATGGATATAAGAAGCAATCTGTTCCAAGCGTAGCTCCAGCAAAAGCAGTAGCTAACTTAGTACCTCCCCCACCACCTCCCCCTCCCAGGATCACTGATGACGACTTTCCATCACCCACCAGCTACGAGTCATTTCCACCTTACTCACCATCCTTCCCTGCTCCTGCATCACCACCCTCTTCTAATGCTGCACCAAGCCCACCTGTTGTCATGTACCAACCTCCAGTAGATAACAGCGCAGATTTAGACATAGATGACGGAAGCATGGCTGGACCACCGATGGATATGGGATATCAATATAATCCACCTTCACCGTCTGCACCAACATTTTTACCCACAATACCTCCCATGAGTAAACCCCATAGTGGTTATTTATACGACAAGCCAACAATAACATTTGATTCACCGCCCACGATAGATAAACCCGTCTTCCATGGATACCACTACAAAAAACCAGAAATAGTTGTACCACCAGAGGAACACCTGAGTCCTAGCTTCGATCATCACGGTCCTCCGTCGCATCATCATGATTCTGATTATCCTGAATTGATATATTCAAAACCGCATGGTGATACAGATGATTCAAAAGGCAGCAGTGGTATGAAAGGTGGTGATATGATGGGAATGATGCCTCCACCGCCTTCCCATGAAATGCCAGATATGCAAGCTCCTGAACCTCCTACGGATGACCAAGGGTTTCCGCATGATTTTCCCGGTGATTTCAAATACCATCACGATTTCGATGACCATGATTTCTACCACCACCATCATCATCACCATCCTACCACGACCACTACGACAACTACAGAGATGCCTCGTGTCAACAGATACAGTTATTACTATTTGGGAAAGAAGCTGTACTACTTACCATTGTATTTCAGCGTATATTTCATTATCTATGTAGGAGCGCTAATTATCAAAGCTGTATTGCGACATAAAATCACCTATCCTAATAGTTGGAGGCCCAATGATCAGACCGCATCGTTTTTCTCGAAACGTTCGGTCGACTGGGATTTGTCACAAGAAAATCTCCATGAAGTCACCGGTAGAGTAACCAGAGCAATAGGTGCAGCCGCTGAAAAATATTTAAGTAAAAAATTTACTTAACGAATAGCAATGAATGTATCGTTGCGAATGGAAGTTAAATAATATAAATAATACTAGACTACTACTATTAGAAGTACTACTACTACGTTACTAGTAGAAGAAAATATTTAAGTTTAAATGAAATTGATGTAAATATATATATAGTAATAAAATTTATTACTTAGCGTACTTAGTTATACTGCCTGTTGTACGCTGGACATGTTTAAGTTTGACACATTTTTTTAATGCAATTTTGTCTAAATATTGTTCATTGTACAACGTTTTTGATTTAAGAATAATATTAGATAGTGTAAATTTATAAAAGTACATAGTTTAGTTAGATTGCTCAATAAATGTGAATTTTAAGTATTTCAGAATCTTTATGTTTATTTTTTCGTAACCCTCCCCGACAAATATAGCTGCCGCATTAGTATGATAAAATCCTAACTATTATAATTTGTAATTTTGTTTGTTTATTACACTTTCGAGCCTTAACTACTCAACCGATCATCATGAAATTTTGCATACACGTTTCACGTGCTAAAAAGGACAAAGGACTAGTACACTTTTTATTATTTCACGCGGGAACTTTGAAATTAATGCGGGTGGAACCGCAGGGAACAGCAAGTTCTGATAAAAATTCTAGGCATAACAGTTCTAGAACCAGGTACGGTTTAATTTCAAAGTTTATATTTCAAAATAGACTTAGCAAAATTCTAATCGTCCAGATACTATATTTTTAACTAGCTGGTCACCGCGATCTACATGTCGATGTCCTTTTCTGTAACCCCTGACAAAAGTGTACCTATGCAAAATTTAATTATGATTGGTTTAGTAGTTAAGGCGTGAAAGCGTAACAAACAAACAAATAAATTCACATTTGC
Organism: Zygaena filipendulae; assembly: GCA_907165275.2. Lineage (NCBI taxonomy): Eukaryota > Metazoa > Arthropoda > Insecta > Lepidoptera > Zygaenidae > Zygaena > Zygaena filipendulae. The sequence continues at coordinate 5,798,426 of OU015650.1, forward strand.
ATTTATAGACAGAAAATAATGAAGTTTTACAAATAAAGGAAAGAAAACAATGTTTAAATATTCTAAATTCTTTAGGCTTAGTGGGGAGAGGATATATGTAGTTATAAATTCAGTTACAAAAAGCAAGGGGTTCTCATTAGTCTCGCAATAATCTTCTTTCTATCTTAAATTGAAAAACAAGCGAATTGAGTTGCTATGCCATACTATTTCATTCACAAATTAATTTCGAAGTTCGCTTTAGACAATATGCAGACGTTCTCAATGAAAAGAAAATATAATATAGGTAATAAGAGTGCTAATGGTGATAAATAATTTGTGACTCTCATGCAAAATAGAAAATATCACTGTGATAATTTTTTCCCAGTTACTATCTAAACTCTTAAATTTATATATGTGTGTTACAGATACATATGCAACTTACCTTTTTATATATTTTGTGCACACTTCCTTTCGTTACTAACGCGTCGTCTCACAAATCAAATTGACACTCTACAATTATAGGCACATGGTTTGTTTGCGGAATTCATATTTTCAGGTACCTCTATGTGGATAACCAGGGCACGAGACGACAAATCTGTCAGTTGCATGTACATCTCCCAACCGTACAGACTGGTTGTTAATATTGTAACACAACTTACGAATTTAGAAGAAGAAGAAATAAATAGAAAGTTTGAGTTATTTTCCGTTTAAAGTTTTCGTGAATTAGGGGTGGGTCATGGTATCGAAACGTGTGTTTGTTTTGTCCTGTCACGGGTTAGTTTGGGCGTGCGCTGCGCTCGCGTTTTGGGCGGTCGGTGCAGGTGCCGCCACTCGCTACGACAGTGCTACGCCGCACACCCCGCCCTACACGAAGCACAAATACATACCGATTCAGTGAGTATGTCTTTAAATATTTGATATTAAAATGGCAAGAGAAAGAACTATAAATCTAATACAAATAATTTATCCTTTTTATGTAGGTAAATGGTGATTTTAGTTAAAAATCATAGACTAGATATTAAACTCTTTTATAACAATTCTCTCAGAGTTAATGGGCATGTGGACTTATTTTTATTTTTCAGTCCGTCTTGTAGATTATTAAAAATATTGGACACGTATTTTTTCTTTTTTTACGTAATCAAAAAATAACGGCGATATATTGAGTTGAAATTTCGCGTGACGTCACTATTCTGACAGTTTGTATGGCGGTTTTAGCGGTTAGTGACGTCACGAGCCCCTCACCCTAAACTTTAATGCGCTTTATCTCTGTATATTTTAATTTATTTGAAAAAGCAAAAAATACGTGTCTATTGTTTTTTTATTTTCTAACTGACAGAATAATTAGAATTTTGATTTTCAAAAGTAGTCCACATCCCTATTCACACAAGAGATTGTATTTCACAGATTAAATATAATATAGGTATATATTTAGAACCTATCTACAATACAAGTTATGTTGGTAGGTACACGTATACGTTATACCTACTTAACATAAAAAAGCTGCAGTGGTTTTAATGATGTTAAAACATATTTAATATAGACCAGATTAACTATATAAAACATATTCCTGTAATTTAATCCAGGATATAGGACCATAGTGATAAAGTATATTAATTCTTAAGCTATCTAAGATTATCTACAATTAAGCCGATAATTATCTTTCCTCAGTTCTCGTTTCGACCGCTATGACACCGAAGATCACGTCGCTCCTGGACCGCCAGCTACCGAGGAGCTTCCCAGTAGCTCCGGCATAGCACCCTCTGAGTTCATCCTTACCGCTCTGCGCACCCTTCTCAATGTCGTCAGAACAGTCAACAAAAAACGAGCCAATACCAAAATGCTACCCGTCACCAACTCTACTGCAGTTGCTGTAAGTGCTTTTAATCTTTTTAATTCTAATATGTTTTTTTTACAGAACGGTTAATGACCCGTGGGGATTTATTTAGGTTATTTATAAAATGTATTTCTACACACTAATATTATATAATACACAGAGGTGTAATTTATTGTTCGTTTGCTTATAAAGGGAACTGCTGAAGATTTTCATAATACTACACTGATGGGAAATTATACTACTTTTAGTTATGGAGCTTATGAATAATGACCAATTAATACAATTTCATTATTGTTTAAATTTTGTTTAATTGTCAATTTGTTTGATACCATTTTCCACCTTTTCACCCGAAAAGGGTATCCTATAACCAACAAGTGCAAAACTATTTAAATGTACCACTCTTAAATCATGTACTTGTAAAGGATCGAATGAGTTTCAAGTTATCGGGCATGTAATTTATGGTACAATTAGGTACATAATACGTGTTACCTACAATTTCACGTTCACGACACAAGCAACTGAAGCGTAGCTGGATTCATGTCAAGCAAATCAAGGTCAGCAACGGTACGCGCTGAACCGGTGACCCATTCTCAAACGTCGCTAAATGCCCAGCTTCCACGATGCCCTTATTTGTGTAACACACATTGCATGAAAATTATTATAATTATCGGAGAAAAATGTGTCCATTGATATTGACATATTTACTTAGTGGTGACGAATTTGACGAAGACGAGTCCATGTAGGTATCTCTGAAATGGTTCGTATATAAATATTGAAATCAATTCATGTGAGAATTTTTAGTGGTGTTCTCTTTCATTCAGAAACCGATGGAGATTCTATCTAAAAAGTTCATAGTGTATACTGAGATTTATTTATTTATTTATTTAATGAGATGCCTAATACCTGAAATTATCGGCAAATATTGAGATCAATTGATATACATATGCTGTTTTTAATGATGTTCTTTTTATTGTTCAGAAACTAGTCGATCTCCCACGCATTACTTAAGAAGTTTCCGTGGGCATTCCGGCTAAAAGTACCTACCTTATGTCACTCAGGAATACTCCCTATTAGCAAAGTTATAAGTGAAAGAATTTTTTATATCGTTTCAGTGGTTTTTGAGTATATTTATTACAAACAGCAGCAACAACAAAAATCAAATCTTTTCTCTTTATAAAAATAGTACGTAGTTAACTTACCTAACGCGGGTTAAGCCGCAGGAATCGACTAGTATGATATAAAGAAAACAACATCTAATTTTCAAAATTAAAATTTTTTCAGTATTTGCCATAGATTTAGGGTGCCGTATATGTTCGCTAAACTTAAAATCAGCTCCCTTAGCCAAGTTGACAGTCTTTAACGATCGCTAAAGAAAACTAAGCAACTGATCATTATGTCATGTGCTTACGAAAGATTGTTACGATTACCTACAAAACCCCGATTTCATCCGCGTGAAATGTTTTTATAAAACACCTTTTTTCCCAACATTCGATTTAAGTGAAACCAAGCCTATATATTGCTCCAGGCTAAGCTAAATCTACCTGTGAAAACCGCATCACAATCCGTTCAGTAGATTCGGAGATTATCGCGAACAGACATGACAGGCAAAAGAATTTTGAAAACTTTTTTTGTGCTTAGTTACTTTTTTTTATCACCCTCTCTCAATGTTCCGTAAAAATATTCAATGTACAAAACCACGGATTCTACTCTTATTATAGTACCTACTAAAGATTAAAAAAAGGAATATATCCCACCAAAAACATTTTCATGTAAAATGATGCCGAGTCCATATGACGGGCACTGTCAAAAGTTATCAGATCTCATGTAGAGCCAAGCTTATAACTCTACACACCCTAACTCTACAAGTCCTAACTTCTCAAACTCTACACCTTAGTCAGAATAAGTGGCTGCTTAGTGGCTGCTGGTATGCAATTAAAACTTTATATGTTTGATAAGACCATCATCGACAACATATCCCGAGGATTTCGTTTATCTGGTATAATCCAAACCCAAGTTATAAGGGTTCAAAAAAACGACGAAGCGCTTCGAGAAAAGATAAGTAGTACTCCCGCTTCGCTTGGCTCGTCTTGGCGGGGGCAATACCGTGTCCGCAGATTTAAAATCGTATAAGATTTTTCGGTTGGCGCATAGTTGAATGTAAGAGGATGATAAACAAATGAAATCGTTCCCAGGACTATTTACCTACATAGAGACTTTAATTTTTACGTAAGTTTTCCGGACATCTTGCACAATCACATCCATCATGAAAAAAAAAATCATTTACCTACCTACTTGTTCCACTCGTGAAAGTACAAATAGCAGTGTTCACATACCTTTTAGCCGCAATTTTATGTTAGAGAGCCATTGCTCGTATAAATTTCCAGGTGCGCCGGAGTCGACCATCGAACGGCACGGGCAGCGCGCCGGGCGACGGTGCGCGTGGCTTCGCCGATTATTACGACGAGCATGAGTATCACGACACCACCACCACCACTACAGCGAAGCCTGCGAAGCAAAGCCGCTACACCGACCCCTGGGCGGGCTACTATGACTGGATCATCAACGAGGGTTCCTTCAAGTTCTGGAGTGTTTTCCAAGTAAGTGTTTGTTTTTAATAACTACACTTTCTAGAAAAAGATAATTCCGTGTCCATCGTAATTCATACGTATATTAGTCATCTCATATACCTCCAAAATCCATGCTTAAACCGTAGTTTATACTTTATTTTGCCACCTCTAAGGCTGAAGAAAATTCACCCTGAAAACAAATCTTTTATATTTTATTAATTCATGTTCTCACCTCAATAATTTGAAATGCGAAATAACAAATATGTGATGCAAATAAGAGTAGGAGCACAAAACACGATTTCATAGTTGACAGTAGGTATAGGTACTATTTCAATTGCTTGTTTAAATTCCTAAAATATTTTGGATTACACTAATCATAATGTATTACCTACTAGCTACAAGCTGTCTATAGTTAATTTAGAGTGGGTAATTTTGTCCGTCACGAGATTTGTGCGGTATTGAATCAAAATTCGATATGCCTAATATTTGTATTTTCACTACCGACGAGTATACTTAGGTATATTCAGACTTTTTGTCTAAACTACCTCAAAGTGCATACAAAACAGCGGCGACCGCAAATGCAACGTAGTGCACCGTATAGCGAGAAAAGAACGACAATTTACAGTTTACAATACTTTTTGCTACGAAAAAAAGGACGACAACGTTGTGTTTGCAATACCTTGTAGTACAAAAACTTATATAAATATTACTTTATTGTCACAATGGTAACATTGACATAGTTTTAAGGTTGATGTGACTTGAGGCAATGATGACCATTGCGTTAGGCTTGGGCGCGCTAGTACCTACCTACGCCGCCACCCGCCAAGGTCACTCTACTCTACCTTTATTGTTATCATTTCCTGCTCAGATGTTCTTATCACAATAATTCCATTTGTTTTATCCTTTAGATCTTAATCAACTAAACACTCCGGCTACGTATTTTATCTAACGTAAACGCTTCCATGTCTTCCAATTTGATATTAGGTAAACGTTTTTTTTTACCCACCCAAGTAACTACTATGTAATCTGTATAGGTAGATACGTGTGAAATTTTCGCTGCAATTATTCGGTAAAGTGGAATGGTCTCGTCCGAAAACGTGATATTATACTCGAGGTCAATCAGACGGTTCCTCTTTTAAGATGTTTCCGCACCTTTTGATTATCAACGTGCACGCGCTGTTACTCATATATCCTTGTTCATCATGTTGTTATATGAATATAATTATTTATTTTATGTAATTATCGCTCTATTATACGTTTAAAATGCAATTGAAATAGTCAAGCGCATCAAAAACAAGGTAATAATTATCTGTTTCGCGTAGTGTGAGTTAATATTTTTTTTTTCTTGTTTTTCAGTTGTTCACTGCAGCCTTATTACTCTACGCCTGTATCTCTGCTATCTATTACGCGAAATTCAACCCTATCATACCGGATTACGACCGAGAGTACGATGATTACTTCTTGGAACGTTCCGTGGGAAGAAGCACAAGGAGTTTAGATTCTTGGGAGTTACCGTCGGGAACGAGTTGGATCAACCCACGAACTTTTCAGTTTATTCTAGACGCCATAGCTAAAAATTACGAGTAGAAATAAATAAATACTAATTATAGTCAATATTTTTAAGTAGGTAGGTAAATGGTAGGTAGTAGGTGATTGATGAATACTTTTGGGAGACGATTGAAAGACCCTGTTTAACAGAACTTTAATAATGCATAGTAGGTACATTTATACGACGCACTCGATAAGTTCCGAGGCTGAAAGAATAACATGAGTTACTTATAGCTTTAGGAAAGAACCGACCTTCAAATCCTTATTATTATAGATAACGGGTTGCCCATATTCGACGGACCCATGTTTTTTTTTAAAAAATCAAAGAAAAAAATAAAAATTTGGCGGTTGGCAATCTTAATCATTTAATTTGTTCCAAGTAGATTTGTTTACATCAATTTTTGAATATGATATCTCTCAAATGGCCGCCTCTGGCGTTGATGGCGTATTGTGCCCTTTTTGCAGCATTTTCCATCGTTTTCGCCAACATTTCGGCCGGAATAGCGGCTATTTCTTCACGAATGTTGTCCTTGAGCTCTTCTACGGTCCTTGGCTTGTTAACGTAAACCTTTGACTTCAAATATCCCCACAAGAAGAAGTCAGGCGGCGTCAAATCGGGCGAACGCGGTGGCCAGTTTACATTGAACAGAACAAGTCAATTGAGTTTTCACAATTGACTTGTTCTGTTCAATGTAAATTTCAACTATTTCAGAGCGCTCGCGTGGCGTGTATTGTTGCATGGTAAAAATCTGCTTGGACTGACGCTTCAAACGCGGTATGTCATTAAGCGATCTGACATCTCTGTCAAAAGTTATGGCGTTGCCAGATGGGTCCGGCGAATATGGACAACCCTGTACGTATAAATGCGAATGTGAGTTTGTTTGTTTGTTAGTTAGAATTCACGCATTAACTACTTAACGGATCATCATGGCCTTTTGCATACACGTTTTCAAGGATAGGTACAGCTAAGTACATAGGGTACTTTTTATCTGGGAATTCCCGCGTTAACTCCGAAATTAACGCAGGGAAACCGCAGGAAACAGCAAGTAAACAAATACGTATGTTTCAAAACGTCACGTGTCAATCCAACCATTGGTTTACGTTACAAATTTCAGTGATGTTACGTCTGTAAATAGTAAGCCCCGGAACTTACTGAGTGATCTGTTATGTAAAGAAAGTTTTCTTGAATTGGATCTTACGTCGTCCGGTTTGTCTTCAATATTGAGGCAAATATTATCGATTTTGTTTGTTAGATAAAGCTTAAATTAGTGGAAGCAATATTGGTTTACAGCAAGTTCCTATACCATACATGCTATATTAGCAATGTTTAAATCAATATCATACAAATAAAAGTATGTATAGTTAATATTAAGTGCAAGTAATTTTAAATATATGTAGAAGTATCAGATATTATATTACAATGGTGTGATAATATTTTAAAAATATGTCGGTTTTTATTAATAATACTTCCACCGCATTAAAGTTACATATATTAATTTATGGTTTCAATTCATACTATTTATGACTATACGTGTCACAGCGAAAATAAATATATCATGTGAAAATTAACATATAGTGCCTACTGTATAAATGTGGTTCAGAAAGAGGGTCAATTCCACTAACGAAAAACGTAAAACTGCACCAGCTCTGCATCGATAAGGGTTTACGAACATAAAAATAGCTATAACAATAAGATAAAGAAATTATTTTGTAGAACAAAAAGGAGATGGACGTTAATAACCGCTGTAATAGGTATAAAACGGTGTTGTAGATTAACGATAATTTTCGTAATTTTTATACAAAGAAATATACTTCAAGAAATGCAATTAATATGTATACACAACAAGTTAATACTAATAATTTGAATTTGAAAATTTGAAATGATATATTATACTAGCTGTCCCCCGCGATTTCATCCGCGGTAATTTCGGAGTTCCTACGGGAATTCCAGGATAAAAACTATCCTATCTTTTAAGTTGGACCATATTATAAATGGTTATAAAATGTTATCAAAATCCGTTCAGTAGTTTCGGAGTCCATCGCGGACAAACAACGTGACACGTGATTTATATATATTAAGATTGGGAGATCTGAACGATTCTGAAGTGGTGTGATTTTGTGTTTTTTGTATGCAGAATTGGCCCTTTGAGCTTTGTAACTTTCGAAATTCATATCGTCTCGCTCGGCCATGGTCCTTTCTGGAAATTGTGCCTTGCTGTGTTTGCGTGGAATGGCCACAGCAGCGCCGCGGCGGGTGGCAACGTGCCGCGTCCAGGGTTCGATGCCCGGTCGCGCTGCGTTTGCCCGGCTAGGATACAGGACCTCAGTTATGGCTCACTTCAAGTATTTCACCGCTATTGTTACATTAATTAGTTTGAACTCTAGTGACTTAAACTGTACTACGACTAGATTTATAAATCGGGTACAAAATTACGTAATTTAATTTCTGCATATTATAATAAGTTCTGGATTTTGCTAAAAATATAGGTAAGTACCACACTGCAGCTTTTGAACTGCACTGCAGCTTTTAGCAAATAAGTAGGTTATTCTTATAATGTGATGATCACCATGAATCATAACGACTTTTTCTTACTCTCTCTCTCTGTTTCTCTCTTTATTTAAAACAATCTATATATAAAAATGAATCCATATTTCCCTTGGTCACGGCATCACGGGTAAACGGCTAGACCAATTTCGCTAAGTCTTTTTTGTTGAGTTTGTTATTGTAAGGAAAAGAAGAATATGAAAGAATTTTAGGAATTCCTGCGGGAATTCCAAAACTCACGCGGGTAAATCTCCGAAACGGTTAGACCGATTTTGACGGGACTTTAACTGCTAATTAGCTGATGTTGTAAGGAGTAAATTAGGCTACTTTGAACTTCCTGCAGGAATTTTGAAACTCACGCGGGTGAAACCGCGGGGCACAGATAGTAGCATATAATATAATAACATTTAACTTCGTGTTAGCCTTAGCCATAACAGAAAACAAAACTATGTTAGTTTATATGTATAGTAAATGTGATCATTAATGATCGATCACCGATCAATAACATGAATTAAGCTATCAGCAGTAGTTGCAGCTGACCACAGCACAGTTCCGAATTGTCATTGCGGTGCGATGTTCATTGCCCGCATTCGGCTCTAGCTCTGCAATTAGCTCTATACAAGGCAACTGCGGTCCAGTTGAGGAGTACGTGCTTTATCCAAGTACTATATGGAGGCAGCGACTATCTGATCGCGGACGGGTTGCCGCGCCAGTTCAACGCTCAAGTACAACGCGCACGCATACTTGCCTGTACCGTAGACGCGCGCGGCTGTTCGAATGTCGCGTCCCTAATCCGAATTTCGAACGATAACTCACTGGCTGAATAAAATACAAATAGTACAAAGTCTTTTTATGAAAGCATAGAAGCTGAATAAACATTGTATTGTGAATCGTTCAGTGAGAAGTTGAGAACTCTTGAGTTGTATTTGGGAAGATTCGAAGAAAGTACCGTGCTGTGCGCTTTTATTGAGGTCATTTGTGTAAAGGTTTGTAAATGAAATACCTGTAATGGTTTTTTTATGAAGTTTACTGAAATAAAATTTTATTAAATCTAATGAGAGTAGGAAATTCTGTTAATAATTAATCGGAAGATGTTAGATTATACTGATAGCGGAACACAAGATTTTTCCACGAATATTTATTCATCCTACAAAAAAAGGAATATAGGAATCTTTTATATCTTAACAAATATCTTAACTAGATTTTAACAAATAATTTTATAGTTATGTCCCTGTATGTACCTATCAATAGGTATGTCGCTGCATCAAACTGACACTATTATAATGGCTTATAATCTAAGATCATCCTACCTACAGCTTAAGTGATACGAAGTTTCATTGAAAAGACATCAACGCGGTATGACAGCGCTGCGATAAATATTTAGCAATTTTTGAGCGTCGATATTTAGATGACTTAGAAAGTGTGGGTTTTGACATTGAATTGAAACCGTAATGATTCATTATATCGAAATAATGGTTAAGTATGGAACTGTCAGTAATGAGGTAGTAGGTATTGTGAGTGCGCGCTAAACACGAGATTTAACTCGTTTTTATAATAATATTGGTAGATACATTAAGTATAGGTTGTAAAAAAATGGATAAAGTTAAAATTATTTTGTTGCGTCGTCGTTCTCTTAATTCTATAATCCCACCAAAAACATTTTCATGTAAAATGTTGCCAAGATGAGACCATATGATTCGCACTGTCAAAAAGTTATCAGATCTCATGTAGAGCCAAGCTCCCAATTCTACACGCCATGTGACTTGGCCATTTTGCTACATTCACATGGGTGAAAAATGTATCCATTGTTCATTAATTTTCTGTTATACAATATTTCTTATAAAAACGAAACGACCAAGCCACGTATTTTGATTAAGGTGTATAGTTTGTGAGGTTAAGCCTCGTAAAGTTAGGGTGTGTAGAGTTAGAAACTTGACTCTAAGTGAGATTTGATAACTTTTTGACAGTGCGAGTCATATGGTCTCGTTTTGGGAACGTTTTACATGAAAATGTTTTTGGTGGGATTTCATTTCTTTTTGTACGTTGACATTGCGGAAGTCATATAAACTTCCATCCCCTAGTTTAAGGGGTTGGGGGATAAAAGTTACAAATTTTATAATTTTTTTGTTGTTATCATACCAAATTTCAGCTGTTTGGGACATTAGGAAATACCCTAAGTATTTTGATGATCATCAGTGAGTCAGTGAAGAAATCAGGGTTTTTTAGATATCAAAAAAATCTAAAGTATAAAAGCTATACAATTAGAATTTTATATGTTTAATAAGTCTGGTATCGATAACATACCCCGAGAATTTTGTTTATCTTATAATCCAAATCCAAGTTATAAGGCTTCAAAAAAACGACAATGCACTTCGAGAAAAGGTAGGGCAGTGTCCTTGCGCTTCGCTTGGCTTGTCTCGACTACCGTGCCCCCAGATCTTAATTTTTAAAAGATATAATTTTTTGAAAACTCACGACCGCACTCAGAGTCGTTTTAATGGTTACTTAATTTTAAGTTAATTGAAGATTAATTTATTGAATGTATCCGAGTGCGGCAGTTTTGTTTTTAAAATCTTTACTTAAAATTAATTAATCATTAAAACGACTCTGAATGCAGTCGTTAAACGTCCAGCATTTATGCAAATCTAATATTTTACGTCAATCAGTTAGAACTTTGCCTTGCCTTTGGGTAATGTTATTTTACATAACTATTTAAAATCTATTTATGGTATTTTAGCACAAAGGATGTTAAACAACTTCCGCTGGGCTACATTTTTATCAGCGATCCATTTTCGACACTAAGTAAGGACAGAATGTATGATAAGAGAGGCTCTCACCAAAAGGATTATTGTGTTATGTCAAGTTAATTAACTATTAAAAAAATCACTATTTACTGAACTCAAAATATATCACACATGACAGACATGTAGATATTCCAGTAGCCAAAGTACCTAATCCTCACAATCGAGTTCCTGTACGATTCATGTATAAAAGAAGACAACGCCACAATGAACACACACTTACTTATATGATAATTGATAGTTTCTTTGTCCTTTCATAGCATTACAACGGTTGCCTGGTAATGTTATAGAATAGTAGAGCTCTCTGTCTTGAATCTCGAAGAACAACCACGTAGTGGCAGATGCAGTGGAAACAGCCCTGCCACAAAATGGACCAACGACGGCCTAGTAAAAATTCTTGCGGGGTATTCCATTAGTATAAGCCTGTTGATATGTTAAAGTGCCCAACTCTCTCCGGAGACGTAAGTTATTAAAATTATAAGTTCAAAAAATCACCTCCAGTTTGATTCTTTTTTGATAGTTGAGAAAAATCAAGCAACCGAACTAAAGCTATGTATTTTACTTTTGAATGAGAATTAATAATAATAATAATAATAATAATTACTTTTATTTCGGACCGAGCATCCATATAGTGTTAGTAGATAACAATTTTTCTTAAAAAACTAAGGTTAGTATTCATTACAATAATATGATGAGAAGTAAAAATATTTAATATAAGTAGTAGCTGAACACTAGGTCTCCCGGCGCATATGCAGATGTACCCAGTGCTTACGCCATGGACAGTCCAGCCTGTCAGCCACTACCCTCAGAATGCTGTTGGCACTACCACGCAAGCGATGCATCAGAGAGGCGGTTCGTTTCCGGATTATAGCATGAAAACCGTCTGTCTGCGATACCGCGAACATCTCTGATGCACTACAATACCGCGGCAACCCCATCAGCACCCTGAAACCATTATTGTATTGCACCCTCAAGGTATGAAGAGTTCTCTTTGCATATCTTAACCATAGACTGCACATGTAAAAATTTTGACAATATGCCTTAAATAGGGTGAGTTTGACATCTCTTGTGCAACGTCCAAATCTGCGGGCAAGCATGTTACATCTTACAGATAAGGCTCTTCTCTCTCTTTCAATATCTACACCGTCTGATAGATCATCAGTTACCCAATGACCTAGATACTTAAATCTCAAGACCCTACATACTTCACTGCCATCGAGATACACTGGAGGGACTATCTCAACAGCGCCCCTCAGGGGTCGAAAGACAAGGAGTTCACTCTTATTTACGTTATACCTAAGCCCATGAGCCGACGCATATGACTCACAAATAGCGAGCAGTTTCCTGAGTGCACTGATCGAGGGGCAAAGCAATACCATGTCATCTGCGTAACTGATATTGTTTATAAATGTACCATCAATGGAGCATCCGACTTTGGCATTGCAAAGCTCCCCGACCAGTCCATTCATATACAGATTAAAGAGCTTAGGCGATGTTAAGCCCCCCTGACGCACACCGCACCCCAACCTGTAGTCCCTAGACAATGCTCCCGCCCACCTTACACTGTTCGTTTGATTCTCATACCAATATTTAACTACACTAGTGATCTCGCCTGGAAGACTCGTTTCCGTATTTAATTTGTGCCAGAGAACATCGTATGAAACCAGATCAAAGGCCTTCGAAAGGTCGAGAAAACATGCGTACACTGGCGTCCTCCTATCCGTGTAATACCGGACAGTATGCTTGAGACTTATTACCGCTGTCTCAGTAGATAACCCTGGCCTAAATCCAAACTGAGCATCATGCAGGTCCAGGCATCTAGACAAATATCGATCAAGCAAACCGTCCAGTACCTTGGCTGAGATAGTGGCCAGCGATATCGGTCGGTAGTTATTTTTGTCAGACATATCTCCCGTTTTATTTTTTACTATGGGAACTACAATGGTACGCATTAAGTCAGTAGGCAAGTAAGAATGCCTTATACATAGGTTATACAGGAGAGCCAGAACGCGAGGCAGGTGCGCTCCCGCATGTTGTAAATGCTCAATGCTCAGTCCATCATGGCCCGGGGACTTTCCCCTGGTCATATTTTTAATAACAGCTGCAACATCTTTAGCTGTAATAATCACCGTTGGTGTTCCAATTGAACGATTTTCAGCATCAAGCTTCGCCAACACAGAGGAACGCACCAGGGGTTTGACCTTAAAGTGTTCCATAAATAAGTCAGCGATCTCACTAGGTTCAGCTATACCTTCTACATTTACAGGAAGGCTCGAACGGGGCGAGAGTTTTTTAGTGTCTTTCCAAAACCTACTGAAGTCTTTTTTAGTATGGTGTGATGCTATTAGATCCATTTTAATTTGTTCCTGGTTCCTTTGGCACCATTTGAGACGCGCTTTGAAAGCTTTCCTCGTATCACACATATGCTCATAAACTGGCCCACGGAACGGTTTTCCACACATAACCCAGGTCTGGAATCTAAGTCGAGCCTCCCTGTGCAACTGTTTCACGTGTTTATTCCATCCAATAATGTATCTTTTTTTTTTGGTTACTCTACTAATAGAACACCTCTCAGCCGCCCCACACAACACCTGCACTATGTCCCTATACAAATCATCTATGACATTTCTATGTTTAACATTGTCACAAATACCATAAGAACACTGGCGAAGCTGCGCAGGGAAGTCTATCCCCCTAAGTTGCATATTACATAAATGTAAGTATTCTTCAGTTTGTGAAAAATCCCTCTCACCCCACACAACACTGTTGATAACTTTTTTACCATCATTGGACTTAGGTCTTATTACTTTTACATCACAAATAATTTCTAGTGGAAAATGATCAGACCAGTACGTGTCATACCTTACCGCCGCCTCTAAAATAGATGGCCATGCTGCCTGCGTGACAACACAGTGGTCTAACCACCTTGCACATCCATGCACCTCACTTACAAATGTGTATGGCTCGCTGTCCTTTAGTTTTAACATATCTGCGCACAACCAATCCTGATATTTACAAAAATTTACTAACTCATCCCAAAAGAGCTCATTTGGGTGCGCATTAAAATCTCCCAAAATAAACACTGATTCTACGTCGTTATTTTCAATTATAGCACTGATTTCTCCTAGGCATTGTGTAAACTCAGGCAAATTATCCACACTGTCCGTAGGCATATATACCGAAAAAACCAGCAGGGGGCGACACTCTATAACAGCTTTGATCGCTGTTATTCGTACACTGTTGCACTTAATTACTGAGACTGACTGGAACACACTCTTACGCCACAGCACAGCCACACCACCATAAGGACGGCCTTTAATGGGTCCAGCCGCCGTGTCGATTGCTGATACTCCCGTGTAACTGAAATTTGTATGGATATCTCCAAGGTAGGGTAGATCTTCAGGTGAGAGCCATGTTTCCTGTAGTGCAATAATATCTGCACCAGTACATAATTCCTTATTAAGATTTGCTATTATGATCTAAAAATTATGCGATTATATTAATTATGTACAATGTACATATGTATATAAAGAAACAGAGGTCATATATTCAGGGGTCATATTAAATCCACTGCTTGATATATTAAGATACCCCTAAAATCCACTGCTATATGTACATACTAGCTGTGCCCCGCGTTTCACCCGCCATAATTTCAGAGTTCACGCAGGAATTCCGGGATAAAAAGTACCCTACGTGTTAATCTGATGTATAAGCTATATTATTGTAAAGTTTCATTTAAATCCATTCAGTAGTTTTTGCGTAAAAGAGTAACAAATATCCATCCATCCATCCATCCAAACATACTTACAAACTTTCGCGTTTATAATATTAGTAGGATAACTTTCCTCACTGAACCAAAACCTGCCTTTAATGTTATTTCAGTTATAAGATAAACAGAGATCTATTGGATAAATAATAATAGAGACTTAGGGCTCTAAACTATATTGTGCCTAAAACAATCGTTTGTAATCTAATTTATGGTAACGATATGATAATCACTGAAAGAAAATCATTGACATAATCGAAAAGATACCTACTGCTTCAGATATATTTTAGACTAGCTGCCATTTTGGAGTTCCCGTGGGAATTTCGGGATAAAAAGTATCCTATGTCACTCAAGTCTACCATAGCTTTCTATAAATGAAAGAATTTTCAAAAGCGTTTCAGCAGATCCAGAGATTACCCCCTACGACGTCACAAACTCACAAACTTTACCCTTTTTATAATACTAGCATAGATAAGGATTAACGTCTGTCTTAACTAATTTTTACATTCATGTGTTTTAATTTACTGTTTTAAACATCTTGGGATATTATGTTGATGATATTCATATACACAACAACATGGAAGTCGAACGGTGTATCGGCGCCGGCGCATTGAAGCGGAACACCACTGTTGACACACATTTGGATAAACAAGCATTCACCACTAGTTAACATTTTATTTGTTTTAATAAAGGCACAACATTACAAAACTTATACCTTCGTATATATTTTGACACCAAAAATTATATTAGGTGCATAAGTAGGTATTTAAGGATTATATTATATCATGATAGCATCGTCATTTTCTATATCCATTAGTTCATAAAATAACAGAATTATGGTTTTACGAAATTATGACCATAAAATAGAGATTTTGACAAGTGGAACTATAAATAAAATTGAAGTGTCTGTTTGTAATTCCAAATAAACAGCTACTATAAAATATAAATGCATATGAAAGTAGATACGGTACTTAATAAAAAAATCCATTATTTAAATTTTTCTCTGTAAGTCTGTCTGTTTATACCGGGTTATCTCTGAAACGGCTGGACCGATTTTAACGAAACTTTCACTGGCAAATAACTGATGTTATAAGGAGTAACTTAAGCTACTTTTATTTTAGAAAAAACAGTTCCTGCGGTAATCCCGAAACTCACGCGGGTGAAACCGCGGGGGACAGTTAGTTATTAGTAACTAGCACAGCTAGTTCGGAGTTTCGGTCGGAATTTTGGGAATGTCAGAATTTTCAAAATCGGAGATCCACAAATTACCCTCTATAACTACACAAACCCACAAACTTTACCTCTTTATAACATTAGTATAGATGTGACGTAATCCAGAAGGCCACGAGGTCCATAGGTCTCACGAAGCTATGGTATAACGCTGTTACGTAGTATGATATTACCAGTTACGAGTTGAATCTCCCTGACCCGAAGGGAGGATGTCTGTTCGACAGCCTTTGCCTGCCACTTATGGCTTGCCACGTCACGAAAAACTCATTAACAACCGTCCGGTAGCAGGAAACGCATGCCGCGCATATCAACGCATTATTGTACGATAAATAAATCTTTTTATCTAATTAAAACGTATCGTTCCATGATTCAAAACAACAAATAAAGATGTACGGTCAATTGCATCGTGTTTCGTTGTCAGGAAACGTTATTGTTTTTTAAAAAAATGTATTTCATATTTGATTTCTAAAAAAAAAACATTCGCTTAATTGGTTTTTACAAAAAACGCAAGGTTACACGCGTGTTTTATCTTTATCACTGCTAGTTATTCAGTTAATTTACAAGAAATACTATAGTGGGTTTTGTTTATTAAGGTTAACAGCCACTTAATTGGGAAGTGGGATAAAAACCATAAGCGGTAATAAGTACATTCATTTATTGATTTAACAGACTTTAGTACTTCGTCATCCAAAACGGCGAAATGACTATATACTTGAGCAACATAATATTATATAGATTTATGTATTATGCACAATATTTATATTGTACATAGAACCGTAGGTAGTAGACCCGAGTAATCTAAAAGTTTTTTTGATATTTTCCAAATATAATGAAAGTCCGATCAGATTCAAGAATTGAGAGTGCACCCCTATGTAGAGCCTTAGCAAGAGCGGTGCGGTTTTGTGTTTTCCTCAGTAGAGTTAGCCCTCTAATCACTATAGACTAAAGATCACATAACAGATAGAAGCAGCATCAACTCAGTTAAGTATGAAAACAAATGAGAATTTGTGTCGCCGAGTCATTTTTAAACGTGATTCAGTTATGTTTTTACTTATACTCAATGTTTTTAAATAAATTTTAAAAACAGTTGCGTAGGTAAAAACGTTACGGGAATATTGTGAAAAATAATATAATTGTTTGGGATACCAGCAAAGGAAGTTTTGAAAAAGTTAAAGCATTTGATCTTAATTCTTCCGTAACCGTGTCGTGGCTGCATATTATTTTTTCTGTGGTAAAGGCTTACTGTAAATGAAAATTCGATACTGTTCCGTTCTGTTGGATGCACGTGGTGCATGACGCGCGGTGGCAGACCGCCGCCGCCGCCGCCGGCCGCGCTGCTGACGCAACGTGCGGGTTACGGTGCGGTGCTACCGAATGGAAAGGTGACATTGACATTGGGCACTAGCTGAGCTTAATACACGTGCCTCTTTGACAGAAGCAATGAACTTTACCAATGATTATTTACCTATATGATTATGTACCTTATCTAACTATACAAATATTCAAACTGTAGACTTAACTGTTTAATTTAATCTATACCCTCTCCTTGTCAGGCTACAACTATTGATTCATTGTCTCGTAATATGCTTGGTTGAGGCCCGCATATTACAGTAACACCTCCGTGAAGGAGATAAAAAAAAAAGAAAATGGAATAATGGAATATAATAATAATCCATTTCGCAACACACAGATCTACTTGATCCCACACTAAGCTATGCTTATGTCGTGAAAACCAAGCAAACGTGGTATATACTGCACATATTATTACATAATATATTATACTATAGATATATATATATCTAGAGATATATACACATCCAGACTGGAAAATGGAACCCTGTGTTCATCACACAAAGTCCATCCCCACCGGGAATCGAACCCGGAACCTCTTGATTAGCGGGCAGGCATGGTGATCATTGCGCCAATCGGGTCGTCGTAATTAAACATTACTTTCAGCATTGATTAAATCTTTAATCAATGCTGAGGATTTTATTGGTTAGCTGTGTCGAAAATCTTAATTTTATTTATCGTAGTGTGATCAGCGGAGTTAGCCAAGTTGACATTCTACAATCGTTAATGCATAGAAAACATAAACACTAACGAATCGTCATGTCACTTGGTCAGCCAATCGAAACTCTAGTTTTCAAGTGGTCACGTAATGCTAGAGTTTTGATTGGCTGACCAAAGTTTTCTATTCTAGATTTCTATGCGTTAGCGTTTGTAGATTGTCAACTTGTCTAAAGCTAAAGCTGCCCAGCTGAGTATCAGTTACAATTTTATGTTATGTAGTTGTAAGAAACTGGTTTATTTCCACTTCTGCAAAAATGTCTATAAACCAGCTTTCCGCCCCCTATGTTAACAATGTATACTTAGCTAAACCGTAGCTGATGTTAAATAAATAATAATATCTATATACCTACATATTATACCTACTCGTTAAACATAATCTCTGCCTTCTTATTATTGTTTATCAATGATAAATTCAGGTATTCAAGTATTTATTGCTTACTCAGTGCTAATACCAATGTTACGTAGAGTAGATACGTGGTAGGTACATATGTACTATATTATGATATCTTGGGTTCCACTTATTATGCAGTCAGACATTGTCATATCAGAATGACTTAATAACCGTGAGACAAGTCATATTAATAAGTTTTATGTAGTGCTTTTTGTTTACTCGCACTTGTGTACATGCAAAACTTCGAACAGACTACAATTATTTCCCACGGTGTGGTGAGTCCATGGTCTATGCCTATGAGTCAACAATAAACCATTGCAACCAACAAACGGGTAGGTACCTAGGGTATGTACAGCTAGCATTAAAGTAGCGCCGATAAAAAAAAAATAGTAGGTATATTTATATGGGATCGATATAAATTAAGAAAAAATATAATAAATAACAGCTCGTTTTGAACAAGAAATTCGACAAAATCTTTTATTATATGTTTTTTTTTGTGTTAGTTAGGTACTCAAGTAATATTATCTCTGCATGACAGTGCAAGGACTTCTTCATTGCTCCAGTTAGGCAATGCTACGTGTAAAGTAAAATATATGTTCACTACGTGTCAGCAATGCGTAATGTTCTGAGAAAAATCATGTTTGGCATTGTTCGAATGTTTTATAGATATGTGTACAAAATGTACACACAAATTATGTTCAAGTTTTTAAGTCTAATCTTAACTAAGTCATGTTTAAATTACCTAATGTCGAAGATTGCTCAGAAATACCTTCTATATATAGAAAATAGATGATTTTTGGAAATAATATTAAAATAATAATAGTTCCTAATAAATGCATAATTTCATAAATTACATTACACCAGCAATGTTAAAAATATATATCTATCAACATTTCCTGATAACAATGATCAATTAGTAGTTTTTGCGGGAGCCATTTTATTTTTTGCTTTAATGTTCTTATCTGCTATCTTGAATGAATTATGACACATCACTTCGTGTAGATGTTTCTGTGGACAAAAAACGAGCTAAAAGGTATTTTCGATAGAGTCGTGCATGAAGTTCATGTGGGAATGACCTTCATTCGTAGAGTTCGTCTAAAATTGTAGCATTTTTTAGAATCACTCTAGTTGAATTTAATCATGTTTTAATCTCTAAGCGCTGTATATCATAATATTATGATTATTTATTATACTTATTATACTTACTTATTTATTTACATACAGGATGATTTTTATCAAGATTGGATTGAATTTTTTTTCGAAAAAAAAAAAACCACTTGTATATTTCATCTCATCGTGTTGCTTCTGACTCAAAACAATGACGTGAATGAACTTTTAATAACTTAGTATTGACCTACCTATAGGTATTTTTAGCGAATGTGTAGGTAAATGCGTTTAGAGTACCCGTATCATGCATGACAATCGTGTCTGCAGTGCTATTCTGATAAAGGTAAATTGGGAAATCAGCGGCGGGATTACAGTAGGTATATATTATACACATTCTTACGAGTGAGTTATAGTACCATCAAGTTAGAGAAGTTAGACCGCAGTGTGTGCCTATAGGTTATTCAAACTCTATTAACTTCGCTTGGCCTTGATTTTGTCTTGAGAATAGCAAAACTATCACTTAATATGACTTATGTGTGACTTGCGAGATGAATTATCTTTCCAGAATAGTATAGCAGGCCCCTGTTGCTTGGAGTTATCTCCATAATATAATGAAGTATACCAATAGTGCAATGACTGACCTTGGATATTAAGTAAAGATATGCTATATTCATAAAAATATTTGGCTTTAGCAAATCGCCAAATAATTGGTGAGTAAACAAAAATAAAGTATTTATATTTTGGTAGGTACATATTTTCTTGCAACGAAACCAAAAGCTTATTTCGCTTTATGTTCAATATATTTTATTTGAGAGTTGGAAGCTCTTCTATAGAATAGAGGGAAAGAGGTAGTTATAGTAAACAACCATAATTTTTTTAAAAGAAGACATTTTAACAAGAAACATTGAAATTATCTACATAGTTGTGGTAAAAACTTATTAATAATATTTAACTTATCTTTTTACTTTGTGAGTTGGTAATGCATTACACTGGCACATGTACCTATTTATATTTTATTTATTATTAGCTATTCCTTGTAGTTTCACCTGCGTAAATTTTGGAGTTCCCGCTGAAATTCCGGGACAAAAGTACCCTATGTCCTTCTCTGTACCCCTGACAACGTGTAGTATCCATTGAATACACTTTTTCCGTCACTTTCAACAATTATCATTATATTATAACCAATTTACACAAAACTTTGGCAAATTATACACCTAAACGTTCCTCATGAATCACTCATTCTACTTCTGAAAACGGCATGAATATTCATTCTACTGAACGGATTTTAATGCCGTTTTGAGGTTGATTAATTCTTTTTGAGTTTATCGAGAACAAACAGACAGGCACTAGATACAGGCAGAGGCGGAGGACTTTGTTTTATAATATGTAGTGATTGTTTTAAGAAGATTGTTAATTTTGTTTGCATTGATTAACAGTGTTTACGTTAGTATGTAGGTTCCTTCCGCGGTTTCAACCACAATACTTTATTTTGAATTTAGCAAAATCCTGAGATATATGGGTACTCGTACGTTTTGTTTATTTGAAACGAAAAATCTAAATACCGACTTTAAAAAGGTTGGTATCCTGGTACCCCAATCACTCTCACTGTTTTAGGGGTAGAATTTCTAAAAATCCTTTATCAATGCTCTATGCACACTATAAAGGGAAGCCTTGTGCAATATTTGAAGTTTCTAGACACATGCGGCTTGAACTGTGGTATGCGTTGATGAATCAATTAGTTAGAACATTTGTACTTAATGGTAATTAGGTAGGTACTGTATTCCGGTGCTTACGGTATGAAGTTTTATTATGGTACCTCGATAGGGTTGAAAAGTTATTTTGAATAACATTTCTTTAAATAACAACATATTTTGTTACAAGACCCATTAAAAAGTTTAACAAAAACTGTTTAAATAAAAAAATAAAGAAATTTATTTTATTACTGGTTGAATACATTTTATGCGAAATTTTATAAGAAGAAAAAGAAATACATACTTTTAATTCGAAAGAAAGGGATTCTGTATTTTTTTTATAAAGTAATACTAAGCTAGTTACTTGGTAAACAGCAAGTACCTACTGTCCATTAAATTTAATAGCTTTAGAAAAATAAAGGAGCAAGTATCGCTTTTATTAAAGTACAGTTACCTTTCTACGATCAGAACGACTTTTGAATTCAAACCAACCGTAGCTAAGATACTTCGACCGGTTCGGATTAAAATTTTAATTGACTACAACAACAAAGCGTGGCATCGAATGGGTCCGGTTTGTGTGGACACTGGTCAAACTCACAGACGGGCTTAAGCAAATAGGGACCCAAAATGAAATAAGAAAAAACAGAACTCGCAGGATTCAGATATTAACTACCGTTACCACACAGGGTCAGACAGAGAGGGAGCCGAAACTTAGATAATATTAATTATAATAAGTAAAAAAAATAGATACCTATGAATCAGGTAAAAATGAGATCCCAATTAATTTTGTGTCATAGTTACTGTGAATGAAAATCAACTTTGAAAAATACCTAAATGATAAAAAGGTAAAAGATAACAGTAGTGAGATGCAAATTATTTATTATTAAATCTCTACTCTGGCAAATATTTTCTTGTTTTCAACTTTAACTTTTTCTTTTAACATTCACTTTGTAAAACATTTGGTAAAAAGAAGAAACTTGACTTTTTACATTTAGCTAGATATGCTTTTATATCTAATGGTGGTCTTGACTGAAAATCAGCGTCGTGAGTGTCCCCACACTCACGACATAATGCAGAGTCAAGGTTTATTTTGAGAAGGGAGACATATCACACAAATGTCATGTTTAAATTGTTATTGTTATAATTTTTGTCTGTGTTGTTCTGTGTATCTATTCGTTTGTGTTGTATTCTGTGTCTTTTTTGCTTCAATAAAACCGTTCTTGCTTTCTAATAAATATTAGATATAAAAAGTAGCCTATAGCACAGCCTATAGCACGTGCCTAAACATAAAATACAATAAAAATTTATATATTTTTTACAACGGGAATTGTAAAAAAATTATTATCAATGTTTTTATTAAAAAAAAAAAAACACGCGTAAAATTAAAACCGTAATTGGTATTAAATTCATTTCATTTCATTCATTCAGCAGTTCGTAGTTCGAATTTAGGTACATACTTACCAATATTTCCAAAATCTTGTTTCAGATAAAAAACCAATAGACTTAACGGTGGCGGCAAGTGTACGTGGGATGAAGTGAGTGCAATGCACTAGTGCTGTGACGAGTCAGGGTCAAGATGCATACGATGGACACGATGAGTTACAGCCACAAAAAATATCGGCCGCCTATATCACCCAGCTTCTATCAACATGACCTCTACTCCAGGCACACTACACTACGCCCACAGGTATTTACTTATTCAATATAAGATGAGTAGAATATTGTATTATATCGACGTTGCCCCAAATGAAATGTCACGCAGTTTTCGTTGAAATCTATAAACATTTATAATTTGAACAACACAAACCAGGACTTTTCTGATATTTTATTTTATATTAGCTGTGCCCCGCGGTTTCACCCGCGTTAATTTCAGAGTTCCTGTGGGAATTCCGGGATAAAAAGTACCCTATGTGTTAATCTGATGTATAAGTTATATTATTGTAAAGTTTCATTTAAATCCATCAAGTAGTTTTTGCGTGAAAGAGTAACAAACATACATACATCCATCTATCCATCCATCTATCCATACAAAGTTTCGCGTTTATAATATAAGTAGGATTGTCTTCATAAAAGCAAAAAGAATTGAAAACTCCAACGCCACATTTTAAGCAAACAAATTCTGGGTATAACATTTAAAAAGTTTATTAAACGTAAAGTACATTTTTTTTTTCAAAAAAATTTATTTTATTCAATAGTTAGATATATTCATAACAAAAACTATACGTGTCTATTTATGTAATTTATCGAACTATATAGCGTGAGATATCTATTAATTTCCGAATAAAAAACTTATATTTATTGTACATATACCTACTATAGCTGTCCCCAGCAGGTTTAATCCGTGATACTGATAATTTCGGAGTTTGCGCAGGCATTCTAGGATACGCTATATCTACGTATAAACCTTCCTCTTGAATCACTCTATCTATTGGTGAAAACCACATGAAAATCCGTTCAGTAGTTTTTGAGTTTATCGTGAACAGACAGACAGACAGACGCGACGGAGGACTTTGTTTAATAAATTGAAAGATTTTCTTATAGAAAATATTTAATAGGCTGAAGTAATTTTATTCAATCAACGTCGATTCCAAAAGTAATAAAACTAATCAAACCACTCAAGTTTCAAACGTCACGGAATGCAGTTATATCGTTGAAATAATTCGAAATAATATCATTGAATTTGGAATAATTGGATCGGCAGCGTAGCTGCATGAAGGCGAAGTTTAGGGCCGGTAGGTCGATCCCGTTAGCGATTGCCACCGAACGGTATTCATCAAATCGGTTTATTTTGATTAAAAAAAATCCGTTTGAATGTACATTTCAATGTTATCAAATAACTATCAGCTAAAAACTGAAGCGATTGTGGCTACAAGACACAAAAATAAATGAAGGAAGCTTATGTATATCAATTGTCACGAAAAACTTACTTGTGCAAAGCAACAGAGAATTTGCAACTTGCAATACACAAGGACGATACACATCCTACCTATTGAGGAAACAGAAACAATCTTGCATACATGCCTCCTTAGTTTTTTTTACCTACTGAAGTCGGAAGAGATTACTAGAATTACAAATAATGAACATTTGTCACTGATGTTGTCAAACCTAGTGTTATTAATGTACGAGTAGTGTTATTAATTTAATAAAACGTAGTGGTTATGTTCTCTTTGTTTACGACTTCGAATTTGAATCAAACCCAAAAGTATCCCATTACGATTGAATTTAAAACTATAAGTAATTTTGCGTTAAAAATATTAACAAATAGACACTAAATTATATTTTCATCAAACTGCCTTTGGAAAAAACTAAAAAGTTTTATTTATTAGGCACTTATTGTTAATTTTATTTTAGTAGTAAGGAAAGATTTAAGATACGTTTGTACTCTATAATTTTTAATGCTAAATAGTGTATTAAATAAAATTGGTATATATCTTTAGAAATGGCACGGTGTCGTTCACCGGTGGATCGCGGATCAACCACCGTTAGTCGATTGGTTACACTGACATTCTTTGTACTCTAATTTTAAAATAATACTTTTCATTCAAATTTATGATACTCCATTAGCATAGGCTGCAAAAGATGTCCTATTAAAAAATCTCTTAAATATAATAATATACGAGTATTATTTTCTTAGGATCGTCAGAGTCATGCCTGTACAAAACTTGAAAACCGTATCTATTTCCTACGTATTTGTTTAGATACTTACCTAATTTTTATAAAATCTATATATATATATAAAAGAAAGTCGTGTTAGTTACACTATTTATAACTCAAGAACGGCTGAACCGATTTGGCTGAAAATTGGTGGGGAGGTAGCTTAGAATCAGGAAACGGACATAGCATACTTTTTATCCCGGAATTCCTGCAGGAACTCTGAATGAAATCTCATGAAATTTTGCGTACACATTGTCAGGGGTACAGAGAAGGACATAGGGTAGGTACTTTGCATTCCGGAATTCCTGCGGGATCTCCGAAATTTCCGCGGGTGAAACCGCGGGGAACAGCTAGTTATAAATAATAAAGACTTTTATCGACATAAATTTCAAAGCTACAGACAACGTGTTAATGAATTGACCAAAAACCTGATACACCCCATTTAAGAAAATAAACAATAATATGATTAAAATATAAATTATGTTGAATTATTCAACATTAGTTTGGAGGTGACCTATCTACGAAATTTCAAGCGCTACGCCCGCGCCTACGTGTCAATGACCGATTAGATTTTTTCGCTACGGGCATCATACGCGCCAAATATTGTATTATAAATAATTTAGACATGGGCTGGTAAACATTAAAAAATATTACCTATATTAAAACATGGTGCGATCTATTCGGAAGTCGATTCTTCTTGTAGTAGTTATACATAGTTAGTTAGTGTGAACTTTATATTCCAACAAAACTCACAAGTGTTGATATTTTGGATAACATTTTTCCATGTTTCCCTTATATTCCACTTAATCTATATAACTACTTACAAAATACGTCAAACGAATGAGACAGATGTAGGTACATATTATACATACAGACATACATATTAAAGAGTTACATATCTGCGATCATTGCTAAGAATCCGATGAGACTTCCTCAGGTATATATTATAACAGTTACGTTGAATACCGCAAGATATCAATTAAAAGTACCTGTACGTAAATAAACGGCACTTTTTCGAGCAAAATAATTTAGCATCATCATGATGTAAGTAAGGTTCGAGGCACACGAGCGCATCCAAACGGCGCGTGCGCTGTTGCGGCGCGCGTGGAACAGCGCTGCGCAGAAAAACTGAGGAAACACTGTCGATGCTCTTATGTTTGAGTGATGCTGCTAATTAATCATGATTAATCGTCTTCCGCGTAATCGCATAATTACCCTCCATAGATATGCAGTGCGGCAAACTATCGGTTTTTTATTTATTAAGATATGGGCATATTCATACATTCGCCTGGCCGTGAAGACACGCGCCGCTAAGAATGGTGTTCCGTAATTACATCGTATTATGTATCATTTATTAATTAATTATTAACTCACGACCTGAGATTTTAATGATTCCATACTTATGATAGATACAGAAAAACATCAATGTTAATCACATAAATGCAGGGATCGAACCCGTGACACCTGGCGTTATCATCTTGCAAAATGAGAATGTATCTAGAGTTAATTATTATCAACAAATCTCGGAAGAAAATATTTTGTACACATTAGTTGAGTCAAGAATCGGCCGAGGTCAGGTGTCATACAACGGTTTCTTGACAAATTCTAAAACGGGATCCCTGTGTCAACGAACTACCTAACACAAAACTTTTCCCGCTTTGAGAAAATAAAAGCGTTATGACGAATATAATACAACCACAAAATTTTGGGAAGCAAAAGCTTACTCAACCGGTTATATCTCACATTTACCTACGGTTTTGATGTTTTTGGCGGTATTTTACTTGTTTATTACTTTCACGGGTGCATTAATTTGTTTTATGTCTTGTGAGTTAAGGCAGTTAGGGTCAAAGATCTCTGAGAGAGCAATTCATATTTTTCATATATGGACAATATGGACAGTTTTTCCCTCAGGACGCTGTGGGTTTATTGCGAGATGATTTTTCGCAAATAATTGTGAAATATTTGAATTGTATTGCTTTCAACCAAAGCCTTTATGAGCATCTTTCATGTACCTACCTTTGAAACTTTTTGCACAGATTGAGTTTAACATTATACATTCAATTTCTTTGTTATTCTACTTAGTTCACCCGCGAAAAGAAAGTGCAAAATTTCATGATGATCGGTTTAGCCGTTAAGGCGTGAAAGCGGAACAAACAAACAAACTCACTTTCGCATTTATAATATTAGTAAGGACTTTTTATTTAGTAGCTATTTATGTTGATCATTGTAAATGTTGTCTTCTAAAACCTGCATGCCTTCTGGTGTTGCAGATGTCCATGGGCGGCGGTAATCACTTACCATCAGGTGTACCACTTGCCCGTTTGCCCCCTATGACATAAAAAAGTGCCTACTTAAAATATTTTGATATTTGAATAAAAAACTTTCGTACACAAAATTTTCGCACCACAGGTAACTGTAAATTCATGTCGAGATAGACACAATTGGAAATATAATTTTGTTCGACACAGGAAGGAAATTTTTACTAACAAAACTTCTCAGGAAATCTTATCATTAAGAGGATATATACCTAAGAAAAATGGTTCTTTAAAGTACCAGAAACATCGCGTTCAAGTCCCGCGTAATTTACATAATACACTCAGCGGCACGGAATATGGCCCAAACATAAATAAGCCGATAACAGGCGTTTCTGGTATCGCGTATGATTAGTTCAAGTAGCAGCTTGTCAGGACGTTCGTTTTTGTTTGTTTATGAGTGTAAGCACTTTAAAAAGTGCATTTCTTTCGTTTCTTTGACACTTTACGTTAGTTCGTTGCTGGAACGCACAAATCACGGGTGAGTTAAAATTCGATATTTAAATGGCTATGCATCTAATCTTCAATGTTTTGTTTTTAAATTAATTTGTAGTCATTTGTGCTTCCAGAATCGAATCACAATGCCCCTAATTTTCAGCTCAAGTTGCTCAAGCTGTGTTGCTTCGGAGTCAAGGGCGAACACATTGAGAGATTACTGTAAATTTAAATGTACCGCGTTCAACGCTCAGATACGCCTTAATACGGCACGATCGGACCGGCTTCTACACGAGGAGACCAGATATTGGCAGAATTAGGGGCACATAGGCGCCTGATGACCGATTGATTGCTCTCGAAATTTTGAGAAATCAGTTCCTCACTACGGTCGAAATTTGACAGCGCCTACAATCGACAAGAGGGATCAACGTTAGTGAGCGAACGATAAGAAGGAGAATGAAGGAACGGAACCTGCGTGCTCGAAGACCACCTCGAGGTCCAGAATTGCTCCGGCACCATCTCGTAGCTCGACTTTGATTTGCTCGTGAGCATGCAAATTGAACTCACGGCCACTGGAGTAAAGTTTTGTGAACTGATGAGTGCAGAGTGGCCTTAAGAGCTCCAGATGGTCGCAAAAGTGTGTGTAGAAGGTGAAAAGAGAGATTTCTGCCAGGCACCACCAGGCAAACGGTCAGCTTTCATAGTGGATCCGTTATGGTTTGGGGAGGTATCACTTCAGACGCACGTACAGAGTTGGTGGTCGTTGAAGGTCGTTCAACGGCTGTGCGGTACGTCGAAGAGATCCTTCAGGACCATGTTCTACCATACGTCGAGTTCATTGGTAGTGAAAAATTCAATTTATTGTAAGATAACGCCTGACCTCACACAGCACGTTACGTCGATGATTATCTTTCAAGTGTGAGAATTTCTAAATTGGAATGGCCAGCACGAAGCCCATACATAAATCCCATGGAACAGGTCTGGGACATGCTTAAAAGATGCATACGAGCAAGTTCCATCCCACCAAAATCTGAAAACAGCCCTGGGGGCCACCTGGGAAGAATTGCCCAAGTGGACATTAAAAACACTATCCACAGCATGCCTGATCGCATGCAGGTGATTATCAGGGCCAGAGGTAGAAATATCCGCTACTAATTTTAAGTACCTTTAGCTTTAATTTGTAAATTTCTTTAAAAAATATTGTTTTAATTATAGAGCTTAATGTCTTTTTTTTATTTAATAAAAATTTAATAAAGTTAACGCATTTTTTTTACTAATTACTTATTCGCATTAAAGATTAGGATAAACATTGAAGCTTTAAAAGAAAAAAAAACCCAAGCTTCAGGTTTAATTTTGACAATAAATCACATAACGCGTTTGGGCAACATTCCGTGCCGCTGAGTGTATAATGTG
The DNA here is from genome assembly GCA_907165275.2 of Zygaena filipendulae. Taxonomy (NCBI): domain Eukaryota; kingdom Metazoa; phylum Arthropoda; class Insecta; order Lepidoptera; family Zygaenidae; genus Zygaena; species Zygaena filipendulae. The sequence goes on from OU015650.1 coordinate 5,827,769, forward strand.
CTCAAAACGCGAAAATCTAAAAACTTTAATACCAGAAACTATGTTAAGAATTAAGATTAAGAGTTTTATTAGACTAGTCGTGCCCCGCGGTTTCACCCGCATTAATTTCAAAGTTCCCGCCGGAATTCCGGGATAAAAAGTATACTATGTGTTAATCTGATGTATAACCTATATTATTGTAAAGTTTCATTTAAATCCATCCAGTAGTTTTAGCGTGAAAGAGTAACAAACATCCATCCATCCATCCATTCTTACAAACTTTCTCGTTTATAATATTAGTAGGATATACATATTATGTATATATCTACTATATGGTGAAATTCTGATATAAGCCGAAACACTTTTAAGATAAGTCTTTTTTTCGCTAGAAAAATAAACATGTTTTGTAACCTCTGTTTATCTCGCAGAACTCATGTAACTTGTAAACATGTATTTACAGAAACTAGAGACTTGATTTACCTAGGTACTACAATAAAAAGAGACCGATATTTAGTAAATAACGACAAAACTAGAAGTCTAATGTTTGCTATCGCGTGTAGAGACACATAATTAATTTTTTATTTCACTGCGTTCGCACTTCAGCATCATATTCTCTGTTTAATATCTAATATCAAGTAGATAGATCTGTGTGTTGTGAAGTGGATTATTATTATTATTATTATAATATAAGCATGCTCTATCACTGTCTTTCCACCATAATAAATAATTTTTAGACATAGCCCTCTATTTTTAGTAGGTACAATGATTTTTTCATGTATAGGCGTGAATGGAAAACTCGAAAACTACGAAGAATAGAGAAAATAGTCAACGGAGACAACGGAGAGAGGTTGCTTTTGATAAAAACTATACTTTTAAATCAAATCTTTCAAACAAGAGCATAAAAATGTGATAGGGTACGAATAATGCATCGAGGTAGGTGCTTGTGTAATGAGTTACTTATTACGTAGAGAAGTTTACCTTGCACTTGACCACTCGGGCCGGTCGCTGAGCTTGAGAGTGTAACTCGATCGACGAGTAAGCGTCTTCAGTGCAACAGCCGATGTCGACCGGCGACCCTGGCACGGTGCCAACGACGCCAACCTAGATGCTGCTTTGAATAGATGTTTAATGACTAAAATAATTTCCAGTTTCACGCGGATTCACCATCACGATTTGTTTTTCTTAGTTTGAGGGTTTTAATTTTTTCAAAATCAACAGTGGCTATAAAAATCACTATTCCAAACATAAATTCCAAATCAATTATTATAAGTAATTCATTACAACGTAAAAATGTACGTCGAAGAATCTCTCCCCATAGTCCCACTTCAAAGGAAAAACTAACATACCTACTCATAGCTGATAGTCGAAATTTGTTTTTAAAATTATAATATAGAAAAAAAAATATACATACAATCGAACATAGAACCTCCTCCTTTTTGGAAGTCGGTTAAAAATATTAATTACCTATACAGTACAGTATCGAACATAGAACCTCCTCCTTTTTGGAAGACGGTTATAGTAGATTATACACCAAGGGGATAAAGCACTGTTTTATGTCACGGGCGCTACATTGAATCCTGAACATAACGAAGGACTCCAAATTTAACTCCCGAGCGCAGCGAGGGTGTTATAAGTTAATTCCCGACCAAAGGGAGGGAATTAAGATTGAGTCCTGAGTGCAGTGAGGGATTCAAGCGCCCAAGAAAAAAACAGTTTTATCCCTGTGGTATATACTCTACTTTTCTCACATAATGCGAGACAATAAAAAACCAGGCTTAGTAGATCCTATATAGCCACTTCTTTCAGCTGGCGTGGCCTACTCGATTTGACAAACAAATGAAGTTCGTCTCACTGCGAATCTAGTGGGCCACGGCTTCGGTCTTCGAAAATCGAGTTGGCCGCGCCCGCTGAGAACACATTCTGTTTAGCGAAATGAGACGTTATGGACATAGCAATAAGAATTATGAAAGTGAAAATCACATTATTGACCAGCGGGTTATAATGAAATTCAATAGAACATTATAACCCGGCTAAAGCCAAGAGATATAATGTCTTGCTTTCGGTAAGGTTTACATGACATATAATTCGGCATTGTCGAGCATGTGGTGTGAAAAGAATATTAATACAGTACAGTAGGGGGAGCACGAATTTTTTTGCTCTCGTCCTTTCGATATCGAGAGTTGTTTTTGTGTGAAATATGAACAACGCTGGATACGCTGGCATTGTTCATTTTCCAAACAAAAAAACGCTTTGACATTACGATGATATCGAAAGGACGAGAGCGACAAAATTCGTGCTCCCCTACAGTACAGAACTACCTAACAATAATCTGTCTGATCTGAAAAGCTTTGTTTCAATAATTGTCCTGTACGAGTAGCATAAAGTTATCATCTGTTTCCAAATTATATTCGAAATGAGGTACTTAATAACATTTTATCCTGCAAAGGTGAATAAAAATTGCGCTTTCATTCGCTTTCATTTCACCAATGGTAAGTGACATAAAAGAAACGCAGGTATATCACGAGTATATCACGAATTAAAGTCGTTAGGAACAATTGTTCATTGTTAACCTTAAACTAGAGACTGATGGGAGGAGAAAGGTCCATCAATGAGTCAGTAAGCCAGTGCCTACTGACCCACTGACTAAGACTTTCCTTGAGCTTGTTGTTCTTATTTAAAATAAATGATTTGTCTCAGCTCTAGCCAAAGTGCCAATTTCTTATACTCTACATACGAGTCGGTACCTACATTACAGAAAATGTAAACACTTTGTACGAAAATTTCACATATAAACAGATATATAGCTGTTATTATTTTATTTGGAATAGGTACCAATATGTAATAGTTTCTTTTGTCAAAAATGGTATAGGTGATTAAGCCACATATCATAATAACAAATACAATATACAACGTGTTAATGAATTAACTGAAAACTAGAAAATAGTTTGCTCAGAATCAACTAGCGAGTCGATCGTACTAATATAGAATAATAGATTTTAATAAAGGTTATATTTTTTTTTACTAGCCCATGGCTAAATTATTTATAATACAATATTTGGCGCGTACGCCGCCCGCAGTAAAAAAATTCAAACCGGTAGGCACGGGCGTAGCGCTTGGAATTTCGTAGAAAGGTCACCTCCAAACTAATGTTGAATAACTTTTAAAGTATAAATTTTTTGGACATAAAATATATTTTAATCATATTATTGTTTATTTTTTAAATGAGGTGAATCAGGTTTTCAGTTAATTCATTAACACGTTGTATAGGTTTAGATACCTAATAACTTATATACTGTAATTAGTTTTTTTGTAGTAGTTACAGTATATTTAGCACATACAGATACAGCATACTTATATTACAATTATTACTAGATGTCACAATATACATAATTTAGTTATGGATAAATTCAATATACATAGTTCTATGATTATTATCAGACATTAATTATTTGCGATTTTTACCGCGAAACTGGACAAACAATATTTATCTAAACATTTAGCAAATATGTGATATCTCAGGTAGTCTTTAATAGAACACCAAGCATGTAGAGCTTTTGCTATGGTATTTATAAATAGCAGGCAGCCAGCTTCCACACGACAGGTTGTCAGGCAGAAACTAGGGGCACCGAACTCAAAGTACGACTATAAAACATACAGCCAAGAAAACTTTATATTCAATAGACCGGTATAGCCTCTACGTGTTTTTAACAGAATTATAAACAAACTTACAAAATATAATTCAAATGTTAAATAATGTCAAAATGCTGGAACTGTTTGTAAGTTTAATCAGTCAATAAGATTTATTTGGTTAAGTTACATTTTTTTATACCAACTAGGTACGGACAATCCCTATAATTCACCAAGATTCTCGTATGAATCCGTAGGCCGGAAGGTTCGAATCTTTGCTTCTTTCTTTATTATAATAATAATGACTTACTAGAGTGTGAATATTTTTTTTCATGGTCTACTTAGAATCCTTACAGGAGGTCAAACTCGAGCCACTTTGTAAAATAACATATCTTCTAAAATATTTAATTTGAAAAATTGGGCTACTATTTTAGATCTATGATTATTTTATCCAAAAGTGTCAAATACAACCTGGTTTAGCGGTTTTTTTAAATTTATACATTAATTACCACTGCAGATTTATCATCAAAAATTTATATTTACCCTATTTTTATATAATCTCGTACAGTTTTATTTTAAATTCGTTAAGTATTACTTCCTGTGCATAATTGATGAATGTTCCCCGAAATTTGAATTACGTAATTCATCATTTAATATTTATTTAACTAAAATGTTTAAGGTTTTTGACCCCATCGAGGTCGTTGATCGCGAATGTTACATATCCTGTTGAATATTTTGTAACACTAAATCTTTCGAATCCATTAATTAATCTTTTTTTTTGTTTCAATGAAGTAGGTATATTTGTGATCTGAAATAATAATTCTATAAAATATTCCTAACAAAAGATAATAAAATGAATAATGATTTCAAAATTATTTTAATGATTAGATGCTTTGAATTATAGTGAATCATTGCTATTGTTGAAACTATCAGGATCTCACAATGGATCTGATCAATGAAGGCCTTAAGTAATCCTGCTGGGTGTGAAGGGACGCAGCTGACCAAGATTATTTATGTTTGAAACAATCAGTGAGCAAACACATTAAGTAAATGGAAGGCGGATGTAAAAATCTTCCATACATTCACAACGTTACACGTGCAGCATGATTGACATTTTGGTTTGTTGATAGAATTGTTGCTTTTTTTTCTAAGATATGATTAGATTATTAACATACGATTACGTTAAAAAGTAGCATTATTACTTACAACGTAATAAAAATAAACCCAAACCAACATTTATTGGCTTAGGTTCGTATTAGTCTGGATTGTAGAACGTCTGCGTGAGCCGCAAAGGTCATAATGTGTAAATACACGCAACGTCTTGGTTGACAGTAGTTGTTAACAATCGAATTAAGAATTCAGTTTTTGTAATTTTCTCAGCTCTTCCGTCTATCATTAATATTTGGTCTTTTTTGTATCCTGTAGCTCGAGAAAAGTACCTACTAGGATATTTTCAGTCATGTTATGTCATTATGCTCCTATCCGTAGGAGTAGGTAAGTACTGAAAATAGGTAAACATATATAATATACACTTAAAGTAAACTTTTTGACTATAGGCGTGGATGGCGAAATCCGGAACTACGAATAGGTAATAGCGAAAAGCCTTCTAAGGAGTCGCGGGGGGATGTAAAGAAAAGGTTTAATACATTGTTTATAAAAAAAAAACAAATAGTACTTATTATACAAATTTAATCATACCTACCTACTAATTCATTGCACCTTATATTGAATTTATCAATTTGTAGAACGACATAAGTAATTACTCAAAAATTCTTTTCACACTGACAATAACGGTACTTGACGCGTTAATTTTTCGTTAAGTTCCAATTTGAGTCTTGCAATAAAGAACTAAAATGATGGATGGCAAGACTCGGCAAGAGTGCATGATTGGAACCTTTTGTATAGTAACGTCAACGCACATTGTGGGTATATGATTAAAATTCTGATTATAGCTCCCGTTAGATACGCACCTTATCCAGTCTGAACAAATGAAGGTGGAAAAGTGTTATGAATTCGATAATCTTCAGAAATCTTACACAGTTATTAACATTTTTACCACTCTTTTATGCTATTAGGCATAAAGATTTGATACTTTCATAGCATACGTTTTACTTACAAGACTTACGGCCGCACTCAGAGTCGACTTTAATGATTACTTAGTAAACTTGTCTGATTGCGGCAGTTTTGTTTTAAAAATCTATACTTAACTAAGTAATCATTAAAGTCGACTCTGAGTGCGGCCGTTAATGTATCTTCATATTTTTTTGATTAGGCACGTAAAAAAATGAAAAAATACGTGTCATATATTTTTTATTTTCATATCCCGGAAACAAGCCTATTGAAATAAGAAATATTAAAATAAAAATGAAACTCTTCAGCCGGTAGAGAGGAATTTAATATCCTTAAAAATAAGACACCCATCGGGGTCACTGTGTCGAGTCAACGACACTAACGTTGAGGACGTTTTGCATGTACAATTCAGTAGGTGACTACGCGACTAAAGAATTCACCAGTGGAAATAAATTTATTACTAACTAGCCGATGCCTGCGGTTTCACCCGCGTGAATTTCGGAGATCCCGCGAGAATTCTCTTTATATCAGGAACTTTCGCCGGCTAACGCAGAACACCCCTCCGAAGTTACCTCATGATCGAATATATTGTTTATATAGAAACGCAAAAGGAAAAACATACAAAAATTCATTTTTATTTAACAACTAGCTGCGCCCCGCGGTTTCACCCGCGGTAATTTTAAAGTTCCCGGTAATTTTGAAGTTCCCGCGGGAATCCCGGGATAAAAAGTACCCTATATCCTTCTCTGTACTCCTGACAACGTGCATGCCAAATTTCATCCAAATCCGTTCAGCCGTTCATCTAAACACCCAAACATATAAACATCCAAACATCCACACTTTCACATTTATAATATTAGTAGGATAACTCCATTATGTAAAATACCTATAGGGTAAGTATAGCTGTGCCCTTAGTGCACACCAAGACGCAGTGCCGGCTCTAGCGTTTGATCAGGGTCTAGAGCGAGATTGTCTATCATCCCTTTAATTGGCGCCTTTTTGTTAAACATTGATTGGACGATTTTGCGTGACCAAGTGACTTAACAATTCGTTACTTAGTTTTCTATGCGTTAACGATTGTAAAATGTCAATACGGCTAGGGGCAGGAACGCAATCGTTATCTCACGTGATCACGCAAAACTGGAATTTTGATTGGGCGATTTTACGTGATATGACGATGAGTGTGTTTCTTAGTTTTTTATGCGTCATTATATTATCTGTGTATGCGTTAACGATTATAGAATATCAGCTTGGCTAAGGGGGCAGGGCCAGCACTGCCAAGATGCACGAAAGATACCTATACTCGTAGACATTTATTTTAGTACAGACGTAGCATGATATATGAAGTATGAATGAGGATACTCTTAAAATACAATAAGGTATATTTTTATTTCACTCTTGGATAGGTAATCATATTAGATATCATAATCCCGTAGGTACCTACCTCTTTATCATTCATCACCAGTCTCGAACATGATTATGTATTATAATATTTACTGCTAGACCTAGGCCTCCCCTGGGACAAGTATCTATAGTTAACTACTAAACTAAGTATTAGCAAAAAGGTACACCTTTTTTAAAAACAAAAGTTTAAACACACTTAAATATAATTTTCTAGTAATATAATTTTGTAGTAGAATAATTTTCCTGTTGCATAGATATAAAATTCCGTTTTAGGCGAGTCCAAATGGCTCTCTAAAGATTGGACGACGTTTGACCCAGACCTTGACCTACATTCTCCTGGTCCTTTCGTTTCGTCTCTAGAGCTTAATTTCTTTTTGATGCGTGGGCGTGGGTGAGTAGGCCACGGTTTAGAGAAAGTATAGACTCGAGATAAATTATTCTCTATAAGGAATTTATGATGTGACGTGGATACTTCAGAGTTAAAATAAACATTTTAACTCTGAAGTATCCACTCTGAAGTATTAAACTATTCAGCTTTAATTTAATAAAATCTTCTTTGATCAAAATACCGCTAAAAGTCACATCATAAAAATTACTTAGTTTAAAAAGAATTTTTAATTTAAAAAGAACTTTTTAAAAATTATATTTAAAAATAAAAATTTCCTCTACGCTAGTGGAATCCCGGGAATTATAGTAGCCATCATCAGATATCTTTTTTTTTAATGTCATAAGGGGTAAACGGGCAAGTGGTACACCTGATGGTAAGTGATTACCGCCGCCCATAGACATCTGGAACACCAGAAGGAATGCAGGTGCGTTGCCGACCTGGAATGGGGATCTATAAAATCTATTATTAGAAATGAATAAATATTATTTACTAAATGTTGTTTGAAAAGTCTTTTATCTTAAATCGTAATCGTATCAATGGGTAACCATAAAGAAACATCTGATGGAAGGTATACATAGGTGTAACAATTTAACCGAGCACCTAACGGTTTGAGACATTTACTTAGATACTTTTACAAGTAAACGCACATTTGAATCGTCACAGTATCAATGGCACGCACGTTGCATAAGTTGCCGTTAACATGCCAACGGTTCTTTAGCTGTACCGATTGGAGTCATAGGAACATCGAACCCTTACCGCCGCACTCAGAGTCGACTTTAATGATTACTTAGTTAAGTATAGATTTTTAAAACAAAACTGCCGCAATCAGACAAGTTTAATATATTAATGTTAATTGGCATTTAACTAATTAAGTTACATCTCGTTAAATGTCGAAAGTCGACTGTGAGTGCGGCCGTTAGTTTTCACTATTTATCTACAATAATATTTTATAGAGGTAAGTAAACTTTGTGGTTTTGTAATATTGGTTGATGTTATAAGTTATAAGTAAAATAACATTGACGAATTAGAGTAAGTAGGTACTAGGTACCCAAAGAGAGTTCCGAAATTCACGCGGGTAAAATCGCACAGGGCAATAACTATTGGAAATATGTATAAAAATTTTAGTATATTATCAAGTTTTACTCTATCAATCTCTATCTCTTAATAATATTATCTATATAGCTAACTAGCTGTTCCTCGCGGTTTCAGTCGCAGTAATTTTTGAGTTCCCGCGGGAATTCCAAATTACAATATAGCTTATGTGTTATTCTGATGTATAAGCTATATTATTGTAAAGTTTCATTAAAATCCATTCAGTAGTTTACGCGTACGAGTAACAAACATCCATACATTCAAACTTTCGCGTTTATAATATTAGTAAGGATATCTATTAAAAATTGCAACGTCACTTTAGGCATGGGAGGGGGGGGAGAACTTGGGGGTGAACTAGCACACACTTACACACTTTGTTTCTTCCAAACTGTTAGACTGGCTGAGATAACCTTACTGTTTGTGGATATAAATATTCCCAAGCTATTAGACTGACTAGTTGAACAACTGAGGGCAATGTCATTGATAGCATGCTTGCTATAGATCTACAACCTTACAACCTTGGCCTTATTAAAAAACGTAAAAACAGTTAAAATAGTAACGCAATGTTCCCTCGTACAACACAGCGTGACGTTAGCGGGTCCCGTTATCCGACACACTGCGTCGTCTCAGCTGATAGTGACGTGTAGTTCTGTCTCCATTGTGCGCTTTCTAAAAGTTTTTTTAATAATATCAATAATATCATTTTGCTCGATACCTAATAATACCTTAATAATATCAATATCTAATCACGGCAGCAATACTTTAACTACGATGTTCCATTTTCGTTTAAAAATGTTTGATTTTCTTTTTGCTAACTTATTTATGAAATCTAATTAACCTTTTTAATGACAGGAAATCATCCTAAAAATATCATAAAAATATTATAAACGCGAAAGTTTGTAAGTATGTATGGATGGATCTTTCACGCAAAAACTACTGGATGGATGGATTTAAATGAAACTTTACAATAATATAGCTTATACATCAGATTAACACATAGGGTACTTTTTATCCCGGAATTCCCGCGGGAACTCTGAAATTAACTCGGGTGAAACCGCGGGACACAACTAGTTATTTTATCTGGGGACCTACAAGTATTTCAAAATCTTGCTTGTTAATTTATAAATTTTTTAACAATCCTATACGCAAAACTTTATCTACGTACTGCAGCGGGCAGCCTACGTATACCTACTCAAAACCAGGTAATTAATCTACGTAAGAATAAAAAAAACTATAACCGTCCAAAACTTGTGATTGAATAACATTGATGTAAATGTTACGATATCAGTGTTGAATAAGTGAAATACCTTGATTGTTTTGTTTTGTAGGTAAAGAATAAAAGACAGGTTACTTCTATCGCATTTGTATCGATGTTGTTGTAGTGGAATGTCGCGGTCGAGTCATTAAGCAATCATCAACAGTTGCTCTAGATAGAGCATTAGGTATTACCGATCACCCGACGATCCAATTCGTAGCGGGTGCTAGCATCGCATTCTTTACTTATTCTAGACTTACATTCCTTTAAACCTACTATTAGAATTATTTTCTTGTCGTTAGGTGGTTGGGAACGTCAGGAGTTTACACTCAATCATGAAGGTTTTGTTTTATAATTTTAACGCCCGCCCCAAGTACCATTTTTCAACCAACAGCCATCCAAGGGTTCATTTTAATGCAAAGTTAGTTCGCCCATGGTACATTTTTAGGATTCCGTAGCCAAATGGCAAAAAACGGAACCCTTATAGATTCGTCATGTCTGTCTGTCTGTCTGTCTGTCCGTCCGTATGTCACAGCCACTTTTTTCTGAAACTGTAAGACCTATACTGTTGAAACTTGATAAGTAGATGTATTCTGTGAACCGCATTAAGATTTTCACACAAAAATAGAAAAAAAAACATAAATTTTGGGGGTCCAGATACTTAGAAATGAAACTCAAAAAAATTTTTTTCATCGTGAGGTATCTATGGATAGGTCTTCAAAAATGATATTGAGGTTTCTAGTATCATTTTTTTCTAAACAGAATAGTTTGCGCGAAAGACACTTCCAAATTGCTAAAATGTGTATCCCCCCCTGTAACTTCTAAAATAAGAGAGTGATAAAACAAAAAAAAATATATGATGTACACTACCATGCAAACTTCCACCGAAAATTGGTTTGAACGAGATCTAGTAAGTAGTTTTTTTTAATACGTCATAAATCGTAAACCGCAAAACAAATACACTATTATTAAAATTTCGATCAAAGTTACAACGAACTACAAGAACTTTTATATTATTTATTACTTGCTGCTACGGAACCCTTCATGGGCGAGTCCGACTCGCACTTGGCCGCTTTTTTATTCGTTAGTTTTTGTTACCACGACATTTTGTCGCTAGTGTATTGAGGAGAGAACAATTATTATGATTTGTTGGGACTTGCGACTTCATTGTGGCCTCTACAACTTGCAAGGTTGTTTATGAATCATGTTAATGGTTCACATAGACTAGAATTTGATCGTGTTTTGTTGTTGTCCCTTAAAAAAAATAAGAGAAGAAGTTTAATATAATTTTTTTCTGAATAATATTCGCCGCGCCTGCGGCACTGGTTGTCGATTACCAGTGTCAAGCTCAAGCATTAATTTATGGATATTAATCATTATAATACCATAGTACAAAGACTGATGTCATTAAATTATATGTAGCACATAAATAATAAAAAATAAAATGATGTTGATTAAATTTTAAGTAGATCATAGCGTGAGAAACAAATTCTTAAAAAACGAAGAATGAAACGTTAATAAATACAGCAGCAGTATTACAAATATTATAGTTACCTATGACTTATAATATACGTAATTATACTTACAGTGTATAAATTTGAAGGTTTTTCATAAAAAAAATCTTCCTGAAAAAGATACAATAGTTACAGATAATGAGGCTTATTAAGCATAATCTACTGAAGAAGGTTGTTTGTGTTAGCATTTGCCTACTAACGAATTACAACCGTCTGACAATTTTCATTTCTGAAGAGACGTGAATATAATGCCTCGCTGCCACGGACGATGTTTATTGAGCCATCAAGCACAAAACAAGGAAAATAAAGTAAACGAGGACAAGATAAGTCGACTTGCACTTTTGTGACTCTTATTATACGTAGGTACCTGTATCTGCACACAAATTAGGATTTTATTCATAATCTTAAACACATGACTAACACATAACATTTATAATCGAGTATTGTATTTATTTTAATAGCGGCAAGTAATAAAACGCAACTAATTATAATTCTACGATTATATCACGATAGCTTACGTACGTAGATGCGGTAAATATTTCAATTTCAATGTTGCTGCCATCAAAAAATATCCCCGTGATAGAGCTATCATAGGTGCGTTCATCCGTGACCCGTCAGTAGTCAAAGCGTGTGCTGTTAAGAACCTTGGTCATCAATTATGCAAACACTGGTTAATTGACTCAAAACACTGTAACAGCACTGTCTGATCACTCGTAACACGGTCACGGCTGCTTTTGTTTAACCCTCTTTAATAAGCTAAAGTCTATTTTTTGCTTGTTTATTAGAGATGGGAAAAAAAAACAAAAATAATATTTTTCATGGACGTGGACAGTTATAAGTTTTATCGAACCGATATCGAATTGGTTGAAACAGAGACGCAGCTGAGATAGACTAAGTGAGTTAATTTTTCAATATAAAAAAAGAGATTCCGAGGGAGTTCTAGAATATTCAGTAAGGTGAGTTGCGAACAACATCTAAGAAAAAGATTTTTCTGTGCAGCTTATTTTCACGACTGAAATAAATAAATGCATTTAAGGCGCAGCGTATGTAGTCAGTGGTGTATATTATACACTGTAGCTCCTAATTATTTTTGTTTTATTTGGGGTGACATTATGGACAAATCTCTGACCAACCCTCAATAAAAAACGTATGTATGTGTACACGTTGTAAGGACGCAAGATGTCCCTCGACGCAAATAAGTATTGTAAATAAATAATCAGTTATGAAACATTAGAAAAATAAACTGGCCTAACACAGTCTATGTAACACTTAAAAGTGTAATCAATCTATTGTACCTTCTGTACATATACATTATTAAGATAAAGAAAGAAAGCACATTAATTGCCTCTGCCTCTCAACTTGCCAAAAAATTTTATAAAAAAAAAAACTTAGAGCTCGTTTAGTTTGATAGGTATGTGAGGAATGACAAAGTACACTTCACGCGCATCATCCCAAGGTAGACCGGTTCAATAACGTGCAAGTGCAAATATTATGCATTAGTAATGTAGAGACTTACTAACAACTTACTAACCTAACTTATAGAGTACGAACACAGACGTTTCCAATCTGGATGGACTGAAGATTACAAAGTTGTAACCCTTTTATAGACATTATATCAACATCAACTCTCGACTCACTACTTTCAATGATATAATCTTATTGAAAGATAGCAAGATAAGGAGAGCCAGTTATTATGTGTACATTTACATTACTTATGTACCAACCTTTGTCCAAAACAGTAGTAAGTAGTAAAAGTAGTAAGTTGGTGGTCTCGCTGGAATAATATAATGTAATAATTGAAATGAATGTTTTTCACCATGCCTACCCGGTAATCAAAAGTTTCCGGGTTCGATTCCCGGTGAGGGTGGACTTTGTGTGATGAACACGGTTCCATTTTCCAGTCTGGGCGTGTTTATATATCTATATGTATATAAATTTATGTAATGATATGTAGTATATACCACGATTGCTTAGTTGCCACGAGTTAGGCTCACGACACAAGCTTAGGTATAATAAAACTAAATTAAAAATCAAAATAAAAACAAAACTAATAAAAAAAATTATAGTTACAATCCTCATTAGCGAGGGAACGACAAAGAAGAAGAAGAAGAAATATTATTTTGCGAGATTTTTTCAAATCGTTTCATAAGATAAACAAAAATGAATAGATTGAAACAGAATTTTCATAATTATTTTAATAGTTTCAACAAAGTAACTACTCACGACAAGGCTACATTTTGCGACGTCGGTAGGTAAGTGAGCGTGAAGTTATCATCACGTAACCGCGGATGGGATGTTTGCTGAATGGCCGACAGTGACCAAAAACATAAACATCTTTGAGCACGCTATGGGGTCGTCACCACAACGTATTGTATCGAGACCATGGTCAAAGCGCTTTCCGCTCACACAATGTTGTCACACAATTACGCATCACTGACGCGTGACCAACGAAAATATTTTATATACTTTATAAAAGTAAATTCTTTCCTTCTAAAAAGTTTCCGATTGAAACTTTCACTTCGTTATGAATGTGGTTTTAACTTTTGAGAATGCCTGCAACGGTTCCATGGTGTAATGGTTAGCACTCTGGACTCTGAATCCAGCGATCCGAGTTCAAATCTCGGTGGGACCTGTATTTTGGCAAACTTTTTGCTTGTAGGTACTCGTACCTTGTAGGAACATTTTATTATATATTTTTTCTAAATTTAGTAAGGTCAAATATTTTAGCTATTCCAATAATGTTTACTAGATTAATAAGTACGTATACTACGTATATAAACAATGAGAGGAAGCGTCAGTAAACTGTTTTCCCCGTGAATCCTGGAAACCAGTTTCTGAGAAGCAGTTAGCAAATTAATGGTCGTAAAATTTACGAGCTTAGCAAAATTTTGGTGAGGTTCAAAGACCTCATTGCGCTCTGGCCGATGGAGAGTGTAATTAGCCGGCAAATGTTAACTGGCTGCAGGTTAATAAAAAAAGCACCCGAACTCTAATAATTAGGTTTTATTAGTAATAATAGCATTTTATTTCTTCAGCCTGCAGGATAATTCTGATATAAACTTGGAAATATTGTCAGCAACATGCTACCTACACTAGTACAGTGTTAAGGGACGAGTCAGTTGACGATATTTGCCAAGCTTATATTATCTGTGCCTAAAGTATAGTGATAAAAATAGAAAATTAAACAGTAAATTAAAAAATAGATAAGTTATGGATTGACACATTGACACCATGAAAAATGAAAAACTTTTTAAAACACTAGCTGTGCCCCGCGGTTTCACCCGCATTAATTTTGGAGTTTCCGTGGGAATTCCGGGATAACAAGTACCCTATGTCCTTTTCTGTACCACTGACAACGTGCATGCCAAATTTTATCCAAATCCGTTCAGCCGTTTTTGCGAAAATGAGTAACAAACATCCAAACATCTAAACATCCAAACATCCACATTTTCACATTTATAATATTAAGTAGGATATATGTACAAATATTATATATAATATTAGTAGGATGACCAGCATTAGACCCTTAGCAATACAACAAAAAAAACCGTATTCAATCTGGTGCAGTGGTTTTTGCGTAGCACGAATACTAACATACAGACAGATAGACAAAAATTCTAAAAACGGTATTTTTGACTTCTATATCACTCAGAGAGTCGCCTAAATTTATTTTTTCTTATTTATCTCCCATGTAAGTATAGACATCGACCTGTTACAATGATAATGATACTGTGATAATGTTGTCGAAACCTTTTCTTTTAATAGAAATGTGAATAATTTCCTGATCGTTACGAAATTCCATGGCGACGTATAATTAATTGCACCGCCGAAACCAACGTTGAAATTGTCTCATCGCGATTCCGATCTTGTTCTCGAAATATGACGAGGAAACGCAGGAGCCAAAAACAACTGGAATTCAAAGCGAAGATGCAAAAGAACGCCGTGATTACTTTGTAACATGTAATTAGTGCCGGCAGACATCGCAGTTTTAATCATATCTACCTATTACTTGGAGATTTCTTGAAAACGATTTGGATTCACGCAAAGCTATTTATCAAAAATATGTGTGGAATCGTTGAATTTTTTTAATAACAACAGTTACAATAATTTTTAAAATAACAACAGAAGTTCTTGAAGAAACTGTCAAGTTTAAAAAGCACGAGCGCGGTCTCTACTCTCTATAGCCGTGGCCCGTGATAAAATAATGAAAGTCTTATTATATGTATTACGCAGTTGACGTTACTACAAGTGACGCAGTTTTCTTAATACATAGGTATGTATTATGGTTTTCCGCCCCATATCCAAAGATTTTTCACATCGAAATATTGCCGAAATCGAAATATTATTGGGTGCCTTTAATCTTTATGTGGGTACTTGTATCGATAAACCGCGGCTATTCCCCGCTCCACCTTATTCACTGCCTTTGTGGTTTAACCAAAAACTTCAAGATTCTTGTCTCGCTGGTTTGGATTTGTGCAATGTTCAGTCAGTCAGTCCACTGTTTCATAGGAAAGAGTACCTACCTACCTAAGTAGTCACTAAGCAAGCAGAAATTGGAAAAAATATAGGTATTGCTGAACATCGCAATGTGTGAGGAAAGTTGTTTCAAAGTAAAATCAAAAATTAAAGTCTCAGGTATTATAGCATTTGGAAATAATTTATATGAATGCTACATTTCTTTTGTCGATTTCAAATGCGTGATAGACAAACATACTGAAACTAGTTTGTAGGTTTCACTTTCATGCTTAGTGACTATAGAACAATCATTGAATTCGTTTCTAATATTTTACGTTCCAACTAACATTATAAAGGTATATTCTATGAAAACGGTTATACCTACAACTTCGAATATCGGTTTCGCTGACATAATGATCAATGTGTGAGGCAATAAACGATGGGAAGTGAATAACCTATTGCATCTAGGTACTGCAGGATAATGTAATACACAATTTTCACAGACAACACCTAGATAAGTATATAAACCTAATTTTTAGGCAGTATAAGTAAGGTCACGGTTAAAGTAGGTACGGTTCGCAAAAATAAAAACATAAGCTACTTGAAACAAATAACAAACACTTATTGTTATTAGGATTAATTATATTTTTATCATTCTCAGCATATCATAGTGGTTTTAAATTTCAATTTATGTTGAAGATTGAAATTTATCTTTTTTTATTTATTTATTTATTTAAGGAAGACCAGCAGCACACTTAAATAATTAATTTAAAGTTAAGACTTAAATAATTGAGAATCAAAGATGCAAAAACGGCTGGATAGATTTCATTGAAACCTGTAGCATTATAGATTAGCTTAAAGCGTTCCGGGACCTGTAGTGCCCTATGTCCTTTCTGTGTTTACAACCGATATGCAAAACTTCATGATGGTTGAGCCGTTGATTCGTGAAAGCGTAACAAACAAACAATCTCACATGCGCATCTATACACATATAAATAAAATTAAAATGTCTGTTTGTAATTCCAAATTAACAGCTTTTCAGTAAATACATAATTATGAAAGTATTTACGGTAGGTACTTACATCAAAAAATCTATTTTAAAATTTCTCTCAGTCTGTCTGTCTGTCTTTTTGTTCCGGCTAATCTCTGAAACGGCTGGACCGATTTTAACGGGACTTTCACTGGCAGATAGCTAATGTTATAAGGAGTAACTTGGGCTACTTTTATTCTAGAAAAAAAAAAACTGCGGGAATTCCGAAACTCACGCGGGTGAAACCGTGGGGCACATCTCTTTATAATTTAGTATAGAGATGTATAGAAACGTTTTTTAGTATAGATTATTTATTTATTCATTGTTGATGGCCCACAGAGTGAATACCGTTTCGCTGGCGGGGGGTATCCCCGTAGCAGCGCGGGCGCGACCGGCCGCAGCGGCGGTCTCTGTTCTGCTGCGCTGGTGGGGGGCGCGCTGCTGGCTGCCATTGCGGTGCTAGCGGTGGCCGCCCTCGCCTTCTACATGGGGGCGCTCAGGCCGGACAATGGGGAGCGTAAGTTTATCAGTAACTACAAAGGTTTAATTTCAACGATGTAATTTATTCTCAAAAAAGATAAAAATCTAAAACATTCACAAAGTCGTCAAATAAGTAATAGATAAATACTCGTTAACATAATATAATAATTATAATAGCCCAGTTGAAAAGCCCCTGATTTTCTAGAAACACTGTGACAATATACCTACCTATTGTTAAAAACGTTAAATGAGTTCACATTTTAAGGTAATAAGTATAATTCTAGTTCGGGTATGCCTATACCTACTTCAATTACATTTACCACATTATTAAATAAGCTAAAGCAGTATGGAAAATACGTATATCATTCGAAACGACACACATACGCTGCATCGACGAGGCCCCAAATCGGGCGTCACATACTGCAGCGCTGCGACGTCCGCTTAGGGGTCTCGACGATACATGTGCCTTTACTGACGGGTTTCTATTGCAGCTATCATGTCGTTTGACGGGACGTTGCGCGTGACCCGCGGCGACGTGTACGGCGGCGCGCCGGGCAGCCCCGCGTGGCGGGAGCGCGCGCGCCGCTACGGGGCGGCGCTGCGGCAGGTGTACGCGGCGCCCTCCCCGCTGCGGCAGGCCTTCGCCGGCGCCCTAGTCACGGGCTTCGGTGACCAGAAACTTGATGTACACTTCCGATTGTATTTGGATCGAAGAAAAATACCAAGGTAGCCTTTTTTTTTCTTCTCATATATTTTTAAGTTAAGAGAGCTGTTTAGGTTTTTTATATGATTAAAATTTTCTTATTTTTTCCAGTTCAGTATCGAATATAGAAGAAACGCTTAAAAACGTTCTAGTTCAAGATCTCCTATCAAAACATCCGGCTTTTGGTCAAATAAAAATAGATACCAATAGTATAGTTATAAAAAGAGATTTGGAGCATACGTACCATTCTGAGTCCTACGTAAAAGAAGCATTAAATGAAAGCATGGCTGTTAACAATCCCAAACTTTTATCACCACAGAATGGCAAAGACAAACCGCTGCAAACTCGTGTTGGTGTTGTGCGTAAAACCACCGTAAGACCTAGTCAATCTTCTAAAAATCATGACCCTGATGAGCCTGAGATAGATACTGAAAACTTGCCTGTAGTACAAGGCAGCTTTCAAATAACTAAAACAGAAGCTGATATTACAGAAAATAAACAACAAAACTCTAGCCCAGCTCGGCACGACGATAAAGTGAATAACAAACCTGTTAACATAACAAAAATAAGCACTACGACTAAACCTACAACAGCTGTTCCAACAAGAAGAATATCCACTACCACACCGAAGTCTCGACCATTTACAATAATGTCAACCCTCAATGTAAAATCAAGGACCGAACCTTCTACTAGGAGAGATGCTGAAAAAAGTACGAGTAAACCTACAGTATCAACGACATTTAGCACAACAATAATGCCCAATACCACAACAAGTACCTTACAGACTACTACTACTAATGTATCCAGAATATTGTTTGATTTACTGACGAATGAGAATCATTATAAAGATCTACCAAAAATAGACACATTGTTTACTGTCCCACATGTGGTCGATAATGAGCCGTGGCGGCCAATAACAAGGCCTTATTTTGATGCAACGAGTGAGCTGCCTTCTGAAGAATTTCCAGTCTCAAGTGACCAAAATGCTGAAGATAGAATAGGAGTCGCAGAAGTTGTGGATGATATTTCTATATTAGAAAGTATGCTTACCCCTATACCACCAATAAAACATAGAGATAAAATAAATCCAAGACCTTTCGGGGTATATAATGGGGATCCCAGCTCACTCGATGAGACTTATACTCCACGTCCCGTATACACTAGTTTTACACTTCCTACCTTTGCGCCCCCCATAAAAAACATGGAAATTTTGGGCTCAAGTTACCCAAAAGCATTTCCTTTGCCAGTAGATAAAATAAGTTCAGTGGTTGAAGTTTTGGATGCTGTAGAATCACATGTTGAGAGTAATGCTGAACTTGAAAAACCTCCTAATGATAAAACAACTTCAGTTATTATTAACGTGATGCAATTTGATCAACAAGAAAACAATACTGAACAAATATCTGTAGATGGTGCTTCAATTTTAAAAAAACACGACTTTACAACATTATCAACGCCCATAACTATTACCAATACTTCTTCAATAACTACAACATTACGTACAACTGCTATGGCAGATAGCACTACTCAAACTAGTACCACACCTTCTAGGCCATTACAGCTCCAAAATAATAGCTTTTTGGATTTAGAAGAAAGACATGGCTATAAAGAAAGTTTAACAAAAGAAAGTTCAACGAGGCGTCCTAATGATAAAGTATCTATAATACCTAACGCGAGTACACCACATCACGTTTGGGAACTGGTAAATACTTCTACAAATGATAATGATACATTCAATAAGAATTCTCCAGATAAATACTTCAATGATACTTTACAAGCAAATATAATTAAAAACGACGTGGTTTTTTCCAGTACGACTCCTAAATTTCAGAGTAAAATTTCAATTCTGCGAAATTTAACAGAAATCATCAAAAAATATACACATATCACATCTGAAAAACCACATCAACAAGAAAAAATATCAGAAGATGAGGAACGTAAACACAATAGTAATAAGATGACAGGATCAGTAGAGGTAGTATCAGAAGAAGAAATAGAAACTACAACACCTAGAATTATTACATTAATGCCTGCCAAATCTAATCTTGGAATGAGCCGTCCTTTGAGACCTCGTCCAACAATCAACAAAAATCAGCAAAATGTAAATTTAAATCAAGAAAGTGATCGAAGTTTAATTGGTAACCTACCACAGATACATAAAGTGATAAGTAATATAGAAAATGATAAAGATCAACTTAGAATGACTTCTTTTGAAAATATAAATCCTCAATCCAATGATGATTATGAAACTGAGGAACCTGACATATTGTTGGTAGAAGATGATCAAACAAACGACGAAAATTTAAAAACATTTCAAACTTATAAAAGGCTTCCTAAAACCACTGATAATTTTAATGAAAGTGAGGAAGATAACATTACTTCAGACACTAATAATGTAAACGTGACAGCTCTTCCTCAAGGCACATACAGAGTTGCTTACCATGTTACCGGAAGTGTTAGTAGCAAACAAGCAAATAAAACTGAAATTCTTCCAGCTTATGAGCTTGCTTTAGAACCAGACTTAGTATTGGAAATACCTGTCAACCAAACAAACACATTGACTATTGATAAATTGAAACAACTAGCAAACCTTGCAACAATATCAGATACAACACTATTTCGACCATCTGGCGGTGTCATATCTACGAAGGCTATTCCTTCTAGCTACGCGCTTAATCAAGCTGGATTTAAAATTTTGACGAAAATATACAACAAAGTTCCTCCTTCTAAATTCAATGATAACAGTTTAGATAAACCTGAAAAGAGTCATAAAGAAAAGGAGAAAAATTTTCAGAAAGAAATAGGGAACACTGGTAATTAATACTCGAAATAAATTTTGACATTGTAATACTAGTATGTTGGTAAAAAAACCTAACGCAAATCAATATAATTTGTAGAAGATTGTAACAATGCGACATCGTTTCGGTGCGTGTCTGGTGCGTGTTTACCCGTGACGTCACGCTGCAATCGGCTTTTGGACTGTCCGGGTGGAGAAGATGAGCATGCCTGCTCCTGTGCCGATTATCTACGGGCAGAGTATTCCCAAGCTAAGATCTGCGATGGAGTTGTGGACTGTTGGGATTACTCGGATGAAAACAAATGTGGTAAGTATGCATAACTTTGAAGCAGCTTCGACTGAAGTTTAACATTAAGAACCAACGCACAATATTATGACGACCCGATTGGCGCAATGGTCAATTAAGAGTCAACGCACACTTGACGACCCGATTGGCGCAATGGTCACCATGCCCGCCCGCTAATCAAAAGGTTCCGGGTTCGATTCCCGGTGGGGATGGACTTTGTGTGATGAACCCAGGGTTCCAATTTTCCAGTCTGGGTGTGTATATATATATCTATAGTATAATATATATGTAATAATATGTGTAGTATATACCACGTTTGCTTGGTTTCCACGACACAAGCTTATAGCTTAGTGTGGGATCAAGTAGATCTGTGTGTTGTGAAGTGGATTATTATTATTATTACTATGCGACACGTGACAGCGATAGCTCGATGACTAGACGCGACGACAGGCTGCGGTCTACAATTTCATATAAATATTTTGCTCAAAGCTCCGCACACTTAGCGTTAGTCGCAGAGTCCCAACGACAAGCTAGGAGAGTCAGAGCGTGCTCGTTCGTTCCCGGTAAAGTTGCAGCGCGCGGCGACAACACGTAGAGCTGTCGCTTGCGTCGACGACAAGTCGTTACGACAAGACGCAATGAAGAGTCCTATAGTATGTCGCTTTCTTTGTTTTGGTAGCTTCTACTGTAAATATCTTGACAGATAAAGGTTTACTTGTATTGCAGAATGGTGTGAAGAAGGTCAATACGTGTGCGCTAACGCTCGTCAGTGTATTGAAAAGGCACGAGTTTGTGACGGTAGCCCAGACTGTCCCCTCGGGGATGATGAGAAGAGCTGCGTGGCTCTTGGAGACGACATTCAAGACAATGAAGTGGTGCCTTATAATGAAGAAGGTTCAAACTTCGGATTTACATTTTTATTGGATGATTTATCAACGTACTACCATGAAATTTTGATTTCGTTCTATAGTTGTCGATATAATTTTCATATTTCTTGACTTACAGGTTTCCTGATGGTGCGTAAACGTGGTATTTGGGGCAGATTATGTGTGGAAAGCTTCGATAAAGTAGTCCAAGAGGCTCATAGCTCTCTTAAGCTTCCTGACCTTGGCAGAGCCGTTTGTCGAGCAATGACGTTCCAGTAAGTGATTATTTTTGTTTTATCATAAGTCATAAGTCATATCATTCCATATATATCATTCCATGCTCATTAAAAACGTACATACATAATATTGTATTGAAATTTAAGTAATACTAGTAGGTTACATGGCTTTTTAACCGACTTCCCAAAAATTAGGAGGTTCTCAATTCGACGCGTATGTTTTTTTTTTTATGTTTGTTACCTCATAACTTTCGACTGGGTGAACTGATATTTATGGTTCTTTTTTTATTCGAAAGCTGGTGCTTCCCGTTGAGTCCCATTGTCATGAAATCAGGATCTGATGATGGGATCTTAGAGAAATCGAGGCAACTCTTCAAAATTTATAGTCACACCTATTTTTTATAGGTGATTTGGGTATTTTTTATAGTAAATCGTTTATTTGCTTTCGGAAAGCAAAATTTTTAGAAGTGGAATTGATGATGAAGACCACAGATGGTCATCAGAACTACTCAATAATAGGTATTTCACAGGTTCCAATTCGTTAACTTTAATGTGGTTTCTAAACAATTTATGCTCGTCACAATGTATATAGTGAAGTAGAACTGATGGTAATGTACCAGCAGAACTCCTCAACAATTAACGTCCCTGCATCGGGAAAAGCAATATATTGTAAAAGGTGATGAGCAGTTGACATTAGGCTATTGCAACTTAGATAAATTAGAAACCAACCTACTAAAAAGCGAGAAATAAACAAAATTTTAACAAAAAAATTAAAACCGACTTCCAAAAACACAAAACTAAAAAGGCTAAAAATAACAAAATACCGATTTAATACCATTGATCGGTTTGAAGTCGGTGACAAAGTTAGAAGTTATTCTTCTGAGAGATGTGTAGATGGGCTAATTCCACTCCCGCCACGAGCTTGTCGTGAGCAGAACAACCCAAGTGGGCAGACACAAGCGGGCTTGGCACCGAATTCAAACCAATCAGTGGTAGCACTAACCAATAATAATATTATTTGTATTTTTGTCTTTTGGATTATTGATGGAGATCATTATTATGGATTTTTTTAGATTATTTTCGATTATATATGGGCAGTCAACTGGGTTTGAACTCAGCTGTGCTTGAGTATTAAATCCCGATAGACACCCGATAATTCTAATTAGTTTACAAAATGTTGATCCATAATTGGCAGTAAGTTGTGTTTAAAAGTACTGTTAATTAGTGCTTTAAGTGCTGTGGATTAAAGTAAATAAATAAATAAAAAAACCCATGTAAACAAACACCCATACACAGTCGGAAAATTGAGTGCTTAACCCAAGCAACGGGTCTAAACTCAGTTGATTGTCCATATCTATATTTCTGATTATACCATAGGGAGTCAAACTGGGCCCGGGAGGCTCGCGAGGGGCGGCAGACGAGCGGCGCGGGCTACTGGGAGGTGTGGCACAACGCGGGCGCGCGGTCCGCCGACACGCGACTGACGTTCCGGCGCGCGTCGTGCGCGAGGCGCCGGGCGCTGCGCGTGCGCTGCGCCAACCTCGACTGCGGCATCCGGCCGCACGCCGACGTGCAGCAACCAAGGTGTGATATTTTATAGTTTATTTCTTATTCGCCTACTAAGACGTGTATCCAGTATCCATCACCTCATACCAACGTGTAGTTGTCAGTAGCCTGGAGGCCCTTATTCACTATGACCAACAAGATTCCTTGCCCATGAGAGCGTTCTAAAAACATAATGCTAAATGCTCCAGACGCCATAATTTTTTCTGTATTCCATAGGACCCGCTGAAAATGCATTATTTTTAAGTGAAACTTCTTTGAGCACAAGGGAAAACAATTTTTGTGGCACGTTGTCTTGACGCGAAGTGTTATGTTCATAGTGAATAAGGGCCGAGGTGTCTGTCTGTGTAATGTGTGTGTGCGTGCGACGTGCCTAAAGTAGCGTGTGTGTGCGCGGTCGCTGCGGCAGGGTGGTGGGCGGCGGCGGCGCGGCGGCGGGCGCGTGGCCGTGGCAGGCGGCGCTGTATCGCGACGGCGAGTTCCAGTGCGGCGGCACGCTCGTGCACGCGCACTGGCTGCTCTCAGCCAGCCACTGCTTCTACCAGTCAGTATCCACTCTTCGCTACTCTCACTGTACCCATCCGGCTCGAAGGACCATTCATGTAGGGGCTGTTCGCTCCTGCATAGAATATTGTGACTGCATTTATTGTCACGACGGGATGGGTTATAGAAATAAACAAGTACCTAGATACTATGTAGTTGTCACAAGCTTTTATTTCCAAATTATGTTACTTATATTTTTGAATTTTCATCTTATTACGTATAATAACGTGAACTTCGAGACTCTAAAAAGTATCCTGTAATATTATAATCAGCGATTGTGTGTATTGTGTACACAGTGCGGTGTCATGTTTGACACATGGTGGATAAAAACGGTCAATTATTTTGCCGCTAAAAGACTTGGCAACCAACGACTGCGGCACCTGCTAGATTGTTAATTTATTATAAGCTATCTAAGTTATACTGTGCGCTTTTATTAACCGCCACGATACGGCCTCGTATCAGAGCGACAGAGGCGCACTGGGTGGCGCGGCTGGGCGCGCTGCGGCGCGGCGCGTGGCCGCGGGGCCCGTGGGAGCGAGCCGCGCGCGTGCGCCAGGTGGTGCTGCACCCGCGCTACGCGGCGCGCGGCTTCCGCAACGACATCGCGCTGCTGCGCGTGGACCCGGCGCCGCTACACGCGCGGCTGCGACCCGCCTGCCTGCCGCCGGCGCTCGCGCAGCCGCCCGCCGGCCTGCACTGCACCGTCGTCGGCTGGGGGCAGCTGCACGAACACGAACGTGTCTTCCGTAAGTACTTACAAAAACGAACAATCGCGATTCCGTCAGTTAGGGCGTTAAAGCACCACGTACGATCGAATCCGTCTAAATACCTACCTACGGATCTAGAAAACGCGGACTGAATGCGAAGACAGCTTATGCACAGAGCGTTTCTGCACTTTCATTATTATATCAGTCGAAAAACGTCCACTGCTGGACATAGGCCTCCCCCAAGGATCCACACAAAGGCAATATTTTTTTTATTTTTTTTTCATATTTAGACTAAGTTCATTATCCATAATATTTAGGTACACTTTGTCAGAGTTGAAACAGGTTTTCATTGGCCAAAAATATTTTTTTGGAAAACATAAATTCATAAAAATATATTTTAGTTCGTAATTTAAAAAGAAAATAACAATATTCAAAATTCGAATTTAAATTCAGTAGGTTAAGTAGGTAGATACCTTTCTACTCTATAGGTAATCACCAATTTATCGAGAGATTTGTTGGATTAAAGAGTGATAGATAAAATCGCCACCACTGAGAAGCAGTCGAATAACAGCTGTATCGATTAATTTGATTATGAATTTTGGATGTTTGTGGGCGCAATGAATAAGTGCATTTAAGCAGGACAATAACCGAGCCTTGATTCACTATGACCAATAACATGCCTTGCCCGTAACGCATGTACCTGCAGCACAACTATGTATATTATTATGAATCCTCTAATATCATTAACGTTCTGTATGATGCCATAGATTTAAAGTTATACATTTTTTGAGCATGGGGTAAAAACTATTATCGTAACGAAGTACATGTACAGTTTGTTCTTCATTATATAATTCGCTTACGAACTCACCGGCCCATTAGCTCAGTTGGTTAGAGCGTCGTGCTAATAACGCGAAGGTCGCGGGTTCGATCCCCCCATGGGCCACATTATTTTTTTGTCTTATATCATAAAACAATATTATGTACAAGAGCTACTCTGTAATTAAGACATACGAATTATTGAATGTTATTGTTCTAATTATCGTTTTTTTATTATATCTTGCATTAAAAAATTCTTCTAGTTATCTTTTTGCAATAATTTGATTTACAAAAAGGTAAAGCTTTTACCTCAAAAAAGACATTGCGTTTTTTTATTTGTCATTACGTAACAATGTGACTATTTGTCGTTACGTAACAATGTGATTTATTTGTAATTACGTATAACGGTCATTATTAGTATCTACGCAAATTGTGTCCTCATCGATTGCTTTTGACCTAGCTGATACTTGGTAGAAAAAACAATAAATGGCAGTCGTAGACCGTGATTTGTGGTATGCATGGACATTGGACGGACTGTTACAATTAAAATGTTTTGTTATGATCAGCGGACACCCTGCAAGAGGTGGAGCTGCCGGTTATCTCGACGGCGGAGTGTCGGCGACGCACGCGTCTTCTGCCGCTGTACCGGGTCACTGATGACATGTTCTGCGCGGGCTACGAGCACGGCGGTAGAGACGCCTGCCTGGGCGACTCGGGGGGGCCGCTCATGTGCCAGGTTCATAATCACAATCAAACAATACTATCTATTACTCCGTAAAGCGACACGCAGGTCACTCCGCAAACGTAACTATAGAGGTGAAATTATAGCAGTACTTAGGTATAATTTCGAACTCGATCTCCGTCGCTCGCCGCACCCCGGTGCGTGCATTACTACACACGCACGTACACTCACGAGTGCACAAAAAACGGCCATCTGTCAGTACTGTAGTAGTAGTAGGGTGTTAAATTGATTCGCTTGTATGGATTGTTACGTGTGTGTCATAATAGTCTTATAACTTATACCTATCTACTTTTATGACAGTAAATCTATACCTTACAGAGAGATAGGTATTTCTCCGCCGTTTCTCCCGTTTTACCCTTGGGGGTTGAATTACCGAAAACGCCCTAACGGCGTATCATGTTCCTTTGAGCAATAAATTCAATTCCTTAACAAACATGACTTCTACTAACTTGCAGCTCCGTTTACGTTGATGACCGGATCGGTAATTTTTTGAATTTCGTTCACAGGAGGCCGACAACAAATGGTACATATATGGCGTGACGAGTAACGGTTACGGTTGCGCACGCGCCAACCGGCCCGGAGTGTACACCAAGGTGTCGCACTACATCGACTGGATCGACAGCGTCATAGCCGAGCACACTCCTCCCGCCAACCGCACCAACACCACCACAACCAGCGAGGAGTCGGACGAAGATTTCTACTCCGATCTCGAAGCGGCCGAGAACAGCAGAGCGATTAGAATCGACAGCTGCAAAGGTCACCGGTGCCCTCTAGGCGAATGTCTACCTTCGTCGAGCGTTTGCAACGGCTTCATAGAATGCTCGGACGCCAGTGACGAATTGCAATGCAACAGAGGTCAATTGAACACCTCAAGTATAGACCCCGATTAATGTAAATAATTATGTATTTTACATTATACGTTTTCAGTTAAAATTATACGTAGATACACATTTACTTCGTAAGCCAGTAATATGTAATAATCTTAGGCACACGTTTCAAACTTCGACTGATATTTTATAAGTTAATTAGGATTAAGTAATAATTTATCTTTTTATGAATATAAAAACGTTTTAATTAACAGTAATATTGTCTATGCCATAATTTAAGATGTAATTGGGCATATTTATTATGTAAATATAGTGATTAATGTTCGCCCAATCTTTATTGTCTTGTGCTAACTTCGTAAACCCATCAAAGAAACATGGAAAACCTTTTCCGTTTGAATGTACCTACATAGTTTTCAAATGGACGACGTAAGCCATGAATAAAAACTTTCAATACAACCCGCGAGTGTTTCATTTTACTGCAATATTACAGGATGTCGCCGTAAAATGTGACACCCTTTATGGATGTGATTGAGGACCTAAAAAACAATTAGTTTTTCATTAGTGTAGGTTTCAGAACATATTACAGTTCCCGAAGGAAAACCGAAATTCATTCGGCTGTCACGGGTAACAGTATTTGATCAATAAGCTAGCAGACGTTTTCTAATCTCTTTTACCTAACACTATACGTAGTGATTACCTTCTCTATACTATTTAACATCATAAAAGTTATCCGATTTGGAAAGATGCCAGGTAACTATAAAATCTAGAATCTAGTATCAATGAAATTTTAAATATAACATTGGCCTGACTACTTCGACATAGTTCTGTATACCTACCTAAGTAACAAAATGTAAGTATAAATAAAACGACAATTTTCTTAAAATTTCTTTTATTCTCTTGACAAAATAAATAAAAATGCAATATTATAATTAAATGTAACTTAAACAAAATGTTGGCATTGTAAACGAATACAATTCTTATTTGCGATGTCATAATTATTACAATATTATATTAATGAATGAAAACATTATCTTAATGATTCACATCGTCATAAATACACTTTAATACTTCAAATAATACAAACGGCGATAATAATATGCGTACATTAATTAAAAAAAAATTAGCATGTCCTAAAGTAAAATTCGACACCCGAATGATAATTATTTGAATACAAAAATAAGAGAACGTCAAAGAATTATATAAAAACATTAATTTATAACCTTGCATAATCATGCGGGGTTTTCGAATCACTTGTTAAGATCTATAATTATAGGTTAAGCCAAATTAGAGAATAGAAACTCGACACAATCACACCTTATTACCTAACTAAAACACGTACCATCAGGCGGTACATTATTCTCAGACTGTTGTATATTATTCTCAGACAGACTGAAATGAAATAAAATCTCCATATTAGATATTATATCAATTTAAAGGAACAGATTAACATTACATACCTATGCAATAATGTATACAGAATTAGGAAGGCCAGTATAGTAAATATACGTATTTATTACAGCAATGTAATATAATATTATCATGATATTAAACTCAAATGAGTCACAGCGTTTTCTAAATACACATTGATACTGTAATATATGCAATTAAAATGAGCAATAATAAATAATTAATTAATCGAAAGGATTAAGAAAATCAAATCCCGAGAACAATATAAGATGGCAGCGTTGACGATCACCGTTTAATGACTTATTAAAATTGTTGTATTAGTTTTATTTATATTTTGTGCATTTAATGGAGAATTAGTCATAAAAAGCGGCCGGGTCAAGCGCTGGATACGCTGCGTTGTAAAATTACGGCGTCGCTCGATAAAAAACTCTGTTGCAAAGAACTTCTTGACAGATGCAGCGTGTGGGGCGCACATCTCGGACACTTGTTTTGAACAGTCCCTAGAGGAATAAATTTTGCAATCAACTAATATTGAACTAGACCGTGCTGAAGATAATTATAATAATTGAGGGTGAGCTCGCGAGCCGCGTTCCCGGGTGAGGCTGGACCAGGGCTCGAAGCTTAGCCCTTGTTCTCCACTGGGGTGGTGTTGAGGCTGGTCGGCGGTTTGTTCACTAATGTCTTGAACTGTTCCGGAATCGGTAGCTCCGTCTGTAACGATCGACGTAGCCATTAATAGTGCCCATGTCAAATCGGTGCGTCGTTTGCAGTAGGGCGAGATTATAGACGTGTAACGCAGTACATGTTGGATGTTAATTTGCATTCGTGATAAGTTTTCACGGAGTAAATTTTGTTAATTTTATTAACTTTATCGAGATTACCATTTTACTCCAGTAAAATGTTGCCTTATCTCTGTGCATAACAAAAGAGTTTTTGGATGGTTTATACGTATATCGTTATGTTTTTACATAGTCGTTTATACGTATATCTTTTATACGTATATAATCAGTTATTCTTATACGTTTGCTGAAATATTAGGCAACTTCACTGCGAGATTTCGTTTATTTTGCAAATTTCTAGTATAATGTAATAGCTCTCACTTATTCATGACTAATCACGATATCTCTACAACTACTTGACCTCTGGAGCTGAAGTTTGACCGGTCGATGAAGTAGGCGACGGCTAAGACAGAATTCGAGAAATATGTAAAATAGGCAAATATTATAACTATTGGTAAATATTTTTTTTTTAGTGTCGTTGTATTTAATAATATTATTTTTATAAAGAACATCGCTAGTGCGAAGGAAATTAGCATCTTTAAGATAAAAGGTTTTCTATGTGAATGTATTATACTAACATAATCTCCATTTGGTTTCGGCAAGAGCACATTCATTTCCGACGACTTAGAGCTGACGATCTCCACGTCCAGAGATTCCGGCGACAGATATATCTGGCAGCCGTCCGTCTTGTCGATCGATATAGTCGGCACCTTGCCCAACACCTACGAACAAACAACAAACAAATCATTATAATGAGTATAGCATGATTATTTATTTTACAAAAAACATAGGTAAATAAGAAAAAAATCTAGTTCTTTAATTATGGCATCTATTATTTATTAATTAAGTAGCTGTTCCCCGCAGTTTTACCCGCTGTAATTTCGGAGTTCCCGCGGGAATTCCGGGATAAAAAGTACCCTAAGTCCTTCCCTGTATCCCTGACAACGTGCATGCAAAGTTTCATGATGATCGGTTGAGCCGTTAAGGCGTGAAAGCATAACAAACAAACACACTTTCGCATTTATAATATTAGTAAGAACTAGCTTTGCCACGAGGTTTCACCCGCGTAAGTTTCAGAATTCCCGAAATCATTTTTTTCTAAAATAAAATTAGCCAGTGAAAGTCCGGTTAAAATCGGTCCAGCCACTTCAGAGTTTAGCCGGAACAAACAGACAGACAGATAGAGAAAAACTTGAGAATTGTTATTTTTATGTAAGTACCGTATAAACTTTCATATGCATATTTTAGTGAAAAGCTGTTAATTTGGAATTACAAACAGACACTTCAATTTTATTTATATGTATAGATAAATCTAGACACGCGGCAGCGTACCAAGCCAAGTTCAAGCAAAGGAACTGGCTAGCCAGTGCCGAGTGTGATATTACACAACACCACCACTTGGTGCCACTTTTCACCCTTCTATAACTCAAAACCTCTTTAATGTAAAGACATAAAACTACGTGTGCTTAATTAATTATATCCATAAGGACATGTAGAAGCCCAAATTTCATGAAGCTAACTCAAACGGTTAAAGATATGAAGCCTAAAAAGTCGTAAATAGCACAGACTGACTGACTGACATATACCTAGTACCTAAATCTAACCTACATCCAGATGACCTAGAAGGATGAAATTTGGAATCTAGCTCGGTAATTGTGTGTAAGCGTAGGAAAAATCTAAAAATAAAAAAAGTAAAAAAATAAGTGGTGTCCCCATACAAAAAACTTGTAATACGCGCTAACAACCGGCCAACGGTGTGTCGTCGGCGGCGCGCGGCACCACATAATTATACACAGAACAGAAGTAAATCTACATAAAAGCGCTCCCGAGCAACACATAAACATAGGCACCGCTTACGAATACTGATTTAGTTATTTATTGTTTTATTATATTTATGTTCATCTTGCTTCTTTCTCAATGATGAATTAAATGATTGTCATACTATAACCACAATCTCAATACCTGCTTAGTTTTCTTTACAAAAAGTAATGATATCTTTATCTTTATCGTTTTGGTGGGATAGATTATGCCAATGAAAACACTGCCAATATTTCTCAGTAATAAAATATTGTGTTGGAAATGCAATATTCACCGCGTTAACCTAACACCACCTAACACAGTAATTTTTTTTCTCTTCTTTTTGGACTCAATACTGAGTGTTTTTGGTATTAAGACGATAGGAAAACACAGTAATTACCTATATTCTTCTTTGGCGTTATAGTTGAGAGTTCCAAAGAGAATTTAATCACTACGTTTTATTATTGTCATTAAAACGCAGTGATTAAGTTCTCTTTTTCTTCTTTAATAATGGCGTCTATAATTATAATTTGCCAATGACAATGTTTATTAAAAATAAAAATCTCTTCATCTACTTCTTTAATTATGGCGAAACGCCAGTGAAAATGTTAGATTGTTCCCCAAGTTAAAACATGGCTCTCTTGAAAGCCAGTTTCCTGTTCAGGGGGCGTATTACAAGCTCTTAATTCCAGTCAATTTACACCTTAAAATAAACTGCCTTGCTTAGTCGTATTACGAACTCACATTGCCAGCCAGCCAGCGGTCACGTGACATTTTACCAACATCTGCCTGGAACTTGGCTGGAAATTTCGTATTATGACATTCAAACTGACATTTTTTGTCTTGATTATCTGTCATTATTTGACAACACCAAACCATTCAGTTTACGCTGGGTTTTAATAACTTTTAGTGAATTGTTTTGACATACTTTTCAATTTTAAGCTAATTAAACAATAATTTAGGTTATTATAAGACCCCATTATTATCGTTCAGTGAACATAAACATGTGTGACGAGTTGGTAATCTTCGAATTTCTCGAAAATGATGCTTCAGAATCTAATAACGAAGCAAAACTTCAACGAAGACGCCTTCGAGATTTTAGTGACCCGTTTGATGTTGATGAAATGCAATTTATAAAACGTTATAGATTAAGCAAACAGCTAGTCCACAATTTGTGCGACGAAGTGAGACCACATCATGTGGTTGGGCTTGCAAGGGCGTCAGACATATCACTTGAGAGAAAGGTAGGTGTTTATCAATACCACCAACTAAATTATCACTCTCTGTAAAATAAGGATAACCCAATTGATACCTATTTTAGATACTGTGCCTTCATGTTAAATATTTAGATTTTAAATTAAATTATTTTTGCAGGTTCTAGTAGCATTATCTTTCTATGCAACGGGTTCTTACCAACGCCCCGTTGGTGATATATCAGCACACTCTGTAGCTCAACCTACAGTGTCGGTGATTATAAAGCAGATTACCAAATTATTAAACTTGCCCCATATGCAAGCTAAACATATAAAGTTTCCGAGAACACCTGAAGAAAGAGATGATAACAAAATAAGGTGAGTACATACTTAACCTAGGACTTTTTGAGCAGCCTCTACAGCCTAGTGTTGAGGTAATGTGTTAAAACTACAGAAAAATAAAATTTATATTGTATCTCACATATTCCGGTAACTTTATAAGAAATACTAATATAGACCAGCAATCATCATTATCAGTAATTTGATGCATGCTGCTGGGCCATAAATTTATAATATATTTATTTTATATAAAAAAGAGATAAAAAACTAAAAAGATTATTTTTATTTTTAGATTCTTTAGTAAATTTCAAATGCCAGGAGTTTTAGGGTGTATTGATTGTACACATGTAGCAATTGTACGCCCAGTTGAAAATGAGGAGAGATATTACTGTAGAAAACAGTATCACTCATTAAATGTCCAATTGGTAAAATATATATTTTTATTTTTTAAATATTTTTCTGTTTACAACATTGGGTTATAAATAATACACTTAAATTTAATATCTATTTTAATAATGAAAATGATAACAAAATTGTAAATTGTATTGTTAGGAGGTTCCTCTCTCTGGAGCCCTGACCACCGGTAGCTTGGACCCTGTTCCCCATACCGGTGGGCTACAATTATTTATATTTTTTTAAATGTTTTTTAAATTAATATTTAAAAATGTAAATGATTTGTATAGATATTAATAAAAGAATAATTATGATAGCAAAATAGTTAAGAACTAAAATAGTTATATGTATTTGACTCATGTCTGTTTTTCTTATTAAAATAAAAGATTTATTAGTACCAAACATTATTTTTTAAAATTTTACAATAAAATGAAAGATCTAAAAAGATTGCTTTATAATAAGTGAGAAAAAACAAAAAACATACTTGAGTTCACATAACAAAATAACATTTTTAAATAACAATTTAAAATTATTACAAAATAACATTTTTAAATAATATTTATAAGTAAAATACATAAGTAGGTAATTCTTCTTCAGTCGAAATTTCTTTGGAGTTAATCTGAAACAATTTAATTTTAGATTTGTAATGCCGATATGCAAATTATGAGTGTGGATGCTAGTTTTGGTGGAGCTACTCATGATTCTTTTATCTGGTCAAACCATCCCATAAAGGAACACATGGAACTTATCAGCAGAAATGAGGCAATATGGTTACTTGGTATGAAATGTGTTCTCTATATTACTTATTTATACAATATACATATTTCAATGATAAAATGGATATTTTATAGATATTTTGATGATTTCTAGGTGATTCTGGGTACCCTTTAAGAAGATACATGATGACACCAATTAATGATGCCAGTCCGGATACTCCAGAAGCATACTACACTTATCTGCATGTCCGGACAAGAAATGTGATTGAAAGGACAATTGGTGTCTTGAAAGCTAGATTCAGGTGTTTACTTGTACATAGGGTGCTACATTATTCTCCTCCTGTAGCAGCATCTATTGTAAATGCTTGTGTAATATTACACAACATTTGCAATAGAGTGAATATCCATGTACAAGGACTAACAGATGAAGAGGCTTTGCTAGAAACATCTAGACAGGTCCGCTCTGACACTCACCAACATCCACACCCTTCAACCTCCAGCAGTAACCGTGAGCTCAGTGAAGGTTTAAGTGTCAGGAGCACACTAGTCTCTCGTCTGTGGACCTCTCGAACCCATGTTCCTACAAATTGAGATATTTTATTAAAACAGTTATTTCATAAGAATTATATTTAATTTAGTTAAAATACCTTGTTTTTTTTTTATTAAAGATTCTAGTATTCTAATATGACACTGTATTTCACTGAAGTATTAAATGTATTTCATAGCTTTTGTATAATAAAACTGAGTTTGTTACAAAATGTAATTTATGTAGGTATAATTATATGTTTTTGATGGTGATAAAGTGTTTGTTTAAATTAATATTACCAATACCATATTACCTATCAATAACTGATGCTATTGCATTTAATGTCACTAACATTTCTTGTAGAGTTTGGGCATTTCTTTGTAGAGTCTCTGCTATTTGGGTTAGAGACACAGAATTTTGTTGCTCTGCTAACAATCGATCCTGAGAAATGTTAACCAACATTTCTCTGGCCATTTGTTGGCTCAAAGCAACTTGTCGTCTGCTGCGTCGATGTTGCACCCGCCTGGAAGTTCCCTCAGTTGCTTGTGGTTGAGGTGCCCCCTCTTGTACCTGTTGCTCCACATCATTACTTTCATCAACCAACGCCTCTGTTAGAGGGCATTCCTCAATAGGTGGGCTCTCATGGTCTAGAGGAGCTGGCACATGTGTGGATTGTGAAGTTCCAGCTACAGGTGCAGCAGGTTCGGGCTGGGTTAGCTACAAAAACATGCACATTTAATTAATTCTCAAATTAAACAATGTTAACTTCAAAAGACACCTAAAATACTTACAATTGGGAATGGATCTACTTGGGTATTAGGTAACCCACTTCCAAAGTCTTCCCCAAGTAAACTTAAAAATTTTTTTTCCACGTCATTCAAGGGGATGGCTTCAGAAGGGCCACCCCCTGTGCGATTTTGGGCAGTGCGAATGCTTGCTACTCTCCTCTTCAATTTCGCTTTGTAATCAATCCAATACTAGAAAAAAAAAATTACATTACATGTAACTTAGGCGAACAAAATTGTTTTTAATAAATTTTACTATACTCACATTAGACCATCCCTTCCAGTCCTTGGTGGCTCCCTCTCCCATGGAGTTCAATCTCTCAGACACAGAAGTCCACATCCGTTTTGAATATTCCCTTGCTTGGGCTGATTTATTATATCCAATAGCCACATCTCTGTGGGAATTTAAAAACTCCCACAAAGATTCGAGCTGATTGAATGATACTCGGTGACGACGCGAAATCTCACCCTGTGAACTAAACCATAAAAGGTATTAGTTATAGTATTTATTGCTTAATCAAAATACAAATATTAATACAAATAATTATTACTCACGCCATTCTTAGTAAAATTTCTTAAAGCTTGAGCAAAACCACTTTCTTGCACTAATGCAACGCAACAAATAACACAATAAGTTGCACTCTCGTCAATTTTTCTCGAGAATAATCACACAAATCTTTCAACATCCACTTCAACATCTTTCAAGTTTCAGTTTATCAGTTTGTTTTTTGGCGGGCTCAGCGAAGCACAAGTTGTCAAGTACCGTTCAGAAATAAGATGCGTGAGACATGCAACACCATTACTATTATTAAGTATAAGTTTATCATAAAATGTTAATTAATTTCATTTGTATTTATTTATTTTATTTTATTACTTTATCCTTACCATTTAACCGTTTAAGAATGTTTTTACACATAAATTTGTAAAACCGATAATTACCGGTAACTTCAAAGTCGATTTCCGAACGTCATCTCAAACCAGTCATAGACAACCGATCCAGGATGATTCCAGTCACTATAACGTACGTCGTAATACGAAAAAGAACAAGGCAGTATAACGCCGTAAATTGAATGGCCTGGAAACAAGCTGGTTTACTTAGAGGTCATAATACGCTCCCAGGGTTCAAAATAGATGCTGAAAATTGACCGAAATAACGAAGACAAACGTGACAGGCGTGTTTTCGGTACGGCTTTCACTCGTCAACAACCGATTAAGTTCTCGTCATGATACAAGACGTCATAAGTGACGACTTAAAAAAAAGTAGCGAACGATAGAATCTGATAGAATGCTTAGTTATTCTTCTGAGATAGAATGCCACATCTATGAGTTAAAAATGCCATGTCATCTTCTAATCAACAGTCTTTGATTAACCAGAAGATAAATATTTTTGAAAATAGAATGAACGTCAATGTTACTAAAAAGAACAAACATTGAGTCATTCAAGTTTTTGAAAGATTTATATTCAGATTTATCCATCATTATAGCCAATATTAACATTTTTCTATATTACTAAGGGCTCACTATTCTATTGTACCAGATGTTTGCATTACCGGTGATATCAAATCTAGCCTTTTTCGAAGAGTTAGACGAGTACGATGAAGACACGGACGTTGGTATAGAGAGCATCTACCAGTTTTGGGAGTCATTCGTGGACCAATACGGTTTACCGGTCATAAGGAATTGCGTCAGCTACATCTACACAATCTACACACACTTCACATTATTTAATTTGGTTGGTTCTTGCACTGTTAACTAAACATTGAATTGAGGATAGTTACAAAATATAAAACTTTTGTTCGTTGCAGACAATATTTATTTTAAAATACACGCCAATGGGCATATACACGTACAAGGTTCTCAAAAATATTTATATTACGTCGAGAGAGAGAACAAAGCAGAAGCGAATGGAATTAGAAGACATACAACTGCAGGTGAAAGATCATAATATTAACTTCTGTTTTATAGAGCGTGAAAGGGGAGAGATTTATTTTAGACAAATCTATTTAACAAGGATAATATATTAAATATACAAACAAGCAATATATACTTTTAATACCTACATAGTTGTTTTAAAAAAATATCAAGGAATTCTTCAAAAAGATAGTGAAGAATTAATTTTTAGGATTACTGTCATTGTTTCGAATATTTTTATATTTGTTTGTTTGTTACGCTTTCACGCCTTAATGTTTTTATGACCGATCGTCATAAAATTCTGAGCACATGATGTCATGGGTACAGAAAGGACATATTTTTATCCCGAAATTCCCGCGGGAACTTCGAAACTACCTCGGTGCAACGGCAGAGAACAGCTAATTACTAAATGAAGTTATACAACACTGGTGTTTATACGATAGAG
Organism: Zygaena filipendulae; assembly: GCA_907165275.2. Taxonomy (NCBI): domain Eukaryota; kingdom Metazoa; phylum Arthropoda; class Insecta; order Lepidoptera; family Zygaenidae; genus Zygaena; species Zygaena filipendulae. The sequence continues at coordinate 5,865,440 of OU015650.1, forward strand.
TCAAATATTGGAAACAAAAATGTGCGTGCGCGACGCGGAGGTGTCGGAGCGGGCCGGGCAGCTGCGCCGGAGCGCGGAGCGGCTGCGGCGGGTGCGCGCGCGCGTGCGCGACGTGCTCGCCGGCGACGAGGCGCTGCGGCGCGCGCTGCACGCGGCCAACACCTGCGACCTGGAGGTCGACACGCCCGCGCCCGCTTCCGAACACGGTGACCGCGATATTCACACATCACAACCACAGAGAAAAATAATATTTTAAATAGAGAGGCAAAGTAGACGGGGCAGGCGCGCTACGCTCGCGCTCGCAAAGGAAGTTAGAGCAATTAATGCTCTAATGCCCCTTCTATCTGTTCAGTGATCACAACTATTGTTAGTTGTCTTACCGAATAATAGACGAATTCAAACTCAAATTTAAATATAGGATAGTATTATATTATCTGTGATATAGGTATATACTTTATTGCCCCCAAAGAAACACACTAAAAGTAAGGCAAATAAAAAGAAAGGAGAGAGTAAAAGGCTAGTTTAAAATAACAGACACCTGTAGAAGGAAACGAATAGAATTTTCTTTACAGAAAATTTATCACCAAGTAGGTAAAAAAAATCTACTACCAGCCCTGAAATAAAAGAGGCTATATTCGGCTATATTATAAGAGCCTCCAGAATTCGGTGTGACGTCACGTGTTTCAGGGAGCGAATCGATAACGGAGCTGTTGAAAGAGATGAAGTACGACCAGATAACGTTGTTCGAGAAAGCGGCCGACAGAGCGGAGGGCGGCGAGCGCGCGCACACCGACCCCAACACGCCCGAGGACAGCGTGTACTCGTCGCTGAGCGACATCGACGTCAAGCAGGACTGCCGCGTCAAAATCGTCAAAGTCACCAACGTGTACAAAGTGGCCTACTTGAAACATTACATCAAACAAAAGAAACTGAGGAAAGCAACGAAACAGGCACTGCTCAAGAAAAAGGTGAATACTGTTATGTTACCTAGTCCATTTATACGTCAAATTGTTTTTTTGTCTTAATGCTATAGTAATCGTACAATATCCCAATCACAAATTGTTTAGTTAAGATTTGCAAGTGACATCCCAAAAAGAGCTGAACACCTAATAAATTTTACACATACACATTAATTAATTTTATCATGATTTCATAGCAATACCATGTCTTGTGTAGATATCTTCTATGTTACAACGTAACTCTATGTGGTTTTTGTATAAGTAGAGAGTAAAAGCCTAAAAACCGAAAAGTACTACAAAACAAATTTAGCCCGGCAAATAATTCCTGAGGGAATACCGAAAATAAAACAGATAAAATTATTAAAAAAACAAAAAATCAAAAATATGACCTATCTTATCACCAAAACAAGTAGCTTTTTACGGAATTCAACAAAGAAATGGAGTCGGAGATATATTTACATACATTAGGTATTTCATTTCATTTATGATCCATTATTGTAATTTTGTAGATGGACAGCATAAAGAAACTGCTAGAGGACTGGCAGAAGACGTTGAATATGGTGATAAACTATAGCAAAGTGACAATGTTCGACCACTCGTGTAACTCGGCCTGCGCAAACCCTATGGACGTGGCGTCGCAGGAGGCGATGGGCGATTACTCGAAGCGCAACTTCCGCGAGTCCTCCGACTCGGACAGCGATGCGAAAACAAACAACGAGCCCTTCTACGACGAGTACAGCCACAATTGGATACAGGGTTCCAACAGGAAATATGCATATAACTTCGAGGTATGTGTATGTTACAGCGAAACTGGTTTTTAGATAGAACGCATTTTTACTTGTATCTTTAATAATAATTAGTACCAATTTTATTGTACCATAATTTGACCGACGAAGCCATGTTTCACGGAAGTTCTTGTAGTTCCAAAGATTAAGGCAAGTGGATATTGACGAAGATGAACTAACGAACTGATTGGACATTCTTGACAACCTTATAGATGGAACCTAACAACCTAAATTAAGACTTTCATACAGTAGGATTCTTCGTAGACATTGTTAAAGTGCAAACACTGTCACAAGAAATTTAAAAGTTCAGATTTTAGATTTTTTCCCAGGCTTTCTTTTAGAGCACTAAGGTCATTCGTTTTGAAGTTAGGAGTCATGGAAATTAGTATCATTCAATCTCTTAAGAGCAAAGGGTGCCATCCGGAACTACCCTGCCACTGAAACGTTTCCATAGTTTCGTCAAATCGACCCACAATCGAACTTTTTTTTTTATGTCATAGGGGGCAAACGGGCAAATGGTACATCTGATGGTAAGTGATTACCGCCGGGCATGCAGGTGAGTGGCCGACCTGGAATGGGGATGGGAACTGGCTTTCAAGTGGGGCTGTCGGAACACACCGTTAGGTGCTTGGCGACAGATTTGCAACAACATTTAGAAATTATGCTGCCGCTAGAGGATCCATTCGTCTATGAAAAGAACTCTTCATCCATTCATATAGAATGGAAAATCACCATTAATCAGCTTATGTAATAATTTATCTATTTCATTTTGGGTCTTGGCTTTTATTATAGGATAAATGGTGCGGTTCCACTACAGTAGGGGAGACAGCTAATAAACATCGTTAACGATCGGTGTACACGATATTTATCTGTTTACTTAGAGTAGTATAGCTGACTATTTTCATTTGTCAGCTAAAGATGCCGATGGCAAACTGTTCAGAAAGGCGGGTGACGATGTTTTCCTTGAATGGTGTAGCAAACTTAGTTGTTATACCAACATTAGGAAAAACTTCCCTTTAACTTTCGTAAGATTTATAAATCAAGGTTATTTATTTAGTACACGATTTGTAAATTGTAGATGTATTAAATGCTAGCATTCTACTACCAGTCAAAATGGTCTGTCTATGGTTATTTTTGAAATTCTTGAGTTGTAAACACTAGTGTTACGAGGAAATGTGGATTGGATACTTTTGCAACTTCTACGCTAATTTTAAAAAGACTTATGTCCGTTTTCACCGACACCTCATAAGTATACGGAATCCTCTAAACATTGATGGGTGACCTTTAGAAGATTTTTTCTGTTTCACCAACGGTTAGGGGTCACCTAAGCGTACGTACGTACTAAAAATTTAATTTAAAGGCTGGTTTAGGGAAGCTTTTAAGTAAAGGATCCCATACTTAGGGGATAGTAATTAGTATAGGGGATGTTGGTGATAACGGGCATTAAAGATTTGATGTGATGATCTTCTTTTCTATCCTTTTGTCTTATTTGAGAAAGTTGGAAGAAAATTGGCAATACTAGTGACATGCAGTATTTACGACACGAATATTACTCCTTTAGACAGTCATCTGTCATTGCATTGCCCAATCCATTGAAATTACGTATACAATGTTACAAATATTATTAAATTTCCCAGGACATAACAGAGACGGCGGTGGCGAGGGAGTGCTTCGAATGCCAAGACTTCAACGAGGCGTGCTACCCGCAGCACCAGTGCGAGTGCAACGGGCCAAAGGGGGGCAACGTGCTGTTCCTGCTGCCCGAGGAGACCAGGAGCCAGCTGGCCATCGAGGCGCGGAGCGACGCCGGCGACGACTGCGACCACTCGCACGACCTCATCTCATTGTGACGTCACGACACACAGTACGACCTAGACTTATTGTGACGTCGCAGCGTCACCTGATATCATTGTGACGTCACGACTCGATTTCGTGTCTTGAGAGTCCCAAAATCCCAGCTCGCTTCAGTCCGCATGATCTTGAGAGTCCCAAAATCCCAGCTCACTTAGATGAATTAAATTATCGTTCAGGTTTCATGCGTGTTCGATCGTATTAGCGGAATGTACAGTCAATTTATAAGTCTTTCTGATGTTATTGTGACGTGTGTATCTATGTTCTCCAAATACATGCTTATACTGTTATTATACTAATGGTTCATTATTTTTTAATAGAAGAGCACCTATGTAACGAGGCGTCCGTATGCCACTCGTTATGATATCCCACCTCATTTCAAATACTTTTTATTTTTAAAATCTGTTCTTTTTATATTTCAAAATTGATGTATTTTATATTTTTGAAATATGCTGAATTCTGATTTCCGATAACACAAAAAATATTTATTATACCTATCTAATTAAATTCGTTTACTCTTTCAAAACTTTTAATTTGCTTTTGAGCTAGCCGGAGGACTCTAGCCTCTCGCCTACTTTCGAACCTCACACCTATGTGTATATAAATGAATTTTATTTTCCGATCCTTCTACCCTTTTTACTACCGCGGTAATGACGCTGGATACGCTGGCGTCATTACCTCGGTCGACTCGGTCGGCAAGTGCATAAGTCACGTTGTTTTCGCAGTCGACCTGTCGGATGCAAAGTGTGCGGCGGCGTTGTTTTCGCGCTCGACCTGTCGGACGCAAAGTTGTTTGCGTGTGTGTGCGTGCGCGCTTGCTTACCTGCATTTGTACCGACTGGCAGTTGACGAACTCGACGCTGGAGACGAGGTTGTCGAACACGACGGCGCACTTGGTGCACGAGTCGAGCACCACGCCGTTGATCTTGCCGCGCACCGTCAGCGCGGAGTCGCGGCACCGGAACATGTACACCACGTTGTTCATCTCCGCGTTCTCCACCACCAAGTTGGAGTTGCCCTTCTGGTACTCCTAACAGACACAGAGAAAGGCAGGTCAGGAGCGCTACGCACTTTTTAGCACATGCTCATAGCTTACAAAGATTTGATTGATGAAATAAAATCTGTAATTCGAGATAAAATACATGTCTGTTAGAAGGACATAGGGTACTTTTTATTCCCGCAGGAACTACGGAATTAACGTGGGTGTGCACGGCGAGGATCAGCTAGTTATTGGTTAAACAAAACTGCGTCTTATTGTTTTTAAATGAATAAAAATGTACTGTTTAAACTTCGTGCTGTTTATCTGCTTCCACGCTAATATTGTGGCCTTATGTGAGTGCATAAATTTCGTAACGGTTATTTATAAAAATACAATTACATTGCTTTCATCACTCACAGGAATTCTTATTTATCTCTTTAATATTGTGTGGAATGTATCAAATGGTGGTAAGTTAGTATCCAGTCCTCACTCAACTTCACTGGTAACTATTTAACTTTTTGCAAGAATTTATTAATATAGGATAGGATTTCGATAACAGGACCTGCTGTATCACACACATAGACACACACACAATACATGTTCACACACATAGTGGTAGTTAGCACTCACAATGAGCCACTTCTTGCCGTCGCGCGTGAACACGGGCGGGCGGTCGGGCAGCGCGCCGGCGCCGGGCGCGGGCAGCGGCTTGCCGGGGCCGGAGCCGGGGGCCGCGCGCGCCGGCGCCGCCTTGAACGGCGCCGGGCCCTGCCGCAGCGACGGGTTCTTGTGCGTCTGCATGTCGGACGTCACCTTGCGCAGACCTGCCGCCGGCGGGGCGTGGGTAAGCATCTATGTATCGTTGTTCTATTTCACGAAGCCCGCTCTGCCCTGGTTGTATGGACGGTAGAGGTAAGGAGAATCATCTTATACGGGGATCAACCCGAAAAAATGTCCAAGTGTAAGGAGCAAATTACAACTCAATAACTCACCACAATAGCGCTAGCGTAGCAAGAGAGGATGATATGAATTAAGCTGAGTTGTAAAATTTAATATTTTCTTTGTTCAATTGGCTAGCCGTATCTTTAAAATTCATCTTTTGCTACCGTAGCGCCACCACTATTTGATGCTTCTCGACGGATACTTTTCACACACAGAGATGGTTCTCCTTGTCTCTACACTCCATACTTGGTTGTATGAGTGACGTGTACCGAGGAGCGCATTTGAACATCATTGCAATAGAAATTGAGCGCTCCCAGAGTTACGCACACTAAAACAATGTACATGTGCACATCTCAACACAATCATAGCCATACGGACTTCGTGAAATAGAACAACTATAATGCCAGACGTGACCCGAAATAAACCCACTGGGTTTTTTGTGTCTAGACAATATAAAAAAACTAGGTACTTTTTTGTAAATAAATAAAAAAAATGTAAAACAGTGATAAAACGAACGACATTTACGAGAACGCTAGTTAAAATAATGATTTAGAGCAACAGTAGAAACAGGTCAAGAATCACAACACTTTTCGGGTGTATACCCGTTCGTCCCGTTGACGAAAAGAAAAATATTGAGTAGCCAAGGTTCCTAGTTTTAAATGTATTTTTTTTATTATCAGACGAGTAGCACTGGCGAGATTTTTAATCAATTACTTTTGGTGCCAACACTAGGTGTAGTCTTCATGGAGGCATAAAAATACGTACCTATTTTTCTTTTATATCTATTTCCGCCACTAAGACAATAATTATTTGACTAAACAGGAATTTATTGAACTTCTTTATGGGACGAACTGCAGTGGGACGAACGGGAATATTTCCAATTAGCCCTGTATTTAATAATAAACGCTTCTCAAACCGGTTTCACGATATACAGACCTCAAAAGTTCGTATTTATAAGTGTTAAGTTTTAATGATCTTCATATTCCAGCGCAATGAACGAGACAGAATATCATGAGAAATGACCAACTTTTGAGTAGTGTTTATAAATACGGACCTTTGGAAAATCGCCGGTGAAAATAAACCGCGGTACCATGAACCCATCAACAAATGAAAAGTTAGTATTATATTTGTGTAATATTATTTTGTTTATTTGCAAGCTTAAAAACAAAGATCTCGAGTAAAGGTGTATGATTCAAAATAGTATTTATAATAATAAAAATAAATGATTTGCTTAAATACAAAGATCTCGAGTAAAGGTGTATGATTCAAAATAGTATTTATAGTAATAAAAATAAATGATTTTTTTATAACTCTAGTCAATGATATTACAATATGGTGATTCTGTCGTCACCGCCATATAGTTTTGAACCATCCATCTTAATAGCATATAAATAAAATTCAAGCGTATATTAGGTACATAAAAGGGATCAAGCAATCAAGCATGCGTAGAGACTAGCACAGCACGAGCAGTGTATAAAGAGGTAGGTATACAAGACCGCGGCACTGACTACTAGTGATCGCCTCTCCCTGGTTAATCTCAGCGAAGAGGGCGCTGCGGTCGTCCACGGACAAGTTCGCGAAATCGACGTCGGGCAGCGCGGGCGGCGGGGGGGGCATGCCGCCGGGCGGGGGCGGGGGCGGCGCGCCCGCGCCCGCGCCTTTACCTACACGGGGAGAAACGGACACGTGAGATGTAGCTTCCGATACGCCGGAGGCTGCGGCTCGCGCCTGTGTCGGGGCGGGACTTGCTTGCGACGTCTAGACTCTAGAGGCTAGAGCGCTTGTCGAGCGAAGGCGAAGGCGGAACGGTGCGTGTGGTTCTCCTCCACAAAAACTGTTCTTTTTCGAGTTTCTATTTAACTAGGTGCATACCACTTCGTACAGTACAGTGAACGAAGAGAATGTGAAAGTCTATTTTTCAAGAAACTCGGAAAGTTTCTTAGAAAATAGGCTTTCATGTTCTCTTAGAAGACAGAAAGTTCAAAGATTAAGGTCGAGTTGCACCTCATCATTATTGACGTTGGGTGATTTATTGCGCGATTGTGCGAGTTTCATTTTTTAACCGCCAGTACGTTACAAATCAAAACTCGTATTCGATTCGTTTTCGCCTCAGAAGAATAACTAAAGCAGTTTTCGCCTTTGCTGTATCTTTGACAAGCGCTTAACCGTTCTCATTCGACCAACAATATGTCGTGGACGACAAGTTAATCGTTTCGTTGCTGAATGCGGACGACACGAAACTGTAGACTCATGTAGACAGGACATTCTATCGTCACGACACAGGCGAAACTCGCCCTCACGTGTGCACAAGAGCGGGTGAAATATAGCGTGTTAACAAACGCCACCTTTTGGAAAAACTGCAACACCTTCGCGAGTTATCAAGAAAACATCTTCGACCAACAAATTTACAATAAAACAGCGGGCCAAAACGAATCTGTTCGCATTCGACTCACGACGGAAAAGTAAATAGTTATCTCATACGACACCGCACAGGAAAAATAAAATACAATATTCGAATGTCAGTCAAAGGCGTGCTCTGTAGACACTCTTTACTATGACAAAATACTGTTGTGACGGAGCGGTATCGTAAAGTGAGCGAGTATCAAAATGCCCGTAAACACAAATTCTAGAGATAATACAATATTTTTTTCAACCCTGTTATCATTTGTCTGTGTTTACTTTTAAGATCATTTTGAGGGGTCAGGGATTTATTTACTTTACCTAAAATATAGTCACTTTGTCCATCGCTATTAAAAGATTTACTCGTAGTTCTCCCAAACCCTCTTTCTATAGTACTTGCTTTCATCATAAAAGGAAGCTTTGTGCAAAATTTTAAAGCTTCTAGACCCAGCGCTTTGAGATGTATTTTGCATGTCAGTTAATCACTAGGTTTATATTTACAACAAAAAAATATACTTCGAAGAAAATATGTTGCTTGAGAATTGAGTAATTCTGCAAATGATGCGTAATATAATGAGCAATTGAGCATATTTATAGTATCTTTGTATTATGCCTCGTCAACAATATTGATGTTGTCTGCCATAAAAAAATATAAACATTTCGACATAAATAGGTAAATACTAAATATAATAAGATAATAGAACTTTAGCACGAATGGAGCGTTCTCATGTGTTAACGCGCCAAGCATTGTAAATTTGTTGATTGAAGACGAAAAAATTCATAATACGAGCTTTTATTTGGTATTGTCGTCATAACTAAGCCGTCTACAAAATTTCAATTCTCTCTGATACCAGGTGGTGGCCGCAAAATTTTATACAACAACAAACACCACAAGTTAAATAAAAGCTCATATTAAATAATTTATTAAGACGAGCGAAACTAGTCTTACAAACATTAGCAACTTTACACTTTTTTGCTATACCTACCAATTTTAAATACTTATTAAATTCATAACAAATTCAGAATGCAGATTTGTTATCAATAATCACTATTCCAAACATGTATTTGGAAAAGTGATTTTTAATTAGACTTCTTTAGTTATTTTTTAATTTGTTCAGAGATTTTTTTTTTCACAATTAATAGTAAACCACGCAGCCTGCTTTTATGATACCATAAATGCAATGTACAAAAATTAGCATTTTTAACCAGCTACCAAAAAAAACTAGTTTCTATGTATCCCTACTACTTTTGTATATGCCTAAGCGATTTTTTCACACGCTTTTACTTTTCGGAAACCACACACCTGACTGTTACGATTCTTTGGCGGTGCCGCTGAATATATTGAAGTATATAAAACATATGTTCCCCGCGGTAATTTCGGAGTTCCCGTATTAGTTTAGATAGAATCGTAGCGTCGGTTCCACTGTTTTTCTTAGTTTTGTAACACTATAGAAGCGGAGTGCGGACTGACCGGACCACACGAGGCCGGTGGTGTGGTGCTGCTTCACGTACGCCTGCAGCTCGGCGAGCAGCTGCACCCACGCGCGGCACCACTCCGCGTGCCGCTTGTCCTTCTCCTGGGTGTTTGTAAACATAGCACGTTGTTTATATGATGAATAGATTTTTTTATAATTGACTACTTGACAATTTTTTTTAGTCCGTTGTGTAAATCAGTAAAAAATATTGGACACGTATTTTCTCTTTTTTTACCTAATCAAAAAATAACAGCGATACATTGAGTTGAAATTTCACGTGACGTCACAACCCGGTGCAGTTTGTACGGGGCTTATACTGAATATTGACGTCACGAGTCCACCACCCTAAACTTTAATGCGCTTTATCTATGTTTATTTTCATTAATTTGAAAAAGCAAAAAATACGTGTCAATTATTTTGAGCGCATGTGAGTCACACAAAACTATAATAGTTCGACTGATTTGAATATTATTGTTTTTTGTGTACGTAATTGTAAGAACAAGGTTCGTATTATAGAAAACTAGCTGTCCCCCGCGGTTTCACCCGTGGTAATTTCGGAGTTCCCACGAGATCTCCGAGATAAAAAGTATCCTATGTCACTCAGGACTGCCGGAGCTTTCGATAAGTGAAAGAATTTTCAAAATCGGTTCTGTAGATCCAGAGATTACCCCCTACAACGTCACGAACTCACAATTCATAAACTCACTAACTTTAGCTCTTTATAATATTTGTATAGATTAGGAAATCCTTGCGGGAATACCGAGCCGCAGGTGCTCAAAGCCGCACAGCACACGGTCCAGCTACTGATAATAACAATGGTGGCACACGTTGTGAGATGATCACCTTCCACTCCTTGAGCACACGGTTCGAGTAGAACTGTCCGGCGTCGTTCATCTCTTTGACGTAGGGCGCGGGCGCGGGCGCCACGGCCACCCAGCCGAGCGCGGGGATGCTCTCCGAGACGGCGGACAGGTGGTTGAAGTGGGGCGAGGCGCGGTTCCTCTCGCGGAACTGCTGGATGGCCGCTATCTGGTCGCTGGTCGGCGCGAGCAGCTGCACCTCCTCGCCCTGCGACGGCTTGCCGCGCGTCGTCGCCAGCTGGATGTAGCGCAGCTGCGCCCTGCACCACAAGTGGTATGACGTTTAATTTTTGCATTTATTATAATATAGTTACTACTAGATAAGAGTAAACGACCCTACTTGAGCGTCGTACTCGATTAGAAACATTATTTGCAAAGTTGAAACTATGGGTATGAAAATCAATAAGTCTCGATACAAAAAAAAAAGAAAACACTTTTTTATAAAACGAGCTCCTATTCAAATGCACTAAAAAAATAAACCATACATTGTCATCCAAACTAAACGTGTATACAAACTTTATCTTGATCGGTTGAAGATATCTGCTTCAAAATTGAGTTGTAAGATTGCACCCATACAAACATAGTTTACACTTTGCATACATACATTGCAAGTTAAATTAAAGCTTTTTAAAAAAATCGACTTACTCCGTCAGTGATAATCTCTACCTATTTATAAAACCAAGTCCTCCGCCGCGTCTGTCTCACTGTTCGCGAAAAACTCAAAAACTACTGAACGGATTTTCATGCTGTTTTCACCAGTAGATAGAGCGATTCCAGAGGAAGCTTTATAGATATAACTTATCCTGGAATTCCCGTGGAAACTCTGAAATTACCGCAGGTGAAACTGCGGGGGACAACTAGTAGGTAGATAATAAAAAAATAATAGAGATTAAAACAAATTATATAAAACGCATTAACTTTAGGAACTGAGAAATGAGAACTCTTAAAATATTAAATGTAGGTAATCTTACTGAAAGGCAGCGTTGACCAGATTGGCGTGGGCGGCGACATCGCCTCCAATCTGCTGTGACAGCTCCAGATAGGTGCGCAGGGGACCCTGCCAACACACAAACGAACGAACCGTTTAAGATTTGTAAGAAATTATTTAAATGGAACTGAATTACATTGCGAGCCTACGGGGAACACTACCTGATTTAGCATTAAAATAAAAATCATAAATCTATTATACAAAAATCAATCCCTATTTCCCTTTGACACGGCATCACGCGTAAACGGCTGGACCGATTTCGCTAATTCTTTTTTGTTGCAGCAGTTTAGTTCTTACGGGAATTCCGAAACTAGGGGTGAATCTCTGAAACGGGTGGACCGATTTTGAAGGAACTTTCACTGCTAATTAGCTGATGTTATAAGGAACTTACTTTGGCGAAGAAGAATAAAAGCAGTTTGGAGTTCCTGTGGGAATTGGGTGAAACTGCGGGGCACAGCTAGTGCATGATAATAATGCGCTAAAGTGTTCCTTAATTAACGATAAAAGTATGAAAATTACTCTGCGAACTAAGTTTCCGAATAAAACGACTAGTCACGTCCTTAGAAAGCTCTCTATCTTAATGCCAATTTATATGCCATGCTTGAAACTCTCTACTAGAATATTAAATGAAATTTCATCCTCCATCAGCGAGGCCTTTAAAACGAAGGATTATCATCCATTGACCTGAAAGGCGATAACTTAGTTATTATACTCGATATCAAATAACTTCATAAATCGAGCATAAAATCAATCTAAAATACGGCCGGTGTCAGCGGTGTCGTTGAATATTGGGTTATATTAGGGTTGCCAACTATTTAACAAAAAAATTAAAAAACGTGGTTTGAGTAGGAAAAAAATTAAGTATTTTTAAAATTTTATGTAATTATTGCCTTTAAACGCGTACAATGGGCATGTTGACTAATTTTTTTTTAGTCCGTCTTCTAATCTACATTAATAAAAAATATTGGACACGTATTTTTTATTTTTTTACGAAATCAAAAAATAACGGCGATACATTGAGTTGAAATTTCGCGTGACGTCACTTGACGGACAGTTTGTATGGCGGTTTTAGCGGTTAGTGACGTCACGACCCCGTCACCCTAAACTTTAATGCGCTTTTATCTCTGTATATTTTAATTTATATGAAAAACCAAAAAATACGTGTCCATTGTTTTTTTATTTTCTAACCGACGGACTAATTAGAATTTTGATTTTCAAAAGTAGTCAACATCTTCATTTTTGTACGCGACAGTGACATCTGTGACAAATGTCAGAATGTCTACCGTCCTGTCCGTAATCATAAATCGTTTCCTTCATCCGTTTTAACTTATGTGATGTGTAAGTATCGGTAAATAGTTAAGTACCCATTATGAGTGTTTTGTTTTACGCATCTCAGTAAAGGTTGGAAATAAAGTATTTTCATATACATTATTTGTGTGCAAAAGCATAAAGTATAATATTAACCAAAAATTAAGAAGGATACGTTATTATAAAGTATGATTGGCAACCCTAGTCATAATATCAAATTTATTTGGCAAAACCTAAATAAAAAAACAATATTACAAAGAGATTGGAAACCGACTCAGAGGAATTTCCTTGGGGATTGCAACATCCAATTCACTTTAGTTTTGTACCTAATATATATATGTATATACTTAATATCCACTGGCTGTTCCTCGTAGTTTCACCCGCAGTAATTTCGGAGTTCCCGCAGGTTTTCCGGGTTACAACATAGCCTGTGACACTCACAAATAACGTGGCTTTCTACCGGTAAAAGAATTTTCAAAATCGGTTCAGTAGATCCAGAGATTACCCCCTACAACCTCGCACACTTATCTCTTTGTAATATTAGTATAATTATAATTATCTAATATATAAAATTCTCGTGTCACAATGTTCGTTCCCATACTCCTCCGAAACGGCTTGACCGATTCTCATGAAATTTTTTATGCATATTCAGTAAAGGCTGAGAATCAGCTACTATCTATTTTTCATCCCCCTAAAGGGAGTTCCTGCGGGAATTCCGAAACTCACGCGGGTGAAACCGCGGGGCACAGCTAGTAATCTATAGTTATAGAATAGCTGTTGCATCACATCATTGGTCACGCGCGGCATCACGCGTGAACGCGGTTGTCGGGGATAATCTCTGGATGTACTGAACCGATTTCACAAATACTTTTTTGTTGTGTTTGTTATTGTAAGGATTAGAAGAATATAAAAGAAATTTTGAGTTCCTGCGGGAATTCTGAAACTCACGCGGGTGAATCTCCGAAACGGTTGGACCGATTTTGACGGGACTTTCACTGCTTATTAGCTGAGGAGTAAATTAGGCTACTTTGGAGTTCCTGCGGGAGTTCTGCAAACTCACGCGGGTCAAATCACGGGGCACAGCTAGTTACAGATAAACATGCAACTATTCGTAGGTATGTAGCGATAAGTAGGACATACGTTTTATAACGAAGCTGCATCATACATTTATAGTTACATGATGCCTTTACTCTTTACATACATAATTTCACACCTGCCACCTAGAAGGGTATAGTCAGAGACTATGCAGCCTGACTTTTGACGCAATCGAACTAGGATCAAATCGAAATCAAGTCGTACAGATGTCAAACGGTACTCTTGAAAGCACAATTGATCTCGAATCGAAATGAGATCGCAGGATCGAAGTAGAATCAAATTTTGCTACTTTTGAAGCTTTGGGATCGCGTCACTATCGAAGCTGTATCGAATTTATCTGTCAAATTTCTCGATTTCAATATAGGAGTCGTGTTGTTGTATTAATTTGTAGTAGTTTTCGTTTTTGAGTGTCGTGTTGTGTTAATTTGTAGTTTATTACAAAAGAAAACTCAAGTATTGTGCTTAACTGAATATTGTGTCGTTGAGTAAGAAATAATGGCTCGGCTTGCTGCAATGTTTAGCACGCTAAACGAAGCTGACCGAGTTGACAAAAACCGGCGCAGGCGGGCCCTGAAAATGGCTCGTTACCTTAACGTATGCGATCTGATGGATGATCAAGAATTTGTTAAAAATTACCGCCTCAATAAAGGCCTGTTTGAGGTATTATTAAGGGACTTGACGCCGTATTTGCAAGGACCCCGAAGATCAAGCGATTTAACCATTAAGTATAAGGTAAGATTGTATGCCTTTCTTTTAACTTACATGCATTAAACTCAACAATAACAATAAATAAAGTATAACCATTTATACAGTATTCAATTTATATGTCTTTACAGGTGTTAGCAACTTTATCATTTTTGGCCACAGGCAGCTACCAAAAGCTTGTAGGACGTAGTAATGGCACCACTATGTCACAGCAGTCGGTTTCCAAATGCATCAGGGAAGTGACAGATGCATTAAACCACCCAAATATATTAAAAAAATTTATCAAGTTCCCTAGTACTCGAGAAGAAAGAAGTGCTATTAAATTGAAGTAAGAGCAAGTTTATTGCACACATTTTGAAAAATGATTCAATAGATAATTAAGTTCTGTTATAATTAGGATTACTACTTCTTAACTTGTAATAAAACTCAAAGTTCCTTGATGCTCAGAAATAGTTTTAATAATTTTTTTTTATTTCAGATTCTATGAAAAGTACCAGATACCAGGAGTAATTGGATGCGTTGATGGCACACAAGTGGCCATGGTTCGGCCAACAGAAAATGAAGAGTGGTACTTCAATAGAAAACATTACCACTCACGAAATGTTCAAATTGTAAGTAATACCTTGTGGCATTATCTTCCTTTTGTACTGTGATAGGCATAGAGTTTAAATAAATTAATAAATAAAATGTTGTACTATGGAGATTTATTAGTATAATACTTTCACTACTTTTAATTTCAGATATGTGACTTTGATTTGAACATCATCAGCATTGATGCATGTTATGGTGGTGCCACACATGACTCCCACATATTTAATAATCATGAGGTCAAAAATTTGTTGGAGTCCCTCATTAACCAAGGAGAAACAGTGTGTTTACTTGGTAAGTTACCTTTTTATCATTTAAGTACCATTCATTATATTATGTCATAACTATTTAAACTTAGTTAATTCTATTTGAGAAATAAATATCTTCTTAACTATCAAATCTCAACTTCATCATAAAATTTGATGTGTTAATTTTAAATAATTTATAAGATTTTGTAAAAGTAGATAATTATGGTTATATGATGTTTGTGTGACAAAATTGTATTTATTTATTTTAGGCGATTCTGGTTATGCTCAGAGAGAGTACATGATGACTCCATTAACAAATGCTGCTGCTGGATCCCCTGAAGAACATTATACAAGGGTCCACTCTTCTGCTCGCAATAGAGTAGAGAGGACAATAGGACTCCTCAAAGCTCGGTGGAGGTGTTTATTGAAACACAGAGTTCTTCATTATAAACCAGACAGAGTGGCAAAAATTATTAATGCCTGTGCTGTGTTGCATAATATATGCAACCATGCTCGTGTTGCTGCACCCTCTGTGAGTGAAATACAGCAAATAGAAGAAGAACATAGGCAAGAATCACAGGTAACTTTTAGCAAACCTTTAGATAAAATTTAATATGTGCTTTGTAAAAGTGTAATTATTAAAATCCATACATAATAATAAAATTAAGGTTTCTGTTTGTAATATCAAATAACAGCTTTAAATTACTAAGTGCATTTATTACAGTGAAGTATTTATAACAAAAAACAAATTGTCTCAATTTTTTATTCTGGCTAATTTTAGATGTCACAAGCGAGCGAGCAATCAAGTCATGCCAGTAATTTGTCACAACGGCAGAGACAAGCGGATGATTTGAGAAGAGGAAATATTGCCCGAGCGCGTATTGTGGAGGCATTATGGCTAACTAACGCCAGATGTTGAATAATATACGTAATAATATTGGTTTGGCACATATATATGATGAGTTATTCGGAAAAATGGAAAAGACCATATAACTTATTTATTTGCCAATAACAAGCACTGTCGGAATCAACGACGCGTCTCCACCTATCTGGTAAAGAATGAATGGCGTCTGTGTAGGACGTGGTTTTGACACACTTCACAACATAGATCTACTTGATCCCACGCTAAGCTATAAGCTTGTATTGTGGAACTCTGGCATGTGTGGTCGCATTTTCATCTCTGCATAAATTAAGTGCCAAAATTAAAAAAGAAATCGTTTAATAAACCATTTAAAGATCAAAGTGATTTTCTACATTTTTCCTTTATCATACCATTGGTTCTTTGATTAGCAAATTTTAACAATCAATGTCTAAGTATATTACAATTAAAATAGTCTTTATAAATATAAGTATATAACAAATAAAATAGCCTTTATAAATATTATTGCCTAATAATAACTAGGTACGTATTCTTTATCACATTTTTAGTGGAACTAATTTAACAATTTCTAAGTATACAACAAATAAAATAGTCTTTATAAATATAAGTATATAACAAATAAAATACCCTTTATAAATATAATTGCCTAATAATAACTAGGTACGTATTCTTTATCACATTTTTAGTGGAACTAATTTAACAATTTCTAAGTATACAACAAATAAAATAGCCTTTATGAATATAATTTCACATGCCTGCTAATAACTACTCATTCTTACTTTAAGTTATCACATTTTTTGTGGAACTGAATAATATATATTTATAAATTATTTGAACATCAAAGTGCTTTTTCACTTTTTTATTTTATATTTACCATCGGTTTTTCGACTAAAAGTCTTAACTTTAACTCTCAATATTAAGTATGGTATATAACTAATAACTGCTCAGTCTTATTTTATCACATTTTTAGTCGAACTAAATAATATATTTATCATCATCATCATCATCAAGTAGTAGTAGCAGGTCAATACTACTTCAGTCAATCAAACATCTATACTATACTATAATATAAGAGTAGAATCTGCGATTCTGTGCAATGAATATTTAAAAAAAAATTATATTAGGCGATAAAAGAGAAATCAACCACAAAAATGTCCTAAAATTATTTTCTGTCTGTCTGTCTGTCTGTTCACGATAATCTCCGAATCTACTGGACGGATTATTATGCGGTTTTCACAGAGAGATTGATTAACCTGGAGCAACATAGTCATGACATAGAAATAAAACTATAATATAACACAGCCAATAGAGGAATTAGATAACGATAAATATCTAGAATAATAAAAAAATACAAAAGTAAAGTGCTACTTAGAAAATGGCAGTAGTAGTCAGTGACTACTATCACATCCTTTTTCAGCAAATCTATTAATAGCTTGGGCTATGTTGTCTACAGCATCTGCTAGTCTATTTATAGCAGAAGCTATGGACATAGTGTCCAGTCTATTAATAGCAGCTGCCACTGCTGCCGAGTTTTGTGCCTGTAGAAGCTCAGCCTCCACTCTCTTGGCCTCAATTTCAGTGAGGCGGTCCCTTTCTTCTTGTAGCCGGCTTGTAAATGTGTATGGTCGTCCACTTTCACGGCGTCGTCTGACTTCTGCTCTCGATCCAACCGAAGATCTTGCAGTATTGCTAGGTTGTGGAACCCTCGGCGGACTGGTAGACTGCAAAGATCTGGGAGTAGAAGGCTGTAAAGGTCTCTGGGTACTAATAGTAAGCACTGATGAACTGCTGGGCTGTGGAATGGGATTCTCAGCATCTGAAAACAAATTAAATATAATTATACTCTCTATATCTATATATATGAAACCAGCTGACTGATGGATCCACGCACAGCTGAAACTGCTGGGTCTAGAACCATGTAATTTTGCACAAAGATCTCTTGAGAGACAGGTGTTTACTGTGCACTAAGATAGCATTATTGTAATGAACCCCTAAGGGGGATAAAAGGGGTTGCAAATAAGTCACTTTCAATATTACTCTGCAGACTTTGTAATGTATTGCATTAATATAAAATATACTTATGTCTCCTGAGACTTCAACTTCATATTCTACTTGAGGAGTCATAGGTGAAAGAGGACTCTCTTCAATATTAAGCTGTTCACTCTGTAAAAAGAGGTACTAATATTATTATCTAAACATTGGTGTAGTATAATAAATTTTTACTCATGCTAATAATATTATAAAGACTAAAAATTTAAGTTTTTTGTGTATTTGTTTGTAATGGATAAACTCAAAACTACTGAACCGATTTAAAAAATTCTTTCATTTATAGGAAGCAACAACAAATTTTATTTAAATTAAGTAAATTTTACCCTGGAATTCCCATGGAAACTCCGAAATTAACTTGCTCACTTGGCAATTAGCTACCTAGCTAAATACACCTCTTAAAATAGCTCCTGAGTTTTAATTGCTATTTCATACATATTATATATATAAACAGAAGTTTACTTACAAAGAGAGGAACAGAGTATTCTCTATCGCCTGTGGCAAAGCGATCCCCACCCAACAAAGTCAGCATCCGCTCCTCAATGGGGGTTAGTTCAGGGAGGAAGTCCCTGCCTCCTCCAGTTCTATTGGCTGACTGGTTTCGAGCACTCTGTTGTTTCTTTAGGCTATATTTTTTGTCTGTCCAAAACTGGCACAAAATAAATTTTAATTCAGCATCCTAAGATTCAATAATAATATCTCAAGGAATTAATGATGAAAGCAATGAAACTACCTTTGCCCAGCCTGGCCCATCTTTTATTGCTCCCCCAAGAGAATTAAGTGTATTGGCCAGGCTTTGCCATTTCCTTTTTGTCTCCATCTTGCCCATTGAGGAGCGTAGAAGACCCTTTGTAATTCCTGGATTTTTTTCCAAAAAATCCAATAACGTTTCCATTTGGATCTCCGTTGGTCGCATTTTCTACAAAAAAATTGAGTCTTTCAAAACGATGTGGTGAGTAATAGGTATTGCGCTTGTGAAAAGATTTTTTTTGTTTAAAAAACAAAAATTTAAATGTATATTTTACTTACTGTTTTTTAATTCAAAACAACTAATCGACGGAAAACCAACTAGGTACACTTCAACACTTGATTCTTGAAATTTGAAAAATGCGGGAAACAAACTTATTTGGTATGTCAATTCAAACTTTCAATTTAACAAAAATACTTAGGTAATACGGCTATATTTGATTTTCACACATTACTAATCATCGTTTGCTTAAACGAGACTCTTCTAATTAGTTGGATTATAGTAGGTTTCTATTGCCATTTTTTTACGTTCTCGTTCAGAAATAAACAAAAACAAATAAACTAAAATGGTATAAATAAAGGTTTCACCGTATTATATGTCTTAAAATCGTGCTTATTTTGTTAGAGTCTAGATAAATTAGTACATTATTGATTGTAACATCAACTAATTATGTCTAATGGGTCAGTCGATATTCCTATCGACTTAAATTTTTTCACTAAAAGTTGTGAACGAAAACAATCGCACTTTCATTGACTCGTCGGAAGTTACGTCATCTTTGATATTAACACGATCTCAGATACGATTTCGATTTCGATACGATTTGGTTCAATAGTACTAAAATGAGATCGAATCGAAATCAAATCGAACTCGTATCAGGATCGTAATCAGACTCAAATCATTTTCAAAAGTCAGTCCGATGGATAATGGATATACTTCCACTTGCTACGATCCTTGCTCATTTTCCTAGTTCACGTTAGTAATAATTCGCATACATGTTCTCTGAGAACACAACTCAAGCTCAAAGAAAACATTCGTCAACTTAGGTAGGTACTCAAAGAAAGCAGATTCTACAATTCACAAATAATCAATTCACAAATTCACAATTCACAAATAAACAATTCACAAATATTAGTTAAGGGAAGTCTTGTTAAAGAAGATTTGTCCCTGTTTCGCCTCAAGTTTTCGTCCTACATTCCTAGAAAGGTCTCATAATGAAGTATCTATACATCTAAAATTATACATCCTGACTCTCTGATTGGTTGATTGAATCATCAACCCACAGTCCAAACCATTGTGGATCTAGAATATTTTAAATGAAAATTGAAATCAAATTGGTAAAAAGGGGAATGTTTTTATCGAAGTACAGGAAGTTAGAGTCATGGAAATCGGTCACTCGCAGTACCTACCTAGTTCATCGTTTATTCTTTTCAAAAATAGAAACACCCTAAGGGAAAAACGGATGATACGTAGGTATACCTATAAATCTGTAGCAAAACGAATGTCAACAAAACAAAGTATCACCTGCACAAGGTCCTGGTACCCGTTAACGCTCATATCGTCAGAGTCGATCACCGGTTCTTGGACAGCGCTCTCCGGCGGCGGGGTGGCGGGCGGGGTGTCGGTGGCGGCGGGCGAGGGCGCGGGCGAGCGCGGGGGCGTGGGCGTGCGCGCGCGCAGCACCGGCAACCGCTCCAAGCGGGACGTGACCCGCTCAAGACGCTCGATCAGAGCTTCGAACTCCGCCGCTGGACTGACACCTGATGCTAATTGCTCTGCTTCACCACCTGTTTACCGATAAACGTATTTTAAGATTACGGCCTGTGCTGTACTGTTGCAGGATTGTAGACTACAAGTCTACAACACAGGCAAAGTCTCCACACAATAGACTTTTTGTTATGATAGACAGTTTGATCGGATACGGACTTTATACGGTGGTTCGCGCACGGAACGTTTAAATTAATTGTGAAAAAGCAATCTTATATACAAACTTCCCAATTCAATTCCTATGATCATGTTAACGTACAACCATTATGAGCATAATACCTAGTAGGCGAGCGCACGAACTGCAGCGACGAAATAGACAGTCGTATATCGGCCAACTTCATCAGACTGCAATAAGTACCTACAACGAATAACGGGCGCGGCGTGCACGCACTAGCTAAACAGTCTGTCCTCCGTTTTATTCCGGGAGATTATGCTAAAATAGCGCTTATTAGTGATTTAGGAACTAGCTTCTGTAATTCGCTTCAATGTAATTGGCAACTCACGAATTGACGTAGAACCGGGTTTAAACCCGCTCGACTGCCTATCTATAACCACCGTTCGTCGTGGTATTAAACTGTCGTGTGATAGTTTGATTGGCGTACGATAGCGATCAAACTATTTTACTATGACCGTCTAAAAGTCTCTATTTTATTCATATTTGGAAACCGCATTGGATTATATGATAGGATATTCAGTTTTCTGAAAGTATATTTCCTCCCATAACATATCGACGTTTCGATTTGTCATTCAACATACAGCAGCCAATTTTGCTACATCTTTGAAGTAATATGGGTAAAATAATCACACTTCCACGTGCAACGTCATCATGTCGTCATAATCAGTGAAAAATGCAACACGCCCTATACAATGATGTTTTATTAACAAGTTGTATTTAATGTAACAAGAAAGGCTGTTATTGTTTGGTTTATTTTATTTATCCATTATAATAGTAGAGAGATATTTACTTAAATAGGTATTCACAAAGGAGCTAATATTTAAAAAAATTACATGGAGTTCTTACCCGATAACGCAAAATCGATCCCTTCCCCTATCTCCGTGTTTCCTGCCTCTGCTATTATATTCGCCCGGGACTCAAACATTTCAATTATATGCCTCATATTCTTACTAGCATCATTTTTATCCTCCATCATTAAAAAAAAAATACAAATAGAAGAACTGCTAAGGAATGTCACCAACTAATAATGTTTAACATGATACTGATATGACACTTATCAACAGACTAATAAAAATAGTCATACTCTGATATTATAATCTTGATATTTTTTCATACAATAAGATAAAGTCACGGCCAATGAAACAATAGGAATGATATTATGAGGAATATTTTACTCTTTGCAACTTCTAAAACAAAGGTTGGGTATGTCGGAGACGAGGAAAAAAACTGTTGTCAGTATTGGATACAATTCACAAACTAGGTGATTATTGATAATTTGGAGCCATATACCTACTAACAAGAAACAAAACAAAATCTGCGAGTAATAGGGATGTTGACAACTTTTGAAAATATAAATTTTAATTAGTCCGTCTTTTAGAAAATTAAAAAACAATAGACACGTATTTTTTGCTTTTTCAAATAAATTAAAATATACAGAGATAAAGCACATTAAAGTTTAGGGTGAGGGGGTCGTGACGTCACTAACCGCAAAAACCGCCATACAAACTGTCAGAATAGTGACGTCACGCGAAATTTCAACTCAATATATCGCCGTAATATTTTGATAACGTAAAAAAAGAAAAAATACGTGTCCAATATTTTGTAATAATCTACAAGACGGACTAAAAAATAAAAATTAGTCAACATGCCCATTAGCAATAGAACTGCTTAAAATCTCTTTATGACATGTGGGCGTCCACGTAAAAAGGTACCAGTAGTGGGGTATTGAGGTAAGACTAGATCCGATATCTAGAATAGTCAATTGATAGTACCTTAAGATTGAAAAAATATTCAAATTTCAAAAACTAGCACAGTTTTTTTTACAGACATTTGAAGTTGAAACTGTGAAAAAGCTTGATTGGAGAAAAAGCATTTTAAAAGTTTGTGTGAAATAAAAAAAACACACTTTTACTTGCTTGTTACATAGATTTTTATATATTATTGTAGATGAAATTGAAGAAAATGAAGCATTTATTAATAATCTATTAAAATCGCGGACGCAATTTTTTCACCAAACTTTACAAATCTTTTAGCTAGGACGCCCACATATAATTATATTATTAATTACCAACGTGTACCAATTTTATGCATCAAAAAACTATGTATTGTTTTGTCTTATTTTCTGAAAGCCTATTTTATTCCTATTTTATCAATACCGAAACGAAGGGGATTTCTCTTTAATTCCACTTTATCCTTTTTGTCGAGACAAAATAACAAAAAATAACAAAATCCTTTTGATCAAAAGTTGTACATGTACAGGTACACCTTTTAGTATTCGACTTCGCTTCTCAAAGAATAAAAGCTCTTAAACTTGATATTTAAATTAAAAGGTTCGCCCTCCTAGTCTTTATCAATTATTTTGTTTGGCGCAAATAATAATCTTTGTTACGCTTTATTTAGGTATTTGTTTGTTACGCTTGAAACCGCGAGGAACAGCTAGTATTATATAATTATGATTTTTGATAGCTGGTGGCGCTAGTTACATTTTTTGGGGACCTATTTCTCTTGGTAGAAAGAAATTTAATATAGCAGAATAACTACAAGTAAACTCGTGGAAAAACTTAAAATTGCGATGCGATGCCAAGTATAACTACTGCACGAACGTAGCGGTTGGCTTAGGTTTTGATGATACTGCACTACACAGTGCAGTCTCGGCTATACCTACACAGGTATAGCCGAGACGAAGAACCGTTGAACATTCCGTTTGCGTCGTCAGTCGACGGTGTACACGCCGAGTATGGAGGTACACAAGGACCCAAATACCAGTAGGTACCTAAGCCCGAACTACGGTAGGTGAGTAAGGTCTTATAAAACTCGCTGTAAATTAGTTTTAAACGCACCCTCAATAAGTCCCGAGACTAACTATACAGAAGAAGCGTAACCAAAACCAGAGAGAATTTCAGGGTTTTCTAAAGTAGGTACTTTGTAAAAATTTGTCAGGCTCGCGACAATCCTATCCGGATAATATACTAATATGTACCAAATGTTTATAACCAATATTGTAAGCTAAGGGACGATGCTTCTGTCGCGATACAACACGACACATACATACATACCTAAGTGTGTTTTTCAGGTGAACTTCGGAAATGGGAGAAACTCCAGGACTATTAAAATGGGTCGAAGATTCAGATTTCGTTATTATATCCGGAATGCACACTCGCTGCGCCGACTGTATTAGACAAACAAAAACCTTCTAAACTTTCCATTACATTTATTTGCAACTAACTATGCCCCGCGGTTTCACCCACGGTAATTTCGGAGTTCCCGCGGAAATTCCGGGATAAAAAGTACCCTATGTCGTTCTCTGTACCCCTGACAACGTGCATGCCAAATTTCATCCAAATCCGTTCAGCCGTTTTTGCGTGATACGTATGCGAAGATAAGAGCTCGAAAACGCATTTTCATTCGACTTGCTTCAAATTTATCGTCACTATGTGTTAGCGTTATGTTATATTATAGCCTATAACCTGCCCAGGAGTATGGACTACAATCGTACCAAGTTTGGTTAAAATCCCTTTAGTAGTTTTTGACTCATGCATGTATGTATACAGACAGACAAAAAATTTACTGATTGCATTTTTGGCATCAGTATCGATCACCATTCATCCTCCAATATTAATTTTGAATATATATTCAATGTACAGTATTGACCTCTCTATAGTTTTATTATAAGTATAGATGAAACTTTTGCCGAAAAACGGAGAAAGCAAGCTTTTAATCACAAAACATAACTCATGCACCCACTTCTAAGTCATATAATCATAGGTACAAGAACTAAGTAAGTACCTATGAAGTTTTTTGCACAATAAATCTATGCATATAAATAAAATATAAATGTCTGTTTGTAATTTTAAATTTACAGCTTTTCACTAAATGCATACGAAATTATATGTATAGTTTAGGTACGGTACTTACATCAAAAAATCTTTTTTTTAAACTAAATTGATTTTTAATTTTCCTCTGACTGTCTGTCTGTTTGTTCCGGCTAATCTTTGAAACAGCTTGAGCGATTTTGACGGGACTTTCACTCGCAGATATCTAATGTTATAAGGAGTAACTTTGGATACTTTTTATCCCGGAATTCTCGCGTGAACTCTGACATTAAAGCGGGTGAAACCGCGGGGCACAGCTAGTACACCTAAAAGAAAACGAGCGTACAAGAGTTGCATTTAGATATTGAAGTAACGTTAAACTTGTAGGTATAAGAGTTGTTTTACTCTTGCAATTTTATTGGGATCGTTCAGATACTATATAGCTTGCGTTTATTTCGGTAGGCAGTTTATACGGCCAAGGACGTTAAAAGCGAGGATACACAAAGGTATACGTATGATAATGATATACGTATATGTTTAAGAACTTACTGTTTGAGCTTTAATAAAATAAAGTAGTTGAATGGATTACCTACAAAATAAGCTTTGTCATGCCAAAGGGCATCGCGACTGAGACATTGAGTAAGGATATAAAATTGGTAAGAGTATTAGATCTGTTGGCGGACGACCGAAGACCGATAAGTAAATCCCTAATTCGGAGATAAGTTGTAAATACAATTGTCAGCTGACCAGTCCGTGCACTAATACGGCAATACCTGTCACCTGTACAATCTAGAGGACGACGACTTAATAGTACATTGTTATCCTAGGGGTGAAAGTAACCTACCTACTTTCCGAGTATGAGTAATGAAAAGCACAGTGTTATCCTCGGGAGAAAGACTTATTTAGTCCCTCGATCTATTGGCGCCCTCGCTACGCTCGCTACGCCAAACCCCGTCTCGGCACTAAATAAGTTACTTTCACCCCTAGGATAACAATGTACTATTGCTAAACGCGTTCTAAAGGACATTTTCTGACGGTGTATGCACGCTTAGGTACGGTGAATATATTGGCTGTAGAGATTGAGAGTAATTTAATTAATCCTTACAATTCTATTATTAACACTTAGAACCATTCTAACAGTAGATAACAATAAAAAATGCAATTGGTTTGACGACCCGTTTGGCGCAGAGGTCACCATAGCCATAGCCGCTAATCAAGGGGTTCCGGGTTCGATTCCCGGTGGGGGTGGACTTTGTGTGATGAACACAGGGTTCCATTTTCCAGTCTGGGTGTGTTTATATATATCTATAGTATAATATATAAGTAATTCTATGTAGTATATACTACGTTTGCTTGGTTTCCACGACACAAGCTAATAATAGCTTACTGTGGGATCAAGTAGATCTGTGTGTTGTGGTGTGGATTATTTATTTATTTATTTAATTGGTAACGTTTTTTTAGTGAATGTTTACAATCAAATTCGACTTTTTATGACGCAGTCTCTATCTTTTGCGTAGACTATACTTAAATTGTACATATTAGAATTTATTTTTAACAGCAACATTCATTGAATGGTGATGACGTGGTGATGAATCATCATAATCGTTAATAAAAAATAATTTCTGCGAGAGGCAAGCAAACATAAAAACCTTTATTCTGTTGTTTATAATATAAACCTAACTAAGCAAACCTAACGATCACTGTTTCTTGTAACGCCTGGGTGCATAATGAACAACTTGCATTACTTACATCAACTGAGACTTCTGAGTGTTGACCACAAAATGTAATTTAATGTTGTTGCATTCAGCAAAACCTAGAGTTTTGTTTTTATTTAGTTTATTCGAAATGTTAATTTATGAGCGCAGGTAAGTATATAACTTTGTAGTGTGAAGCCACTAGACACTTGTATAGGTCAGAATTCAGAACTACCTACGGGTTCAGTTAATTGTCCTATACAAATGTAAGTAAGTAGTGTACAATTAAATGATAATATGCCTACCTGTTTACATTTTAATAATGTAGGAAATATATTATTTCTATTATACAAGGTAGGATGATACCATTCTACTTTATTAAGATAAATTTTAATTAACTTTTCATTCTCAAGCGTTGAAACTTGAGCGGTCTAAGAGAAAATTAATTAAGGTTAACAAAGGTAATTAAGGTAACAAAGATACTAAAAGACAATTGTTTTAAAATATGGAAAAAGTTAATACATTTCAATAACTGGCTTCTGACCAGTTACAAATCATGTACCTATGGCAGAAAGAAAAAAAACAACTCGAATCTAGTATACACTGTACACTGGAGACTGATAATTTCCGATTATGTATAACTAGCTGTCCCCCGCAGTTTCACCCGCGGTAATTTCGGACTTCCCGCGAGTATTTCAGGATTCAATATAGATATAAACCTTCCTCATGAATCTATATATTGGTGAAAACCGCATGAAAATCCGTTGCGTAGTTTTAAAGATTTATAGACCACGCGCATTTTGGACACGTTTTCGTACTATGGGAATTCCAAGTACTATGGGAGCACGCAGACTGGGCGCGAGTAAGTCGTGCGTATACGTACGTGTAGTTCCGACGTCCGAAAACAATCCGAACTTGTTGGGATTTTTAAACACATTCGTACGTCGAAACTTAAAAAATGGATGTAGAAAATTCATTGGCTTGGTTTCCGGACGTAAATTATTAATTATTACATAAAAAATAATATATATAAATCTAGTATAAATATAAATAAATTACATTTATAATAAATAATCATTATATAAGTCTTCCATAATATTATGAAATTCACCAAAACCGTGTTTTTTTAACACCCACATTCGGTTCTACGACGAGTTATAAGAGAATTATCGTGAAGATAAATATTATATTCATCGCGCTCTAACCAGAAAACTTTACAAATGCGATGTCACTAGAATACTACCTATTTGAAGGAGAAAAACGTATTCACTATTCAGTGTGCGCACTCAATTCGTACGACCACGATCGTACGTTTAGGATTCGTGTCCAAAGTGCGCGCGGCCTTATTCTATGTAGTGATATTAGAAGTATCTACATATCCCAAAACATATTGTTTACTCTATGAAACCTTGCTAAAAAGAAGTAGGTACTCTCTGATAAAAAAGACGGGATAAATAGCGGCCTAACGGACGGAGCCGTTTTGACTTACGTTTGATCATCTTTTGTCTGAAATTGACTTGAACATTAAAACTCGTCGCTGAACTTCAAAGTTATAAAAGAAATTAATTGAATTACAGAACCCTCTGGCGACAAAACTTATTAAAAATTTCATGTTTATTTAAATGAGACGACAAAAAAGAAAAAAATATATTAGATAACTTCGAGTACCTATACTATGCAAAAACATTTTCTTCCTAAAGGTTACATAGGTACGTTTTTTTAAACAGATTATTCGTAAAATGGAAAATATAAAATTACGAGTACCTAGGTAATCACTATTAAGTACTAAGTACACGTTGACTGTAGTCTGAAAACCACTAGCATACACCATCTGTCGCAACTCTCAACTTGCAGGGTCATGTATACCTATTCTGAGTCCAAGCCCACTAAAGGAAGGTAACAACATTGCCATCGCAGTCACGCTTGACTTGTTTGGTTAACTATTGATATCTATAAAGTTACAAAATATTTTTATAGGACAGCGGCAGCTGCCCCCTTAGCCATGTTGAAAATTAATTGAAAACAAAGAAACGTACCGTATCACGTGGTCACGAAAAACCGTGCCATCAAAAGTAAAATTTTTCGTTATCAGTGACATGACAATGCGATCCTAAGTTTTCTATAGAGATAACGATTATAAACTGTCAACTTGGTTAAGGGGGCTGAAGTAGAATCGTCGGCAGCTGGCGGCAAGGTCGCGCAAAACGAGCGGGTCACTCTCAACTCGCTCCACATCCGACCACATTCTATTCATTGACGGTTGCATTTTTAATGAACGCTTACTTTGTGAAATGGTGATGTCAAGTTTCCACTTGGAAATATTTACTTAGGTACCTTTTAAAATGATAAGCTCTGCTATATAACAGATGTCAGATATACTTTAGCCCATAACATAGCTTCCGAGATTATGGACAAACATCTGACCAATTTGTTAAAACATACCGGCAAAGTACGTGTCGAAACACTGAGAAGAATGAAAAAAGACTCTGAGAAAAATGGTAAAAAAAGGAACCATAAAAATAATCTAGTATAAAAGGATCCTTTGATAAGTTGTTTTTTTGTCGATCGTCTTGCTTAGACAAAAATTAAGTAACTATCATAATCCACGTACACAACCCTATATATCAATGCCATAACCATAAATGGACGCAGATAAGCAATAACATGTTAACCCACAAAATTAAGTTATTGATTCAGAACGATTTATTGAGAGTTAGGGAACGTTTTTTAATTATGTGTTTACCTTATTACATTAAATATGTAACTAAATATTGAACATAAAAAATGTTGACACAAATGGCGCTCCTACTTTTAAAACACGATTTACTCAAAATTTCTCCAGTGTGGGTTAACACACTATTGCTTATCTATGTCCAAGTGCGAACGTCAGTTAGTTTGTTACGCTTACTACTAACACTGTCCTGCGGGAAATCCAAAATTAACGCACTCGCAAACCGCGGGGAACAGCTATAATTTGATTTTGGTGTCAAACGAAAGGGGCTCAAGGACCTTATAAACAACATTTTTATTTTATTTATTTATTTAAAGAACTTTATTGCACATGATCCAAAAATGTAGTCCGCCTTTTGTAGGCAGACTACATTCTAATTCTTTGTTTATTTTTCGTATAAAGGGATTAACAAGAAGCATAGCTTCATGTCACCCGTATATTATTACTATAACGCGTACAAAATCGCATCGTTACAGTGCGGAGAATCAAAAATAGTTACAACTTACACTACATTTTGGAAAAGGAAAGTTAAAATCAGGCTTGTTGAGGGTAAAATCGAGTCTTCGTGGAAGTAAGTAGGTATCCAATTCTTTGATAAATAAGAAAATATGGCCGTTGTATTGTTGCTGTTTTTACACATATCAGCGCATTTTATATTTGTGATTATAATCGTGAAGCAATACAATGTTGTTGAGGCGAAATATTGTGTGAACTATTCCGCTTTCCAGCGTTGTTCTATTTACGCTCGGGACACGTGCCAGAGACGGATCGGACCCAAAATGCTGAGATTGGAACAGCAAACATAGGTACTATTCTAAAAGCAAAAACAAGAAAAACTATCTATTTTTAATCCAATTATCAACACTATGCAAAAATTTGAATTGGACGAAATGCGCCTGAACGATACAAACGTTTCTAAACTGCATTACAGATTTAGATAGAGCAAGAATAAATATTGGATCCTGAACGACAACGGACATATTAGGGAAGCCTGGCCTTTTTTATTTATTTATATATTGAATTGAACAAGGTATAGCATTGTTAATAGTGGTCCATTATGTTATTTATATCATCCCATTGAATGAAATATTTTCCGTGCCATTTAAGAAACAAACAATGGCGAGAGGAATTCATTTCACGGTTTGAGGCATAGCCGGGTGTACACCAAATCGCTAGTGACACAAAAACTATGGGCAGAGTGAAGCATCCCTGCTCTTTGGGTAGATGCCAATACCGTAACTGTGACCGGTTATCTACCTATTTTACATTCATAAGAAGCAGATTTGATTGGAATTTAAACCTAATATAGAAAATGAGTTAAATAAAAATTTTACGAACAGAAAAGTATAGAACTCGACAATGACGCCATGTCCCCCAATCACGACCGCCGCTGGCAAAGTTTATTACACTTTTAGAACAGACATAGGCAGACTAAACGTCTTCCTATCTCAACCGTGAAACTTTAATATAAGTAGGTATGTGTTTCAAGACTCCTGAGTCATAATTACTCTTATAAGTTATATAGATGGTACTAATTGGACACAATGTATTGTAATAACTGTTGCTATGGATTTAAGTAATGAAGTTAATTAGTTTTAACTACCGAAATGCCTCTACAAACTAGTTTTAAGACGTATACCTACTTCAGGTTATACAACTTATGGTGATAGTTGTAATCTTATGGCGTACAAACTTCTACGATAATTTCAATAATTTGACGATCGGATTGGCAAAAATGGTCATCACGGCGTTCCGAAATTCAAGAGGTTCCATGTACGACTTTGTTTAATGGACACAAGGTTTTATGAATTATGGACGTCTATACAACTTTAGCAAAGGATACGTCATGTGTAACTATGTAGGATATCACGTTTTCTTGGTTGGTAGTTAATTGAGCTAAAATCTGTTCCCTCCGAGGTTTCACCCTCGGGAACTTTGGGGCTCCCTCGGGAACTTTTATCCGGGATAAAAAGCTTATGTTAATCTGGGGTACTGTAACTTCCTTTAAGTGAAAGCATTATTAAAATCGGTTCAGTAGGTCCAGAGACTATTCCTTAAAAAAAAATTAGGTACAATCCACGAAATCTTTACAAAAACAATACCCATAAAGCTAAACTCTCTTGACTAATATTCTTAAGAGGTCTACCTGCTTATTTATTCATCACGATTAACTGCTTCGTATCTGTTAGTTACATTAGGAGGACATTAATCTTATACCAATCGGCGAAGGAATTCTTTTTTTAGAAATTTATGTGAATTTGATTTTATAACTTCACCTATTGTGAACTAACAAAAAACCCATATTTATGAATTACAGCACCCAACCAAACAAAGGTCCAACCCTAAAGCAAAACCTAACTGGGAGTTGTGACACATTATATTTTCCTTGTTGATAACGAAAAATATTTACAAGCTCTTGCCTCAAATTAAACTCGTTACAGCAAATAATGAAACAGTTACCAGTTAACAGTGAAATAATCAAACAGCAATGGAAACATTAATTACTTACCTACTACGTAATCAGTAGAAGTCATCAATCGATAAAAAAATAAATTTTATCCAAATATAATACCTACCTATCAAGTTTCTATTAGTGATAATTAATAATGATATTGAGAAATATAATATTACTAGCTGTCCCTCGCGATTTCATCCGGATTAATAATTAATAATCCGGATAATCCGGAGTAATTTCGGAGTTCTTGCGGGAATTCCGGGAAAAAAGTGCTGTAGTTTACGGTGATAAGCAGTTCTCCGCATTAATTGCGGAGTTCCCGCGGGAATTCCGGGATAAAAACTATCCTATCTTTTAAGTTGGACCATATTATAAATTATAAAATTTTATATAATTATAAAATTTTATCAAACTCCGTTCAGTAGTTTCGGAGTCCATCGCGGACAAACAACGTGACACGTGATTTATATAAGTATATTAAGATTAAGAAGATTAAGACTAGCTGACCCCGCGATTTCATCCGCCGTAATTTCGGAGTTCCCGCGAGAATTCCGGGATAAAAACTATCCTATCTTTTAAGTTGTACCATAATAAAAATGGTTACAAAATTTTATCAGTTCCGTTCAGTAGTTTCGGAGTCCATCGCGGACAAACAACGTGACACGTGATTTATATATATTAAGAAGATAAGATGTTAGTTAATTTGATAAAATATTTATTATGAATTGAAGTAAACCATTGTTGTTCTTTTTTTGTATATTAATACGCGACACTATAAATAACGATGAGAGTAGGTATTCCTTATTATTTTCAAAGTTTAACAGAACAGCTGATAACCAAATTGTTCGAGACATGTAAATGATACAATTAACAATATGTACAAAACAGAACTTACCTACTAATTTTACAAGTCGCTTAAATATACATAAATGACGTTGAAAGTGCTCAAGTACCAAAAAGTTGGAACCACGAATAATAAGGATAATATCCGAAACGTTATTCTACACACAAGTAGGTAAACTCACGATAGAGAATGCTTACTTACACTGACCACCTTTCAACGAGCAAGTTAACGACTCGACCGGTTAATCCAATAATAGCTATGATAAAACACTGTCACAGTCACAATCACTAAACAGTTAACACTAATTAACCGACTTCCTTTAATAATAATGATTTGTCTTAAAAACACACAACTATAAATAAACGTGAGTGTGTGAACGTGCGCAAACGTCGTCTACACTATGCGGAGTGGAGTCGGGGAAGCGGAGGCCTGAGGATCGAGGACGGATGCGATGATACCGTGGTCCGTGATTCATGCCCGTTTCATATGTGTTAGCGATCGCCCAACGGCTAGCTAACGTCACTTGCTCTTTAGGTAATGTACTAGATGCGAACACTGCTCCAACCATAATAATAAATCTCTTAGCACGCTTCGCCTGGCACCTATAAACTGGGCGTACAATGTTTATGAGACCTGCGGTATACCTATACAAAATACAATGACTCATTGGAGTGACGTAATTAACCAGAGTTACCTGCAGTGATGATAACGTTATTATATCCTTATCAGTATTTTATGATACATTACCTATTTTTGACATTACCCATCAACGTCGTTACGTCGTGGTTACGTTTATAAACAGCGCAAGAGTTATAATATAACTCTTGCGCTGTTTATAAACTGTAGCTGTAACGGTACTGTATATATCAAACTGTAGCAGTGTATTGCACATATCAAACTACAATATAGACGGTTTTCATGAATCTAGGCGTGTTGTTAATGTACCTACAACTTTTATCCTGATAGAGCTCCCGGGAGAATACCAGAGATCACGCGAGTGAGCATGAAGTTTTAAAATGTTAATGTTGATAACAACGAAAGTCATGACAGAACCACAACTTTTTATAGAAAATAATTCAGTAAATGTGTCGTCCTACAGACCCAGTTTTCACACGATGCGAACTCGATATCACGCTCGAGTAAACACTTTCTTCCAATAAAAAACTTGTTCATATTAAATTGGTTTGTAGACAACATTTAAAAGCCCAGCCGGCTCGTACAGTCAGCAAAAAGACAGGCACTGGTAACTAGAACTAGCATAATGTGGAAATACGTATGTATGAACCAATGAACGAAAACCAAGAGTACCTACTTTTAATAAACCATTGTTTATTTGTTTGTTTGTTACGCTTCCACGGCTTAACGATTCAACCGATCATCATAAAATTTTGCGTACACGTTGTCAGGGGTACAGAGAAGGACATGGGGTACTTTTTGTCCCGGAATTCCCGCGGGAACTCCAAAATCAACGCGGGTGAAACCGCGGCGAACAGCTAGTGTATTATATTATGCCGCCGCCGGCCTATCTCTCGGATAACAATACTAAGATAACCATCCATACAAAATAGTATTATTATATCGTTATTGTCAAGGGAATAAATATCTTACTAAGGGTAAGCACTTGATAACTCCCACACAGTTAATAGAAAAAAGTACGCACAAACAATTCTTTCCACATATAGGTAGGTACGTAATAAACGGACAACGGTCTACTTATACGAGTATCTGTTGTAGCTATCTATACTCACGGGCTTTCGTCAGTTTACAAACGGTCGGCATTTCCTACCATGCCCATGGACAGAATATGCGTTGCGTGCGGGTGCTACAACTTGTAAGTAGTTTGCCTAAGATCTTCAATACTTCTTTCAATATTTTAATTCATATTTCATACCGCATTCATTCACTTGTTACGTTCTAAATTGGTTTGCTAATAGAATGGAACGAATAGAATAGAATTGAACGATAAACACAAGTAGTGTAATGCATAGAAAAGACAATTGATAGCCACACCCAAACCATGACACATCTTCTATGTGCACAGAATAATTCTCCCTAACAAAAAATATCGGATATTGCATTGATATACGTTTAAACAATATGAATTTTTAATTCCAGACCTGTATTCACTGAAAACTCTCTTTTTGGGCATTACTGATTGATAATAGGGATGTTGACGACTTTTGAAAATCAAAATATACTATATCTGATCTAATTTTAAAAACTATTTCACTCCCTGATCCCTGAGTGTCTCTGTGTGACATAGGATACTTTTTTATCTCAGGTAAAAGAGTTACCACGGGAATACCAAAATTCATGCAGGGAAAGCCACGCAGAGAACAGCTATTTGGTGTATGAATGGTGTTTTTATAATGGGGATGTGGACTACTTTTGAAAATCAAAATTCTAATTAGTCCGTCGGTTAGAAAATAAAAAAAACAATAGACACGTATTTTTTGATTTTTCAAATAAATGAAAATATACAGAGATAAAGCACATTAAAGTTTAGAGTGAGGGGGTCGTGACGTCACTAACCGCTAAAACCGCCATACAAACTGTCAGAATAGTGACGTCACACGAAATTTCTACTCAATATATCGCCGTTATTTTTGATTACGTAAAAAAATAAAAAATACGTGTCCAATATTTTTTAATATTCTACAAGACGGACTAAAAAATAAAAATTAGTCAACATGCCCATTATAGTCGCCATTATTAAAGAAGAAGAAGTGTATGAAACCACGGACTACGGAGCTGAGGGACCATTTAATCTATACATACTCTAAACATATAAATAAAATTAAAGTGTCTGTCTGTGTTTTTCATTAAATGCATAAGAAAGTATATATACCTATACGGTACTTACATAAAAAAAACTTGACTACTTTTATTTTGGAAAAAAAAAATTGTTCCTGCGGGAATTCCGAAATTCACGCGGGTGAAAGCGCGGGGCACAATTAGTTTGAATGGTTGTATATTGTTGATTATAGTAGTTAGGTGTGTAAATTTTTAATTGCTTAGTTCTTTATTTTATTTTGGAAATCTCATGATTTAAAATATATCGGGTTTTTTTTTTTTATTCAATCGCGTTGCTTTGTCTATCAAGTCACACATTGTCATTGGCACAATTACTTAAAAGTTGCCATTTAATAAAAAAGAAGAAGAAGAATATCGCATTTTTTCGCCTCAAATACCGCAGTGTCTCAAGACGAAAATCTTCTACGAGTGTGTTGCCACTTGAAAGTGATAACTTTACGGTACCGAGACGTGGTCGCTCACTATGGGCCTCATAAGAAGGCTCAAGGTCACCCAAAGGGCTATGGAGAGGGCTATGGAGAGGGCTATGGAGAGGGCTATGCTGAGTTTCGTTCCGGGATCTAATCAGAAATGAGGAAATCCGCAGACGAACCAAGGTTACCGATATAGCCCGAAGCAAACCTCAATGGCAGTGGGCGGGGCACATCGCTCAAAGAACTGATGACCGATGGGAACCATGGCGACCACGAACCGGAAACGCAACGTATATAGTCCTGCTACTTGGGGTGGACCGACAACTTGATGTAGGTCGCGGGACGTCATTGAATGCGTGAAGCGCAGGATCCGTTGTTGTGGCGAACCATGGATCCAGTAGTGGACGTTTTTCGGCTGATATGATTATGATAAAAAAAAAATTAGACACAAGAGGTCAAGAAACCAAAACTTGGATTTTTAGTTGGGATACGGCCAATAACATCGATTTTTGTTCTGTTATGACTATCCCTTATTATTTCCCATTTTATTTTTAACTAGCTGTGCCCCGCGGTTTCACCCGCGTGAAACTTTTTTATATAACAACTTTTTTACCGACGTCTGATTTAAATGAAACAAAGCCTATATGTAGCTCCAGGCTAAACTTAATCTACCTGTGAAAACCGCATGAAAATCTGTTCAGTAGATTCGGAGATTATCGCGAACAGACAGACATACAGACAAAAAAGAATTTTAAAAACTCTTTTTTTGTGGTTGGTTACTCTTCTTTTATCACTCCCTGTCAAAATTTGTCAAAAATATTCAATCTACAGAATCGCGGATTCTACTCTTTTATTATAGTATAGATTTCAAAACAAAATAAAACGCTTACTTATATATAACATGTGTTAGAAAAGTTCCCGTTTCGAAACACGAAATAAATGTTTTCCGAATTAACTACTGCCTAATCATATTTCAACTTAATATCGTAGAGAAAAAGTTAGCAAAATATTGCTAAAAACAAACCTGAATCGGCAATAACAGGACCAAGTGGATCAAAACGAACACGATGTTCAACAGCTGCGCGGGCGGCGCAAACTAAATCCGAGAAAAATCTGTGCCTACGCAGGGCCAATTCATCGCGGCCAATCGGTGTCGCTGGAGGTTCCTTCGGGCCTTCATTGTTACCAGAAACTGCAGTGCTACCTTCAAAGACTTCATCATCATCCGAAGATATTTCTTGTATATTAGTTGTTTTACTATCAGTAACATCGTTGTTACTACTCGTAGTCGATTTTAAGATTCCAGTAGACTTGCGCCTACCCGGCAGGCGAACTTCGACGTTTGTCTTAGCTAGTTCTTGTTCTAGTTGCGAGAGTTCTTCCAAAGTTGCAGAATCTTGACGGAAATCAACTGAGTATCTCTTTATATCCATTCGTCCTTTCTTATAGTAATCGACTGAATATCTTTTTTTAACAAAATCTCTTCTGACATCGACTTGATCTGAATCAGTGTTAACTATCGACTCTTTTATCTTATTTTGTTCTTTGTTTACGAGTTCTTTATTTTCTGACATGTCCATTTCCTGTTTTGTTGACTCTTTTTCCGATAAACTATTGCGGTCGTTCAGAGATTTCTTGTCGTCGCGTTTTTCACTCACTATCTCACTGGACTGATGTTCTGTTTGAATCGCAACAGACTCAGACTTAACGTTAAGATTTTCGTTTACAGATTTAGATTTATTAATTTTTTTGCTAGATCGTGCACAACAGTTTTTAAACATTCTAATTTATATGTGAACTAAGCAATAAATCTCTTGATGGCATAATATTGGAGATAAACTCTGAATTAATATAACTTTAACAATGTAAATATTCTAATTGGAGATAAAAGTGTATCGATGAGAATATTTTGGTGTAAAAAGCAAATGTTCGTGTTAGTCAAGTAATGAAAGCCCCTAGTTTTGCATTTTATAAGGGGTGCTATAAAGGGGTCGACGGCCGACCCAGCTCGCGACGGCGGGCTTCTGACGGCACTGACGCAGCCCCGATGCGCCGCCCGCCTCCCGTAGTAGACCCAGCGCATACTTCTACCCGCGCGCCTCTCCGCACTCACCCTTGGGACAAAAAGCGGACCCGAAACCTTAACATTCGAACACATACCTACGAAACTATAAATATTTTCACAAATATCGTGGTAAACCCGTACAACTCACTTTTCTCTCAAACGAGAAAAACGCATAAAGCGACGAAAATTATAATCATCTGGATTAAAACGCCCAGTTTCTAGCTTAAATATTTAAAGGGTACAAAAAAACGCTAATCATTAACTCCGCCTATAATATTTAGGTACCTACTTCCATAAGAATTTTTGTACAACAGGGGGATGGATGGCTTTTGGTTGGTTTTTGTTGTATGGTAAAATTTTCATTACAAAATTTAATAAGCCGACGCCTATAATTTAAATGATTTGAAAAAAATTACGGCTGGGTTTTAGTGCCTATATTATTATTTTTAACCGACTTCCAAAAAGGAGGAGGTTCTATGTTCGATTGTATGTATTTTTTTTTATGTATGTTCACCGATTACTCGAAGACGGTTGAACCAATTTAGAAAATTCTTTTTTTGTTTGAAAAGGTATACTCCCAATTAGGTCCCATTGCCATCAAGTCGGGATCTGATGATGGGATCGAAATCGAGGGAACTCTTCAAAA
The DNA here is from genome assembly GCA_907165275.2 of Zygaena filipendulae. Lineage (NCBI taxonomy): Eukaryota > Metazoa > Arthropoda > Insecta > Lepidoptera > Zygaenidae > Zygaena > Zygaena filipendulae. Next base: position 5,903,710 of record OU015650.1, read on the forward strand.
ATATAGCGATTTGGGTATTTTTTATAGTAAATTGTTCATTTGCTTTTGGAAAGCAAAATTTGAAGAAGTGCAACTGATGATGAAGACCACAGATGGTCATCGGAACTACTCAACAATAAAATGTATTTCACGGGTTCCGATTGGAGCGGTATCAAAAATGATTTTTTTGTTTGAAAGGGGACACTTTCAATTTGATTCCATTGTCACCAAGTCGAGATCTGATGATGAGATCTTAGAGTAATTGAGGGAACTCTTCAAAAATTATAGGTAAACCTATAGCGATTTTTGTGTTTTTTATAGTAAATCATTTATTTTCTTTTGGAAAGCAAAATTTGAAGAAGTGGAACTGATGAGAAAGACCACAGATGGTCATCAGAACTACTCAATAATAGGTATTTCAATCGTTAACTTTATATAGTTTGGAAACAGTTTATGCTTATAATTATGCGTGTAACTGATTGTAATGTACAAGGAGAACTCCTCAACAATACACAATACAACAATTCCCTGCATCGGGAAAAGCAATATATTGTAAAAGCAAAGCAGTTGACATTAGGCTATTGTAACTTAGAGAAATAACGAAATAAGTCACTTAAAAGCGAGAAATAAGCAAAATTTTAACATAAAAAATAAAACCGTCTTCCAGAAATACAAATCTAAAAAGCTAAAAATGAAAAGCTAAAAATAACAAAATACCGATATAATCTAAAAGACAAAAACACACGTCATATTAATATTGGTTTGTGCTACCACTGATCGGTATGAAATCGGTGACAAGCCAAATATGGAGGAGGTAGATGGGCTAAGTCGACTCCCGCCACCAGCTCTTCGTGAGCAGAACAACCCAAGTGGGCAGACACCAGCGGGCTTGTCACCGAATTCAAACAAATCAGTGGTAGCACAAACCAATAATAATATTACGTGTGTTTTTGTCTTTTTTATTATATCGGTATTTTGTTATTTTAAGCTTTTTAGTTTTTGAATTTATTTATTTTATTTATTTATTTATTTTATTTGAATGTTCTTTTTATCGCACTGCACTATAGCTAGGGAGCTGGGGGCAATTTAAGGTTATGATTTCATCGTCGTTGATACGGCAAGACGTAATGGCGAGCTCAGGAAGCTCTAATAAAAAAAAATATATATTTTTGAATTTGTAAAAAAAATAAACTGGTATAAATTATACTATCGTTCGTGTCATCAATTACATCTTATTAAATACATTTTATAGATAGTAAAATTAAAAGCTGACAGACGTCAGGATGGTAGGAGTTTTTATAAAAATAATTAAACTATAAAAAAATAATTAGTGCATCGTTCCATCGTCTTTTCAAGAATTATTTTTATGTTCGTAAAGTATATCTAATATATAAAATTCTCGTGTCACAATGTTCGTTCCTATACTCCTCCGAAACGGCTTAACCGATTGTTATGAAATTTTGTATGCATATTCAGTATGTCTGAGAATCGGACAACATCTATTTTTCATCCCCCTAAAGGGAGTTCCTGCGTGAATTACGAAACTCACGCGGGTGAAACCGCGGGGCGCAGCTAGTGTAAATATAAGAAAAAGGTGGCAGACATCTACAACTCTGATTTTAGATGTAGTCTCTTTCTCTCTGTGACCTTCATTCCGGGTTTTAAACCACCTATTCTTTCTAACTTTCTTCTTCATACTAACCAATATAATATAAACAATTAATTAATATTAGTGAGTGTGTATTTGTACTTCCTTGCAGCTGTCCTTAGGTAGTAAAATACTTCTGCATTTGAAAGACAGAATCGATTTTATCTGCCTTTTGCAGCAATTAATGAATGGCAGAAATTGTTTAAAATTATTATTTTACTTAGTACTCTAATATTATCAACCTCTGTCAGACAATAAAATTATTTAAATATTACTGCCACCAGCTCCCTAGCTATTAGGTACATTAAGTTTTCCCAAGGCCACAGTGTACAAGATTTTTATAAATGTTGTACCTACAATATATTAGCTAAGTATGTAATATGCACTCTGAATCTGGATTCAGAGTAAACACCAATATTCATCTCAATAATCTTTACCCTGATTACTTTACCAATACAGTACCTATTAATACCTACCTATTCTGTTTTTGGAGTAAATGATTTAAAAAAAAATTAAAAAAATTAACTAGCTGAATAGCTACTTCTTCACACTTACACAAACTTAGCATTTTATCATCACATAGAAAATAGAAATGATAATCTTTATAAGGATTTTCTAGCTGTTTCCCATGGTTTCACCCAAATCGAATTCTTTCGTATGTCACTTAACAAGTGCAAAAACGATTAATAAAATTATTTAATTATTTTAATAACAAATGGTTATGTAAAGGTATTGTTTTCGTATATTATAAACATAATTGTAATTGAATAAAAATCTATGTTATGAACTTAAATATGATTTGTGCATTCTAAAATCGAGGTTTGATGCAAAATATGCTGTCATCATGAACACATTTATTCTATTTATGATAGATTTTCCAATTGTGACTTGACAAAACCAGTTTCAGTCATCATCCTAGATTCACTATAAATATGGATTCGCTAAAAATCATAGAAGAAACACAATTTTAAACTGTTTTTTTCACAAACACTACTAACACAACAACTGGTGTCACATTTAGTAAGTTTCAATTTCACTCCCTCAATTTTCAATTTTATACAATAATTTATTGGTTACAATTAGGGAATGCAATCCCGCAAGATAATTTCAATCCAGGTAGGTATTTGTGGGACTGAAACATCTTAATCCCGCTGGATCCCAGGTATTTGTGGGATCCAGCAGGGTGGACTTAAACTTTTGAAATAAAGATAATGACTTGATAGACCCCATTTTATAGTAAACTCAAATTAAACAAGCTTTCTGATACACTTTTAAATGGTTAATTAATAATTTTAGACTTTAGATATAAAAATAAAAAAAAACTAAACATTATTTTGGAAATGGCTATGTAAAAAAGTTAAAGTATTAATTGTGTCATCTGCCAAATGGCTCCTGATATTCGACAAAAGGTAGCCAGCGGCTGAAAAAGCTCACTCAGTTACTCTAACGTAAAGAGTGACATATGAATCACGCTTCTTTGTAATCTTGCCAGTCCAGCGGGATCCTGCTAAATTTTCAACCGATATTAGTCCCACAAAATGCATGAAAAAAAATACCTTTTAATTATAATGTGATGAAAATAAAGATTGGAGAAAAAGATAAATTTGAGACAAAATTCAATTTTATGCATATTCTCTCACGAGACATTCAAACATTACATATTGAGCACCTAAGTCAGCAGTACCTTCCATGTGGGTATCATAAAATTAAGGGTGTAGACCTAGGCACACCTGCCTCCCCTCAAAGCTATTGGAAAATGTATAACTGTAACGTATGAGTTTTTGATAACAATCAATTTTTCACAAAACACAGATCTACTTCATTGTACACTATTGTGGGATCACCAAACCTAAACAGTCTTTCAAGTAGGTTAATCGATGTATTGAAACGAGAATTGGGTGGGAAGTATTTTAAAACACCTGTCGATGGGGTAAGAGAAAGATGTATTTGATTATATTTCTTTAAACCGAATTAATAATGTCATTGTTCAATAATGCTATTTTTTTTGTTAGTTTAAGAAGATCAAATAATTTTTACTCTAGCCCCTACAACAGTGGATTTGAATAATTAGTGGCAGTTTAAATATTGATTAAATAAACTTACCGTCGACTCGAGATGGTGAAATTTTGTGCGGTCTTCAAACTTTTATGAATTGAATTTTTGAATTATCACTTTTTTCTAAAGTAGTATGTAGGTAGGTATTATAAATTGATAAAAAACCAGTCTTAGGTCTTTCTTTTCACTCTTTTCCGGGATTTTTTTTCTTTGTTTATGGACTTCGCACATAGTACATTTGCCAGTGTCGCGTCTATTGTTTTTATAAAAAAAAAACGGAGAAACTTATGAAGTAAAAAAAAAAAACACGGAAAGGAGATTAACAGGGTTTGAACCAAATGCTGCCCAGAGAGGCAGACTCGAACTAGAGATAAAGTTTGAATTCGAACAATCAAGTTAAGCTTCTTCTTCTTCTTTTAAACTATGGGTTCCACTATGTTCACTCACAGTGACTCCGCCAATATCATGTAGTTGAAAGTAAACGAAGGAGGACAAGTTATTCTCGACATGTCCGATGTCGAAGTCGACATTTATTTTGAAATAAAAATATAATGAAAGCCGTTCGAATTGCTTCGCGTTCGCTGGTCGGGAACCTCAGTACAATAACAGTAGCAGTAACAGTAGTCGGGAACTCAGGACTCGGGCAGTGTTGCCAATCTTCAAAAATATTTACCCCTAAAGGCGAAGTCAAAAACCCCTAAATAAAATAATTAAATAAATTATTAAAAAAAAAACTTTATAGTAAATAGCAGCGCCAAGATTTTTGCCTTGTTTCGAAATCATTAGGGTGAAATTATTGGTCTTATAAAAAAACAATTTAATCAAAAGCAAAAATGTCTCTTGTTTTTTTTACGACCAATATTGTTGTCGCAATTACAAAATGAAGCTTCATTATCAAAACGCTAATTAAGAAATTCTAAATTTTTGGAGCTTTCCTATTGATCGTAGTAAAAAATTTTTAGTCGAGAATTTTTTACATCGAAATGATTTGATGAGATGCATTACGATGCTTTACTTTTGGAAGCAACTTTGAACAACTAAACCTCAATAGGACGCTCTATGGGAAGTTGTATAGTCAAACGACAACCTCCTGACGAACGCCCCATTTTATCTTACCTATTTTACTGTTTCCGCACACTGTTCATCACTAATGAATCACTATTATTCAAAAACCACATTCACACAATATTAATAACGTTAAGTACGTAGTATACTTATTACTCTGAGGTAAAACAAATAAGTAAGACCGACCTCTAGAGATAACTGTTCCCCCGTGGTTTTACCCACGGGAAATTCGTAGTTCCCGTGGGAATTCCGGAATAAAAAGTATCCTATGACACTCAGGATCACTGTAGCTTCCTATAACTGAAAGAATTTTCAAAATCGGTTCAGTAGATCTAGAGATTACCCCCTACAACGTCACAAACTCACAAACTTGCTCTTTATAATATTAGTATAGATATGTAATTCTATGTAGTATATACCAGGTTTACTTGGTTTCCACGACACAAGCTACTGCTAATAATAGCTTACTGTGGGATCAAATCTGTGTGTTGTGAAGTGGATAATATAATTGATGATGGATTTTACTGGAACCATTCATAATTTTGTAACAATAATAGGGTACTTGCATGAAATATATAATAAGAAATTGTGTCAATATTTAAAAAATAGAGCATTAGAAAAGCATTATCGCGAAAGATTTACTAAAAAATTATCAATAGTTTCCAAAATATTTAACTTTTAATTTTGTGAAACGGAATGTTGCAACGAAACACCAATCACAGCCACGCTTAATATAGAATAGAATAGAATAGAATAGAAAAAAGTTTATTTGATACCATAAAGATAAAATAAGTACAATCGTGAGACTTAAACTAGAATAGTTGGTACCAAAATGGCTACCACTCAGCATTATGCCGTGGCACTAAGTTCCACGACGCTGATTTTCAGTGGCGACCGTATATATTACCGTATATATTACGTCACTTTTATTTTTTTAGGAAACATTTACCTCTTTCAGAGAAAGCAAACGAAACTAAGTGCATACAGTCAACACATATTTTCCTTTTTCTGAAGTTTTTTACATAAAATGCATCGGTAACATGCATTTCGATTATTTACTGGTACTTTTGGTGTGCGTTCCGTGGGTTTAGGCTCAGTTGTTTAGTTAAAATTTCACTCGTTTGAGCTGCAACCAAGCCACAGAACGATCGAGTTGTTTTTATAACCTCAAAATATTTGAAATTTCAGGCGCCATTTGTTTCCTCTCAATTCAAATTGCGAATAAGACTGTTTTACATCCAATTATAAACTTTTTGTGACTACGACACCTCCCCTTTGTTCGTAAGAACTCCGATTGATTTCTTTTTCAACGAATCCGGTTTTGGAGCAAACTTTGACACTTCTTAAACAATACATAGCTGTCAGAGTGAAAATTAACCTGCATCGGAGATGATTGTTTGGTTGCTGCACTCTGAGCCACGGAACGGGTGAAACTACGCTCTGACAGCTGTCAGAGTAAAATTTCACCAAGCCACAGAGCGCGCTCGAGCACGTTCGAGCGCACTCGTGCGAATCCACGGAACGTGCCTTTGGAAGTAACTCGACACAGTTCAACCGTTTATTTATTACTCTGAGGTTCAACCTTAACTTCGCTTTTGGACATTGAAGTTGTCTGTCAGTGTCACCTGACGCTCTCAATACGACAGTGACATCTCTATCACAGATTAATAAGACGTAATTTTGAACTAGTGACGTCATTCCGCGTTTCAGCGGTAAATTCAAAAGTAGGAACTTTGAAACGCTCTTTTAATTAATTTTTTCTTTTTCTTTCTTTAAGTAGGCCATATATCTTTAAAATAGACTGGAAAAAAAAATCATGCAAGTACCCTATTACCTACTTGTTACACTTTCCTTATCTTTGTGCAGTTTGCATCTTCAATATAATATCGAAACATTATGTGAAGGAGAAAAATAATTGGTATCTAAAGATAATATAGTAACTTTGCTGGTATAATTCCTTCCCTGACATGTATGGCAATTGGCAAACCTTTATATAATAAAATATAATAGTTTTCAGAGCAAGTTTGCGAAATTACATACCTACCTACTGTAATTATTCACCTACATATACATAGATACGGATATACATATTTAAAAAAATACTTTATCCAAAATAAACAAGTTTATTAAAAAATATCGTAAAGACACTATTGTAACAAGCAACTCATAACACAAACTTAGAATAGCATACAGTAAAATAACAAAATTAAAATCGTATTACGAACTTCTAGAACTGGGCTAGTTTCGTTTATTTTCGGTGACCGACACTCGACTATTAACTGGGTAGTTCTTCTTTTTCAATTAAGGCAATCCACCGCGATTTATCGCATTTAATTCTGCCAATGTGCGTATTTTTAGCAATTAAAGTAATTATGGCGAAACGCCATAGTATTAGATTAGTATTAGATTGTTCCTAAGATAAAACAGGATTCTCTCTCGAAAACCAGCTTCTTTCTTGGAAAACTAAATGGCTGCTGAACGGTGGTGAAAATATCGAATAACGCGACAGGCGTCAGGCGACACTCGCTACGATCTCCACCGGTCAACAACCAAAGTAGATAGTTACTTAGTTTCATTTTCATGACATATATAGAACAGGATTTCTTAAATCAATAAACAGTTCTGAAAAAAAACTGTTTTTGATTGGAATTTTCCTAGTTCTAGTGGATGACATGGAGGCTAACTATGAGCTCTTAAGGAGCTCAAGGTAAGCAGCTCAGCAGCAGCTCATAGTAAACCTCCTGCAATTTTTTTATTTAAAGTATATACCTACCTACTTAATTTCACAGTGGCATTCTCTGCCAGTCAACCTTCAGATAGTACAGAGCGTTCACTTTGCGGTGCATTTAATACTTTCACGTAGCTATTTTTTTATTTCGAAAATAATGTAAAGATTTTAACACTACACTTAAAAAACATTTTAAAGGCACCTATTCACCATAGCTGAGCGGAGATACATTACATACTTCTAAAAAATTTTAGTAAAGTGCCTGTATAATAATTATATTTGGATAATTTCTCCGTTTCGCTCGTGTCATTCTTTCTGGTAGAACCACCAATTTTTTTCCTTCTTATTTCCTCCATCGTATCTCGGAAATATGAGCAGCTGGCAAAGATCTATTTGCTAAGACTTGTCACTAATCTTACATAATATAAACATGTAACTCGCACTTCGCGCTATAAAATGACCCGACATATATTGGACCCAGACTTACTTGAACGAGTTTAGTAATTTCAAAGACATAAGGTCTAGTTTTAATTGTGCGCATATCGTATATACATTGAAAATTCAACCCTATTTATTTGAGCAGTGTTGTTTTGGTTTAAAGTGACGCGGGTAATTTGTTTCCATGATAATCGCTCTCGAAAGGGTATCTCAGTGAATAAAGGAAACCATGGTAATCACTCTTGTTTCCTTCGTTCACTGAGATACCCTCATTTTGAACCACATAACGACGAATTGTAATACCTATTTGATAATAAATTAGCGACTATTACCATGACTGTATGTAATCAGATTTTACATCCGTTGGGGTGGCTCTCCCAGAAGGAGTGACGATTCTGATGCAGCTAAGCCCTAAAATAGTAGAAAATTGTGCAACAAATACTATTATTAGCTACATAGCGTAAAATAACATATAAATTCGCACCGCAAAAGAAATACAATAAGAGTATCGAAGAAATGTACCAATAAAAATGTATTTCTTACAACTAGTGGTTTACAACTAGTATTAGTGGTTTAATTAATGGCACGCACACACGAACAAATTTATATATTTTATAGCTTTAATGTCAGGCAAATTGCAGTACAAAGCTGATCGTGTGTGGTTCCTATTACATTTCTAATCTGTAATAACCATTAAACTGTTATACTTATTAAAATAAAATTATCACAAATCACTATTATAAACATATTATTAATTTTTTTTTTCACTAATTTGTTTTGAAACTTTCTAATAATTATTATTATTTCTTTCTTTATAATTAAACTTTATATCATTACACAACTTGCAAAATAATTCAATTAAAACCTTTTCCTTTGGCTTTTGGGTATAACATCAAACTAGCACCAAACCCACTTGATAAAGAAATCATATTGTCTCCTAATATGATATTTAATTTTAAGAAATGACGTCTATTATGTGAAGCGAAAAAATACATTTTTTTTTATAATACTTCTGCAGCGTTTACAACAAGAAGTCGAAACCAAAACGGCTGTTTTTGGAGGTTTTCGATAAATTTCATATTACTCTGTTAAAGCTATGCAAAAGTATCATATTCCACGATTTATTTTTAAATTGAATATAATTAAACACATGATTTTTTTGGCCCGTGGCGATAGTTTGACATTGTAAAACCAGTGTACTTATTCATGACAGATGTGCATGATAATAGAGATATTACCCTAAAATATTCGTGAATAAGTTGGACGTAGATTTAAAATTACTATTCCTGTGTACTTAATCAGTATATTAGCCATTTAACTATCAATACCTACTTAAATAAACTATTAATAGTTAATTATACCTCATAACTTTAACTAAATGCACTAAAATCTATAAATACAATATAAGTATAAACTTGTTTTTACCAATAAAAAAAAACAAATCTCAACATAGCTTCTAAACATATATTTTTTTCTTTTATTTTTTTCAACCTTCTAACCGAGTTTAAACAAATTTTTATGTAAACATAAATAATTAAGAATGGCAATCAAATCGGTGTATTTAATTTCATACTTTGGTTATCAGACAAAGGAATCACAAGAAATATATTCCACTCGACACGATTAGTAATTTACTCAATAATTCAATTGAATGAACGTTCATTTTGCAAACATACCATTGCCAATAAAATATAGTACGTGGAATAGACTTACGAACTAAGATAGGTATAAAGGAATGAAAGAACTATAACCCCTACTAATATTTTATTAATGCGAAATAACTCTGTCTGTCTGTCTGCCTGTCGTCTGTTACGCTTTCACGCCTAACGGCTCAACCGATCATCAAGAAATTTTGCATACACATTGTCAGGGATACAGAGAAGGGTATAGGGTTTTGTGCCGAAATTCCCGCGGAAATTCCGAAATTTACGCGGGTGGAACCGCGGGGAACTGCTAGTTTTTAATAAAATAATATGACAAGAGAAAGATTTTTGCTGTATTATAGGTTTTAATTACTAACTTAACTAGTTAAAAGCAAATATATATTGTAAGTTTTGTTAGTCAAATTAGAATATAAAAAAAACTGTTTCCAAGCGAAATAATTTTATTTCTCGAGAATTTTAAAAGGATAATAATAAAAAAATGTATATCGATTACGTTGGTTCTAAGGATTAAGCTGCTTTAAAAAATATTTTAACACACTGTCGTGTGTCGTTGACATCTCTGAGTAATAGGAAAAAGTTACCGAAATCGTACCTACGCGACGTGTATGATTTCCAAATATTGTACAAAATACAGTTTTATTATGGTCGTCTAGTGTAACCAATAATACTTATAATATCATTGAGTGTAACAAATTACGTTAAGATAACTCGAAGAAACTCTTATCATATTTATTCTCGAGTTCATGTTATTAATTTAGTTTAAATTGAATCAATTATTGAATTGAAGCTTAGCGTAGGTATACTTATACGCAGGAAAAGGTATTTATTTTATATTAGCCTAATCTATTATTCATGTTTAAATCTAAATATTTCACTAATTTTTAGATTAGATTCTAAGATATTATATCATATTTTATTAATTTTTAATAAATATATTAGGATTTTTCTATTTATAGGTAAATTGTTAGTTTGAAAAAAAAAACCTACTATTAATCACTTATGTACACGTTACAAACAAACCAGGGCACTTACCACTAGCTCATAGAGCAGTTTTACCTCTTACAGCGGTATTATTAAATAATTCTTTATTTAGAGTAGATAAGGCTGGAATTCCGATGGTTGGCAAATCTGAGTAAGGCAAATATTATTATTGCTCTACAAACTCGTGGTAGGCCCACGGAATACGCACCGCTCAATATTTGCGCCTATGGATAAATTCCAATTTGTTCCATTACAAAGAGCATATTTCATTTAGAACTTATAGTTTTATTGAGACATGGTTAAAGCTGGTCTGACTAACGCTATAAAAAATAATAATTTCTAAGATATTTTATTCACAGAGAAATCGATAGGAGAGTATATAAAATAATCACCAATTTTTGATGTTGATGATCATCTAGATATTAGAGGTTTGATATATTTAAAATACATTCCAATGAATTCCTCAGTATTGTAACATAATAGGTTTCTTCTTCTTCTTTAATAATGGCGTCTATAATTATAATTTGCCAATTACAATGTTTCTTAATAATAAAAATCTCTTCATCTACTTCTTCAATTATGGCGAAACGCCAATGACAATGTTAGATTGTTCCCCAAGTTAAAACATGGCTCTCTTGAAAGCCAGTTTCCCGCTCAGGGTCCAAAATAGATGCTGAAAAGTGACTGAAATAACGAAGACAAACGTGACACGCGTGTTTTCGGTACGGCTTTCACTCGTCAACAACCATAATAGGTGTATATAATTTATAATAAAAAGTGCCAAAGCGACTTATTTGACGATTCATATTTGACGATTGTGTTGACGTTATCGTCATTTGCAATGATTTGACAAGCAATGATTTGACACAAGGTACGGAACCAGTACGACTTATTGATATTATGTTGCAATACTGTAGCATTATTATCAAAACACCCTTTTTCACATATTCTCCCATCGATTTCTTTTTCAATGAAATATGAAATAATAATGATATATCTGCTGATTCTTTATAGCGGGTGACGTTTAAGTAGTTTAAGCTCTGCAAGAGCCTTAACACTAGTCCATAGCAGTTTAATCACTATTAATGTTCAGGAAAAACCGCTAAAGATATTAGTGTTGACGTTAAATTTGTTCACATTAAAGTGCCTGGAGAGATATAATATTTCATCAACCACAACCGAAAAACTGCAACCATGCCTCGAATTTTAACAATTTGTAACGATTGGAATCGATTGCAATCAGTTCACAACGCGAAATCAAGGGGAGGAGCGCGAGTTTGAAGTTCACGAGAGCTCCCCGATGGGCGCGTTCTGCAGCCACAGGTCGTGGATGAAGTTGTACAGGTCATCGCTCACCGACACCTGCGGTATTGACGTGGAACATTATAACAAGCCGCTGCCGAAACTGAGGCTGACGTCTATTTTGAGGCCAAAGATATATAGCTCTACAGGGCAGGAATATAAAAGTTACAGGTTTGTGTGTGCGTGAGCCGAAGCGGATGGGCTGATTTGGATAAAATTTGGCATACAGATTTCTCGACACGAAACTGAAGGAATATCGTAATTCACGCGGGCGAATCTATTATAGCTGTGAAAGTTTGTGAAAATGCTTGGATGTTTGTTACTCAATCACGCACGGCTGAAAGGATTCGAATGAAATTAAGCGCACAGATAGAACATGTCCTGGATTAACGCATAGGACCATTTTTATTCCGGCACAAAGTGTTCCCGAGGGAATCCCGACCTTACCTTATAGGGTGTAGCGTTGAGATTCCTCTTGATGTCCTGCCGCAGCGTGCGCAGCGACGCCTGCACCCGCTCCCTGATCTCAGACAGCGGCTTCGGCTGCACGAGCACGTGCCCGCCCTTCCAGCACACCTGCGACAAATAACACTATTATTTATTTTTTATTTATTTAAAGAACTTTATTGCACTTTATTGTACAAAAGGCGGACTTGATGCCAAATACTACCTAATGCCTATTACTACGTTAAAGAAGCGACACTCCCCGCCCCTAGTCACCTTTGTACATCCCCACGCCCCTCAAAATGATTATTTTTGTGTTAACTATCTTTCCCTCGTAATCAAAGAAGTTTTACTCCAAAAAAATACATTCACGTTTCTTATGGCATAAAGAATAATGATTTCTAATATTTTATCATCTAGAACGTTTGGAAATGCGTTTTTGGGGCTAGCGTTATGGGCAAGGAATGTTGTTGGTCATAGTGTATAAGGGCCCTGTTCAGCTCGATCTAATTCATTGATCTAATTCATACGGCGGGTGGCGATGTGTGTGTTAAGCGATTGAGCGGCGAGCGCCTTCACAGGTTTTCTTTTTGATTGATTTATTTTGTTAGAATAAAAATGAATTTATTTTTGTTTCTTTTTATTCTATGAACATGTTTATAACGGTGTATACTTTCAACCCTGTAAATATTTGCAGCAAATATTACCAAATATACAAGCTGTTGTTTTGGTCAACAACGCCCGTCACAGAGGTGGTTGTACTAACGATACTGATGTCAAAAAAAATATAAAAAAAAATAATTATTTTTTCAAGGAAAATCCGAAAAAATTATTTATTTTGTTTATACAAGCGGGCGAGCCTACGCTACCGGTCGTTGACCGCGCGGCGCGGCGCGCATCATATGGCATGCAATAGTACCTACGTACATAGTACCTACATACACCCCGCCTCGGTGGGAACGCGGGCGAATGCGGCGGGGCGGGCGGGCGGCGGGGGCCGGGGGGCGCGGCGATGTGCCACCCCCGCCCGCCGGCGCTAGCGCCAGCGGCCAGCGCCAGGCGCCAGCCAGTCTGCCTCCCACAGCCGCGGCTATTGCGCGTGCGTTGTTTCTATGCTAAAATGGCTCGGTCGTGCGCAGGATTAACCAATAGTGAAATTTACGATTTATTGAGTATTTAGTAATAGCGAAGATGAAGCGAATAGTGTGGCCGAGTGGAGTGCGACGTTTTCAACTCGTCCAAGTGAAACTCGTTACACCATAAGGACTGTTGTTTTTAGTCTCAGGGAATGGGTAACATTCGCTACACCTCGTCACACAACAGGTAGAGGTCAATCTGGGCTCCCTGTTAATGTTCAAGATGCAGTCCTTGAATACCTACTTTCGTGCGCAGCCGCGCGCGAATACCTACCTGGGATGCTGGGCGAAGCTTTGGCATTGACCATTTAACATCGGAGTTTGGTGATCGTTGGATAGGAAGAGGTGGACCCATACCGTGGCCACCACGTTCACCCGATCTAACTCAATTGGACTTTTATTTGTGGGGTGACGTAAAGTGGTACGCATGACGAATACGCCGACACATTAAAACAAGAGATACTGAACGCTTTAGAAGTGATTACGAAGAATGAAACTGTTTTATCGTGATTAAAAGACAATTTGCGATGTCGTGCTTCTGTGTGCATCGCGCAACGCGGTAGACACTGAACAGATAAACCGTTAACGTAAAATCAGTGTAAATAAAAAAAACTTTTAGAAGACTTCGTGTTATGTGTAATCAATAATTTGTAAATCACGTTTAATGATTGTAAATAAGTTCGTTCACCTTTTTAAATACGCCAAAGGTACTTAATAACAGCGCCATAGAACTTTAATGGATATTATTAATGGATAAAAATGTCATTTCTAATTTAATAATTTCTAAATTATTCAGTTCCTTTGCCGGTCCTAAGCCCAGTAAAGTATGGAGGGAAAGAGAGTCTAAAATGTGTTGTTTACTTACCGTGATCTAAATAGGTAAAACGTTTGTGCAAAAGTAGGTACCTACCTAAGTAGGTACCGGCGACGACGCGACGCGCGATGTAGCTGCTCGTAGCGCGTAGATGTCGTAGCTCTAGTCTACGCGCTAAGGCTTTACCAATTACCATTTAATGTAAACATTTTTAGATATCTTGTGCAGAGATTTTCTTTTAAATAATGTTCCGAATTATAAAAAATATTTTTTTTTTATATTTTTTTTAGAACCCATATTAGTTATATTACTACCTCCGTTACGCGCGTTGCTGACCAAAACAACATTCTGTATACAAATATACTTAACGTCACGGCACAGTGAGAATTCGCCCTATAACTGTGTTGCTATGAAACTTGTATGAGGTCTGGTTGGTACCTTGTACAAATGTTCCACTTTGCTGGGAATGACGTAGGCTCTCTTGGACTCCTGGAAGGGGTGCCTGCAGAGAACTTTCTGGCCCACCATGGGCGGCGCCTCCGACGACCTCTGCAGCAAGTCGATGAGGGCGTGTCCGTCCGCACCGAATAATCTATAAGCCTGTAATAGATTTTTTTATATCTGTAGATTATTTTAATATTAGATAGGATTTCTGCTCAGCCGTTATGTGTCTGTGGGAATTCGGGGATAAAATGTACCTACCTTATGTCCTTCTCTACAGAGATACATTGTCAGGGGTACACCCCTGACAATGTATAAAATACAGCTAAGTACAAAAGACTAAATCAGTATTCGCACCTCTTAGGGCCATAATTAGATTACAAAAAAAGTTTTATTTTATCTACTTAATTTTCCAACTTGATGAGCGAGACAGACATAATCTTGAGAGGTGACCGAGCCTTAGAGTACCATAGAGGTGGACAAAAAGTACCATAGAAGCGAACAAAAATTACCATAGCGGCGAACAAAAATATCCGCATTTTTCACAGAAAAGGGGTTAAGTAACGCGCATATTGGGCCACGTCATTGAAACAACATACACTAATTGCAACTAAGAATATACGCACACAAGTAATACAATCTTTATATATACACAGCTGGGTATGAGCCATGCTTTGGTTGTGGGCATCAACCGTCAATGCGTCTCCTGGTTATACTCAGGCGCACCACACTTATAGCCAAAAGCATTTTGTTAAAAAAACAAAAGTTATCTATGCAATTAATATTTATAAACAGTTATAAAAAATATTAATAACCATTATTAATAATTATTATTATTGTTATTCATTGAGAACCCCGGGACGTTGTTATCATCCAAAGGCATTAGGACAGAAAACTATTGAATGACGTTAAGTATAATAAGAGTTCGTTTGCTTATAATTATTTATGTAAAAAAAAGAATATGTATCTACTTACCTCTTTATGACCGGGAATGGTGACTTTGCCAACGTCTTGGCTTAATTTGATTCGCGGCTGTCCATTTATTTCTACTAGCTTGTAAACACATCCTAATGCTGGCTGGCGTTGACATGTCACTATATTGAAAAAAGAAAAAAATATAGTATTTAATTAGGCATATTCTTTACTACCAGTAGTGAATAAAATGAAGGAAAAAAAATCGTGAGGAAACCATAGCGCGGTGGAATGGCTATCTACCACCTTCACGTTAGAAATCTGTAGCCATGCCCCCAATGCAACTGTGTGTTCCGACCACCTCACTTGAGTATAATTTTTAATTATGCAGTACAAGCTGAGCTGAGTATCTTTTTTTCGCGTGGGGAAATATAAACTTACTAGCTGTTCTTCGCAGTTTCACCCACGTTAATTTAGTTGTTTCTGCGGGTATTCTTTGATAAAAAATACCTTTTATCCTTTTGTGTACCCACGAAAATGTGTATGCAAAATTTCATGATAACCGGTTGAGCCATTTAGGCGTCAAAGCGTAACAAACAAACTAACTTACATTCGCATTTATGATGGTAAGGATTTCTGTCTCCTCCCTCTATTAAGTTGACGTCAACTAACCCTGGTAAGTATTGTTATTGAACACTTGAAAAAAAAAAAAACCGCATATCTACCCAAATGTGTGCCGATGCCGAAACAGTCGATCTTGTGGCCCTGCTCGTTGAGGCTGATGATCGTCTCCTCGTTGATGTCGTTGGAGGCGACGATGGTGAGCTCCGTGAACCAGGGCAGCGCGAGCGCGGCGGCGACCAGCGCGAACGTGTCGCGCGCCAGCACCGACAGGTACGCGAGGTCGCCGCTGTCGATGCGCACGCCCACCGCGCGGTAGCCGCAGTCGTTGAGCGCGAGCGCGACCGCACAGAAGTTCAACAGACCGCTCCTGACCGACCAAACACACGTAACCCACCCACCGCCTACGTTAATCGTGACAATAGGGATGTGGACTACTTTTGAAAATCAAAATTCTAATTAGTCCGTCAGTTACAAAATACAAAAACAATAGACACGTATTTTTTTGCTTTTTTTAAATAAATTAAAATATACAGAGATCAAGCGCATTAAAGTTTAGGGTGAGGGTCTCGTGACGTCACTAACCGCTAAAACCGCCATACAAACTGTTAGAATAGTGACGTCACGCGAAATTTCAACTCAATATATCGCCGTTATTTTTTGATTACGTAAAAAAAGAAAAAATACGTGTCCAATATTTTTTAATAATCTACAAGACGGACTAAAAAATAAAAATTAGTCCACATGCCCATTGGATAGGTGACTAAGTTTGAGTTTTTAGTCCGTCGCCCTTACTAATCCTTCCTACTAATATTATAAATGTGAAAGTGTGGATGTTTGGATGTTTGTTACTCAGTCACGCAAAAATGGCTGAACGGATTTGGATGAAATTTGGCATGCACGTTTTCAGGGGTACAGAGAAGGACATAGGGCACTTTTTATCCCGGAATTCCCGCGGGAACTCCGAAATTACCGCGGGTGAAACCGCGGGGCGCAGCTATTAGGTATTATTATAAATGCGAAGGTGAGTTTGTTTGTTTGTTATGCTTTCACTGCTCAACCGATCACCACGAAATTTTGCATACACATTGTGATGCGTACAGAGAAGGATATGGCTATTTTTTATCCTGGAATTCCCACGGGAAGAATGCAGGCTTTACACGTGATAAGGTATTTTATAGATATTACGTACTAGCTGCTCTTGCGGTTTCATCCGCCCGTATGAATTTCGGAGTTCCCGCGGGAATTTCGAGATAGAAAATACCCTATGTCTTTCTCTGCACCACTTTATGCAAAATTTCATAATGATCGGTTGAGCCGTTAAGGCGTGAAAGCGTAAAAGACAGAATAAGACAGAGTTACTTTCGCATTAGGATATAATATTAGTATGGACGTTATTACCCGCTGTTTCTTGCGCGGAAATTTCGAAACACAGCTGTTTACGTGGCTTTAGAAATTATCAGATCCCTGACACACAATCGAATTAAGAATTACGTATGCCATTTTTTTCTGATACAAGTCAATGAAGCTATTTTTAAGAGTTTGTAAACAGCTATGTTTCGGGTCAACTATAAAATTTATATTATAGGATAGGTACTTTATCCTAACAATTACCACGCAGTTAAAAACACAATCTGTTTTGTACACATAAATCTCGATTGACACAATTGTTTCATTTCCATTGTTTATTTAATATTATCTCATGGCAAAGTGCAACGTTGACGTGTGTGAAGCCAATATAATAATTATTATTGTGTTGCAAACTTCATATAATTCGATACAGACATGATTATTGTAATGCGGGTGCGGCGATGCGCTGTGATGTCAGCCAATATTACATCGTCGGGTCTAACCATTTGAAAGGTTACTAGGCGTCATACACTATAAGTGATTGCTACATGCCATAGTTAGGTCACAATCGTTAACTAGCCGATATAATGATAATGGTAAAATATTAGTTTCAAACATGCAAATATATATTATTAGGATGATATATATTTAGTAACCCTTTCACCGTCAGGTTTTTGTAGACTTAATAAGTTAAAACTACAAAAACATGACCATTACCACAAGCCTTGGCATGGTTTCTCCTGGTGTTGAATGCTTAATATTATATCATTTAATTTAATTAATATAAAAATCAGCGCAGTGGTTTATTAGTAACGTAATAATACGTTTCTGACCCCAGGAGCACGTGTTTAGTATCGTGATATTACGGGGATGGCGGTGAAAGGGTTAGTTATTTGTGAATGTGTGCATATCTCTGTACAATGCAACTGTGCCCAATGAACTCCTCGCCCGATCCTTGCTCAGCACGAAGACAATTCCGTCACACTGAAGCAAAACGTCACGAAGACGTGCGTTTTCGATAAGTTAGTTATATACATTCGGTAGCAAACGTGAAGCGCCGTCCACATACGCTTCACTAAAAAAGTGACAAAAAAAAACATTCTTACACTACAGTTTTGCTGGAATTTTAAAGTTATTCCGTTATGATAATAAGAGTAATAAATAACTCGATAAGATAATTTTACCATGATAGTTAAAACGTGCTCGTTAACATGTCAAACCCTTTCATTCTGTGAGTTTTTCATGTCCCATCCTAAAGATGAGTAGATACCATAGATATATTATGTGGTATGAAATCAGCGATGACTGGACACATGCCCAGCGTACAATAAAACAATAATAATATAATAATAAACTGAGACAAAAACGAACAATGCAAAACGATAGTACAAATTTATCAGACACCAAATTATATAGGTATACATGTTGTGTATTTGCATCTTTACCTCAGTGTGCGTTCAACCGTGCTATATCCACATGTATTATGTATCGGTGATGTTTGTACTCTAGAATCATTGGATCCACAGTTGCTATTGTCAGAATGGCCGTTGGTTTGCGGTCGGTGACGCGGCGGTAAGCCTTGAAAATGGTACCTCTTCACGTCGTACGTGTCCACGAGTGCCAAAAAGCCGGTGGGGAAGGCTATGGCGTACGATATAAGAGCGGCCAGCTCGCCGTCGCTCGCCTCTTCCGGCGATATGTCAATAATGGCGGAGACGCGCTTGCGCCACTCGGCAGCCAGCTCCAGCAGGTTGTGCGGCTCGCGCGTGGCGGCGTGCCTCAGCACGGCCGAGTGCAAATCGTCCAGGTTGCTGAACGACGTCACGAACGAGTGCGCGTGCGTGCCCTTCACCGGGATGTCGAACAGCTTGCCGGCCAGCACGTTGCTCGTGCCGTCGAAACCACCTGCGGACAGTGACCGCGCAGCTGTATCCCTTCATTTTGTTGATTGACTAGCCGTCTCCCGCGGATTCGTCCACGATAATTTCCCGCGGTTCCCGCGGAAATAAAAAGTACCCTAAGTCACCCAGGATCACTGTAGCTTTCTATAAGTGAAAGAATTTTCAAAATCGGTTCAGTGGATCCAGAGATTACCCCCTATAACGTCACAATTTCACAAACTTTAGCTCTTTATAAAATTAGTATAGATTGAGGCTTGCAACACGGAATAATTAACAGGGAACCATTTGATTGGTATATATGAACTATTGGACAATAGGCGTGTGTCCGGAGTATGAAAATCAAAATTCTATTTAGTCCGTATTTACGTATATCAGCAACAGTTTATGTCCCGGATGAAGAATATAGCAAGGTTCATTTTTAGCGGAATTAACGAGAGCCAAACCGTAGGGCAACATCTATGTATTATTAATACCCATCAATACCAGTATGAGATAATCTTTACATAGTATAAAAAAAACATACATACATTCGAACATAGAACCTCCTCCTTTTTGGAAGTCGGTTAAAAATGAAGACGCTTCCGCTGTCTAATCGCATAAACTCAAAAATTACTGAACGGATTTTCATGCGGTTTTCACCAATAGATAGGTAGAGTGAATCATGAGGAAATTTTATATCTATATAGTTTATCCTGGAATTCCAACGGAAACTTCGAAATTACCACGAGTGAAACCGCGGGGGCCAGCTAGTATTTACTATTTATCATAATATCGAGAACATTAGGTATGTTTTGACGTTGGTGCAGTCACTATATTATTAACTTCTAACTACTATAAATATTACTTCAAACGTTTAAAAACAACAAGACGTAATGACAAAGTGTAGGTAAGAAATCGATAAAAGTTCTAATTATCATAAAGATCTTCAAAGCGCTGCGCTATTTTATAGGTACTAAAAACGCCATAAGTGACACGACGACGTTCGGAGCCCGCGAACTTGCGTGAGAAACAAATTAAACAAAGTTTGGCGAAGCACTTTCGAGGTTGAGCTATTTGATGGCGTGAGTCAACCACGCCTATAATCGCGTTTGTGTAGCACAAAATTTCAGGGAAAGTCAACCCCGTGCCAGGCACAGAGCGATTGAGCTGCGGATATACCGACGCTCATATAATCGATTAGTAAGTATATAAACACATTTTTCGGTCTTTGTTACCAATTTGATATACCTGCTTATTACTACAATACGAAAACTAGAGCAATTAAAGTATGCATGGAAAACCTTTTAGGCAGATAGCTGTTATAATATAAGGAATAAAATACGTCATTTGCATCAGAGTTCCTGCGGTAATTCCAAGATTCACCCTTCACCAGCTAGTTTAAAATATATTTCAAAACACGTTGATTTCATTAACTTTTCTGCTAATTTTGTGCCATTTAATTTTTGTTTCATACGAAGATAAAGGTCCTGACATTATCAAAAAATTACATCATTAGATATAATTCATCGGGGGGCACGGCAGTGCCCCCCGCCAAGTCGAGCGCGATTTATATTTACGGTGTTAACCGTCTCATACATGATGGCCGGGTTATGATATCCAAAGGTATGTAGCGTTTATAGGTGTTAAGATATTATGGAAATCACCTCCCAGGAAACTTCAATTATCCGCCGCACTCACCGCCGCACTCAGAGTCGACTTTAATCATTACTTAGTTAAGTATAGATTTTTAAAACAAAACTGTTATTTGGCATTTAACTAATTAAGTTACATCTCATTAAATGCCAATTAACATTAATTTACTGAACGTCTCTGATTGCGGCAGTTTGGTTTTAAAAATCTATACTTAACTAAGTAATCATTAAAGTCGACTCTGAGTGCGGCCGTAAGGTATTTACCTACTTACACTTTTCTACAAAAAGTTAGGCGTCTGCCACTTATAAAACTATGAATAGAATAGAATAGAATAGAATAGGATAGAGGTTTATTTGGTACCAAAATTCAACACAAACTTAAATGATTAAGTAATTTTAAAATAGACAAGGTACCAAAATGGCCAAACGTAAGTTCCCTTTAATCCATCGATATTGGCCTATTATTTATTTTTAGATTTCTTTCAGGTCTGTTTACTATTGACATAGTCAACAAATGTCAAACTAATAACGCTAAAATAGTTACGGAGCTTTAGGTTCAATGTTTCAGTAAAACACACACTCGGTCATGAGGGTTGTAAACATACACTAACCAACGTAAGCGTACTTGGAGGCGGATAGGCCTCCGTCAGGCCCTTGTGCTCTTCGCAGCCCAAACTCCAGCAGGGAGACATTCTTCCCGGCGACCATGCGATAGCGTGCTGCATTCGTCGCCATCAAGCTGTAAAAGCGTCATTTTATAATAGCCCGTAGGTACCCAATATGTTGTGGTAGTTAGAGTAGGTAACGCTTTTGAGTAGCTAGCTATCAAGAGTGGACTCTACGTATAAAGATATTTCGAGTCATTTTATGATTGCCTCGAAGAAATTGATCTTATAAGGTCGTCCTTTGTTATCTGTTTGATTTATTATTTATTTCTCTCTGTATTTAATTTTTTTTTGGTGGGTAACTATAGAGAATATTTGATTTGACAACGTTAAGGTACTTTCCCTCCAGGGACCAACTTTTAGCCATCGTGTCTATGGTGTATGTTTTTTCAAGAAACTCAAATATCGCTACGCTCGGGCGCCAAACCCCGTCTCGGGACTAAATAAGTTACTTTCACCCCTAGGATAACAATTATCCACATTTTTAAATCGTGTTTTGTAAACTTCTATTTGAGACTGGCAGTAAAATTTGCTCAGGTGTTACTCTCTTTATTTATTTATTTATTTATTTATTTAAACTTTATGCACATCATGGTACAAAAGGCGGACTTAATGCCACAGTGGCATTCTCTGCCAGTCAACCTTCAGGTAGTACAGAGAGCTCACTTGGCGGTGCATTTACGATATATATTTAGATAAAAACTTACATAGATATAGATACTCACATACATACATACATACATACACTCTTATTGCATACAATTACTAAACAATATAAATGTGCACGGCTTGCTTGTTAGAAAGCTCTCACTGTCGCCGTCTCCGCAGAACAAAAAGGAAATTATTGCAAAGTTTTAACTTTACAAGAAAAATAAAAAACCGAATAGTTATCAAAGTTAGCAAACCAATTTTTGTTTGAGAGTTCCTACTGATTTTAATTAACTTTTTTTTCTACTTTTGGTTATCATCAAATTAGCAAATAAATAATGATCATAAGAGATATTTGATACTAATATTCTTGTAAATTAACAAGCGGTATATATATTAAATACGGCGAGTAAAATGATATCTCTCTCAAAATTAATGAGAAAAAACAACGAAAAAAATTGAGCAAGTGTATTTCGACCCGCAGAATCGTAATATCACATACCTAACATTAAAAAATTACAACTACCTTTGTCATTTTATCCTTCGGAGGCGACGTCGTTATACAAATTTAATTTTGCAACCGTGATAAGGTTTGCGGTGACATAATCCTACACTTATGCAATTAATAAACCAGTCATGCATGTGGCATGCCCAACAGCTGATAAAATACACATAGGGGCTCTACCACCAACTACTAGGTATAATGTTATTTATACAGTGAAATTTTTTCCAATAAAATTTTCGACATTGCACTGTCGAAATTACAATGAATACACTTTTCATTTCAGTGTAAAAGTGGTGATAGTCGTGCGAGTAAGTACGCGTACTTTAAAAGCGCTTATAAAGGCTTATATTTAGGTACACTTTACAATAGGCTATTTCACTGTTGTTGAAATTTTGATATCCAATAATTACACTCGAAAATATCATGGACAAGCATAACATAAGCGAAAAATCAATAGATTTGTTTAAAAAATAAAATAGTTATAAACTGTTTAATTTTGACTATGTCAGTCTCTTTTTAAAACGGAATTTTGTATGGCGGTTGTAGGGCGCTACAAGCCGAGTGACGTCACTATAACTGTACCGCTTTTCTTGTCGAACTTAAACTTTTAAAGAGTCATATCTCTGAAAGTACAAAAGATATTTGTAAAAGAATAATGCTATTATACTACTAATACATAGAGGTTTATAAAACAATAATATAAAATAAACACTAAAATTCCCTATTTGTCAGAAACCAATTTAGAAAATCGGAAGGTGTAAACGTTGGTTCCTAAACCGACTACTTTAGCGCACAATTTAGAGTTGTGTGATGATCACTCACTGATCCTAAATCGGAAACAACGCTTACACCTTCCGATTTCCTAAATTGGTTTCTGACAAGTTGTAAAGTGTAATAAGCCTTTTAGCAAGTTCGTCGGCGATCCAACAGGTTTATAATCTTGCTCGTAGCTGGTCTTGGCTCGTACGTGTGGCAGCACTGCGAGCCACGAGCGAGCGAGCATTTTGTTTCGCGAGTCCGTAGATGCAAAACACTATAGTATAGTGTTTGACGTTTATGAGTAATTTTTGTTAATTTTTGTTCATTCCGGTACAGCAAAGTACCCTATGTCAATTTCTTACCCCTGATAAGGTGTAAGTGTGTAAACTTTTATGATGATCGGTCAAGTCATTAAAGGTGTGATGGTCTGAAAGCGTAACAAACAAACTCACTTTTGCATATAGATTAAGGTGAAAAGTAATGCTACTATTTGCTAAGATAAAAATAAATTAATTTTTTTTTTAATTATTATAAATTATCATTAGTTTTTAAATGTACCTAATAAGATATAATTCCTAAATAACACAAAGCGTCGACGACATCGCAATACAGACAGGGTGAGCAACTAGCAAGCTTCATTATCACTTGTGTCACCGACGACGTCGAGCCGAGTCAAGTTTGTACGTCTATCACCCCTTTGACTTAGATTGCTACTAGTGAGAAGTGACGTATACCGCTGAGCGTATTTATGTGAGTAAACATCATTGCAATAGAAATTGAGCGCTCTCAAAGTTACGCACACTAAAACTATGTACATGTGCACATCTAATCTAATCTAATCACATCTAATTAATACTACAAAATTCTTAATAGAATATAAGTACTAACATAGTTTTTAAGGTTTTACTAACAATAAAATGGATCCTTTGTTGTACGACAATAAATAAATAAATAAATATAACATCTCAACACAATCATAGCCAAACGGACTTCGTGAAATAGAACAACTACGTACCTATAACATCGACATGTTTTGTTTTTGAAGGGAATCGAAAACGTCTCATCCGTCATTTATTTGTCTTTATAAAAAGTGGTTACAATTGAATTTTGATACAATAACAACGGACTTCGTGAACAAACAACTAGGTATCTATAACTTGTAGCTTAATCCGTAATCGACATGTTTTGTTTTTGAAGGGAATCGAAAACGTCTCAACTGTCATTTATTTTTGTCTTGATAAAAAGTGGTCAAAATTTAATTTTGATACGTGTTACAATAATATTACTATTATAAATTATATCTTACCTACGGCGTTCCTGTTTTGTACAGAGTAAAATGAGAATTGCATCGAAACTCATACACAAAAAATAACAAGTAGGTGCCTACAGTAAAAGAAACAGAAGTTGCTTTAAACATAGTACGTGTTCTCTTTTATTTTTTGTAGGAATCTTTGGACACGGGGTAAAGAAATGGTTATTGTACCTGTAACTCGTAAGATACCTAAGTTTATTATAATTGTTGCTAAATTGGTTACTTGAATATTGGTTGGTTATATTGAATATTAGATTTAGGTATAATGGTGACACATTAATCAATGTAAAGAAAGCCTAACGAAAGTCTTAACTATGAAACTAACAAGTGTATCAATACTGAATAGTGCCTTTATTTAGATGGATGGTTATGTGTTTAGGTACAATGTACATGTTATCATGTGTGGAACAAAAGACTTTAATGTGTATTGTAGGCATCGCAGACCTTGTAGATAATGTGATTTAACATTGTGATAAGTACTTAGCTCGGGATTTAATCATGCCTCGCTCAGACCAGTAGGTAGGTAGAACAATTTACAATCGTATTGTAAAGATTAAGATTTTATCTGGATTGGCAGAAATTATGAGATATTATGTGAATCTAGAGAGGGTAGTTGTTATAGTAAAAAAATTCAAAATTCAATTCAAAAGCTATTTATTACTTAGGTTTGTTACAATCACTTGTAATCGTCAGCAGGTTCTTAGAACTATAAATTACCGTCAAAAACTGAAATCCAATAAGTAACTTTAGGGCTGAGGCCAAACGAGCGTATTTTTGTGAGTTGTGAGTCGCGTAATTTCGGTCGCAGAAATTCTGCCCAGCAGAAATTTTGTTCGGCTGCCAGACGGGCGCATTTTATTGAGTTTCCATTTTTAAGTTTATAGCAAGTGTTTGTGTCGTGCAATGGATCCATTGAAAATTTTGTGTATTTACGAAGCATATTTAGCAGACAGATAAGCTCAGACGAAATAAAAAGTCAAGACGGAGCGCTGTGAACAACAAAGTGAAGCCGGTTCAGTAAACATGTGTGCATTTAGTGAGTGTTGCCGTGCAGTGAAAACTTATTACCCAAAATTGTTAAGTTCTAGAAAGATTAATGGGTAACTAAATAGATAAGTTAGTATTTTTTTAAGTTGTATACCTCGGTTGTATATTCGAGAACCTTAAAAATATAGATTTCGAAGTTATGATAAAACATGGAAAATAAAAATTAACGCCTATTTACACTTACATAAATTTTATGAATATTAAAAGTTAAAATCGAAATAAGTAAATGAACGTGTTACATTACGTTCCACGTAACGCTCACTAGTAGCAACACCTATGGAAGTTGTGGAGGTTTTGTGTTCCAAGGTGCCATTGATATTTTTATAAAAATATGGTTCTATCCTGCTTTTTATTTTTCGAAGATTGGTTTTTACACCCTCTCACTACACAATTCGGCATTTTTTCTTTAAAAATAGGAATTATTACAGCGCGACACTCCGCGCGCCGGAATAGCTCGACTGACAAGGTAAGGCGTAGTTTCGTTATATGTGTCCGTGTACTGTGCATGTATATGCCGAGGCGTAGTTTTATCGGCTTCACTTTTTTGTTCACAGCGCTCCGTCTTGATTTTTTATTTCGGCTGAGGTCGTTACCATGCTTTCCGTAATATGTCGGGTTATACTACAACGAAGGTTGCTAGCTTACCCAGATTAACTTCGCAATTTTTTATAATATTAGTAGGTACCTATGAGGTGTAACAAAATTGTCTCGACCAAGTTTCGAGCCAAGTGGCAATCGTTTCCATCATTTGTTTTTTTTTCAAAGTGGGACAAAATACTGAAAGATTTTAGTCAACTATCTCTCAGACGTTGTATTTTAAAACTTCGTATCGAATCGAATAAGTTCAATTTGATCGTTAAGAGAATCACGTGTACTGTACCCTTCGCGTGTAAGACTGGTGCAAAGTGAGTCTAAGCTGAAAAGCTTGCATGCAAGAGCCAAGAGACTGTATGAGTATTGTATGAAATAAACAATTTTATATTCGATTCGATTTAGAAATTTTAGAATATTGGGCCTGATGACTTTATTGTCCACGTCATATTATTTTTGTCATGTTAATACAGTGTGTATTCTATATTTTTTTATTTATCAGATTTCCTTTTAAATCGGTTACTCTTATTAACTGGATAGAAAGCACTGCTCGTGTCAAAGAAAAATATTAATTTGTAGTGACAGCAAAAGTGCACTTCTTCACATTGCTGGCTGCGCTTCGGGTAGGAAGGGAGTTTCGATAGGATATAGGGTGTTATCGCAACTACATACCTTTTATACCCGTGGAGTCGATGTTAAGTTACAATGGGTTCCATCGCATATCGGACTAAGAGGCAATGAGGAGGCTGACACATTGGCGAAAAAGGCCGTTTTCGAAGGATCTGAATATAACATCTCACCTAATTACTCAGAATTGCTACCAAAGTATAGAAAAAGCTGTTACAATTTTTGGAAAGAACACTTTAATGAGAGTTCCTTGGAAAAGGGAATTTGGTATAAAGCCATTCAATGTGAGCCTCCTTACATACCTTGGTTTGGTAATTCAAAATTACTACGAAAACTTATTGTTACAGAAATAGACTAAGAACAGGACACATTCTTTTAAAAAAAATTGGCTTTCTTATGTGGAAAACTGATACTCCTAATTGTGACTCATGTGGGGTAGTGGAGGACGTGCACCATTTATTCGTAGAGTGTGTCCGTTTTGAACGGGAAAGGCAGGCACTCGTGGTGGCTTACAGACTCAACAGATATATGGGTATTTTCAATAAAATCTTGTCTGACCCTAACTGAGGCAGCAAAACATCTTTTTAGAGCTGTAAGTCATCACAAATAGGGAACTGTTTATCCCTAAAAACTTTTTTTATTTTGTTTTTGTCGCTATTTTAGTTTGTTAAATTATTTTGTATATACAATAGGACCGACATGTAATTTATTTTATAAAGGTTCTTTAAAATAAATATAAAAAAAAAGCACTGCTCGTGTAAATTGGAAACCAAATAGCTATTCAAGGATTCGTTTTAAGCATTTACCAAGCAGTTTCTTTCGAAAAACTAACCTTACTAATAATGAGAGCAGCTGGCGCGAACCAATAAGCAAGCAATAATAATCGTTTCAAAAACCATAAACCAAGCGTGCAACTTTTATGATGCCGTGACGAGAAATAAGCTGGTTTGCCTCATCCGTACCGTGCGCTAAGGAACTTAAGTTCCAATTAAACGTTATTTGCACCTATATAGTTTTCATCTCACTTGCTCCACTTAAATTATAAATTCCCTCAACACCTTCAGGGATCAATGATTTATAGTTTATATACAGAACAACCTATCTATCCTATAAAACTACATTTTACTTCCCATAGCTTTTTCGTCACCAAACAAGCTAAAACTCCTTGGAAATCAGGAATAAGTTATTTAGTGGCAATACTGGTAGTTTACATGTGTGCATAGGAAGAATATCACTTTCTCTTATGCTATACGCAAATACCTCGTCTATTTCATTCTCAGTCTACGTAGTATAGTATTATATTATCTGTGGCAATAGCCATTATTAAACGTATTAGTAAAGGAGATATTATTACCTGGCAAAGTTGACGAGAGTCAATAAAGTTGTCTCTAACAACTGTGCAACTATGAGCGGCCCTTCTACTCTTAACAATGGCACCCTGGAAATAAAAATACTATGTGAATTTTGAGACTAGATCAATATTTTAGTACCTAAGAGCATTAAAGGCATGTAAAAGTCAGGGCCAGTGCCCATTGGCGAGACCACACTACAGCAGGTTTATAAGTGACGAATGGTACTACTCCTTAATATGATAACATGAAGAATGAAGTTTGCGAAATTGAGTCCAGCAATAAATCGGTTAGCTGAAAATGCCTTGCGGTGCCATCCACAGAGCAAATAGCAAATAAATTAACTAGAGAGGACATGTAGGTGGAGCACCTACTTATTCCTCATACACAAAACTAACCTACAGACCCACATAGAATGTTGCCTTGCTAAAACTTTTAAATTATTTAACAACATGATTTACTGGACACTACATAGACTAGTAACAAGCTTATCACTTCCTTCAAGTCATAATGATTGTACATGACTGTTTCAACCCCTACCGACAGGGATTTAAGTTTTTTTTGTCTTTAAATAATACCTTATTGTTATTATTATTATACCTTACACAGAAATAATTGTCTATTTGAATACTTACCTTGGGAATACAACTGAACCTTCCTCTATGGCACTAAGACTGATATCTTTGCATGTTAAATCTTTCAAGTATGAAAAAAATTCTGGTTCAATGTTTTCTGGCAGAGCTTGCATCAAATACTGTATGTCTAAAAAAAAAATTACAGAACAAAAATTTTAATCACTTTTTAATGTGGGTGGTACCTAGGCATTGTATATAAAAAACTACTATAGGACACTTAGAAAAAAGAAATACAATAATTATTGAAAAAAAAAGAAAAAAAAATTATATGATTGTCACTTACCACTATCTGAGTAATGGAAATTCTCCAAAAACTTAAGACACTCTTCTAGACCAGCAAATATAGTAAACTCTCCTTGAAATGGGTTGTTGCGGAAAAATAAATCAAACACAGCTACATCATTCACTTTGCCAGACTTCCAATATGCATAAGCCATGGTGATTTGGTAGAGATCTAATAACATAAAGCACATTTTATTTATGTGTACTGTGTGTGTGTATGTAAAAGTTGAGTGTAACAAACCACCATAAAGAATAGTAAATGCATTATTAATTAGTTATGTAAACATCATCACTAGGTATTAAACTTAGCAGATAATTTTGAAATTTCCCTCCAAAATATAAGAAGTCATTTACTTACCTGTTAGTAAAGGTTGTACTATGCCATTTTGTCGTGCCATTCTCTTGTTTTTCGTGAAGTCCTCGCTAGACATTTCCGCAAGAGCTGTAAGTTCTTAAACAATAACTATTAAGAACGTCAACAGTGTGTGATATCTGTCGTGCGACTAAAAGAAATATTTTCATCGTGATCAACTGCTTTGGTGCTCTTTATCAGCAGCGCGCCAAACACTCCATTTGACGGAAACTACGCATGCGCATTAAAATTATTATTGACTAATCAGTAATCGTGAAATCAACAGAGGTCGGTATGAAGGTCGAAAGTTCGAAATGTGATCGTAAATACCTTAAATATGAAAGTAGGTACCTATTTACCTAGTACCAACATAACTAAATCACCTAATTCAATGCCTAGTTGAGACGTTGAGAGATCAAAATTCATAGGCATTGATATATTAAAAATATCAATGTTCATTGTTCATAGGTAATAATATTTTATACAATATTATACATTAATTACTATTGTAGTAATAAACTCCAATTACATTAGTACACATGTATTATTTTAAATTCATCAATTAAAGGTACTCTATTGGATTTACACGTAGTGATTATATTAAATATTATTTATTCTCTTTAGAATTTCATTTTCTTTCGACTTTTGATGATTTTGTGGGTAACATAAAAAAAGGTGGCAGATTGCGAATGACAAAGGGACAGCGTTTTTGACAGCGCTTGTCTCTAGTCAATAAACAGAGAGTGCGAATATATAGCATGGATACTAGTGTTTTAAGTCCAACAATTATTATTATTATTACCAACTCCTAAAAATACTTCTCCCTAAAGCTGAAATTAAAAACCCCTAAAAATGTATATTATGAAATAATTTATAAATAATAATTAATTAATGATACTGGATACCTAATAAGTAAATAGTATTCTGTAATGTCCTTTAATCTTCTTTATTTATACATTATTTAATAATTCCAACATAAGTTCTTTTTCTTCTGGTTCTGATTTCGAGATTAGTTTACTGTCAATTTATGGTAAAAACTATGGTGAGATGTTTTTTTTTCCACTTCGAGGACACAGTAACGAGGAACCGTACTAGATGTCGCTAAACCGCTAGATCAACAAATAAATATAATTGGCTAGATTTAATAACTTCAGGCCCTTTACTTTTATAATTACTTTTATTTTTCTTAGTAAAAAAAGAAGGAATTAAAAAAACTTATAAATGTTAACGCCCCTTAAAAACCTGATGTATTTACCCCCTAAATTTAAGGGGAAAATCCCCAAGTTGGGAACCCTGCGTATAGAGCAGAAAGTGACACTTCACATTTAGTGACTAAAGCGTGTACCAGACTGTCCTAAACAAGCCCCAAACCGAAGTTTTCAACATCGGTTTAAAACAGTGCAGACGTTTGTTTGCATCGAAATTTCGGTTTTCGTTCCACGACCTTGGTTTGCGGGCGCGCGTTGAAAACTTGCTGCGATCTCACCGGCGGTCCGCTGTGTGGACGTTTGTTGTAAACCACGTAAGCGCAGAGGCGCGTTCCGTGGATTCGCACGAGTGCACTCGAACGCGCTCGAGCGCACCCTGTACCCGTTCTGTGGTTTGGTGAAATTTTACTCTGACAGCTGTCAGAGCGTAGTTTCACCCGTTCCGTGGCTCAGAGTGCAACAACCAAACAACCATCTCCGAAGCAGGTTAATTTTCACTCTGACAGCTATGTATTGTTTAAGAAGTGTCAAAGTTTTCGCTAAAAACCGGATTCGTCGAAAAAGAAATCAATCGGAGTTCTTACAAACAAAGGGGAGGTGTCGTAGTCACAAAAAGTTTTTAATTGGATGTAAAACGGTCTTATTCGCAATGTGAGTTGAGAGAAAACAAATGGCGCCATTTGTTTTCTCAATATCGTTCTGTGGCTTGGTTGCAACTCAAACGAGTGAAATTTTAACCGAACAACTGCGCCCAAATCCACGGAACGCACACCAGGCGCGGCAGTCACGGGGAGTGCTCGCGGATTAACTATTCGGGCGCGTACGTATGAAAATGACGCAAGAAAAAAATATTCTTATCGCGTTTACCGACCTCTATAGGGATCTGCCGTATCTCTGGGACCTCTGCTCATAGGAGTACAAGGACGCGTCCCAAAAAAAATGAATTCTAATTTGTGATTTCTTCATTCTTGCCATGGCTTTTTTTTTTAATAATTTTATGGCCCTGGGTACGCGCTCTTTGGAGCCTATAGTACGTAGATATTTAGAATTAGATAATTATAATGTTAAATATTATTCACTGTATTTCTTATGAATTGATACATATATTTATTATAGGGTTAAAAATTTTGGGTCACTTAGAAGTTCTGAGAGCCTAGCGGGTTCTGTTGGTTTAATATTCTTCATCGAGGTTACCAGAAGTATAAATGGTCTACTAATCGACGGCTACTCAGTAAAGCCACCCACCCATTCAACCACTTTTGTACTCGGCGACTATTCAGCAAAGAGCGCCGACTATCCGGTTTCTCACTTTGTATGTATTTCTCAATGAAATGCATGTACATTAAATAAATTCATAATAATTACCGAAATCATTGTCCAATAGATAAAAAGTCCATACAGGAGACTTTATTTTTGACCTAATAACAGTAGGTAGGTAACAATAATCTATACATAATAACACCGCTCTGGCCCGTACAAAAGCAAAAATCAAGAAATAATGCAAAGTAAACGAAACAGTTCCCCTAGCCAAATTTACATTTTACAATCACTATCACACAATACATATCAATACATATAATCACATCAATACATATAAAACTGTAGCTAAACTTCACAACACTTCCGACACGCTCGTGGGGGCGGCTGCGACTTGCGCGCGAATCAGCTGTATACAAAGCGTCACGGAAATCCCTGAAAACGTGATCCTTGGCCGACTATGGCCGACTAGTCGTCCTCTTTACTACCAACTAATCGGCTGACTAACTGACTGGCCAAAGTCATAATCGATACATCTCTTAATAAATGGGTCTGCCAAGTTTGGAAAGAAAGACGTGAGGATGCCTACAAAAAGTACAGTATTATTATTATTGTGAAGTGGATTATTATTATTATTATGTTCCGTACATTTTAGAGAAGAGCACAAGTACCTAGGTAAGTATACAACCTTTTAAAGGATAAGTATGTGCGTCTGAAAACATCTACGACGCCTGCAGTAGAGGTTTATAAATGTGTGGTAAATAAAATCCCAAATCTTTAAAGGATATTTTTTATTTATAATAGGTATTAATTTTTTTGTTTTTTATATCTTGGGTTCGAGTAGGGGGAGCACGAATTTTGTCGCTCTCGTCTAGTCGATATCGAGCATTTTTTTTGTATGGAAAATGAACAGCGCCATCTATCCATTGTCGTTCATTTTCCATACAAAAAAACGCTTTGACATTACAACGATATCGACTAGACGATAGCGAAAAAATTCGTGCTCCCCCTACAGGAACTTACCTAATACAAAGACGACCTGTCACCTACCTACTAATCTCGACCATGTAAATATAATATCAGACTTACCTTACTTACTTAAATATATGTGGCTCTTTGGCATCAAGCACAATAGACTGGCAAGAGTACAGAGGGATTTGTTGATTATGGTCATGGACATTATGGTTATGGTCATGGACCAAATAAGTTTTATTGGTCCATGATTATGGTTCTGGACCCTCGGAAAACAAAGAAATTGCAACAGAAGCAGTGACGTTACGTTTTCGTTTTAGTACCTATGTTTATGTGAAACTTGGAAAATTTCTGTAGCATATTTCTTCGTTAAAGGTTTATGATTTATCATCAGAGACAAACCGATCAGTGGTAGCACAAACCAATAATAATTTATAATATTACGTATATTTTTATATTTTGGATTAAATCGGTATTTTGTTATTTTTAGCTTTTTATTATAGTGCATTTTTGTGTTTTTGGAAGTCGCTTTTATCTTTTTTGTTAAAATTTTGTTTATACTGTCATGGATGTTTTCGCCCGCGCACGGATTGGTGGTTTCTTACCTTTCAAATATTTCTACCGAGCGCTCCAACCAGAAACTAAAAACAATCTTTTGAAAGCTTTTTTAGGTAGGTAAGTACCTACCTACCTTTTTAGAATAAACTAGTTTTGGAATTTATTGTAAAGTAGGTACATATTTGCGAAGTTTATTCGCAAAAATGTAAACAAATTGTCAGTCGTTGTCTACTATTGCTTTAAGTACCTATATTAATCATTTTTAGAGTTCTGTACCTCACGAAACCCTTATAGGATCACTCCATAGTTCGTCCGTCTTGTCTGTCAAGACTTTTTTTCTCAAAAGCGCGTAGGCCTCTAGTCTACGCGTTATTGCACTACGCGCACATCGCCGTATTTTTGAAACAAAATAAGTTACAAAAAATTAAAAGATAAAATCAACATTTTTTTTATCTAGTGGGCATATAAAATCGCACAAGTCGAAAGGAAGTCAACACCTAATCGATTTTATTTTTCTTCCTGATTATTATAGCAATGAAGATTACTTAAGTAACAAATTCTTTGAAAGAAGAGCAAGCGGTCGATCTTTAGTTGGATGCTCCCTGTCGTGGTGGATTTGAAGACCTTTCCTGGTCACAAATTTCATCACACAGAATGTACACTGAAACGGCTTTTCTCCAGTGTGTTGATACATATGATACTGTGGACAGAAACGTTTTGGTACTTAATTGAATTTGCGAATTAAGTAAGTTTCGTGACACAATATTATCACTATCATCCATAGCGAGCGACATGGAGATATTATTTTTATTAAAAATTCAATACGAAATTGAAGCACAAAAGCAACCGAATATGTGTCTATCGACGGCGCGAAATCACGTTTCATACCTTGAAAATCTATTTACATTTAATGCCGGCTGTACACACCATAGCCGAGATACCTACTCCGAGACAAGGCGAGAACGAGTGCCTATGTACTTGGTGCTCTCATCTCGTCGCATCGCCTCGATCAGTCTCAACCGTTTGTTGGTTTTTGCGCCCGAATCAAAGGATCTCGTTGGCTCTCGCGAGGAAAACGTACGATTAAACGCGTGACGTTTTAAATAATTAAATTATAATAGCTCACAGTACAAAGACAAATCGCTACAACAATTTTTACTTCCATTATCGCGGGAGACTTCAGTACAAGTTACAACTAACAGAACGAGTGGGTACAGAAACATACGTCATGCACTTGTCGAAAAGGCTCTCGACGAGACGATCTCGGCGAGTGTGTACAGCCGACATAAGCGATTCAAAAAGTACCCATAGATGTGATGGAAAACTGGATATTTTCCGGGGTATGAAAATCAAAATTCTAATTAGTCCGTCAGTTAGAAAAAGATTAATAAATAGGCACGTATTTTTTGCTTTTAAATTACTGAAAATATACATAGATAAAGCACATTATAGTTTAGGTTGGGGGACTCGTGACGTCATTATTCGGTATAAGCCCATTGATATAAGCCCCGTAAAAACTGCACCGGGTTGTGACGTCACGCGACATTTCAACTCAATGTATCTCTGTTATTTTTTGATTAG
This sequence comes from Zygaena filipendulae, assembly GCA_907165275.2. Lineage (NCBI taxonomy): Eukaryota > Metazoa > Arthropoda > Insecta > Lepidoptera > Zygaenidae > Zygaena > Zygaena filipendulae. The sequence goes on from OU015650.1 coordinate 5,939,168, forward strand.
GTACCTATGTAAAAAAAGAAAAAAATACATGTCCAATATTTTTTTATTCTACATGACGAACTAAAAAAAACATTTAGTCAATTTATCAAAAAATATGAAGGATGAGACGGTACTCTTATTGTTAGTATTTGTATAAAGCATAATATAAAAGTCTGCCGACAGATTGCAATAGGAAAAAAAAAACAATCAAAAATATATCTTACCGTATAGTTATCTCTCTTCATGAAGCTGTGGTTACAATGCTGGCATTTATATTTGTATATTCCTTTAACGGAAACAAGAGTTGATTTCGCCTGCTTAGTTGTGATGGCGGAATTCGTTGTTATCGATCGCAGTTTCATATCAGTTCGCCGTTTTATTTTGGTGTCCGCACGTCGACCTGGATGCATTCTACTACGATGCGAATAGCAATTACCGGAACTTGCAAAGCTCTTATCACAAAACGGACATTTGTAGGGTTTCGCACCAGTATGTTGGTTGATGTGGAACTAAAAATTTAGGAATAGGTAAAGTGTAACGTTTTTTTAATAAAAATATTCATGTGTTGGAATTGTGCAGTGGTTGTAACTAAGTAACAAGTGATAACAACTAGTTACTTAGTTACAGCTTTTGTAATGGCAAGTGCCAGAACAAAAGTCGGTAAGTGACAACACGCGGGCGGGACTTGAAGACAAGACTCTCCACAAAAATTAGAAATCAATTATTTGGACAAAGAAAAAAAGTTTAGTTTTATAGATGACTAGCTGACCCACGCGGTTACACCCGCGATAATTTCGAAGTTCCCGCGGAATTGTTCCATACAAACTTTGCAACCCCTTTTCCTCCTCTTGGGGGTGGAATTAAAAAAAAATCCTTTTTATCGGATGCCTAAGTCATACAAAGAACACACCCTCCAAATTTCACGTCTCTACGATCAGTGGTTTGGGCTGTGCGTTGATCCATCAGTCACAATCAGTCATTCAGGACAAAGCATTTTATATATATAGATAACATAAAACTATATCAACCAAATAATCCCCAAAGTGCAAATGATGATATCTTCTACACATATAAAATGCTTTGTCCTGAATGATGGATTAACGCACAGCCTAAACCGTTGATCGTAGAGACCTGAAACTTGGAGGGTGTATTCGTATGACGTAGGCATCCGATAAGAAAGGATTTTTGAAAATTCAACCCCTAAGGGGGTGTAAAGGGGTTGCAATGTATGGAACGATTCCGCGGGAATTTCGAAATTATTGCGGGGAAAACCGCGCGGGATATCATAATTTGAATGTACTAGCGTTAGGTAAAGGGCCTATATTTGGGATGCAGGTGTTTAGTTTGTGAGTACAAGAATACAAGAATTTCGCGCTATTAGAACCATATGCAAAAAAAACTAATTTTGAGTTCTTAATAAAAAAATATAAAAATTTAAGGCAGTTGCCGTAACTCTTAGGACATAATATGAGTCTTAGGTAACAAGCAAATAACGCCCTGATCTAACCAAAAGTTTTGAGTTGTTCGTTGCCAACTTTATCAATCAGGGCCCTTCTTCACTATGACCAACAAAATTTCTTGCCCATAACGCGCGTCCCAAAAACAATCCCATAACGCTCGATGCCAAAATATTAGATATTAATATTCTGTATGCCATAACACACGTTGTAGAGGTGTTGTGAATAAGGGCCTGCGGGGTTAGCCAAGTAGAGTCTATAGTCTATAGTTATATGTAGCGAACCATCATGTCACTTGGTCAGCCAATCAAAACTAGTTTTAAAGTGGTCATGTAAAACTACAGTTTTGATTGGCTGACCAAAGTTTTCTATTCTAGTTTTCTTTGTGTTAACGATTGTAGAATGTCAACTTGGCTAACCCCGCTGTACACGATACTTATAATATATATAATAATACTTAATATCTTAATATATATAAATCACGTGTCACGTTGTTGGTCCGCGATGGACTCCGAAACTACTGTATTGATCGTGATGAAATTTCGTCACTATGTTGTATTTGGCCCAACTTTAAAGATAGGATAGTTTTTATTCCGGAATTCCCGCGGGAACTCCGAAATTATCGCGGATGAAATCGCGGGGGACAGCTAGTTAATATATATAATAATACTTTTGATACTCGATAACATAGAGTATCGCATCGTCGTGTTGCTTATTGCGTACGACCGACACGCGACGCGACGGTACAACGTTGACGTCGTCTCCATTAATAATTCTTTTTTTCAACTAATTTGTTTTAAAATTAAATAATAAATAAAAAGTAGGTACCTACTTACTTAATTTTAAAATGAATAAGTAACTTTATCTATCATGCGAGTAACGAAATGCATTTGTGTGTAACGTTTCGGTACTTTGTATTAGATCGTGTACCCATTACTCAGTACCAAATACACAGGTACAGTTTGCTGCAGCTCTACAAAAGTTATGTCAACCTGAGCCAAACACTACTTATACTAAAAAAAAAACACATAAGTACCTTTAAGTCTTGTTTGCGTTTGAAACTTTTTTTGCATAGATGACAATGGTATGGTCTTTCAGAACTGTGTGTGATACTGTGAGTTTTCAAATTGCTCTTTGTGCTGTATGACCTCCCACACACTTTACATGTGTAGGACTTGGATGTAGCTGAACTGTGCACTGCCATATGGGCCTTCAAATTTTTTTCTGTTCTAAATCTGAAATTATTGATTTTACAACATTACTTTTCATGTCAAAAATTAATGTGAGAACTCAGGTGAAGAACAGGTTGGATCCCATCTGCAACTGCAGGCTCTTTGCATGAAGTTTGAAGTCAAAGTATGAAGATGGAATGCAAAATATAAAGCAACTAGCTGACCCCTGCGGTTTCACCCGCGGTAATTTTGGAGTTACCGCTGGAATTCCGGGATAAAAAGTACCCTATGTCACTATGTCACTCAGGATCATTGTAGGTTCCTATAAGTGAAATAATTTTTAAAATCGGTTTGGTAGATCCAGAGATAGCTGTTCCCCCATGGTTTTACCCGCGGGAAATTCGGAGTTCCCGGGGGAATTCCAGAATAAAAGTACCTTATGACACTCAGGATCACAGTAGCTTCCTATAAGTGAAAGAATTTTCAAAATCGGTTCAGTATATCCAGAGATTCCCCTTACGTCACAAACTTTTGCTCTTTATAATATTAGTAGGTATAGATAGGTAGATAGACAAATACGAATGTGTGTTTGTTTGTTATGCTTTTACTCCTTTACTATTTCATCAATCATCATGAAATTTTGCACACACATTGCCAGGACTACAGAGAGACTTAATTCTGGAATTCTTGCAAGAACTCTCAAATAAACATGGGTGAAACTGCAGGAAACAGGTATTAGTTAGTAAATCTTTTTTCATACATACATTCGTCCACACAGCTGGCACAACCCAGCAGTTCGATGTAATTTCAAATGTTCTAATAAACCACATTTATGGTCAAAGCTCTCCTCACAGGTGGTGCAACGGAACTGTTTCTTCATATTGTCATCATTGATATGTATCCAAGAATGGTTTTTGAGAGCAAGTTCTGTATGAAAGCCCCTATTGCATTTTTCACATGCAAAAGGTTTTAAGTTGAATTCATTTTTACCACTCGGTGAATCCAAAATTTGATCACCTTTCTTGATCAATTTGATTGTGACATTTTCACCATCACAACCGTTTAAATAGATTACATCTTCTATTCTCTCTTGGCAGTTTACTTCATGAGAGTTTTCTTCATTTGGTGAGAGAGTGTCACAATTTTGGAGAATTAGCATGGGATCTACACTAACCTCCATTTCAGTAACTTGACAAACATCATTATAGTCTTCCGGTTCAGATTTATACTGATCAAGCTTGTTGCTACGGTGAAGCAGCAAGGTTTGAGCTTTATGAGCTGTGTCTATGAAGTCACAAACAGTCTGTAATTTTGTACAACACTTTATACAAATATTCTTTGGCAGCTTATCGTCTTCATCCACCTTAAATAGATTAAATGTAATATTTATACTTACATACATTAGCTACAATTCAACTACACAGACAGAACTTAGAATTTTTTTAAATAATTAATGAGATAAATAATGACAACAAAACTATACAATAAGTAGTATATTTTAGGTACCTACCTCAATAAGTAAATATTTTTGAAGTTTGTTTTGGAGAAGCATAGCTTCAGCTTCAGCACTGAATATCATAATAGTGACATCTTGTTCTTCAGCACAAAGACGACAGCATCTTTCGAAATTTTCATCCACACTCAGTTCCATGATGTTTAAACGACAATAATATCAACCATGCCACCGTCAAAGTATAAATCGTGTTTAATGATTTTTTCACTCTTCTTTCTAATGCGTAACAACGCATGCGCATTACCAGATAGCGAAGTCTTGTATACTTCATTATTATTGATATTCACGACTTACTATAGCGTTGGAAACCAAGGAAATGAAATAACCATTCGCATTGCGCGCGCACGGTACAGACAGCAGGCAGCGGGCAGTCGCAACTCGCAGCGAGACAAACCCAAATACATATTATTACATACAAATTACAAGCGGGTGCCGCGCCGCGCAGTCGCACTTCGTTTCGTAGTGCTTCGTAGTCAAGGCCATTATACTGGCCATTACAGGCTTGCAGCAGTCACTAGTCAGCACTCAGCAGTCAGCAAGCACTCCATCACACCGTAACGCGTAATACCCTAGTGATTACCTTCTCTCTGGTAATACCTATAGTGTCACCACAAATTAACTAGACATATGTCTAAAGAAGTGTCACTGCGGTTACGGTCGAGACTCGAGGCAAAGAGTATATAACCCGTATATAACCACTACGACTCGAGGCTCATTACAAAGAGTATATAACCACTACGTTTTAAGAGACGGAAGTAGGAACATTTCAAAAAAATAAGAAAATGTATGGATTGCTTTTGTTCTGCTGCCAACTCACCATTAGTAAATTTTTGCCAACATTAAAATGAAATACGGAAATTACGTATAATTGGACTGTAGGGCTGGAAATTGGATAGATAGAATAGTATCGAGTATCGATACTAGTGATGTGCATATCGATATTTCGATCAAACCTCCTTACAATGGTTTCCTAAATTTTTATTAGTAATAAAATGTAATAAAACTGCTTAATTTATAGAAAATCTTAGTTTATTTTTTACAATTCAATATTCACAGTTTCCAAGTGGGTGTTATATTGCTATAAACTATGAAAGTATACCAAAGTCTCAAATCTTATGAAGTAAGCTTCTATAAGCAAACTTAAAATTAAGTGAGCTTAAATTAACTTAAAAATTAAATGAGCTTATACATTTTGCACACTTACAAATCTAGTGTAGCACATAATAAATTATTATATAAAAATCAGGCAAGGATTTTCTTGATTATTTTTTTAATCAATAGTGGCTGGTAGTTAGTGCCGATGTAACCCCGTAACTCGTATCTAGTAACCGGGCCGTCACACATAAATGTATTTAATCAGTCCATATTTTGCCAAACTACTAAAACAATATTCTTCAATTTTGGATAATGATAGTTTAATGATAGTGATATTGAGACCCCGTACAATATTTTGATCAAGCTCTCATCACTTATTGTTTAGGTGTCTGGTGTCTTCAGTGTGTCTGGTGTTGGTACCTTTATAACTTGCAACGTGAAGAGAAAAATCTCTGAGTTGATCTTCTGTTAATGATGGTGCTTTTAATCCTACAGAAGGAATTACAGTCTTTTTGAGACGGCTGCCTTTTTTAATTTAATCCGTTTACAAAAAATGGTCACCACATACATGACCTAGACGACACATCACGCAACTTTTCAATGGGAAGGTGTACTAAGTCTTCATTTCCAAACATTTTTCCCAAATTTTAAATCTGTAAAGCAAAACAGGAGATTTGATTATAAATACCTATCTACATTAATTTTTAATTTTTTGGTTCATGATTTGCGTACTGCTAGCGGATTTTGATTTCATTGTATGGGGTTCGCAATAAGATATACGTTACGGCGGATAATAATGCAAGCAATAGCTAAATAATAAAGATATAGAGAATATACAAATTTTGCGTATCAACAATATATCTTATAAAGAAAAGTCAGAGCTTACCGACTCTCATTTGATGGAAAGTTTGCGAAAAAACCTCTTTCTTTTCCGCACACGCACAAATTTCACAAAATCTTGCTTTAGGATAAATTTAATCAAAATATTAAGTATATTTTTCAATTGAAAAAATATTTTTATTTTAAGGGTAGAAGTCGAAATGTCACTTACCATTTAATTCTTTGTAGTTGGTACTTGGTTGGTGCCTCTATTCAAAGACAATTTTAGTAGTGGTTAAATACTCTTTGGACAATTTTTCAGAATAATTGAATTATGTTGGCTAAAGAACGTAGGCATCCCATACAATTTTCATTTGTATGGGAGTTTCGAGGGACTGGCTCATTATCCACTAACCACTTGTCTCTGACCTCAGCTGTACAGCTGTAGGATGCTCGTGCCTCGTAGGCCGTAGCGTCGTAGGTAATAGGTAGGTATACAGAATGGCAAGGTCAAAGAGAATAGGTATGTAAGTAATGTGTACTGTGTAGCGCTACAGGATGGCTTAGTGGTTATATATAGGCTCTTTGATGGCTACTGAACTGATTACAAAACTAATTGCAACTTACTTGCAAGCTACAAATAGGTACAAGCATAAAGATTAAACTTTAAAGTAGTAATAAGCATAGTAAGCAACAAGCAAATTTTATAGGTAGTGAATAGGTAAGTAGGTACTAAAAAATGACTGAAAAGTTCAAAAGCAACAGTAGAGTCATCAGTGAAGAGACAGAGGGTCGTAACGTCGTAGACGGTAGAACAACGGTAGAACATAGATGATAGCATAGCGTACTTAGCGTAGTGATTACCTTCTCTCTGGATGATAGAACAAATTGTAATTTGAATTCGTCTGTGTCTATAACTTTGCTCTACTTAATCTCAGGAGAATAACTAAAGCATAGAAGGAACCTAAATTTAACTAATATAGTCGTCTCTGTTTTCTTATACACTCATAACAGCATTAGAAAGAGACAGATATAGGTTGCTCAAAATGCAAAACGAAGCCAAGCAAACGTCAATTTGGTTACCTTGGCTACCTTTATGATGCTAAATTTAAAAGCTACATAAAGTCTCGGGTTTTTGTCTATAACTTTGTTCATCGCATTTTTTCGTAAAATAAGTACTTAAGGGCGCATACGATAGTGCTTCCAAAAATAAACTATCGATAGAACTAGCGTCATCTAAATTATTGCATTATTTTTCTAAATAAATTTTTATTAAACACACTTTGTGCGATAATGCCTATTAGTTATTAGTAGTGTAAAGTACAAACGTGTGGTAATGAATTGCTCTTTGTGAGGTTAGATTGTAGATTACAGTTGTTAAAATAATTAGTTAAAAGTTGTGTGCGTGCTGTTTGCCGTTACCGGCCTTAAGTGATTGATGAATAAATTTAATTGATAAAATAGTGGCTTGATATGTCATGCTCACTCAAATATACCGCTGGCGGTGGCGTGTGAGTCGGGTCGCTCGGTTCCCTCTAGTATGATTGAGTGGGGCGGGGCTTACGAGCACGTCATACTCGTGACCGGGTGCTGTCAGTTGGTAATGGTCATGTCTTGTCTACTATTATAGACAATCCTAGTTTAACTCCTAATGTATCTGTAGTCTGTACCGGATTAGTATGCCTGTGTCTATTGCGGGTTCCGGCTTATTGTTCTCACATAATTAATTGCAAACTGAGTTATTACTAATATTATATTAAAACTTTAAACAGACAGCGTGCTACTGGAGAGTTTGTTGCGCAGCTTCTTCTCTTCAGTCATAGCACTAGGAAGCTGTGAAGGGTGGATATTTTATGGGTGCTGTCATAATAAATGTAACTTTAATGACGTCAAATAGGCTAAATCTGAATAAATGATTTTGACTTTTTGACTTTTGATGGTCATCGGAACTACTCAATAATAGGTATTTCACGGGTTCTGATTCATTAACTATAATAGTGTTTCTAAACACTTTATGCTCGTCACAATGTATATCAATTTGTGAATAATTTATCCTGTGTTTATAAAAAAATGAGTTGATCAGACAGAAGTGAGTTCTTTATTTCACCTTAGCATTATCTATTTATTCCTATTTTTTGTCCAATATTTAAGGCGTTACGTGCAGTTAAATAGCGCGCCAACTTTGAAAACATAATTTCTCATAAAGCAATTTATCAAAAATATGCTTACATACAATTGAAGAAATATGCTTACATAATTATGATGAAGATTTTCCCCCCTAATGAACTGATAACATAAAGTATAAACTAAGAAGTCGATATCGGTAGTTATTTTATGCATAGTCACATCACTAGCTTTACACTCTTTAGTCTATGAGTTCACTTCAATTAAGGGTCGTAGGGCGCCTTCTATGCTACTGTTATTGTTCTGAGATAATAATTAACTATGAAGTAGAGCAAAGTACTAATAATATGACAATGAGAAATGGATAGCTGTGGCTGATAAGAAGACCAGAGATAATATTATATATACCTACTATTACTAATAAGTAAAATTATTAAGAGGAAAGATTAGATTTTTCATTTGTTGGTTTTTTTTAACGATTTTTTTTTTTTAATGGGCAATCAACCCGATGCTTGGGATTACCTCCGATAAAATCCTGCCTTTTTCGAGTTTAAGCCCGATAAAAGAACTTAAAAGGCTAGGTAGGTAACTTCTATTTCAAGCGCAAGAACCGGCTTGATTATTCATCAATATCCCTGAGTAAAGTCTATGCTTTATTGTAACCTGGAATTCCAGCGGGAACTCTGAAATAATCTATTTATTTATTCTTTTGTTTTTGTGTGTCGTTATTGTCAGGACCGTTTATATGTATAAAAAAAAAGATTTGGTGTTCTTCCGGGAGTTCCGAAACTCACATGGCTGAATATCCGAAAAATAATTAGCTGATGTTATAAGGTGTAAATAATAAATTATTATATACTAGCTGTGCCCCGCGGTGTTATGATGCCGTGACGAGAAATAACCTGGTTTGCTTCATCCGTACCGTGCGTTAAGGAACTTAAGTTCCAATAAAACGTTATTTGCACCGACATAGTTTTCATTTCGCTTGCCCCGGCTTAAATTATAAATCCTCTCGACACCGTCAGGGGTCGAGGATTTATAGTTTGTATACAAAACAACGTATCTAATATCTATCCTATAAAACTACATTTTACTTCCCATAGCTTTTTCATCACCAAGCTAAAACTCGGAAATTGGGAATAAGTTATTTAGTGGCAAAACTGGTAGTTTACATGTGTGCACAGGAAGAATACGCGAACACTTTATCTATTTCATTCTCCGTCTACGACATCGAAATAATAACTGTTGTACGTAGTAAGTACTTATGGTCTACGATTTTCTTAGGATTTTTACTGTTCCTACTTCCGTCTCTTAAAACGTAGTGGTTCTATACTCTTTGGTAGTAAGTTAGTAACCTGGTGTGCGTTCCGTGGCTTCGCACGAATGCACTCGAACGCGCTCGAGCGCGCTCTGAACCCGTTCTGTGGCTTGGTGAAATTTTACTCTGACAACTGTCAGAGCGTAGTTTCACCCGTTCCGTGGCTCTGAGTGCAGCAACCAAACAACCATCTCCGAAGCAGGTTAATTTTCACTCTGACAGCTATGTATTGTTTAAGAAGTGTCAAAGTTTGCGCCAAAAACCGAATTCGTTGAAAAAGAAATTAATCGGAGTTCTTACGAACAAAGGGGAGGTGTCGTAGTCTCAAAAAGTTTATAATTGGATGTAAAACAGTCTTATTTGCAATGTGAGTTGAGAGAAAACAAATGGCGCCTGAAATTTCAAATATTTTGAGGTTATAAAAACAACTCGATCGTTCTGTGGCTCGGTTGCAACTCAAACGAGTGAAATTTTAACCAAACAACGCACCCAAACCCACGGAACGCACACCAGGTGTGCGTTCCGTGGCTTCGCACGAATGCACTCGAACGCGCTCGAGCGCGCTCTGAACCCGTTCTGTGGCTTGGTGAAATTTTACTCTGACAACTGTCAGAGCGTAGTTTCACCCGTTCCGTGGCTCGGAGTGCAGCAACCAAACAACCATCTCCGAAGCAGGTTAATTTTTACTCTGACAGCTATGTATTGTTTAAGAAGTGTCAAAGTTTGCGCCAAAAACCGGATTCGTTGAAAAAGAAATGAATCGGAGTTCTTACGAACAAAGGGGAGGTGTCGTAGTCATAAAAAGTTTATAATTGGATGTAAAACAGTCTTATTCGCAATGTGAGTTGAGAGAAAACAAATGGCGTCTGAAATTTCAAATATTTTGAGGTTATAAAAACAACTCGATCGTTCTGTGGCTTGGTTGCAACTCAAACGAGTGAAATTTTAACCAAACAACGCACCCAAACCCACGGAACGCACACGGCCAGCGACACTCCCTTGAACCAAAAGTTACTATGGATTTATGCGCGAACTTTTTTACCAACTTTGGAATACTTAACCAAATTTCTATGACTGCGTCATACATTGCATTGGTATGGTTGGCACTGAATGCTTTCATAGATTGGATCAGCGATTAGTATGGAAGTGCCTACTCACGGCCTACTCTTAAAACGTAGTGATTATTTGCTGTGTTAAGTAACAGTAAGTAGGTACCTCAGAAGAATAACTAAAGTAGGTACCTACAGAAATGTTTATGTATTCAAAAGAAAGTAAGTAGGTAGGTACTGTAAAGAGGATAGTTGAGTATTATATTATCTGTATGGGTATGTTCCGTTATTAAGGATAGCACTGGCCCAATGCTCGCAGTGACGAGAAATATGTTCCGTTGTAAGGAACTTTCAGTATACTGCAGCAGTAGGTATCCACAGTAGGCAATGACGTCATAATCATCGCACTTTCGAGGTAAGGTGTTCTCAGTGGTTTGATAACGTGATCAATCTATGACCAATGGTTGGGTCAATGAGTGGGTGACATCGTGACATGACAATAGGCTATTCGACAAACTTTTTTTAGTTCGTCTCGTAGATTAATAAAAAACATTGGACACATTATTTTTTTCTTTTTTAAAAATAACGGCGATACATTGAGTTGAAATTTCGTGTGACGTCACTAACCAATAAAGACTGCAGTGCAGTTGTATGGCGGCTTGTAGCGGTAAGTGACGTCACGAGCCCCACCCTAAACTTTAATGCGCTCTATCTCTGTGTATTTTCATTTATTTGAAAAATAAAAAATACGTGTCTAATGATTTTTAATTTTCTAACTGGACGGACTAATTAGAATTTTGATTTCCAAAAGTCGTCAACATCCCTATTACATGGATGACAGTATAGACTGCGTTTCGTTTTACACAGTAACCAGTACAGCGAATCGTAAAGAAACGGCTTCCTTTCTTTTTCTTGTGTGTTGTGCTGAAATAAATGTATTTTCTTTCTTCTTCCCTCTTTCAGTACCTATACTAAATTGACTCCGTACTTTTCAGTAATACCGGAACATTCCCTATACAATCTTATGTGTTATCTTAAAGATATTTATATCACGTGTCACGTTGTTTGTCCGCGATGGACTCCGAAACTACTGAACGGATTTTGATAAAATTTTGTAACCATTTATAATATAGTCAAATTTAAAAGATATAGGATAGTTTTTATCCCGGAATTCCCGCGGGAACCCAGGAATTAATGCGGAGAGCAGCTAATCACCGTTAACTACTACCAGGGCCATCAGGGGTACAAAGAAGGACATAGAATACTTTTTTCCCGGAATTCCCGCGGGAACACCGATGTTACCGCGGATGAAATTACGGGGGACAGTTAGTATCTTTACTAAATACCTACACACATCAAAAATGTCTGGGGATCAAGTGCATTTTAGAGAATTGCCGCCTATTGTAACATTTCTGGATCCTTATTGAAACTTTTTATTGAATTTCACAATTTCAATAAAGAATTTTATTCAAATTTTGTTTAAACTTTTAAAAATAATTGTCATTAAAAATCCCTATAAAGGCGTGTGATGGCGGTTTTACAAAAATATTACGATTTCTGTATCGTAACTGAAAAAAATTGCATCGGTGTGGAGCGACGACACCACTTTCCTCGAGAAGAGATGCTGAGAGCCGTTGGAATGTTGGAAGCTGGCGCCAGGCGCACGCACTGTGGCTACTGCTGTTGGGACCACTCGAAGACCGGACCGGTATATCCAGAATACAGCGCGAAGAAATCATTCTATGACCGCCATGATGATAACTACGAGGCTCCACAGCGCTACAGGCTTACTTATAAACGATTAAACCATACGTAATCGTTTACGAGAAGTGGGTCTGCGATCCCGAAGTCCTCTGAGAGTTCCACCAATAGCGCCCCGCAATCGTAGAGCCCGTTTACAATGGGCTCGCGAACACAACCCATACTATTTTGGAGATTTGTAAATTATCATCTTATATAATATCACCGTAGGGCTCGTAACGTCATACGCAGTTAAAAACTGTGCCTGCTTGTGACGTAACGCGACATTTCGACTCAACGTATCTCCGTTATTTTTTGCTTACGTGAAAAAAGAAAAAATACGTGTCTAATATTTTTTATGAATCTACACGACTTGCTAAGAATAAAAAATAGTCAAATAGCCTATTTTATTGTTTTGATTCGTACAAATACGAGAAACGTATCAGGCCGTGTATTAAATTTGTGAAAAAGCATTTTTTTAAAACCTTTTATTTTATTTATTTGTTACGTTTTTGCGATGAGCATATTTGTGTTTAATTACAGTGAGTCGGGACTCTGGGCGTTCATTAGTATGTAATAATTTTACTTTTACGCGATTGTGATTTGAAAATCTTTTTAAGTAGGTACCTAATGTATCAGTGGTTTTACCCATAGGTTTTACCTACCCTTAATTGTATTTGCAAAAACATATCAGTTATTTTGTTTGGTACCTACACTTAGGTACCACAAGCAGCAGATAATGCTAAAAGGCTATTCGCGAACTATTCACTAGTTGCTGTCAAGTAGAAAAAAAAGGAAAAAAAAAGATTTCCTTTCTCACTATCTAAGGACCAAAAAATTATCTCACAAGTCACAATGCGGTGGTTTATGTAAATCGCAGTCTCAGTGTTCATTTCGGAATTTCCGAAAAATTTTGGAATTCGGAAAACCCTTTCTTATCGGATGCCTACGTCATATACGTCATACAGAGAACACACCCTCCAAGTTTCAGGTCTCTACGATCAGCGGGACAAAGCATTTTATTTGTATAGATTGTTATAGAGACAAGCCCGCTGGTGTCTGTCCACGTGGGTTGTTCTGCTCACGAAGAGCTGGTGGCGGGAGTCGACTTAGCCCATCTACACCCTCCATATTTTGGCTTGTCACCGACTTCATACCGATCAGTGGTAGCACAAACCAATAATAATATTACGTGTGTTTTTTTCTTTTGGATTAAATCGGTATTTTGTTATTTATTGCTTTTTATTTTTAGATTTTTGGTTTTGTGTTTTTGGAAGTCGGTTTTAATTTTTTACTTTTAAGCTCTGTGTTACTTGAATTACTATCTAAATTGGTATAATTTTGTGTACGCATAACGCACTGCAGCTAAATTCTGTTCTCTATATAAGGGTAACTATCATTGGCTAATAGTGTAATTTTGAAACCTAAATCTGTATGTCAACTGCTCATCACCTTTTACAATATATTGCTTTTCCCGATGCAGGGACGTCAATTGTTGAGGAGTTTTCCTGGTACTTCACCATCAGTTCCACTTCACCATATACATTGTAACGAACATAAATTGTTTAGAAACCACATTAAAGTTAACGAATCAGAATCTGTGAAATACCTATTATTTAGTAGTTCTGATGACCATCTGTGGTCTTCATCATCAGTTCCACTTCTTCAAATTTTGCTTTCCGAAAGCAAATAAACGATTTACTATAAAAAATACAAAAATCGCTATAGATTTTCCCATAATTTTTGAAGAATTCCCTCGATTACTCCAAGATCCCATCATCAGATCTCAATTTGGTGCCAATGAAATCAATTTGGGAGTATCCCCTATCAAACAAAAAGCCAATTTTTGAAATCGCTCCAACCGGAACCCGTGAAATACGTATTATTGTTGAGTAGTTTCGATGACCATCTGTAGTCGTCATCATCAGTTTCACTACTTCAAATTTTGCTTTCCAGAAGCAAATGAACGATTTACTATAAAAAATACCCAAATCGCTATAAGTGTGCCTATAATTTCTGAAGAGTTCCCTCGATTTCTCCAAGATCCCATCATCAGATTCCGACTTGGTGGCAATGGGACCTAATTGGGAGTAAACCCTTTCAAACAAAAGAAGAATTTTCGAAATCGATCCAACCGTCTTCGAGTAATCGGTGAACATACATAAAAAAAAAAACATACATACAATCGAACATAGAACCTCCTCCTTTTTGGAAGTTGGTTAAAAATGTAATGGTAAGTTCACACGCGTGCGTTCAACTCTACATTCAACGTGCACATTCACATTCACGAGCGTGTAAACGGTACGCCCGAGCCCGTGAACGCGCCTGTGAACGTGAATGCCGCGAATCGGGCAAGTGTCGGTTTTTTGGCAAAGTTCAAAGGATGAATGTGCGGGCGCCCGGTGACTGTTTACACGCGCGCGGGCAGTCAGTCTGTCCCGCGCTTTCGCGACGAGTAGATCTTCATTCAACGTTGCTAAGAAAGTCGCTACGATCGGATATTACAACATGGCGGAATGGTCATAATTTTGTTTCTTTTTCCAATAAAAATAAGTTAAGCCAAAGGATATGGCAGCAACAACACCGAGATCCTCGCTGCTCGCCATTCTGGCACTGACTGACACGACGGCGTGCGTGTAAACAGCTTGAATGTCCGCCGGCCCGGGACGGGCTGCATGCCGCGCAGCCCGCCAGGCAGCCCGCCGGGCTGCACGGCACGCGTGTGAACGTAGCATAAGATTTTATGATCGGAATTCGGAACGTACAATATGATTTTAATTGGCATTTAACTAATTAAGTTAAATTAAGTAGGTACATATTTTCTAAAATCTTATTTTATTTTCAACACCTACTTAGGTGTTTTATTTTTCATATTTCATGATTTATGGAAACATAACAACAAAAGGGAAGCAAGAAGTAATGAAGCTACGGCGGCGGCTGTAGTGTACCTAGCACCCTGAGTGCTGCAGACTGCAGTGTCAACTGTCTATAGGTACAGTAGAACGGTAGGTGTAGACCTGTAGAGGTAGGCATTAAAAAAAAAGTGGTATAGAGTACTGTAGAGACTAGAGGTAGAGTGTAGACACTAGACAGAGTGTATTAGCGCGGTGCGGGGGGGACTAGTAGTCCTCACTCCTCGCAGAGTAGTCAGGTCGCGGGTGGTGCGGGCGGTTGCGCGTGCGGCGTGGGAAGGGAGCCTTGCTCGGTGCGGGGCGAAGCGCTTGTCAGTCGCGCAGCGAGCGCTATAGTTGTGAGTACGTCGGGTGGCGCTGCGCCGGCCCGTCGCGTGTTAGTGTTTGTGTCACTGCGGTGGGTCTGGTCGGATTTCTTGAATCCGGCGGAACCATGGCTCTTAACTCGGATAGTGAACAGAAATCGAACTTGGTCCTTCGAGTGGATCAGGACTCGGACACGTATCTACAGTCATTGTTCGATACAGTGCTCAAGCCCGACTCGAAACGGCCATTACAGGTGCCTCTACGTATGCGACAGCTTCCAAAGTCGTTCTTTAACCCGCCGTCGACCGGTTCCAAGTCGCCGTCGGTGTCTCACTCGCGAGAAAACTCCGCTGACTCGGCTTTCGGCTCGTCGTCGGCTACTGGCTCGGCACCAGTTTCGCATTCTCGAGCACATTCTTCACCAGCCAGTTTACAGCAGACTTATGCAGCAGGACAACAAACCCAACAGCCACCTCTTCATCACCAACATACAAAGCAAAGATCCTACGATGTCGGAACACATATCCCAGACGATCTCGGTCCACTGCCGCCCGGCTGGGAACAAGCACGTACTCCAGAAGGCCAAATATATTTCCTCAAGTAAGTGTTTCAATTATTACTGTAAAAACGGCAACTAATTAAAACTTACGCAAGTAAATCATGACGCATATTAATAATACTTTATATCGTTTTATTTTTAATTATATGTATACATAGAGCTAGATAGAAAAGGCAAAATAATGTAAATCGTCACATAGTCATAAGTTACTTAAAACACTTTCTTCATTCATAATACTTATAATCTAATTTAAGTATGAACTGTGAAGTAGTGTGTATGTACCTATAGATCGTGGAAAAATAAAGACGAAGAGATAGGTAGGTACTTAATTGGTAGGTAGGTACCTAAGTAGGTAATGTTTTGTCAAATTCTGGTTAAGCCGATTTACATTAAATTTTTGTTTCACTTGATTTAATAATTCAATAATGAGTAGGTACCTACCTATAAGGTGATGCAGGATGCTGTCGTAGTATTGATTTAATTTGACATACCTACTTTCTTGACAATACCAGTTTTCCCAGTTATGTAGGTAGGTTTATATTGAAATTTTGATTCCTGATCGCACCTAATAATAGAACACAAGCTAATTATTTTCTTTATTTTCAAGTAGAAAAGTTATTAGGTGTGACATTTAAAAAAGATAGTAGTTACCTACATATTATAGTTATACACTAAACAAAGAAATCATCTTTTAAAAACAGTCGATATCAATTCAGGGCCATAAATTAGGTAAGTATTGAACTATTTTTTTTTACTTCAGAGATTTAAATGTAAAGAACAGTTGGATTGTTGATGTTTGAATTTTAATCAGATTATAGGTAAATACTACTGCTTCTTGCCTGGCTTTTGTATGATTTCTATGATTTAAAGTTTACGTAACATTGTGCTGGTATCGGTACGAAAGCTAGTTGGATATTTCCAGTTTGTCATGATTTTCAATTTTTATTAGGTACCTATAACAAAAACCAGGTACCATAAGTGGAGTTGAAATCTTGGACAATTTATTCAGTTCATCTACAAGTAGGTACCTACTTAACTGGCGGTAAATGGCAATTGTAACTCAATGTAAACCTCTCAGGTAAAAACGTATACTGTCGTCATCTGCTATCTTATCGCGATATACGTTCGGTCAGTGTACATGATAAGATTTGATAAAAAATAAACATGATTCATCAGAAATATGTAGGTAGGTAGGTACTAAGGCACTTTACTAGTTTTACCTTAGATCTGTTTTGTTCCCGTTTGAATTTAAGTAGGTAGGTATATTAAAACTATACTAATACTATCTAACAATTTTAGCAAAGAAGTAGGTATCTGCCCTTTGAATAATTATTGTATTCTATCTTGGACTATCCGAAAGCCATTCGTATAAACTACATAATATCTTCAATAATATTGTATTTGAATACCTACGCAAATACGAATCTGAGCTAATGCTTGAAGTGGTCTGAAATACGTAATTATGTCGGTGTATCGATATAATCGGCACAGCTGCCAGGCTGGCGCCGTAGCCATTATTGTCACGATTACGCATTATTACCACTTTACCAGTGCAGAGCCTAGGCCTGCTTATGAAATACAAACTAAGCCGTATTACGCAGACAAGTTACCTACCTACAGGTACCGATTGGAGAAGAATGGTCATAATATGACAATCGAATGATAATATTCTTCCTTTTATGAACTGAAAATAGAACATGATTGGTTTTAAGAATTATCTAGTAAGTATCCGAGTAATTTTATCCATAGTTACCTTCAGCAGACTACCTTTTTGTACATCGATTAAATTATTTTAATAAGTAACAACCAATGATATTCTAAGTACCTACCTAGTAAATAATATGATTGGTAATGGTCTTTGTTATGCCCGCTCCACATTCACGCGAGAATCTTGCGAGAACGCGGGAAAACTACGAGCACGTGAATGTGGAGCCGAAGTTCTCCGCCGTTTCTCAGGGTTTTCTTGGAAGTAAATTAAAAACAATATTTAAACCTACAGCTTGCAAATAAAAAAAAATAAAAACAATATTCAGTCCCTTCAGGTGCGTTAGGTCCTTTTCCCGGAATGTCCACTCTGGTCGTTTGGAGGTTGTATTGAAGAACTTAAGGAACTACGCCAGTTATAATGATATTAGATATTATGCCATGCATTAGATATTTAGTTTTTTTATTTACTTATTTATTTATTTATTCAAATTACAAGCGGTTTACAGAATCTTCCCAAACACCAGCAAGTACATACTTTCACAGTGTAAATATAAAGTTATCATGGTACAATAATTAATATTAAGTCGAATATCTACGTTCCTTCAGTTGTGAGCAGATTTTTAGATATTTTTTTGTACTTCAACTTTACCTTCATAGTGGTCACATAGTACCATAGTACCTGTGTGTGTCACATGGATTTGGATAGGGTCATGAAAATTTAGTTTTTTGCTTTTTGTTGTATTGTGATTTGTGACTGATCTTTTTTTATCTAATCAAAACAATTCATTGGAATTTATGAAAGGTTTACACAAATTAAAATTATATACCTAGTTACATTGTTGCTTAGTCTAGTGAATGTTTCGTAGGACGATTAATAATTCACACAAGTCGGTTCGTTAGCGTACGTCAGGATTGCCAACGCGGAAGGCCCGCGTGTCTGTCTCGCAACGACGCACTTCATAAGCTCACTGAAAATATTGATATTTTGAATATCAAAGGTATTAATTTAGACGGCAGCCGCTTGGCTGTTTGTCGCATTGCCTGTTGCAGGGAGAACGCTGCCACTGCGATGGGCCATTGCAAACGGGGCGTTTCTTCCGTGTCAGCAAATAGACTTGCGCGTCGCTTCTTAATTGCGAGCTGGGTCGATGCTTTATAAGCTCCATAACGTCTGTCGGCGGGCGTCTCGCTTGCGAAATGTTTGCTTTAATTATTATTGGAATGAAGTGGTAATTCTCTGTAGTTTTGTTCGGCTAGACTTGGCGAAGATCCGAAGTGAGTAGCGATGCAAATTGCCTTGGCGGCCGCCCAACGCGGCGCTACTAGGACCGGTAACGTTAAAGCGTTTCACCTTAGTGACTCTTGACCCTAGCGAACCTTTTCTGCTGTACCTACTCATGCATTTTTAAGTATCGTTAATTATAAATAATTTCTATTTAAGTAGATATTTATAAATTTTCCTAATCATACAAACAGGTTTTTTTTTCTTTTGTGACCATCTTGTGACCATTAATTAAACAAAAATCACACACAACTTTAATATATTGGTAGGTAAGTAAGTAAGTATATTATTTTGAAAGGAACGTCCAGAAGTACGTTTACTGAACTCTGTTTCTTCATAGTTCATTGAATGAGTAAAGTGAGTGCACGGCGACCATACGAGCAATATTTCCTTTTAAGTGTCGTCCTTTGAATTCTTAATCAGAGAAACTTCTTGTTGTGAATACAAAGGCATAAATAACGTACAAAAAGATGTCCTAAGTTCGTTCAACTTTTTTTTTAAATTCACATACGTGCTTACCAAAGCACGTCATATAACTACGCAATAAAGATGTCAAAAATTCAATTGACGGCATGTAACAGCTTTGATTAGCTATTAGTTTGTATTAATTTTTGTTCCATCGGCTTATTGCAAAACCAGTGTTAAACTCTGCATCATTTGCGTATATATTATATCGGAGTTGTATATGTTTCAAAGCGAAAGGACTAGGTACTCTCGGGCGTCTTTGGCAAGGCCGTCGTGGCGTGTACTCATTAAGAGCTAGTCGAACAGCTTGTCTGTCCTGTCGGCCACTGCGGAGCTGATGGTGACCGATACTGGTTTTTTAAATTTTAATTTATTTGCATTACGAGTTTAGTAATATCTTTTTCGATGACCGATTTAAGAGACCAATCAAATAAAATAAGCATAAAACGTTGGAAGGATCTCAATAAAATTGGTTACCTAGTGGCTAGTACCTACCTATCGCAACAATTTTTTTTTAAGAAGAGTCATAAAATCTCGGTTTGATAGGAATGTAGCCTTACATTCGTAATTTCGTATAAGTGCAATCAGCATCGAACAGTGATTAAGTATCATCAAAATATTAGATTATTATTTATTATTAAAGTCCGATTCTACTATATTAACCTAACATATTATTATTATATTATTTTTATGAAACCACGAGACATAGCTTAGAGTTCAAATAAAATAGAACTGAGGAAACGTGTTTTTGATAAGTGCATAAAAAATCACATGCAACGTGCACCACAATTTAATCGTAGTTATCGCAGAAGTAGGTATGTTTCACGAAGCGATAACACTAAAATAAAAGCCCACCAACACTATCGACTTCTGAGAACTCGTCGGCCGTCGCCGATCGCTCGCTCGGGGCCGAGCGACAGGTAGCTCGGCTCGCACCTTAACGGCACACTCGAGCAAGAGTACCATTTTTAGCTAGGGAGCTGGTAGCAATTTAGGTATATGATTTCATTGTCGTTGATACCAAGACGTAATGTAGTCTGGACTTTTATTAACTCGAAAAAATAGGTGGCGAGTTCAGGTAGCTCTGATATTTTTTTATAAATAATTTTGAAATTTTAATAAAAAAAACCTTAAATTATATTATCATTTCTGCCATCAATTATATCTTATTAAATATGTTTCATAGATAGTGAAATTAAAGCTGGCAGAAGTCAGGATGGTGGGAGTTTTTCTTAATTCACCATCTCAGTTTGTTTTTCTTACAGTTATTTTTATAAAAACTCCCACCATCCTGACTTCTGCCAGCTTTAATTTCACAATCTATAAAACGTATTTAATAAGATATAATTGATGGCAGAAACGATAGTATAATTTTTTTTTTAATTTAATTTTTAACTAAAATTTCAAAATTATTTATAAAAAAAATCAGAGCTACCTGAACTCACCACCTATTTTTTTCAAATTAATATAAGTCCAGACTACATTACGTCTTGGTATCAACGACGATGAAATCATAAACCTAAATTGCCACCGGCTCCCTAGCTATTTCAGAACAAAATAACACGCTGTATAGGTACTTACTTTCTCCTACTACCTAGGTATCCGGCGTAAATTATTATTTATTATTGACGTAATAACTAAAACAAATTAAAAGGGAAAGAATTTATGTCGTTGATATTATTATTATCTACGATTCAAGTTGGTGTCTCTGGCATCCAGTACCTACCATAATCATATTTTTAACTGGGTATCACAAAAATGTGTAAATTTTACGTAGGTATGTTAAATTATAATCATATTTGCGATGGTAAGCACTTCATAGAAATTTTTGGTATCTTTACATAAAATAATTAATTCTTCTGTATGCTTAAGTGTAAAATAATTAGAATTTTTATTTATGATATAGGTAGTTAAATATGGACAGAAAAATGGTTGCAGTTCAAATTAAGTTTCAGTTCATTAATCAAAAACCGGCTTAGAAAATATTATTTCAAAGAACTAACTAGCTAGACAGAAGTAGGTAGTAATCTGTATGTAGCTTATAGCTGTGTCTTTCAAATGGTACCTACGTAGGTACCTAGATTTGATTAATAACTAGCTGGCCCGCGCGGTTTCACCCGCGATAATTTCGAAGCTCCTACAGAATTGTTCACAAACTTTGCAACCCCTTTTCATCCTCTTAGGGGTTGAATTTTCAAAAATCATTTCTTATCGGATGCCTACGTCATACAAAGAACACACCCTCCAAGTTTCAGGTCTCTACGATCAGCGGTTTAGGCTGTGCGTTGATCCATCAGTCATTCAGGACAAAGCATTTTATATGTATAGAGTTCCATACAAACTTTGTAACCCCTTTTCATACTCTTAGGGGTTGAATTTTCAAAAATCATTTCTTATCGGATGCTTACGTCATATAAAAAACACACCCTACCAAGTTTCAGGTCTCTACGATCAACGGTTTAGGCTGTGTGTTGATCCATCAGTCCTTCAGGACAAAGCATTTTATATGTATAGATTACTAGCTAACCCGCGCGGTTTCACCCGCGGTAATTTCGGAGTTCCCGCGGGAATTCCAGGATAAAATATAGTTATAAACCTTCCTCATGAATCACTCTATCTATTGGTGAAAACCGCATCAAAACCCGTTGCGTAGTTTTAAAGATTTAAGCATACATAGGGATATAGGAACAGAGAAAGCGACTTTGTTTTATATAATGTAGTGATTTCTATATACCTACTACAATTTCTACCTACTGCTTTTTACACGTGATAACTTCCCGAGCCTTCTGTTGTTGAGTAGTTAACCCTAGAACCCTACTCGGGGTGCTGGAAAACCCTACATGGTTCGGTTTTTCAATTAATTTTTCTAGTTTATAATGCGCAGCTTTGACTTCTTTGTAAGTATGTATGGATGGATGGATGGATGGATGGATGTTTGTTAATCTTTCATGCAAAAACTACTGCATGGATTTAAATGAAACTTTACAATAATATAGCTTATACATCAGATTAACACATAGGGTACTTTTTATTCCGGAATTCCCCCGGGGGAACTCTGAAATTAACGCGGGAGAAACCGCGGGGCACAACTAGTTTATGATATTTGTAGCTGTTCCCCGTGGTTTCACCCGCGTTAATTTCGAAGTTTCCGCGGAAAATCCGGGATAAGTAGGTACCTACCTGGCGTACATGCAGGATTTCATGATGATTGATTAAATAGTAAAGGCGGGAAAGTGACAAATAACTGATTCTAAAAGTTCTTTCACTGCTCTAATGTATACCGTATCCCTGAGACATAGGACACGTCTTATGTTCCGATCTTGGTCTCGATACAAAGAGTCAGTGGCGTAGCTTAGATAACTAGCACCCGGTGCGGATCGCAAATTTGCCGCCCTCTTATTTTTGCAATTGATTAGATAAAAATTGAGGTATGTTAAAAAGGGGTACTCTTATGAATAACACTAACCTAAAAAGCGAAAATTGCATTGACATATTAACAACATCTATGTAAAAAAACTAATGTAATACAGTACCTAACAACAACAAAAAAAGATACGAAAAAAAGTTGATCTTTTTTTTCTTTTTTCTTTAACCTGTTAAATGCCGGCCCCGTCAAAGTGCTGCCCGGTTCGGACGGCACCCCCCCCCCCCACGCTACGCCACTGCAGAGTACCGTGAGAAGTCTAAAACTGACGCAGGTGAAACCGCGGAGGACAGCTAGTTCGATCAATTTTATCATACGTAAGAACATAAATGTCAAACATTTTAAAGTAGGTACTATAATATTAGGGTAAGTAGGTACATATGTTATAATTTCTGTGGCTATTAAGAGCTCATTTTTTGAGCCTCTTAAAATCTCTATTTGTCATCAATACATCCTTGTTTGCTTGATATCTTCAAGTGCTGAGTTGAGACAGAGCACTTGAAAGGTTTATTCTAATATAAATACTTGTTCCTCGTAATAGAGTACATATTTGTGTGTATAGTTGTGGTAACAAGTTACCTAGTCAGCTTGCACGCTCTGATTAGTGGATGTTGGCTTCTAGACCACTGCTTTATCGGAAACAATCGGTACTACTGCATGATATTATATTAACTACTAGCTGTGCCCGCGGTTTCACCCGCGTGAGTTTCCTGCAGAAACTTCTAATTTTCTTTTATACATGATATTAACAAATCTTGTAAATACATTAACAACAAAAAATATTCAAATTAATCGAATAAATTTCGAGTTGATGCGAAACAGAGACGCCGTGCGTTACTGATTAAATTATGATAATAGATTTATTGGTATAAAATATGTAGATGGAGATAAAAGACATGCATTGCAATTGCAATAAGCATTTACCATTTTGGCCTCGTCGCGTCGTTCCGAAAGCATCTCACTTGGGAGCACTTCCCTATCCCCATCCACCCTTTACCTCGCATTTCTCTACCATTGACCTGGGGGCCGATCGCGCTATTTTGTTCGATATTATCAATGTAAAACTAAAAACAAACTATTCCCATTATGCACAAATTCGTATGGCACTATTCATTTGTTACAGCAATGTTCCAACTCTTATTTGATATACTTAATTGTTTGTGAAACGTCTCACCAAAAGCGTCAAAGCTGAACGAAGTTTGACAATTGTTGAAAAACAAAACAGTATAAAACTATTTTTATATCGTAAAAAATTAGCGCGATCGGCCGATCGCGCGTTTGAACGTCAAATTTTTAATTTATATTATAAGCATATTTCATATCGCACTGATTATTTTAAAAATAATTATATATTATTTTCTAAATAAGAGTTGAATCGTCATCTTTAAAATAACAACGCTATACGAAATATGCTTAAAATATTAATTTGTTTTGGCAATGTCGTTATAAAATAGCGCGATCGGCCTCCTGTGCGCGGTGTTTATGAATGCTATGGGTTTAACTCAACCTAATTAAGACTCACGCTTGTACTTGTTTTATCTTTATGGTATCAAATAAACTTTTTTCTATTCTATTCTATTCTAATTGACTTAATTCCACTACCTATATTCTCCACCTAGAAATGTTTTTTTTTTTAATTGAATGGTTGCTATCCTAAAGCGGCAACACACTGATTCATTTCAAGCTTATCTACATAATGTTCAGAATGCATAAGATGTATCGCAGGTATAGGCGCGGTTTCTCTACAAACTCTACATAATTATGTACTTGCTCTTTGTTCTCGATGCGCTGCGTTATCAATTCTTGTGGACACAGATGGCACTCATCGGCTTGTGTCATCGTTATAAATGTGCTTTAATAATGCCTTCGGCGGTCAACAACGCTGCCTTTTTGTAAGACAGCACTCAGGCAGGTCTGAGACCACACCAGTCGACGGTTCGACGTATAGTGGTTTTTAACGCAATAATTTCACCTTTGCACGTAAGTACCAGTAAAAACACATAGGTACCTATGTATATAAAAAAAAATCATAGTCGTGTGACAATCGAGAGAACCAAAGCTTCTGCATTTTCCCCAACTCGAAATTATCTAAATACTAGCTGTTCCTTGCGGTTTCACCCGGGGTAATTTTGGAGTTCCCGTGGGAATTTCGGGATAAAAAGTACCCTATGTCCTTCTCTATACCCCTGACAACGTGTATGCAAAATTTCGTGGTGATCGGTTGAGCCGTTTAGCCGTGAAAGCGTAACAAACAAACAAAAAACTCACTTTCGCATTTATAATGTTAATAAGGATTTGGGTACTTATAAGAAATTAATCCGCTCCCAATGGTACTCGAACTCGAAACTACTTGATCGGAAACGTGATTGTGAATTGTGATGCCTGATGAACACTACCAACGAAGACAGTAAGAGCGTTGGTAATAAAAGAAAGTAGGGGTGCCTACCTAACCATGTTTATTGATATTATTAAGAAGGAATAGTTGAATGAGTTCATTGCAGTCTAAATCGCCATGCCTAATTGTAGGATCAAAAGGGGTCAAGTGTGTACATTGTCGGGCGCCGCGCGGACCGTGGTAGGGCCCACGTCATCTTCGTATCTGGAACCATGGCTGTTGGCATACAATAATTCCAGCTCGCCCCCATCCCAACTGCTCGCATTAATTTCAATTTGTTCGATAAAGCTGGCTTTAGTCTTAAACCTATTATACGTAAATAGTCAAAATAAAGTGTTTAAAAAAATTTACCTTCAGGCAATAGACGGTTATGGAAAGTTGGGAATAAGTTTGACACGGAGCGTGCCACAATTAGATTGATAGATCTATGGTTTCCTTTTTACTTTGTACTTTGTATCCCGGAATTCCCACGGAATATAAGGAATTAACGCGAGTAAAACCGCGGTTAAACTGGTGGTATAGGTCATCGGATCATGAATTTTAATCTCATCCATCATGAATCACGAAAATTCTCGGTAAATCCATTTAAAATATTGTAAAGGAAAAAATTCTTACCTAACTTGTTCCTTATTGGACTTAGACTATAATATGTCTTACGGATATGTTTGGAAACTTCTGCTTTTGGATGACGAGGAAAACAATAATAATGATTATGGAATCCGCCATACAGTAATCGCAATTTATTTTTTTCCAAAATTGAGTAATTCAAGTGGCCTATAGATTTGAAGCGATGCCAACTTACTGAGACAAAGTTATCGTGCTTGATCACTCTCGCTTCGTCGATAATAATGATCTCCCCAAATATATCGATACTAGCACACCCGCGGACGCCACGCTGGTCGTCCCAACGAGAGCGTATGAGAGGAGAACCTTAAAGATGCAGCAGCGGTGCGGTTTTCCGTTTTTCTTGAGCAGAATTGATCCTCTGACGTTTTTTTAATAATAATAATAATAATCCACTTCACAACACACAGATCTACCTACTTCATGCCACACACTAAGCTATTTAAGCTTGTGTTGTGGAAACTAAGCAAACGTGGTATATACTACCACGTATTATTACATATTATAGACTGGAAAGTGGACACCCACTCCCACCGGGAATCGAACCAGGATCCTCTCGATTACCGGGCAGGCATGGTGACCTACTGCGCCAATAGGGTCGTCAATGGAGTAGGTATAGACATACGATAAAGTTAAATGATATACTAACGTACTATCTTTGGGGCTCGATATCGATACGATTCATAGCGTTGATAGCTCAGTGATTGGTGGGTAGTTGGGTACGAATTACACGCCACAAGGTACCACAAACCATAGCAGGGTAGGGCATTTCCAGAGTCCAGCTGACTAGCTAGTAGCTACCACCTTCAAGTTAAAATCTGTTGCCAAGCATAAGGTGTGATCTCACTTGAAAGTCCGAAATCGATAGTTTATCAAAATCGTATGCGTGAATAATGTCCTAGAAGGTCGCTTAATATCGCTGAAGAAAAGTCATTCGTAGATTTTCTTTATTACCGGCAACCTGTTTACATACCTATAATCTATATGATCGCTGCAATGACACAGTTGTGAACGATGTTAAGTACATAATTAATTTCTCTCCAAATATCTAACTAATATTATAAAGAGGAAAGATTTGATTTTTTGTTTGTTTGTAACGATTTAACTCAAAAACTACTGGACAAAATTTCAAAAATTCTTTCACCAATAGAATGCTACATTATCCCTGAGTAACATAGGCTATATTGATATCCGGAATTCCCGCGGAAACTCCGAAATTACCGCGGGTGAAACTGCGCGGAACAGCTATTCTTAAAAGAAATCATCCACATAAAGTATTGGGACGGAGCTCATATTATATTACGGCGCAATCTCCTTTTGCATACTACACGTTGTCAGGGGTACAGAGAAAGACATAGGGTACTTTTTGTTCCGGAATTCCCGCGGGAACTCCGAATTTCCTGCAGGTAAAACCAAGGGGGAACAGGTATCTCTGGATCTACTGAACCGATTTTGAAAATTCTTTCATTTATAGAAAGGAAGCTAGTGATCCTGAGTGACATACGGTACTTTTTATTCCGGAATTCCCGCGGGAACTCCGAAGTTTGTGGGTTCGTGAGTTTGTGAGATTGTAGGGAGTAATCTCTGGATCTACTGAACTGATTTTAAAAATTCTTTCACTTATAAGAAGCTACAGTGATCCTGAGACTTAAGTGACATAGGGTAGTTTTTATCCCGGAATTTCCGCGGTAATTCTGGAGTTTGTGAGATTGTAATCTCTGGATCTACTGAACCGATTTTAAAATTTCTTTCACTTATAGGAAGCTAAAGTGATCCTGAGTGACATGGACTACATTTTATCCCGGAATTCGAATGGTAATTCCGAAATAACCGCGGGTGAAACCGCGTGGGTCAGCTAGTCTTCCAATATAAGTAACGCTTCATGCTTTCGTTTAATACTATATATACATTTATTATTCACCTATATGTATGCTCTTATGTGCTATTTAATATGTTTCATACTCATACCTTCTGTACAAACAAACCGAGTAACTTGTTTTGAGTGTGTGTGACATGAATATAATATCTAGTCCTTTGTATTTTCATTACTTGCGACGTATTTCCAACGGTTTACAATGTGCATACTTACAGCGAGGTGCTGCGGAATGATAGGTTATCATCTATACTCTGTAAATATGTAGTTAGGTGTTACAACACCGACATCATGTCCTTTTTCTTGTACTTGATCTTCTGAATGCGTTTCCACGTTATACCTTTAATTAATGCATACCTTTGTCTGGAGTTTAAATAATTGCATTAGAAACAAATAGAACATTATGCGATCTTAAGATTACATACGTATTTACGTGTTCTTCGTTGTCTTACTCGTATGAATTTCGGGAATCCTTCGGACCTCCTAACATAACCTTAAAGCATCGTGGTGGCAAACAAGATTGGGTGAAGATGATCTCAATCGGTTGAATTGTACAGAAGTAACACGTTCATGAACAGTCGTGCCAATATTACTAGTATAGTATTATATTATCTGTCCCAATATAGATTAATAACTCGACCACAGCACCAGCCGTTACCTTTTGTGATTTTCGTTTTGTACACTAAACCAACTTACAAGTAATGCATAAAATTGTGAATGTCGGATCTGATGTTCAAAGTTTTGTATATAATTCGGAATTCGGTTGGGTTTTGGTTGTTCAATAGTTTTATGTGATGTGCGTTCAAATCAAACCAACCGACAAGTGATAAACAAATTTTATTGACGTCAAAAAGAGCCACATTATGGGCCAAATTTGAATAAAGGATTTGACTTTGACTTTGACTGTACTTTTCCAAAATGATTATTAAAATTGATTCTATTGGTCTTTGACATTGACATATTTCTACCTTTTCCTCTTTTAGAAATATTTTTTTTATGAAACGTGCTGAAGCTACCATTTTACTATTTATAGATATAGATTATAGATGTTATCTAGATCAGTTATCAAGGTTTATGATTATAAATATTAGGAGTCATCCATAATTATTATGTATCGATTTGTAGGTTGTAGGTATGTCCCATTGATATACCATACCATAAATCAATGGCATGTCCGCACTGAATAAACAATTAGGTAGGTACCTACATAATGTGCCAAATCAAAATATGTAGTTCAACGAACGCTAAAATTAAGTACCTACCAGTCTAAAATAAACATTATAAACTAAAAATATAGGAAATGATCTATCGAACCTTCATCGAACACTAAAAATAATATTGAAAATTAGTTTGGTGATAACGATCGCGATAGTGTAAAAACACGACTACAACCACGGACTCAGTAATGTCTGTGACCACAACAAACAACTCAATCCCATCCAGCCGTTTTTGTATAATCCCCATACTGAAACAGTCAAAAGTTCATATTTTACAATATATTTTTTATTAATATCTACTAATAGTTAATTTTTATTATTATGTACTAATAGTTTTGTTTAATTTATTTTATTTTATTGTGAACTGAACTCTCCTCTAGTATCTTTATTTGAGATCTTCTCTATTATTATCATAATTATTATTCTATAGTTTAATAGCTTTTACATGTAAGTAAATTATCTATGTTGGTTGAATAAATGCGAAACAATATACATACAATATTTAGACAGATAGCAAATTTGTTTAGTTTCTAGTTTCTAGGACAGTTTGTTGCTTCGCCGCGCCGGGGCAGTGACTTCGTCAAGTGTAAATTTGTACCATGAATAACAACTGACTGTTATCCTTAGTGCCAGGGCAAATGTCGACTTTGGCCTTTCGCCCGGCTCTATCTAAGCGCCAGGCGCCTCTTATGTAAAGCTGTTTGTTCGAAATTATATACCTACCTACCTATCCGGAGTTTCAGAGTGCTAGGTACCTACCTACCTTGGAAAAATTGTTTAGACCGTCTAGTGACTAGACGGTCTAGTAACTAGACTAGTTCTAATCTCTATGGTACATATTTTTCTTACAATTTTATTAGGTTCAATCATATAATTTTAATTTATTTCTTTTTTCGCCGGAGTGTTTGGGTCTTGGGAATATCATTGATAGGTATTTCTTCCGTCAGTTAGATAGTAAAAGAATAATAGAAACGTATTTTTTTTTTGCTTTTTCAAATTATTGTAAAATTACTTAGATAAAATGCATTAAAGTTTAGGAGTGGGATGTCGCGACGTCATAACTAAGTATAAAGTGTACCTCGGTGTGACGTCACGCAACATTTCAACTCAATTTATCGCCGTTATTTTTTCATTATGTGAAAAAAGGAAAAATACGTGTCCAATATTTTTTATTATTCTATAAGACGGACTAAAGATTAAAATTTAGTCATTATGCCCATTCAGACCGAATTATTTAATTAAAGTGCTAAAAGTCATTCTTCTTTTAAGCTCATTTCAGTCATGAATAATAATTTAATTTCTCCGAATCGTTTGCAATTATAAGTATAGTAAAGTGTTAGTATTATATCGAGATGGTCAAAGCATAGTCAGCGTCGTCGCCGGCGCAGGCGCCTCGTGCGGCGTGCTCCGTCGTGTTTACGTCTAATTTTGGCGCGAGCGCCGCGACGCTCCTCCCGTCCCTCTCCCCCACCCTCCCGCAGCGCCGCGCCGCACCGCGTAGTGTAATGTGCGTGTGCGCTCCCCATTGAACGCCACGAGCTTGTATTTTTCACAGACGCATTTTACGCCAAACTGTACGAGTAGGTACCTACATATCGAGAATTTCGCTTGTAGCGGTAAGGTGCTTTTAGGAGCTTTTAGGTTTAAGAAGGTTCCTTAGCCTACCGTGAATCGAAATCTCTTTGTCATTATTACTCGTTATCTTTTCGTCTCATTTTATTCCGACCCACCCAAGCGAGCCATCATGCAACCAAATCGAAATTCACTAATTGAAATTAAATTATTTCGACTACTTATTAACATTTCGCACGGGAAGAGATAACCACTTAACCAGTAGTAGCAAGAAATAGTCGATCACGAAAGGTTATCTCATCAATAAACGAGTAATTAAGTACTAATTTGCTTAAAAAACAACGAAGTCTATAGGTACGTCTTTTAGATATTTATTATTTATTTATGCTGCTGAAATGCTGCTATTGACTTTTGAATTTTAATAAATACAGGAAACCTTACCACACACAACAATATGGTTTTAAAATGAACATCGGTAATACCTAAGAGGAGAAAAACATGACTCTGACAGAATTTAGGTACAAGTACCTACCTATATATGCCAAAACTCTATGACTAGGATTATTCGAACTTACTAAAATCGCAAATCTATCTACCTATTTTTGAAAATTTAACCCTAAGGGTGTGAAAAGGGGTTGCAAAGTTTGTATGGAACAATTCCGCAGTAACTCCGAAATCATCGCGGTTGAAACCGTGCAGGACAGCTAGTTTATATACATATTAAAGCGAAAGGACACTCATAGCTAGGGAGCTGGCGGCAATTTAGGTATATGATTTCATCGTCGTTGATACCAAGACGTAATGTAATCTGGACTTATATTAACTAGAAAAAATAGGTGGCGAGCTCAGGTAGCTCTGTTTTTTTTTTATAAATAATTTTATAATTGTTATAAAAAAAAATAGCATATTAAATTATACCATCGTTCCTGCCATCAATCATATCTTATTAAATACGTTTCATAGATAGTGAAAATAAAACTGGCAGAAGTCAGGATGGTGGGAGTTTTTCTTAATTCAGCATCTCAGCTTATTTTTCTTACAGTTATTTTTATAAAAACTCCCACCATCCTGACTTCTGCCAGCTTTAATTCCACAATCAGTGAAATGTATTTAATAAGATATAATTGATAGCAGAAACGATAGTATAATTTAATATGTTTTTTAATTACGATTTCAAAATTATTTATAAAAAGAAATCAGAGCTATCTGAGCTCGCCACTAATTTTTTCTAGTTCTTATAAGTCCAGACTACATTACATCTTGGTATCAACGACGATGAAATCATACACCTAAATTGCCACCAGCTCCCTAGCTATCACTGACTAAACATCTCGGAACCTACTTGATCTATGAAGCTGAAGGTAGATTTATAGGCAGAAGACGTCAGCTAAAAATGGACTCCCAAATTAATACGGGTGAAACTGTAGGGAACAGCTAGTCAAATATAAAAGCATAGCTATCGTTCGGCACAATTTATCTATAGCACCTGTATTTATTTAATTATTTATTTTTAGGAAGACCAACAGCTTTCGAGAAAAAAAAATTTTTTGAATACAAAAATAGCAGCTAATTATAGGTAGATAACTATGTATGTAGACAACCTTTATCTATTAACAACATAGTACCAGGTGATTGTTTAGAAATGGTCCTAAGAATAGGTAGAGGAAATGGTAAGTTTTTAAGAAAAACATGGTAGATTTTTAATTTTAGTAATTTTTATGATTCAAAACATACTACTTGATTGTGGTTAAGAAAAGTTAGTTCAAGCAGAAGCTATGTAGATAGAGACTTTAAGTACTTAGTATAAGTTTGGTGGCAAACATTTCATTTACATTAAGAACAATTATTGTCACGTATTAGATTGCTTTTAACTTTATGGTTAACTAGCTGTTTCCTCGCGGATTCACCCGCGGTAATTTCGGAGTTCCAGCGGGAAATCCGACATACAATATAGCCTATGACACTCACAAATAACGTGGTTTTCTATTGGTAAAATAATTTTCGAAATCGCTTCAGTAGATCCAGAGATTACCCCCCACAACATCACAAACTCACGAACTCAAAATACCTCTTTATAATATTAGTATAGATTAGTATAAATAAGTGCCTCAGAATGATTTTGAGTGTTAATTTCAAAAACACTAATACCTAATAAGTATTCTCCTAAAACCTGTTTTCGCTTTAAATTGTTCTCCACAGTAGGTATTTCTTTAATGTTTTTTTTCAATTAAACATCACAACAGAATTACGGATAAATTATTATAAAGCAGTGAAAAGAGTCGCCTGGAAGTGTATGTGCGATCGGCCGTTCGTTTTTCACCTCTTCGCCGGACTTAACGAGCCAGTGTCCCGGGTCCTGTGATGTAGCCGCGTTAGCCTTGGAGGCTGTACGCTGTAGCGCTCCTTACTTCTCGGAATCGAAGCGCCGCGGTCGCGCTGCGCTGAGAGCCACTGCACCGCACCCCGCCCGCCGCTCCCTACCATCCTCCCCCCCGTAATCACCTTTAGTTTTAACTCCTTTATTACCTTCAGCATAGGCTTCGGTAGGTACATCGACTTGAATCATTATTTTCTTTGTGGCCAATGGTCAGTATTAGTATTATTTTATTTTTCAAACGACTACAATATAGTTACTATTTATTATACGAGGAGCGTACGAGATGTTTATTTATCTTATAAAACTAAATAGCTACTTCTTCATTTCGTTATTTATAATTTATTTATTTGTTTGGTTTATCTTAAATAATAAGATATGTATTATTTTTCCCTTAATTACAATTTTAAATCTAAAAGAAATGTCTCATTGATATCGGTAAATCGTGATGTTGCTCCGGCGCCTCCCTGTGCGTTGTCAGTTCGTGTTCTGTTCATTTTATTTTATTTTGGTACACCTGAGCTGTTGGTAAGGTAACAAAGGGATTGATTTTTTCTCTCGGCTCCGCCTCGGCCTTTGAGTATCTCGCCGCATTAATTCTTGGAACCAGAGCCGATCATTCAGTAATCTCTGGCGGCGGACCACGTCCCAAGGACTGCTACTTTGCCAACCGATTGCCAACCCTCTTAACGTCTACATATGGGTCCAAATTACCTACTCCATAGTTTTTTATAAATACTTCTCAATACGCGAGGATGCCTTCCCGTCTATTTAAATTCAGCTTTATCTGAAACAACTATGACTACGAAATAAGGTATCGATGTTATTATACGGTTAACGCGATGAATATCTGACAAAGATAATGTAATAATTATAGAGACTAATCGATACTCAAATCTACCTACACAATGTCATGCAAAGGACCTTGGAATGCAAAAAGTTACTAGGACGGATCCAAAATAGCAAATGTAGTTGAATCACAGTTGACATTTTGCATATCGCGAGCGCGGGGCGTTCCTACAGCTTACGTTCTCTTCTCACCTTAATATTTCACAATTTTTATTATTTCTTTGTTGATTGTGATGGTTAGTCTTCAAGCCTTACAATACATTATGATATCAGGTCTTTAGTCAACTTCTTACTTGCGTGGTCGAGTGCAAAACAGTTAAAGAAATCAGAGAACCTGTTAATCTCGTTATTGATGTTAGTTGCCAAATATGTAGCTATTATTTATAGTCGATTTCTACTATTGATATTTGATAGCCGTATGTTCGCTCGAATTCGTTACCTGATCACGTCAATGGTGATACGGTTGTAATACCTAAAATGATTAGTTTGAGTTCAAAGACCGGTACATAATTTAGGTAGGTACCTACTGACCAGGTATCCAAAAAATGGCCCCAAGCTTTTGTCGATACAAATACTGATTTATGCGTGCAGAAACTGTATATCAGTATTCCGTCTCTCAGCAAACACGCTCAATTTTTATTATTCAAAGAAAAATACACTTTATTAGTTTTTTTTATGTTGCTACGTGTAGTGGTTGCGGTGCATGGTTGCTACATCATAAAACTGATTGAACTTTTTGACATTTATAGACACTATATTTAGTCTTTATTTTGTATTTTTATATTTTATACCACGTTTATCCTGGACGACTGCAAAAAGTGCACCGACACTAATCGAGTGGTGAGGTAATAGTGCCGTGCAGGATGGAGATAAGAGCGAGAACAACAGCTTACGCTGCATGCAGGAGGGACTAAGACATACATACAAACATTCGAGTCCAAAGTCCGAAGTTACACCGACTTTTATGAGAAACCTAGCCTCGCTCCGCCAGTCACTGGCCGCGAGACTCGTTGTTCTCAGAGTATATATACCGGATGCATATTAAAAGTAGTACCTACTCTAGCTTTACTCTTTATCTTCAGATTACAGCAAGCACATTCTTTAATATCTTACTCCTCAATAAATAATGACAAAGTCAATTAAAGTGTGTGTGTATCATATCTACAGCTTAATTTTTTTTTAAACTCTCCAAAGTTGCCTAACGTCCCGTCAAAATCGGTCCAAACGTTTCGGAGATTCACCCGCGTGAATTTTGGAATTCCCAAAGGAACACCAAACTTCTTTCATATTCTTCTCCTTAGAATAACAAACATAACAAAAAAATAATTAGGGAAATTGATTCAGCCGTTCACGCGTGATGCCGTGACCAAGGGAAATGGGGATTCATTTATATATATATAGATAGATACAGATTTCGGTTTGCTTTATAACTATGTAGGTACCTATGCTGAAACTGCAGAAAACAGCTAGTAATAGCTGTTCCCTGCAGTAACCTATGTCCTTCTCTGCACCCCTGACGAACGTGTATGCAAAATTTCATGCTGATCAGTTGAGCCTTTAAGGCGTGAAAGTGTAACAAACAAACAAAGAAAAAACTCACATTCGCATTTATAATAAGGATGTAAGGATTTACACGATACCTACAAAATCTACTCAACTTACTCGCTCTCGAAATTTACTGATACTTACAATTATTGGTCTATCAAGATACCTACTGAACTACTTACTGAATAATTATGATAATTATCACTTAGTTTAGTATCCTAAAATTAATTGCCCCTAAAATGTCAATATTCAACAATCTCTTTCGGAGACATTAAATTGCTCATAAAATTATCCTAATGGGATTAAACTTAATCAGAGACAGACTCAAGTAAATGCAGTTTTGCTCTACATATCTGAGGTTTGAGAGTAACGCGAACGCTATAACGTAGGTATCGTATCATTCGTATCATAGATCGATAAGCTAGTTGACTTAATTTTAGTTTTTTGTCCATCGCGTCGTGTAGATTAGTAAAATATATTGGACATGTATTTTTCCTTTTTGCGTAATCAAAAAATAACGCTGATATACATTGAGTTGAAATGTCGTGTGACGTCACGATCCGGTACAGTTATACGGGACTTATATCGGTTAATAAAGTCATGAGTCCCCAATCCTAAACTTTAATGCGCTTTATCTACACCTATATTCTCATTATTTGGAAAAAGCTAAATAAACGTGTCTATAATTTTTTTATTTTCTAACTGACGGACTATAGCTAGTTAGACTAACCATGTTAATTTTTTGTAATCTATTTCTCTTACGTATTATAGATTACCTATTAGATTATTACGTGTTGTTGCCGATTCGCAACTTCTACATAAAATTCTCTTTTGACATTAAATACCAAAATTAGCTTGATGATGCAGTTTTGGTGCACTGGAAATGTTGGACACATACCTACATATATAGGTATTATTATTATTATGTTAATCGTTTAAATTTCGAATTTCCTGTGCATGTGCTCTACTGTCGGCTAGTGAATGGACGCTCTATTCGCGACCTGGCTAGCGGTTACACTACTGCTGCCATGATATGAATGGACACCGCGTTGGTAGTGTTGGTTGGTACTGCACAATGAGTTATTCGTGCCAGACTGGCTTCCGTTGGCGCCGCAGTCCGGACACATGCTCCGTGTTCTGCCTTTTTCGCTGATTAAAATCTAATTATAGGACACAGCAGAACTCTCCATCACATGACGTCCAGTGACTCAGTGCGACTTAATAACTCCACAATACCGTTCGGGACTTATTAGTAATTGTACGTGTTTTATGGTGCCTACGTTGTGAATTTGAAAGTGGGCGTTATTTTATGTAGCTCAGTGGCTTTAATTACATTTGATGTTTTTGAAGTAAGAAGGCACTTGTATATAGTGAGAGATCGTAGGGCTGCTATAATTTAATTATTTGCTATTTCTTTAATAACCGATTCCTGTCCATATATGTATTGTATTTTAAAACTTATCATGTAAACTTTTATTCTTTGTTTTAACAATAAGAATAAGAAAGATATTATATTTCCACAATGGTATAATTTAGTTAGTTACTCTAACAACCACAAAATTATCTTCGTGTCACTTAATCATTAGCGTTATCAGTGTATTGATATCTAAACAATTCAAAAAGTTAGCTGACAAAAGCTCACACAGAAGAACTGTAAACCGGTCTGCCGCTAAATGATCTCACACAAAATCAACTTCTGGGAATCGCCATTTGACTAAAAGATAAAACGTACCGTCGCCGAGTCAACCCGGATGCGAAGTCAAACGATCTCGAAACTCGATCACGACTGCCTTGTGGTTATGACATGGACTGGTACAAAACATACGATCCTTGCCTCACTTGCTTTTCCCCCTGTGTCATACTAAAATAGACCTATGACAATATTTTTTTTGTGAAAACATGTTGAGAAAGGTTTAATAAAAATTGACAAAGATATTGTGCGAGAGACATGGACAGAGAAATGATCGCTAACCTCCACTAGTTAGAGAAGCACCATGAAAAAGATTACAAATGCAAACACGAAAAAAGCAGTAGGTATTCAGTACTGGCAATAAATATCTTGGGTATGAACCTAACATTCTAGATTTAAATATTTTAAAAATTTCCTTTTCTAATAGAGGATGAAGACGTTATACCTACAACGAGTTTTTATTTCGTCTGAGCCTACAACATAGAGTTTTCAAATTCAAATTGTATACTTTAGTCTTTACTGCTCCAAAAAAACACAATTTTGAAAAAAAAAGAAAGGCCAGAGCAAAAGGCAGTCTCACTGCTAGAGGTAACACGTAGTGATTACCTTCTCTCTGGAGGTAACCATAGTGACAAGTTGTCTTTGTTTTGTATCGATTTTCTTTAATTGTTGCGTCTGATTTATTTTTTTCTAATAGATAACGTATTCGGAACGTATCTCTTTACTTTCTAAAGTTAGATAAAAAAAATACGTTGTTAACCTCTGGCAGCGAGCGAGAGAGGGGCCACAAACCGCAAGGCCGACTGGTCGCCGGCGCGCCGCGCCGTGTGCGGTGCGCTGGCCGGTGGCTCCGTCATCGCGGTCACCAAGCTAACTCGCGCTATCTAATTACTAACGTCTTCGTTTCGTATCTACCATACGTGCATCCGTATGCTGACAAAAACAACAAACAATATAAATACCTCTAATAACATAAATACTCACCGTAAAATTTAATGAAGTAACGAAATATTAAATTCAATCAACTGAAACGGTAGTAATTTACTTAATTAAGTAATCATGTACCTACCTAGTTATAAGAAGATAATATCATTTCGTTTAATATTTTATAGCCAAAGATTTAGATTGTATATTATCGTAGTTATAGATCTTAACTTACAATAATTAACATTATAACATCGTTCCTTTGATGATGATGAATGAAAATTAACAAAAAAAGATTGTGATAAATAATATTATGCCACAAATGATCAAACTTGCAATAACGAGGCGCCAGACGCGAGCGCGAGCGACGTAACTCTGCGCTCCTTGACTTTTGAAGTTTTGTGGTGTAAATTAATTTGTTTGTAAATGCCATTGTGCTGCATGTGGTGCCTCAAATTTGCATGAATTAAACTGAAAACACGTCGTATAAGAATAAATTTATCATGCCCCGTGGTTTCACCCGCACGAATTTCGGATTTGCCGCAGGAACTTAAATAGTAGCCTAATTTACTTCCTAATTAACAGTGAAAGTCCCGTCAAAAACGTTCCGAAACCGTTTCGGAGATTCACCCGCGTGAGTTTCAGAACACCCGCAGGAACTCTAAACCTTATTCATAAGAACCTTCTCCTTACAATAAAAAACTCAACAAAAAAGAATTAGCGAAATTGGCCCAACGCGTGATGCCGTGACCAAGGGAAATAGTCATTTTTTTTTATATAATATTATAGATATTCATATTACTAACTGTGCCCCGCGGTTTCACCCGGATGAAACGCCTTTATACCTATAGCAAATTTTTGTCCCAATATTCGACTTAAATGACACAAAGCCCATATTTCGCTCAAAGCTAAGCTTAATCTAACTGTGAAAACCGCATGATAATCCATTTAGTAGTTCCGGAGATTAACGTGATCTACTCTTTTTGTTATAGATTACTATTGTTAAACGAACAGCTAGCTCTAGATACAAGACTCTAAATCCGAAATAGTTTTCTAATCTAAAATGGTTTTTCAATTAATTATTTTTTTACTTCATTAACTTTGCTTCCTTACTTTTACTTTATTCAATTGATTAGATACAATTTACTACTGAACAGCAAGTAGCTGTACTAGACTAGATCCTCTAATAAAATCGTCGGCCGGAAGTCGATGCGTCACTTGTTCATTTTCGTCCACTTCTGTTTGTGTGGGTGAGTATTGCGTTGCTTTACAATGCGCACAGCGCACACTGTACAATGTCTACCATATAGATTAAAGACTGTTGTATGAAGTCAATGATCAAGTGCATCCGAATCTGGGCATCCGTATGCGCAAGTTCACTAGTAAAGCAAAGTATAGTAAGGTAATTTACTAAAATTTCTATATGGTAAACTGAGCAAGCTAAATCGTTCTGAGGTTTTGTATATTACGACTTGTTGTAGTGTTGCTGATTATTTGTGTGCGTTTATTTACGTACGCGAGCGCCGACTCGTCCGAGATTCAAATTTAGAACACACCGCCATGTTGTTCTCTGTGAAAAACCAACGAGATCCATCGTTGACGCCGCGGAAGTGTCAAGAAGACAGATAAACTGAAAACATTATTATTTTGCAACTCCTAGCAGTATTTTTTAGAAATAATGTTCGGATGACAATCTATTATTTTTTTTTACAATGACGAAAAATTTTTAGTTTCTATTCGATTTTAGATTTATCGATAAGACAATATATACCTAGGTATTCTTTCTGAATCCAGAACGAATTTAGGGATTCTCCGGGTAAATTTTTGATGTAAGTAGGACAATGATATTGATATTATGTATAAAAATGTAGGTATACCTACTTACCCGAAAATATTACTTAAATAGTTCTACTAAACTATTAAATCTATCGCACTTTGAACTGTTCTTTTTAAATGCTATCCTAATAAAAATTCAGGATAATAAAGGCTGATCTCAATGTAATGAATGGGGATGTGGACTACTTTTGAAAATCAAAATTCTAATTAGTCCGTCAGTTAGAAAATAAAAAAACAATAGACACGTATTTTTTGCTTTTTCAAATATATAGAGAGATACAGCGCATTAAAGTTTAGGGTGAGGGGGTCGTGACGTCACTAACCGCTAAAACCGCCATACAAACTGTCAGAATAGTGACGTCACGCGAAATTTCAACTCAATATATCGCCGTTATTTTTTGATTAGGTAAAAAAAGAAAAAATACGTGTCCAATATTTTTTAATAATCTACAAGACGGATTAAAAATTAAAAATTAGTCAAAATGCCTATTAGGAATTAGGAAAATGGAACCTGGGACCTCTCGATTTTCGGTCCAATTCCGCGAATTAACTTGCCATAGTTAGAAGCAACATGTCCACGGTTTCCTGTATGTTTTTTTATCATAACAGCTCTCTGCTCTCCGGTTGATTCATGTGCATAACCGCGTTGCAGGATTGTGTAATTAACAAGAAGTAAATTATGTCGGTATATTTTGAGGTTACTCGGCAACCTGATTGTTGCTGTCTCCGTATGCTATAACCGAAGTGTAAAAGCGGGAAATTACGCACCAGCTGCGGATGTGCGTCCGAACTCCGACATGACGCGCATCCGGCGCTCGCCAGCGCCATCTAAGGAGCGAGGCCCGGTTTGAACAGATTCAGCTCGATTTAACTAGTTAATTGTTGTGCTGATGTTGATTCGTGAATCGTGCCCGAGGGAAATGTATACATACAGCCGCTAGTCAAAGTACAATCGCAGAGATGTTGGCAACAGATAAACCAATGTGAATGAAAAAAAATTAAATTTTATCTTTTTCCAATCAGTGACTGATTGACACTTTGATTAAAAATGATGCCGTTTTTTGTTTATCTAATAAATAAAATATATAAACGTCCTGACTGACTGATTCATCAACACACAGTCCAAACAGCTGAATCTGGAATGTTAAAATTATGCACTAAGAAATTAAACCGGTAAAAAGAGGAAAAGTTGGTATGAAAGTACCGTTAGTTTTTAAGGTAGAGTCACAGAAAAAGGTATTTGGGCTCCATTGTTTTGAATAAAGAAACAATATTATGTTTTTTTTGTAGACAATTCAATGCCTAGTTAACTTGGGACAGTTAAAACGCCGGTGAAATCTCGGGAACCAACTTTTTTTTCAACCGTCTTAGGAATTGTATTTTCAAAAATCCTTCCTTAGTATGTCTACTACATAACATGAAACTTTATGCTAAATCTCAGGTTTCTTTGGCTTCAGTAGTTTTTGATGGGCGTTGATGAGGTAATAGAAAACCTTTGTACGTGTGTAAATAATAGATTATGTGGGTGCCTTCAGATAAGCAAATAACGTTATTGGGACTAGTATGTAAGCACTGAGCAGACTTGAATAGACCAGCGCTTGCAAATCAGATAACAAGAATAGTTTGTTTACGTCGCGTATCACATGCGCTGCCAACTTTATTTTCTGTTTAATTGAAACACGAGGCATTTCACCGAATTCGTCATAACATTGTGCTCGTCGTGTTGTTTACGATGCGCACTTTGTTGCGGTATAAGTTCTTTATAAATGTGGTTTTGAGTAACTGTTGACGGTGAGTAAATACTTGCGTGTTACTGGCGATGACCCTTACATTTGTGTTTTTATTTATAGGCCTAACTGCCGAGTTTTTTTAAATAAATGGTTTCACTTTGGTGCTGCAACTTAACGGGGAGAGCGATTGAATCCTAGGCACAAACGATCCCGTTGAAGTGTGATATCGCAGTCTCCCATCATGCTATTAAGCAGTGACCAAAATCGATTTAGCTAAAGCTGTAGCTAAGGAGTGTTTTTTTTTAAATTCCTTGAGTGCAGTTTTTATGAGACGATTATGACTAAAAATGTAGAGTTCCAATAATATCTATCAACTTAATTTATGTCACATAGACCCACAGTTATTATTTCGTTTCTTATTATAAATGATTTCTTTACTAAAACTTACAATTACGTATATGTAGGTACGTTATAAAAGCAAGGATTAACTTACCTCATTATTGTTTGAGGTACCGCAATTTGAAATAATTATGAAGATCTATCGTCTATGTTTTGTTCATTTAGTAATCGATTTAATAAGTAAGTACCAATTTGTAGTTTCAACGATATTGGGTAGGCAACATTCACAGTTGGTATAGTATAATGGTATACCTAGGTACCTACCAACGCAACTTTTACCCGAGTGGAAGGCCTCAGTGTTCAGGTTGAACTTTGTCAAGCGGTTTCTCAACACTCCTCGCCATCTGGCGATTGTCCACAGTGCAGCAGCGCTATGATCATTTAAATTCGCGCCATTGTATTTGCCAAGTATTGATTGTGATTGTCAACCCACTTGTATACCTACTATTAAAATTATACATGATGGTAGTATTTAGTAATAATGTTGTACGTACTCGTATCTCCCGAACGTGACTAATACGATCAGGTGTTCCTCTTTTAGAAAGATATACCTTTGCCAATTTGGTCGTCGGGGTTTTCGTTCTGGGAACAAGCGATTACGTGTCTCACACTCAGCTCTAGGTGTGAGTAAATAATGTGATTGTGTACAAACATAATGCGCGGGTGCAAGTCAGTGCGAGCGGTTGGACGGTGTTATGCAACTTGAACCGAGCTCTCGCTTCGTCTTCGAATCGCCTCTACCTATCTACCTCACATAATACATATCTATTACAAGTACCCACCGAGTATTGCGAAATGAAAACGTAGGATCTGTAATTTATACGCGTATTTACCAGTGGTAGACTACCACCGCTCCCTGCCTCTCTGGAGTCTCAGATACATTTATACCTCTATCTATAGTCTAACATCGCAACAAAAAATAAATTATGCCTATAATATAGTCGTACTGGGTTCTACTGAAACCATGCAAAAATATTTGTTAATTACTGCTCCAGTTTTTTGCGTAATAGCAGCTTAGAAGGAATAGTAATCGTAGGATTTACAACCCTATTAAGTACTTATATAAATCCGTCTTAGTTATTGCGTGAGGCGCATTCAAATATACGGTAAAAAAAATTTGAAAAACGATCATTACCTACTTGATTTGCACCACTCAACCACACAAATTTTTTTTCAAAGTACAGGCCCGTTGTTTACAGTTTTATTATAATATGTAGTAGGTATATTATAAATTATTAGTAGGTACTCACTTATTTTACAATTACGTGTATGTACTCAAAGTGCTCATAGTTCGTATGGACATGAGATCTCCATCATTAATTATGAATGTGCATAAGTTATAGGTACTGAAAACAATTGGTTCTTTTAATTGGTTAGTTACATGTAAATTAAATAGACACAGTCATGTATTGAGGTATATGTAGATATACGACATATTATTATAGAGACAGGTGTTACGTCACTAAATAAAGAAAATACCTACTTACCTACCTAATTTTAATAGAATTTTTTCATTAAAATACGTAACCTTAAAAACATAATATACGTAAAATTATAATAGATACTTATGTGTCTCATGACAATCCGACCGTGAGACAAATTTGAAAATTTGAAACAGTAAATGATAATGAATAACATCTGCAAAAATATACAAAATACAAATATTAGATAGATCTCAAACACTGTTTAATGGGTATGAAGGATGAACATATTATTTTACTACCTGCACCTGAGTATTGCGCTAGATCTAATTGCGCGTCATATTGTGTCCAATACCATCCTCTAATCTTCGTGTGGGTGGGAGGATATTCTCAAATGGCAATCGGTAGGTACTTTAATAATAATATACGTGTAATAAGTGTAACAATTGACATTGTACTATTACACTTCGCCGGTAAATTGCAGGTGCATAATTAAATAACTATACTCGTATATAATTACACTATTTGCGCGCCGTGTCTAGTTTATAGGCATCTACTTACTTACTAGATGGCAAGCACTAGTAACGTGACTGGAACTACAGCTGATATCAACCGAGTTCATTGTCGTTGCGTTCAAATTGATTTGTCGTGGCCGCCTTCCCTTCGCTTTCCATTCTTCAATAGGCTATTTGACTACTTTTTTTTTTCTAAATTCTATTTAGTCCGTCAGTTAGATAATAAAAAAATAATGGACACGTATTTTTTGCTTTTACAAATTAATGAAAATATACCTGGATAAAGCGCAATAAAGTTTGGGAGTGGGGGTTCGTAACGTCATACGCAGCTAAAAACTGCGCCTGCGCAGCTAAAAATAAAAAAGCGCGACAGTTGAATTAGGCATAAAAGTATAGTATTTTTTGTACTATATTATTTTTCTATAATATATAGTACAATTGACTGAAATATAGTACGATACTATATAATATAGTACGGGTGGCAACCCTAGTTATATGTATCATTGAAACGAAAAGTTAAAACAAGCGAATATATGTTTACTCTATATTAAGGTAAAAAGTAACGAATTTTACAAGAATAGGCTAGTTTC
The DNA here is from genome assembly GCA_907165275.2 of Zygaena filipendulae. Classification (NCBI taxonomy): domain Eukaryota; kingdom Metazoa; phylum Arthropoda; class Insecta; order Lepidoptera; family Zygaenidae; genus Zygaena; species Zygaena filipendulae. The sequence continues at coordinate 5,983,643 of OU015650.1, forward strand.
CTGGGTAAAAAAATCAAAATTCTATTTAGTCCGTCAGTTAGATAATAAAAAAATAAAAGACACGTATTTTTTACTTTTTTAAAATAATGGAAATATGCATAGATAAAGCGCATTAAAGTTTAGGGTGGGGGACTCGTGATGTCACAGCTCGCTATAACGTGCGAACAAACTGTAGCGAGGCGTGACGTCATGTGTAATTTCGACTTGATATATCTCCGTTATTTTTTGGTTACATAAAAAATAAAAAAATACGTGTCCAATATTTTTTAATAATCTACAAAACGGACTAATAAAAAGAAAATTTAGGAAACTAGCCTATTAAATCAATAATATGCTAGATATGACCTAGGCCATACAAAGACATGAACCTTGACTGTTTTCATGGCCTCTGCTATTCATCATCAGTACCTATAAATTGTAAATATAACTTGATTTATGTTCTACGTGGCGTCAATCACGATAATATTGCTGTTTCTTTGTTATTTGAATGGGCATGTTGACTAACTTTTTTTAGTCTGTCTTGTAGATTATTAAAAAATATTGAACACGTATTTTTCTTTTTTTACGTAATCAAAAAATAACGGCGATATATTGAGTTCAAATTTCGCGTGACATCACTATTCTGACAGTTTATATGGCGGTTTTAGCGGTTAATGCCGTCACGACCCCCCCCCACCCTAAACTTTAATGTGCTTTATCTCTGTGCAAAGAAAGCAAAAAGCAAAAAATACGTGTCTATTATTTTTTTTTTATTTTCTAACTGACGGACTAATTAGAATTTTGATTTTCAAAAGTAGTCAACATCCCCATTACCTACGCTTTGTTATAACTTGGTGTGTGTTGTTTCAGTCACATATCAAAGACGACGACATGGGAGGACCCGCGCAAGACCCTCGCAGCTCAAACGGTGACCAACAGTGTGCAGCATCAGAGCGCCGAATCACTCCTCACACAATCCCCACCTCAGCAAACTATAGTGCCCGCAACAAATCCTGGTGTGTATTTTAAACATTTTTACTTGAGACCATGCGACTGATATAACCAGGTCTCACAGGGCACTCGGCAACCCTAAGACAAGCTGAAGATAGACAGACCTGGAAGCACTTATCAACAGTTCCACCCAGAACATGACTTTTATTAATGAACTATGCAAAGAAAAAGAGAGATTAGGTATTCCGAATAGCCATTATTTGTACCTAGGTCACATACGCAAGTAAACAAACTTATGATTATAAGAAAGACGTTTCCGTACGAAGAACCTAAAGCTTAAGTAACAAAATGTATTTAACTATACTAATTTACCTATGTAAACATTCCATATAAATGCGGTAAAAGTTGAACAACGGGACACTGAATGCCAAATCCTACTTCAACATCTTTTGCTAACATACCCACCGTAATAAATTAGGTGATAAGGTGTGAATGTGGTAATTATGTATGTTTTACTCTTTCAGCTTAGTTAATATGTAATCCTGATATGACTGAAATACCGTCTGTTACAATAAATATATTCCTTCATCCGAATATTAAGTTCAGCGAAGACTGAATAGAAACAAACTCGGGAACACGGTCTGTGATCTCGTTTTCACGTGATATAATTGGCCAGCCACGGACAGGGTAGAGATACCGCGCCGAGTTTAAAATTATCATGGAACTAAAATAAAAACAAGTAAATAACCCGAATACTAAAACTGATTTTATGACGGGAGTTAACGCGTTGTTTCCGTCGGTGGATGCGAGAGGCGAGACTAGAGCGTTGAAAGTTTGAAAGGTGTTCGGATAAAATAATATTATATAGGTATATTGGTGTCGCGGGAGTAGGACGCATGGCCGTGGTGGCGCCGTGTCGCTCCCGGGATCCGAGTGGCGCCGTACTCTTGCAACATGCATACAATAAATCTCTGCAGCTACCTTGTTTCCTCTATAGTCTAAATAAACAGTGCTTTTATATATTTTTATGAACAGCTGCCTTTGGAACCAATGCGGACGGGTCATCTTACAGAGTTATATTCTAATGCTAGCTGTTGCCTGCAGCTACGCTCGCGTGTTTTTGTATAGCGCATTAGCGCCGTTATACTCGTATCTAGGTCCTCAGTGAGTTTAGGTGTTAACTTTCAAATTATTGTCATAGTTAGGTACGAATATTCACTTCCTCGAAATCGATTGCTATCATCCCTTCGGTTAATTAGATTATGGGCAAGGCAACTGAGTAAATGCGGGTTAATAAAGTATAATTATATAATTTTAATTTTATTAGAATGTGTGTTTTTAAGATTTTTTTCATAATTTTCATCACGGTGCACATTGTCATCGCGGAGCCGGAGGCAATAATTTTCATTCAGTCATTGATTAATTATGTTTATCTGCGACGAATTACAATGAAATTCGCCATGTAGGTATTATGTAGGTTTATCCCGATACAAAGAACAATGAGTTAATCCCGAAACTCACGCGGGTGAACCCCCGGACTGGTTTATCATATTTATAATTAGTGAGTTATTTTAAAGTAAATAGTTATACAGAAGCGGCAAAATACAATGTTATCATTTTGTGCATTTACGATGGCTTAAGCGCGAAACAAACCATGAGATACGGTAGTGGGTCGCGTCTGACAGTCGCAGTCGCGGCTTGTGCAGTATCTTGCTAATAGCATTACCTACTTAATAAGTACTACACTATTATGTAGGTAATAAGACGTGAACGTGACCTTGATCACTCGGACGTCTGGCGTGAATCTGACTCCTCGGATGTCATCGCGGTGTGCACATTGTAAGTCGTGACTATCAACCGCAACCGTAAGTCGCGTCTTATAGTGTGTTACGCGCTTTAATCTGTGAGGTTGAAGGCGTATTTATTGAGTCACATACGAATATTTATAGTAAACACAATGAGAGTTAATTCGCACAGATTAGAAGTACGTGCTCATGTCACGTCTCGCACCGGCGCGCGGCGCCACTACGCAGCAAACAAGTCAACGTATAACCAAAGGATAATGACACCACCTCGTATAGTAGTTATGTTATTTTAACCTTAGAAATTATGGTCTCTGAAGTTTTCGATGCTCTATAGCTCATTCATAATGTAAGATCAAAATATCGATGGACAAAAATATGTTAGATGCATATTGTTATGGTATCTCAACTTATTTTAATTGATGGGGTAGGCAGATAAAGCCTCGGTACTTCGACCCTTGGGATCTTTTGTACCATCCCCATCCTGTGATCCTCCCTCTACTCCCTGAAGACCTCGGCGGCTAAGGCAAGTGTGCAATGGAGGAGTAGGAAACTAAAGTCCTCTGGTTCTGGGTAAACAGTCCCCAGAAAGCCAATACGTTTACGAGCCAAGGCATCGCACTCGCACATGGAATGTGCCATTGTTTCCACCTCTACGGCGCACTTCCTGCAGGATGAGTTGCTCGTAAGTTATATTTTCGTAAGGTTTTATTTTGTCCCAAAGTGACCTATAAGCACACCAGTGATTAGGCGGGCCTGATTGCGACTCAAGAGATACGTGATAGTTTCTCATCCGTTTTGTCGCTGATAAAGCGTTTGGAATGCCGGCCCGTAGTCGATGACCACTCTTGTGAGTGTCATTTCCGGGCGTTTTCGCATATTGCCCTTTTCACGGTGTTGTCAGAGATCTCAACAAATGGATCTGGTCCAATGAAGGTTTTATCTGATCCTTTCCTTTGCCAGTTCATCTGCAAGTTCATTTTCTTGTATACCTACATGACCTGGATGGAACCCAGATTAATCTGACCTGGTTGTTAGCGCCCAGTTTGTTCAGAGCATGGACGCATTCAAGCATCAACCATGTATGCTATAGTTGGTAGGTACATCAAGAATGAACTTGCCTTATCGTTGTTTTAGCATAAAAGCAAACAAACCCTCCGTATCTCTGTTGAATGTAGATCAACTGACAGAAAGTATGTTTTCGCTGCACATTCTTTTAAAACTCTAATCTTAGGTATGTATGTAGGTATGGTAATTATATTCCTGTCACATCACAATTTTAAATTAAATTGCATATACCTACTCAAAGGCTGTGTTCGTAAATGGTTATATTTCTGAATAATAAGTTCTTGTATTAAAGAATTGGCCAAGCCACATAATATTTTGACTATGGTGTGGATTTTGTGAAGTTAGGCCTTGTAATAATAATAATCCACTTCACAAAATACAGATCTACTTAATCCCACACTTAGTCATAAGCTTGTGTCGAGGAAACCAAGCAAACGTGGTATATACCAGGTTCCACTTTCCAGTCTGGGCGTGCTAATAATATATCTATAGTATAATATACATTATATGTAATAATATGTACATAACAATATATACATTGATATACCACATCAATGAGTATATACCATATCCTGAGAATTTTGTTTATCTGGTATAACCCAAACCCAAGTTACTTGGGTTAAAAAAACGACGAAGCTCTTCGAAAAAGGTGCGCCCTTACTGCCCTTGCGCTCGCTACGGTGCACGGTGCAGTGCCGTCAGATATACCTCCAAAACCGTGTCGACGTATGCGGTATGCCCTATAATCTATAATATAGTCTACTAGTTTTTGCAATTATATGATGAGTAATAATGAAACGAAAACTTTAAGGTCCACCGCGATATCACTATCTATTCATGACGCGAAGATCAAAACAAAAGATGATTTAAATAAATTGAGTAGGTAGAACGGTGTAATATAAGCATAACGGTGTATTATAGTGATGATAATGAAATGATATCATCACTATTATCGTACACATTAACAAAAAAGAACATAAGAATCATAGGTTAACGAAATCGGAAGTCGGGTTTTTGTTACAATAAATATGAAGTACCTATATAGGTAGGTACAAAAATAAATAGACATTAGTCAAAATATCATCGCAAAAGACAGCAGAGCAAGTAAATGGATAGGTATATAAATATGATGTGCCTGAGCGCTGTTATGTAACAGTGACTTCAAGTCGACAGAGATTAAATAACAATTGCCTCACTTCAAAGGAATTATTATCTAAATAGAGTCATTAAGCGAATAAAGCGAAATTTACTTTGGATTTAATAAACATCAGTACGTACCTTGGTACAAATTGTTTCTTATTGTAATAAAGAGATAAATAAATCTAAAATCTGTTTATTATTATTCTTTTGAACGATAAGAAAAAAATCCGGAGGAGACAGTATAATCTTGTGTCAGTTGTATCTAAATTAAATAATAAAGTACGAATAATACAATACATACCTAATTCTGGCTACCGAATTATAAACATTTCTTATGTATTTTTGTTATTATCACTAGTAGATAAACGATTAGGAATAGGTAACTAAGATGAGCACTTGCTCGCCAACAACCTTTTTGGCGAGATATATATAAATAAGTCAAATTGTATATTTGTGGATGAATAAATAATAAACAAAAAATAATAATTTTCTCAATATTTATGGCGAACGTTTTCTGGCATAATTTACTAGAACAATATTATGCTAGCACAAACTACTGACCAAAAAACTTTGGTTGATTTGGTGAATTGTAAAATATATGTTTGTATCTAGGCAGAGATATCTGCACTGTACATGCGCCGTTATTAGCTTTAACATAATGAGTACTTAATTAGCACTTAAACGTTATTCAAATGAGAGTCGCAAACGTACGCGCGGCTGTATACGTAAGGTGTAGGTATTATGGTGAATCACGTCGTATAATATACCTCAACCGAGTTCCAACCGAATAGCGAGTTGATACCACAGAACAGATAGAAGGGCCATCAACTCAATATGAGTAAGTACAGAATCAGATGAAAATATATGTCGCTGACTGGTTTCTGCACAAAGCTAGCTAGCATAGAATAACATTCAGTAACGTAGTATTGAACGCCAAGTACCTACGTATTTTATTAGGAAACTAGCTATGCCCCTCGGTTTCACCCGCGTGAGTTTCGGAATTCCCGCAGGAAGTCCAAAGTAGCCTAATTTACTCCTTATAACATGAGCTAATTAGAACTGAAAGTCCCGTCAAAATCGGTGCAATCGTTTCGGAGATTCACCCGCGTGAGTTTCGGAATGCCCGCAGGAACTCAAACATTCTTTCATATTCTTCTTTTCCTGACAGTAACAAACACAACAAAAAAAGTATTAGAGAAATTGGTCCAGCCGTTCACGCGCGATGCCGTGACCAAGGGAAATAGGGATTCATTTTTATATAATACTAGCTGTGCCCCGCGGTTTCACCCGCGTGAGTTTTGGAATTCCCGCAGGAACTCCCTTTAGGGGGATGAAAAATAGATAGTAGCCGATTCTCAGACCTACTGAATATGCATATGCATATAAAATTTCATGAGAATCGGTCAAGCCGTTTCGGAGGAGTATGGGAACGAACATTGTGACACGAGAATTTTATATATTAGATAGGCTAGCTGTCCCGCGCGGTTTCACCTGCGATGATTTCGAAGTTTCCGCGGAATTGTTCCATACAAATTTTGCAACCCCTTTTCGTCCCCTTAGGGGTTGAATTTTCAAAAATCCTTTCTTATCGGATGCCTACGTCATACAAAGAACACACCCTCCAAGTTTCAGGTCTCTACGATAAGCGGCATAGGCTGTGCATTGATCCATCAGTCATTCAGGACCAAGCATTTTATATGTATAGATTGACTGCGACTGGAAGATTGTAGAAAATATATATTTTTGATTTAGAACGTCACCGAAGAAAGTTTGGGGAAATTATGAGCGTTCATTCATAACCGTGGCGCAAGTTCCGAGCACATTGCCTCTCTAGTTAATATGCCATATTATTTTCTCCTTGGTTAGTTCGAATGCCTATAGTGGGTACGCGTACGGTGGCAGGCAACGCCACCACATTTACGTACGAAGCCGACGCGACGCCTCGCGAGCGCGGCCTGGCGCCGCCACCGTTGTTTTCTTGGAACGATCACTCGACCTTCTCAGTACCCACCTAATTTCCGATGACATACGCGTTCATTTTAGTCATTCCCTAGAACGAACGTTCAAGTAGCGAGCGATCGCCGGTCATACACTTACTGTTCGGTATTAGAATCACATACGTTGTATAACTATTTCATTGACGGTTTTTTAAACGTTTTTTTTTTCTGTTTAGTTCCAGCACCGAAAAGTACAAGCAGTAACACACCGACAGACGCGCTAGGCCCGCTACCAGAGGGTTGGGAACAGGCAACGACAGTAGAAGGCGAGATATATTTTATAAATCATGCCGCGCGCACCACATCTTGGTTCGATCCACGAATACGTAAGTTTCAATTTGTCTTCATCAGGTACTGGGTTTATGATACGGCTGCTAGATCTTTTGAACATTTGTTACGCGCAACTTAAAAAATACGGGATTTAAAGGAAGTTTGTGTGACATATTGTGTTGAATGCTGATGTGGTGCGCTATGTGAGAACGAGAATGAGAGATCGTTGTTCAATTAAACATGAAAATTTGCATGAAGTTTTCAACTCATTTGTGGATTTGCGTAATGCACGTTTGGGTAATGCACGTTAGTATAAAATAAGGATGTTACGGAGGTGGTTTATCGGAACTTAAGACGATCGTGTGCGTGCAAATTTTCATACAAAAAGCCAAACCGTTTATCTCCCCTTAAACATAGACCAATTTTGATGATTTTTTTACATGTTATTGATGTATTGGATAACTAGGGCTGTACGTTTTGATTTTAAAGAAATATTGCTTATAACAAAAGTTATTAGCATCTCAATATCCATATTTTTTACAAAAAATCTTCCTCGAGTTTTTTAATTTATTAAAGTTAAACTAAACTGAATTACTAAATTAGAAAAACGTACAGCCCTAGATTAAGGTGTACTGAATCGAATGACACCAAAATTGTCTCATTTAGTGAAGGTTTAGGGGGGTAGAAAAGGTTTGGCCCGAAACAATATTTCAGAAGGAAAAATTAGGCACTCGCCTCTAGTCTCTCTATCGCACGCATCGCACGGTAGCAGAGCGGCATGAAACAGATAGACTTTTTGCAAATACCTACTCGCGACGCGTCTCGGATCGGAGTGATTCTCTTAAGTCGAAGTCGTAGTTTTTATATTTGGTTTGGAGATGTGTTAATCATCATTCGTAAATCAACTGTATCGACAACAGAAAGCACGTGGGAAGTGGGTATTCCCAGAACGACATGCATAGGCAAACCTTTGATTAAAACCTCTGTTTTAAAAGTTTTGGAGCCAAAATCGGATTTCGGAACCGGAAGTTTAATATCAATAGGAAGTTCCGACTTGTCAGAGTCGGAGTCGAAGTTTCGTAACATCTTTACTCTTTACTATATAGGTTGCTGTTACTTGTTAAATATGCTTATATGAATACATAAAAATAGCGGTGTTCATTTTGTGTACACAGCACAGCACCTGCAGCGTACGCCTGCGGCGGGGGCGGGCGTGGCTGGCGGCAGCTGGGCCAACGCGTCGCTGCAGGCGTGCCAGCAGAAGCTGCGTCTGCAGTCACTGCAGCTCGAGCGGGAGCGGCTCAAGCAACGTCAGCAAGAGATAAAATACCAGGTGACCCAAACATGTTTGCAGAGCGAATGCCAATGTTTAATACTCGAAATTATCAGTGTTTCAATAAGTAAAGGATTTATGAACGCGAGACGATTACGATGGTTTCAGGGCTAAAAAAAAACGCAAAAGGCTGATTTAAACATAAGATCGGGTTGATTGCCCATCTATAGTTAGCTCGTTTTTTTTGTTGGGGAAACTGTTTTACTCGTACATCCGTGCATGGTTTGATAATAATACCTAGTATGTACATAATTTTAAACATTCGTTAACATAATTTTAAGCAAATGAAATGTTAGGGAGATGGGACATACAAATAAATGCCACAGTCGCTTGCAGTTTATTTTATAAAAAAAAACACGGAATTGTCAACATAGTGAAACCAGTAGAACCGGTGCTCTTTGATTCTGATCTTTGAAAATTCCCTAATCGGTTGCTATTGGGAAATAAATTTTGCGTTCAACTTAAAAAATATAATTGTTTATTAAAGTTTATCATATAAATACATTCTGCTCACCCGAAACACAAACCGGCACCGCTACTGCATCGATAAAAGTACGTAAAAGTACGTCTCAAGTAATACTGACCCGTTGGATCAAACAAGTTAAGAATCAACCCTAAATTAGATTACCTATTGTCCCGGTCGACGTCCCTGTAATATTTATGGCACCCCTACTGAAGTGCCTTTTCAAGCGCTCATGCAGTGACCGAGTGTTATTGGCGTTCCAGCAAGAGCTGATGTCGCGCAACACGGACATATCGATCGACCCGTTCCTGTCGGGGCTGACGGAGCACCAGCGCCAGGAGTCGGCGGACAGCGGGCTGGGCATGGCGGTGTCGCAGTCCTACTCGGTGCCGCACACGCCCGAGGACTTCCTGGCGGGCATGGACGACCGCATGGACTGCACCAGCGAGGCGGGCACCAGCCTCGACCCCTCCGACATCGCGCTCACCGACACGCTCACCTCCAGGGATGATCTGGTGCCTTGCTTGACACAGGTGATTTTAACACGGAAAATATATTATCTGGACATGAAAAGCACATAGTAAGTAGTAGTAAAAGCGAGTCAAGGAACACTATCTGTCTCTGCCTATGTAGTTATTGTATTTATTTAGTATTTATTTGTAATTATGTATTTATTTATTGTATATAAATGTGTTATTATTTATTTATATCATCTTATTAAATAATATGTGTGTAGTTAGGTAATATAAATATTCTTCTTTTTTTAAACTATTTTGTATAGTGTTTAATATATCCTATCAAATTGAGGCACAACCAGATCAGCCAATTCTAACCGTTTCTCCTGTTGCGGGTCTGCTGGAAGAAATTCCAATTGTATGGAATAAGCATGACCCTTGTACATGTTTACTTTTATACCTTCTTTCTTTTTATGTTGTCCTTGTGTGCATTAATTGTTAAATAAATAATAAATAAATAAAATAGTTAGATAACACACAGTCATAGTTAACCCACCTTCGATTTATTAATATTATACCTACTTATAATTTATATACTTATATAATTTTTGGATTTCAATTGCTGTGTTACTGCACCACCTGCCTACTGTCTCATACCATACCCCGCCCGGTAGCCAGGAAGAGATCGCTATATAGTGATAAGGCCGTCATTTGGAGCCACTTAATACTTTCTGTTTTTATTTTTTTTTGTAATTGTAGTGTTTGTGGTATTCAATAAAGTGTTTTTCATTCATTTCGTTCATTCAAAACCAAATGGCATCGCTAACACAAACTACTTTAAGTAGTTTGGTCGGATGTTGAGATCCGACTATGCTTTTCATGTGCAGATTTAATTATGAAAAACGACAGGTATCGTAACATGGGAATACCGCTGCCTCGTTAGGAAGGTACACATTTACGGACACTCATATTTTGGCAGTTTGTCTTTAAAAAAATAATTTCCGCGAAATGCAAAATTTTAGAATGATCGGTTGAAAAAGTAATAAACAAACGAATAAACAAGCAAAATTCACTTCCGCATCATAATACACTTATGATTTGCGGGCGGTAGGTAACTGTTTGTAACTGCGAGCTGCGTAGTAAAGGAAATAATTTTGAAGTACAACCAAATAGGTAAACGTGGAAAAATCCCGCAGCTACGTAAACAACTTTATAGAGAAACAATAATGCTTATGTAGTAAATAATTACTTAGTAACTAGGGCTGTAACAGTGCGTTACGTAATTATAACCTTAAAATGTGTTTTTTTTTTCTGACTGTCTAGTTCAGTTTTAACTAGGACTTACATTACATACATTATACAACTCCCCAGTGGTCTCACCCACGGTAATTTCGGAGTTCTCGTCGAATTTCGCGATAAAAGTATCCTACAAAATCGGTCCAGTAGATCCAGAGATTACCTACCCCTTACAAAATCACAAACTCACAATTGGGTATTCTCCAAGGTATGAAAATCAAAATTCTAATTAGTCCGTCAGTTAGAAAATAAAAAAATAATAGACACGTATTTTTTGCTTTTTCAATGAAAATGAACATAGATAAAGCGCATTAAAGTTTAGGGTGGGGGGCTCGTGACGTCAATATTCATTATAAGCGCCATACAAACCGCATTGAGTTGTGACGTCACGCGAAATTTCAACTCAATGTATCTCTGTTATTTTTTGATTACGTAAAAAAAGAAAAAATACGTGTCCAATATTTTTTACTAATCTACACGACGGACTAAAAAAAAAATTTTTGTCAAGTAGCCAATTCACAAAGTTTACCTACCTCTTTATAATATTAGTATAGATAAACTGGATATTTTCATGTGGTTTCATTTGCATATGAAGTTCAGGATTCCCTTGGGAACTCCTAACATCGTACCATTGCCTCGACAAAACAAGTAGGTACATGGTGTGAATATGATCACAATCAGCCAATATTAGGTACACAATCACTCAAAGGCATACTAACCTTAACGTAAACTATGCTACTCCTTTACGTTAAAATAGCTGGATGGATTTAGATGGAAATGGAGATAGAGAGGAGAGCAGAGAGTAGTAGCTATTATTATAAAGGTATACTTTCATAGTTCTGACTGACTCATCAACGCCCAGCGGAAGCTACTAAAGTCAGAAACTTTTGTCACGTAAATATTCACTAGGAAAGATTTTTTCGGAATTTACTCCGGATGAAAAAGAAGTTTGAAATTTTTTATGGACAGATAAAGATCCTACTAATATTATAAACGCGAAAGTTTGTAAGAATGTATGGATGGATGTTTGTTACTGTTTCACACAAAAACTATATGAAACTTTACAACAATATAGCTTATACATCAGATTAACACATAGGGTACTTTTTATCCCGGATTTCCCGCGGAAACTCTAAAATTAACCGCGGGGCACAACTAGTATATAATAAAGTCTCTCTCAACGGGCATCCAATCCAGAACTGCTAGGTTGTGATCTCCGAGAATCCTTGTAGAGCAAATTGTTTTCTGACCGCAGTTGCCCGAGCTATCGAACGACCTGCTGCTGGACGACGTGCAGTCGCTCATCAACTTGACGCCGAGCAAGCCGGACAACGCGCAGACCTGGCTGTTATAGGCTTGCGGCGGACGCTAGAAGCAGGCCGTCGATTCTACTGACGTGGAACGCTGCTCTGCTTCGATAAAGGTCTTCCCACACATACCACCGTCTTGAAGGCCGATCGGCTCAACGCGAGCATGCGTACAATATTTGTGGGCAGATGCACAACGGAGCTGGAGCGGAGCTGGGTTGTGTGAGAAGAGTTGAGGCTCACAATTCGTTGTTCTGCGCCTAAGGCCCGGGTGGCCGCGCAGTGCCGGCGGCCGGCAAGTGCTCGCTCAACACTTACAAACTTTCATAATTAGCCTTATTGTAATTAAGAGTACTTATTCGCTTCTACGTCGACCGCTAAACAGTGTCGGTGGCCGAAAGTTAATGATGGTGTAAATTTCACTATTTAAATGACAATAACTAGCGTAACGTGTGCATGAAACGTGGTAATGTTATGTAACAGACGTGTGTGTAAAATGGGCACATTTTAACATAATGGCTTCCATCGTCGTGTTACCTGTACTCACACTAATTAAACCAGAATATTTTCCATTTATCTCAGCATTTATTCGAGTGAGATAGAAATATGGAATTCTGTTTAATGAGTATTTGATTTTTTTTTTTGTATTCACAAATTTAACAGAAACGTTAAGTTACACTTGTGTAGAGCTTTGTTTTACTAATATATTTGACTAAGTTATTCTTAATCAATATTAAATAAATAGGCTGTACCTACACGATTTTGAAATTTGATAAGACCGCCGCTTACAGAAATATCTTTCAGTTTTTGTTCAGTCCGTATGATGAAGTTCAAACCATGTTTGAATGTGAAATTTTGCGTAATACACACACCGATGTATTGGTTTTAAGGTCAAGTCTCCCAACCGATTGTTGTCTATTTTGAAACGTGTTTGAAACAATAGGTACTCGTTTAGATCTCGCTGCAAACCTTCTTTCCGAGATGAAAGAAGTTGTCTTGCTAAGATTAACAAATTATTATTATAGGTGTTCTATAATCTTTGAATCTAAAGACCAATAGAAATCCATTCGTATTTTTAAAGAGAATATAGGTAAAAGATATTTTCTATTGAATTAGGAAAATTTATTAAAACATATTACAAACATTAAGATTGTGATAACATCTTGAACGTAATTGTGCCTTATTGTGCCTTTCAAATGTATTTATAACGTTTGATAAAGTAAAAAATAATTTAACTATTTACAATTTCTTGTTCATTCTATTGATGTTTCTATTGACGTTTCTTTAGAAAATATATGTAGACTACTTAGATTATTGTAATAATTAACTACTATGTTACTATCGTCATCATATAAAATAAAACTACTTAATGTTTAATTGTTATCATGTGCTATGTCTACTTACACCGTCCTTGTGTATTTTAATTTTTTTGAGATTACTCTATAGTTAGCTTAAATACCTATTTTGTTTTTTTTTTTGACATTGACATGAAAGAGTGCGAATGATCGGAGATTATTTTTTCAATAAAACTTAAAGTGGTGAAAAGTAAAATTCGCCCAGTTTTTAATAAAACTAAAGAAGACTCCGCGAGCGCAAGTGCTGCTGACGAAAATGAATATTTTAAATATCAAATAACATCAATATTTATGATCAAAGTTTCGTTGATATATAGCTATAATATAAAATGAACATTCTTCATTACACTTTTGCACATAGTTAGTTAATCGTACAGATTAAAATTCTCTTCTACTGAATGCTAATGGCAATTGGCAACTATGATTTCAATTTGGCACTGACTCCCTACTTGTGGTTACGTTTGTGCATGGCAGCTACATATAGGTTAATTAGTATTAGTTTAACGTTTAATACAGTCGCTATAGGAAAGCAATGTTACGATAAATAAACTACCAGACCAGTAGCTTCGAGTGGGATATTATGGTAGTTCATATTCCAATCAATCAATGCAGATAAAGGTAGGTACCTACTTTTTTAGATTTTTCGTGTTCTTTAGGTCGCGTCTAAACAAATATTATACACACATAATATAAACATACACACTACACTTGTTTTCTGTCACCACCTTATCAATCCAATTATATCAGAACTGGCTTATCTTTTCTTTGGAAGGACTCGTTCTACGAGAAACCCGCCTAAAATATTTCTGGCTACGTGTCTGCACTAAGTACCTATGTTTTCATTTACTGCCTAGGCTTAGAATAATTTATTCTAAATACCTAGGAAATAATTAGATTATAATTGTATCTTGTCGTCCGCTGTATCAAACACAATCCTAACTTCACAGCGTTCGGTTTGAACGCTTCAATATTTCTCAAACGACAGTATTACGAGTACTATGTGAATTTAAAAATAATGCTTTCTAGAGTGGGACATGATATGATATCGTACTATAGGTACCAGTCTACTATACGCATCATGAAGTGTGAAAGGCAATTTTGTCCTTGGTGCTATTTACAACAAAAAACAACGTTTACACATTAACCTATATCATTGACGAAAATGTATATCATTGAGAAAAAGTACTTTTCTCAAAAAGCGTTTAACCCACCTAGTCTTAGAGGTTTTTGTTTTGTATGAATGTAAGATATGATTTGTCTGACTTGATTGAAAAAATATATAAATTCTACGATGAAACTTTGCCATATTAGTAAAAGTACTGTTTATTCTTATAAGACTTAAATATAATCTTCAACTTTATATACTTACTTAGCAAGCATGTATCGTTTAAGAATTGTTATTAGAAGTAAAGTGCGGTGCTGGGTTTATATTATACATTGAATACTGCATTCTGTAGAAACTATTAATTATTCGTTATATTTTTATTTCGTAACTATTTGTCGAGTAGGTAGTTCTGCAATTCATCGATGCTTTTCATATTGTTCGGTGCATTATTCTATTATAACTACGTAATACGTTCGTAGATCACATAAATGAACCTTTCATACTAGAACAGAGAATATTTTTTCTATGCTCTTTAGATGAAGATAAAACAGAAACAGAGAATATAGGTAACTAATAATTATTATTGTGATCGGTGGTTGAGATTGAATGCCTCCCCTCAGATGCGAGGAAGTTGTTGTATTTTATCTATAATTGTTTAATTATTATAATATGGAATTTATCAATACAAACTCTTTTACTTTTATCCTTAAAGATATTTATCGGGATGCTCAGGTAAATTTTAGTACTAATATTACCTTAAAGGTTTCACTATTAATATTCTTGAGTATTTAACTTTTTAAGATGGTTCAAATTCACCGGTTAAAATTGAAGAGATTATGCCATGAATGATCATACTAGATTCCACAAAGCACCGCCATGCTATTCTGATTAGGATCATTTGCGAAATCGCTTCAGAGTTAGCGGTGAGATTTTAGTTTCGTATTCATATTTATTATATACATAGAGCGAGTTTGTTACCGCCACCGAGTGACAAAGTAAGTCAGAAGAATAACGCCGAGTTTTGACATTTTATTTACAAAGTCACTTTATTTTGTTCCGAAAGAAACTAAAATAGGAAAGATTAAGTAGGTTTAAGCAAAGTGAGGTGACTTGTGAGATGATTTACTTTTCAGAATAGCATAGCAGGAATTGGTTCTTTACAACAGCCTCCTCTGAAGTGTGTCTCCTATATGCTCGTGCCTTGTGCTAATGTGAAATATTGAGAAACATTCCATGTTGCTTACAGTCAGCTCGCCGACTACGGTGAGCCTTGGGCGCAGCTTTATAACTAAAAAGAATAATATTCGGAACAATATATCAAGTGTAAAATTAATTCTACATAATTATTATATTTTATGGTTTATTTTCTAAGTATAGTCGGTATAACTAAGTTACAAACATAGATAGACATCTTGTTCCATCGAACAGTGGATGCAAGTTTTCTTTGTAGAGTAAGAATGGATGTATCATTATTCATTACCTACGTGTATCAACATTACGACAATGAAATTTAAAATGTGTTTAAGTAAATATTTTTGCAGTAATTTCATTGTAAATAGTTCAATAAACTTTCAATTAAATATACATACATATAAATATTTGTTTTAATATCTTACCCTAACTCATTGTACCCATATTTTCAGTTTTGTTTTGACGAGTATTTATTATTTAACCAAAAGAAGATGCCAGTGACGTAGGTGTGGTCCCCTCTATCAGAAGTAATTGAGCACGGTTCATATCTACCCGGACGTGTATATAAATCTATTCATACCTACATTTTGTGTTACTTGTGTGTATCTTAGTTGTGACCGATGACGCAGCCCGATATTTACTGTTGGTACTTCACCTCACGTTGCGCTTATGGCATATCCTTAGTTGAATAGTAAGGTTGTACAATGTACATAGTTGATAGTAGGCACATAATCAAAGCAGACAGAAACGTCACCCCGTAGTAACTAGGTGTACCTACATTATTTTTTGATATAAATAAGCCACACAATGTAATAGCGCACTAATAGGGGATGTGTATTTTTTCCAAATCAATGGTTCGATTCCTGGCTAAGAAAATTTTAAAAAATCTCTATACGGTTTTACCGGGTTTTCGGTTTTGAGTTACGGTAATTAATGCCATGTTAATCTAATTGGAACAGCGGGGTTAGCCAAGTTAATATTCTACAATCGTTAACACATAGAAAACTTATGTAACGAATCGTCCTGTCGTTACTTATGTTTTCTATGCGTTAACGATTGTAGAATGTCGACTTGGCTAACCCCGCAGATACGTATACTACAGTGAGGTGACAGGTATTGCAACTTTGGACAGTGAGGGTTTATTATCACTTTTATTGTAGTCTCTACATCTACTTACATATTCCATTAAAGTTCGGTTCTGTTCGGAGTTGGTTTCTGTAGGAAAATAAAAAAATACAATAAAGTACTTGATAATTTTTTAATAACAGCTCAAGCAAAGTAATTTCATCCAAAAGCTATAATTGACTAATATGTTTGCAAATTTCCAAGCAGCGAACGAGCGAGCGGTGTTAGTTACAAGCGCCTCATCTGTAGAAAATACGGGTTATTCAAATAGTGTGTTAGTCGTAGGGGTTAGATGTTAGATGTACCTAGTTAGGTACCTACCTACAAGGTAATTGGTACATTTTATATATTGGTATAGACTAAGTCAATACGACTTTATTTTAAGTAAAATAAACTTATAAAATTATATACATAGATACTTAGTTCAACTTCATATTGATAGGTAGAGTTTTGAAATATTGTGTAAAGTCGGATCACTTTTATTACAACTTTCCCCAATAGATAGATAATAATAATACATAATTATAATCATGCAATATTCTTATATGACAATGCTGGATACCTAGTATTTTTAATGGTTTCTGGTGTCATAATTACTACTATTAAAAAAACATACAATCGAACATAGAACCTCCTCCTTTTTGGAAGTCGGTTAAAAATAATAAATTTCGCGGTTTCGACTACCAAATCTGTGAACGTAGACATCTAAATGGTGAAAACCTGGAACTGGTAGAGTCAACTGTTTTCTTGAGGGTTACACTCGATTCCAAGCTACAGTGGAACCCTCAGATTAGTGCCTAGTTCAGCTGCATATGCAATAAGAAAGGTCCGACTATTGATAACAGACATCGAAACTGCGCGTCTTGCCTATTTCAGTTATTTTTAACCGACTTCCAAAAAGGAGGAGGTTCTATGTTCGATTGTATGTAGGCATTATGTAGGTATGTTTATATTGTTTTTTTTTGTTTGGAAGGGTATACTCCCAATTAGGTCCCATTGCCACCAAGGCGGGATCTGATGATGGAATCTTGGAGAAATCGAGGGAACTCTTCAAAAATTATAGGCACACCTATAGCATTTTGGGTATTTTTTATAGTAAATCGTTCATTTACTTTCGGAAAGCAAAATTTTTTCCCTGCATCGGGAAAGCAATATTTTGTAAAAGGTGCAATGATGAGCAGTTGACATTAGGCTATTGTTACTTAGATAAATTACCGGCTTACTAAAAAGCAAGAAATAAACAAATTTTTAACAAAAAAATTAAAGGGCACTTCCAAAAACACAAAACTAAAAAGCTAAAAATAACGAAATACCGATTTAATCCAACAGACAAAAATACACGTAATACTATTATTGGTTTGTTCTACTACTTTTCGATATGAAGTCGGTGACAAGCCAAGTATGGAGTAGGTAGATGGGCTAAGCTACTCCTGCCACGAGCTTGTCGTGAGCTGTACATTTTACAACCCAAGTGGGCAGACGCAAGCGGGCTTGGCAATGTTCAAATGTTTTGTTGGAAATGTTCAAATTTCACAGGATGGAAAATTTCAAAATAGCTACTAATAAAGAGACGGTGATGGTGGTAAAGCTAAGATTTCCCAAAAGTTGTGGTCGAGAAAAAAAATCCTGTTTCGACATTTTAAACTTTAGCTACTAAAATTACGATATTATTTATAGATGCAAAGCGCCATAAATCTAATACAATATCAGCCATGCTGCAATATATTATAACGATACCCGTATCCAAGAATAATCTACATATCTTACATAAAAACTTTAGCGACACCTTTTTTTTTTATGTCATAGGGGGCAAACGGGCAAGTGGTACACCTGATGGTAAGTGATTACCGCCGCCCATAGAAGGCAATGAAGGCATGCAGGTGCATTGGGGATGGACTTACGGCAGGCGCCTTGAACCGTTCGTCTTGCGGCAGTTCGCGGGTGGCGGTCAGCTGACGGTAGTACTCAGCTGATAACTTGGGTGTGCGCGGACGGGCTGGGTCCGTGATATCCACGTAGTAGAAGCCAAACCGCTCACTGGATTAAACATTAAACATATCTCAGGTTAAACGTGTGACGTACCTATCGAAGGAGGGTGTGTTCAATATTCAATTCTTGTCTCAAATATATAAAAACAGGACGAAATTAATTCAACCCTCAATTCATGATGTGACCGGCCATATCATGAACTTATTAAAAGTTGGTAGTGTCTAGTTACATGTACTTTTTGACTTTAGGCAGGGCGTAGAGCACCCCGACATTCTTGGTTAGGTTAGGTTTGTAGGTACACTACCTACTGGTGACCAAGTCGCGCGACATATACCTACATTAAATAGAAAAGAAATAAATCATAGATAGGTAGATCTACTCACGAAAACCCAGCACGCCATTCAAAGTTGTCCATAAGAGTCCACGCAGTGTAACCCAGAACGTTAACACCATCCTCGTAAATAACGTTTAGAATCTCGGACAAGTAGTCCTAAAAACACAACACTTATAAAGTTGTAGGTACAGTGGGCCACATAGACAAGACGTATACCCTTGTTAAACGAAAAACGACTATTGGAGCTGCAAAAACGGCAACTTATAACGTCATAAAGACGTTTTACAAACAGCATAAATTTTACAAGGTGGTATTCTTGTCTATGTGGCCTACTGTACCTACCTATGATAATTACGAATAAGTACTTATTACACAGAAGTTTGATGTCAAATGAAGGACATATACTACTAACATTATAATATTTGATACGTCCATAGTCTTCTAAGGTGCCGCGATCAGAGAATCCGTTCTCGGTAATGTAGATCGGAGGATCATTGTACGAACTCTTACACCAGCGTAAGAAATTGGCAAATCCTGTAGGCACCACCTAAAGAAGTGAGTAAAAGATCAGTAGGCTACGTTTTTTATTGGCAGATTTCTTATAAATAGATACGATCAAGTACAATCTCAGAGCATATAAAACTGGAGTAGGCATTTACGCGCCATGTTCTGAAAGTCCTCAACAGTCTAAAAAGTCCTCAACAGTAGGTAATAGAAGTAACTTATATAAAACTAGAAGTTACTTCTTTAAGGATGTCGTTAAAAAGTAGGTTACATCACGTTACTGTCAGTTTTTTGATTTTATTGATTCTATGATGTGCACTTAGATTGCATAATGTATGGATCTTTGAAAGTGTCTCTACATAAAAATACATACTCTAAGCCACTCTGAAGCGGAATCCCCGCCAACTTCCATAGAAGTGACAGCACCGATATCTTTCAACCAGGAAGGCGATTTAGCTGTAGAGTCTAGACCAGGTCCTGTCACCAAGAAAGTCGTGTAGTGGTTGATACCAAGAAAGTCGGAGGTGCCTTTAATCCTCTGTGTCCAGTAGTCATCGAATTGCTGGAGACGAGGTGTCGATAAGCCTTCCGCCTTACTCTGTTGGGCTACATTTTCTACCATCACCGCTGGGTAGCCACCCTCTTCAGTGAAAATCGGGTGAGCAAACCAACCAAACTATAAAAACGAAAACAAGATTGAAACTCGTTTAGTGAATGTAGGTACAGACATTGTAAATAGAAATGCTTATAAGAATGTAACGATTCTGACACAAACAGAGAACACTTCTGCGACAGGTAGGTACTAAGTTTCAAATGTTTTTTAAAATGAAATTATTTACTTACTTTAAACTGATTCGAAACTTCAGCTAACGCGACTTGTTCTGCGTTTTCAGGATCACTGGGTTCGTACCAAATGGAGTTGATAGAAATCATAATTCTGCCATTCTGCTTTGGCCTATATGTTTCATTGTACAGATGGTATACCTCAGCGTGAGCTTTGAGAAGGTTATCGCTGCACAAGTAGTTGCCGACACCGTGGCTATCAACTGCTGGGGCTTTCTTCACATCACCATACGCATCCTCGCAAATTTCATATGGCTCGTTGAATGTGATCCAGGATTTTATTTTATCACCGAATTCTCTGAAGCACATGTCGGAGTAGTCACGGAAGTATTCAATCATTTTCGGATTCGCCCATCCACCTAAGTCTTGGAGGGTTTGAGGTAAATCCCAGTGGAAGAGCGTTACCTGATTGCGTTGGGAATTTTTTATGATTATATAGGTACTTATTATACGTATGTTCTTTACGATTATAAAACAGTGCAAGTTTGCAAGTTTCGTTTTATCTACACATAGGTCATAAACAACATGAATGAGAGACTGATACAGCTTAGCAACTCAAAAATTTGCACAAGGCTTTTTTTAATTTTGGTAAGCACTATAAGAAGTAAAGGTTTTGGAATGGAGTGAAAGTTTGTATAGAAGTAGTTTTGAGTCATTACAATCGATATTTTAGACCTTTTAATTAATGAAACATATTGATGGATTTTTGAAGGGGCGCAAACAACTAGTTTCATGATATTTACCAGTGGTTCGATATTTTTTTCAGCTAAAGCATCCAGCAGGTCGTTGTAGTAGCGGACTCCATCAGGATTTAAGTAGTCTATCCTTCCACTTGGCAGTAGTCGGGCCCAAGATAGTGAGAAGCGATAGAAGTCCACGCCAAGATATACCAGTTCCTCCACATCCTCTCGGTAGCGGTTGTAAGAGTCGCACGCCACATCCCCATTGGTGCCATCGGCGATCATTTCAGGATGTGTGTGTGACAGGCGATCCCAGACATTTTCGGATTTTCCTAAAAAATAATAATTCTTAAATAGTATTATCAGCAGCAAGTGATTATGATTGCGTAAGACACGTTGTAGAAAGGTAGGTAATATTCTTCACAACAATATGAGATCTCAGACGAAACTTTTTGTTTCGTCTGAGTACGAGATACATTTTGAAAAGCATCAAGTAGGTATATTATTATGTTTCTTTCAATTTACTTTTTGCTTTAAGCTTGTGTTTGTAACTAGGATCATCGCAAGCGGTTTAGGATAAATGATTATTAGGGCAGGACAGGGCACTTTGGCTTAAAAACAAAGTGCACTAGGTATATTGTCCCAAACATATAAAAAAAAAATTGTTTTTGTATAAACTTCTACATAATGATCTGTGATTGTACTTTGAAGTGCTTGCAGCTTGGTACTTCGTACGACCTTTTACGATATTATCTAATGTACCTATGACATAAAATAAGATAAAAGTACGGTATTGAAACCTACTAAAAGTTTTCAAGTGTTGATAAGAATTTTACAACTATACTTACTTATGTATATTAAGATTGTCAACTCTTTCAAGTTATGATAGATAAGATACCTATCTATAGATATCTATTGTTTTTTCTTTAGCTCTGTTTAGTGCATAGAAAATTAAGTAGCACAAAAACTATAGTATCGTAATATACGCTCTTGAAATAGTAATTAAAATTATTTTGATAATCCCTTGTTTTATTATGCGGACTTTAAAAAGGAAGTTCTCAGTAGGTATTTCTTCTTTGATGTCCTTGTGCCACGTGGTTTCTACGTCGCAGTTGGAAATATATTTTTATATAAAAAAGAAAACTCTAGAGCATGGGGTCTCAAAAAATTTGATTAATCATATTCGAGGATTTAAAGAAGATTTTTAACAAATTTTTGTTGGGGTACTCGCATGAATTTTGTTTTCCAGTCTATTTTAAAAATATATGGCCAACTTAAACAAAGCAAGAAAAAGAAAAAATATATATGCATAAATTAATTAAATAGAGCGTTCCAAAGTTCCTACTTTTAACTTTACCGCCGAAACGCGGAATGACGTCACTAGTTCAAAATTACGCCTTATTAATCTGTGATAGAAATGTCACTGTTGTATTGACAGGGTCATGTAACATTGACAGACAGATAACTTCAATATCCAAAGCGAAATTAAGGTTGAACTGTGTCGAGTTACTTCCAAAAGTTCCAGTAAAGAATCGAAATGCATCTTACCGATGCATAAACTTCAGAAGATGGAAAATATGCGTTGACTGTATGCACTTAGTTTCTTTTGCCTTCTCTGAAAGAGGTAAATGTTTCCTAAAAAAATGAAAGTAACGTAATGTGTTAAGCGTGGCTGTGATTGGTGAATGGTGTTCCGTTTCACAAAATTAAAAGGTGAATATTTTGGAAACTATTAAATTTTTTTTGTAAATCTTTCACGATAACGCTTTTCTAAGGCTCTATTTTTGAAATATTGACACAATTTCTCATAATAAATTTCATGCAAGTACCCTATTTAGAATTTTTTTTCAAACTGTAAAAAAAAGGATTATTAATTTAAGAATTGTTTGTGTTTCTTTTAGGTTAGTGATGATGATTAAGTAGGTAATATCTACTAGGTATCTACATATTATAGATATTAGATACTTATAGGTACACCTATTAGATAATTAACGGCGTAGCGTCTTACCGCTTACGTTCCAAGCGCCTTCAATTTGATGTGCAGCAGTTGCCACTCCGAACGTGAAGCCTTCGGGGAACTTGGTGTAGTGTGCAGACACCCTTGAACGTTAAGTAAATATTACAATACAGTATTGATGAGTTTATAGCATGTATGCTTTGATACTCTCTTTCACCCGCGTGAGTTTCGGAATTTCCGCAGGAACTCCAAAGTAGCCTAATTTACTTCATATAGCAACGCCTGAGCCGCGTGGCATGGTATCTCGCAGAGCTAACAGGCCACCACCCTTCCCCCTCATGACTGCCCACCGGTCTTGCACATCATAAATGCGCGAGCAGTAGGTACCTACCTGAGGTACCTACTTGATCATTATTTTGCTGCGATGTTATTTTAAAATTGCGATATCTCCTGAGATATTCATTGAAATCGAATAATAAAGGTCAATTATGTTTTAAATTAAATACTCGTGATGAATTTATTTGTATAAGGATTAATATCAGTAAAAACACCTTCGCAAATAATGGTTAGCTTAAAAAAGGTTATAATGAGCCAAGCTTAACAGATAGACGTAAGATGCCGTCGCGGACTTTTTTTTTAAACTTTTAAAGGGAAATATTAGTACAGATTATACTTTTATTATATTTTTATTATACCTATAAAAATTCAAAATTCAAAATATCTTTATTACTTAGGATCGTTACAATCATTTATAATCGTCAAAGTTTATTTATTTATTTATTTGGGAAACAAACGAAACGGTACAACATAAGTTCTTAAACTGAAATTACCGCCAGTTCGGAACACGCGCTCTACTGAGAAGAATTGACAAGAAACTCAGCAGGGTTGTCTTTTTTATGATTGGTACAATCAAGTAGTTAAGTACCGACTACTTCCTTATAAAATAGGATAACAAAAAATAAATAAAAAAAGATAGGAAACAATAGAGCAATTCATTTCCAAACTTTGCATCATTTAAATAATCTACTACGCTATAATATGCTTTAGCGCATAATTTTTGTTTGATAAAGGTCTAAAATTTATTAATTGCCAAGCTAACTACATCGTTTCGAAGCTTGTTATAAATGTGTATATCTACATTGCCCTTTAAAAGAGTTAGAGATTTTATGGAGCCTAGTACTGGGCACGGTGAGTTTATCTTTATTTCTTAAGTTAAGATTATACAGATCACAATTTTTCTTAAAGTTTCCTTTATTTTTATGGACATATAATAAATTCTCGTATAATATGTACTGGGAATGTATAGTCATTATTTTAAATTCACTGAATTTTTGTTCTCAATGACTCCTGAGGGCCCATCTTATAGATGGCTCGAGTAGCTCGCTTCTGCAACACGATTATAGAATTGATGTCCGCGGCACTACCCCACAGCAGTATGCCGTATAACATAATTCTGTGGAAATAACTAAATTAAACTAGACGTGCTGTACTAATATCAGTTAACTGACGGATTTTCTTAACAGCATAAACAGCTGAGCTTAATCTGGCTGATAATTTTTCTATATGCGGACGGATGTGTTATACCTAGAAAGACAGTTTTATCGACCAGTTCCATATCCTCATTGTTAATCATTACACTGGTTTTCACTTGCTTGACATTTTTAGTTACAAATCTTATACATTTAGTTTTATCACGGTTTAATAATAAGTTATTAGCATTAAACCAGTGTACTATTTTAGGGAGAGCATTATTCACATCGTCTACAGCCGACTGCTGTCTATTGACCTTAAATACTAACGATGTATAATCTGCAAACAATACTATCTCATATTTGTCCCTCACTAGATAATGTAAGTCATTTATATAAACAAGGAACCGGAATGGTCCTACTATAGATCCTTGGGGTACTCCCATTACAACGGCCGATTCATCGATCGTTTTCCGTTGACATCGACCCCTATCAGTTTAAGTATGAAGTAAGAAGCTTCAAAGTCACACCTCGTATTCCGTGATAGCTAGTTTCCTGACCAAAGTTGTATGCTCAACACAGTCAAAAGCCTTGGAAAAATCACAAAACACTCCATAAGCGTCACGTGACTCCTCCCAGGTGTATCCCTGACAACGAGTATGCAAAATTTCATGATAACCGGTTGAGCCGTTAAGGCGTGAAAGCGTATTAACAGACAGACACAGTTAGGTACTTTAGCATTTATAATATTAGTAGGGATCAAAATACTACACACGTTTCAGTGTGACATTTTACGAGTGCAAACTTCCAAGTGCCTTATACTAATAATATTACCTCCCATCAAATTCATGTCCCTAAATAAATCTAAAAATCATTTCCGACAACAGAAGAGTTATATAAAGGCGATTGTTAACGTTGAAACAATTGCAGGTGCGAAAAAAGCTAAATGTTACGTACGGTTGGTGTTTGCTACTTACAATTGACAAACAGCAAACAGTCCGATAATGGTCCTGTACGCCATGGTTGCGTGTTTTAGGCCGGATTGCTTACGGACAACTACTCGCAGTGCAGGCTTACAAGGTTGGCGGTGATAGCTCTATAGTTTTTAACCTAACGGTAAAGAGTAATCTCATTTTTGAAGAGCTCTTCGACAACTCGAGATAAAGTAGGTCTGTATCTGATTATAACTGCTCTTGGTGACAATGCCAATTTACAAAGTGCTCCGTTAGTGTACAATTTGGAAGTATAACCTGGTGCCATCTTTGACAATAATAATTTACGTTTCCAATTTAAAATGCGCTAATTAATTATCTTCTTTCCGTGAAATGATTGAACAAAGTATATTTAAGTAAGGTTAGGGCTGTAAATTACATGATTTATGATGTAAGGTACCTATATCATTCATTTTCGTGCGATTGTTTTTCGTACTTTTATAAAGTTATAGATACACGATACAGACAGACAATATATCTATCTACCTACTTAAAACTAAATAGATACATCACAAAGACACATAAGGTACCTATGGATGAATTTACCTTACTTTAGTTGAACTTTATCTAAACCAATAATGAAAAAAATCCCTTTCCAACCATAAGTGTGAAAGGTTGGTTGGATGGATGGATGGATGATGGATGGCCTTTTGATGGATTTTGAAAATTTCAACCCCTAAGGGGGTGAAAAGGGGTTCAGCACAGCGAGTTATCTATAAAAAAAGAAAAATTACTTAATATATAATTCAAACAAAGACAAATTAACTTTTTACAGCGATGATAGCTCAGTGGTTAGTGCGTTCGGATTAAACGCCGCAAGGTGTAGGTTCAAATCCTAACAATGAGCTTGAGCTGTCGATGAAGGAATACATCGTGAGGAAACCATAGCATGGTGGTAGGGCGCTCTCTAGTGCCCGGCTACCTACCACCTTCAAGTTGCAAATCTGTCGCCAAGCACCTAACGGTGTGTTCCGGCAGCCCCACTTGAAAGCCAGTTTCCATCCCCATTCCAGGTCGGCCACGCAACTGCATGCCTTCTGGTGTTGCAGATGTCTATGGGCGGCGGTAATCACTTACCATCAGGTGTACCACTTGCCCGTTTGCCCCCTATGACATAAAATGACATAGAAATATGTACCTATATAACTTATCTGTATATGTATGTGCTTTGTATTGTTTGGCTTTATCTCTAGTTATAAGGTCACTAAATGATACATAATAGATAATATTAATTAATTAGTTGAATCTAGTCTAGGCAATGTTGCTTGACTTGCTTGCGAGCGATGGTGCAGGTCGGAGCGACTCTTGTAGATTTATTGTCTTTTTTACATCTATGAAACTTGATCTCTGCTATTAGATAAAAAACCATATTGTTATTTTTACTTATAACATAAAATTATTTATTACTTATTATGCTTCTTCTAGAAGTCCCTGCATGACACAGAGGTAGTCTACAGAGGTAGCCAATGAGTGGGTGAGCAAAATGCCACGAGTAAGCACCTCCCGGACTTTCAGAACGTCTCGAAAGCGAACTGGCTGGAATGCTGCCGAAAGCGCCCGACGACATATGCTCGTGGGCAAAAAATGCCATGGTTGGTCGAATTTCCAGCTGTAACCATTAAAATTAAAAACAAGAGCTTAAATTTGCATCATTCGGGGAACTAATACATATTATGTTAGGTTTAATAATGTTTTTTGTACTCACCAAAAAGAAATGAAATCCCACCAAAATGATTTCATGTAAAGTTGGTTGCCAAGTTTAACAAGCTTGCAATGCTGTCACTGTTTAAAAGTTTTGAAATCTCTAATAGAGCCAAACCTCTAGCTGAGCTCTAATTTATATCGCACATCACAGACTATGGGGCAGGGTTCACTATTATCACATTTATAACCAAAACTACACATAAACCCAGACTCTACAAAATCTACGTCGTGATAAAAATGTATGGTTTGAACTATGGACTTAATTGTTATGTTCGCTTAGTTATACCAGCATCAAATGGCCAATGAGACAAAACAAGTGCATCACAATGCACAGCCACAAATCGGACAGCACAGCTATTACGTAACTATTGTTTCTATCATTTTTTTTCAATCAAAAGCATGGTGGTTTTGCAATTACAATATGCACGTTTTGATACCTACAACATCTAGCAATAACCAAAAATAGAAATATTTCAATAGTTAAAGCTGTCTAGGCATGATTAATTAATCACAAAATCGCTATTTTTCTGATTGAAACTGAAATATGATAGCAACAAAAGTTACATAATTGCCCTGCAGGCATAGGAGGGGAATTAGCTTGGCTTTAGCAGATATCTCATAACTTTTTTAACGTTGAAACTTGAAAGCATTATCAAGTCTTGGCAACTTATTTTACATGAAATCTTTTTGGTGGATTTAGCGTTCTGTCTACATAACAAATCCATTCGTATATACTGACTTCAAATAGACATCGCAGACACTAACCTCAAATAGAGTCCTTCATACGTAAAAAAGGTTATGGCGAGTATAAATACTGGGTAGATGAGAGGCATGACAACGAGCAAGCATAGTAGCAGGGTGCCAATGAGTTTCAGGAAAGTGGGGAAGGGGGCGCCATACCGCCAGAGGGCGCGCACATCGCAAAGAAACTCACGCACGAGGACTCGCAAGCGGCCGAGCCTTGAGGCCGATCGTAACTGCTGGAGAAGTAGGAACCTTAAGCATGTAGTCTTACTGGGTCGGTTAGGGATTATACTGACGGACATACATTATACTAACTATCTTACGTACGTGTCGGCGAGAGGGTAGTTTCATTAAAAATAACTGTTGTTTCCCGCCGTCGAATGGCGGTGGTAGTAAGTTCGTTCCCCCGCTCCACTCCATTGCCCGACTCGTCTTTGTTAGAACTTGTTATAAAATGCGGGTACGCGTAAGCGACGGTTCATTGTTACTTTGTGTTCGGTTCAGTGTAGTTATAGTGTCGTATCAGTGTCGTATCAATCTAGAGTGGCTATAGTTATTACGTGTGCTGTGTCATCTAATTGTTTCCAGAGGTTTGCTTAAGTTGGGAGCACGGGCAGTGGAGGTGAGCGTTGATGGATTGGAAAGGGTACCCATTAAACCTACACCTGGGTCGCAAGTGAAATAAATAAAATAAAATAAAAAGTTCCAGGCACTGCTCCGTGTTCCCTACTGATATCTGGTATGCTGCACAACTTCTATGTTGGTGCAATTAATTATAATAGTTTCTATAGTTCGTTTAAATGTGTCGCTCAGCTAATAGTCTCGGTCATACCTATACCTTTGTCTGTTACCCTGTCCGTTATATCTTCATCATGTCCGTTATATATTATCTCCGTTCAGTCAGCTATCTGTTCTATTCCTATTATTGCTATAACCCTACATCAGAAGTGAGGTATTCGGATACTCCTATTACTATTACTATCTTTCTGACATACGTATTATATATTATGTATCTATCTGTAGATTATTAATATGCATAAATAAACATCCAAATACTTTCACATTAATGTGATATAACCTTCTCATTATTATGAGCTCCTGGTAGAACAGTGTGTGTGGGGCTCTCGCAAAACACAAAACCGCTCCGCCCTTTTAAATTAACAAGGGTCTCTCTTTATTGGACGGTGGACCTGCCGTTAAACTACCTACGTAACACCAATATACTAGTACCATGAATGTACTGTAAATATTAAGTGGGGAGATCCTTATCAAGGTTCCCACCTAGCAGGCATAGTCATGTTTCATGTTGTTTGTCATAATTGGCATTTTTGGGCATGATGAGGGGCAGGCTAGACTCAGTAGACTGCCCGTACCTAAAGCACTCCATATCCAGTGGAATGGCGCGAGTGGAATTCGTCTCAAAAATATTTCTTCATTTTATGTTATTTATCCTTAAGTACCTACTTATTACTAACCCGACCCCACTGCGCGCGGTCTAACCCCTTGGCCACAGTCTCGGCGGCGGCAGTGGCCGACCTACTTCTTATGTTGTCTACAATTGTTTTTGCCGCTGCCGCCGCCGCCACCGCCGCCGCCGAGACTGTGACCAAGGGGTAAGTGGTCAGAGTTCCGAGTTCTGTGTTCCGCATTCACTGTATGTGTTGGCTTAGAACCCTATACACACAGACTGCGACGCGACGGTCAAACGACCGCACTCAGAGTCGTTTTAATAATTTTTTTTAAAACAAAACTGCTGCACTCAGAGACGTTCTTTAAATTAGTTTTAATTGGTATTTAACTAAATTTAACTTACTGCCGCATTCAGAGCCGTTTTAATGATTATCTGCTTAATTTTAAGTGAAGATTTTTAAAACACACTAACATTAATTTGATGAACGTCACTGATTGCGGTAATTTTGTTTTAAAAATCTTGAGTTTTATTTTTGGCAAAACTATCAGGTTACTGGTTAGACCTAGGGTTTACGGAGCCGGTCCTATTTTTAAGAACCGGGATTTTTGGTATTAGCCTTCAACGGAACCGGGAATTCCCGGTTTTTTCGGTACTTTTGGTACTGCCTAGTTTTAATTATTAGTGGGGCAGGAATTGCTGAATTAAGTAAGTAACAGTGAGTTTATTCCGTAGAATTTCGTAGAAAAAATTTCCCAGTTGTCACCGCTGAAGATGTCCTCAGGATAGATCAGTAATATTATACCGAAAAAAATAAGTTTATTCCTTGTAGTCACGACTCCTTACATCTCCGGTGGTTTCAAAATAGGAATTTTCGTACAAAAATGTCCTAGTTTTCACAGCTAAAGAGGTCCTCACGATAAAAACAAGTAATTTATATAAAGAAAGATAAGAAATTTATAAATCACAGCAAGATATAATGAGTAGAGGGACATCCTGGTATTTTCGGGACCGGGATTTCCCGGTTCAACTATTAGGCCGCTCGACCTCCTCTGCTCTGCCTCTATACCTAATCTATGGAATCTGTATCTCAACATCCATAACACGCGCCCAGTTCAAACTGTTTCCTCGACCTGAGAGTACGTCCTAGTCACCGCACCGCACCCGCGCATCAAACAAAAACCGCATCGCATAAACTAGGTCTAGTGTAATGAGAAACTGAACATTGACTGATGTGACTAAAATTAAGTGTAATAGAAACGTCGCGAAGTAGAACCGAAGAAGAACCAGCACCTGCTCTCAAAGTTATTTATCCTTGCCTCTCTCACCCCTCGCTACCCCATACTGCTGATCCTTACCATATCGCAGACACCAATCTCAAGCACGATGTCCAACGATCCTAGTAATATTATAAACGCGAAAGTTTGTAAGTATGTATGTATGGATGGATGGATGTTCGTTACTCTTTTACACAAAAACTAATGGATGGATTTAAATGAAACTTTACAATAATATAGCTTATACATCAGATTAACACATAGGGTACTTTTTATCCCGGAATCCCGAGGGAACTCTGAAATTAACGCGGGTGAAACCGCGGGGCACAACTGGTATCGAATATTTTATAGAGTTAGTGAGAGACAGCTAGACCTTTCCTTTATGATTTGAGTGATGAGGACTACAAAAATCGTCAAAAAGGTCAAAGTATGCTAAGGCAGAAATTGCCCAATAAATGGGTTTAGAGTTTAGAGTTTAGCAACTAAATTCTAAACTAGACCGCCCGCAGTATGCGCAAGTGTGAACGCAGAACGCGGAACTTGGAACTCTGACCACCAGACCGCGTGCAGTGCAGCGGCTGCGGCGCCTAAATTAATATTTTTTTGAGTCAACTTTAACCTACATAATAGTTATTATCCAATTGGTATCGAAACAAAACTTTGTATGTGTATTTAGTTCGGATGACATTGCAATTATATTATGAAATGGCTGATTCTGCTGATTTGATTACGGAGTCGGATGATGACCGTAGGAACTCTGGGATCGTGGGATTAGTTCAGTTTAATATTAATTTAGGGGGATAAAATCGAACATGGTAATACCAAATTATATTAATGAGGAGTAAAATTTGAGCATACCGATTATATTTTCTTTGTGAATGAGGGTCTCTCTTACCTCTACCATGAAAATCTTGTTGGCTCTTTGGTAAGGTTTCATTTTCGATCTGATGTTAGTGGGGAGCAAATCGCTTCCTTTTTTACTTGTTTAAGCATTTCTAAAGGACTATGTATTTTTTGTTCATCCGGATTTTTTAGGGGTTATGCATATTTATAATTGTTTATAATAATAAAATAAAAGTAACTATGGTAACAAAGAATACCTATCTTTAATCTAAGGTTTTATGTTTTTTTTAATAATTTTATGGCCCTGGGTACGCGCCCTTTGGGGCCTTTAGTACGTAGATATTTAGAGTTAGATAATGTGTTTTATGGTCTTAAGTTATGCAATCCTAACAAAAACATTTTCATGTAAAATGTTGCCAAGACGAGACCAATTCCCTGTGAATGTAGCGAAATGGCCAAGCCACATATTTTGACTAAGGTGTAGAGTTTGTGAAGTTAGACCTTGTAGAGTTAGGGAGTGTAGAGTTCCCCCCCGAATTGGGTTCCCGCCTTGTCGTGGCGGGGGGGCTCAGTAGCCGTGGGCTGGTCACCTGCGGTGAAGCTAAGAGGAACCCAGAGGCGGGCCGGAATGCCGGGTGCGGCGCTGATCTGGGGGACGGCGCTGCGCCCGACATGAGGCGCCGGACGGGGCCGTCTCACCCACTTGCAGGCGGCAAGCACGGGGTCGAGGCGGCCCGAGTAGGTGGCGCCGTCGCCCTTCGGAGCGGCGGCGCGACTGAGGCGGGCCGCGGTGGCTCGAGCGCCGCGGCCGGGGGTTGGAGGCCGTGGGGGTGGTTTTCCTCTGCGGCCTCGACGGGGCCGCCCCGGTGAGTGGCGGCGTGGAGGGGCTTCGGGGGGAGGGGAGTGCTGGCGCGGAGCTAGTCGGCCCTCCTCACCCCCTGCGGCCGTCGTGGTGGGCGGCGGGGCCACTGACCCGACCCGTCGCAGGGGGCCTTGGGCGCCGGTCATGGGCCCGACCGGCGTCCTTTGCACAAGGTCCCCGAGAGGGAGGAGGGCGGCGGTGCGTCGCGTGTTCCGGCGCATCGTCGTCATTCCGAGGGGCACTCGTGCCCCTCGAGGAGGAGCCCGGCAACGGGCTGGCGCCGTCGGGGCTGCGGAGCATGCGAAAGCGATTCCCGTGGCCCCGGCAACAGGCGCGGAGGAGGAACACCCCAGGGTTTTTAGTGGGTAGCATTCCCGCCCTTCTCAGGGCGGGTTGCCCTTTTCAGGGCAGAGTCCCACATAACCATCGCCCCGGCCCGGGGGCGGTGGTATGCATAAAGCATTTTCCCTGGGTCAAAAAAAAAAAAAAGGGAGTGTAGAGTTAGAAGCTTGGCTCTACATAAGATCTGATAACTTTTTGTAAGTGCTGGTATATGGTCTAGTCTTGGCAACATTTTACATGAAAAAGTTTTTGTTGGGATTAGATTGTTCCCCAAGATAAAACACGATTCCACCTCTCGAAAACCAGCTTCTTAATTGGAAAAAAAAAAATGGCTGCTGTACGGTGGTGAAAATATCGAATAAATAACGTGACGGGCATCCACTCGCTACCTCTGCTCGCTACGACCTCCACCGGTCAACAACCGACGTTGCTGATTGTTGTTGACTTTAGTGGTTGACGGCCAAGACAATAATAACACAGTGGTAATATAAGTAACGTAACGTTACTTATATTATCTTTTATTACCTATTATACTTACTACTATTATATTATTATTATATTATTTATTACTTTTATCCTTGACTAACTGTGCCTCGCGGTTTGACCCACGTGAGATTCGGAATTTCCGCAGAAACTCTAAAGTAACCTAATTTACTCCTTATAACATTAGCTAATCAGCAGTGGAAGTCCCGTCAAAATAGATCCAACCGTTTCGGAGATTTACCCGCGTGAGTTTCGGAGTTCCCGCAGGAACTCCAAACTTCTTTTATTCTTCTTTTCCTTACAATAAAAAATACAACAAAAAAGAATTAGCGAAATTACTCCAGCCGTTCACGCGTATATAATAGTAGATTATACACCAAGGGGATAAAGCACTGTTTTATGTCACGGGCGCTACATTGAATCCTGAACATAACGAAGGACTGCAAATTTAACTCCCGAGCGCAGCGAGGGTGTTATAAGTTAATTCCCGACCAAAGGGAGGGAATTAAGATTGAGTCCTGAGTGCAGTGAGGGATTCAAGCGCCCAAGAAAAAAACAGTTTTATCCCTGTGGTGTATACTCTACTTTTCTCACATAATGCGAGACAATAAAAAACCAGGCTTAGTAGATCCTATATAGCCACTTCTTTCAGCTGGCGTGGCCTACTCGATTTGACAAACAAATGAAGTTCGTCTCACTGCGAATCTAGTGGGCCACGGCTTCGGTCTTCGAAAATCGAGTTGGCCGCGCCCGCTGAGAACACATTCTGTTTAGCGAAATGAGACGTTATGGACATAGCAATAAGAATTATGAAAGTGAAAATCACATTATTGACCAGCGGGTTATAATGAAATTCAATAGAACATTATAACCCGGCTAAAGCCAAGAGATATAATGTCTTGCTTTCGGTAAGGTTTACATGACATATAATTCGGCATTGTCGAGCATGTGGTGTGAAAATAGTATTATATTATCTGTGCCGTGACCGAGGGAATTAATTTTTATATGTATATCTTTTGAGTTTTGAGTAGGTACACGCGTGTCACGTTCGTCTTCGTTATCTCAGTCGCCTGTAAAAAGCGAGAAATAAACCTAAAAAAAGAACCACCAATCGTTCAATCGTTTTCAAAAAAAAAAACAATAATAAACAGTAAAAAGCAAAAAATAATAAAATATTTTTAAGCTTAGTAGACAGTTGATTTTTCTAAGTTTGTTTTGTTAGGTTGTAGGATGTTAGAATACGCAAAAGCAACTGAACTTTTTACCTCAACACAATAATAGAATTTCCGAAGTAAGAAGATGTCCAAAACACAAGATGGGATACAGTGGCGTAGACATCAGAGTCTTAAATGTTTTAATAATTCGCGATCAAAGTTGACCTTTGACCCAACTATAATTATGAGTGATATGATATAAATACCAATATATTTTATAATATACCTACTACATCGTTGAAGGTCAGTAGTTATTATGAGAATAAGATATATACTAAATATTAAATACCACTATATTTCTAGCTGTTCCCCCGCGGTTTCACCTGCGGTAATTACGGAGTTCCCGAGGGAATTCCGGGCTAAAAAGCATCCTATGTCACTCAGGACTACCGTAGCTTCCTTTAAGTGAAAGAATTTTCAAAATCTGTTCAGTAGATTCAAAGATTACCCCCTACAACGTCACAAAGTCACAATTCACAAACTCACAAACTTTAGCGGTTTATTATACCTAAACTGACTTTCAAAAAGGAGGAGGTTCTGCATTCGGCCGGCTGTATGTAAGTTTTTTTTTATGTATGGCGATTACTCGAAGACGGTTAGACCGATTTGGAAAATTCTTTTTTTGTTTCATAGGGTAGGTATAGTGCAGAAATAATTAATGTAATTATATTCTATTCTATTTTTACTTTCCTTGTATTCGTAACGAAAAGCACAGGTTTTATTTAGTCCCTCGAACTTTCACCCCTAGATTAACAATGTACTACATGGTAGCTGTTTATTTGTTACAGTTCGCTATTCGTAAACAGTTCTTTATCAGTCTATGGACATCGACACCAGACTAATAATTTTTTTGTTATCAACTACATATTAGTTACCTAAAATAATTCTATCTAGACAGCGAAATCATTACTTACTTACTTTTAAAAGGCAAATACACATACCTGACACAGTCAACTGTCAAGGAAATAGCCTGCCAATATATTTTTACAATGCAACACAGGCGCAACGCCGCTTTAGCATTAACACAATTGATTTACTACTTAATTAACACTAAAAAAAGTAATTAACAGGGTTATTAAAGGAGAAGAAATGTAGCTTCGTATGGTTACTTATAGATAGTTACACATTTATAGTTTTGTAAATGTTTTTTATATTTTTAACCGACTTCCAAAAAGGAGGAGGTTCTATGTTCAATTGTATGTGTTTTTTTTTTTATGTATGTTCACCGATTACTCGAAGACCGCGAAAAAAATTAAAACCGACTTCCAAAAACACAAATCTAATATGCTAAAAATAAAAAGCTAAAAATAACAAAATACCGATTTAATCCAAAAGACAAATACACACGTAATATTATTATTGGTTTGTGCTACCACTGATCGGTATGAAGTCGGTGACAAGCCAAATATGGAGGGGGAAGAAGGGCTAAGTCGACTCCACCAGCTCTTCGTGAGCAGAACAACACAAGTGGGCAGACACCAGGCTTGTCACCGAATTCATACCGATCAGTGGTAGCACAAACCAATAATAATATTAAGTGTGTAGGTATTTGTCTTTTGGATTAAATCGGTATTTTGTTATTTTTAGCTTTTTATTTTTAGCTTATTAGCTTTGTGTTTTTGGAAGTCGATTTTAATTTTTTTGTTAATTTTTTTTTATTATCTATTATATTCTATGGGACGAGAAAAGATTTACAGTTTATTTTTTATTTCTCGATCAATAAATAGCAAATAGGTACTTAGATAGTTAGAGTACTGTTGGCATATACAATCGCAAAGCAGACACTCACAGCCGCGTTGTTCTAGCGGATGACATCATAGACAATAGTAAAGTGGCAATTGATATGTCTTGTAGGTATGTATCGATTAAAGGCAGGCTGGCTAATCTTGTTTTATCATATAGCAGTCTATATTAAATTATTTTGATTAGAGGGATTTTTATGCAAGTAAAATTTTTGTGTAATTTTTAATATGTATAATCTTTTAAAAATAGTAGTCCCACTTTTTGGATATAAAGTGAACATCGGTGTACTATATGAAATACTAAGCGCTTTATTTTGAATACTTTGCATAGTTGGTTAAACTTGTACTACTCCAGACAGGGCGAGCATAAGTAATACAGCCGAACCAGTGTAATATAAATGTTTAGTTTTATTCTAGAACTTAAGTTGCTGTGGCTATTTAGTATAGGCGAAAGCGCATTAAGGGCTTTCAAGCTTTTCATTTTATTTTTTTCCGTATGCACGGTTCAATTCAGTTTTGAGTCCACAGTAACTCCAAGATATTTTACTAATCGACTCCATGGTACCTTATATCCACCAATCGTAACCAATTTGAAGGAATGGAGCGTTTACGTGAGAACATGATGGCCTCTATTTTTGAATTGTCGAGTTTTAATTTCCACTACAGTAAGTCAACAGACATTTGTAATCGTGAAATTATGAGGTCCTCGTCATTAGACGAAGTATTAAATGATGATGTGTCATCGGCAAAATATGCCAAATGGGTATGAGGCTGCTTAGGGATATCATTAAAGTACAGAATGAATAATAATTTTCCCAAAACAGAGCCCTGGGGGATGCTAGCTGGGATGCCAAACAGGTCAGACTAGGCATTTCCGATGCGTACACACACAATATTGACGATCTCTTAAGTAAGAATCTAAGATTTTTATTAGTTTGTAAATTAGGCCAGACGGTGTGAAGACTTCGATATCCAGCAAAATCATGCCTGTAGACTGTTTCAAGTTTAGGTGATACGAAATGTGTTCGCTAACACGGCGATTTACGAAACCCGAAATGCTCGTCGATTAAATCCGGTTCAATGTGCATTAAAATTCTATTAGCGACAATGCGCTCAAATACTTAACTGAGAGTAGGCAATAAGCATGCAATAAACTTATTGCGAAATCATTATACTTAGGTGCCTATGCCTACCTATTAATCTACACTAATGTTATACGTATGTACGTACGTACGAAAATTGTTGAGACATGGTTTATTTAGATACTTACGAGTTCTAATTTTAGACTAAACAGCAGGGCTATAATGTAACTTTGTTGCATTCATATTTCAGTTTCTATCAGAAAAATAGCGATTTTGTGATTAATTAATTATGTTTACACAGCTTCAACTTTTGAAGTATGTTTATTTTGAATGATTGCCATTTAATAAAAAAAGAAAGAAGAATTGCAAAACCGCCATATTTTTGATTGCAACCGAAAAATGATAGAAATAAAAGCCGCCTTGGTTGCTTGATATTTTTTAACCGACTTCCAAAAAGGAGGAGGTTCTATGTTCGATTGTATGTTTTTTTTTTAATGTATGTTCACCGATTACTCGAAGACGGTTGGACCGATTTCAAAAATTATTTTGTTATTTGAAAGGGGTATAGGCAAACAGACACTTAGGCCGAAAGCTAATCGAAAATGAAGTTTAGTCATAACGCGAAGTAGTTGTTCTGCGTATTAGGTATACCCGGCGTAAAGGCTCCCAATTAGATCAAATTGCCACCAAGTCGGGATCTGATAATGGTATCTTGGAGAAATGGAGGGAACTCTTCAAAAATTATAGGCACACCTATAGCGATTTTTTATAGTAAATCGTTCATTTGGAAAGCGAAATTTTAAGAAGTGAAACTGATGATGAAGACCACAGATGGTCATCGGAACTACTCAATAATAGGTATTTCACGAGTTCCGATTGGTTAACTTTAATATGGTTCCTAAACAATTTATGCTCGTCACAATGTATATGGCGAAGTGGAACTGATGGTGATGTACCAGCAGAACTCCTCAAAAATTAACGTCTCTGCATCGGGAAAGCAATATTTTGTAAAAGGTTATGAGCAGTTGATATTAGGCTATTGTTAATTAGATAAATTACAAACCAACTCGCTAAAAAGCAAGAAATAAACAAATTTTTAACAAAAAAATTAAAACCGACTTCCAAAAACACAAAACTAAAAATAACAAATATCGAATTAATCCAAATGACAAAAACACGCGTAGTATTATTTTTGGTTTGTGCTACCACTGATCGGTATGAAGTCGGAGACAAGCCAAATATGGAGGGTAGGTGGGCTAAGTCGACTCCCACCACCAGCTCTTCGTAAGCAGAACAACCCAAGTGGGCAGACGCCAGCAATAATAATACCACACCGCCACAAACCAATGATAATATTACGCGTGTTTTTGTCATTTGGATTAATTCAATATTTTGTTATTTTTAACCGACTTCCAAAAAGGAGGAGGTTCTATGTTCGATTGTATGTATGTTTTTTTTTATGTATGTTCACCGATTACTCGAAGACGGTTGGACCAATTTGAAAAATTCTTTTTTGTTTGAAAGGGTATACTCCCAATTAAGTCCCATTGCCACCAAGTCCAGATCTGACGATGGGATCTTGGAGAACTCTTCAAAAATTATAGGCAAACCTATAGCGATTTGGGTATTTTTTATAGTAAATCGTTTTGCTTTTGAAAAGCAAAATTAAAACTGACTTCCAAAAACACAAAACTGAAAAGCTAAAAATAACAAAATACCGATTCAATCCAAAAAACACACGTAACATTATTATCGGTTTGCGCTACCACTGATCGGTATGAAGTCGGGGACAAGCCAAATATGGAGGGCGTAGATGGGCTAAGTCGACTCACGCCACCAGCTCTTCGTGAGCAGAACAACCCAAGTGGGCAGACACTAGCGGGCTTGTCACCGAATTCAAACCGATCAGTGGTAGCACAAACCGATAGTAATATTACGTGTGTTTTTGTCTTTTGGATTAAATCGGTATTTTGTTATTTTTAGCTTTTTATTTTTAGCTTTTCAGTTTTGTGTTTTTGGAAGTCGGTTTTAATTTTTTTAGCTTTTTATTTTTAGCCTTTTTAGTTTTATGCTTTTGGAAGTCGGTTTTAATTTTTTTGTTATACATTGGTCATTTTTTGTGATAAATTACACATCATTTACCGAAGTAATTTTTTTTGTAAAATTACAATTATACATTAAATTACATGAGACTTTTCCCACGTTAATGTAAGATGTGATACCAAGCTATAATGAAACAATGTTAACATTTTAAAGACTACATCATAATTTACATCTGTTACCTATTAAAATTTTAATATACCTACCTATGAATACTGAACAATATTAGCCGAAAAGGGTATAAGGAAAGAAATTCGCTACCTATAGAGTTGTGGCCATAATACATGACCTCAATTTAAATGACCGCCTATATTATAGGCCGTATATAAATCGGCCGTATTTTATTACAATGTATATTTTTGGAACTGTAGGCATTTTTCTAAGTTGTTCTTTTTTGGAAAATTGTTACTAGTTAAATACATAGGTAGATAAAAGTTTTTGTTCATTCAACTTTGATATTATTTTAACTTGGCGCCCCCTCTGCACCTACTTTTAAGTATTTCGATAAATTTATAATTACGAATGAGATAAACAAGTTTGTCGGAAGTGACTGTCGATTAGTATGTTGTTTTGTTTCGAGTTGGGTGGACATAACTTGTCTTAATCATGATAATACTTATAGTTCTACTTTTGTTTATTCTGTTACTAATTTATATTCATGTGTTATTGAATCACAGCGAGAAAGCTAAATTGATAGCAGCTATACCAGGATCAAAATGGAATTTCCTAGTCGCCAATGGCTTAGACATCATGGTTTCGCCAGGTAAAGTACCTAATGGGTACATTTATATCAATCGCATGTTCTTGATTTTCATCGACATAGTACCTCACATGATATTGCTCAATTCAAGGAGTAGCTACTCGTATTTCATTTGTTATTTTGGTGAATTTGATTATTAGGTAGGTATAAGGAATTGGTATATTTGGTTTTGGTAACTACCGAAGATAGAGAAAAGTTTTATGACCTTATTGACTACTCGTATATATTAGATACTACTGTTACTATTATGGGTCATATACGCGACCGTAAGGGTGAATTAATAGAAAATCTTACTATTTTTAGCTGAGTTGTTTAGACTTGGAAGAGAAGCTGCTAACAAATTTAATGGTATATACAGTTTCTGGGGTTTTGGTATCGGTGCCGTTAATATCTACAATCCTGAGGACATCGAGGTAGGCGCTGATAAAAATATTTATAGAAAGAAAATGTTATCTATACTAATATTACCTATGAAGCATAATTGTTTGTTTGAACACGCTAATCTCACGAACTACTGGTTCGAATTGATTTTTTTATGTGCTGAATAGTTAATTTATCGAGGAAGGCTATAGGCTATTATAGAATTAGCATCACGCTACGACCAATAGGAGCGGAGCATCAAGTTAACGCTATAGTGAAACCGCGCGCGGGGCATAACTAGTTACATAATAATTTTATATTAAAAGTAGCCTCACTCCATATTTTGAGATAATTATCTATTATATTACTCATTATGAATTACTCAAAGTTGAAATAAGTTCAATTACTCGCTCTGGCTCGCATATGGCTATTGACATATTGTAACACAATAATAGATTCCTACATAATACGTAGGTACCAACGTATAAATATAAAAGGTATTTATGTAACAAATGATAAAATTAAGGTTACCTATCTTGAATTTCAGATAATATTATCAACAACCAAGTATAATGATAAAAGCTCCATATATTTATTATTAAAACCATGGCTTCAAGAGGGTCTATTACTAAGCAAAGGTGTGTTGAAGGTTGCAGAAATCAAGGAAATATTGAACGATTCCATTTGCATCGATTTGAACTCATGTACTCTTCGACGGTTTTTAAAATATTAATTATCATCAAGTGCAAGTTTTATTATTATACAATTCTTTATAAATAAAAATGAATGTTTGTATGTCTGTCCTCTATGCGTTTCGAAACCATTGGTCCGATTGTGATGAAACTTTGGCGGGTTATTTTGCCTGCGTCCGCGAAGGTTCCTGATCCCAAAACTCACGCGAGTGAAACCGCGGGGCACAGCTAGTACAATATATAAACAAATAACTTCACAGATCGAACGCTGCCTATATGGTGTTAAAATGTTATTCTTTCTTTTTACTTTACTAACTTTCGGTGGTAACTGGTATGAACTCTATTTTTTCTTATTAATTTAGGTTCCAAATGGCAACAAAGAAGAAAAATTTTAACACCAGCATTTCATTTTGATATCTTGAGTCAGTTTGCTGTGACTTTGGAAGAGAACAGTCGACGGTTCGTAGACTACTTGGAGGAAAACGAGGAGGCAGAAGTGAATATTGTTCCACTGCTTTCAGACTCTACACTTAATGCGATTTGTGGTGAGTATTATAAAGGTATCAAATGTTTTGCAGACACGTAGTTTTCTGACTCTTGTGCATATTATTTAAAATTGTCCTTACAACATGAAAATAAAAAAACCCTAGGTACCTACTGCGTTTTTTTTATAAATATTGTTTATTATCTAGGCACTTAATTTATCGCAAAATTTATCCTTGTGACATTATTTTGTTACAGAAACCGCAATGGGTGTACACTTACGAGATGAAGCTACTAACAAAGGGCGGATTTATAAGAAAACAATCTATGAATTAGGGAAAATTTTATATGTTAGATTCACAAATATCATCTATCTTTTTGACGCGACATTTTTTTACACG
Source organism: Zygaena filipendulae (assembly GCA_907165275.2). NCBI lineage: Eukaryota > Metazoa > Arthropoda > Insecta > Lepidoptera > Zygaenidae > Zygaena > Zygaena filipendulae. Next base: position 6,025,745 of record OU015650.1, read on the forward strand.
CCCTTAGGACTGAAACACAAAAAATGTTTGGATACAATTCACAGCTTCACAAAGGAAGTTATCAAAGAGAGAAAAGAAATCATTAACAAGCATGGTGTAAAATTTTTGGAAAATATTAAAGATGATAAAAACGATGTATATATAATGAACAAAAGGAAAAGAATAGCTATGTTGGATTTATTGATAACTGCTGAAAAAGAATCGTTCATCGACGACAATGGTATCCAAGAAGAGGTGGACACATTCATGTTTGAAGTAATATTTCATTTTAAAATAAATAGAAGGAATAGTCCAGTCATTGTTGATGATAATATAATAAAAAAATATGTTTACAGGGTCACGATACTACTGCATCTGGTTTGACATATTGTTTAATGGCTCTTGCTAATGAGAAAATCATTCAGGTCCGTAACAAGATTTAATGTATGCTTTAAGAAAAATCTGATGTATGATGGTGATGAATGATTTATTCCTAATGAATACTCATTAAAAAATTCAGGACAAAATAGTAGCAGAGTTGCACGAAATATTTGGTGACTCAACGCGCCGAGCCACCATAGCTGACCTATCTCAAATGCGATACTTGGAACGTTGCATTAAAGAGTCTTTGCGGCTATATCCACCAGTGCCCTTCATAAGTCGAAGTATAAACGAAGAAGTGGTGTTGAGTAAGCATTTGACATGTACAGTTTTTTGTATATAAGTATCTACATATGAAAAATCGGCGAAGTGAGTGCCCTTAGCCAATTAGAGATTCTAAAATCAAACTAAAGAACGAATCGCCGTGTCACGTGGTCACGTAAAATCGTCCAATCAAAAGTCACAGCATGACCACGTGACATAACGATTGCGTTCCTTAATTTTGTATGCGTTAACAATATTGTCAACTTGGCTAGAACAAATCTACCCGAGTAGAACAATCACCGATTCGATAATAGTTATATTTTACAAAATCCATCCATCCTTATCACTATTACGAATGCGAAAGTGAGTTTATAATAGGTAGGTAATAATAATAATCCACTTCATTTCACTTTTTTGTTACGCTTTCATGCTTTAACGGCTCAACCGATCATCATGAAATTTTGCATACACGTTTTCAGGGGTACCTATACAGAAAAGGACATAGGGTACTTTTTATTCCGGAATTCCCGCGGAAACTCCGAAATTAACGCAGGTGAAAACGCGAATTTTATATGGCTTTAGAAGGGCGTTACTTTAGGTCTTGGAATAGGAGAAACGTGTACTTTTATACTGATATAGAGTTCCTGTGGAAATTTCGAAAACAGCTAAAAATTATTACAATGAATGTTTAGAACGAAATTCTTTATCGCACAATAGGTACAAATAGGGGCTAGGATTTCTAGCGTAAAAGAAATTTTCCGTCATGTCGTCACAGGTGCGCGTTCATTGGGAACGATTAGCTTGTACGCGAATTTCGAAAACAATATGAGGTGCAGAAACTTTGTTCTAACCGAGTGTTCCACGACAATCACGCATTTTTTTTTATGCATTGCTCATATTATATTATCAATGTTTTTACGATTACAGGCAACTACACGATTCCAAAAGGCATATTTTGCCACATTCACATCTACGATTTGCATCGACGACCTGAATTGTTTGAGAATCCCGACAAATTTGATCCGGATCGGTTCTTGCCAGAAAACTGTGTGGGTCGTCATCCTTACGCTTATATACCCTTCAGCGCTGGACCTCGGAACTGCATCGGTAAGAAATATATAGAGTATTTAAGAGTATAGTTGCGTCAAGAAGTTTGTTCGATATTGTCGCTCACGAAAGTACCTAAACATAGATATTGATTTATTCATGAGCAAATAAATTTTATAGCACTATGACTGTCGTGATCTAAGAATACAGAATGTATAAGATGTAGTAAAATTAGCTGCAAATATTTACAGGGCTAAAAGTATACGTAATAACAAACAGGATAAGCGATAAAATTATATTATAAGTTCGGTAGTTTTTCAAAATATGAGGAAAATAAATTCATTGAAAAAACATTACAACTTTATTACCGCGGGAACTCCGAAATTACCGCGGATGAAATCGCGCGGGACAGCTAGTTGTTATATAATTAAAAAGTAATAAAATGCAACTAGTAATAAAAATGTGCCACCAGCACCGTCAACCACATATTACTAAATATTACTGTAGAGATGGAGTAGTAAGCAATCTATACAAGTAAACAAGTACAAACAGAACTACAAACGTAAATTTGATGTGTTACGGGAATGCGATCTAGTAGGAACTTTGTCACATAATTTTCGAGTAAGTGGAATACAGTCATATATTCTATTGTCTAAGTCATACAGCAACATGGTTTCAAGCTGCAATCGTCAAGCTTTAAGTGTAGCTAGATTGTATTTCTCTAATAGTGAATGGTAACGATCTTATCCTTTTTTGGTATAAGGTATCTACCGAGTTGTGCGAAGTTCGACACGCACTTGTCCGATTTTTATATTGTATTAATACCTGCTAACTGTTCCCGGCAGTTCCACCCACATTAATTTTAGAATTCCTGCGGAAATTCCGGCATAAAGTTATCCTATGTATTTTTCTGTATCTACCCTTGAGTATATAAGAATATAATATAGGGATGTAGTAACCTAGGTATATGTGTTAACTTTTAACGTACTTTTTCTTTATTTTGATTGCAGGACAGAAATTTGCTATGTTGGAGATGAAATCACTAGTATCAGCTGTTTTGAGAAATTTTGAAATAATTCCAATAACAAAGCCCTCGGATATTAAATTCGAGTGTGATATAGTTTTAAGGAACAGCGGCCCAGTTAAAGTTAAGTTCCAAAAAAGGACAAGATAGTGGAACATATACCTATTGTTATTAATTATTTAAGCAATTAAAGTAGAAGGTTAGAGTCCTTTTTCATACATTAATTTGGACAACCAAAAATGACGATTTAAACGATTCGTTGCGGGACTCGATTTCGCGAATCTACTACTATTTGTGGGTTTTTTGGCGGCGAATAAATATTGAATTAATCAGATTTAAATCTATACTATAATTAAAGAGTATAGAATCCGTGATTCTGTACATTGAATATTTTTGACACAATTACAGAAAAGAAAAAGAAAAGAAAGGAAGGAAAAGAAGAGTAACCAACCACAAAAAAAGAGTTTTTAAAATTATTTTCTGTTCGCGATATTCTCCGAACATACTGAACGGATTTTCATGCGGTTTTCACAGGTAGGTATATTAAGCTAAACCTGGAGCTACATATAGGTAGGCTTTGTTTCATTTAAATCGGATGTTGGGAAAAAAGTTGTCACACAAAAACGTTTCATGTGTGTGAAACCGCGGGGCACAGATAGTCAAAATAAGCTTTTGAAATTTCACTGAAATATGTTTGAAATAGACAAAGCCTTCAAAAATAGAACCTTCGATAACTTCGATTGCAGGATCATTCACGTTAAGGTAAACATTGTGATCAGTAGGTAACTACATAGGTAGGTATAGGTACGTGGTGATGGTGAAAAATGTTATTTAAAATAACACTCTGAAGTACCTACAAATTACAATAAAATAAGGTTAATTATTAAAATAATTATAGTCTTTGATTGTTGTTTTTATTTGCGAACCTCGAAACCGCTTCTTAAATGTGGAAGTTTGTTAGATGCATTTTGCATGGTGGTAGGGCACTCTCTTTAGTGCCTAGCTGGCTAGCTAGGTATCTACCACTTTCAAGTTGAAAAGCTGTCATCAAGCACCTAACGGTGTGTTCCGTCAACCTCACTTGAAAGCCAGTTTCCATTCCCATTCCAGGTCGGCCACGCATCTCTATGCCCCTATGGTGTTGCAGATGTCCATGGGCGGTGGTAATCACTTACTATCAGGTGTGCCACCTGCCCGTTTGCCCCCTATGACATAAAAAAGATAAGTTTATCCAATAGCTCTGTGGATCAACGTAGAAATAAGATTCTAGAATCTAGAAATGTTGAAGATATTTATGTTTTGTTTATATTCCTGTAATGTAACGTGATGTATGTCTTATATTCTGTATTTGATGTCTTAATGTATGTAAATTGGTTTCTATCAGCGGAGACCTTTAATTAGCTGCTATTTTTGTATTTAAAAGTGTTTTCATCTGGAAAGCTGTTGGTCTTCCTAAAAATAAATAAATAAATAAATTCAACTCGATCAAAACTTCAAGATACAATTTTTATCTTAAGTAAAAAAGGAGAAGTACGTGTCCAATATTTTTTATTAGACTGATTAAAAATTATTAAATTAAAATTTAGTCATCATGCCCATTGGCCAATTTATTATCTATTTGATGTGACCACGACATATTTACAGATAATTTTTTTCTTGCTGCCGAGTAGCGTCTGACAGGTGATGGGATAAGTATGTTTTCACAAAAAAAATACATTAGTATTAGACCATTTGTCTGGAACCCAGTCCCATAGTGATACACTAGCTCTGCTTAGTTTGCGGCCAAATGCATGAGACTTTACCTAATTAGGTACATACAAGGGCGTACCCAGGATTTCAGCTAGGAGGGGGCAGGGGGCTGCTTATACATGTTTCGAAAAGATCGTCTGTCGGGTATATTGAAACAAAAAATCATGAAAATTGACTTTTATTCATTAATTTTGATGATGACACAAAACAAAATATTATACATAATTATACCATACATTAGGTATAATATATATTATTATATTATGTATGTATATATTAATTTAACAGTAATCTTCTCGGAAAAAATTACATTTATAAAATCTTCTAGGGGGGGCAGCTGCCCCCCCCTGCCCCTACCTGGGTACGCCCATGGGTACATAGTTAAAAAGTCAAATTGTAAAGTTTGTAATATCGTCGCTTATACAACAATACCGCGTAAGTAAAAATTTGACCATGTTTATATACAATTTTGTAGATTATTTTTCCGTGCATCCAATGGGCTCACACTGGAGGTAATATTATCCAATTAAAGCGCGGTTATTCAATTATATCTATATGAAAATTTTTATCATGTAGGTATGTATTGTATAAAAAGAATAATTTAATTAAGTTTTTTTGTCTCTCGCGCAAACTAAGCAAATTTGACTTGCGCGGTATTGTTGTATAAGCGACGATATGTAATTTTAGGTAGGTATAGTTACCTACTAAACTAAAATGATCACTAAAATTTTCTCTCCATCTGCACTAATTGAATTTTCTGTAACAATAAAAAAGCAAATATCATATACATAGTACATACGTACAAGCGTATGTACATCTATATCTTCCTAATAAGCAAGGATAGCGGGAAGTTCGTACAGATGAGAATGTGACCATGATTTGCTAAATATACTGACGTCTGCGCCTAAGGCGTACACTTGGCACACCACGACGTAGGTATATTTATAAACGACAAATTGAAGAAGATTTAGTTCAGTATATTGTTCTGAACAAACGTCGCTGATTTTCCAGTTTGTTCGTAACCTCTCGACGTGTACTCACCGCAGTGCACGCTGAAAATATTTGGATAATTTTCGATTTTAGCCGGTTCACTTGTTTGTGATGTTGGGCGACGAAGGTGACGGTCGACCGACCACATACTACCATCATTTCACAATGGATCGAGATAGTGACTTCGAGGTGAATATGTCTATAAGTGACATTTTTTTAATACATCAGTGTTAAACAAAAGGTTGATGTTAAATACTTATGTACAGTGGCGTATCGATGGAGGGGCCCTTTATCAAAATTAATTAGGGGGCCCAAATGAAGGGTAAAGATTTCACACAAAAGAAACTTAAAAATAAATATTTATTGATTATAAGTTTTCGCTTCCTCCTAGAAATTGAGCTAGCCAAACAATTCAAATTAGATACACTTTTCTTGCCTTGCTGAAGACGATTTCAGTTTTCAAAAATTTACTAATTTTTGCTACACACGTTATAGGGGCGTCTGTAGCCCGGGGGCCCCGTATCATTGATACGGCTGATACGGCGGTAGCTACGCCCCTACTTATATAGATATGTATTTTCTTTTATACTCTTCATTTATACTCTTCCATAAATGCCCAAAGAGCTTTCATCCGAACTGAACATCCGAACTGAAATTTGGGATTGGTCCCGAAGCAATCCAAAATTTCAGTTGTTGCGAATTTTATATATTTAAGAATATTTATTTAATTTGTCTGACTTTCAACTCGCAACAGAGCACTGAGCAACGCAACGTTCGAATTTCGATACGAAGGATGTACATATAATTAATTTGCGCCGATATAAATGAAAGATTTGGAAGTATAGGATACTTTTACATGATAACTTTACCTAGGACCTGTCCTAGTCCCCACGATTTACTTACACCTGCATTAATTTCGGAGCTCCCGCGGGAATTCCAGGTTAAAAAGTACCCTGTGTCTTTTTCTATTCCACTGAAACCGTGTGTAGGTTAGGTATACAAAATTTCATGACGGTCGGTTGAGTACCCTACTTAGTTAAGACGTGAAAAATAACAGCTCGACAGCCGGACAGACCAAGTCACTTTCGCATTAACAATATTAAGTACATCATTTACTATGTCTAAAATAAGGATAGATCCTAAATGCTTGTTTTTTTTAACCTTTTAACTATAACTATTCATGTTATACCAAAGAGAGTTATAGGTAATGCACATAGAATAATGTAAATGTTGCCTCAAACCGTCGCAGTGCCCAGGCAAACCAAAAAAAAAACTGTTCCCCGCGGTTTCACCCGCGTTAATTTCGGAATTCCTGTGGATATTCCGGGACAAAAGTATCCTATGCCCTTCTCTGTACCCCAGACAATGTGCATGAAAAAATTCATGATCGGTGGAGCCGCTAAGGCGTAAAAGCGTAACAGACAGACAGAGTTATCATTCTTCATGGTGTCAAATAAAACTAGAACGATGCAAATTCAAAGAGGTACTACGTAGCCGGCGTGATTGCATACTAAAGTGAGTACTAATCAGGTAAACAATGGGCATCTGATAAGAGAGTAACGAGGGACGACGAGTAGTCAGTTGGCGCCTGCGCGTCGCGGGCTCACATTACAGCGCGATCGCGGCTCGTTTTCCGTCAGTTCCGTTTTCCATCGTTACACCGTCACATCGCCCGTTGCCATGAACTGCCGACAAGTCCGCCGGCTCACGGCCGCCGCCCGCCCTGTGCTCGCGTCTGGACAATGCAACTGTTCCAGACGCTACAGCCTGGCTAGCCCTTTTTATCTCATTAGAGGAGCTGTAAGTTTTATATTCATTTTCCTTTTAATCAAAGCCTGAGTATACACGGCTATTTGCGTGCCCGGGTGTAACTGGTTTCCTAAATAAGGAAATAGCTTTTTCTTCTTTTCCCGTTGATTGTACATATTTACTACAAATTTCGATGATTCAGTTTTGCTTTTTCCCTTTTCAGAAATGGTGCAACTCGGCACCGAATTTCTATGCATCTTCAATAGATATTAGGTGAGTATTAAAAAATAATAAAATAAACGTAGCTAGAGTAGGTACCTACACATATAGGTGGAGAAATAAATTGTCTATTAATATCAGTTGTCTATTTCTGTAGTATGGTTACCGCCCGCACTGCGCCGGTTCTAGAAAAAAGGAAAAGGCGCCACGATTTCAATCATACACAAGTGACAATTGAACATCATTGCGAGCGCAATAGAAAAGTGCAACTCAATCGATCGCGGTGTCTGATTACTATTGGAAATAAATAACAATAAATGGGACACAACAATCTTATTGATCCATATTAAACTCTGGACGCTCAAGTTCCCGCTGCTGCCGGCGCCATGTGCCGTCACACATTGAATTCACCCTTGACATTTCAGTGTTCAAATATTACGTTTATATTTACCTAATGTCATCTGTGACATGTCCGTGACGAACATATTTCAAGTAACTAAATACGAATAGTTATCTACACTTAATAATATTTCGTGATTATTGTCTTCTAGATGTTACCCGCGGTTGCACCCGGGTTTTTTTCGAAGTTTCCGCGAGAATTCCGGGATAAAAAGTACCCGATGTTTTTTTCTGCTGCACCCCTGGCAAGGTGTAGGTACCTACCTACGTAAAATTTCATTTCGCAAAATCGGTTGAGTAGAATCGGTAAGCTGTGAAAAGGTAACAGACAGGCTGACAGACAACCTTGTTCCATACCTATAGTAGGTTAATTACTATGATGTTAGTAACTCATGGCAGATCTTTATAAAATCTTTTTAAAATTAAAATCGTAGTGGTTAGTACGTAAGGACAAAACATCTTCGCATCTCTTGGTAAAAAATATATCAAACACATTCCTACTAAAAACAAAATAAGTTTTATACAAGAATAATGGAATTGATATTTTAACATCGACGTCTTCTTAAATATTATAAAATCTAGGTCATTCGCCAAGAGGCCAAAATTTAGAAACACAAAATCGATACGAGTTCAGTACTAAGACTTACTACCCACCTAGTAATATAGAAAACTACGTGTGAAATGGCTAAACTGTACTATACCTATATTATTAGATAGATATCATAGATTTTCTACTGTATGTTGCGTAATTCGTCATAAACCCAATTTTCGTACATTCTGTAACATTCATCAATATTCAATTGAAACTGCTTAGGTAAGAATAGTGGCAGTTTGCAAGAAGTCTTAAAACTGTTGGTGGTTGGGGTAGCTCGAGGATGTATATTATGTAACGGCACTGGCAGACTTTGTGGTGTGGACAGGGATCCCACTAGATAGATTGACGGAATAAAGATTGCGGGAACCAGTTGTAGGTATAGTGTATACACGAGGTGTACCTAAACCTGGAAATCTTTGTTCAGCTGCCAAAATAATTATGATATAATATCGCCGATTTTCGTCTGTAAATGATCTTCAAATTCGTGTAAGAACTCTCACGTGTCTTCACGTTGCAAGTTACAGGCCATACTCGTTCGTGCACAACGTGGACCCAACATCGTGAGTAACAGGAGTGCATGTCTTACAGTTTTGCATGCTTCTTGTATCTACTTTCTTAATTGTCGGGAGTAGCAGTGTACCTTTATTAAACCCAAATTATCATTTCACGATTTGAATGTAGAGCCTTAGAATCCCACATATTTTTTTAAAGTAGTTGGTATCACCCCTTCCGCAAAAATCACCAATCACGAATTCCCCTCATACAAACATATAGGTACCTACTTAGAGTAAAAATTGTAGGTAAGTGTATTTTTGTGTTTGCGTAAGGAATTTCGTAATAATTTTGACAAATCAGCAACCTTTTCTATCTAATCAATTTCATATCCCGTGCCAGAAGTGGTGATACATTTGTTGAGATATTTTGTTTCGTTTTTTTTTATTAAATTACCTACCTACGTATAGTATAAGTAATTAGTATAAGTATTAATTATTTGTCAAAAAAAATTATTAAAATACGGTTATCTTTTAAATTCATAAAGATGAACGTTGCTTTATATTAAATATGAGTAATTGAGTACCTACCTAGGTATTTATTATGTTAATATTAGCATAAAAGTCGTTAGCATTTCGTATACCTAATAGTTAATACTGGAAATAAGATCACTTCAGAAAACACAAGTAATTTGTTCTATAACTAGATTATATAACTAGATTAATAAATGAATAAATATAGTAGATAATACTTAGGTATCTTTGTATAGTATACACGTATTATATACACAGCAGGCAAGTTGAAAGATCTTGTCGTGATTTATCTATGTAATTACCAAAATATTATCGAATATAGTACTATAGCAGACCGGATATACCGACTTAAGGAGGTACATGGACCGAAGTAAAGGTAATTTGTAGGTAACTTGATTTCGTAACTTTGTAGATATTGTTATTTTGCATCCTTCTCTCCGAATAAATGTTCTTTCGTGGAAGAGTTTATTGAAAATTTTATCATTCTTATGTTAAATATGTAATAATAGATACTTTAAACTGCATATGTATACTGTATACAAAAGTAACATTGAGAAACACACATCGAGGTAACGTCAATCGAACTAGAGTACGAAACCGGACCAAGACGGCTGCCATTTTCACTTTTTAACCGACTTCCAAAAAGGAGGAGGTTCTGCATTCAGCTGTATGTATGTTTTCTTATTCAGCAGGTTCGTGATTCAGTGTAAAACTAGCACAGCTAACTTAACAAAATTCCTTCTGCGAATCTTGGGCCATATCTAGATATGTACTTAGTTATTATACGACAAAATATCTTCTTATTATAAAGATGTCGGTCCAATACATACATCCTCTACAATATATAAACCTTCAAGAATTTTTTTTAGTAAATAATTGTGAAACTACTAGCGAACCTATTAGCGATTTGTTTAATAACTACGTTTCAGAATAATATAATTATTTGAGAATATCAATTTAAAAAAGACAAACATAAACATTACAATAATATGATAAATCAATTATCCGGTTCTTGATTTTACGCTGCTTGGCTGGCTGATAAGTTTTACTGAAAATCATGCCTACTGGTATTTACAGTACAATCACTACTTAAATGCCTATGATATTGTCATGAGTCATGAAAAATCCCTACCTAGTACATTTTGGTGGAGAATGTACCCAGTACATAGGTACGTACTTGAGTAAAAAACAGGCTTTAGTCAAGTGGGAAACGGAGGGTTTGTTTGGTTAATTAACAATTATTTTGGTTCTGTTTGTGTCTACCTACTTGAACCGAAGTCTCGAAACATTAAAGCTCTATTGCGAAACTCAGTAGGTAATAGATACATTTTTTCGGGACATGTAGGTATGATGTAGTTAACATACAAGTTTTTATTAGTATTCGAACTGGCGGGGATTGCGAGCTGTTACAACACGATCTCAACAATCTATATGATTACTACATAAATAATAATATAACAGTTAACATTAAAAAATGTCAGTGCATAAGTTTCACCCGGAAAAATAGTCCCTTTACTTATGCTTATCACTTTAACGGCGTTGTGATTGAGAGGGCGGAGGTGGTCCGTGACTTGGGTATCTATTTTGATAGTAAAATGCTCATGTCCACTCACGTAGAAACTGTCATAGGTAAAGCGTACAGGAGTCTTGGCTTTGTTTTGCGTACGTGCCAACCCTTTAATAATATACTGAGTTTAAAAGTAGTGTACTACGCGTATGTCCGCAGCATCTTAGAATACGCAGTCCCCGTGTGGTCCCCGAGTTACGATATCTATATTAGTCGCATCGAAGGTATACAGAAAAAATTTGTTCGATATCTAAACTTTAGGTGTAGGAAAATAGCTGTGGATGCAGGGTATGAGGAGATCTGTCGAGCTTACAAACTTCTTACATTAGCAGAGCGTCGACAAATTTTGGACATGGGGTTACTATACGACGTCATACGAGGTCGCCTGGACTGTCCCGAACTAGTCGGGCTTATTTCACTAAACACTCCTCCTCGTCGCACCAGGCACACCCAGTTGCTACACATTCCACAACATCATACCAATTACGGTCAGAATTCAGTATTTACGAGACTACCTAAAACTTACAATATGAGGTGTTTAGCGATATTGATCTTTTCCTTGACTATAAGGCACAGTTTCAGGCTAATATAAGACGTCACTTCTATGACCCGGACTTTAACGACTGAACGAGGTGAATAAGTGATTTGCAGTGGTGCATCGGACACGATTTGGATTTGGATTATAAATTGGTTAACTCTTTTAATTAATGGTGTAATAAAAGTAATGAATTGTTCCGCGCAGCTTCACCCGCTTTAGTTTCGGAGATCCCGTGGGATTTCCCTATGTGTTACTTTGATGTATAAGCTATACTATATTATTGTAAATAATTAGAATTTAATTAGAATCCATTTAGTGGTTTTTGCGTGAAGGATTCAGGTGTTTGGTGCCTGTATTCGCTTATTGTAAGTAGTTTGGTAGTCGTAATTGGCTTGCATAATGTTTAAAAAAAATTGTATTTAGAGTAAGTATAAAGCTGTGTACTAAATATACTATAAATAAATAAACTATAAATAAATAAATAAATAAATAAACATAGTCGACAAACTCACAGTAAACTGTGTTACTATAGGTACTACTAAATGGAACTGGAGATTGATCTTAGTTTAGTCGCTAGAGTTCGCGAGTTCGAGTCCCACTAGAGACAGACGGCACACATGCAGTAAACTTTAACTCTTTGATATTTTGATCCTAATATTTAACGGTAATTGTTAATGATTCTTACATGTGTACCTCTTTTTACATTTACTGAAAAGTACACGCACTTAAATGTTTATCTATAACTAGCTGTCAACCGCGTTAATTTTAGGAGAAAACCTACTAAAATATTATATTCCACAGCTAACTGTTTACGCAGCGTAATCAACGGAAGTTCTCAAAAGTAATAATTTTTCCCGTTTTTTTTTTGCAACTTTTCATTACTGCTCCACTCTTATTAGTCTTAGCTTGATCTTATATAGCCTATAGCCTTGTATATTATCTGCGCTATAGCCTTCCTCAATTAATGGACTATCCAACACAAAAAAATTTCTAATTCGAACCGTAGTTCCGGAGATAAGCGCGTTCACCAAACTCTTCAGCTTATGATATATTAATTTATAATTTAGTCCTAGCCGAGCAGCGATAACGTCACGTAGAAAATTTCATCAATTATTATTTTTTATAGCCTATAGTTAGATACTTTGCTACATATTTCTAGTTGTACCTACCTAAAAATTGTTGAATAATAGGTACGTAGGTACTTACTAATGTTTTGATTATGTATTTTTTTTAAATTTTATGAACTAGTTACAATTTAAAAGCAAAATATTTTTAACCATCTTCAAAAAGGCGGAGGTAACCGACTTAAAAAAGGAGGATGTTATCAATTCGGATGTTTATAGGTATAAGTATGTATATTATTTTTTTATGTATGTTCGGGGATAACCGCTAACCGCCAACGCCAACCCACTCATGCTCCTGCTTCACCTGTGTTGACATAACATTGATGTTAATGTCTAACGTTAACGTTGATGGTAATGTTAGTAAGTTAACCCGTTAAAATGTTAGCCACATCTACGTAATGCCTAAATTAGCGCACTAATTTACGCGTTAACACGCAGGTGGAGCAGTAGCATTATTTTACATTTTACATTATTAGCAACGAAAAATAAACAAAATTTTAACAAAAAAACCGACTTCAAATTCACTATACCTACACATAGTATTTATTATATTATCTGTGCCTACACTAAAACGGCACCGACTTCGAACCGATCATTAGGTAAAATAGCACATAGCAATCATAATATTACGTAGATAGGTATACTTTTTTGTCTTTCGAATTAAATCGGTATTTTCTTTTTTTAACGTTTTAGTATAGATAGTGCCATTTGAAGTCGGTTTAATTTTTTTTTTGTTAAATAATTTTTCAAATATACAATCATTTGGACCAAGAGTCCGTGAATTTTAACTTATGTATGTATATGTTAGTATACAGTATACAATCTGAAAATATTCTAAGCGTATTACCACAGTGGGCAGGTAATATTGTTCGGTTGCGAACTGCAAGTTGGCTTTGAGAACTTTATACAGGCTGATTTTTTTTCTATTCTGTGGGATACTATTTGAAATAACTTGCCAGTCACTTTGTTGCTTTGTATAGTAACCTTTTAAGTTTAACAAAGTATAATTAGGTAATTGTACTTACGTTATAGTATAAAACTGAATTTAATATTTTTACGTTTTTGTATACTACTTAATAGAAAACATTTTATGATATTTCCCAAGCAGCCAGACAGTTCCCAACGTTCTAACAGTCTGCCAGAGTTGGTTGAAGGTTGTGGTATTCCCATTATAAATTCCCTTTAATGGAAATTGAGACATTCACGAGCTCTAGAAAAACCCGATAACAAAACCGGAAAGTCATTAATCATTATCGTTGAGATTAGCCGAAACACTTATTAACAATGACTTTTCTATTTCGTATGAGCTCAGCGAGGCACTCTCATACAGGTATTTACATTCACACTGATTAAATGAGCTTATTTTGATATTTAACATAATACCTGAGTAATTAATCATTATCATCTGATAGTTAGCCCTCGTCATAAGCTCGCTTTTAAAGTGTTATTATCTAACAGCAGCTCTTGCTAAACATATGTACTTATATATTGCTATTATTTCTAAATATTACAGCTGTTGTAGTTGAAGTAAGTAAGGATTTAAAGGACACCTAGTATACCTACGTATTAATATGTCATTTCTGTTGATTATCGTCATGATCATAATTATTTAACATCAGTCGCCTTTGAGCAGCCACACTTTAATTAGGTTCCCGAATATTTAAAATCTTAGTAGAATTTTAGCTTTGTGACGTAATAAAATTGTTTATCGCTATCAATTACAATGCATCCGATCGTTCAAGATACGCGCCAGCCACACCCGCACACGACGTCACTCCTCAAACACAAAATATTTAGCGCTATTTTACACAATAAGTCGGTAAACATTTAAAATTAGATCGTGACTATGTTGACAATTTTACGTTGCGAGCAGGTGCTGGCTCACTCATAGATTATGCGCACAATATCATGTAAATATATTGTTTATGGTTTCCATTACTGCTGCATGCATACGAGGATTAAGTAATTATAGTTAATGTGTTGCGATAGTAGGTACTGAAATTTACAATACGATACAATTTCTATTGTTTTTATCCATAGGATCCGAGAGGGTTCACATAAGAACGCTGACGATGTCCTGTTTGATATGTTTAAACATGAAGAGACGGGGCTTCTGCCTGTTGGCAAATTTTTAGCTGTAAGTTAATAATGATATCAGTTGTCTGAATATTATAATAAATTTAGACAGGAAGAAGTCCAACGTTTTTTTCTAAATCACAAATTATATTAGATAATATAAATAAGTTACAAATATTTTTCGCGAGCAGTATTTTCTTTACTTATATTTGTTTTATTTACTTGTTCACAGGCTTTGAGAACAACTGGGATACGGAAGAACGATCCACGTGTAAAAGAAGTTATGCATAGCTTGTACAAAGTACACAAGGAGTCAAATTTTGAGGGCGGATCTCCAGAGACTTTGAAATTAGACAGAAAGACTTTCAAGGATGTAATAGCACCTAATATCGTGTTGATAACAAGAGCATTCCGCAGCCAATTCGTAATCCCAGATTTCCAAGATTTCATTAAGGACATAGAGGAAATATATTGGTCGGCGAAAAGTAACACTGATGGAAAAGTGGCCAGTTATATTCCCCAGCTCGCGAGAGCAAGTCCCGAAAGCTGGGGTGTAAGCATATGCACAATAGATGGCCAAAGATTCTCCATAGGTAAACTTTTTATGAAGAAATTTAACTATCGCCAGCGGTATTTACCACTGAACAGGCGACATAATTAATTAATTACCATCTTCGTTTTTTGTAGGCGACGTGACTGTTCCATTCACTCTACAGTCATGCAGCAAGCCGCTCACATATGCGATGGCTCTCGAGACATTGGGGCCTGACGTGGTACACAATTACGTTGGCACAGAGCCCAGTGGACGCAATTTCAATGAACTCGTCTTGGACTATAACAGTGTGTATCGGGCATGTTTATCAAACGAACTTATTGCATATATTTTCTGTCGTGAAAATACATGATTATACAACGCATCTCACACAGTCGCAATGACTAAATTTCAACATCATTCCTTATTACAGTGAAACCGCACAACCCGATGATAAATGCAGGTGCTATTCTAGTGTGCTCTTTACTAAAAACTTTGGATAAGCCAGAAATGACACTCGCTGAAAAGTTCGACTATGTAATGTCATTCTTCAGCCGGCTGGCTGGGAACGAGCCTCTCGGCTTCAATAACGCCGTATTTTTATCTGAACGCGAGGCGGCGGACAGAAACTACGCACTTGGTTTCTACATGCGAGAACATAAATGCTACCCGGAAAAAACAAATTTTCGCGAATGCATGGACTTTTACTTTCAGGTGACTCTTTGGTCTTATGTCTAAAATAAATATAAATTATCCGTTCTGTGATATCGAGATAACTACCTACTCTGTATGGAGCTCATACGATAATAATTTATTTGAATAATTTAATCAATTATAAATGATGATATCATTATAATTGTGAATACACTTTCTTTGAATTTTTGTGTGCACCTCATAACCCATTCAATACACCTGCAAGGATTTTCATGAAATTTGGTAGATATAAATATTTATTATTTACTTTAGTTCTAGTAATAGGATATAGAGAAAAACAACCTCATTTCGTAAGAACGTAAAATATCCGAAGGAATCCCAAAATTCACGCCGGTGAAATCACGGAGAAAAGACAAAGAAAAGAAATAATAGTGGTCCTTTCCCCGGTTTCGAACTATTTCTTTTATTGAAATCCGTTCAGTTATTTAATCACTATTTTAATATATCGATAATTAATTTGTACTATCTGCTATCCATACTAATATTTTAAACTGCTACAGCTAATAATTTATAGGTATTTGTATTTTGCAGTGCTGTTCTATGGAAGCTAACTGTGATATAATGTCTATAATGGCGGCAACTTTAGCCAACGGTGGCATTTGTCCCATAACTGACGAGAAGGTCCTTCGTCCGGATTCAGTTCGCAATGTTTTATCGTTGATGCATAGCTGTGGCATGTACGACTACTCCGGACAGTTTGCATTTAAAGTGGGTCTTCCTGCCAAGTCCGGGGTCTCAGGGGCTACAATTTTAGTTGTTCCTAATGTTATGGGAGTATGCACTTGGTCTCCTCCACTTGACCCTCTTGGAAACAGTTGCAGAGGTCTACAATTTTGCGAGGTAACCAATATTTTACTTCTTATTTTTTGTATCTTCTGAAATTTAGTGTTTAGTTTTAGTTCGATAAAATAATGTTATCGAACTAAAAATAAATATTTTTCCAGGAGCTTATCAAACGATTCAATTTCCACAAATACGACAACATTCGCTACGGAAGTCATAAGAAGGATCCCCGCCGCTACAAGTTTGAGTCCACTGGTCTCAACATTGTGAACCTGCTATTCTCTGCAGCGAGCGGCGACTTGAGTGCATTAAGGCGGTACGCATATCTAATAATTATTTCAAATAGTTACTATATTTTATTTTGTATCAATATTGTAACATACGAAAGTGATGGCAATTTTTCAATAAATTATGGTGATTTTCTTTTTACACTAGCTGTTGCCAGCATGTATAAACTTCTGGTTCCCCTAAAAATCTTTGATCCGGGACCAGGATATACCTAAAGCATTTTACGTTACTCAGGGATATCTACGATAGCAATATAATAGTAGGTAAAAGAAATATTAAAATCGTTTCGGTAGTTTGAGATTAGGTATAAGTACCTACTCTTCACAAATAGATATTCATGCTGCTCTCTCCGTTTGCGCATTTAGTGTTTCTGAACTACGCAACGGATTTTGATGTGTTTTGCACTATTATTTACAGGATTTCATCCGGAAGGTTTTAAAGAGTATCCGAGAGAATCGAAAACAAAACGTTGATGCAACCGCGTGGAATAGCGATTGGATTTTAAAACAGGTATATTTTTACTTTCAGACACCACCTCTCTGGTATGGATATGACTCTAACGGACTACGACGGCCGCTCGGCACTTCACTTGGCAGCGGCCGAGGGTCACTTGGCTTGCGTGGACTTCCTACTCGCGCAGTGTGGAGTCCCGCACGACCCCCAGGACCGCTGGGGCAGCCGCCCACTTAACGAAGCAGAAACATTCGGGCATACAGCAGTAGTGCAATATCTCAAAGACTGGGCGCGTGCTCATCCGCAAGACAAAGAGGCTGCCTCAGTAGACGAAATCTTAAAGGTAAAACCAGACGCAATTGATGCCGTCAAAGACCCAAGCATACAAGATATAGTAACAAGAAATGGTGATAAAACACAGTAGATCATTTACAATTGAAAACATTTGGTATAATTAATCAGAGGCAATCTCATTAGCTGAATTATTAGCCGAAAAAATTAATCTACTTATCTATATGTATTTATGTACAGCTGGTAGGTTGTGTATGAATTAAGTACTTTTGTAGTTAGATGAAATACTTATTTATGCATACAGAAGACAAATGCATTTTAATTTTACATTGTTGAGTATGGATTATGAAGGGCAGAATGTGATGCATAACTAATAAGTACAAGGAATTCTGTTTAAGAAACTAGCTAGGTAAGTGTAATGTTTTATACTGGGATCATAGACCATCGGTGGTTGACCGAGACCTGAGACCTGATTGGTGGAATTTATAAAAAGGTTGAGAAAAGAGACGAATATCAAATGAAAATTTATTCTAATTATTAAGTTTCATGTCAACATTTTCATGTCTTATTTAGAGATTATTAGACTTTGTATTAATAAAAAAAAAAATACTTTCTAGAATTTAAGAAAGAAGAATGTGAAGAAAATATGTAGTAGGCACATAATATAACTATAGCCCTATATGGGTAGGTAAAATTTAAGAGCAGAAACAAAGAAACGAATAATTGTACCTACCTAAACACATAAAAAAGTTAAATAAAAAATACCTACTTACCTAAATGCTTTTTAACATTCCACTGATTGTAAAGACAGAAATATGTGTCCAATTAATTGGAAATCCATTTTGTTATCAGTGCTAATATCGTTTATAAAAACTGGGTACAGTCTACAACTTCAAGAATAGTATATTCAAATGAGTTATTATAATTTTTCAAAATTTATATAGGAATGTTTAAGGAGTTTCAAATTTTTATCAGGTATTCTCATGGTATTCTATTATTTTTATTAAAGTTCAGGTGGTGAATTTTTTCATGTATAAGGTATTTTGATATACCTATCATTTCCTAATCAACTTTGCTTTGTGTTTCATCCATAGGTATGAATATTTGAAAAAATTCTGACTGCATAATTATGATGTGATTATAATGTTAAGCTATCATTACCACCTGAAACATAAAGCTCTGACAATAAATATTGTTACATAATATTATATCTAATGCTGTATCAATGTTGCATAATTTATATAGTATACTGTCAATTGAATAAAAAGTTGTATTTTAAAAACATTTCTCATCTGTTTACTAGTTTTAACCCCCACCCTCCCCTGATGACTGTAAAGTAACTGTATGTGGTGAGGTTGTAGACTACCTTCCCCCCCCCCCCTGCCATACCCAAAATCACCCATATTTTTTTGTATAAAATATATTGAAATTTTCAGGATATTATCTTTAAATACAGGTATAATCTGCGCTGTTTGGTTTAGAAATCGTGTGTTCACCGAAAAATAAATACATGTAGTAGATATCTCATTATACTATATCATATATTTTGTGATTTTTTCCAAACTCCTCCCCTCCTTTTCGAGCCTCACGTGATTAATGGATGTCCCCTAATTTCTATGAATAACTTTTTTGCTAAGTAATAATAAATTTCATATTAATCTATAAAACCAATATGATATGAATTATCAAGAGTTTAGTTAAATTCTATGTTCCACTAGCTATTTTCCTGCATTTTTGCATGCTTAGCAAATATTCTACCTCTGCCTCTGTGGTTGAGTAACCAATAACTTTGAAGTATATATACTTTTATACTATTCCTTTATTCGAAAAAAGAACTCAAATACCTATTGATTTCCATGACTCTACTTCAAAACTGGAAATGGCAAGTTTTCATGAAATTACCATAAAACTGTCATAAAACGATTCTATTCACTTTTTAGATTATTAGAGGCTGAAATCTAAAAACTCTTAGGACTTAGCCAGACTGTATAGAAAGCCTTACTGAGCTAAATTCCAAGTATCTACAGCAGCAGTCAGCGCTGTGTTGATGAATTAGCAAAATATGTAGTTTTATAAAAGTAGATAAAAGACTTTTTTATGACTATAATCTATTTATAAATAAAACCATGACTGTTAACAATAATTATGAATCACTTTTCACTGATGGTCTAGTTGGTGATGACACTATTCCTAATAACTTACAATCCGCTTCTAATAGTGTAAGGTCAGTAGATGATCCGAGGAATTTTGATGACAGCTCTAAATCTTTTATTTGTAGTCTCACTTTCGCACCTCGGACATACTCGTCACCGCGAATTGTTGGGCGTATGCACACGCAGTGGAACTTCCAACCAAAATCAATGTATAAATCATCTTCAACTACATGAAAAACCTTTCCGATGACCACTTTTCCAGCTGGATCTCCCAACTGAAAATTGATGACAGAAAGTTAAATGTATTGTTCCTTACAAACATGACTTGATTTATTTATGTTATAAAAGAACCTACATCTATCAGTTTTGAATTGCGAAGCAACGAAGCGAAGGTGTGATTCTCCTCGGTTTCTCTGTTAGTTAAATTTGTTTGTTTTTCATAAGCTTTTGCGAAACCTCCGAGTTTATCGGAATCTGGATTGGTTAAATCCCTTTTATTAGGGTCTACATTATTAGTTTCTATTGAGAAGCACAATTTTTTTATCCTCATTAAATTTTGTTTGTTAACGCACTTAAATAGCTTGGCGGAACTAATCATAATTAGTAACGATGTAATCACTCAATAACCTCTATTGGCTGAACCAAGGGTAAACTTTATGTTCCTATTTCTTATTTCCTAGTTGATAGTTTATTGTTTTCAGTTTTATCGTCCCGATATCGCGCAATTTTTTTTTTTTTTTGGGTGAAGTTTACCCGTTCTCCGTCCACGAGTTTACCCCTTTCGGGGAAGGCAGAAAGAAACTTAGTCCATATAGCCAATTCAGTGGTATATTTCTTCTTCTGAAGTTACTTACATCGAAATGCATTGGTGAGATTCATTTCGATCCTTACCGGAACTTTTGGCAGCAAATCTTCGCAGTTGAACAATAGTAGGACCCTCCGTGGGAAGTTGTATAGTAAAACGAAAACCTCCCGATGAACACCCTATTTCATCTTATTTCACTGTTTCCGCACACTGTTCATCACTAATGGATCACTATTATGTAAAATCCACCACGTTCACACAATATTAATCACGATAAACTAATTTGCAAAACAAAGAATTAAAACTGACGTCCTTTCTGCTAAAAATCCCGCCAAAAGTCTATTGCGCAATATCGTTTCACATTTTTTTTTTTTGTTGTTATGCTACTGCTCCACCTGCGTGTTAACGCCTAAATTAGTGCGCTAATAGGGTACTTGCATGAATCATGTGACACTGACAGACAGATAACTTCAATATCCAAAAGCGAAATTAAGGTTGAACTGTGTCGAGTTATTTCCAAAAGTTCCAGTAAAGAATCGAAATGCATCTTACCTATGCATTTTAAAGTAAAAAACGTCAGAAAATGGAAAATATGCGTTGACTGTATGCACTTAGTTTCTTTTGCCTGCTCTGAAAGAGGTAAATGTTTCCTAAAAAAATAAAAGTGACGTCATGTGTCAAGCTTGGCTGTGATTGGTGTTTCGTTGCAACCTTCCGTTTCACAAGATTAAAAGTTGAATATTTTGGAAACTATTGAAATTTTTTTAGTAAATCTTTCACGAAAACGCTTTTCTAAGGCTCTATTTTTGAAATATTGACACAATTTCTTATTATAAATTTCATGCAAGTACCCTATTTATAACACTCATCTAGTAAAAGAACTATAGCAGCTGATTCAACTTCCAGTTTCCCCGCCACGTTAACGCGATGATTGACGAGAAATTATGAACTGATGGAGTAGTGCGCAGATGTAGCCATTTGATTTAAAGCGTTAAAATTAGCGCGATAATTATTATGGCGCTAGAGACTGCAGAGTGCAGCCACTAATACTAACGCTATCGCAGGTGGAGCAGTAGCATTAGAAAATAAATTTATCTAATTAATTTCACTTGAAACTGGCTAAATGCATCATATGCGAAAATCCAAAAGAAGACAGAAAAAAAAGGTAGGTATTTGACAAGTTGACAAGTTGACGCTTATTTGATTTGACAGAACAATGGCCACAACCTCGCAGCAGCTGGGATTGTGTATGTGGAAATTTTAGAGCGACGTTACGATACAGATCTACACAACAGTTGCTAATAATTAATGATTATTATTAATGTAAAGCTTAAGTATTTCCACTTTATAATTCTGGACCATGACAGAGGATCAAGATGCTAAGGACTCACAATCAGACTCTGGCAGCAAGACTTTTATCAGTAAGGGCAAGGATAAGAAAATTAGAGCTCAACGGCCTCTGACCAAAGTAAATACATTTTTTATTCTCGACATAATTTAAGATTTAATTGATATAATCTTGTTTAAATCCTCTTTTCTCAGATTATTCTACGGCGGTTGCCACCAACGATGACGGAAGAAGCGTTTCTAGAACAAGTGGCTCCCATACCTGAACACGATTACTTTTACTTCGCCAAACCTGACCTATCACTCGGTAATAACATGTATTCAAGAGCTTACATAAACTTCATTAATGTTGAAGATATTTACTTGTTTAGAGACAAGTTTGATGGATATGTTTTCTTGGATGAAAAAGGTATGTTAAATACAGTGTTAATATTTACAGCACACTTCTATATGGTTAACTATCTATGTATATATAAAATGCTTTGTCCTGAATGACTGACTAATGGATTAATGCACAGCCTAAACCACTGATCGTAGAGACCTGAAACTTGAGGGTGTGTTTTGTATGATGTAGGCATCCAATAAGAAAGGATTTTCTGTAATTCTACAGATGTGCACTAAGAAAGGATTTTTGAAAACTTAACCCCTAAGAGGATGAAACCGCAGGGAACAGCTAGTATCTTACAGTTTTGTTGGTAGTAATTTGGTTAGTTTTGTGTTAGACTTGTTTGTTCTTTCACTTGTGTGTTTTTCTCCTCACACTATAAATGGTATGAGATCTATAAGTAAGGGAGAAAATCATCTTACAGTATTATCTTTGGTGATATAAAAATATGGAAAGGCATATATTGTGTCACTGTAATGCAGTTTAGATGGAATATGTAAATTGTGAAATTTATATTAATACTAGCTGTTTCCCGCGTTTTAGCCGCGGTAATTTTGGAGTTCCCGCGAGAATTTCGGGATAAAAACTATCCTATTTTTTAAGTTGGACCAAATACAACATAGCGACAAAATTTCATCATGATCGATTCAGTAGTTTAGGAGTCCATCGCGGACAAACAACGTGACATGTAATTTATATATATTAAGATTTATTTTTATTGTAATATTGTAGGGGGGGGGGGGGGGGGGGGTTAATCTCTGGATCTACTGAACCGATTTTGAAACTTCTTGCACTCATAGGAAGCTACAGTAGTCTTGAGTGTCATAAGGTTATTTTTGTTCCGAAATTCCCACAGGAACTTCGAAATTACCGTGGAAACCGCAGGGGATAGCTAGTATGTAATAAATGCCAAGATGATCACTATGAGATCTGCATACCAATTCACTGTATATAGGGTATTTTTAACACAGTTCTGAATTAAAATAGTAAAGTAATTAAAATAGTAATAAAGCCATTTACACTGCTCTCCACAAGTGGAAGGAAAGACACCTTTAGAATGTATGGCCACTGACTGTATTTGTATTGAAGAGATTGATGCCATGTGGGCAATGT
Organism: Zygaena filipendulae; assembly: GCA_907165275.2. Taxonomy (NCBI): domain Eukaryota; kingdom Metazoa; phylum Arthropoda; class Insecta; order Lepidoptera; family Zygaenidae; genus Zygaena; species Zygaena filipendulae. Next base: position 6,049,335 of record OU015650.1, read on the forward strand.
CTGGACTTCCTCGAAGTATTGAAAAGGGATGATTATGGTGGAGAAATGTTTTTACAATAGTACTTATTGTAGTATAAGATATAAATTACTCTAACCGCCGCACTCAGAGTCGACTTTAATGATTACTTAGTTAAGTATAGATTTTTAAAACAAAACTGCCGCAATCTGACAAGTTTAATAAATTAATGTTGATTGGCATTTAACTAATTAAGTTACATCTCATTAAATGCCAATTAACATGAATTTACTGAACGTCTCAGATTGCGGCAGTTTTGTTTTAAAAATCTATACTTAACTAAGTAATCATTAAAGTCGACTCTGAGTGCGGCGGTAAGTTATTTAATAATGATGATTAGTCTACCTATTTAAGTATTTTATGAAAGATTTTCATGTACCTACTACAAATTGTAAATCTTTATACCTACTTAGAGTCAATTAAATAATTTCAGGTTTGGAATATGTAGGTATAGTGGAGTATGCTCCATTTCAAAGGATTCCAAAGAAAAAGAAAAAGAAAGATCCAAAATGTGGAACCATAGAGAGTGACCCCATCTACCAGGAGTTTATAGAAAGCATTGACAAAGATCCGGAGACCGACAGTCAACCAAAACTTGAATATTCCTATCCCATAAATGATGGTATTACTATTCCTTGTTATTTGTTGTTAATATTCTATAATTGGTGTGCACTCAAAGGGAAAAATCAAATCTTCCTGTTTCTACAATAAACTTAAAAAGTGATTGAGATACATTATAATTCCGTATGCTTAATTTTTAACTTGTGACAGGAACAAGTGAACATACTAGTGATGTGTCGGATTATTGAAAATGTGTATCCACAGATACAGATCTGAATACAGATATTTGGTGTCAAGATCCACGGATACTGATCTTAACTTTATTACCCAAATGGTGTCAGTGTGGGTGACCTTCAAACGATAGTTGATGCCACTAGACGCTTTGTGTGACACCCCTAACCAAATTGACATTCTTTAATCGCTAACCCATAGAAAACTAAGTAGTTAATGAATCACTTGTCACATAAAATCATCCAATCAACTAGTTTTATGTCACCACATGACATAATATTCTTTAGTTTAGAATACCAATTTGGCTAGGAGGGCAGGATATGTTTTGACTTATTATTAATTATTTAATAGGGTACTTGCATGAAATTTATAATAAGAAATTGTGTCAATATTTCAAAAATAGAGCCTTAGAAAAGCGCTATCGTGAAAGATTTACTAAAAAATTTTCAATAGTTTCCAAAATATTCAACTTTTAATTTTGTGAAACGGAACGTTGCAACGAAACACCAATCACAGCCAAGCTTAACACATGACGTCACTTTTAATTTTTTAGGAAACATTTACCTCTTTCAGAGAAGGGAAAAGAAACTAAGTGCATACAGTCAACGCATATTTTTCATTTTCTGAAGTTTTTTACTTTAAAATGCATCGGTAACATGCATTTCGATTCTTTACTGGAACTTTTGGAAGTAAATCTACATAGTTCAACCTTAATTTCGCTTTTGGATATTGAAGTTATCTGTCTGTCAGTGTCACATGACCCTGTCAATATGACATTGACATTTCTATCACAGATTAATAAGGCGTAATTTTGAACAAGTGACGTCATTCCGCGTTTCGGCGGTAAGGTCTAAAGTAGGAACTTTGAAACGCTCTATTTCATTAATTTATGCATATATTTTTTTTCTTTTTCTTGCTTTGTTTAAGTAGGCCATATATCTTTAAAATAGGCTGAAAAAAAAAATTCATGCAAGTACCCTATTATTTGATATGTATTGCACGGGTCTTTCTTTTTTTATTTATATATCTGAATGGAATTTAATATTCATAGTTTTGCATTGGTACCTAATCACATATAATAAAGAATTTCATCTATGTAGGTATTGAAGTTTAATAAGGTAAAAGATCGGCCAAAAAGTAACGGATACGGATCTTTCTCTCCTTCGGATATCCGCGGATACGGATACGAATATCCAGCACATCACTAGAATATAAATTTCTTTTTATAAGAGTTGTACATATTTTGTCCTTGTGTAAAACATACACAATTGAAAGCATGTCTTATTCAAGACTTAATGTAATACAAATGCAGTGTGATTGTAGAAATATTTAAGGGCAAATAACCCCTTAATGTCTTCATGTAATATCGTAAATAATTGAAATAATGATAAACATGAAAATGATGCAGGTTCGGAATTTTGGATGGAGACATTTTTGATTCGATTTGATGAATTTTTTTGTTTTAATTTGACGAATTTTAATTAAAACGGCAATCTTCTCTAATATTAATTATTACAAACAAGCTGCCCTTTGCGGTTTCGCCTGCAGTGATTTTGAAGTTCCCGCGGGAATTCCAGGATAAACTATACCTATAAACCTTCCTCTAGAATAACTCTATCTAATTATCTATTGGTGAAAACTGCATGAAAATACGTTCAGTAGTTTTTAAGTTTATCGCGAACATACAGACAGACAGACGCGGCGGAGGACTTTGTTACATAATATATAGTAATGCCAACAATTCACCATATCCACAAAGTACAGGGTGTTTTACGAAATGCTTCTGAAAAAGCTACACACATCGCGGCACAATTTTAAGATTATTTTTTTAATACAATAATATCTGTTAGCTCCCTGAATAATCTCGAATTTACTTTTGTCATATTAATTTTTGCCATTTCAGCAAATGATAAGAAATTGCAATCGACGCCACTGCTTGAGTATCTGAATGCTCGCAAACATGAGAAGCGAGGCCGCGACGAGAGGCGTAGGCGTGAGAATGACAAGAGGAAAATGAGGATTGAGAGGAAAACCAAAGAGGGACCAATTAAGGTACCATATAATCAAGCATTCTAAACATCTACAACACTGTTTAATTAAGTCATCACACCTCATCACACTATTCAAGTAAATTTTATATTAGAAATAATGTTTGTATCAATCTCTGACCAAGAGAGTGAGTTAAACCATGGACAACAGCTATGTAGTTTAAATCTAAACTTAAAGGAAAAATGGATGTCTGTGTGGTCAAAAATATGGAACATTTCACATAAAATATAATTGCATATTTTCTGTCAATCTGTTTTAAAGTTTGTAACATTTCCCTGTAGAGACCTGGTGATATGTCGGAAGACGAAATTTTAGTTGACAATAAATACGATTACTATGACCACAAATCAAATAATCAAAACTTGTGGTTTGGAGAACAAAGAGTTTATCATAAAAGTAAAAAAAATACTGGTATTAGACCTGAATTAAAGAGTGTCCATGGTTCTGATGAGTTTATTAGTACTGATTCAGATTGGGATAGTCACTTTCCAGCCCTCTCAATGAAAACTCATAATACATTCACCCTGACGTCTGGTAAATATTGTGATAAAAAAGAAGTTCAAGGTGGTATTCAAAAAAGTGGTGGGGATTCTTATTTAAAGGTTCTAACTTTATTTTGAGTTTAAAATGATCAAATCAATTAGTTTTGGTACCTAGCGTCTCGTAGGCTCATCAAAAAACATAGTATGTAGATATTAGTCAAACTGTTACCATTACACTATTTTAAAACCATTTAAGTTGAATAGAGTAGAATCAATAAATAAAATAAAAAGGTGTTGATTTTCATTTCATAACTATAAATCAAGCATTTTATAGGAGGAAGAATCTGGAGAGAATGAGGTTAAAAAAATCAAATCAAGAGAGTGGGAAAAAGAGAAGATAACTCCTAAAAAAATTGACCCAGCAAAATCGGAAAATAGAGATGGAACCGTGTTTGAATCGAAAACTTACAGAGATCAACGCAAATCAGGTTCTGCTGTTGTAGTAGATAAGAAGAAAAAAATTGAAGGTAGTTACGGAAAAGATGACGATGATATTGACGACGATAAGGGATTAAAGAAAGACAAACGCGACAAAATCGCCGACCCTCCCCGCGAGCCAAAAGTCAAAAGATACAGTGACACAAGAAAGGAAAGGGTGAAGCAGAGTGAAATGGGAAAATCAGACAAACAATCAGTTATAAACAAAATGATGTCTGCTGAAGGCAAGACCAAAATGAATCATGATGATATCAAACCATTTACCAAGTTGCCACAAGTGAAAACTGATGACTTGAAAGTTACGGATAAGAAACCAAAATCTGAAGAAATGGACACGCCACATGTGATGGATGATTCTTTAGAAAAGGCACCTCAAAATATTCATGAAACGAAATTAAATAGGAATGATATGCCGAGTATCCATAAAATGCGTAGGAATAGCCTTGATTCTTTCGATTCACAACAAAGTGGGGATTCAGAGTTGATGAGACAGAAGAGTCTGGATGACAGGAGCAAGTCCACAGACAGGGAAGGGTCCGAGGAGAAAGAGCAGAGTGAGAGTACAGATCGTCGCACGGAAAGAAGAATTAGGAATAAGGTATGTGTATATCATTTTGTAAGTACATAATTATTTTTCGATTTCAACGTTTTTGTTATATTTCAATCTATATATATCTATACTAATAAAAGGAAAAAAAAATGTGTAGTGGTAATGTTAAAAATTCTGAATCGATTCTAAAAACTGTTATTGGAAGCTACACTCATTACTTAGTAAGATCTTAGTGCCAATCCACACGATGCGGTGCGGCGCCGCAGCCCAAGCCATTTCGCGCATGGGCGACCACACGGGCAGCACGGCGCCGCAGCGGCGACAAAAAGAGTAGGCATGCCCATCGCTACGTGACAGAACAGGACAAATAACAGCGAGCCGCTTACTCCCCTCCCCGCCTCGTGTCGACTCCGCGAGCGAGCGCGGCGCGGCGCCGGAGCGCGCTGCAAGGCGCCGCGTGGCCACAACGCATTTTTGTATGTAATATACCGCAGCGGCGCCGCTCAGGCGCCTGGCCTGAGCCGCACCGCACCGTGTGAGTTGGCTCTTATTCATGGATGTTGACCCGCAGGGATCAACTGAGAAAAGTATCTTTTTGTCCCAAAACAAAAAGCTTTCGAGATGATTTCGAAATAAAATTGCGCTGAACAGCTAATTAACAGCAACGGCCCTGGGGTAGAGTGAGACGAGTGGTCGCTCGGTGGGGGGGGGTCTCACAAAAGTGACCAACTGTGACAAGGACGAGGCAGGGCTCAAAAACTTTCGAAATTAGTGTGATGTACGTACAGTCAAGTAGGGTAATATAAGTTTGTATTTGCAGGATCGCCCCAGTCTCGCCATATATCAGCCGGGCATGGGTAAATTTAGTAAGCAACGTTTGGCAAAAGATAAAGATACACAACCATCAACCACAAAGTCAGTGAACGGTAATGAAAAGAAAGATACTTGAAATTATGATCATAATTCACACAATTTGGACATCATTCAATGGAATTACCCTGAAGCTGGCATTCGAAACATGTCTGCAGACTGTAGAAGGGGCGTTTGAACTTGCTAACTGGGGACCTACTGTTTGCGTTATATTAAAAGCCGTTGTCAATTTATTTTTATAGGTGACTTTAAATTACATGCAATAGGTAATGATCAGTTGAAAATATTTTATCATAAAGCAAATTTGACGACACGACAAATGTTTTGAGCTCGTTTGACCGTTTATCAGTTTCTTTAATTTCATTTTAATATAATTCGTTTTTAATGCGATGCGACGCGTTTTATTTCCACGTCTTCGTTAAAAACAAAATCTTCTATAAGGTACCTACTAACTAATTCAATATATATACTATAACATATTATAACACATTATAATAGTATAAAAACGTAATTTATTTAAAAACCTATCACAGTAAATAATTATTTTACAAACATTAATTTTGGTAGTAGTGAATTTGATACATCATTTTATAAACATTTATTAATAACTAACATTAATTATTATTACTAACTAATATTCAAGGCACATATAGTTTGATAATATTAAATCTTTGGCAAACACAATGTTACAATAATAAACCCTCAATAATTTGCTATTTGGCATGTAATAAATACTTACATAAATCACTTTTACTTACTATGAGATACATAGATGGTTTGTTTTAGTAAACCTAATCAGCCTTGCATTCAATTTCCAAGTATTATTTTTAATTTTTTACGATTTATTTTAGCAGTAGAAACTAACGCATTAATTTCGATAGAATTTTACATAAGTAATTTAATTTAAACTCATATTCATGAGTTCATTTCAGAGTTTTCGTTCGAATACCATATACCTATCATAATTATAACTATTTTACTCATTTTAACCTAAAAATTAAATATTAATATCGGATGTAAGCCTGATTGCAAGGAATATATTAGTATTCCTTCTAACCGACCCCTTTAGTCATGATAGCCAGCGTCATCTTACATTTTCACGTAAAATCGTTCAATCAAAAGTTGAATATTTCGTGACCACGTGATAATATGAAGATACATTCCTTAGTTTTCTATAGCGATAACGACTATTACAGATTGTCAACTTAGCTAAGGGGGCTGGTATATCGTCGTAATAATCGCCCGTTGACAATCGGCCGGTATTTTTTATAATACCAAGGACAGAAAATGCGTTGTGCAGGTGAGTGCTCGCACGTAGGCATTTAACTTTATCGTTGTCACAGCTCAAATCTAGCCTAACCGAGCACTTCAACGTGCTTGATGTAAATATAAAACGCCGGCTCTTTTGTAAACGTGCGAATTATACAGTTTGACTGCGACACGCACAGTGCACACTCCTATAACACAGGTGGATTAAGTTAGGATGCGACATCTAAAAACTCGCTGGAATGAGATTATTTCAAATAATGCCCGAATATCTTTTGAACTTATCGTAAGGGTGCGGTTTGTCAAGCCTCTGAATAACAAATTTGTCACAAACCAGCGCGTCATTCCATTATACACGGCGTCTATTGGTGGGACGAGACGGCGCGGAAAGGAAAGAACAATGGCCAAATTTCTGTAGGAGCTGGACTTTTATTTTTCGTGTCCCAAAATAAACTATAGTTAGATTGATTTGTTTTTATGTTATAAATACCATCCCGTTCAAAAATCATATCTAAATAGCCACGATTTTTTAAAATAACATCAACAATTCATTTGAGGTTAGAATCAAAAACTACCTTTTACCCGACCTAAAAGTGTAGTTAGCATAGAAATAAGCATGGAAATAATGTAGTTAGCGATAGCGATAGTCACAAGTGGTAGTTATCAGTCCGTAAAAAATGGCTTGGTCAAAACTGGTCAAAACGGCAAAGGAAATATACGACTAGTGAGATGACCCCCTAACATCTATGATTACAAAGGTGACTCGTTGAGAAGCTTCGCGCCAGCTTTCTCATCGCCGTCCATTTGCACCTCTTTGACCTTGGCCGCGGCGCGACCTTTGGTCTTGACGACGTTGATCCTGTGCAACACGTAGAGCAGCAACACGAAGCAGACGAGGAAGCCCAGCAGCCCGCCGCCGACCGTCAGCCACGTGCGGCGGTATCCCCGCGCGGGCGCCACGTACGGGTTCTAAGATGCGTTACATTATTAGGTACATTATTTGAAACTTCAAACTAGTGATGTGTCGGATATCCGTATCCGCATCCGAGGATATTCGAATGGGAAGAAAAATCCGTATTCGTTAATTTTTTTGGCGGATCTTTTACGGATCTTTTACCTTATTAATCAGCTACCTAGTTGTTCATAAAAATATATGTAATATTGCAAGTAGTGTAAATAGAATAGATAATAGAATTCTTTTTGCATTTAAAAGCTTGCTGTGCGTTCGACCTCACAAATAAGATCTCTGTCGTTCAGCCAAATCGCACATCCGCCTTGTGTGATGTATAAACCTGAGTATTTGGATTCACTGCCTTCGCAGTAAAAAGTGTTGCTGAAGAACCTTAGTCGCTGAAATTCAGTGTTGTTCAAGTTGTTGGGTAAAGCAGCCATTATGAAACAGTTGAAAAAACAGATTGATAGATACCTGAGTAAATTCGTTCTTGCATACTCTATACGTGGAGTTCAAAGTTTCCTTGAGTTTGTTACTGGTCTCCGGGCATTTGTCCAATTCTGATAACAAGTATTTTGGGATTATAGTCTTATTGCATTAGCTATATATTAATAACTAGCAGTCCCCTACGGTTTACCCGCAGTAATTTCGAAGTTCCGGCGGGAATTCCAGTATAAAAAGTACCCTATCAGGATCCTGTGATCCTGTGATCCACAGGTCACACAGGATCACTGTAACTTCCTATAAGTTAAAGAATTTTCAAAATCGGTCTAGTAGATCCAGAGATTACCCCCTACAACGTCACAAACTTACAAATTTTACCTCCTTATAATATTAGTTTAGATGTACCTACACAGACCATCATTGCGACTGTTACCAGACTTAATTTACCAACGCAATATAATTAAGTAGGTACTTTTTTATAAACTGTGAACGTCTCGTGCTAATTTATGACTCTCGTAAAATTCACGTCCATCCTTATTTGAAAGGTCTACATTATTAGACGTTTATCTAGGGTATATTAAACTTTTGAGCTGGCGTAGGTATTCCTGTAAATACAGGTAAAAAACGGCAAAATTACCCTTACAGTAATCGATTTCTAATCATAACAAAGTCAAAGTCAAATCATTTATATAAATTTGGCCCATAATATGGCTCTTTTTGACGTCAATATAATTACAGTTATTATGACAGCACCCACAAAATATCCACCCTAACATTGGATATAAGTCGTGTACTATTTCTATTTTTAAATTAGGTAGCTATTTTTGTTAGGTATAACTCAATAGGTACCAAAGCAGGTTATGAGTTAGTATTAAATAGTTACCTTCTGGATTTAACTTTAAATAGTCTTCTAGCTGGATTACAACGTGCCGCTCCTGTAGCCACCGTATCGCTGGAGCCATGTCACACAGTTGGATTCTACCCAATGATCCTGTCAAATCTACTATTTGCAAATTACACATAGCAGCGAAATGCGATGCATTGAGATGCCTAAGAGGATTTTGGGATATGTTGTATGACATCAACTGGGGCATTACACCCCAGTCGGGTAGTTTCTGTATCTTACAATCTGACATATCCACAAACTCTAGAGGAGCTTTAATCCGTTCTGCTTGGGTAGATGAATTCTTTAGGGTTAAAGGATTTCCTCCGAGATAGAGCTTTCTTAATGAAGACAATTGAAAGATGAACATGGGGAGTTCCCTGATGTCGTTTCCGGCGAGATCTAAAGTATGCAATGAAGTGAGTCTTGCAAATGCGTCGTTATGTATCATGTTAATGTGATTGTCCCTCAGGTAGAGGAACTTCATACTGGTGTAATAAGATAAGGTGTCGGAATCGATTTCGCGTAGCTTGTTTTCGTTGAAATTGAGGACCTGAAAAATTCATTAATACAGATATACGCTCATGATATTTTTAAGGCTATAATCGGGAACTAATATTTAAAATGACAGATTGTTTTGAATGGGATTTATGTCTAGAAAGATTCATGATTACAATTACCTCTATACTGCCGCTAAGACTAGGGATCGTTTTGAGTTTGAGTCCTGCACAATCGGCACCATACATGTCGAATGTGTACCCATAAACACATCGCGTCGGCGTCGAGGCTAATGCCTCGATGTCTGTTAAATCCTTTGCCACCGCTTGCCAAGCACACAGCACTCCTGTCAGCACCAGTAAACTGCTTGTTCTGAAAGATAAAATTAGGACTGTTATAGCGTAGATTTATAAATCGGAATTTTTCGGGGGCTGTAAATATTTATGTATACCCATTACACCTATCTTAGTCTCAAGAATCCCAATGGTATTTAATTTAAGTATCTAATACTAAAATAGAGTTAATTGAGACTAAACTACACGTCTTCTATAATGACGGATTGCACAAAAGAAAGGTCGTCCTAAAGGTCTAAAGGTGGGGTCCTACATTTTGTTCCCATTTCTCAGACCTTTAGATCCTATGTTGTAATCACATCTTTAGTTAGTGTGATTTGTAGTGTTAATTGGTTTAGCTGTCCGCTTTTATTATTTAGTTTGTCTGCCTATCGAGGGTCTGGTACACCTTTACATACTTAGTTCTCATTCGTAATTCTTCGCATACATGCCTTCTGTTGTGCCTATTGCTCTTGATATTTTGTCTTCTGACAGTGGCGTAGCGAGCCTTGGAGGGGCCCCGTATTAAAATTAGTTGGGGGTCCAAATGAAGGGTGAAGATTTCTCACAAAAGAAACAAAAATGCTAGCATTAAATTAAAAGAAATATTTATTGATTATAAGTTATTCGCTTCCTCCTAGACTGAGTTAGCCAATTAATTCAAATTAAATATAGGTACCTACTACAAGGGAAGCACGAGATTAATGGTCGCACTCAGAGTCGTTTTAATAATTACTTAATTTTAAGAAAAGATTTTTAAAATAAAAATTGCGCAATCAGAGACGTTCATTAAATTAATGTAAATTGACCTTTTACTTATTAAGTTAAACTTAGTAACAAGAAACTTGCACTTGTTTGGTAACAACAATCGTATGGTGCTGAACGATTGATCGAACTTAAATGAAATCTGGCAAAAAGCATTAATCCTTACTAATATTATAAATGCAAAAGTGAGTTTGTTTGTTCATTTGTTTGTTACGCTTTTACGCCTTAACGGCTCATACGCGCGATCATCAAGAAATTTTGCATCCACGTTGTCAGGGGTATACAGAAAAGGACATAGGGTACTTTTGTCCCGGAACTCTCGCGGGAAATTACCGCGAGTGAAACCGTGGGGAATAGATAGTATTGAATAAATGCTCTGGGTTATCACATAAGTACATGTTTGTCCCAGAATTTCCAAGGGAATCCCGAATTTCACGCGGGCGATGCTTTATTAGAACTTTCTTTCAAAGTCTTGCTGTCATAGATGCGTGCATTGACCTCTTGACATCCACGTAGATACGGCAATCAGAAGAAATAGTATAGGCAAGTATGAATATGTATGCGTAGATATGTATGAGTAGAGCATACGAGTTATCTCATGAGTCGATATAGGGTAAAAGGTCAGGCAAAACTCAGAAGACTGTCGGAAATACTAATAATTTGGTTAGGTACCTAGTTAAGAGTATATTATAATAAACGATGGTACCTATTATCCTTTATAAATCGTCTATCTATAGGCTCATAACATTATTTACATGAGGGACACTCTCAAATCTTGGTTGTCCTCTTCATTTTCCAGTGCAATAAATGGGAAAGACGATATTTTGAGTCGACCTCCTCTTGAGTAGCGATTGATTGTTTTCTACCAATAATTGAATTGAACTACTTTGAACATATTTACATTTTTTAATATTTGGTTACACGTTTAACTACTTACTCACATTTTACAAAACGGTAACGAGTTTATTTGTTAAACAATAAGTGATGTTCTCTTCTACGTGTGACTATTATGTAGATAAGACGTCAGAAATCTCGGTCATATTTTATCAAGCCCAGGCATTTAAAATGTACAAAGTATGTATAATATCTATTTTTTTTTATTTGATCTGCATCGGTGGTAGGTACTAAGTATGTGGGAGACGAAACAAGATAGAGAAACGTTCTGGGTTTATTGCGAAACCTAGCTGGACCTGGATGGTATAGAGCAGAAGTCGTGGGGATCTTTAGGGAAGGCCTGGACTTCTCCAAGGACCTCCGTTCATTCGTGAACATGTCAATTGGTATAATGTAGTATTTTACTCACACTTGCTTGGAAACATGTCAATCGCTATTTACTAAATCTACCTTGGTACACTGCACCAGAGTGCATGTTGGACCACGCATGCACAATAAAGGGTTCTGTAGTGGGAAGAAACTTTCACCATTAAAATTCTAAGATTTTTTTTTTTTCAGTTAGAGTCCCCATACCCCTTCGTTATAGTTACTAATCATTGCATACCGTTTCATATAGGTAATGCATCTCTCTTCCTTTCGATACGTTCCTATACCTACCGGCAATCTTTTCCAAATAAAATGGTTGTTGTGACATACGAACAAACATCATGAACCTATTAGGGTCCCTTTTTATATTTTGTTCATTTTATTGAGTAGGTTATTATTTTTATTTATTATTTATTCTTCTTGCACAAAATAGTACAAATGGCGAACTTAATGCCTTGCGGCATTCTCTGACAGTTAACCACCAGTTAACCACTCTGACAGGTTATTATGTTATAGGTACCTAATCCAATAGTCCATTGTATTTCAAATTATTTAACGATTCAGATATAATTGAGTTTATTTTACTAATAAATAAATGACTTCGCATTGTTTACAAAAATTCACTGTATCTACGGACCTACCTATGTTTCGTCAGTATTATATTATCTGTGGTTTCGTTACATATTTGTTTGTTATTGAAATATTTACCGGAAGTACCTAACATAACGAAAATGTCAACCTCTATGATTAGCCGTTATTTATCTCTATCTACAAAGCATGTATTTATATAGATGACTGGTTGTTAGCAGTACTTTACCTACTACAATAACGAATATATACGCTGTTTCCTGAAAAAATAAACTATAAGTATAAACCTATGTATTAACTTTATTGTGCCAACATGCCGCACCTATAATTTATCCTCACATCCTATGTACCTACACTCTACAGTGACATCGTAAAATGACAAAGTTGTTCTTAATGATAAGTCAGCAGAGATAATGAGAATAATTGTACCTAAATTAATATCAAATTAGAGTGTCTAATAGGCATATTAAATGACTGTAAAATTGCTGTGTAGGACTACGGAGTAGGACCACGGGTTGCAAACCATTTTAACATTTTTAGAATAACGATCATTGCTTTAATGGAGTGAGTAGTGACATTGCCGTCTGGGACGCTCTCATATTGTAATCCATTTTTTTTTTATTTCTTTTGTATACTTTAATAATAATGAACACAATATATGTAAATTAATCCTACTAATATTATAAACGCGAAAGTTTGTAAGAATGTATGGATGGATGTTTGTTACTCTTTCACGCAAAAACTACTGGATGGATTTAAATAAAACTTTACAATAATATAGCTTATACATCAGATTAACACATAGGGTACTTTTTATCCCGGAATTCCTGCGGGAACTCTGAAATTAACGCGGGTGAAACCGCGGGGCACAACTAGTATAACAATAAACTAAAACTAAACTTAACCTAATCTAAAATAAAGCTAAAATATATTATTAAAAGGAGTCTCTTTAGGCAGAGAGAAGGTAATTAATCACTACGCCTTTAGGCAAGGTTCCGAAGATACTGGCAGCGTTCCCCTTTGAATGGCTAGGCTAATTCCTTGTCCGAGGTAGGTGCCAGCTCTTCGGTCTCCTGTGATGTCGACTAACCTTTTTGCTATTTCCTTAAAAAGCCTTATAGCGCTAGGACCCCACGGACCAAGGGTCTCGACACCGACTGGGACAAAATCAAATCAGGGCCTAGACTCCTGTATTTGCGTGCTTTAGTATTTTCAGTCGCTTCGCAGGCCGCACCAGCTCTGCTGTTGGTTTCATGTAGATGGGAAGGGGCCAGCGTGTCTGAACAGGTTGCATCCCATACCAGCACCCGGCCCATTTTCCATGTTATCCAATTTGTACCTAAACTTACAGCATGTTGCATTTATTTATACAGACATGGTCTACCTATAAACGCTTCACTCGTTTACCCAACTTTTCCCATCACATCTATCACGATTAGATAAGTGAACACAAGAAACAAGGCCCAATTTAATGACAACATGACAAAATTAATCGACCTTGCTCTAAATATTTAACTTTTCTTTAGCGATGGTAGTGCACGTTGTCTTGTATTGAACATAAAGAGATAAGTAATATTACTTTTCACTGATAAAATATGTTCAAGGTAAAGAAATTAGCTGATTATGAATGTGATTTTGTATTTTAATGTAAGTAGATGTTTACTTATTTTAATATTTAGCTACCTACCTACGTAAATAGGTAAATCAAAAATCGTGAAAATGCATGTGATCGCATAACTTCCAAACGAATGCACCAAATTGGATAAGTAATTCTTTTTTTGTGTTCGTTATTATCAGGACAAGATTTGTTTAAGAGAATTTTGGAGTTCCTGTGGGAATTCCGAAACTCACGCAGGTGAAATCTTCGAAGCAGTTGGACCGATTTTGACAGGACATTCACTTTTTTTAATTAGCTAATGTTAGATATATAAGAAGTAAATAAGGCAGTTTTGGAGTTCCTGCGAGAATATCGAAACTAACACGAGTGAAACCGCGGGGAACAGCTAGTATTTTATAATCGTAGGCAGGTACTTATAGTTACATAAATTTACTTTTTAATAAATGCGCTATCTTCCATAGAATAAGGTATTTTTATTATTCTTTGCACTTTCCCTCCAATCATGGGTCTTTAGTCGTTTCGCACCGCGAGCGGTTCGGACCGCGGTATGAATCGCCCAAGTACGATTTCTGAATCGGTCGTGTCGTACCAGAATTTTGGAGCGGTGCGAATGACCCAAGATTTCTTTTGGTAATTCGGACCACAGAGCGAAACTACTGAATACTCATATCGTATATCCGATTTGAATTTTAAGGATTACATTTATTTATTCGTACAGACGATAAGAAAAGTGGTTAGTGAAAAAAGATACAAAAAAAACTGATTATTATGGTTCATTGACTCAATAGACAAATATAATCCCCCAATCATTTTTCTACTGATCTACATAGGTATTTTAATAGTTTCGGAGTAAACCCCTCGTACAGTTGAAACCGGAAAACTAGTTGAAGTACCCACCTACCTAGGTTATATTATAACAGACGTGGTCGCAGCCTGAAAATTGACAAGACTTAGTGCACAATACACAATTTTATTGCACACTTTTATAAACAAATGTATTTTGGGGAGGGTCATGTGACATGTCCACCTGTGGCACTCCCCCCCATTCAGGCCACACCTGTATTGTTATATATTTTAGTAGGTAAAATAAAGAAGTAAGTAGCTTGAAAATTAATTCAACAGATTCAAAAGTATATGTATAGTAGGTAAATTACTAAATTACTAATTTCAACGAACAAAAAAGTTGAAATTATTTTTGTCCCTTCGAGTCTATAGTACAACTATGTAGACAGACTTCTTCGTCAACCGTCTTAATTGTACGAGGTCGAACTAATTCAGACAATTGCTGCTCTTACAATACTTTGAAGTAAGGTTCGTTAAAATTTTCGCAGAAATAATAAGTGTTTATCGTCTATTAGATGATTCATCATAAATCTTTTTTCTCCATTAATTTGATAAAGAAGCAAAAATTAAATTATTTCTATAGATTATAAGTAGATACATATACTTACCTATATCAATACTAATTAAAAACAATAGGATTAAGAATTGAAGCTATATAAGTAGTAGGTACTTATACCTTTACTCGTTATCTATCTATCTATACTTATAATAAAACTCTAGAGAGGTCAATTCTGTACATTGAATATATATTCAAAATTAATATTGGACGATGAATGGTGATCGATACTGATGCCAAAAATGCAATCAATAATTTTTTTGTCTGTCTGTCTGTATGTACACGCATGGTTCAAAAACTTCTGAAGTGATTTTAACCAAACTTGGTACGATTGTAGTTCATACTCCTGGGTAGGTTATAGGCTATATAACATAACGCTAACACACATAGGAGCTAAGCAGTGACGATAAATTTGAAGCAAGTCGGATGAAAATGCGCTTTCAAGCTCTTTTCCTCGCATACATTCTCAATCACCCAAAAACGGCTGAACGGATTTGGATGAAATTTGGCATGCACGTTGTCAGTCGTATAGGGGAGGCCATAGGGTACTTTTATCCCGGAATTCCCGCGGGAACTCCGAAATTACCGCGGGTGAAACCGCGGGGCATAGCTATTAGCTAGTCTATACTTATAAAATGCTTTGTCCTAAATAACTGATGGATCAACGCACAGCCTAATCCGCTGATCGTAGAGACCTGAAACTTGGAGGGTGTGTTCTTTGTATAACGTAGGTAGGCATCCGATAAGAAAGGATTTCTGAAAATTCAATAAGGGGGTGAAATTACAAAGTATTGTTCCATGCAAAGTTTGTATGGAACAATACCGTGGGAACTTCGAGATTATCGCGGGTGAAACAGCAGGATTGCGTTAAAAATCTTTTCTCGAAGTGAAGTGATCAAAGAACTCTATCTATTAGGTATTTCTTTTTAGTTTCAATTATTTAATACTAGCTGTTCCTCGCAATTTCACCCGCGTTAATTTTGGCGGGAATTTTGAGACAAAAATACGTCCCATGTTCTTTTCTGTACCCCTGACAACGTAAGATACCTATGCAAAATTTCATGAGGTATTACCCGGGTTAATTTTAGAGTTCCCGCGAGAATCACGAGATAAAAAGTGCCCTATTTTCTTTTCTGTACCCCATGTGTATGCAAAATTTCACGATGGTCGGTTGAGTAGTTAAGGCGTAATAATTTAACAGACAGATAGATAGATAGAGTTACATTCGCATTTATAATATCGACTAGCTGTTTCCCGCGGTTTCACCCGCGTTATCCAAGATGAAAGTACTTAGGTACTACGTCCTATATTTTTTTCTGTACCTACCCTTGACAAACGTGTATTACCCGGGGTAAGCAAATACTGCGATTTTTTTTGGATATTAATGATTTGATACGATTTATACTGAATGAACGGAAGTAGGTAGGTATATCTATAGGTACATTAAACAGCTCGATGACAGCAAGGGACACTCCTGCGCATTGCGCATCGTGCGTGGCGGCCCCAATTGTCTGATTGATCTTTATGACGTGCCCACGCCCCTGACAATGTTAAAATAGGGACAAGAATTGATTCGCTAATCAAATCCGACTACATCTAATATTCAGCTAACTTCGCATGCAATATTTAAATATGCGATTTTAAATTGAACAAATCCAGATCAATTGCCTGCATCCGCCTGCCGTGCTGTCTAAAAAGCATTAATTTAAAGTGCACATTAGAATTGCCTGAATTGTTCTGTTTCACCTGTGTGGCATGAGTTCTTTAAAGTTTAAACTTAGCTGACACAGTTTACAAATTTCTGGTATAATGTGCCTGAAGAATAATTTTTGCACAAATTAAATAGACAGATATATGGTACATTGTTTATACTATGTAGATACCTACCAAATACGTAATTGTTAATTAGCACCTGTAGCAACTAGCAGCCCGCCCTAGCTGCAGGTCCTCTCAGTAGAGTCCTTGTTTGTGTATGATATTTTTTTTACCATGGTTATTATTAAATTGCGATTAGGTCCTCCTTATTCATAACTAGTTATAATCTGCGAATCCGTTCACGTCGTGGTGTCTAATGTATTTATAGCTACATCTTAATCATAACGTTTTGGGGTAGGCAGAGGTTAGATATGTATACCACTTTTTACCGTCTTACACTTTTTAAGGCACCCACAGAGTTATCTACTGAATTAATCTTTTACGTGACAGCTGTTCAGCCTATCGCTGAATCACAGCCATTTTATAATTATCTTTTTTTAATGACGAGTTTTATGATTTTTAAGATTACCTACAAACAATAGCATAGTTCGGTTTTACTTCAAAGTAAAATTTAAAAAATATATAATATCTTCTACTGTTTTATCTTTTGAGATACTAACTTAAAATTACCTAGGTACCTTACCTATCTAAGTAGTATGAAGACAAACATGCTACATTAAGGTAGGTACTATTATTATCTATAATACCTACTGCTAATTTATATATAATGTTATTTATTTATAGTGAATTTTGCATTTTAAACCTTCCGGAAGAAGTTCTGTAAATGAAAACAGTATCAAAAACCATTGCGTAGTTTATCTTGCGGGAATTCCGAAAATGACGTGGGTTATACAGTTTCAGATTCAGGCAGGTCGTTTCAGTCATTATTTATTAATTTTAAGTTTTTGCACAATACGGTACAAAAGGCGGACTTAATTGTGGCATTCTCTACCAGTCAACCTTCAAGATCTGCAGAAAGTGCGTTTGGTGGTGCTTGTAAAGTCATAACAGTAGTTACATAGATATAATAGTACGTATTTCGATATAATTAATATACATATAGATAATAAACAATATAAGATACATAAATGCACAAAATATATAATTACACACAGTGACACAGCATACTATCTACCTAAAAAGTTACATCATACAATTTACTGTTTGATAAGGGGATATTTATACATAGGTACGTTATTTTTGGAAATATTTTTGTTCGAGGATTGCCGAATGCCAGTGGGCAACGAGTTCCAGAGCTCGATAGCCTGCAAAGTGAAAGAATCAGAGACAAACCCCGTCTGGTGAGAAGGAATGTTTATATACCTAGAAGATTGTGGGTAGAGCGAAGAGGTCTATCATATTGTGAAGAAGAAAGAAATTGAAAACGACTCTTTAAATAAAATATTTAAAGTACTTATCGAAACTATAGGTAAATACTAAATAATAATAATTTATCGTCAATATCTTTCGCATTGTCTTTGTTCAGCACTTCAACGGTAGATACCTACCTACGTAAACATAAAACTACTTATTATGTAGGTGCTGATAGTCTTTTTGTAGGTAGGTACTTAGTATGGAAATGATAAATAATCAAAGTTATCTATATAATATCGCTTTGGTGAATAAAATTTTGATGACTTATTTCTTAAATATCCAATCATATTATAATACGCGGTTATCATGTACTACCTACTAGGTTTCTCATGATTTTTTTGAGGAAAATAAAAAAATACATTCTACGTAGTATA
This sequence comes from Zygaena filipendulae, assembly GCA_907165275.2. Taxonomy (NCBI): domain Eukaryota; kingdom Metazoa; phylum Arthropoda; class Insecta; order Lepidoptera; family Zygaenidae; genus Zygaena; species Zygaena filipendulae. The sequence goes on from OU015650.1 coordinate 6,068,100, forward strand.
TTGACAAAGAAAATATATTATAATCACTGCGTGATGATTTGAATCACATCTTATTTTAATTTCGAACTCTTTCTTATGATAACATTATGCTACTTATGACATTTTTTTAGTTCAAAACGACCAGATTTCAAATATTTAGTGATTTTGATTGATTTACTCGACATCGGAATGAGGACTCACGACCCGTGAACTCAAGAGCCGTAACCTGACAAAAAAATTCAATGACCAAACTATTTATTGTCTGAACATCAAATGTATTTATTACATAGTTTATCCATCTATTTTTGTTTAATTAATTTCTGAAAGTTGTGATGGATCCGATAAGATGACGCTCTTTGGCCGTTAAATAAGGTGCTCTTCACTGCATAATAAAAAACAAAGTCCTCCGCTGCATCTGCTTATCTGTTCGTCATAAACTCAAAGACTAACTGAACGGATTTTCATGCGATTTTCACTAATAGATAGAGTGATTCATGAGGAAGGTTTAGGTACCTATATAATTTGTAAAGATTTTGTGTAAATTGGTTGAAATATAACGATAACATTTGTTGGAGGTGTCGGAAAACGTAGGTACTTTATTACGCTTTCATGCCTAACTACTCAACCGTTCATTATGAAATTTTGCTAACACGTTGTCAGGGGTACAAGAAAGGACATAGGTTAATTTTCGCCACTTATTCCCGCAGGATCTCCGAAATTAACGCAAATGAAACCGCAGGGAACAGCTATAGAATACATAATTATAATTATCTACTGCCGCGACAGGCCCAGACTTTAGTAGGTAATTATTCTAGCTTCTTCTTTTTAATTACTTATAGCATCTATCGCGACTCTAGATTTAGGAAGATTTTATGACGATAGATGCAATAGCAATGTGTAGATGAAAGAATGAAAAATGCTAGCAAGCGTTAATGCCGAACTTTATGTCTTTATTGACAAAATCAAACGGGAATACTTATAAATGCTTCTATTGAAATTATCCATAATAAATGTAATTCTCTACACAAGCAATTTTTTTCAGCAAAATGTAGAGTCAAATAATTTTATTTAAACTGCAGGGTACCTACAAATAAGTAAATGAGCCTCAATATTGCTAAGTCGGCGATGTGTTTTATGACTATACCTACCTAAGTTACCCAAACTGGTGCCGAATTACGATTTGCGAGTCTCCGAAATTTTTACTAAAATACGAAGTTAACTTACTTTGTCATTTTTCAATTTTTTCCAAATGAGGTAGGTACTCCAATTTTAAATTTTGTCACTCCCTTATCCCTATCCACAACTTGCACGAGTTCACATCACCAAATAGATAGGTATACAAGGAAGTGCAGTTGAATCACTCGTAATGAACTCAAGACACTCGTACAAGACACACAAAAACACACATTTTAATTTCACCACACAATCCAGAAGGTTTATTCACTTTAATCAAAAACGGAAGAAAGTCGTTGTATATTTAATAAAGAACGTGGTGTTGCGATCGGTCCCTCGAATTTGGAGATGTTGTAACTCGTCCGAGGATCAATTGACACTGATGTACTTGGATAGTTGCTGTAATCTTTTATCATCTTTGGTCCTGAGTCGATTCCGAGACAAGAGTTCACAGTTGTTCGATGGCGCGCGCACGACACCGTGCGACGAACTCATCCGATATCAAAATGCGCGTATTGTCAAACGATTATTTACTTAGTTACCAAACGCTTTTTAGGTTTCTTACGCTGATAAGGTAATTGCCTTCACTCTAATTTTAATAACTAATACTTACTACAAACAAATATTAATGTTAAACAAGTAATTGGGTCGGTGGTGTCGTTAAAAGACGTTAATTGTTATGTTTACCTACTTCATTAGATGCGCTTAAACTAGATATTATAGTTATGTGAATACTTAACCTTTATCTAGAGGTCTCTAAATGAGTAAACTCATTTTTAATGTATGAGACTTTCTTTAATGGTGAAATTGATCTATGTAGATTGTAGGTAGGTAGATACCTACCGATAGGTAACTGCTAAGCTTATCTTTAGGTACTATGTTTCAATATCATTAAGTTTTCGCATTATGACACGTATCTATTTGTATCTCTATTAATTTTGTACATAGTTTGTAGGTAGGTACCTTAGGTATTTGTTCAATCTGCATTACCTACGAGCTGGAGCTCGAGACTGGTGCTGGAATCCTTCGGATTCCATCTTTCCCGGGGCCCTATTGTAAAACGTGGTTTTAAACCTCAACCCTCCTTAAAAACTTACTAAACTTTTCCCATAGGTAACGCTTCGCTCCGATTATGGCATGGTAGTTCCGGAGGACAAATATATTGGGTTACATTCCGACCTAGTAGGTAATAATAATAAAGATTAGGTAGGTATTTCGCCACAAACAAATTTGATATATCTACCTACATAAGTACATGTTCATTATACCTAACAACAATTTGTATTTTAGAATTTGAGATACTGAAAGTAAAACAAAGCGAAGGCTGTATTTCAATTTTCAACTCTCTTTTCAACTTTTCGTAGATGAAAACATTTCTGCAATCATCAACCTCCAATATAATTACTTTCTCTCTTCAGTGATCCCGAATGCTCAGTTTAGCCAGAAAAACCTACAGGAAAGCAACCTTATTCTGCTGCCGAAGACGAATAATAGTAGAAAATACGATGCTTTGGGGAATTTGCGGTTTTTAAAGAATCATGATTTAAAAGAGAGGGTTAGTTGAATTTCCCCGAAGTGTTTTCCCTAAATTTCTGCCATAGTTCATTCCCCGCTTTTTCTAGATCTGGTTTTCTGGTTTGACTGACGAACGTAAATTCTGAGCATTACAATCCTTAGTAGTACAGCCAAGCGTAAAAGCTTCTTTTGCACATAAATTAGTTTCCTATCACATTCATTTTTCCCACAGACGAATAAGAGAACATACTGTTCAGACGGTCATCTCAGGAACATCGGTGATGGACCTTATGCTACAATTGAACGTGACGTCTATATTTTTTTTAAATAGTCCAGCTCGTCTGATGTTTTGTTTTTTTTAAATGTCAGCGCGGCAATGAAAAATTAAATGAACTCAGTATGATGCTTACCTTTTTTAATGTCCGCAAGGCAATGGTAAAAGAAGAGAACTGATCAGGTAATAGTTCGCTCTTTTTTAATTGGATTGTTAAGGATATAAAGAAATAAAAATAAATCGTACTTGTCATAAAAAAAATATTTCTTGGCACCTTTATTTCTTAATTTTTTCTTTTTTTTTTTAAGCGTTTTGTAGCATCGGCGGTAATTCTCTTTTTTCTAATCGTACTAAATCAGTCCCTTTCAAAGTTTTATTAAACACATTACACCAATTATATATGTATAAACAAAGTAATGGTAATATTTAAAAAATAATTAAGAACAATTTCCCTGTTGACAAAGTAAAATAATATTTTTTCATAATAGTTCATAAGACTGAATTTAAGTCAAATAGTAGCAGTATTTGGCTGAATGAATGAGTTCTTATTAAAATAATAATACTAATAATCCACTTCACAACACAGACTACTAAATCCCACAGTAAGCTTGTGTAGTAGAAACCAATCAAACATGGTCTATACTACATATAAGTACATATTATATATTATATTATAGGCTAGCTGTGCCCCGCGGTTTCACCCGCGGTAATTTCGGAGTTCCTGCAGGAATCCCGGTATAAAAAGTAGTCCTTCTCTGTACCCCTGACAACGTTCATGCCAAATTTCATACAAATCCGTTCAGCCGTTTTTGCGTGATTGAGTAACAAACACCCAAAATTCCAAACATTCACAATTTCGCATTTCTAATATTAGTAGGATATACAAATTACAAACAAACACACTTGAATTGAATGCTGATATTGACATAAATGTAAGGTGCTCATTCACTGAGAGCCTTTTGTGTGTAATGTAATAAATGCAACGATTTTGAGAAACAATGCTTAGTTATGAGCTTCTGAATTGTTACACTCGAATGCTTGCGACGAATGTTGACTATGAAAAATACTACGAACATTAAATATAGTTTTTTTTTTTTTTATTTATTTACTTCATTAACAACATTATACAAGACACTTAAGCCCGAAAGGGCTTATTGGTTCGAAAGTATAGATACCTGATTCTAAGGAGTTTGTTAGGGTCCCTGAAGAAATCTCTGTGAGAGTGAACAAACTTGGATAAACGCCAAGTTTACTGGATAGTTTACTGACATCACAGTTCATGATGCCCTGAGAATTGATAAACTTGAACCGATGTGTTTTTTTTTCTTCATTACGAGAAAACCGGTGAAATTTAACGTCCTTTCGTAAACTGGTGTACGTGGGCACACAACTTCTAAAAATACCAAATTCACCGAATTTGTGCATGCAAAGTGGTGGAACTAAATCGACGCAAGCACTTTACCATAATAGAAACACCGAAAATACTATTTATCTGGATTTAAGAGGCGTTAAGTAATCGACGCGAGCAGTTTCCATAAAAACAAAAGACTTAAAAAGTACTCTGTGCAAAAGACCTAGGCAAGGTATTGCGAGAGCGAGACTTGAGCGATTGACTGACGGATGCCATAAAGAAAAAATTTTAACAAAAAAATTAAAACTGATTTCCAAAAACACAAAACTAAAAAGCTAAAAATAACAAAATACCGATTTAATCCAAAAGACAAAAACACACGTAAGATTACAGCGGGCTTGTCACCAAATTCAAACCGATCAGTGGTAGCACAAAACAATAATTCTTACGTATTTTTTGTCTTTTGAATTAAATCGGTATTTTGTTATTTTTAGCTTTTTATTTTTAGCTTTTTAGTTTTGTATTTTTGGAAGTCGGTTTTAATATTTTTGTAATTTTTTTTCTATTTCTCGCTTTTAAGTGACTTGGTTCGTAATTTCTCTAAGTTACAGCCTAATGTAAACTGCTCATCACCTTTTACAAAATATGGCTTTTCCCGACGCAGTGACGTTAATTGTTGAGGAGTTCTCCTAGTACATCACCATCAGTTCCTCTTCACCATGTACATTGTGACAAGCATAAAATGTTTAGAAACCATATTAAAGTTAACGATTTGGAACCCGTGAAATACGTATTATTGTTGAGTAGTTCCGATGACCATCTGTGGTCTTTATCATCAGATCCACTTCTTCAAATTTTGCTTTCCAAAAGTATATGAATGATTTACTATAAAAAATACCGAAATCGCCATAGGTGAGCCTATAATTTTTGAAGAGATCCCTCGATTCCTCCTAGATCCCATTATCAGATCCCAACTTAGTGGCAATAGGACCTACTTGGGAGTATACCCTTTTATACAAAAAAAAAAAAATTTCCAAATCGATCCAACCGTCTTCGAGTAATCGGTGAAAATACATAAAAAAAACCATACATACAATCGAACATAGAACCTCGTCCTTTTTGGAAGTCGGTTAAACAATGGCCGCAGGCCGGGAGTTGATTTCAATAAAAAAAACTTTCAATGAAAGATAAATGTGACTTAGTTTTCTTTGCCTTTTCCGAAAGAGGTAAATAAAAAAATAAAAAATGTACGTCAAAATCAAGGGTGATAGCGGGGGAAACGAAGCGGGAGAAGGGACAAAACGTCATGTTCAAAAGTAGCGCTGTCATTCACTAAGGTTGAAATTTTTTCCTTGAACATTGCCAGGTGTGATTTTTCCCAATGAGCAGTAATCCATGCAAGTACCTACTCTAAGTACTCTACACTACCCCAATACCCGCCATGTAGCAGCTGTGGGCAGCTATGTCTAGTTAATTTGTGGCTTCTTCTTTTTTCCGGAAGGTGCACTATTTCTGCCAATGTCAGTTAGAGAAAACAATGGACAAGTAGATACGGTTTTATAAACGTGTCAACTAGTGTCATCTCAAATGGACTATCAAGTGTCAACCTAAATCTTATAAACTGTCAATTCTGTCAGAAATCAGAATGATGAATGCGGCTTTTCTTTGTGGTTTTGTTGTTCTTATCGTAAATAGTATTTAATATTATATTTATGAATACTACAGTTATAATCAGAGTTTCTAACACACGGAAACTATACATTTAAGATGAATGCTACAAGCCTTTACGTATCAACGTGTCGCTTAATCATATCGGCCGACGCAGCAGACAAATCATCATGGACCGATTTATTTCGTTTGGTCCCATATTTACGGCAATCTTTATCTTGTACAGTGTGTGGAAACTTATTAAAAGAACCTTACACACCTTCTAGTTCCGGGTGTCAACATCATGTGTGCAAAAAGTGCAAAGGAGGCAGAAAGAAACTCAAACCTTCATGTAGTTGGTGCAAAGATTATGAGAACTACACAGAAAACTTACAATTACGTATTTTATTGCAGTGTTACAAGAAAATTTGTGAATATTTTATGGACACCGATGTGTATAGGACATTGTTGGAGGAAGATGAAATTGATGCCGGTGTGAATGGGAGCCCAGTGGCAAGTTCGGGCTTGGTAGAGTTGATTCAAGAAGGGGCGGGATTCTCAGACGACTACAAAAGCACAGCAGGCCTTTCGAAGTCAGCATACAGTATATTGCCATGTGTTTACACAAGTTCAGCATCTACACAGACACAAGCCGCATCCACATCAAGCAACTCAGAGACAAGATCATCCAGTAAAGATTCTCCTAATTCCAGAAGTGTCTCTAATGGTTCACCACTTTATTCTGTGATGTATGCTGGTTCTGGTAACAAAATTACAATAAAAAGAAAAAATGTCGATGACAATGACTATCATGGGGAAGCATCTCCAAAAGAGAGTAAAGTAATGTACATTTTATACTTTAAATTCACATTGATCCTGGGATCGTCACAGTTACTTATGTGATGAATTCTAATTGATATTTTCTTATTAATAAGATATGACTATTTTTTCTGATCCTTAAAAGCAAATATTTGAAAATTAATAATGAACATTAATTTATATTTTCTGTCTAGATTTTTGTATAATATGTGTCAATAGTTATATTTTCTCATCTTAACTGTGACTATCCTTGTTTAAACTTAAACTCTGTAGCCCCTTTCATGTTTAAATTAATGATTTTATTTTCCATTACAGTCCAACCAATTAGGCTTTAAGAAGCCATCATACCGTTCAAGAAACTCAGCAAGCAGTAAAAGAAAAGGATGCAGATGTGGTAATGCTACAGCAACTCCGGGCAAGCTCACATGTTGTGGCCAACGGTGCCCATGTTATGTTGAAAGTAAACCTTGTACCGAATGCAAATGTAAGGGGTGTAGGAACCCCCACAGACCAGATGGAATGAAGGTAACACTGATTTTGTGTCACATGTCCTTAACATATTATGATTTTTTTCCTCATGGAATGTGAAAGTGAAGACTGAATAAATTTTCAAATTAAAGAATGAAGATATATTTTGTGGAGTGCCATCCTAAAATGTTTAACTGACAGCTCGAATAAATTCTTACCAGTCTCTGAATGGCTACATAAGAATTTGAATTTAGATGCTGTTCCCAAGGTTTTCTTCACATTGTTTTAAATTTAACTGCAGGATATGTGCTACTCTTATTTTGTAGTGGGTTGAAAAATATCCTATGTTGACTATAAACTTTACTATCTATATAGTCCATAAAGATAAATTATTTCAGATGGATAAACAAAAAAATTATGATTATTTTATAATAAAAATAATCATCATCACAATATGTATAAATAGTTGAATAGATTATGTGTATAATTCTTTTGATGTTAGATCTGCATATGATATCAAAATTTATTATTAGAAGAACACAATAAAAAAGAAAAGTTGAATATGTGTTCAACAACATATTGCTTTTATAAGACCAGTCTTTGACTCCCAGACTCACATTATATGGATTTTGGAAACCAAAAAATTAGAAAAATCTGCTTGTCCCCCTCTAGGTGGAATAGGTATTGTCAGAGGTGAGGTTATGGTTGTCCAAATTCTCAAACTGTGTACATTGTATGGGGTCTCGATTTAGATTAAGTATAAATAAATAATAACTTTTCATATCCCAATAGGCTATTTGACTATTTTTTTTTTAGTCCGTATTGTAGATTAATAAAAAATATTGGACACGTATTTTTTCTTTTTTTACGTAATCAAAAAATAACGGCGATACATTGAGTTGAAATTTCGGGTGACGTCACTAACCAGTGCAGTTTGTATGGCGGCTTGTAGCGGTAAGTGACGTCACGAGCCCCCACCCTAAACTTTAATGCGCTTTATCTCTGTTTATTTTCATTTATTTGAAAAATAAAAAAATACGTGTCTAATGATTTTTAATTTTCTAACTGGCAGACTAATTAGAATTTTGATTTTCAAAAGTCGTCAACATCCCTATTACAGGTGAGACCACACATTCCTCAGTTGGGCAGTGTGCAGGTAACGTTGAATACGAACACTGACAGTTCCCCGTCGTGCTCTGGTTCTATTGACAGTCTTGACACTGACACTCTAACAATGGAGGCAATGGAGGAATCCCTCAATTTCAACAGTGATCTCAAGACTTCTAATATTAAAGGTAGCCTTTTAAATATTATTATCAGGGATCTTTTTCTACATTGACTTGAATTTCGAGTTTCCTTTAAGAACTATTAAGGTGTTATTTATTTTATTTTATTTTATTTAACAATTAATGCACACAAGGACAACAAAAAAGGAAAAAAAGGATTTTATTATAAATTTTATTATTATAAAAAGTGTTTGCAAGCAAGAATCATGTGAAAAACAAATTGATCTAAACCTAATTCATCCTAAATACTTATAACGAATATTATAAATGTGAATGTAAGTTTGTGTTGGTCTGAAAAAAATCCAGATATCAGCATAATATCCTCGGTAATAGTATTTTTCTTTTTTCTACTTTTTACCCTTTGTCCTTCTCTGTACCTCTGACAACGTATATACAAAATTTCATGATGATGGGTCAAGCCGTTGAGGCGTGAAAGCGTAACAACAAACTCACTTTCGCATAGTAAGGATAGTGTGCGTCTGTTGTGGGCTTTAAATTATTATATTATTTTTAATCAATTAACCTTTTTTTCCAGTCTACACAAGTCAATTACAGGAAATTTCGCCATCATTGCCGGCCACGATAATGATGGACGAAGAGCTCCCTGGCTCGCCTGAGGACGATATGAGTTCCCCGCGGGAGTACGCGCTGGGGTCTCCACACGACCAGCAGGACGACACCACCTCGCCCCAATCAGCCTCGCAAGAAGTGATCAGCGACATTGAGGTGGATGTATGACATCAAAACTCCAACCCTAGTGACTAGGGTACTCCACTGACTGCCTCAACTGATCTCCAGTGTTGCCGTTACAAGTGTCTTGAACCTTTTCTTTTATATTTTATCACTTCGATCTTTTTTAACTTTTTGCTATCATGATATCGAGTGTGCAGACAGGATATAAATGAGTGAACAATTTGAAGACGTAAAATTTGATAGTTGAATCAAATGTGATATTCCATTTTCATCAGGACGTGTATAATGTACATAGCTATCATTCTGTTATCTACCTTGTGTTTGGTTGCTGACTGATTGAATAAGGTACCATTATTAAATGTGGATAAACGCGGTTTATCCATTTCCATGACCCATGGGATTAATGAAAAGTCGACTGTTGTACTAGATTTAATTGAAATAATACATGAACAGTGAAGTAATAAATTATAATTGTCGGGTCCACTGTGTAAGTCAATAAAATATTCGAGGGACATGCCACTAACCAATGAATTATTTAGATGTAAGAGTCACCCAAATCTTTCGTAGTTTATCAGTTAATTATTTCAACTATTATAATATAATTTTATTTTATTTTTATGACGATGTAAGTGTTTCGCCAACACATTTGACATTTTTATTTTATATCAAACAATAGGTAGGTAATTTTATTAGTTAAATACAAATTTAATCTTAATGCTACGATATTTTTATATTTGTGTTCTTTTAATTGTTCCTATAGTAGGTACCTATTGTAAACATATTTACAAAGTGCCTGTTTCATTAATTACTAAAAATCCTCATAAATTGCGAAATAAGAAATCAAAGTTTGTGACATAGGCACTTCCAATTTATTGTGTTATTTTATATTTTATCAACTGATGTTAAAGTGTTCAATACAATTTTTTTATTGTTTCATAATCAATTTTTTATGTAAAAATTTCCATAGAATTTCACGAATTTATTATTTTGATATAGGTAAATAAAACAAGGAGCTGTGATAAAGTATCACTTGTAATTTGAATGCCAAGTATTTAAATTTCAATCTCTTGTGGGTGTTAGTATTATTGTCACTAACAGACAGCACTAGAGTACAAAACATAGTCATGTAGTATATTATTTTATAAGTGTTTGCTTTACCTTTTAAGTTAGGTGAAAATAAAAATCCAATACATATTTTTTAATTTACGTGTTTTAATTAAATATACATAACTATAATATTTCTTGGACGTAAACATAATTAAAAAAAAAACTTAAAGGTTACTACAATTATTAGGTTATGACTTTGAATGCGTTGCATATTTTAATCTAGATCCATGTTAGTTGTGTGATCGAAGACTTTGACGGCGGCGTTCCAAACCCTTTCGAACTCCCGCTGCAGGTTTGTCACCACGGCGTTCTCGGAGGTGACCATGGTCGCGCCTCGGTTACAGTTCACGCGGTTGGCCTCGTAGTCCAGCGAGCCGGTGACCGCTAGCGCCAGGTTGGTGGACGGCGCGCGCGTGTCTATCAGTATGAACTCGTGCGCGAGACGATCCCCAGACTTGCTCACCTTCACTTCTATCTCTTGATCGATCAACGGTAGCAAACTCGCGTAGTCATCGTTGTTGTGAACCACGACCCTTATATTCACCCGATTCAATGATTTTATCCCAATCAATCTCATTTGAAGTGTTTTGCTCAATAAACTTGGGACGCACACGTCTATGGAATATCGTGCGCAATCGAGGGCGCTTACAATGCATTTGAGATTTGTAAAGCCTGCTTTTTTACTTGCTGCTGCGTCGTCGGTGCCACCGTAAAACAATATCGCATCTATCGATGTGTCCTCTCTAAATAATATATCTTTCTTCAATATTTGATATGCAAAGCCACATAAAATTATAGATCCGCTTGCGTACAATGCTGTTTTCCAAATTGAAATATCCATTACGAAGTTGAAACGCGAAAAATCTACATTTATTTGCAACCGACACGTCTGACAAACAAATTTGACAAGCGTTTTGAGATTAGAAGGTAATAAAGTTAAAACTACCCTACACTGATTTTTTGTATTTGGCACCTACCTACCTACCCATCTACTTCGCTCATTGCCAACCTACTTCATCGTATCTATGTTATATGTAGGTAGGTACCGTAGGTATACAGTGTTTCCATTATTTCCTTATGGATCTAATAAAAATAAAACGTTATCAAAACAGTTGACGGTGGTTACTAAGGTAATTTTGACGTTTAGTTTTTATGATTGTACACAATTATGATTTTTCATTGCGCCTTTGTGTCTGTGTAACTTTAAAATATTATTCTTTGATGTCTGGTGAGGTTGTGTTGTACCAGTGATGTCTCAACCAAGGGGTCGCAAGGCGGTTCCGGGTGGTGGCGGCGGTGGGCAGAGGGCCCGCGAGCCGGTCGTCAGGGCCCAGGGGGACTGTGACGACAGCCCACAGCATCAAAACCGACGCGAGAGGAGCAGAAGCAAGAATAAAATACCCAAGAGTATGCGCTATGATTTAGAAAATGCTTTGCTTGGTGTAAGTATAGGTACATATTAGTTATAGTTATAACCGCTACTTCATTGTGTTAAAAGTGCAAGAAATTGGTTTAGGAGTTTTAGGACCAATTACTTATAGTTTGATTGTTTAGGACCTTTTTAAGTAAGATAAAATCTTAATATATATAAATCACGTGTCACGTTGTCTGTCCGCGATGGACTCCGAAACTACTGAACGGATTTTGATAAAATTTTGTAAGCATTTATAATATGGTCCAACTTAAAAGATAGGATAGTTTTTATCCCGGAATTCCCGCGGGAACTCCGGCACTAATGCGAGGAACAGCTAATCACCGTAAACTACTGTCGGGGTACAAAGAAGGACATAGAGTACTTACTTTTTTCCCGCAACCTCCGCGGGAACTCCGAAATTACCGCGGATGAAATCGCGGGGGACAGCTAGTAGGTATAATATATTAATACACTCACGTAGTGGTTATATACTCTTTGAATACACGGTAAGAATTGGCGGGTATTAGCGCTGGGCCCCTGATCTTGTTCTGGGATGGTTGGTATAGCTACTGTTACCTACCGCTACGATGATGGGTAAAACGTGAAATACCGCTGCGTACCTACCTACATACCTACATCTTTCCGGTAAGTATAAATTTGATTATATTTTGTGTTAACCAGCACAGTCGGACGATTATCCAAGTTTAAAGATACAGAGTATGCTAATTAATTATACAGTCGTTCACGTCTAATTATAGCAGCAGTGTTAAAATTATCTCATTTTCACTGAACCGGAAATGTTTCATGTTGCAAATGAAGAATTCTGTAATATGTAATATCTATAATCTCTCTTCTACGAAACAGGTATAGGGTTTACCTAAGTAAGCGTTAGTAAGTAGTTACCTAAGCGATTAGGTTTCTAAACTATTTTTACGAAGTCTTGTCCAGCGTAAATTTGCCCTGTTTCAGCTTTGTGACGTGTGGTTTGAGGAGATCAAGCCGCACTTGGAGCGCAATAGGATAAAAGTGCACGTCCACGAGGGCGCCCAGGGACCTAGGCCAATAGGGCCTCCCGGTGTGGGTCCGGCGGCCGGCGGCGATTTCCGGGGCCTGCCGCCAGGGGCGCTGGGCTGCTCACACCTCGACCCAGGTGCTGCTTCCGATGTACGCGCCCTGTACATCCCAATTGTCTTTATAGTATCACTAGCTGTGCCCCGCGATTTCACCCGCGGTAATTTCGGAGTTCCCGTGGGAATTCCAGGATAAAAAGTACCCTATGTCCTTCTCTGTACCCCTGATAACGTGCATGCCAAATTTCATCCATATCCGTTCAACCGTTTTTAACCGACTTCCAAAAAGGAGGAGGTTCTATGTTCGATTGTATGTATTTTTTTTTTTTTTTTTTTTTTTTTTTTTTTTTTTTTTTATGTATGTTCACCGATTACTCGAAGACCGTTGGACCGATTTGGAAAATTTTTTTTTTGTTTGAAAGGGTATACTCCCAATTAGGTCCCATTGCCACCAAGTCGGGATCTGATGATGGGATCTTGGAGAAATCGAGGGAACTCTTCAAAATTTATAGGCACGCCTATAGCGATTTGGGTATTTTTTATAGCAAATCGTTCATTTGCTATTGAAAAGCAAAATTTGAAGAAGTGGAACTGATGATGAAGACCACAGATGGTCATCGGAACTACTAAACAATAATACGTATTTCACGGATTCCGATAGGAGCGATTTCAAAAATTGTTTTTTTGTTTGAAAGGGGATACTCCCAAATTGATTCCATTGTCACCAAGTCGAGATCTGATGATGGGATCTTGGAGTAATCGAGGGAACTCTTCAAAAATCATAGGTACATCTATAGCGATTTTTGGATTTTTTATAGTAAATCGTTTATTTGCTTTCGGAAAGTAAAATTTGAAGAAGTGGAACTGATGATGAAGACCACAGATGGTCATCAGAACTACTAAATAATAGGTATTTCACAGATTCCGATTCGTTAACTTTAATATGGTTTCTAAACAAATTATGCTCGTCACAATGTATATGGTGAAGTGGAACTGATGATGATGTACCAGGAGAACTCCTTAACAATTAACGTCCCTGCGTCGGGAAAAGCAATATTTTGTAAAAGGTGATGAGCAGTTGACATTAGGCTATTTTAACTTAGAGAAATTACGAACTAAGTCACTTAAAAGCGAGAAATAAACAAATTTTTAACAAAAAAATTAAAACCGACTTCCAAAAACACAAACTAAAAATCTAAAAATAAAAAGCTAAGAATAACAACATACCGATTTAATCCAAAAGACAAAAACACACGTAATATTAGTATTGGTTTGTGCTACCACTAATCGGTATGAAGTCGGTGACAAGCCAAATATGGAGGGTGTAGATGGGCTAAGTCGACTCGCGCCACCAGCTTTTCATGAACAGGACAACCCAAGTGGGCAGACACCAGCGGGCTTGTCACCGAATTCAAACCGATTAGTGGTAGCACAAACCAATACTAATATTACGTGTGTTTTTGTCTTTTGGATTAAATCGGTATGTTGTTATTCTTAGCTTTTTATTTTTAGATTTTTAGTTTGTGTTTTTGGAAGTCGGTTTTAATTTTTTTGTTGCGTGATTGAGTAACAAACATCCAAACATCCACGCTTTCACATTTATAGTATTAATAGGATTGAAGCATAGTTTAGGAACACACCTATAGGGTAGGTAGGTATGTTGAAATGCTGCTACTAAAAGTGCTTACTAGTGAAAGTTTAAAATAAATAGCCAACAAGAAACCGGCCAAAAGGCCAAAAGCGTGTCGAACCACACACAGTGAAGGGTTCCGTAACGTTCATAGTTAAAAATAAAATTCAAAGATAATTTTTCCAGTTATATGCACTAAACTGTTTTATGCTCATTGTACATATAAGTAAGAAAGAAAGAAAGAAGAAAGAAAATAAATTTATTTGTCGACCAACACATAATATACAACTGCGACAATACAAAAATGTTGACAAAATGGTCCCGGCTCAGCATAATACGTTACTATCTCCTCACACACTAATCAAGTACCTATAGATACCCCTCATATTTGTCGTAATTTCAGTAGGTACTTACCTACTACACCAAGCCCGGCCTGCCTAGCTGAAGCGCTTGCTGTGGAGTAGGTAGGTATCAAATACACATACATACCAACTAAATATTTTAATAAGTATTTATACTTATACGTCACTTCATATTCTTATTAAAATATTTAATGTTTTGGCTAGGCAGTCCGGGTTTTGACTTGTATTGAAATACTAGCTCTAGGTACTAGGTAGGTATACTTACCTACTGAATATTAAAAGATAAAATAATGGTAGGTACAATACTAAACACTCTGTTGCGTAGAATGAATTGCCATATAACTACATTCAGCGCACTCAGAGTCATGGCGATTCAATTGTGGTGGAAACAGCGTATTTCGTCTCGGCGCGGACGTAATTAAGCGCCGCTCACGCACACATCGGTTGATGTAATTTAATTTCCAACGATATTTAGAATGAAACTAACGCCCTGTGTAATATTTCTATTCTTTATGAAGATACTTCGTCAATCAATGTGCTCTATAGACCATAGTTATACCTATATTGTGTTGTGTTACTGAGTCATGGTTGCGATGCCCTGACAGCCGCGACGTCGGCCCGGTGCGAGCTGTGCAAGCTGCTCTTCCACGCGGCCCGGAGCATCGAGAGCGCCGTGTCACAGGCAACCGCAACGCTCACCGCCACCGGTAAGTACCTACTCCGATTGGCGCAGAAGGACACTACGCCTCCCCGCTGATCAAGAGGGAACCTCTAGGTTCTATTCCTGGTATCGGTGGAATTTGTGTGATGGACACAGTTTTTTGATTTTCCAGTCTGAGCGTGTTTATATATTTATAGGTAGTTGTAGTATATATTACCACATTTGCTTAGTTTCCACGAGACAAGCTCATAGCTTATAGTGTCACATCAAGTAGAACTGTGTGTTGTTAAGTGGATTATTATTAAATTACTAAACACATAAACGATCGTGCTTAAATTATATTATAGAGTACCTACTACTTATAATAATAATAACATCCACTTCACTATAGCTACATACTAGCTACATCCGCGTTGAGTTTAGAGAATTCCACGGAAATTTAGGGATAAAAAGTACTCTATTTCTTTCTCTGTATCCCGGACAACGTGTAGGACGTAGCTACATGCAAAATTTCATGATGATCAGTTGAGTTGTTAAGGCGTGAAAGCGTAACAAACAAACTCACAATATTTGCATTTATAGTTAGCTGTTCGCTGCGGTTTCGGACGTGAAAACTTCGTAGATCTCGCAGTAATTCCGGGATTAAATGCTGAATTACCTACCTCTGTCAGACTGTATGCATAATTTCATGATGATCGGTTCAACCGTTAAGACGTGAAAGCGTAACAAACAAACGAACAAACTCACTTTCTCATTAATGTATAATAGTATGTAAGGATAGAAGGGATTATATTCTTGTATAATACCTATACGCTGGTATACCTATCTATAAATATTTTGCTTAACTTGATACAGATACAATGGGACAAATGTGACAAACGCGACCACCGCTCTCCCCCGCCCGCGCCGCCACCCCCGCCGTCCCCGTCCTGCCTGCAGCGGCGCCTGGGCAGCTACTGCCTCACGTCACCCGCCGACTTCGACAAAGCGCCCTCCGTCCCACCGCCGCCGCACACGAGGAGAAAAAGTGCCCTTCGCGTCACAGCGCCACGCCACGGTGAGAGCCACGTATGTGTGATTTTCTTCTGTTTCTTTTTACATCTAGGTGTAATTGCCTACCTGATTTATGAAATTAAGAGTTCCTATTACCTACGTAGGTAGACCTGTCAAAATTGCAATAATTTCCCTCTCTCGTAAGTTTAAAAAAAAAAAGGAATGGATTGGTTAGAATTAAATAAGGATGTCAAGGAGATATCTTAATAGATAAGATCATCTTCTTATATTAATAAATCAACAGTCTTATATGTTTGTTATGATACCTACTTTTATAGAATACCTATAGTAGGTATGTGTTACAAAATAAATGATAGGTAGGTACCTAGTTTGCAAAGTTCTTCATGCTTCACTTTCTAGAAAATGTGAAAGAAAGAAATCTACATTTATATTATGTAAATTACGCGGGACTTGAACGCGATGTTTTTTATTACCTTTTTTATAATGTGCTCAAAACGCGAAAATCTAAAAACTTTAATCTACATTTATTCCAGCCTACACAAAAAAACACAAACAAACATTGAACAAGTGCCTAATCTAAACCTATAGGTATCTTGCATGCTTTTCCAGAAGGAACACCGACTCAGCATTAGCTAAGTGCGGGTACACCCAGCGCTGATTTTCAGTTGGCAGCACGTTGTCATAGTTGTCACGTATGAACAGTAACAACGAAAGAAGAAAAATGAAAACCAAAACTATTACTACATAGTATAAAACAAAGTCGCTTTCTCTGTCCCTATGTAGGTATGCTTAAATCTTTAAAACTACGCAACGGATTTTGATGCGGTTTTCACCAATAGATAGAGTGATTCATGAGAAAGGTTTATAACTATATTTTATCCTGGAATTCCCGCGGGAACTCCGAAATTACCGCGGGTGAAATCGCGCGGGTCAACTAGTAACTTATAAATGGAAACAGAGCAACATGTGCATGTGCTTTAGAAAACTATGAGTAATATTTTTTTTTGTTTGTATGATAAAATACATATAACGCGAATTGGCTACCTACTTGACTAAATTTTTTTTAAGTCCGTCGTCTAGAAATATTGGACAGGTATTTTTTTCTTTTTTTACGTAATCAAAAAATAATGACGATACATTGAGTTGAAATTACACGTGACGTCACAATTCGGTGCAGTTTGTACGGGGTTTATACCGAATAATGACGTCACGAGTCCCCCACCATAAACTTTAGTCCGCTTTATCTATGTTTATTTTCATTAATTTTAATTTGACGTGTCTATTATTTATTTTATTTTCTAACTGACGGACTAATTAGAATTTTGACTTTCATACCCCGGAAAATACCCAATTGTGGGCTGAACTTGAGATGATTACTTGTATATTGGTATTCAATTATACCTTTATTTATTTATTAGATTAGTAATTAATTAATTAGTAATTAATTGTACCATTTTGTGCAATAAAGAATGAATAAATAAATAAATAATGTTATTATTATTACGTTAATGCAGGAGCAATGTTACGAAAGGAAACCGGTCATGACGAACCAGTGCACCCAGACACCGAAGTACAGTACCGCGCTGTCGGTGCACGCGGCGGCCCGGCTGCCTCTGCCGGCTTCCACTCGGATCACCGCGGTTCGCTCCTCCACGGCCACGCACATCATGGCGCAGAACAAAGCCAGGAGCCGCCGCCTACAGATCCACCATCAACAACCACTCTTCCCCGATGCAAGTATCGTTTTCCTATTATTATAAAAACGAAGCTACATAACATCATACGTATCGCAGGTGATATAACCTATCGAACATATCATAGAATCCACAGACAAAATATACGGTTTAACGATTATTTTTTTTCCAGGATTTAGTCGATATAATAAGTGAAAACCACGATAAGCAATTGAAAGTATTTTATAAGAATCCAAGAAACATTGAATATCCATCTGTTATGAATCTTATTAAGTCCGTAAGGGCACTACGGAGAAGTGGCGCTGGTGCTAAGAGAAAACCACCTTGGAAGTGATATACGTGGAAAACCGACAGTGATTTGATGTACCGATAGAATTTCATCGCAATAACGCTTAAATTCTTATTCCTTGATATTTTTTAATCAAACTCTTCCTAACTATACATAGATGACCGTAGGCCGCACGGCATTGGCAATCTATAGATGCAATCGGATGACCACCAACAATACAAAAAAAAAATCTTAAAGCTCGTTTACTAAAACTTGTCTACAAAAATGTTGCTACTGTTTACTAAAATTACTAAAATTATTATTGTTAACGCTAATTAAGTTGTATAGGTTACTTTATAGTTTATTTTGTCTTGTATTATTAATTAACAATGTTATACATGTAAACTTACGAGCGTTTTCTTCAATTATATCAACCTAATCATCAGTTACTAGACTAATAAAACGTGAGAATCTCTTTATTAATCTCTCTGTATCGTTACACATTTTGAAACAATGCTGTTAGCTTTCTCACACTAGTATTTTGTGCATAAGTTTATCTCATATTTATTTACTAAGTAAATCTCGAAAATAGTAGAGAGCCTAACTGGTGATTAAACACTTCCCGCTGGTTGAGTACGGTCGCAAAGCAAAGAATAAGACGTTTCTCACACGACAAACTTTATTTAGTACATAACTTATGACTATCTACGACACTTTACAAAATTACAACTGACGTATATATAAACTAAATTAGGGCAGTACAGAGAGTGCTTGACACACGAATAAAATAATTTACAAAAAAAATCATCTATACACATCACTCGCATCTATAAAATAAATAGCTCATTCGCCACAGAGCTTCGGTCGCGACCGCGACAGCGGAGGCGCCGTCCGGTTGGGTCCGAAGCGCTTCACTCTTTGGATCCGAGAAGGGTTTACAAATGTCCTTATGTCACACTCGCGCACACGTCGTCAGTGTTAGTTCGTGTGCTTCACATAGTCCGTCTCGTAGTATGCGGTCGCGCCGTGGGCGCCCTTCCTGTCGAGCGCACGCACGCGCACGAACAGAAAGGCGGCCACAAGGGACGCGACGACCAGCACCAACAGTAGCATCACTAGACCTGCCACGAAAGAAGGCACCGACATGCAAATCGTCTCCGGATCTGTCGCTGGAGATTGGATGACTACGGTTTCATTTGCCGCGGCATTATTCAAAGCGAAGTTCACATCTCCCGGCGCTACCACCTGGATAACGCGACTAGTGTTGACATCTGTCATCTCTTGGGCATCACGCTTGTAGACGCGTGCTGGGGCAGATGTTTCTCGGCGTCGTCTTACACCAACTAATCTTTCTGGCAAATCTTCTACCGATCGTGGACGACCACCCAGCGTCATAAGGTTTCCGTGTTCATCCTTTCTCTTCACTGTGTTGTATACTTGACGCCGCCCAGGGGGTGGTGGTGGTGGTATGTTCACGTCGTCTTCGTTGCGTGTCGGTGCCGGCGATGACGGGCTCGGCGCGTGCGGTGTTGAAGACACCTGCGCTTGTGGAGGTGGCACGGAGTCGTCTCGTTTTTCGGAGAAGGATCCGGTGGCATCAGCAGGGTGTCGCGGATCAGGGTACGCGGGTGGAACCCCGTACTCTGCGTGTGGTACCGGTGGACCATATTCACCGTGTGGCGCGACTGGTACCCCATATTCTCCCGCGCTAAGAGCATTACCGCCTAGTAAAGGCACGCCATAATCGGCTCCTAGACCGCATTTGGGTTCTGGGCAGTTATATTTGCATACTTGAATTACACACTGGAAGTGGACGTTCATAGAATCAGGGAATTTGAACGCTTGGAAGTATGCGAATGATACCACTGATGCAGATGGTCCGAAGTTTTTGATTTTTTGGAATTTACTCATAATCTTAGGTCGCACTACACATCCGTACTGATCGACAAGTTGTATTGGTGCTCGCTTCCCATCGTGCGCTACACAATTTCGGACGAGCATATCAAATTTATTCTCATCATCCTTTATCGCGAGTACCATCGTCATCGTTTGTCCAATTTTTACGATTCCGGACACCTCTGAAGCCCACGGTCCTTTGCCAACTTGGATTTGCATCCAACATTGCAAGTTGTCTCCGAGAAAGTTGGCCGTTACTGCGTGTAGCATATCAACTTGGAAAGGTCTGAAAGTCACTGCTTTTTCATAAAAGTCGTACCACGTGCATCTCAATTTACGAGCTTGGTCCCATACTTCTTGTACGTAGGGATCATATTGAACAATGATAGTATTTTCAACATAGGACCCGCTCGGCGTTGGACTTCCATAACTAGCAACGTTATGGTTTGGTGAGTTGGACATACCACAGCTGTGAAGGAAGATTTCAAACGTCGCACTTAGATGACCAGTGCCTGGCTTGAGATGCATACAATGTGGGTCGCTGTAGAATCCTTTGGAAAAGATCATGCCGTAAAAGGGGCGGTCAAATTCAATGTTGACACGCATGTGAGTTTTCTCGCACTGGACTTGTAGATGTTTTATTTTTGGACTATCTGGAGTAGCCAATGGCCAGGGGTCATCTGTGTGTGACTGCGCCAGGGGGGGCCCGTAGCCAGCGCCTCGATGCTCTAATGGTAACGATGCAGAATCCACGGGAGGCTCGCATATTGCACCCTGAAATAGACGAAAAGAGAACGTTAGGTTTTGCAGCGAAATCAGCCGAATTTTAACTCGAGTTCATCTGGTTTTTAATTCATCTATTAAAAAATGTTATTAAGCAGACAATAAGTCATCTAATGAAGCATCAGCGAGGTGTGCTCGTAACGTTGCACATTCTTCGCCCGTCGCAGTCTAGTTAGCGCCACGCGACCGTGCGCGCGAGTTGCGCTGCATCCTGAGAGCCACATAGCGCTCTTGCCGACTTTCTACAGTGACGGATACCTCACACGAGTAATTATAATATTAATCAGCGCAATCATCATAATATCTAAGAGAAGCATACAGCGGTATAATATGCTTTCTCCGTATTTTGTAGGTTGGTTTGTATTTCAAATAGTAATTTAACGGACATAAGTTCGTATATAAGTAAGTACTTAATTATTTTAAGACACACATCAATCTCCAATGTTTAGTTTTATTCGAGACGAGATATTAAACTTTTGTATTCAATTACAAATAGAGTTGAGTAAAATCGATAATGAGTTGCACGAAAGCTTTCCGCTTAGGTACAACTTGCGGAACGGGATGACGATTTAAGACCATAATACAAGATGGAATATGGGGTGAGAGCTGGTGCTGAACTGTTTATGGGTCCAGTGAGTAGTGTGTGCAGAAATAGCGGCTAGTGACGTTAGCCCGTGTAGGTGGGGCGGCGCGAGTCTGATCGTGCGGTTTCTAAACCGGTTAGAAATTGCCCACTGATCGAGATCGTCAGGGCGGACCGCGGAAGAAAACGCCGGACCTATAAACATGCGTGTCTAACAACTAGAGCTGCCTTCGACAGCTGTTTACTACTCCAGGTTTTCTCGCGTAGTGAAATGTTAGGTGTAGAGCTGTCCCTTAATTTAAACCATGGAATATCTATAATGCAATATTGTAATTTTAATTCCAAATAGGTAAAGCTATTTTGTTACATCGACATTGTTAAATATTATTTATTACATTGACTCACTAATACATTCGACTGAAGACTAAACGGTCAGTCATTTATATGGTCGCTAAAGTTGTTTGCATCGGACAAGACATATGTATGTATATATCTATGTGTATATCCTTCGTGGTTTTGCGTGCAGGTAAAACGGAAAAGTTAGAAGATTATTGAAACTGAACAGAATGCAAGATACAAATTCGTGTCTAATATCTATAATAATCTACTACATAGTGTTAGGTATACAGAGAAACAAAACGATTCGTTCCGATTGTACATTTTGCAAAACAGATAGGTTTGTTGTACCTATCGTTTTCTTGGGGCGTCGCGTCGTACAAAAGTCCATTGTAACGTACGCTTGTTGTTAGTTTGAGTATGAGTTGGTGTTCATTTTGGCATCTCAAAAATTACTACGATTCTTTTTTCTATTTTTTTGCATGTATTATGCATGTGTTTAAGTTATTCTGTGATGCCAAATAAAGATATGTCTATGTCTATGATCCAACATTCTGATTAATTAATATATTTCCTAATTTTATTGACACAAGTCAACCACATCCGATGCTAGGCCTCGTGCGAACGAGCGGCCATCGCATGCGCATCGCTAGTTGAACGGAGAACGCTTTCTATTTATTGTAAGAGGACGCGACGCCGATTTTCTGCACACTGTACCCACAACAGGTGGCCAACGACGCAGTGTTCTGGTACCGGTATCAGACCAAGCATCAGCAGGTGAAAGTATCCGTAATTCGATGCGTGTTTATTCTACTATGAAGCATGAGCAATTCACATCCGTTTGTGGCTTCCCCTTGCTTATTTTCGAGGGATTACATTGCACCCCCAAAAAGTAAGTAGGTCACTTCCTATTTTGCGTGAAGTACGTCGAGGAAGAAATTTTTATTTTTGAATAAAAAGATATTACTTAAGTATTATATTTTTTTTATTATTACTCAGGTACTACTTTCACGCCACCGTAATTTACTTTAAATAATACTTAATTAATAGAAGCAGTTAAAGGTTAAACATGAAACTATCCTGTACCTAAATCTAATTACACCGAGTAGTCGTTTAATTGGATATAATTGTAGATCATAGAGAAATATATGAAACAAATAGGAGGTACGTTAATAAAACCTACTCACGTAAACTTGTATGGTAAAATTGAAAACCTACTTTATTATTATTTATTTATTCAACGAAATTCCACAGCACTTGACAGTGATTACAAACAGAATTCATAAAACTGTATTTAGGCCATTACGGAATAGCACTATGTTACCCAATCTTATACACATTAGCAATTTTATTATATTAAAGAATAAATAATAAAATTATATAAAACTAGTTGTTCTCCGCGCTTTCGCCCGCGGTAATTTCGAATGTCCCGTAGGGATTTCGGGATAAAAAATACCCTTTGTGACTCAGATCTCCGGAAGGTTCCTATACAAGTGAAAGAATTTCCAAAATCCAGTCCAGTCCAAAGAATAACCCCTACAACGTCTCAAACTCACGATTCACAAACTCATAATGCACAAACTTTAGCTCTTTTTATTATTATTACATAGTATACATAGTTGAGAAAATGGTATTCCGTATTAGACCTACCTATACACATTCCAATCCATAAATTGGTGTAATCCGTCGCGCTATGTCCGTATTTTACTAAAACTTTTACTTGCGTATAGTCGACTTTTTGTTTTTTATTTTGGCAATGTTCAAGTATTTCTGTATCTACCCAAATAACTTTCTCACTGCGAAGCTTGGTGTTCGGCGATGGATAAGTTGGATGAGTTAAAATGATTGCCATTGAAAACCTCGAACATATATAGGTATTATAAATTAACTTAGTGCAGTAGAATGTCTAAAAAGTGTTTTAGAAACCATCTTCTAGTGATTCCGAGCACTAGTGATCACTATGAGCTATCAGGATGTTTAGGATGTTTATGTTTGTTTGTTTGTTTGTATACTTTATTGAACATAAACAAAGTTTTTACAAGTTGATAAAATCAAACAAGTAGGTAATTTATGCTCAAAGGCGGACTTATCCCGCGAGGGTATTTCTTCCAGTCAACTTTTGAAAAATCGAAAGGAATTGAAGTAAACATTGGCGGGAGAAGAGATATATAGAAAGGAGGTTGATAAACATAAAGATGTTGATAAAAATGTTTATATTACTATATTTTTGTTACCTACTTCTTATTTTTAACACAGGCAAGTATCTACATAATAATTAAAGAAAGTAACATAACCAGTAATTTATTACTATCTACTTATTAGATAACTATAACCACGCAAACTGATAACTATGTAGGTAGGTAAGCGACGCGAAGCAGATCGTATTCACTATGACCATAACGCGTCGCGTCAAATTGTTTTTCCTTCGTGTTCAAAGAAGTTTCACTTTAAAAAAATTTATTTTCAACGTTTCTTTTGTCATAAAGAATATAAATTTCTTATATTTTTGCATCTGGAGCGTTTGGGATTGCGTTTTTGGGACGCGCTTTATGGGCAAGGAATGTTGTTGGTCATAGTGAATAAGGCCCTGATACACCTTCTATCAGTGGTATTAGTGTTTACTATTCTATGCTAGTCTCTAATAACAATAAAGCGTGAAATTGATTTACATAACTTATCACGTAAGTGTAGGTATCGATGTTGTTATAGGTGTTGATGAGAGGTGAGTCCTTCGGATCTCCGGCTAGCTCTTCGAGTAATAATTAAAAGGTGATTTGACGATTTTCGAAGGAATAGGTATATTAATAATATTAGGTAATAGGTATTTTTTTTATAGCAAGTGGCGCGATTTTCCCTCTTGTACCTACCTACCCTTACAATTTGAAATAAAGAATACAAAATAGAATGAATTCAGAAATTTTAAAAGTAAAATATTGGTAAAACGAAGGAGGATATTATATCCATCTATTTGCTAAAGACTACTGGTGATAGAGGCCAACGCTCGATTTAAGATACATTTAAATAATAATACCTAACACAGAATACTATGCTACTAATATTATAAACGCGAAAGTTTGTAAGAATGTATGGATGGATGGATGGATGTTTGTTACTCTTTCACGCAAAAATTACTGGATGGATTTAAATGAAATTTTACAATAATATAGCTTATACATCAGTTTAACACATAGGGTACTTTTTATCCCGGAATTCCCGCGGGAACTCTGAAATTAACGCGGGTGAAACCGCGGGGTACAACTAGTATTATAAAGCTGAAAGAATTTGGTTCCACGAGTAAAGTCTATATGCTAATGATTTCTAATTCACTCTGTATAGTTTCATTGCGGTGTCAAGTCGTACGACTTACCTATAACTGCTAAGTAATCTACGAGCGACGTTGTTTACGCGTACTAAGAGGCCTACAACAGGCACCTACATAAAATTAGTACATGACCGATGAAAGTTGCTACGAGAATTGAGTGGAACCGGATTTTTGTTTTGCATTCTTAAATATTTGTGTATACTAAAGGTTGTATTTATTTGCGATTTTTCCGAATATTTGTAAGTCTCTCGTTATTAATAGTACATTGTTATCCTAGGGGTGAAAGTAATAAAGTAATAAAGCGCCAATAGATCGAGGGACTAAATAAGTCTTTCTCCCGAGGGTAACACTGTGCTTTTCATTACGAATGCAAGGAAAGTCAAAATAAAAATAGGAATTAGCTAAAGAAAAAATGAGTGAAGATCGGATAGTCGCTTGACACTTTCCCACCTATTTCTTTTTCTTTGGCCGGCTAGCTATTCAGCCAGTATTTTTTATTTACATTGTGGCGACCTAAAAAAAATATTTTCTTTAATTATTAAGTATTAATTAAAGAAAATAAAAAAATATAAATATGAATTAGCTTAAGAAAAAGTGAGTGAATTTTATTTTAATTAATACCTACTTAAACTTTACGTTATTTCAATTTTACATCGCGCTGGCTGTATAGAAAGTTGAAACATGGTTCGATAGAAATGTGAAAATAGACCTAGTTTTTTTTTAATAATTTGACAGTTGTCAGTTGAAAGCGATTCTCCCTAGGGCTGAAAAGGGTTACTTTCAACCCGCTTCTCAGGCAACTTCAGACCTACTTTCCGAGTATGAGTAATGAAAAATATCTTGCATATCTTTGTACCACTTGCCTTCCCCAAAACAATGCTCGTTTAATAATTTTATTTTTTATTATTAAAGACAATATATTAATAGTATTAGAATGATACGTAGCGGTAGGTACCTATATTGAACACACTTTAAATATTTTTCACAGCACGTTCCCAGGGGTATACATAAAAGGACAATGGCTTAAAATTATTCCGGAATTCCCACTGGAACTCCAAAATTTATTTATTTATTTAGAACACAAAACAGATTACAGTCTCAATGAACATAGAACAAAAGTGTTAATAATACAGAAGTCCGACTACAATTATTTACTTGTGTCCCCAGCATGCTTAAAATTAAAACGGCTTATTACAATAGGTAATTTAATTGATAATTAAAAATTAACTAAAATTCTGATTAGGTATTAAAAATTAACCAAAATATTGTGATGAAATTACGTAAAAAAATGAATGAAATTACGCAGGAACCATGGGGAACAGCTGCTAGTATTACATTAAAACACTATCTGGATTTGCTATGACGCACTCCTTCCCCCTTATCCTTTCGTCTAATAACGAATGGCGGGTGCAGAGATGGTATAAAATGTGCACACTGTAATACGAATTGGCGGGGGCACATGCCGTGCCCCCCGATACGAACGCAATCTGGTTACAAGAGCAACAGACAGGTGTGTCTAGGGCCAAACCCATTCGCTTTAAGCAGAGTGCCAATTCTAAAACCGCCTAGTTGCGAACTGTCAAGAAGTCGATGGAATTTTCGAATTAAAAGAAGAAAATTGTTGTGTCGTCAATTTGACATTGTCAAGTCAAAATGAAAATAATATTTCAAACCTTTGGCACAAAAGATTAGCTCATTTAAGTCGAAGTTATATGGATAAATTAAAAGTGCTCGTCGGTGGCATTCAATTTAACAT
The DNA here is from genome assembly GCA_907165275.2 of Zygaena filipendulae. Taxonomy (NCBI): domain Eukaryota; kingdom Metazoa; phylum Arthropoda; class Insecta; order Lepidoptera; family Zygaenidae; genus Zygaena; species Zygaena filipendulae. The sequence goes on from OU015650.1 coordinate 6,095,201, forward strand.
GAATGATTTACGTGAACCGTGTATTCCTTGCATTGAAGGAAAAACCGTGAAGAGTCCTTTTAAAAATAGAGGTACGAAAGCAAGTGAAATTCTAGAGATCGTACATACCGATGTTTGCGGTCCGATAGAAGAATGCTCACTTAGTGGTTCGAGGTATGTTTTATTATTTATTGACGATTTTACTCGAAAAACACATGTTTATTTTTTGAGAAATAAAAGTCAAGTTTTTGATAAGTTTCGTGAATATAAGGCGGAAGTAGAAAACGAGACAAACAAGTCGATAAAATGCCTGAGATCCGATGGTGGTAAAGAATATTGTAATAGAGAATTTACTAACTTTTTAAAGTCTGCAGGTATAAAACATCAGACGACTGTGCCCTATACACCGGAACAAAATGGTGTGGCAGAACGGGCAAACCGTACCATCATTGAGAAGGCAAGAACATTATTATCTGAAGCGAACCTAAGTAAAATGTATTGGGCAGAAGCAGTAAATACTGTTGTATATTTAAAGAACAGAAGTCCTACAAAGGCTGTGACTAATGCGGTACCAGAAAAGCTTTGGACAGGAAAAGAAATAGATTTAAGTCATCTAAAAGTTTTTGGATGTTTAGCTTTTCGATTGATACCTAAACAGAAGAGACGCAAACTTGATAAGAAAACGGAACCTTTGATTTTTATTGGCTATCCAGACAATCAGAAAGGATATCGGCTAATAGATCCAAAGACCTGCAAAGTAACAGTTGCGAGAGACGTAAAATTTTTAGAAGATGTTTTTCCTGGAAATAAAAAAGTTGAAGTGGTGAGAGAAACAGTTGTTCCTATAAATCTAGAGGAGGAACAAATAGAACCTGTTAATAACACCGCATCAGAAAGTAATCAACATAGTGTGGAGGAGCGCTTGGAAGCAGATTCCACGATTGAACATGCATCCAGCTCGCAAGAACGGAGTCATGCAGAACTTCATGAAAATCCAGAGATGGAAGTCATACCTGCGCAGATTGATGTAGTTCCTGAACAAATAGAGCGAAGATATCCCTTAAGAGAACGTAGACCAGTTGATTACTATGGATTGAACGTTGCAATAGCTAATATTGATGGTGATCCATTGACGGTTGAAGAGGCGTTGTCTAGACCTGATAGTGACTTGTGGATGAAAGCGATGAATGAAGAGCTTGAATCACTGAAGGAGAACAAGACATGGAAATTAGTTGAACTTCCAGCTGACAAAAAACCGATTCAATGTAAATGGATATTTAAAATCAAGAAAGATAGCGACGGCAAGGTAACAAAGTATAAAGCCAGGCTAGTAGCGAAAGGTTTTACACAAGTACGTGGTATAGACTATTTTGAAACTTATTCACCTGTTGTACGTAGCTCTACTTTACGTATGTTATTTTCTTTAGCAGTTGAGTATGGTTGGTTTATTGACCAATGGGATGTTACAACTGCGTTCTTGTATGGTAAAATCAAAGAAAACATTTACATGCTTCAACCAAAGGGTGCTATAGTTAAAGGTCAAGAAACAAAAGTTTGTAAGCTTGAGCGATCATTGTACGGGTTAAAGCAAGCATCTAACGCTTGGTTCAATGAGTTAGATGGTGAAATGTTATCTTTAGGTTTTACACAGTCGAAAATAGAGCCATGTTTATATCAAAAACAGTTAGATGATAACAAAAAACTAATTGTTCTTATATATGTTGACGATATATTTGTATTTTATAATTCTGTGACTGAAAAAGAGCGTTTAATGGCAGATTTGTCGAAAAGATTTAAGGTAAAAGACTTAGGAACGGCCAGGCATGTTTTAGGAATGAGATTGAGAAGGGATAAAGATGTTATTTATCTAGATCAAGAACAGTTCATTCTGAATGTCTTGAGTGACTTTAATATGGGTGACGCAAACCCTGTAACCACTCCGATGGAAGTGGGAATCAAATTAGAGAAATCAGCTGATTCTTCTTGCAAACTGCCATATCAAAGCTTGATAGGATGTCTGAATTATTTAGCAGTTAATACGCGACCGGATATAGCACATTCTGTGAGTGTTCTTTCCCAGTTTAATTCGTGTTACGACGAAACACACTTTAAATGCGCGACAAGAGTCTTAAGATATCTTAAAGGTACCTCAAATCTTTGTTTAACATTCCGAAAGTCGGGAGACACAGATTTGCGTGCGTACGTAGATGCAGATTGGGGCGGTGCGTATGATAGAAAGTCTTTCACGGGTATAGTCGTGAAATTAGGAAAGAACGTAATCACATGGGAGAGTAGGAAACAAACAACTGTATCCTTGTCTTCAACTGAAGCAGAATATGTAGGTTTATGTCAGGCTTCTAAAGAAGCGATATACTTGCGTAGATTACTGAATAGTTTAATTACTATGACTAGTAAGGCAGTTGTCATTTATAATGACAACCAGTCGGCGCATAAAATTGCGGGAAACAAAATGATGCACAATAGGACGAAACATATTGATATAAAGTATCATTTTATTCGTGAGTGTGTACTTGATCAAAAGGTTGTAATAGAGTACATATCGACGGACAAGATGATAGCTGATATCTTAACTAAATCTGTTCATAGCCCGAAACTAAGAAAGTTTTTAGAAGAGTTTTCGTTAAGTAAATACTCTATTAAGGGGGCGAAGTGATTAGTGTAATTTTAGTAATTGTATTGTGTAATTTATTACGATGCTGTAGTACGTATTAAATTAAGGGGGCGTGTTGAAGTGCTAACCTTTTTGGAACATAGTAGGTAATACGTAGTGACAGCTGTTTAGTGCTTTGTTTCAACTTTTCAAAAATAATCTCCATCATAAATAATTAATATATCTTTGAGCTATGAATTTTAGTAGGTGAAGAGCACAATTATGATGAATGTGCAATGAATATAAATACGAATACATTAAAAATCAATAGTAAATTAAATATTTGTATACATAATATGTTTAGCCTCGTAATGGACTACAGAATAAACTATTGTGATCACCCCGACGATAAAACTCCACTAAAAGTCCATGCGCTAGACGAAAGTGATCGTTAGTTAACACTTTCTATGACGAATTGCTTTCTAACTCGAATTAACGAGACTTTATACTGTATGAGATTATTGCTCCGCACTTTACGTTAAGATAGGTATCTATTTGTATCCGTAATGTGATCAATGAATCTACATAATTTGGTCTTCATCCCTACTAAGTACTTATACAGGGCGGCCCACGGATATGCCACATGGAGGGAAAGTACCTTGAATATTGTAGATGGAACATTTTACTGAAAGAAGAAATTATTTATTTGAATTAAAAAAAATCTAAACTGCATTCATATGGATATTTAAATAATTACATGGTTGAACCGAAAATCCAACCGAAAACAAAAGGAAGATCATGAATTTGTACATTTTTGATACAAATTTTCAGTTGTAGCTATGAGTATGTCCTTACGGCAATGTCAGCTTTTCATTTTTCTGAACAAAATTTCACATCAAATGTTAAAACTCAGGGTTTTCCTTTTATTTTTGACATTATGTTATTTAGCAAAGAATAATCCTTATGATGAAGCCTTTCGATCGGTATGATTATTTTTCTCATGACTGTGACGGGTTCGATTCCCGGTTCAACCATGTAATTATTTAAATATCTATGAATGCAGTTGAAATTGTTTTTAAATTCAAATAATGTCTACTTTCAGTTCCTGTGTTCCATCTACAATATTCAAGGTACTTTCCCACCATGTGGCATATCAAAGTAACTCTGTCTGTCTGTAGCTGTTACGCTTTCACGCCTTAAAGGCTCAATTGATCATCATGAAATTTTGCAAACACGTTATCAGGGGTACAAAGAAGCACATAGAGTACTTTTAACCCGGAATTCCCGCGGGAACTCCGAAATTAACGCCCGATGTCCGGGAAAAAAACAGTTATAAGTATAAAAACGTTTCACGCGGTTGAAACCGCGGGGCACAGATAGAATAGTATAAAGACAATTCAAGCTGTCGTAGGTCGTCATTTTAGATTTTTATCTAGCAATGAGTTTTCAGGACTTCGATATTTAACGTAATATCAATATAATAATATATTTATTACTCTGAGATAAACATGAAACAAAATAAATTTCTGGGAGGTTTGCTGACTTTCCTGTTAGTAAATATTTCACATAAAATGATAGGTAATATTGTCTCTGTAAAACTATATAATATTATGTAACCACTAAACTTTCGATGGTGTTAGAATAAATTATCTTGAATTAATGTATGATCATGTTTGCATTCCAATATTTGTATGATAATTCAATATTTACATAAACTTTCTTGATGACACAAACATCCGTAGGTAAGTTGCAAAGAAATAAAGAGAGTTGTTTCTTTTTTATATGAATTAATGAAAAAAAAATGTTTTGAATTGAGTAATTTAAATGACATCACAAGCGAGACGCAGTTGCGTAAGTCGCTACCAAAATTGCGATAAAACCGCAGTGAAAGTGCTCGTGAAGGAGTTGTAACTCATTTTAACGGTCAATGACGCGTGTTGTAGGTATATTATACATAGATGTAGTGTTGCAGTGCTATTTCTCCTGTTAGTGTTAGTTGGGTCTCTCATCATAAAATTATAGAAGTAACATAAAAGATTATTTGTGGACAGCAATAAAAAAAAATTATCACCAATACCGAAAATATAAAAATAAGAATGAGGAAGTAACAGAAAAACGTCAATGGTGATTTTATTTTATTTTTTAATTTTTTCTCAAGAATAAGACTTTGTTTTTTTTGGATAACGAACTAATTATCCTACTGATATTATAAATATCACAATAATTTTATTATGTAAACTAACTTCTAAACCGTAACCGTTTTGATAAACCTAAAGCGATTTGCTCTTGACAAATTTTCCCGCGTCGTCTATGAAACCTAATTTCTGTATGAGTACGTACGGCGAACATTCAACAAATTATTGTGTGATCAACGTGTTAGTCACTGATTTGTACTTGTGTATATTTTATTAATAAGTTGTTAAGTATATGTGTAGGTAGTTACTGTTAGTTTCCAATGGTCCGCTGTTTTGTGGATGCGTTAACGGAATCATTAGCCTAGTTGTGTTGCTAAGATTGCGAGCGGAAGAAGCTGCAAAATGAATACGTACCTGAGCAAAGCAAGGCCCGACCTCAATTGGCGGAATATTATGATAGGGGATTTGGAGGATGAAGGGATCTAGTTCAAATTACAATAATAATGCTAGTAACTACAAATCAGCAGGCTAACTCTTGAAAATTGTTTGAGTCTGATTCCGATTATGATTTGACTTCGATTTGATTTTACCTCACTTTTAAGATCAAAATCAATAATTGAAATCGTATTTGAAATTACCTACGTTATTGTCTAAAGATGCAGACGTCCGAAAAGTCAATAACTCGACTACTATATTGAAGTCGAGAAATTTGACCGATAAGTTCGTTAGAGACGCGATACTAAAGCTTCAAAAGTAACAGAATTTGATTCCGTTTCGATCTTGCGATCTCATTTCGATTGCTTCAAGAGTATGATCCTTACTCGATTATGTCAAGAGTCAGCCGGCTGACCTACGAGACGTATCGTTACGTCGCATGGTCCCGAAAAATTGGACTTTTGTTTAGACGATTTTTTGTGACCACGTGACAATATAATAATAATAATAATAATCCACATCACAACACACAGATCCACTTGACCCCTCACTAATCTATAAGCTTGTGTCGTGGAAACCAAGCAAACGTGGTATATACTACACATATTATTACATATATATGATGATATGTTCCTTAGTTTTCCGTAGCGTTCACGATCATAGATTGTCAACTTGGCTAAGGGGGCAGGTGTAGCTCGTGCGTAGAGTCGTGGTAGAGTCGCACCCGCGTAGCGCGCACGCGCCTATGGCTAGTTCTATGCGCTCCATTATCCCATATAACATCTGCGCTACAGATTTTACCGTTTTTATTGACTTTCAATACCTACCCATGTACTTTATAGGTTGAGGTAAACACGGCAGAGTTAAGGCCACTACATCTATTTTTTTAGGGTAATCTTACGGTTGATCTCTTTTAAATCTTATGTACATAATACGTTGTATATACTCGTATCATAAATATTTCAACGGCAAATAACAACGGTATTGAACGCGCGCATGAAGCAAAAATGATTGGCTCCAGCGGGCGAGATGATTGGATTCTCTATTTATTATATTCAGTATTGAATGCAGGTATGGTAATATTTTTCAATTAATTAGGTACGTTTGTAATCACCGCACAATACAAAATCTAATAAAAATACCTATAATTTACTTAGTTTACTGTTAACCCCAACCGTTGTTTTTGGGCTTTTCTTTGTTTATAGTTAGAAAAATGTAACGTAGATAATTATTCTAAAATATCGGGATATATGAAAATTAGGACCGTAGCACAGTGTCAGTTTTATTATAATAGGTACATCAAATGAAGTGATACCGTATAACAATCGTGAAAATCTTATCTTTCGACTTCAAAATTATAACGGACATGTTTATAAATCTCCTGCACTGTGTTAGAACCACAACTTGACATTGGCGGATTGTTGTGCTACTCACAATCGAAGCCATTAAATTACCTAGTGATAGTGAAAATTTTTAATCAATTTACCTGTAACAGGAGCGTGGCCGCTACCGCTAGTAGCCTGATCCTCTTCATAGTTGCTTTCCACTGTCAATCGGTGCCCTGAAACCAAGGGAACGCGTTCAGGTTAGCACTAGAGACGGGCCCCGGGGCGCGAGCGACGCGGGCGCTTCGCATGGGCGCTAGAGATGCGCGGGCGGCGCGGGCGTGGCGGCCATTGCGCTGGCGAGTGTGTACAGTGCGGTGCACCACGCACTGCCGCCGCAACCGACACCCCACCCTGCCCCTTCCCCCCCTCCACGACGCACCCCACCCGCGCGGCAAGTGGAACCGACTGACCCACTGACCGAGTGCAGCTTGCAACGCCTGTGCCGGACGGAATTGCTCCGATGCATCTATGACTCGCGCGCGCTATAGAGCTAGAGGCGGTAGTGACCGCTCCCGTTCCGACCAAAGGAAGCCGCGCGGCCTTCACCTCGCGAGTATCACGACCGGTGCAAGGTCACGGCAATCCATTATATATTGACGTATTTTATTGATATCTAATACCCACACATCTCCAGTTAAATATTATCTACACTAATATTATAAATGACGAACATTTGTTTTTTTTGTATGTTTGTAATCGATAAACTCAAAAACTGCTGAACTAATTTAAAAGTTATGTAACTGAAAGAAAGCTATATCCCTGAATGGAATAGAATATTTTATCTCGGAATTCCTGTATAAAGGTAGTTACGAGTAATTTAGGTCTTGAAACAAAAGATACTTATAGTGTATTTTCATCCTGATATAAAGAGATCCTGCAGGAATTCCAAACTTGAACCGCGGGACTCGGGAGACCAATTTTTTATAAATAATCTCCTTTGGCCATCGTCTTTTTTCCATGAATCGCTAAGTATTTATGAAGAAATGAATAATATTGTATGAATTTATATACTCTAAGCAAGTTTTTCTTACTGTACCCGAACCGCGGCCAAAGTTTCAGAAATAAAGAAATATATTATATCTGACAAATGTACCTAATTCTTCTTCTTCCAGGCAGCCCTATTCTCTGTCTGGCGCATGAATGCCTGGAAGGTGCAATTCGGGCCTTCTTCACCATATCAGTCCTTGCCCGACAACAATATTTTTTCGGACTTCCCGCGGAAATTCTGGGCACCCTTTGTCTTTCTCTGTACAGGGGTAAAGATAACGACATAGGGTAAATTTAGCATACGCGTTGTCAGGGGAGGGGAAACAAATCCTATTCGCATCTATACATCTATATTTACATATATCCAACTTTAACCATGCAATATAAATATAAAAAAATTGAAGTCTGTTTTAAATCCAAATTAACAGCTTTCACTAAATGCATATGAAAGTAACGCGGTAGGTACTTAAATTTTTTTTTTTTTGTCTGTCTGTCTGTTTCTTTGTTTCGGCTAATCTTTGAAATGGTTGGACCGATTATAACGGGCCTTTTACTGGCAGATAGCTGATGTTATGAGGAGAAGCTTAGGCTTAGCTTAAAAAAAAAATCCTGCGGGTATTCCGATACTCGCGCGGGTAAAACCGGTAGTTTGTAATATATATAAAGGATACTTGATTATACGACTACAGTACTTAACACGCGACCCTCGTATGACGTGATAGTTATATCCAGTGTTTGAAAGCGAGCCCTCGGCATTTTCTATTTTTAACCGACTTCCAAAAGGAGGAGGTTTCTATGTTCAATAGTATGTATGTGTTTTTTTTAGCAGGTGCTAGCCGGGCTTTATTGACCGTCACAGATAAGAAACGCGCAGAATGTGGGTCACTACTATGCAAAATTGGACATTGTAAGGTGAATGTTAATCAAACGAATGGGGCTTAAACCACAACTAGGCTAGTCAACAAACACCTTTACTCCAGTTACCATTGAATTTGTAGATTGTAATATTAGAAATTAATAACAATTTTTGTGGTGCGTTATCTTAACGCGTCGTGTTATGGTTATAGTGAATAAGGGCCCTAATATTTTGGCATCTGGAGCATTTGGGATTGTGTTTTTTTAAAGCGCGTTATGGGCAAATAATGTTGTTGTTCATACTGAGTATGGGCCCTGACAACGTTTATACAAAATTTCATGATGATCGGTTGAATAGGTATAGCTGTTAAGGCATGAAAGCGTAACAAACAAATAAACTCACATTTGCATTAATAATTTTAAGGATAATTATTTCAAAACTGTTCAAATTCTAGAATTAAAATATCATGGAAACATCATAAGCGCTGATACGAGTTTCAGAAACAATCGACAATCTCCAGTGAAATTGTTTCATAAACTCACGTCAGCATGCCCCGCCCGAGAAAGCCGCAAAGTCACGTAAAGCAATTAGAGAGAGAAGCTCACATTATCGTTTCAAATAAAAATATCCGCCTAAATAATAGGAAAAACAGTTTTTTTTTTACTAAGAACCGAAACTATCTGCAGGTCTGTTATGTATCGTATTGGTATGTATACCTAGATATTAGGGTTTATTGATAAACCGGCTAGATAATTTCCTCAGAAAGTCTTATTAAGTGACAAACTGCGCTAAGTTATCGTTACACACACCTTGTATGTGTCTTTATCTTTTGTAATCTTTAGACTTTTAATCAACAAAAATATGTAGGTATTAGATAAGTCATTCAGAAGCAGTTTCTATTCGTCATGTCACTTTCGGGTCTGTTAAACGCATTCGAGCCGGAATTGTCAGATTTTTAATTGGCATCCAACCTCAAGCTAAAGTTTACTCTCTTAGTTAATGAACGCCGGTGAGTGGTAGGTTTGTCTTTTCCATTATTCTTAAGGCGCGCCATGTTAGAAAGTGAGCGTGACTTCCCGTTATTTAAAAAACGCCCTTCATATACAAATAAGTTAGTGATTTGTAAGCGATAGAAAGTTATTACAATTAACTACTCTGTTATGCACAATTTCAGTCACAGTTTCCAAGAGTAACCATAGACAAGTTTTTCGCATAATCTAGTGGTGGAAAATCGTTCAAACTGAACTGAATGTTTTTAGATGAATGCTCATATACGTTTGTAGTAGGTACCACAGATAATGTAATCACTACGTGGAAGGTAGGTACTTTATGCTCTGTGCTTAATTTATGTCTACTAATACCTACTGATTTAATGTCAGCAGGCAAAACATAAAACATTTCACTGAATTAATGTTATTATCAGCTTTCATTTCTAATTAAAAACGCTATCGTCTTTAGTCATTGTTATAACGCTTTAGAGATGTACCGAGATTATTGTAGTGGGTATAGAAAAGAGTGCCTACCCAACGATGAGTTTCACTTCTTCAGCTCGACGATCGTCGTACACTTTATTTTATGTCGGTGAAAAATTACAATAATTTTTATTTCATATTTTTTGCTACCTTTTCACGGCTGAACTACTTTCAATAAAATATATCAAGGATATTATTGATCCCAAAGAAGAGCATTGGCACTTTTTATCTCGGTACAAAGAATTCCCGAGCGAATTTAGAGATTCTCGCGATCTATGCATAACATAATTATAAAAATAATATATAATTATAATAAAATAAAATGCACTTTCACATTTTTCGTGTGTTATACAATAAACGATTACCATAAATTTAATCGTATATTGATCGGCATTATCGATTTCTATTAGATGGTTATTAAATTGCCGATAGCCGTTAGCGTAGCATATATTGCGCCGTGACCGTAGTGATTAGGCACTGACGTGACGTAGGGTGAGATCCTACATCTATTAGCGAACCGATAAACAGCCGCGTAGGCTCAAGGTTACGCCACACGAGACAACACTTTCCCTGCCGTACGCAGTTCATTGCTCTCCGAAATCTGCATTATCAATGGCGAGCGCAAGCGCACAATCGACCCCTCCCGCTGAGAGAACGAACTGAGAAAACGATATACATAAAGGAAAATCCAAAACGTTTTAATACCTAAACAGTAATGTAATAGATTCCACTATGGAGTGACCAAGAATATCCAAGAAAATTATATCGAGAAACGTAACATGGCCCACTTTCTCTTTTAAGCACACGTATAGTCTCTTTCTTGCATGACGATTCTGAGTCTGTCAGAATAAGATGACTGTAGACAAGGTGTTTCGTCGCGTAAACTGGGCAGCTCGCTTTCTTCGCAGCACTTGGTGCTGAAGGTGCACAAAATCCGGAAACTTTCGTTCGCGGCTCACTATTGTGCCTTTTCTACGAACGCTGCTTTAGAAGTATTCGCGTTACAATTAAATGTTCTTTCATTTGTTACGTCAGCTCCGATGACCTTATCGATTACAATGTAATTCGATAAGACTTATTTAACATTCACGGTTGTTACCTATTATGTCACTGTTTCTCATTCGTTTGTGCTTAGCGCTTATTGATGTATTTTAGTCTTAGTAATTTTTTTTTTCTATAAAGAATGAAGGCATAGAAAACACTATCAGTGTCACGAATATCACGTGCCGTCACGAATATTTTTCGTCTTATAAAAAATTCTGATCGCATATATCAACTAGTTTACTAAAGGTGCTTACTGCACACCTTTTTTGTCATAATAAATCATAGTAAAACCGCCTAATTTTGTCAATTTGGATCATCTTATAATGGTTACTCAGTCGAAAAAGAAACTGGTCCAGTCACCGCAGGTTTGACTTTTGTGTGAAGTAAAAGTGATAGTTAACTACCTAATATATGCCAAGAAACCGATCTAGGTATGGAAATATATATTGAAAACCTAAAAGAACAGAAACATGAAAATATGTGGGTACTACTATTTGTAACTCCAATAACCTTAACAAAAGTTTTTTTAATAGGTATAGGTTATCGAAGCAAAAATGTGATAGGACATTAACACATCTTAGCTACTACTACTTAGGTAGGTACTATGGATACTATGGACAACTGATTTATTACATAAATATATATATATTATGTAATCTATATATATATACTATATATATAAAAGTAGAAACTGACTTACTGCATGATCAATCAACGCATAGCTGAAACCGCTGGGTCTAGAACCATAAAATTTAGCACAAATATTACTTAAGTGACGTAGGTGTGCACTAAGAAAGGATTTTTAAAAATTCAACCCCTAAGGGGGTAAAAAGAGGTTACAAAGTATGTATGGAACAACATGTTTTGTTGGAAGAAATTTCTGGTCAAGACATTATAAAAGGTTTTGCTCATTCAATTCCCGCGGGAACTCCGAAATTATCGCGGGTGACCGTGAAACCGCGGGGAACAGCTAGTTATAGATACATAAGTAGATACTTAACGTCGGGGTAAAAATTAAATGTTCAGCGCATAAATGTTTACCTTGACGCAGGGATCGAAACCGTGACACCTGTGGTACCAGTAATTGGTATGGTACCAACTGTTATTTATATATACATCGTAATTGCTGTTCACTACCAAGATATAAATTAATACTAAGGCAGTCAATCACCAGTGTCAATTCTATGCAAAATCAGCAGTTCTACCATATCTTGGTAGAAAACGACCTGGTTTGCTGAAGAAATTGCCCCATTTGCATAAGCACGCATTTAGAGGGATAGGTCCAAATAGTGTACTGACGCCACGTCTGGCCGAGTGAAGCACAAGCCTACCAAAACTAGTCTCTATTAGTTCTGCTGGACCGTCTATATTAAACAAGTGAATGAAAATCACATGCCAATGTTAGTTTCTATAGAAATATATCTATATCAGTTCCTGTGGCAATTAAAGTAAGTAAATTCTCGCATACTTGAGTAACAATCTGATAGCTGTAGTGCCTGTCGCATTTTAATTAGAAGTTTTAACGAGTATTAACTTGAGTCTTATGTACATCGAGCAAAAGATGTTTCGTGAAGGGAGTAAACTAGTTTTTGAGTAATTAAGTGATGCAGTGGCTGAGCACAATACATATTATGTAAAAATAACTATGTATTTAAGCAACTGTAAAAATATGGAACTCAAATGAGAGAAACTTCTAAAGTAAATACAGTCATAGACATGGAAAAAAATAAGGTGGCCAATTGTAAGCACTTTCGTATTACCTTATTGATTTAAAAATTTTTTCGCTACCACTAATTTGAAATTAGTAGTAGCGATTAGTAGTAGTAAAAAGAACAAAAAGTAAATCAATTAATGCTCGTCATTTTCTTATCGTCATAAAAAATAAAAATGTAGATATAAAAATTAATTTTAATGTATTTCGATGATTTATTGGTGTCTAATATAATTGAATTTTCCCATAAACGTTTAATTCCAAATGTTATTCCGATTCCACAACAGTCCTTTTAATGTTCTTATTCAAACGAGTATCTACTTTTTGCTATATCTAGATACCTACGTAATAGGTACGTATACTAATAGTAATAACTTAGTGATCACTTTACCGTTTTGCTGGTAACAGGCGAGTTATAAGAGAAAAGCTAAATCCGTAAAGTCAGATGACGACAAAACCTCTCCTACATAGCATTTCCAATCTCGTGCAGCCGGAACTTCCAGCGGGGAAATTTCTCTTACAACGTTCGACGCTACATGAACGAAAGAAAACTTTCTGGGGAAACTGACACCGGCTATCAACTAACCAACCAAGTCTACAACTAGGTTATTAAAATTAGTGGGCACTTGTTACTTTTTATTGTTTTTTGGAAGGACTAATATAGTAGATAAATAATTATTAGATTTTAAAGAGCTAGGTAAACGAAAATTTCGTTAAAATATATAACATTAAACATAAAACTTTTTGATGTCGATGTCGCTATAAATTACAAAACTAAATTGCTCATTTACAGAGACATGTCCGCAAGTGGCATAGCCACTTTGATTTATCGCTGCTAGAAATCTTGACACGCACCAGTCCGAAAAAGAAATATAGTGGATGGGTTTTTAGACAAAAGTGGCGCTGGCGCACTGGCTGGGCGGAAGAGAAAGTTAGTGCGTGCGCTTCACCAACTCAAGGACGAGGGCGTCGTTCCCATAGTTGCGTAACATCGTGAAATGATTGTACCTTCAGCCTCGACCGCTGCCGACGTAATTGACCTCTGAATTCGACGTAGTCGTGTCGACAAGACGCAGCACAATGCCGATGCCCATTTAAGGACAATGACTCCAACGCTTCTCGCCGTTCATAATTTTGCTTTCACCGTAGTTCGGTTAACTTTGAGGCATCGTAATTTGTATCTATGCATTTTTCTGTGTAGAGCCATTAACGTTAGAGAACTAAAATTATAAAATAAAAAAGAATGGGAATTTTATTCATAGTATCAACTTTTTAATAAGGTATTTAACAATTGCCCGCGTATAAAACAAAAGATATGGGTGGGTTTAGAGAGGTCATGGTCCTTTTACAATAGATACTTTCACTGGCGCAGGCGTTAGAATTACAAGTCTCGGACTTCAGAGTCGGGTGCGCACGTGTGTACGTTATGTAACCACGCGATACAAACGTACTTGCACATAATTACACTCAGAGAAAGCTGATACACATTTCGGCATTAATAATCGAGAAACACATGCAGATTGGGCTTACTATTTCTTAGTTAACGAGCGAAAGTCGCGTTTGATATACGAGATTATTGAACATGAACTAATTGGTTACGCAATAAAATTAAATAACTATTTCAAAGTTAAATTATAACACACTAGCTATCCCCCGCGGTTTCACTCGCGGTAATTTCAGAGTTCCCACGGGAAATCCAGGATAAACTATACCTTTTGAATCACTTTATGTATCGAATTATTCGAAGCGGGTCCGCCTAGTTTGAGTCATATGACTACTACTACCTACTAAATTTATTTAGACTAATATAAAAATGACAAAATATAGCTTCCCATCAAATGCTTAAAAAAGTTAATAGGTACAGATATACTATTGATATACCTATCAATTGTGTCAAAAAATATGCATAGAACATAAATATCTGAAGGCACGGCAGTGCCCCCGCCAAGTCGCGCAACAAAAAAACGGCACGGTGCGGCCGTACCATCCTTAATTTCTTGAAGCAGTTCAGGTAATATTTTAAATTTTAATGTTACGTATTACTCACCGACAATATTATCTAAGCGGCATAAATGTGCGTTCCGTATTCAGAAAACCTGAAATGAAGAAATATAATTTTTAGAAACACCTTGGTAATTAGGCTCAAAACGGTACTACGATTTTATTCATACATTTTTACAGATATACCTAAAATGCAGAAATTGGTGTCTATCCTCATTTCGAAGTATTTATCTAATTATTATTCGATACGCGTATATTTCTGTATTGTATTCACCTTTATTGTTTTAAGTTTTGGCTCTACACCAAGAAAGAACTCAATGCGATTAGGAGACTCCCAAATACATTATTCATGTGTGCTAGTTCTTTAAATTTGTTCGTAATTTCATTCAAATATTTTGATGAAGGATATTATGTTGAATAATAATTTATTGGTTAAAAACAACATGAGTAGGTAGGTAGGTACCTAACTGATGTGAAAGTGAACTACGGTTGTTTTGAAACGTTTGTATGATTTCATATAGGTATCTAAATCATGACATAAGATACTCCAACTCTACTTACTTGCTATAGTTTAAGTATAGGTAGAAGAAATCTAAAGGTGTTTCCTCACCGGGAGCATTCGCGTGTAATGTAACGTTACAGATTTGGGCATTACATCAGTAAAGGAGGAGAACCGAGCATTACAATGCACACCTTGTAATGATACAATGTATAATATCTTGATACAACTTGTAACATCAATGCGCTCCACTTAATGGAATCAACTAAAAGCTAATGCTCAAAGTCGAATCTATAATATTACATTACACGCGAATGCTCGTCAGTCAGGGAGGTAGTATTGTATGTAATGCTCAAAGTTGAATCTATAATGTTACATTACACGCGAATGCTCGTCAGTCAGAGAGGTAGTATTTTAATATTTAATGCTCAAAGTCGAATGTATAATGTTACATTACAAGCGAATGCTCCCGGTGAGGGAGCACCTTTATCTAGATTACAAAGTTAATTATTATTATTATTTTTTCATTACTCATACTCGGAAAGTAGGTCTGAAGTTGCCTGAGAAGCGGGTTGAAAGTAATCCTTTTCAGTCCTAGGGAGAATCGCTTTCAACTGACAACTGTCAAATTATTAAAAAAAAACTAGGTCTATTTTCACATTTCTATTGAACCATGTTTCAACTTTCTATACAGCCAGCGCGATGTAAAATTGAAATAACGTAAAGTTTAAGTAGGTATTAATTAAAATAAAATTCACTCACTTTTTCTTAAGCTAATTCCTATTTATATTTTTTTATTTTCTTTAATTAATACTTAATAATTAAAGAAAATATTTTTTTAGGTCGCCACAATGTAAATAAAAAATACTGGCTGAATAGCTAGCCGGCCAAAGAAAAAGAAATAGGTGGGAAAGTGTCAAGCGACTATCCGATCTTCACTCATTTTTTCATTAGCTAATTCCTATTTTTATTTTGACTTTCCTTGCATTCGTAATGAAAAGCACAGTGTTACCCTCGGGAGAAAGACTTATTTAGTCCCTCGATCTATTGGCCAAACCCCGTCTCGGGACTAAGTAAGTTACTTTCACCCCTAGGATAACAATGTACTATTTTCTTGCTATAAAAAATATTTAAATAGGTACCTATTTAAAAATAAAAAAAATCATTGTTTATTTAATAATCTTCATTCGAAAAGTTTATTTATCCTTTAAGTATCTTAGTCGAAAACGTTATTAACTAAATTGTGTATGTATTGATGATTATCGTACCTGTTGCGATGTCACAAAACCACTAGGTATGTTATTGTTGCACAAGAAGCGGCACTTTTGTTGTATAGTAAATAAGTGGTGCATTGTCAAGATAGTCGCCACCGGTGAAATCGTCCTTGCTACAACAATGGATTTGTAGACAATGCGAGCTATTTTCGTGATAAGCCACCTTTCCTTCCTGCCTTAGCTACTCACAAAGCCGTATACAACCCGCGCCTGTGTAACTCATGGAAATATTAAAAGTGAAAGCAACTTGTTAAACAGACTAAGTATAATCAATCCCCAAGGCAGGTTACGAGTTACGACTGTTTTCTACATTGTATCCTTTCCTTGCTATAATAATATAAACGTGACCGTGTAAGTGTGTACACTTATTTTTGTTTGTCCGGCTTTCACGTTGAAACTGAACAACGGATTCACGCGATTTTTTTGCACAAAGATAGTTTTAATAATATCGAGAATTGCTATAGGATACTTTTTACCTCAATACGTTTCTATACCTCTGGAATGCATCCGAAAATTCTCTTTGGATAGATTGGATTTTTTCATTAATTTACAGAAACAGTGTTATCACTATATTTACCTATACCTACTTGAGTACAAGCTTATATAGCTAATTGGAGAGAAAATGATGTCTCTAAAAATTTAAACGCGTTTTGTACGAATGAAAAGTCGTAAAAAATGATCGTTATAAACATTTCTCTATCGTTTTTTTTCGATCGATACTTTATAATTTACCTACAATGTAGACTTTTCCACTACCTATTAAATTTATTATAATTTAAGTAAACGAGTCTATGAGCGTATATTAATTATATAGAGTCAAATGTGAGTATCCATTAGCATACCAAACATAATACTTTCTTCACTACAGAGGTGATGGGCGGTGTAAATTAATCTGGATATCTACTGAACGTGCACTTTCATAGCTTAGTGAAGTGATCTTGTAATCCGTCAATTAGTCCGGAGATGGTTGTGGAGTTGTAGACTCAACGAACGGACGGCAGGCAGCGCCACACGTCGATACTCGTACGAGATGAAAGTGGTGAAATCTTAGAATGACGATGAGAAATCGCCGCCATAAATAATGCACTAGTTCCGACGTAGAGCGAGCCCTTTCAATGAAGCAACTGGTTCCAATGTGAATTTAAATCATAAATATTTAGTTCGACGCTCATATAGGATATACCTCCGTCAAACTACATTAGATTATCAGATACGTTGTTAAGATAATTGATAATAGATAAAACGTTTGATTGATTAATAATCAAAAGCGAAAGAAATTAATCGTTCTTTTTTAATACGGTAATTTGTATTCAAATAATAATTGTAGCCCTTTTAACTTTTACATCCGTTTTTTTAGAGAGTTGTGGGGAAATTCTATACCTGCGACTGCTAAGTTTGTTAAAAAACTTTAAAATTAGTAGATTTTTTACTGTGTACTGGGTCCTTGTACTGTTCATATTATTCCGGACCATAATTATAGGCATATACAATATACCTACATATTATATCCAAATTTAGTTAAAACAAAATTAAATTTATGCAGACATAACACGATTTAACACAATTTTGTTATATTTGAAGATGTTACATCAGGAAAATTTCGAAGAAAATTTAAATCGAAATGTCGTGATAATACGTACCTACCAATATTCGGTGATAAAAAACGTGAAGTGGCTGCGCGGGCGACGCGCTGCCGCCACATCCGGTGTCTCTCTATCAAACTCATTTGCCGTAACATCAAACTTAGCATCATAATTGGAGCACAATAATTTAAGATATTTTCTCCAATCCAACGTTCTAATATGTAGGTGCGCGAGTCATACTAGTATACCAACTTGAAGTAATCTTTTATCCTGTTACCATCTGAAGTAACGATGGTACCTAATAACAATTTTGCTATAGTCAAAACTCGTGTGTTTAATTATTTATTTTTCTGTAATTAAGTAACTGAAATTAATATTAAAATAGGTAATTTTGAACGCAGGTAATTTTCTCTACAAAGAGTCCAAACATATTTTTTTCATATAAAAAGTACATTTTGAAATAAAGCGGTAGCGTGAAAGTTTATGCTATTATTGTCTACTTAGAGTATATAAATAGTATACGGTAAGAGTATAATGTAATTGGTGAAACAAATTTACGACACATTAAAATAGGTATCTAAAATAACATTATACGGTATAGTATTGGTAAACACAAATTTCTATTTAAATATTCTACATAAAAGAACGATAAACAAAAGTGAAATCACAAAAAATTTCACAAATTGAGCACATTATATAAGAATGAAAACGTATAAGGGATTTATCAAAACGGAAAGTATTACCTACGTAGGTAATAGTGCCGTCAAGGCATACGAAATACGAGTATAGTGTTTGTTATAGATGCGGGTGAACACTATTGCAGAGTTTCGTGACAAATAATTTCGAAATTATCGAAAATAATGTTATGAATATTCGTAACATTAGAAATTGCAGTTAAATTTGTGCATCGTTATCGTAAAATAATAATAATAATAATAAATAATCCACTTCACAACACTTGATCCCAAACTAAGCTATAAGCTTGTGTCGTGGAAACCAAGCAAACGTGGTATATACTACATACATATAAATTGTTGCCCATCAACACTAACTTATTAAGCCCCGTCAATCATAATTTTTAAACGTTCTTATCTGCGTTAAGTATCTAGTTACGGAAATAGGCATTAGCCTTAGGGGCTAGTCCGATAAAAACAAATTGACTGATGCCGATGGAAAGCTGACCACCAGTTTACGAAACCGCATTCCTTATAGCCTTTCCAAACCAAAAATAAAACGTTATGTCAACATAATTTGCGGAGAAAATCTGTAATAAGCTAAACGGTTTGCTGAATGTTTGACAACTAATAATACGTAGTAGGTATTGAGGCCTAATCAAACGGATTCGCATCGTAATTAAGGTAACACGGTATTATTCTTGTATTCGAGATAGAAAGCCAGTTTAACGAATAAGTTAACGATGTCATAATTATTTTTAACCGACTTCCAAAAAAGGAGGAGGTTCTCAATTTGACTGTATGTTTTTTTTTTGTATCTTTGTTACGCGATTACTAAAAGATGGCTAGACTGATTTAGAAAATTCTTTTTTTGTTTGATAGGGTATACTTTCAAGTTGGTCTCACTGTAAATGAGTCAGGATCTAATGATGAGATCATGGAGAAATTGAGGAAACTCTTCAAATATTACAAGCAGATCTAAAGCGATTTGGGTACATAAATTGTCACTTTATAAATTATAAACCAACCCACTTAAAAGCGAAAAATAAATAAAATTTTAACGAAAAATTAAAACTAACTTCAAAACACACAAAATCAGATCAGTATAGGTAGTACATACGTAGGTTATTTTTAAATTTTTAATGTAGTGCATTTTTGTGTGTTTTGAAGTCGGTTTTATTTTTTTGTTAAAATTTAATTTTAAACGTTGATATAGGTTGGTAAAGGAAAAGTTAATTAAGATTACAATTTAAGATACACTGTGATATAAACTGTCGTTCTCGGATCTTGTTTCGCGGTAACTAGTCCGTGTTGAATGGTAATGGTTGATTTCCCAGGCAAAAGAAAGAGTCCTACTGGTCTACTTCCTATCGTAAGTTAGAACAATGCGCGTGAGCCCGCGCCGATACGACACGCATAAATGATAGCCCATTCTATAATGACATTGTATGCGAATCATCTCTTAAATATAGCAATAACTCTCTACGGTTTTACCTGCGTGGATTTAGAGATACCATAACATATGTATATAATATAACATGTGAATGTTTGGTACCTACATTCATAAGTGATCCATAGACGAAGTGGGTTCCTACTTGTCTTATGTGAGTCCGTGTTTATCTGCAAGTGTTACTGAAACCTGTTATTTGCAACAAGTGTCAACAATTAGCCCCTTTCGTTACACGCACAACCAATATAAATAAAAGTTACCACCTTTGATAAGCTAGAAACACTAGGTACTTTATTTAATAAGTAGTATCATGATATCGTTCATCAATATTTTCCACTTCGATATCTATACTTCCACACGTTTCATGTAGGTACCTACCTAATTATTTACGCTCTTTTCCTGTAAGAAAACAAACTACGGATAGGTAGGTAAGCTTATTGTAAAGGCATATATTAAATTGAAGCAATTTAGAAGACAATTAAAACATGTAATGTGGTTTTAAATAAATAAATAAAGATAAAAACCCTAAGTCTCTAACTCTGGATGTCAGCAAAAAAAAATAACTATGATTTTTTGGTTTCTAATTGACGGAGATACCACAAAATAAAAATAAAATGGTAGGACTTGAGAATTTCACCCTTTATTGAAATCGGACTAGACGAGAACCTTTTTTTTTTAAGTAGGCTAAAAGTAGCTATCAATAGATATCGCATCCCAGTTTGCTCGGTTGTATGCTGTTTATGTTGTAAGACGGTAAGAGAGGTGACAGGAACAGCTTCACTTGTATACATATCTACCTACTGGTGCTGAGTACTGGCACACTGACTCGCTTTCCATTCGCGGTGGGTGCCGCACACGTTGCGTGTGCGAAACCTGCCTCACAAATCCAACAAATTCTATCCAAATTGTCTAATTAATCATTAGTCAGAAGAACCTGTTTGTCTCTTTTACAAAATCTCTGAGACTATTAAAACGATTTATTTATAATTCACATTTCACACGTTTTTTTCAAAATTATATATTACTTAAAATCAAGGTTTTCATGATTATACCTACTTATTAATTATAATGATAAAGTGATAAGCGCAAAATTTAACTTTTCCAAAATAATTTATGTATGCACCCGGATATCTCGTATAATTTAAGTAATTTTTTAAATAGATTTGTTTTTTATTTATTCAAAATTGGGATTCCATATTTCATTTTAAGAAAAATAATGGAGAATAAAGCAGCATCTAATCTTTGAAAATCTTTGAAACGTAAGTTTACAAGATTGAAAATGTGTTAGGTAATTATTTAAATAAAAAATTACCGTTTTGATCATCTGATTTGATAAGGGAGCGTTTGATCATCTAATTTGATAAGGGATTGTCCTTGTCCACGTGAGGCTCCAAAGAAGGGGAGGGGGCTCTGAAAAACGCGAAATATCATAAGGGTGAATGTGTAGTGAGATATTTTGAATGGAGGGTTTTAAACTCTTAAAACCTCACCACTTATCACCAGGAAGATGGCGAGGATGAAAAAAGTTGCTAAACATAGGACGACGTGATTAATGTACGACCCCTAACTTGGTACGAAGGAGCATTTTACCTCTTACGTACGAAGTAGCGTTATGGAGAAACGAAACATTATTTTGCAAAGCTGTACTACTTTTCATTGCTTGCCTTAATTAAATATTTCAAGGGTGCTGAGCATGTGTCACAAATATAACACAGATCTGTGTCAGTGGAACGTTTATTTCTCATAATTTCTGCTTTTAACTGCGCAAGCCGAAATTAATTTGCGATGCAAGAGTTACTAATAAAGTTTTTTTATTCGAAATTAAGACTGGACTTGCTCATTAACGCTTTCACCGAAGAGTTTCCGTTACAGTGAGGATATCTCATAAATATTAAATCTACATTTTATTATATTACAATGAAAGAGAAATTACTTTGTAACATGACAGTCACGTGACGAACATTTTATCATTACGAGTAGGTATGATTAGCAAATCCACCATGAAATTTTAATCTTCAGCTAAAGTCTATATTTTAAGTAATTTGTTTTTTTTTTTACTACACTGCATCCCGGAGTTTTTCTCAGAAGGTTTCTGTACATTTTCATTCTTGCCTGATTTTTTTTAAAAAAGTATGTATCCAAACAAGCCACAAAATGTTCAGTTCTTTTCTTGACTGAAATATTCATGGCAATGATTTCACAAAATTGTCTTAATTCTTGTTACGCCATCTCTGAAGAAGCTATCAAGAAGAGCAGAATGCCATGACGAGCTCATCTGAGGTAAAAGACGGGCCTGTTACGAAAGCGCTATACGAATTCAAACAATGGAATTGCTATAGTACCTACTACAATGTGTGTCGTTCAATTTCGTAATAAATACGTGTTAGGAGAATTCGAAAAATAAAAAATGTTGTTTAACTATATTTTTATAATAAAACTATAGAGTTGGCGTGTTGCATTAGAGATATTAAAAAAATACTAAAGCGGTTCCATTTCGATGAGAGATGTAGGTACCAGAAACAAAAGAAGCTTATTTTATCGAGTAGGGATAAGATCATATATAAAGGTTCTTTAACTTATAACCCTTGTAAAATTACGTAATATTTGTATATTTGTAACCAAATGTAATTTCCAAATGGTCCCCGCGGTATTACCCACGTTAATTTCGAAGTTTCCGTGGGAATTCCGGGATATTGGTACCCCATATCCCTGACGTCTATGCAAAATTTCATAATGATCGGTTAAGTAGGGAAGGCGTAAAAGAGAAACAAACAAACTAACATTCGCATTTATAATATTAGTTAGGATTATATTCTTCTAGATTTACCCCGCAGATTCACTCGCGTTTAGATTTTCTCAATCAATTTTGTATTCCTCGGGAACAATAGATATCTACTTTTTTCTGGATGAAAGCTGCTACCCTCTCTCCTTTTCTGTGCCTACCCTTGACAACATATTATAGTGATGCGAAATTTCATGATGATCGGTTAAGCAGTTAAGACGTGAAAACGTAATAAACAAACTCACATTCTTATTATCTATACTTCTATTTAATAAAACTGTAGAGAGGTCAATTCTGTACATTGAATATATATTCAAAATTAATATTGGAGGATGAATGGTGATCGATACTGATGCCAAAAATGTAATCAGTAAATTTTTTGTCTGTCTGTCTGTCTGTATGTGCACGCATGGGTCAAAAACTACTAAAGGGATTTAAACCAAACCTGGTACGATTGTAGTCCATACTCCTGGGCAGGTTATAAGCTTTATAACATAACGCTAAGACACATAGAAGCTGAGCAGTGACGATAAATTTGAAGCAAGTCTCATGAAAATGCGCTTTCGAGCTCTTATCCTCGTATACGTTTACTCAATCACGCAAAAACAGCTGAACGGATTTGGATAAAATTTGGCATGTACGTTTTCAGGGGTACAGAGATGGACATAGGGTACTTTTTATCCCGGAATTCCCGCGGGAACTCAGAAATTACCGCGGGTGAAACCGCGGGGCACAGCTAGTAAGTAGGGTAAAACCCGGATAGTTGCCACACTTTTCGAAATCATTTTATATCTCCCAGTACATAAATCAAAATATTTTATTTTTTAAACTGGCAAGTACTTTGGTTCTTTATCTACAAACTTATTAAATGTAAAAGACATTATCTTTGAAATTTCCAGAGTATTAGCGATTTCTACGGACCTCTACTTTTTGTGACATCTATCCCATATATGGGATAGTTGCCTAGTCCATATAAATTACATTTAGGATAGACGACCCGCCGGGAAACAAGGCATCTATCCCGAAAAATCTTTGATCGCACCTTGCGTTCCCGTGCAATCGCACAGAGACATGAGACGCGGTCCACTTAATAGTAGTTGGAAAGTCTTTTGATAGATAAATAAAATAGCACGCGATTCATCTGCTAAACTAGAGTAATTACGATCGGGGCAACTATACCCCCAGGGCAACTATCCTGGTTTACCCTATAATAAAAGAGTAGAATCCGCGATTCTGTACATTGAATATTTTGGACAAATTTTGACAGGGAGTGATAAAAGAAGAGTAACCAACCACAAAGAAGTTTTTTAAATTATTTTCTCTTTGTCTGTCTGTCTGTTCGCGATAATCTCCGAACCTACTGAACGGATTTTCATGCAGTTTTCAAAGGTAGATTAAGTTAAACCTGGAGCTACATATAGGCTTTGTTTCATTTCAAGCAGATGTTGGGAAAAAAGTTGTCATACAATATAATATTAGCGCGAGATTTGCGGCCAATGACACGGTCGATTAATTATAGGTAACTACTGTATTAAACCCGGCCAGTGACACTTGTTTTTCTTACGTGAGCGACATATCGAAATAGGTACTTTTCACAGGAGTTGTAATACAAATCTCTACATAAAAGCTTATTTTTTACAAAAGCATTGAGTAGGTATAAAATATTTTTTGTATTACTGTGGTTGGGTGTATGATAACATGGTCATAAAAAATTAGGTACCTACCTATTTCGAAAAACTGTTATGAATTTACTCCTCTCCTACTGGGAAATACGCAAAACGTAACGTAGTATTTTTTCATATATGTAATTTTGATATTGTCTGTTTTTATTTCGTTAAGTAAATTAAACAACAAGTTCCAACAATATCTACATATGGTTGTACATCAATAAAATGCGAACTCTGTGACGCATGACCTACTTTCCTCGAACAGGCTTCACCACATGATGCCTCTAAAGGTTCTTAGCTCCAAATAGTGTAATCTAACTCTTATTACAGTGTACATAGATGACAAATCTACTCACTGAAATTACACTGACATGCAGCTGGTTATTGTAAAATGTGCGCAGAACATGCTAATGCGCTTTTCAAACATGACTCGCGATAATATGGCAGAGATACGAGTAATTTCGGCTGACGCGGGAGCGAGTGAAAGTAAAGTTATGCAACTTTCTACCGAGTATTTATCGCTTAATTACGCGGGTCGGAATTTTGTTACGAATTCAAATAATATAAATGAATAAATAATTAGTTATTCGTATTAATGCGCTTATAAATTGTTTTAGTAAGTATATGGAACATTACTGATAAGAAAAAAAAGTTTTTTCAAACTAATATTAATTTCAACTGTCGACGATTATTAAGTGATTGTACCAACCGATCCTAAGTAAAAGAGATTTTTTAAATTTAAAGTAAAGGTAAAATTTCATGAGTTAATCAAAATATAGTTCAAGACTTCTTTCAAACAAAACAATCAATCTGCATAGCTTAATAAAGAAATCCTTAGTGTTGCGATAACTGAAAACTTAGATTGTAAAGAGTTAAAAACCTTTCTAACATTGATATACCACACCAAGTAAATCAATGATTTCTAAAAGAAAACTGTACTATCTACCTATCCTAAGACCCAGATGTTGTTACATACGTAGGTACGTACAGTCACTAATCCTTTCCAGGTGAAATTTTCTCTTTTAGATTAAATAGGATTTATTTCCCATTATCAAATTCAAAATTACATTAAATTGTAATTTCATATAAGTACCTATATGTCAAAAAAAATAATTAGACAAATATTTGTGTAGTACGTACACAATGTCAAAAATGTAAAGATGCGGAAATGAAATATCTAGTTATAAAGTCAAATTAATAAAATAAGAGGAATACCACAATTTGAGGTTCATATCCATCCATTACAACTCTTGAACTCACAATACACCTCTAGATCAAACATCATTAAAAAACTACCTTTTCAGGGATGTTTTCAGCTCGGATCCAGTAGAGATAGCCAAAAGGTTTCAGGATAACACAGCCAGATACCGATCACTGTTCTTGAGCACAAAATCACTTAATTGGGATGGTCACTGTCCTAAATGATTTCTGGATTGTTTATAATAATATGTCACTTTCGTTTTCGCGCCGCGCGGCGCGTGCTGTCGGTGCGGTGAAGTGATGCGCGTGCGCAGGGGTTCAACGGCGTCAAACGCACTGGACGCGCCCGCCGGCCGCACCAACGTTATATACGCGTGAAAGTTGCGTTTGCGCCTGCATTGCATCCAAGCCTCTATCCCGGATCACGATGCTCTTGCCGGTACTTGATGTCGAAATCCTTTGATGACGCTTATGATGTCATACGCGCCTTAAAAAAGTTATTTCGCTTGTTTCGGTTGAAGTATTAGAAAGCATCGACCAAATTCTTCATCCGTATTGAAATTCCTATGTATTACGCAATACATATCTAGGAATTAAATAAATACGTATCGTTTAAAATTTCAATGGATCGTCGAAAGAATATTTAATAGAATATTTAATTTAGTAAAAAAATACATTTTGTGAAGACATGCGAACGTTTTTCAATAAGTCGTTATGTAGGTAAATTATTTTAGACGTTCCAGGACTTTTATGTAGAGACATAAAAACTACTGTGTAACTATAAATAATGGCAAAAATGTTATCGAATCAATCATGTGGTCATTGTACCATTTTGATGTAATGTTAAATAATTGTGGTGAAGCCCCAGATATCATGCTAATATACTTTTGTGTAAATATAATAATTCACACTTACCATATAATACATACCTACTCAGAGTAAAACTTGTCTCATAAATGTTTGCCGTGGTGCGGGACTCGAACCCGCGACACCAGACGTGACAGCGATGATAGTTTAGTGGTTGGTGCGTTCGTATCAAACGCTACAAAGTCGTAAGTTCAAACCCTAACAATGTGCTTGAGCTGTTGGTGAAGGAAAAACATCGTGAGAAAACCATAGAATTGTGGGAGGGCACTCTCTTGTGCCTGGCTGACTAGCTACCACATTCAAGTTGAAAATCTGTCGCCAAGCACCTAAAGGTGTGTTTCGGCAGCCTCATTTGAAAGCCACTTCTCGTTCCCAGTCCAGAACGGCAACGCACCTGCATGCCCCATGGTGTTGCAGATGTCCATAGGTGGCGGTAAACACTTACCATCAGGTGTGCCACCTGCCCGTTTGCCCCCTAAGACATAAAAAAATAACAGGCCGATTCGCTAACCACTACACAAACTGAGCGTTTATGGTATTATTTAATTAACGCGGGTGAAACCGCGGGGCACAGCTAGTACTACATATTTCAGTTACTCCCAAAACAACTCGAAATAAAACCTCAAGAACAAAAATTTAATTGTTTATCATGAATAGAAAACCGTCTCGTAGCGCTTTGTAGACTACTAATTGAACTCATATAAAAGACTTCAACGCGGTTTGGTCTGAATTATGCATTCAATTAATAATGCAAATAAAAAGTGAAAGAGTATACTTATTACTTAGTTAATGGAATATTCTTTCACTTTTTATAAATAGATATTTGTTCTAAGTACCTAGTAAATAAGAATAAAACGATCAATAAATTAAATAATTACACAAAGGTGTTTGTGTTATGTGTATATTTTAAAGCGTAGATATCATTTGGGAGATGGTTTAAAGCATTTTATAAGGTCCCACACCCTGAATTTTTTGATTTCCACCCCATTGATGAAAATTGAAAAAGAACAAAAGGGGAGCACACTTATGACTTTAGAAACGCTTCAATTTGGTTTTTCAAGACCTGCAACAGCACATTTGGCTACCAAATTCTAAAAAATATATAAATTAATTAATATAAAATCAAGGAGAACCAAATATGTTATTAGTGCTTATGCATGATTACAGAGCTGACCGGCACGCATAGTGATATCGTATCCGGTCATTCACCCAGAGAAAAGAAACACATGTTAAGATGAAAACAGAAAGTGTTATATACTTAACTGAATTCGTGCACCTTACAATGGGCAATTTATAAAATTTTACTCTCTCCGTCAATTTATTGTTTTTGTTCGCTGCCTTACTACATGTGGCTACTGCAGACTGCCGCGAAACTGGGCAGTCGGGTAGCGGCCCATACACCCTCATATGAAAAGAAAATACATATAAAAAGGCGTATCTTTTATTTGAGCTAGCCGAAGATTATGACTACCACGAACCTCACAACTTCTCCTTTTTGAAAGTCAGTTACATAGCAGAAAATACATATTTAATGAATCAACTCTATGGAATACGAATAATATGGATTTAAATCAGTCTTTCTCAAAGTGGGCGATAACGCTCCCCTGTGGGTGTTGGAGACCTACAGGGGGCGTTAAGGGGCCCACATAAAATGAGGGCATTGGTGTGGTTTAGGGGGCGATGGTTGATTTGTGTATTCTTTTTCGCACGTATTTCATATGTAGTATGTATGTATGTAGCATGTGTACCTATGACCTTTTTTTAATTTACTTACCGAGCATGTTGACTTTTATTTCAAATTTACATTTGCTTTAATTGAAAACATAATAGTAGGTATAGATATAAATCTACGTGGATCAGTGCTGCGTTCTTTTCGCAACAATAATGTGGGTGGATGTCACAATACAACTCGTTACAAGCGGAACCGAAACGTATTCGGGTTGTTCGAACATTAGTCACTGTAGTCGAAGAAATGGTGCTATGCTATCCACTCGTATACATAGTATTAACAAACAATATTATGTCTAATCATACCAAATGTTCATTTACATAAGCTGGATTATTTATTATTGTTTAAATTTCTCAATGAAGTGTTGGAAAGTTTTCTCTTGTTGCAGAACATGTCTTATTTAGCTTTAAGCTCTCTCTTAACCCTGTATTTGAGCTTATTTACGTAATAATATTAAGATTAGCTCATGCGACAATTTCCGCATTCAATTGTAAACACTATCGATATAAAGAATAACCTATCTGTTGACTTAACCTATCTGTTTATTATTTTATTTTTATTTATTCAAAAAGTAGATATTCATCGTACATTAAAAAAAAAAGGTTGCTAGTATTAAGCACAATCACTTACAGGTAAACCACACAAAAATATAGTTTAACTTGAAACTGAGTTACTAGAGTCAACTGCACTCCTCATTAAGCGATAAAAGTTACCATTTTAACTAATATTCACATTTATAAGGTGACTACGATATTAAATTCACTAAAGGTCTGCGTAATCCAAATAGGGATATAATTATGTGAACTCATTGAGCAATCTACTTAGTCTGACTACACAGGAGAATTAGCGCCGAGTACAGTTCTACGGAATGGACCCACAAGTGGGGGAATGGCAGCTTGTGGGTATATCAATCAATCAAATATACTTTATTGCACACACAGAGAAGTATTTACCAAAACACAAAACATATGGATACGTACAATGAGGCGACGTATATTATAGTTATATCCTGGGCACTCGAAAATTAAAGCATCTTAGTAAAGATGCTTTAATTATTAAAATGTTATAAAAAAATAACAGGTCATTGTAAATTCTCCTTTTTTTTAGCAAGTGCATACATAAATGCTTCAATCCGTCTGAGTAAAAGTAACTCCGCCTCGCTATTGCAAAAGAGTATGCCAGATGCCACAAAAACCACTTTTGCAATCTTTTTAGCCGCACAAATAATATGTAGCGTAGTGCGGTCTCGATACAACACAGATATTAAATAGTACTCTGTGATACAACACTACAGTACTCCAATGTACTACGAATTAGAGCATTATACAAAATTTTCTTTAATTTTCATGAAATTTAGTATGCACTATGCAGGGGGTTTAGGGGCGAATAATCGATCTAACTAGATTTCATTTTTAGAAAACGTCGTTTTATCTGTGTTTTCAGGCAATTAAAAATGAGCGTTGGTACTGCTTTTCTACTACTGCATTGCTGCACTGCTTTACTGCTTTTCTTAGCTACGAGCGAAATTCGGTCGCCCAGATATTAATAGAATTATATTCTTAGTAGGTACTATAGAATTTTAACATAGGATAATTTTTGTCCCGGTCGGAACCGTAGGACTTAGCTAATTTTAGGTGCCTAAATCACTAATGAAATTCCGAATATTATCAGAATAAAATTTCAGTGAAATTGTAAGCACAGTAATCAAACTTGTGAAAATTTTCAAAAGAAAAATTCAGCAGGGCAATTGTGTAACATTTGTTGCTATCGTATTTCAGTTTCAATCATAAAAATTGCGATTTTGTGATTAATTCATTTGCATGTTAAGGCAGCTTCAACTTTTGAAGTAGGTATGTTGATTTTAGTTAATTGCTAGATATTGTAGGTGTCAAAACGTGCATACTTATTGTAATCACAAAACCGCCATGTTTTTTATTGCAACCGAAAAATTATAGAAACAAAAGTTACATATCTAATAACCCCTCAGATGATTATTTAGCCAAGAAGCTTTTGTAAAAAACTACCTATTAACTTGAGAAAAACAGTGAATGGTAGGTACATATTCCTGCTCATTATGTATGTATAAGTACAAACTAAAGTGTTCGATTTCTTCAAATCCTTATCGTGTAGCTTCTATTGTCTACCGGCTACTGTAGACGCCTAAAAATATATCGAGTCCATGACTCATAATGTCATCGTAATAATGCAATTGTGTAACTAAAACCTGCATCAAAATAATCGTTAGAATGGACGAGGCCACTTCGATTATACAATACGTGGCCGAGGCGGACGCAGTCAGAATGGGGGCGGTCCTCGATGACGTTACAGTGTATTTCATAACACGGTCCCGCGATGACGGAGCGCAGCTACGAAGACAGAGCCGTGAGGAAAGTGAGAGCACACCAAGCGGATGTTGGCAAGGAAACCACATTAAGCTTGACTTCTAACAAATTGGTTTGAGTTTCGAAGTATGAGAACATACTTTGCTTAATTATTCAAACTGTTTTTAAACTGTAGAAAGACTTTAACACCTTAATTACTGCATCTATTAGGTACCTATCATCTCGAGTTGTTGATTGCATAGAAGTAATACGGTTTTGCTTCTCTGAACTCTGTACTACTACTATGTACTTATCATACGTGCCTACAATTATTATTTTATAATTAAAAATTCTGGACTAATATAAAAAACTATAAGGGGATTGTGTCTGTTCATGAAATAGGTATTTTCGAAAATTATGTTTGGGGTGGATATTATTGCCTACTACCTCAGACGAATTTCGTCTGAGCCTACTTATATTTCCACACCATACATATAGGTAGATAATCAAAAAGCAAATTTTATAAACACTGTACCTACCTATATAATGTCTGTCTGTTCAAGGATTATCGCCAAAACTACCTACTGATTTAAATGGAACTTCTACGTATGGGACTTTTTTTATCTAGGTACAACAAGGCATTCCGGAGGGAATCTCGAAGCGGACGAAATCGCAAGCAGTAGCTAGTGAGTTAATACAATGACATGCGTAGTTGATAACTCAATAGGGTAGGTATGTAAGAAATAAAAGAAGTAAGTTTTTTTAATTTATTTATTTTATGGAAACTGTCTTCGATGTGGCGACAAACAAAATGTGTTTTCATTCCATTTACCTTCAAGTGAGTAGGTACATGTTCTGCTGGCTGCATTAGGTAGATACATAGGTAGGTACATTTCACTTATTAAGTCGTTCATTGAATTACCTTTTTTCGCACACAAATTCTAACTTTCGCTCTGTTAAGATTGTAACAACGTGTCATAGTAAGTAGTAACAAATATAATTATGTTTCTTTTCATTGCATTGTGTGCAAATTTTTTACATCTGACACCGTACCTACTGAGCAGGAGCGTATTGTTTTATAGACGAGTTGTCACTCAAAGAAACAAGTGCAAATATAATTGGAGGCATTTACTTCAGCCATTGTTATCCTAAATGTATTGTGGACTCTCTGACTTTATCATGAAATTGTCAAAAATATAGTCTTTAATTCTTTAGTAAGTATGAACTCTTGATAGAGGTACGTACCTATTATGACAAGTTATTATAGTCGTTTATATAAATAACTTGGTAGTACCTATGTTTTAGGTATAAACGTATCGAGAGAATAGTCTGGTCCTTTTGACTACAGAGACTTCGTCTCACCAAGTAAAGAGTGAAAGTGAATTTTGTGCTTTGCCTAGTTTGAACCTCTATGACTGTGCTTATAGCGTATTATTCATGAGCACTGCTGATTTTTGGCAAGGGTTCTGTAGGTCTCAGTGAAGACTCTTTGTTGGTATATGTACACAACGTGTTAATGAATTAAATGAAAACTAGAAAGTAGTTTGCTCAGAATCAACTAGCGAATCGATTGCACTATGTTTTAATATGGGTTATATTTTTTCATTTTTACCAGCCCATTTCTAAATTATTTATACATACAACTAGCTGTCCCCCGCGATTTCATCCGCGGTAATTTCGGAGTTCCCGCGGAGGTTGCGGGAAAAAAGTGCGGAATCCATCGCAGACAAACAACGTGACACGTGATTTATATATATTAGATAGATGGCGCGTACGCCGCCCGCAGAAAAAAAATCGAACCGGTAGGCGGGGGCGTAGCGCTTGGAATTTCGTAGATAGATCACCTCCAAACTAATGTTGAATAACTTTTAAAGTATAAATGTTTTCGACATAAAATATGTTTTCATAATATTATTGCTTATTTTTTTAAATGGGGTGTATCAGATTTTTAGTTAATTCATTAACACGTTGTATACTTACCTAAGTTCATAAGCCTTCATAAAGGAAGGCCACAGATGCGAATTGTGCTATACCATGAACCATCCCAGAATTATCTGGTGCCTCCTCCAGGATGTTGGACTACTAACCCAAAATTCTGAAGATAAATATTGTTTTTATTTTCATTGGCCATGACTTTTTAGGTAAGGTGAGTAAAACTATTGGTTGAAAATCATATTATTTGGAATAAATAATGTTATTGGCAACTGCTTCCTTCATCACTTGACTATAATACACTTTGTCAGGAGTACACGTACACGTAAAAGGACATAGGGTAATTTTATTTTATTCCCGCGCGAAATATATGAAATTAACGCGC
Source organism: Zygaena filipendulae (assembly GCA_907165275.2). NCBI lineage: Eukaryota > Metazoa > Arthropoda > Insecta > Lepidoptera > Zygaenidae > Zygaena > Zygaena filipendulae. The sequence continues at coordinate 6,128,183 of OU015650.1, forward strand.
ATGAAACCGCAGGGAACTACTAATATTATAAACGTCAAAGTAGCTGTTGGTTACCTTTTCACGTCTTAACCACTCCACCAATGATCATGAAATTTTGCATACACGTTGCCAGGGGTAGATATAAAGAAATAGGGTACTTTTGCCCTGAAATTCCTGCGGGAAATCCGAAATTAATGCGGATAAAACCAAGCGGAACAGATAGTATTATCACATATTACTTTCTTTCTTTTCTTTCATTACAACTTTCTGTTAGTAATTTTATTGGTTACCTACCCGATACAATTAATTATGTACCTACTCAACTTATTATTTGTCGACACCAAAATTTAAGTTTTTTATTTTAGTCTAGTTGTGCCAGTTATCAAAAAATATTATTACTAAGTTAAAAAGTTTTCTCAGTAAGTGAATTTATGTAATTCTTTATGAGAAATAAACATCTTTAAACCTATTAAAAAGAATGACGAAATCCTAGAAATCTGTCACAGGCGGCGGCGCGCGGCGCAGCAGCACTCGTCGCCGCTCGCGACGACGTGACGTGGCCCGACGCGAGGCCCCGAGATGCAGCAGCACTTTCACTGCGTAAAATAGACTTCCCTAGCCGCCATTGTTCGTGTGCTACCTAATGCGCCTGTTGTACTTCACTTCTAGATTTGTATCCACCGACGCGTCACGAGGTTATTGACTGTGGTCTGCGTTGGAATTAGAATTGACTGCTTATGACAAATAGAATTCGGTGAGATTGAGGCTTTTTTGATTTTCTGTTTTCTTTTCTTGCTTTTGTAAATAAATAATAATAGAATAGGTATATAAAGGCATATCTTGACCATAGAGATTAGTTAGAGTTATTACACATAGAGCGTTAGTTTCATTCAAAATTTCGTTCGAAGTTGAAGCACAAAAATTCATTATGTGTGCGTGGAACGTGCCAAATCACGTATACAGATATTATAATACTATACTCACGTAGTACTTAAGGTGGATCCACTGCCCATGAAATTGCATCTGCGTGCGTTAAATGCGGTTATTTTTGTTTTTTACCGACATCCAAAAAGGAGGAGGTTCTGCAATCGGCTGACTGCTGTGTGTATGTTTTTTATTTATTTATAATTGAACAATTAAATTGCCACACATGTAGGCATAGTTAATTACATATTAATTATATTTCAGTAGGTATATTTTCAGATTATATTTTATAAAAAACAAATTAGTATCTAAACAATAGGTTAACCCTGTCTTACTGCTTGGCTGTAATTGTAAGGACGGATAGGGCTTCCTCTACCCTGACTATCATAGAAATTGACTAGCTGCTTAACGGTACCAGGACCGGGAGTCGTGATGGGTCCCGCCACGGGAGCTGGATTCAAGGGTTTTGGTTGAATTGGAGTCGGTGCTTGATTGACTGCTGGTTTGGGAGTAATTGCTGGTTTTGTAGTTACCACTGGGGCTGGTCTCAGTGTTGGGGTTTGAGCCGGCTTTGATGCTATTGGCTGTGATATAGGGGCTCTGCTGGGTTGATTTGAACTGGCCGAGTTCGGGGGCGCAAGTTGCGGAGTCTGTTGAGTGTTAAGCCCCGGTCGCATGCCGCCGCCTCCCTCCATGTTAATGAAATTGACAACTGCATTTTTGTCAATTGGTACCGACTTGCGACCTGTAGGTAAAGTGGAAATGTGATAGAGCTATATTTCTATTCAGTAATATAATTTGAAGTACCAGCTAGAGTAGCTTTGTGATTTGTTTAGGTCAAGTCTTGCAAAGTGAATCAGAACCACGTCCTCTTATCCTGCGAAGGTAAATCTTTATATTTTGGTTTAATTTCTGAGACAATGCATTTTTTGGCAAACACAATGACATCCAGGATTAGCTCCAGAGAAAGGATATTTTCATCTGTCTGTTTCACAGATACGAAACTTTGTGTAAGTACGTATTTTATTATGATAGCTGGTTTTAAGTTTTACCATAGTCTAGGGAACTCCTAAATGGCGAGCAGCACGTTCTTGAAATATTGTATACATGACTACTGCACTAAGGTTGACTTATAACGAAGGGAACTCGTCAGCCGTTAACAGCACAGACACAAAATGTTATAACTGCTGGCAGTTGTAGTAAAGCTTATTTGTTTTTGAACATGTTTTTACGTCTTTTTGAAATCAATATGTATACATTATTCATATTTTTTTATTTATATCTATTCAATACGATGTGCTCCGCGGTTACACGCGCATGAGTTTAAGTTTAGGAATCCCACAGGAACTTCAAAGTAGCTTAATTTGCTCCTAATGACATCAGCTAGTTAGCAGTGAAACTTCTGTCAAAATCGGTCCAACCGTTTCGGAGATTCACCCGCGTGAGTTTCGGAATTCCCGCAGTAATTTCAAACTTCTTTTATAAAAACTTTGTCCTGACAATAATGAACACAAAAAAAAGTTTATCTAATTTGGTGGAGTCGTTTGCAAGTTATATGCTTAACAACACATTTGCCGATTCATTTTTATTTATATAGATGAAATACACAATGGAAAAGATACTCACATTCGACAGAGAAGATAGCAAACAACAACAGATATCCAAATACCTTCATTTTAATCGGCGACTCCAAACTCACAACTTATTCCCAAGATGCCAATTTAGTAACTGTAAACAACTGTCGAAGGATTTCCACGAGGCTGTCAAAGTAATTTATTAAAAGATTTTGTACCCAACACACCAGTCTACCAAAGCACTGCTAGATTCTACTAGGTGCGTATGCAATTTAACTTCGTGATTTGAGAGACCTTTGACGGTGACACATGACCTCATTTGATAACATGTTTCTCGATAAATTAAACTCCTTCGGAGATTTAATTTCGTGTATTGCATTTAAATATATAAATAATTGCTTATCGGAAAAATAATAAAAAAACCGACTTCCAAAAACACAAAACTAAAAAGCTAAAAATAACCAAATACCGATTTTATCCGAAAGACAAAAACACACGTAGGTAATATTATTATTGTTTTGTGCTACCACTGATCGGTTTGAATTCGGTGACAAGCCCGCTGCTGTCTGCCCACTTGGGTTAATTGTTCTGCTCACCAAGAACTGGTGGCAGGCGTCGACTTAGCCCATCTACCCCTCCATATTTGGTCACCGACTTCATACCGATCAGTGGTAGCACAAGCCAATAATAATATTACGTGTGTTTTTGTCTTTCGGATTAAATCGGTATTTGGTTATTTTTAGCTTTTTAGTTTTGTGTTTTTGGAAGTCGGTTTTAATTTTTTTGTTAAAATTTTGTTTATTTCTCGCTTTTAAGTGACTTATTTCGTAATTTTTGTAACGACGCGGCCGTATGCCACTCGTTACGATATCCCGCCTCATTTCTAATATTTATTTATTTTTTAATCTGTTCCTTTTATATTTAATATTTGACTTTTTACTTTTTTGAAAGAACTAGATACGATTTGAAGAATACAAAAGCTCTAATTTACTAAATTTATCTTTTATTATTTTTATTTGAGCTAGCCGAAGACCATACTATTTCCGAACCCGACAATTGGGTGTCGGGTGACAATAGGGATGATGACAACTTTTGAAAATCAAAATTTTAATTAGTCCGTCTTTTAGAAAATTAAAAAACGTATTTTTTGCTTTTTCAAATAAATTAAAATATACAGAGATAAAGCACATTAAAGTTTAGGGTGAAGGGGTCGTGACGTCACTAACCGCAAAACCGCCATACAAACTGTCAGAATAGTGACGTCACGCGAAATTTCAACTCAATATATCGCCGTTATTTTTTGATTACGTAAAAAAAGAAAAAATACGTGTCCAATATTTTTTAATAATCTACAAGACGGACTAAAAAATAAAAATTAGTCAACATGCCCATTGTCGGGTGAACAATAAATCCACATTCGCATAAATACAATATTTTATAATAGGTATTATCTGTATGATCAAAAACCAGGGCTCATACATTTATCTAATATCGAAGAAACGTCAAAATTTCAATAACTCTACATTAATCTCAGCATTCGTTTAGATACTGTAAAGCAGAAACTTGAATGTTTTCCTAGACTACTGTGGATTTATTTTATAAATCTTATACGTAGATACATTGAGACTGAGGAATTATTAATGCATAATACATTAAGGTAAAAATACGCTTTTCCCGGCCAACGCAGGCAAGAGTTACATTGCAGCCGCGCACTCGCCCGCGACGTTATTTTTCTCTATAGCGATTGTGATCTCTTATTGGTTCTCATAAGTGACTTTCTTTTATTCATCGCTTAAAATAAACAGTTTATACCATTTAGTTTCCTTCATTTATGAGGTTTTCTTAGTTATAAAAAATATAGATAAAACTATACCTAGATAATAAGTTACTATGATATTTTAATAAACTGCATGAAACAACGAATCAATATTTATTTTCAACTTGCACGTATTATCTTTTAAACATAATTAGTTAATTGTTTTTGTCTTTAATTGCAGTTCTACTGGCTATTCCAGCTGTTTCACCAGAGTTAGGTAATATCGGAAATCCCGCGTGAGACTTCACGGATAGCAAGTAACCTATGCCCTTTTCTATACGCCCTGACAACGTGTATGCAAAATTTTATGATGGTCGCTTGAGTAGTTAAGTCTTGAAATGGTAACAGACAAACATACAAACTTATTTACAGAGTTACTTTCGCATTTTTATCTATTACTAGCTGTTTCCCGCGGGTTCACCCTCGTTAGTTTCGGAGATCCTGCGGGTATTCGGAGATAAGAGTACTCACTACCCTATTTTTTTTTCTGTACCTGCCCTTAACCACGTGTAGGTGTATGCAAAATTGAATGTAGTTTCTTCCACGTTTATTTCGAAATTCCCGCGGAAATTTCGGGATAAAAAGTAGCCTATGTCCTTTTCTGTACCCGTGACAACATGTATGCAAATTTTCTGGTGATCGGTTGAGCCGTTTAGCCGTGAAAGCATAACGAACAAACAAACAAACTCACTTTCGCATTTATAATATTAGTAAGAATTAGCATGAATGGAAAAATAAATGTTTACACTTCACGAGCTGTTTTTATTCGTCGGACCATTAAAAAGCAATAAAATAACTAAAATTATATCAGCTTACAGTTAATAAAACTAATTTTAAAAGTTCAATTTATATATCGTAGAAGGACGGTTGTTTAAATAACGACCATAAGTATCCAAACATGTTTAAATACAAATTTTTCATGTTAGACAAAGTTAATAATAACAAATTACGTTATGCATAAAGCTGTTTTTTTCAAAGAATAATACCTTCGTGTTTTGGTAGATAGGACGCCGCGCAAACGCACAAGGGCACGGTTGAAATCCGGTAAGGTCGTTTGCGTATTTAGATATATATCTACAATATTATGACGTATAGTGTAGTTAATAGTAACAGATGGGAAAGATCCGTTCATTGTCGTAGAACTTGTATATTTTGTTAAAACTGTTGCCTACGGACTCGAATCATCTAGTGTGCGGAGGAACTTATGAAAGTTTAGGTACTCACACTATTTTGTAAATTATTTGTAAAAATGAATGAATAAATAAATAATAATAATAACAATTTATTATGACTGCTAGTGAAAGATTATAGCATTTAAAAATGGGTATTAGAATCCTTTTTTCGTATGTAGTATGTAGATCTACTTACCAAGGTAAGTACTTACATAGGTAATATCAAGTTGTAGAATTTACGGCCATTTTCCAAAATCCATACTAATGGCGTACCTTTCATAGTACCTACATTAATATGTTTTCAGAATATGGCTGAGATATGCGGGAAAGTGCAGTTCCGTACTAAACACGTGATTTTAGCCTTTGATATGGAATTTGCAAATATTTCACACAAATACACAATAAAGTGTACCGCCGGTATATCCACATAAGTACGTAATATTTTCAACAAGACTCAGTACTTTATAAGCAATTGTTGCTAGAGATCAAGGAAACTGACAATTTACACATTTAGATGTCTAACATACCTATAGGTACATATATACCTACGTAAAGTAAGAATATCTGAGCATAAGGATATTACCAACTAAGACAAACAAAAGTGTAGACCAAGGTCAATAATGTTTATAAGACAATCTATAGGTACACAAACCCGACATCTTATATTACCTGTATACTCATATACTTTGCGGTAGCAGCATGCGCGGAATCTCAACGACATGTCGCATCTGTATCCACTAACCAGCATGTTAATCGTAGTTTGAAAATGACATCATTCAGAGGTCGGCCACTATCGCATTTGGTACCAAATGCGATAGTACGAAGTGGCACTAGCGCAGAGATCACTAGTGCGTCGCAATCGCGCTGGACATCGTACTAAAATCACGTTTAAAAAATGCGGCTTACTATTGTGTTTCTCCTTTGTTTGGCGGCATGTCACGCTGATGACTTCGCCCATGCTGCTGGCCAGATCTTCAATAACATTCTGCCGAATATCATCAGCAATCAGGTGACACACCAGAACGGAAACACAGCTGGCAACACAATCCAACAGATCGGCACTGTTGTCGGTGGAGTGGTGGACTACAGTAAGACAAAGAGCTACGAAGACCTCCTGCGCCAGGCGCAAGGTGCAACCAACGACGAGGATTTGTTGCGACTCAGCGAGGAGATGTTCAACGCTGACATCAACAACGCATTCAATTTCATCCAAGTCAAACTGCAAGCAAAGACCAGCGCGATTTCAAAGGATGACTTAGCACCCGACAAGTAAGTAGATATATAGTTACTTACATACTTGTGTATAGTTACTTCCTGAATACCTTATTTTTTTTTAAAGACTTCTACACTATATCTACTAATCTATTTTTTTTTTCATTCCGGACGGTATAGTAAAAATGTTTATCATAGGTTACCATAAAGAACGCCCCAAATCTTCGATGATGTTTTCGTCACTTCACATTTAATCAAAAATTAGATAATATAGGACATTTTAACTATGTATTTATAAATTTGGATCTATCGAGTATCCTACCTATCTACTTATCTCAAAAGAGATGAAACATCATTTGAATGAACACATCTCTAGCGGTTTTTTAAAGTAACTCTAAATTGTATCTAACTATGTTAAAAACCTACTCTTTCCGCGTCCGAGACGAGAAAAATCACGTCCTGTATACTTTTACATAGTATATAAGTACGACTACTTATATACCTAATATATTCTGCGCATATACCGTAACATTTACTTAAAAGAAATATTTTGTTAAATATTTTTATAGGGCAATCTTAAATTAAATTCTAAAGTAAGTACCTAAATTTTAAAAAATTAACACCATTTCCTTCTAGTTTGCTTAATGTTCCCGAGAATGTGTGGAACGGCCCTACCATCCGACCATTTGTGGCTCTCTTCGACAATTACCATAAGAACGTCATCCGACCTGAATTCTCTACACCCAGCGTGAGTACCTACTATTCATTCTATTTGTAAAAGGTTTACAAACTCATCATATTATGTAATTACATTTGAAATAATATAATGCCTAATTAATGCTTAATTGCAAACTTTTATACATTTTAGGAAGAAACCGAACAGGTTACATATATCAATACCATCTTAGCAACCGGCCCTATCAGGAGTCTAATTTCTTTCCTAGTGAATAAAGGTCAGTACAGCATATTTATTACAACGGGTTCCAGTAGTTAGTAAGCATAGTGGATTATTATTATTATTATAGCAGCTGCAGTGAGTAATAACAATTATTATTTTTCTGTTCATGCCTTAGGTAGGTACCTACTTATGTACAATGTGCACACACAGTAAAAGACACAATATTTACAAAATACATAAGGCGACCTGTATTGCTGAAAGCAATTTTGCATAGGCAGCCTCCTCCGGTAGGGAGAGAAGTAAAAAGAAAGGTAGATAGTGCGGCATTAATAACTGCATAATACATTACAATAATAACAAAAATATATAAATACTGATATATAGATACGAGAAAGAATAGAAACTACGTAAACTTACAACATACAGATACTTATACGTAAAATAATTGTACACTAAAACAATAAACAATACATAATTCTACTATATATAATAGAATACGAATTTTATGTGCTAACTAGAAAGTCAGATAGTGTTCCTTCAATAGCTCCCTGAATATATCCAGCGAACGAGCAGCCCTGATAGGCACAGGTAGGGAATTCCAAAGCCGTGCGGCTCGAACAGTGAAGGAATAATCATAGAAATTAGAGGAATGGATAGGTAAGGAAAGACAAGTTATCGGATGAACGAAGGGAGAGGCTATGGGAGGAAGAGTGGAATTGGAAACGTTCTTTGAGGTAGAATGGAGTTTTAGGGATAAATAGCACAGAGTACAAGAGGGAAAGGATATGTAAGTTAATATGTCGCAGTGACTTATTAAGAACAGCGATTTCATTCAAACCCTTGAAGTTTCACGAAGTTACTAACGTCGCATGTTCCAACAGTTTGTTTACCTGCGCCGTGCAGTACTTTTTTCAGAATAAATGGAAATGTCCGCGGGATACAAAACGCTTCTTACGAACTGGTTAAAATGGGAGCCCGCCGATGATACCCTCATACGCAATGTAACATGACGTCAACAATAGTTGATCCTTCACAGGTCTGACACAGCTGAACGACTACAACGAGCAAGTGCAGCTATTCAAGAAGATCTGGTTCACCAAGTACGCGCGCCACTGGACCGGGCTGTGCAAGTGCAGCTGCGCCTTCGAGAACGTGTTTATGGCCGAGCTCAAGTCGGATACTGTGCTCGGTAAGAACAAGAGACACTTGCACCAAATAGTACTGTTACATTACACTCTGCGCCCCTTAGCTAACTTCAAACCTATACCCACGCCCCATCACATAAGTATGCTTAGAGGTGACAGCAGTGGAGGCTGTTACTTCTGTATGTATGGATGGTATGTTGGACATTCCTCCTCCAACATCCTAGTAACCATCTTGGTTGTAAGAATCGAAACATGGGAAAGGTGCGCCCCACACACGTAACCCTACACTATATTTTTCGCTCCTAACCCGCTCTTTTAGCGGCCACTCTTCCCTTCTCGTGTTCGACACAGCACGAGGTGAAACTTCACCACCGCTCGCACCGGACTTGAATTCTGAACTCAAGGTTCGTCGCTCGCCGTGTCCCACACCATGTGCGCAAAAACCGGCCAACTGTAGTAATAGAGAGTCATATCAGTTGGTTTGTATGGTGTCCCAACTCACAGGTGTAGTAAGAACAAAAGATATTTGAACATCAAAACCGGTGGTTTTAATATTTATAATATCATTGCTCAAACCACAGATACAATCCTTGGTCTCGATGACTTGACACAACTCAAGTTCGTAGATACTTAGGTCGTCTTTCTCTCTTATGGAGTGGTTACGACAGTTTGCATTAAAATATTATGCGTGTTTTTGTTGTTGCTCGTTGGAGACGTACAAAGTCTTAGTACCTAAGAACCACAACAAAACCAAAAATGTGATATAATAGTATGTAAGCCAACCCATTTTTTTCTGGTGTGTAACCGGTTGGCACTTATTTATCTGCACACAGGTCTGCACAGTTGGCTATTTTTCGCTAAACGCGAACTGGACCATAAAGCCAACTACTTGGGCCACATAGACAAGCTAGATCTTTCAGGCGTAAGTAACAATTTGCTGTTATTAAACAAATATTCACTTCTTGCTTTAACCAAAGGAATATGTTTAGTTGCAATGGCAGAATTTTATCAATTGTTTCTAGCATGCAATGAGAATAAGCTCGTGAACAGTGATATACACCTATCTGTTAAAAATGGTGGACGGTACTTTTAAGTTTTTTTTAATAATTTAGCCGAGAGGACAAACTAATACAATACTAGGGTCGTACGACCAGGTACTTACCTGATCTCGAGTCCCTTAGGCGCAATAAATTTATATTTTAGTTCAGCTTTGCTCAGATGTTTAGATCCCTTTTCAATATTCATTAGATTTCTCCAATCTATATAAATTCTATATAAGAGATAGAGTTTATATAAACGGTCGTTTCTGCTATGTCGATTTCATGTTTAGAGTTAAATCTGTTTCCGCCGAGCCATTTTTTCAAGAGCGGGAGCAGATATTATAATAGCCGCAGTGTGCTAAATCTGGAGAATACAGATGTGAAAGCAATTGCTGTGAATCCTAATTTAAGTTTTGCTACGGCGACGATACATCGTAAAATATACCTAATTATTTGTAAGATATTTTTTTCTAGTAAATTTATGTAAAAGAATTAATTTCTTATTTCCAGAAAGGACTGATCCTGAAACAACACTCTGTGTTGAGTGATACTAAAGACGCCCCCGAAGTCACCATGTTCGTGGGCACATCACCTGAGTTGGAGACCGCTCTGTACACGCTCTGCTTCTTGACACGCCCCGACAGGCCTTGCAGGCTCCGATACAACAATATACCGTTCACAATCCAGACAAAAACGATCAGAGCTGAAAACATTCCCGTCATAGATACCGCTTATCCAACTTTCTAAAATTTATAGATACAAAGTTCACATCTTCGTCTTAACATGTTATTAGAAGCTCTCTGACAGTTATATTCAAACACTAGCTATTATAAAATATTAATTTCTAGGATGGCTATTTTTGCTAAAACGCATTCCTTTAGTAATTATCTCAAAAAGTCATTAATAGATAAACTGCCTACTAGATAACTACTATTGGCAGAAGATAACTACTACTTACATAAATAAAGTTCATGACCTATTTGACAAACTCAGATTGGTTGCACTTACCTACGTTTGTAACAGATGTGATAAATAGATATTTCGTAATTATATTTTAGTTTGATTCTAATTAAATATATAGGAAAGTGACATATTTTGAGGCATAATAAAAGCATCCATAACTTTAAAGACATTTATTTGAACTTTTTTCAATTGTATAATCACGCAACTTTCGAATTCGATTGCAGGTCCTGTGCTGATTTCAGAACTTTTAAAATAATAACAATACAGAATAAGGTGCGATACAGGAGTAAAATAAGCGCTTTAAAATAGATCAGAGTAATGAATAGTAGAACAGGGTAAATACTAATTTTTGACAATAATACTGCAGCTTTTAAGTTTACATAAAAAGGGCCGCATATCTATAAAAATTATAGTAAAAACATTACTATCCACCCTTTTCTACATATTGTACTATCGATTTATTTTAATTGAAATATCATAAAACTTACAAGGTTTGATTTTTTGCGAGTGGGGCGGCCTAGTTTCACTCCTCTTACCAAGCCTCTTACCAAAAAATATTTTGCTGTGTATAATTATCTTGATGTACTACTATCGATAACACAGGTAAAAATATACCTAAATATTTTCAGGGTTTGTTTCTTAACATTCTACAAAACTAGCAAATATACATATATCTATTAAATGCGATGATATTTTACACGACCGTAAAATACAAGTTTATCAGCAAGCAGGCACCCATAATCTACTATATTATCTTACACAGCTCAGACAACCTATTTTTAACATCAATATAAGCAATGTTGTTTCAACAGATTTTTTCCATACACTTTTACAAGGAATGATGAAGGGTGTGTTTTTTTTTAATAATTTAGGTTGAAAGAATTAGTGTTGAGTGTAAATAGTCCAAAAATTGCTTCTACTATTTAATTATTGTGGCACAGTTTTAGCTAAAGTACAATGTACATCAACTTTATCACACAACGCGTACTATTCTAACTATAAAATTATTCTACATTTATTCTTATCTCAGAACACAAAATACGATATGAATATTAATAATAATAACATTTCACAACACTCATTGTATATGAGATAATACAGGTATTATTATTATTTCACCGCTTCAAACACTGTTCGTGAGAGTGAATGAGTCTTTTAAAATTTAAATAAATAAGATTTGATTTTTCAATTGTCAGATAAAGTCAGATTTTCATGTGATAATCTATTAATTTTTTTTTTTTTGCTTATTTTCGGGTTAGCATTTATCTGAGGATTGAAAAATCACTCCTGCAATAAACTTCATATAACAATAACTGAGAAAAAATCCTTAAGACTAATAAACATTGCAATATAATCCTGTAAAATACATCGCTAAAATACCTCCATCAAATTCACTAAAATACGTGAATTAGTAAAATAGCGTCCCGCACCACATAGCTATGAGGTGTTTGGTGCATGTATAAAATAATTTTCTTGGGAGAAGAAGGAGGGACAATTTACACGGTTTGATATGAAAATAAGACAAGATTTCGGGTTATAAAAACATCTTAATTATCTTGACCTACACACAGAGTCTATAAGTGATAACTAGAAATATTGAAAAGTTGTGGGTCCATGCGCTAAACACCTTACAGAGCATGGAATATGATGACAGTTCAGGGATTCTAATAGTCCCTATTAAATAAAGTTATTAAAAGGCTTTAGTAAAAATAGGAGTAGTAGGGACTAAATAAATGACTAAAATACTGAGCAAATCAATTAAAAGAGGATTAAAAAACGTTAGATGTATAAAATACACCAGAAATAAAGGTCATCTCAAAAGTGACATATTCCTAACTTTGAATGAAGCAATAGAAGATAACAAACTTAATTTCATTCAATTACTAAAATGTCTTTTTCGTTAATACGCTTATATACATTGATTTATATTTTACAAGTATCGACTTATTTAAGGTAAAGAGAATCATTGATTAATATCAAAAATAGGTGGCAATATTTCTGACTAGAAAGTTTTGCATGAAAATGAGCTAGAAAAACAAACGAGATAAAAATCGTTATAAGATACTCTAAAAAAAGAATAAATAACAACTAGCAATAGGTATACAAACATAACATGATCATTTTCGTATTTTTTTAACTTATATCAGCTGCTTAACAGTCTACTATTGTATTTCCTCTTATAAACTAATGATACGCAAGTCTTATTAAATTATGAATATTATTTCAAACAAAATACGAGCCATATTCGTGCGGCATAACGCCACGGCGCGGATAAAATGTGTGCGTAAGTGAATAGTTGAGCAGATTGGTTATATTTGACGTGTAGATGTCGGCGAAACGGAACAACCGTCGCGAGAAGTAAGTGGGATTGTGATATGTACGGAACACGCTACCGAACTGTGGGTTGAACACCGCCTTTATTTCGTTCCTGGAACCGAGATAATAACTCCTACAATGTGACAGCGTGAAAAGCAAAGATACGTGTGTGTTATTAAAAGTAGCCAATTGAAACGTCAGAGGGAACATATTGGAGGAGCAAAAGCGCTTAGCAATTTACAAAATATAGGAACTACAGTGTAATCTGTAGATATTAATTTTTATTCTTCAATTTTGTACTTTAACAACGCTACATTATAATTATATAAGTTTAAACGAGAGAATAGCGCCGAAAGTGCGTGCGCCATAATCAACTATAATTTAGTTTTTATATACTTTATAGTATACTTTATCAAAGTTCGAAATTCATAATTATAACTAATGCAATGCGCATACTAGCTTCTTCAATGTCAATCTACTATTACGACCTTTGAAAAATGGAGCAGAGTTATAAAATTTAGAAAGTAGAATATTTTAAGTTAAATAATCTAGACGTGAGAAAGTATTCTTAATAAACCTGATTAGTAAAAAGTTTATTTTTCACTCTGCTGCAGTTTAAGTCGTCCAAAAGGAACCGCCAATAAATTACTTCACGGTCATTGTATTACGATGTCGTGATAGTGTAATTTAGGGTCGGCTCTTTACGAGTGTAAATTTTGCCAAACCTTACCCACCCTTTGGTCACAGTAGGCGTTTTAATCAATTTTGAATTTTAACGTAAATGCTTCGAAAAACTAGGTATTCGTTTTGCAGCCGAAATTCGTGGATTATGCTCACAGCTACAGCATAACCAATCCTTTAGTATAAAAAAAGAATAATAGCAGGTTCCATACTCTGACTTTTACAAAAAAGATACAGTTACAGGATATACAATCGCATTTAATTAGAAGCAAACGTTTTCACAATTTGTCAACAATTAATGAATCCATTTTTTTCGACTGCAAAACCAACCGATATAATGGAACGGTGTTAAGTAATAAAGCCATGCGAGGTTTCGGGACGGGCAATAAATTTTGTCAAAATTATGAATGAAGTTTCAACCTGCATATAGGAATAAAACAAAATATTGACCAACCTGAGATAGTCCCTCTCTGCCATCCATTGCCCTAGTATTTCCAGTGCTTCGGGGCTCTTGTAGTCCTGGTGGTCTTCAATCAGTTGCGTGAGCATCTGCAGCCAGTTGGCGTTCTCTTTGAACGATTGCGTGTTCAGAGTGTTTATTTCATGCTGTTGGCAGAACAGAGTTAATTGTAATATCAGATCGTTATTAAACATCTTCAACTTTCAGGGCACAGTGTTATGGTTCAATATTGAACGTTCATTTATTGGTTTACATATTTATTTATTTAATCCTTTATTGCACGTAAAATAACAATATTAATACCTATAAAGAAAAGCAAAATGCAAATGGCGGTCTTATCGCATAGTTGCAATCCAGTTGCAAGTGGAAGAACGAAAATACATAGAAACGGGTGGTTGCGCAACACGTTCCTCAATAATTTATTTATTTTATTTATTTAACAATTAATGCACACAGGACAACAAAAAAGGAAAAAAAAAGTATAAAAGTAATCATGTACAAGGGTCATGCTTATTCCATGTGGAATTTCTTCCAGCAGACCCGCTACAGGAAAAGAGAAAAGAATAGGCTGATCTGGTGTGCATCTGTTCGATAGGTACAATACAATAATAATACAATAATAATAAAATAATAATACAATAATAATACAATAATAATATACATACAAAATAATAGAACCAAATAAACATAATAATAATAACATTATCTAACTACATACCTACATAAAATTACATGACAATATAATATATAATAACACGTAATATATAGAAATAAATACTATAACTATAAATAAATACAAAAATAAATACAATAGCTACACAGACAGTGATAGATAGTGTTCCTTGACTCGCTTTTTAAATAAAGAGATAGTCCTACAGTCACGGATTTCATGTGGCAGAGAGTTCCACAGGGCAACTGCATGGAAAGAGAAAGAGGACGAAAAAAATTTAGTTCTATTGGAATTACCAGGTACAGATAGGCGTGTTTTGAGGTGTGACCTACAGACAGCATCAGGTGGTCGATAAAAGGAAAAGCGTTCTCGTAGGTAGGACGGGGAAGTTGGGTTATGAAGAATATTAAATAGTAGAAAAAGAATTCGAGTGTCCCTACGGTGGCGGATAGGGAGCCATTTAAGTTCCTTACGAAATTGAGAGACACGATCGAACTTTTTGAGACCAAAGATGAAGCGTATGCTGAGATTCTGCAAGCGCTCCAGTTTGTTCAGGAGTTCCTCGGTGGCATCAAGGTAACATGCGTCGGCATAATCAAGAATGGGCTGGATAAGAGACTGAGCAAGTGAGATTTTACTAAATGTGGGCAAGAAATTCTGGAGACACCTTAAAGAGTGGTAAGTATAATGTACCTTTTGACTAACAGTACCAACATGAGCGCTCCAAGTGAGGTTCGAGTCAAATGTGATACCAAGGTTTTTAGCGGTGTCGGTATAAGCTATCCGTGCACCATCCAAAAATAGAGAGGGCAAAGTAGAGAGATCGAGAGAGTTCCTTAGGTATTTACTACCTATGATCAAAGCCTGTGACTTATTCGGATTTATGCGGAGGCCGTAAGATTTAGCCCACCCACTGATGTGATCCAGGTCGTCATTCATAGCAGTAATAGCAGTAACAGCCTCAGTTACTGGAAAATGACGATATAGCTGGAGATCGTCTGCGTAAAGATGGTATTTGGAAGAGATTACCTTGGTGACAGAGTTAATGAAAACTGAGAATAGTAAAGGAGAAAGGACACCTCCTTGAGGTACACCTGACCCGAGATCGCACCACGCGGAGAAATTTTCATTCACGTGCACACGCTGCGATCGGCCCTTAAGGTAAGAATCGAACCATTTAATAGCGGAGGGGGAGACATTAAGCGATTGAAGAATACCCAGAAGTAAATCAAAGTCCACACAGTTAAAAGCACTGCTGAAGTCAAGCAAGACCAGCACAGTGAGAGACTTATTCCCCATGGCCAGGCGTATGTCGTCAGTTACGTTAAGAAGCGCAGTCACTGTACTATGCCCAGGACGGAAACCAGATTGGAACGAGGTAATGAGGTTGTTAGAAAAGATATAGGTAGAGAGTTGACTATGAACAATGTGTTCAAGTACTTTAGAGAGAAAGGGGAGAATAGAGATTGGGCGAAAATGAGTATAATATACTATATACATACATAAACTACACAATATCTACTTAAACATATAAAATCACTACAATATATTAGTATAGAAGTATAGGTACTTCTATACTAATATTATAGAGGTAAAGTTTGTGAATTGTGAGTTTTTGGGTAGTGCCTTTGTGACATTGTAGGGGGTAATCTCTGGATCTAGGGGCCCGATTTTGAAAATTCTTTCACATATAGGAAGCAACGGTAGTCCTGAGTGACATAAGGTACTTTTTTACCTGAAATTCCCACGGGAACTCTGAAAATACCGCGGGTGAAACCACACGTAGAACAACTAGTAACTAATAAAAAAGGCGTTTTAGTGCGTGCGAGCAGAGTATATTTTACCGTGAGCTCGTTGATGATGGCCCCGGTACGCCAGCCGTGCTCGAGCGTGACGTCGGCGAGGTCGCTGTAGGGGTGGTCGCCGAAGTACAGCACCTGGTGGCCGCTCCAGCCAGTCAGCTCCTGCAGCTGCTTCACGGTGCCCTGCAGCCACACATGACACAAGCATATTCACATCTCTCACATCTTTTGAAAGCAATGTTGCGTTAGTGTAGAGGTAAGTAAACTTGCCACACCGGCCCCCCTAGCCAAATTGACATTCTGCAATCGTTAACGCATAGAAAACTAAGTAACAAATTGTCATGTCACAATCGCATGGTCAGCCAATCAAAACTCTAGTTTTCAAGTGGTCACGCAAAACTATAAAGTTTTGATTGGCTGATTTTGAAAATTATTTCACTTGTAGGAAGCTACAGTGATCCTGAGTGTCATAGGGTACTTTTTATCCCGGAATTCCCGCGGGAACTCCGAAATTACCGCGGGTGAAACCTCGGGGATAAGCTATAGTGTTCAATATTTTGGTTTAGTCAAAATGGATTTTGCTACATATACAACCATTAGAACATCGTTTAAATTATTACTTTACGATTGAACCTACCAAAACCGCTGGCGTATCGTGGGAGCCGGATTGAATGATTGAGTTGTCCTTATAAATTTTAGTGAGCTAATTCCACCATCAACTTACTTCATAATAGATGATACCCTTCTCGAGCTTGGTGACTTTCTCCCAGATGTGCGTGTCCGCGTATTTGTCGAACACCCTGATGGGCCGCGACACTTCCGTGAAGAACTTTGGCTTGTTTGCATTCACTATGACGACGTCGAAGAAATCCCGCCAATTTAGACCTACCAACATCTCCATGCCCGCATTACTGGAACGATAATTTAATTTTGCATACACGTTGTCAGAGGTAACCTATATAGGGTACTTTTTACCCAGGAATTCCTGCGGGAACTCCCAAATTAACGGGGATGATAATATATTAAACTTTGCTTACTACACGTTGTCAGGGATACAGAAAAGGATATTCCTGCAGGGTCTTCGAAATTAACGCGGGTGAAACCGCGGGGAACACATAGTTTTTTATATAAACTACTAAAACCTTCTCATAAAAGTCACACTGAAGTAGAGAAATTGTTATGTAACACTAGTTGTGCCCCGCGGTTTCACCCGCGTGAGTTTTAGAATTCCCGCAGGAAGTCCAAAGAAACGTAATCTACTCCTTATAACATCAGCTAATTAGCAATGAAAGTTCCGTTAAAATCAATTCAACCGTTTCGGAGATTCACCCGCGTGAGTTTCTGAATTTCCGCAGGAACTCCCAACTTGTTTTATTCTTCTTCTCCTTACAATAACAAACACTACAAAAAAATAATTAGCGAAATTGGTCTAGGCGTTTACGCGTGATGCCGTGAACAAGGGAAATAGGGATTCATTTTTATTTTCTATAAGTATATAGATTTGGTTGAAACAGAAATGTTTTTGGTTACAAACTTACACAAAATGATATGGACTATTCGTTACTAAGAATAGTTTCTTGCCGCTGTCTTGTAGCATTTGAAAATATGTCTTTAGATCTGGATTGGGTCTGATATATTCTTCTACGTTTTGGGCAACTATTCGGTGCATTATCGGATGGCAGCTTTGGACAGAGTTCTGAAAATGTTATGGTGATAAGTAAATAAAAGGAATAATTACAAATCGATACGAAAGCGAAAGAACGTTAAGGTAGGTATATAGTTGCAAAATTTGTACAAAATATGGAGGGACATGACGAAAATATAAGGGTTCTGTTTTTTGTAATATGATTATGAAACATACCTTAAAAAAATATAAAATAATGCTTAGTCATTTAAATCACCTGATTCCAAACTATACAGAGCTTGAATACCAGAGATTATATCAGATAATATGTATTACTTATTCTGTTTTGTAAATTCATACAAACGCAGTGTAATCACAAATCTTCATCACATAAATGTTGACCTGATGCTGGGATCGAACTTGCGACACCTAACAGTCAGGTTTACTAACTACACAGACAGACAGACCAACAATGCTGTCACATTACTTGATTCCACACTTGGCTAAAAGCTGATATCATGAAAAAAACTGACACTGACTAGAAAATGGAACAGAGATAGAATAGAAAGATTGACACATTAGGTCACCATTCTTACCTGCTAATCAAGAGGTTCCGGGTTCGATTCCCGGTGGGGGTGGACTTCATGTGATGAACATAGGGTTTTATTTTCCATTCTGGATGTGTTTATATATTATCTATAGTATAATATACATACCTATTATTAAGTATATGTATACCACGTTTGCTTGGTTTCCAACGCACAAGCTTATAGATAGTGTGGGATCAAGTAGATCTGTGTTGTGAAGTGGATTATTATTATTATTAATTATTATTAATAAGGTGGAGCAACACACTGACAAACCTTTGCCAGTTTGGTCGACAAATAATACAGTTGGATTAAGTTTAGGTATCATCCTAAAATTAATAACAAAATTTTAAGATCTCAAAAATTAATGTTACCTTAACATCCAGGAAAAGAATTTCAGGGTGATAGTCTATTTGATTCTTAATGAAATACTCGGCCACATTGCAAAGTAAACCCATTTCAGGTACAGAAAACAAATCTGCTAAGTGCACCATTTTCGCTCGATTTGCCTGTAAAGTACAATCCACAACATACAACATGATAATATTTTGGAGCATTATACATAATTTTTTTTTAAAAATTATGAATGCAAAACAAGAATTTAAAAAAAATTGGTATCAACTTTAAAAACCGCTAATGTGCCAAGGCTTAAGATTTATTATCTTATTACTTTAAGAAAAAAAGATGTATTTTTTTTAATTTAAATATTGTATTAATTTTATAAGCTTAATTGGCAGAATACTGTAGACTTGAATATCACTTCATAAACTGTCACACAAGGGTGTGTTAAGTGAATGATTGCTTACAAGTACTTAAAATTACTGAACATACTTGCAGATTGACAAGCCAATGAGGCAACTCTAGTTAGAGACTTTTATGAAGTTGATTTTACACTGATGTTTGATGATGAAGATTATGATGTTTGACTCAGCTTAAAATTTTATGGAAAAGTGGGACTTAAAAAATTAGGTACTTAACAATGAATTTTATTTCTTTTTTACAGTCAAGTAATTTCTTAAAAAAAAAAATGTGATATAGGAATTTATGTAAAGTATCACAAAAAATCCTCTTGAAAATAATAATAAGTAAGTTTAATAACCCAGGTATTATTATGAAATCAGAAAAAAAAAATGGGTTAGTCAATTTATATAAAGTCCCAAGCTACTGATATGGAAACAAATAACAAATTATTTCTTTTCTAGAACACTAGTAGATGCTACTATCTTCTCCACGCTTACATGATAGTGTTGCAATGGTAAGTTAGCAACATAATAAAACAGAAAAAAAAAATGTCCAAACTAAATGTCAAAAACTACTTACTTTATGTGCCCTGGTGTCTCCTTCTACATAAGCTATAGGTATGATCCTGTTTTTGTACAACTTGAGCACTTCCTCTGTGGATACAGGAGTTAGTCCTCTATAAACGGCACCAAATTGGATTTGAAGAAAAGAGTCCAATTTCAACAACAAACCTTTTTCAATGTCATAGTGTAAACCTCGCACAGCAAAGTAAGGTTTATATTCCAACTTTAATATTTCAGGTGGGTACTAAAATAAAATTTGTTTAATTAAACATCCATCAATGTATATAGCTTTCAATATAATATCATTGAATGTGAGTAGGGTATTTGGATTTTGGTGACAGACTTGTTTCTGCAACTCAACGTCTGCACACCTACTTTGCATATAGGTGAGTAGGGTAATAAAGTTGAGTAAATGTCATTTAAAAAAAACTTGCCCTGTGATTTTACCAGTGTGTAGGTACTTTGGGACTTTCTTGGAACTTTAAAAAGTATCCTATGGCACTCAAGAATAGCTTTCTATATTGAAAGACATTTAGAATAGGTGGTTAAATCGTTCCAGAGATTATCTCCTACATCCAAACTCACAAACAACAACTTCACATTTTTTTGTATAGACTAGTAAATATATTATATTATTGACTAACTTTATATTTTTCCAAGAGGACCTCTCTTCCGAGGTTATATAATAAATGCTCCAGGGAGGGTTTATAGTGGGCCAGTGTGTAATCATAATCAAAGCCATACACTTTCACTTCAGACAAGTCTAATTCATTACAAGCAAACACTCCTTTTGGATTCACATCTTGAGGCAACTTTTTAGCTATAATAAATAAACAGAAAAACATCAATAATATCTTTGATAAACTAAAACATAAAATACAAAGTAATTTATTTTTAACATAAATATATTATATATTTAACGGAAATACTGTGTATATTTTTGTACTTACATCGACATTTTAATTTAGTACGACAATAAGCTTCATTTAAAAGTTCTTTTGTTGAAAACTTTTTATACATTAAACAAGGATAATTCTTTCTTAAACCACTTATAAGATTATTACACAGACTCATAATGTTTGGAATTATTATATAATTATAACTTAATTGTACCAAAATCGTAGCAAAGTTAATTTCAGTCCTTAGAATAATTGTTTCTTAGGATACCTAATTAAGATTCAATCATTTATTTGGAATTATTATTGGGAAATACAAATACCGATTGAAGTTGATATTCAGATCGAAGCAAGATTTTTGGTTTTGACTTTTACATTGATAATAATAATTGTACTAAATTATTAAATGTAACCTCAGAATGTATTTGTTGCATAATTAATTTCGATCATAAAAGTCAAAACAACAATTCAAATGTCAAATCACCACTGCCCCCCATCACACAATCGAGTTGACTTTGACCACAAATTATAGATACTACCGTATTGATATTTGACAGATTTGAAACTCGACAACAGCTGACAAATGAGTCTTCTTCTTCTGAAAAGAAAGTGATGGACAATGTTAGTCTATAAAAATACGGTTTTTTCATAGTTATCCGAATACCAAAGAAAATATTATTTCTTTGTTTAACTGAATACCATGGTGAATTATAGCTCTAACTGTTCCAAAAGATTGTTGAAAACTAATACCTATTGTTCTTTAAGAATTATTTTTTTAAATTTATTTATTAAGGTTAACAAACAGTAGTTACATTGTTAAGTAACTTAAAAGTAATAAAATGCAACTTTACATAAGATCGCACGCTACTGTAAAAAAAATTTGGTCATTCGCTAGAACTAAACTATTTAAAAAAAATTCTGTCTCTGTAAAATTCTCACGTCGAATCCAGTCATAAACATGCAAAAGAAAATTTCTAATTTCTTTAGGTGCGTTCTCCATCACATAATTTTCCACTCTTAATAGATTATTTACATAGGTAGCTGTAGCAGGTCATAATACGAGATAAACGATCACAAATAAAGTATATTTAATAAGTATATTTATTTGTGATCGTTTCAAACTTACCGCGGGTAACACAGCGGGGGATAGCTGTAATTTATACAGTTACAATTTATCTACCCAAATCGCTATAGCTGTGCCCGTAATATTTGAAGAGTTCCCTCGATTTCTCCAAGATCCCATCATCAAATCAACTATTTGTCATGAACCACTGAAGTGTACCCCTTTTTAAATAAATAAAGAATTTTTCAAATTGGAGCAGCCGTCTTCGAGTAACTAATCGCATAACAAACATACAAAAAAAAACAGTCGAATTGAGAACATCCTCTTTTTTTCAAAGTCGGTTAAAACTTGATGCCTTTGAAAAGGGTACTGTAATATGTTTTATCTACACTAATGTTGTAATATTGTACTTATGTTTCCAATACTTGACTTATAATTACTACTGTTATAGCGCAGACAACAAAACACTCAATTTAAGCAATTTCACATGATGGTATAATATCCACATCGATATCGTAAAATCTCATTATAACATCAATAAAACGCGACCAACTTGATTGCAGGGCCAATCAGGTTGGTCGCGTTTTATTGATGCGCGCAGCTGCGCTCTCATTGGTTAGATTTTAATGGCGGCAAAATCACTGTGACAATACACGTACGTGTGAATTTAATTTAATGTTTTTACTCTTGTTGTTTGATTAATTGCATTAGTGAATATAAAGTAGTGTATGCAACTGCATATAACACGGGTATTAAAACACTCGTTACTATTATGAAACGAGCGCAGCGACACTCTCACTCAACTCACACTCGTGTTTTAATACCCTTCATTATATGACAGTTGCATAAACTACTATAACCTTATAACTGCAGGATTAAAAATCCTAGGTATTTAAACTCCTCCTTCTCAAGTAATTGTAGCACAGTAGTAAGATTTACCGAGATTTCTACATTATCGAATGTTCCGCTTCTGTGGCCTTAAAAGTTTACGGGTCGCTGGCATAAGCCTGGTCAACAAAATCTTGTAGAATCAATAACTGCCAAATACCACGTCCGGAACAACTGATTTCAAGATCTGAATTGCATTCCCTATTATTTGTTTAAATTACTTTTTAATAAAAATAAATACATAATTTTCTTAAAAATTTCTCTTTATTTTAAGTTAAAGTTTATGCTTAACTAGTTTGCTTTAAACAATTACAAAAGTTAAATATGACTAAAAATCTGGATAAGCAGATCCAATTAGATTTTTACTACGGTAACGGAACGTATGAGTAACAATATTGACATTATTTCCTCCAAGTTTGAGATTACATTCATTGTCAGCTCTCGTGACAAAACATAAAGTGTACAAAGCAATCTCCAGCTCCGGTGAAGTGCCAATAAATAGGGAATCAACTGGTTTATCGACTCCTTGTTGAATGAAATGAATACGAGCAACAGCTCCTTTCTGTAAAAAGACGAGATTCACAAAATAAATCCTGACATAAATGATTTTGTAAATTTTTGGATTCACTACTTCATTTTAGGCAATTTCTTAAAAAACGAGGCATAAAAACGAGGCATAAGTTACAGTCTCAAAATAAATAGGTAATAATAATTGTAGTATAGAAGCTATACTTAAGTACTTCGCAAATACATTTATATTAATAGTGACTCTTACTACAAAGACACGATAAAGCGTAACTCTGCTAGCATAGTCTAAATAATATTTACAATTTCTATGCTTGAAATCAATTTCTATGAAAATAAATAATGTTTACAATCGCTATGCTTAAAAAAGTGCCCTCATAAATGGGCCAGCGCCTAGCAAATGCCAGCATAGTTACAGAAAGCATCATAGTCATATTTCTAACAGATGTGTTTAATTTTGCAGTTCTTTTTAATTCTTCCATTATATTCAAGCACTGAGTATAGTCTCAATCTAAAACGAGGTCATAGATACCTAAATGCATAAAATATAATCTTATACAATTGTCCTAAACTTAGAAAAAATTATATCTGAACAGACTACCTAGTTCGACTTCATTATGTATGTAGGTACACTAGTAGAGAGGAAATTAGTTTGTACTTAGGTACTAAGTTACCTAAGTTACCTACCGCTCACTACTTCTTGTCATAATTATGTTCATATATTCTCATGTAAGTGATTATATATTGATATTTTGAGGATAATAAAGATTCTTAAAACATAAGTTTGGATGTAGGGGATAATCTCTGAAACATATTTTAAAAATCATTGTGTCGTAAAAGATTTTATGATACCTAATAATATTTAGATTTCCCACTGTAGGTATGTAGATTTTCATAAGTATACTATATTTAGGAATTAACGCAAACATCATACTGGAAAAGACTCGTATAACCAAAACAAACCTCGTACCTATATAAAATTTTGATAAGTAGGTAACAAGATACTTACGTTGTCGCTAAATTGCAAGTAATTTATGAATCCAAGATAATTAAGACGGTTTGCTGTTTCTTCTTGAGATAAATATATCCAGTTGTGTAAACCTAGAATAATCATAGGAAAATATATTATATCGAACTAATATTATAAATATGAAAGTGTGGATGTTTGGATGTTTTTTACTCAATCACGCAAAAACGGCTTAACGGATTTGGATGAAATTTGGCATGTACGTTGTCAGAAGCTTTTTCAAAATCAAATTTAAATATCTGATAATAATAATATATGTGCCAGTTTTTGAATATTTTTTCAATCCTTACTATCAATAATTGACTATTCCAGATACCGAATCTAGTCTTAACTTAACACAATACCCCACTGTCTACTGGACCCTTTTTGTTTGGGCGCCTACAACTGTCTTAATTTTATTTACAAATAAGAGTAAGATATATAATTTGCTATACCTAACTCATGTATGACTTACCAGAAATTTCTCCATTTTTTAGTTCAGATACAAATACATGTTCAAATCCAGAGCTACTAATTTTTCCTTTGCCTCTTGAATATAAAGTAAACCAAAGCTGTTTGAGGAAATCTTTCTGTTGTTTTGGATCTGGTGTGACGTAACCTGTAGAAAGAATGAATCGATGGTACTGTTTTTTATTTGGGTAACGATAATGACCTAATTGCATATTGAGGAAATTATGCATGCGATACATAATATTGTGAGTATGTAACCTTTATCCTTAAGAAAATTCATCAAGTGCCTAATTACTGCAGTTGACATAATCGCATCCATAAACGCATTTTCTTCTGCTCTTTCCTAAAAAATTATGAAAGCGTTAAGAAATATAAGGGCATGACCATCCATAATAGTTGTGCTGCTCAGGTAATAGTCTCCTATTACCTGAGCAGCACAACTATTATGGAGACTTCTCGATGTTAGGTGTGCCGCTCAGCTCAAAGTCTCGGTCATGCTTACATATAATATGTTTTTTTAATGAAACTACCTTCACGCCGACAGGTACTTATAAATAACGGCTTAATATGACCATTTCAATATAAATTTACAAAGTAAATGAGGATGTCTATACAATATACCTGTGGTGTAACATACTCATTTACAAGAGTGTCTCTTTCATAATTGTCTAATAATGGCACCAACTTTTGAACAGTTGTGATATTCCACACATTTGGAGTAGCGATGAGTAATCTGAAAAATGTAAATATTCTATATCTTCGTTGTTGATAGATTTATACCGAACTATTTTGAAATTGTACAAAAAAGAACGCTTGCAACTCAATAGGTACACGTCAAGGAAGTAAAACAAATTGTATTATGTACTCGCTTTTAGTCTTTAGAGTCGAGCTGCACCTATGTGTAATGTAAGCATCGCACACAGGCGCCAGGTAGGTATTAGGGGGCGCCTTGAGAGCAAATTGACATCCTCCTTGCATGTAGGTATAATTTAGATTCGTTTTTAACACAAACCACAATTGGAAACAAGAGAGCATATTTAAACCCATTTTTTGACCTATTACTTTTTTGCCAATTTTTTCAAATGATGTCAAAGTGGTTCACTCAAAAATCAAGAAAAGAGGCGATTAATTGGATTCACACATAGGCGCTGCCCTTGCTAGACGCGGCACTGCTCTCATTGCCGTTTTTGAATAAAAACCTTGAACTCTCATTGCATCCAAATAAGTTTTATTTATTAAAATACTTCTTACGTAGGATAATGATAATATTTTGTATAATAATATTAACTCACGGCTCGGGCGCCACATCTTGCTTTGAATGTGATGTAGTCTTTCCTTGGAAGTTGATTGTTAAATATCTTGCTGCATTATTAGTATCTTTTCTCAGCAATTCCTCACTAAGGGTTTGAATCTCTATATCGCTAGAAGTATTTGTATTACTAAGAGGATTGTTATTTCTATTAGTATTTACTATAGAACTCGGTAAAACGACATTTCCCGGTCGAGAAGTAGAAGTAATTCTCATATTACTACTAGGAAATCTCGGGGTAAATGTTCTTTGCGTTGTTTTCGGCTCTGTGATAACGGCGCTGAAGGTTTTCGGTGTAGCTGGCGTCTGCATCGAATGAGTTTGGGTATTTACTGTCATTGAATTTGAATTACTATTATTTAGCCCTTTCAAAATTGAACTATAACTTACAGAACTTTGATTATTATCTATGTTATTGTAGAAATTCACAATATCTTTTACTTTTCCTGATGTTTGTTGAACAATTGGATTTCTATCACTTGGTTTCATAGGTTGATAGTTAGGAGCAACATAATCTCTTCTTCCAGGTGGAGTTGATGGAGTTATACGTGTAACTCCCGGTGAGTTGATTGCACTCATACTGGCAGATATTCGTGGAGTTGTTCCGGGAGAACTCAGAGGTGGGAATTGTGCCATGTAATCTCGTTTATCTGATGTCTGATTATATCTTTGATTATAATTCATGCTTGTTGCCGGTGCTACATAATCCCTTTTAGAATTATTTGCATTCAAGTATCCACCCGATTCATTTAATATGAAATCAGTGTTAGAACTATGACTGCGCTGATAGTTAACTTCCAGGCCTAGAAAAAAACGAAAGATTTTTTTTTAATGTGTAACGTCTTCACAAGTCAAAACATATTAGATATATCATTTATATTAAAGTTAAACAAGTATTTATTTACTAGCCGTTCTCCTCGTTAATTGCGAAGACCCCGTGAGAACTCCGGAATAAAAATAATACACCCTATATCTTATCCTATACCCCTGACAAATGGTAGTAAGTATGTAAAATTTAATAGAGTTTCACCTGCGGTTTTTCGAATTTCCCGCAGGAATTCTGGGATAAAAAGTACCCTATGTCCTTCTCTGCACCCTTGAAAACGTGTGTGAAAAATTTCATGATGATCGGTTGAGTTGTTAAGGCGTGAAAGCGTAACAAACAAACTTAATTTCGCATTTATAATAACAACATAGTAAGCAATAACAATAGGTATGTAGGTTCGAAAAAACGCAGGTGAAACTCTATTAAATTTTACATACTTACTACCAGTTGTCGGGGGTATAGGATAGGATATAGGGTGTATATTATTTTACTACTGTAGGTACTGAAGTAGTTAAGTGTTATTAGAAATTAGAAAGTATTTTATTCTATGTGAGCGTATCCAATACATAGGGCAAATATTGAAAATACAGTTAAGTTGTAGGTAGATATATTCACAATTAAAAGCAAAAGCAAAGGTTATCAATAGGAAATAAAATAAACTTAATGTTTGTTTTGAAATTATTATCTTTTGTTTTTAAACCTCGACAGTAAGCAATGCTTGCATTAACTTCATTAAAATCAGTAGCCTAAATATTCAATATAAAGTTGTTATATAAAAGGATAAACTTACCCAGACAAAACAATTGAATATTTAACAAAATTACTATCACAATTTTCATTTCAAGCATATTGATTAGAATACCTAATTATTAACTTCAAAAACTAAAAACTTGACTTCAAGTACCTAAATGTTCTGTTATTTATTTTGTAGTGACTAGACCGTCCAAGACAAGTATTTTTATATTATGCGATTGATCTACTAATATGAGAAGTTGCTTGTGCAATCGCTGAGTTTCAAGGCTAAACAAGCAACTTAACTGTGAAGAGCTCAACTCATTTACCTACGCCTTATTTTTATAGTCAAGCAACATGTTTTATTTGCAAAGTTGTTGTCAGTTGCGATCACAGTAAGAATTAATTTTTTTTCTATTAATATCTTATTTATTAGTAACTGTTCCCTGCAGTCTCATCCCCGTTAGTTTCGCAGTTTCGCAGTCCGCAGGGATTCGAGATAAAAAGTAGGTACTCTGTGTCTATTTCTGTACTGGGCCCACATAAATCTAGTTAATTTGTGCTGGACCATGGCTGGGCCTAATAACGTGTATCAAAAATTTCGTTGTTGTGTAGCTAAGACGTGAAAGCGTATCAAAACAAAATCGCATTTATAATATTAGTTAGGATAATGTGTTTAGACGTTGTCAAGATTTTATGGGATGATGTCACATGCAGAAAATAAGATGCTAGATAAGGGCAAGTGAATATCTAAATCTATACTATAATAAAAGAGTAGAATCCGCGATTCTGTACATTGAATATTTTTACCTAAAATTGAGAGGGATGGTAAAAGAAGAGTAACCAAGCCCAAAAAGTTTTTGAAATTCTTTTCTGTCTTTCTGTCTGTTCGCGATAATCTCCGTATCTACTGAACCGATTGTCATGCGGTTTTCACAGATAGATTAAGCTTAGCATTGAGCTACATATAGGCTTTGTTTCATAGAAATCGGATGTCGAGAAAAAAGTTGTATAAAAACCTTTCATGCGGGTGAAACCACGGGACACAGCTATTTTTATCATCGCAGTTTAACAACGCCATCTATTGTTAAGTAGCTTTAGTCGTAAATATATATTTTTATCATCACAGTTTAACAACGCCATCTATTGTTAAGTGACTTTAGTGTTTCTGTGTGGGTAAAGCAGTACCAAACATTTTTCATTGGCTTAAAACACGGATAAAGAGTTTTTGGCGGGCATCAAAAGCGGCGGTTCAGTAATTTATTATCCTCCAAGAGCTCCGAGAAAGTTCTTGTAGGCTATTCAGTACAATGGCCTACAAGTTCAAACCATACAACGATGCTCAACGTTAATTTGTGCTTTTAACTAACTTATTTTACTTGAAACTGGCTAAATGCATTAGGTTCGAAAGCCAATAAGAAAAGAAAGGCAAAGAACAT
Organism: Zygaena filipendulae; assembly: GCA_907165275.2. Classification (NCBI taxonomy): domain Eukaryota; kingdom Metazoa; phylum Arthropoda; class Insecta; order Lepidoptera; family Zygaenidae; genus Zygaena; species Zygaena filipendulae. The sequence goes on from OU015650.1 coordinate 6,157,505, forward strand.
GGATAAAATAACGTTTTCTAATAAAAAAAGAGGACCGCCTTCAAAAAGTAAGCCCACTGAAAATTACACATAATTTTTAAAAAAACCCCACCCCTATTACTCTACTTTTTTAAAAGACGTAAAAACCGATTAGTTCCGATTATTCTCGCGTTCTTCCGGTTACTATATGAAAAAACATTAATTTTAATTTGTAACTTTTTACTTATACCTTTATATGCGGTCTCACCGATTGACGGTTACTTTATGAAACAACGTTAATTTTAATTTGTAGTTTTACTTTTACCTGTGCTATATTATTATACGGCCTCACCGCTTGACTATTCATTCAAACTGATACGGATGCAATGTTTTTAAAAATACCGATATATCTAGACATATAAATAAAATTGAAGTGTCTATTATAATTTCAAATTAACAGCTTTTCAATAAATGCGTACGAAATTATATACGGTACGAACATTAAAAAATAAATTTTTAAAATTTAATTGTCGATATCGATAAATTTCGATATTTTTAGGCGTCAATATATCGATATTTATCGGTTTTCTCCGTTTTCCGATATATCGTTGCATCCCTACAGTCAACACGCAAAGCAATGTCAACAAGGAGCTTTTGGCGGGATTTTTAGCAGAGTGGACGTCAGTTTTAGTTCTTTGTTTTGCAAATTAGTTTATCGTGGTTAATATTGTGTGAATATGGTGGATTTTGCATAATAGTGATCCATTAGTGATGAAGTGTGCGAAAACAGTGAAATAAGATGAAATAGGGCGTTCGCCGGGAGGTTTTCGTTTTTCTATACAACTTCCCACAGAGCGTCCTATTAAGGTTCAACTGCGAAGATTTGCTGCCAAAAGGTCCGGTAAAGCATCGAAATGCATCTCACCAATGCATTTCGATGTAAATAACTTCAGAAGAAGAAATATACCACTGAATTGTCTATATGGAATTAGTTTCTTTCTGCCTTCCCCGAAAGGGGTAAACTTCACCAAAAAAAAAAAGCAATGTCAATATTCAACAAATGTCAAGACCGCCGAAGCCTTCCAAGACATGTCTAGTTAATTTGTGGCCTGCCAGAAGCGGTGATGTTGGTAAATTTGAAATCACAGAGTACTTTTTTAATATCTAATTGAGCTGTAATTGAGTTTGGAATTGGATGTTGTTAGAGGTAAAAGTAACGAGCGTAGTGATTACCTTCTCTCTGGTAACGAGTTGTTCGTTAAACACAAAGAGTATTATATGTTTAACATAATGAACAATAAATTAAATTTTATTGAATTATTCGCATATCTTAGTGTGTGGGTTTGTGCAAGTTTATATTCCCTAGTCGAATTATTTGTTGCTCAAACAGGTAAGCAAAAAACTTTGAGAATTAACCAATGATATACCTACATATAATAAAATCAGTGTTAAGAATGAATCAAAATATGGAATCAAATATATGAAATAGGTATTGTTATGACAGTCATAAAAAATCTTTCAGATATTTTAGATAGTAATCGTCAAGAACGAGATTCATTGGAGGATTTAAAACCAGGATGGAGTTTCATATCAAGACTTCAAGATGTTTCTGATATTGAATGGAGCAGCTGGAAGTTCCTTATAAGATCATCTTGGTTTTACCTTTTAATTACATTTTCGATTTCAGAAGCAATACGGAAAAATAATATTTACTTTTTAAAGTATTGGTACATTATATCAACTGTTATATTTGTGTCATTGCATTCAAGTGTATTACAGTTGTTTATTCTTTCCATTCAACCAATAATATTCGCAGCAGTCATATTTTGTGGAGGTGGCAAAAAATGTATATGGGTAATTAGTATTTCATTGTTACTCAGCTACAACTCATTGAAGTATAAACAATTCTTCTGGGTTTTCCTTGACAGAGAAGATCTCAAAGATGAGGAAGTGTATTTAATGTTATTTGCCATGCCATGGACAGAACTAAGATGTATTAGTTACTGTATTGACTATGTGGATAAAAAGGAAAAATTTGCTAATTCAGAAAAAGTTTTCAAAGAGAACTCAATTTTCACAAACATAATTAATATGTTTAGCTACATATTCTATTTGCCACTTCTGTACACTGGCCCAGTTGTGATGTATGAAGATTTTGAAAAAAGTTTTACAGTGGTCAGCCAACCACTGATTGCACGACTGAAAAGATTTGCATTGGACATGTCTTTATACTTCATTTACACATTTTTATTGGATCTATCTTTACATTACATATATTTTTATGCTATGAGAAGCAATATGAAGGTTAGTCTTATGTAGTGTAGTATCTTTTGTACTGTTTTTATTTATTGTTCATGTTTGTTTTGATTCAATCCAAATTGTAATTTAATTATTTATTCATTTCAGTTGTTAAAAATGTTACCAGCATTTCCACTTTGTGGAGGAGGATTTTGGATGGGTATTGAATTTCACATGAAGTATGTAATTTCATATGGGACAACAACAGCATTCTCTAGACTGGACCAAATAGAAGCACCTCCAACACCCAGGTGTATAGCTAGGATTCATGTATACTCACAGATGTGGCGATATTTTGATGTTGGTCTTTATAAGTTTCTTGCAAAGTAAGTAGTATCTATAACTTTTATAAACAGTTGTTTATGTTGGGTGGTTTGCATGTTTTTCCAGTAGTTGTATACTTTTGATTGGACACATACTGGTCATCTATGACAAACACTACAGTTTTGGTAGCTGCCATTACCACCTGCTATACAAAATACTGATACTGTTTTTTGTTGCTTCACCACTCTCTTGCTGCTCTAGACTATAATAATTATGCTTCTGAGTGGCATAAACTGTGACTGCTTTCAGGTCACTGGCCAGTTATGAATGTTGTATATGGCCTATGTATATGCAGTATAAGGTTTTTGTAGCATCATGCTGTTCTCTCTTTCTTTTTCTTCTTATGGACTTCCACATTTAATGCATTTAGCCAGTATCAATTAAAATAAATATTGTAATATAATAATAATATATTAAAATAATTATTGTTCAGTTTGGAATTGCAAACTATGGTGCTATGGTTAGAAAAATCTTTTTGGAGCTCTCAGAGGACAACAAAGAGATCAGGTTGAAATATACTAGCTCTTCCCGCGGTTTCGCCCGCGTTCATTTCGGAGATCCCGCGGGAATTCCGGGATAAAGTGCCCTATGTGCTTTTCTGATGTACCTATAAGTTATATTATTGTAAGGTTTCATTTAAATCCATTCAGTAGTTTTTGCGTAAAAGAAAAACAAACATCTTATACAAACTTTCGCGTTTATAATGTAAGGATCTGCATGCGAACATACAAAATCGCCACTTTGATAACCTTTGACAGTACCTACCATAAAACACAAAATCCCCTTTTATCCACAATATTAAATTCCCTTGCTGTTCTCTTTTCAGATATGTCTACAGACCAACATGCCAAAGTGTATCTAGGATATTTAAATTAAGAGACACACTAAGTAAGCTGCTTGCCTCACTTGTAACATTTATATTTACCTACATATGGCATGGCCACAAGAAGTCCATATTGATATGGGCAATATTAAACTATGTTGGCCTTGCTTTAGAGCAGTTAGGGGAAGCAATATCAAAAACTGAAAACTACAAGTGGTTTAAGATGTCGGTGTTGAGGACTGAGAAGATGGAGACACGTTTTATAGCAATGGTTTGTGCACCATTACTTGCCCTCTCTGGGATCGCAAACTTTTACTTGTTTGCCGGTAGAAAAGTTGGCAATTTGTTTTTAGAACGTTTTGTGTTACATCCCTCCTTATGGAACTCTTTTATATTGCTTGTGCCCTTATATTGCTGCTGCCACGTGTCTATAGCACTAAAAGATTGTCCATCTAGAACAGATGTAAAACAAATAAAAATACCATTGATTGGAGAATCTCATCATAATTGATCCTATATCTCTTTTGTGATATGACAAGTATTATTGTTAATTATGTGATATAATTTATTACTGTGACATATGTTGTATTTTTAATATATTTTTAAACAATGATGTTTTTTTATTTGTTTATTTTATTTATTTCAGTTTTTATAGTTTCATTAGTTGATGTTTATTTGATTTAAATTAATCACTTTAATTATTTTTATTTTTTTTATTAAAAACCAATAAGTACAAAATACAAAAATTCACATATTTACAGTGCAACAAAAACCAAATTTGGTTTGTCTGTGCACTGCGACGGTTTGAGACTACATTTACGTTATTCTCTGTGTTAAACAGTCGATAGATAAACAGATCTTCCGACCTATCCCTATTGCCTTCATTCTTTATTGCACAACAAGGTACAAATGGCGAACTTAATGCCTTGCGGCATTTTCTACCAGTTAACCATTGGCATTGATAACAAGAAAAAGAGTAGGGTGCGGTTATTAATAATAATTAAACTTATATAATAGCTGAAAATTAAGAGAAAAAAAAATATGCAGAAAACACGGTAGTAAAATAAGTCGAACCATGGAGTACAAATAAGCTAAAATGAATAGGTGGTATGGTGAACTTTAATTTTTAATATAATAAATTAGGTACCTAGCTAACAAAAAAGTTTCCAAGGGTTTTTTTACTAAATAAAATTTCTATCAAAAATATGAAAGAATTATTAAAAGTTATAATAAAAAGTACTATTATAATAAAAAGTTGCAGTTGCAAGCATAATTTCTTTACACACTGCGTGTGACGTCATTTATCCCTGAACTATCAAACTGAAATTCGGCAGGTATCTACTTTAACGTCAGCTAGAAAGATTTTATTCAGTTTCCGCGAGAACTAACGCGGGTGAAACTGCAGAAAATAGCTAGTATAGAGTATTGAATCATCTAGGGCACGGTTCTAGGGTCAGTGGAGCAATATGGAGCATTACAAAGAAAAACATTGTAAAATAAAGTTATGTATTATAAATTATGTCACCGTTCAAATTACATAGCTATCAACTGATATGTATTAGAGCCTTTGAGCAGTAAGTAGGAGTGCGTGTGCATAGCTTCAATCAAATCATTGGGGTCTCCCGCGACGCCAGCCGCCTTGTGTATCTGGACCATTTCTTGTCGTGTGAACACATCTTTACCCAACTGCTGTGATCTTCTTGTTAACGCATCCAAAAACTTTTTGAGCTAAAAATTAAGAATAATTTAGGGTAAGACATAATTTATTAAATTATGTAGGGGTAAGTCTATCAGTAACAAATAGTAAAAGGTTCTCACTTTATTCCTTGAGCTGACCCCAGAGCCGTTTATTGACCGAGACAGTTGAATGTTCCCATACTCGTCACTAAATGTGTCGATCAGACTGTGTTTGACTAGACTAATTACATCATTAGCGTCTTGCACCGTGGCTTCTTCTCTCAATTCTGCTCTTGCTCGGGCCTGCCGAAGTTTTACCACATTTTTAAAACGTCGAAATTAATATTTTTTAAAGACGACCTTGGGAACTCATTATTTATTTTTGTTTGATTTGAATAACGCCTCGTCCTCGCATTCGCACTCTCCACAACGTTGCGTAAGAACATATTTTCTTTTGTTTCGTTCGTTTTCGCACGTAATAGTAAAATAACCTTATACACCACTGTCATTAAGTGCAAAATTGGCTAAAGTAATATATTGCTTACGTGATACCAGCGCCACTGCGCACTATGACATAAAAATATTAATCGTGGTAAGACCATAGGCCAGGGCAGGCGAACCTTTATGTATCAACGCGCCATTTTTTCTAAAGAAATGTTTAATGAGGTCATAGACGTGCCATTAAATAATTTTGGCTTGGGGTTATTAGGTAAATAATAATGGATACTAATGTTATAAAAAGGTAAAGTTTGTGAGGTTGTAGGGGGTAATCGCTGGATCTACTAAGCCGATTTTGAAAATTCTTTCATCATTAGAATGCTCTATTATCCCTGAGCGACATAGGTTATATAAATTATATACTATCAACTCAATTTATGTAGGTAGGTAGGTAAAAAAAAAATGCTTTTTGCAATGTCTCAATTATACGCGTAATTTAATTTAAGTAAATTTGTGTGACATCCTTATTCTCTTGTTCCTGTTTAGATGACAAAAATAACTTAGGGTTGTAGACGTTCGTGTTCGCTCGTCACATTTTTCTCAGTGCATAAGAATTTTGTGATCGGTGACGTGCCCAAAATATTATGTCGCGTGCCATTAGTTCGCCATTCCTGCCATAGGCGTACGGAGGTAAGTGGTGGCTGGGGAGGTAGTTACAAAAAATCCTGATGTAAAAGCTGGGTACACCCACGGCTATTATTTGACCAACCTGAGTGAGTCTGATGCAGGCTTCAAGTTGTCTTGTAGTGATAGGCGTGCCTCCATGGTTGCCGTCTTGGTAGGTGTGACGTAGCTCGAGATAAAAGTTTTGCAGTGTGTTCGCTGCTTCAGTATTTAGTTTAGGGTGGACGTACCGACGTGCGTACGCAATGTATTTGCGAAGCAGAACCAATGGCAAAGAATCGATCACTTCGCCCGGTTTCAATCTCAACCGTTTGCTGCAATTTCAATTAAAAATTTCATGCGTATTTCTTGAAACCGACTTTCACGGTTTAACGTATGTAACGGTCAGAATTTAACTGGATTTTATTTGTAATTTAAATACCGAACCTATTAGATTACCTTAGCGAAACCTCGCTATCGCTTTGACTGGAACAAATGTCCATTTTACTAGAATTGTTGGACTTGTTTGATTTTCTCCCAGAATGTAAAGCCAACACATGCTCCGATAGCATTGCATCAATTTTCTAAAATGAAAAATTATAAAAACCAAATTACAACAAATTGCGTTACTTTTCTTATTTTACATCACCTCATAACATTTACCTCATCAGGTTGGTCCAAGAGAATGAAAACTAAATCAAAACGCGACAAAAGCGCTGAGTTGAGCTTTAAATTTTCTGCAACGGTTTTAGCCCTAGAACAATAAAATATTATAGTTGTTTTTCTTAAATTTTTAACCGACTTCCAAACAGGAGGAGGTTCTATGTTCGATTGTATGTATGTTTTTTTTATTTTTTTTATGTATGTTCACCGATTACTCGAAGACAGTTGGACCGATTTGGAAAATTCTTTTTTTGTTTGAAAGGGTATAGTGGTGTTCAATAAAGAGTTTATTATTATTATTATTATACTCCCAATTAGGTCCCATTACCACCAAGTCGGGATCTGATGATGGGATCTTGGAAAAATCGAGGGAAGTCTTCAAAAATTATAGGCACACCTATAGCGATTTGGGTATTTTTTATAGTGAATCGTTCATTTGCTTTTGGAAAGCAAAATTTGAAGAAGTGGAACTGATGATGAAGACCACAGATGGTCATCAGAACTACTCAACAATAATACGTATTTCACCGGTTCCGATTGAAGCGATTTCGAAAATTGTTTTTTGTTTGAAAGGGGATACCCCCAAATTGATTCCATTGTCACCAAGTCGAGATCTGATGGTGAGATCTATGAGTAATCGAGGGAACTCTTCAAAAATTATAGGTATACCTATAACGATTTTTGTATTTTTTATAGTAAATCGTTTATTTGCTTTCGGAAAGCAAAATTTGAAGAAGTGGAACTGATGATGAAGACCATGGTCATCGGAACTACCAATAATAGGTATTTCACGGGTTTCGAATCGTTAAATTTAATATGGTTTCTAAACAATTTATGCCCGTCACAATGTGAAGTGGAACTGATGGTGATATACTAGGAGAACTCCTCAACAATTAACGTCGGGAAAAGCAATATTTTGTAAAAGGTGATGAGCAGTTGACGTTAGGCTATTGTAACTTAGAGAAATTACGAATTAAGTCACTTAAAAGCGAGAAATAAACAAAATTTTAACAAAAAAATTAAAACTGACTTCCAAAAACACCAAACTAAAAAGCTAAAAATAAAAAGCTAAAAATAAAAAGCTAAAAATAACAAAATACCAATCAAAACACAAAAACACACGTAATATTATTATTGGTTTGTGCTACCACTGATCGGTATGAAGTCGGTGACAAGTCAAATATGGAGGGGGTAGATGGGCTAGGTCGACTCCCGCCACCAGCTCTTCGTGAGCAGAACAACCCAAGCAGACACCAGCGGGCTTGTCACCGAATTCAAACCGATCAGTGGTACTATGCCCCGCGGTTTCACTCGCACGAAACGTTACACTTTACCTTACACCTTTTTTCCCGTCATTTGATTTAAATGAGACAAAGCCTATAAGCCTAAGCTTAATTTATTGGCTTGGCATGGCAGCAAAAAAAGTTTTGGGCAAGTCAGAGCATTTGCTCTAACTTCCTTTGCAACGCATTTGCGCGCCTGCTTCGCCTACATGTCCTCTCTAGTTAATTTATTTGCTCTGCGGTGACGCGTGACTAGCCTGTTGTAGGCGCCGCCCGCGGGGTTGGCGGCCGCCAGCACGGTGGCGCGCGCCGCCAGGCTGCACACCACGCCGCCCTTGGCCACGCTCACGCGGCACTGCTCCATCGCCTCCAGCAGGCTGCTGTGGTGCGCGCTCATCTGGAATACGAATACCATGCATCTACCTACTCATATAGGTGCACATAAAACCTATTAATGAATGAACGAACAAATTATTTGCACAAACCGGCAATTCATTTGTTCAAAACGGTAATTTATTTGATCAGTATTTTATTTATTTATTTTATTTATTTATTCTTTATTGCACAGTGTGTACAAATGGCGAACTTAATTATTATATATAATTTGAACTTTATTACTATTGGAATAAGATTCATTGGATGTTAAAATTGTTTACATATTTTTGCAGCTGACTGTACCCCATATTCGTCTACAATAGGCATTGCTGTAATGTGAAATGTACTGAAATTAGTAGTATGTATAATATTTACCTTGTCAAGCTCATCCACGCAGCAAACACCCTTGTCCGCCAATACCAAGGCGCCCGCTTCCAGGGCGAAGTCACCGCCGGCTTCGCGGCCGAGCGCCACCGTCAGCCCTCCGGCGGATGCCGAAGCGCCGCATACGTAGATACCTACAAATTGAAAAAAAAAAACATTTAGTTCATACAATAATAACAATTATTTAAGTCTAAAGAGTTTTTAGCCAAGGGAAACAATCGGTAACAGTTTTAGTAGGAACTAGGGAGTGAGATGACTTTATATTGCGTTACTTCATTGATCACATACATGGCCGTATGCGCCGCAGCGTATACTCTCACGCTATGGCGGGTGGATCGTCGTTCAATGGCGTCTCCTGTTAATTAAATAGATACTCTAAAACATCTACATCCAGGGCTTATTACCGGTACCCTCTGATATGAATGGGATGGAAAATTTTGAAAAACATTCATTTCTTTTGTTTGTATACCTCTTGGAGCCGCGTGAGCAGCCGCTTGTAGCAGCTGAGACTTCCCGAGTCCCGGGTCCCCGACGACCAATATGTGGGGGTTTGACCTGGGCCCATTGTCGTACTCTGTGCCGCCTAGCAAACCCAGTATGAGACCAGCTTTAACTGCCTCATGGCCAAATATAGCCGGACATAACGAATGTACCAACAATCTGAATACATTTTCTGTTGCATGAATTTCCTGGAAACAGTATAGTTGATGTTCAGATCAAATTTTATTCAATACTTTCTCATACAAAACAATTTGTATTCAATACCTGTATAGCATAATAGTCTTTCAATGTAAAAGACAGTGTTGGATTGCTGAGATTCCTCTGGCTATGTATTGAAACAGCTTCTATGTACAACTGTAACAGTCTTGCTGCTCTTTTTCCATCTTCACCACCCTTACTTTCACCACGAACCTGAAATCAGCAAATAGTGTCAGCTCATAACTTAGTGTAGGATCAAGTAGATCTGTGTGTTTTGAAGTGGATTATTATTGTAAAAGTCATAACTTTTTGTTGTTGTTTCTGACTGAAATTTATTTACACACTAGCTGTTTCATCCGCGTTAACTTCGGAGATCCCTCGGGTATAAGTACTACATACATACAATATTTCTCTGTACCTACCCTTTGACGTAGTATGCATAAGTCAATGTAGTTTCACCCGCGTTAATTTCGAAGTTTCCGCGGGAATTCCGGGATAAAAGCGACGAATAAACTTACAGCGTCACGTAGATGCTGCGCGTCATGTTGCAACGTTGCATGTCCCGGAATATGCCCCGCAACATTTTACGTGACGCGGGACATGTTGCTCCCACTCCGAGAGCGGGACCACCTCTCTCGCTTACATTTTACTCCCGAAATAAGTGTGTACGCAGCGCTAATCGCCACAACCTCTACAGCAGGCGCGGTCCGGGGGGGGGGGGGTCACGGGGGACATGACCCCCCCAAAATCAATTTTTTTCATAATGTGTGCAATAAAATTGTGTATTGTGCAATTTGTGCAATATAGTCTAATTTACTCGACATATTATATTATTAGTGACCCCCCCCCCCAAATTTCAGCCTGCGACCGCGCCTGCTCTACAGGCAACATTTCTATAAACACTGTAAACACTGATTAGTGTAGCCTGCAAAATGTTCCGCGGCGCGGTTTCTGGGGATAGTCGACCTAAATGTTTCGCAAAATGTCGCTGCGTTTGTCCCCTAGCGTATTCGAGACTAAAAGTACCCTATGCCTATGCCCCAGACATAATGAAGCATTTATGCTGAGACAGTGACCGTTTGGCCCCCACACAGCACACCCTTTTATCTCCTTCATAATATTTGTTAAGTTTCTATTTTTTCTGTCTCTTATTATGTACGTTTTATGTGGGGAATAATAAACTCATTTTTCTTTTCCTTCTATGTCCTTCTCTGTACCCCTAAAAATTTGTATGCAAAATTTCATGATCGGTTAAGCTGTTAAGGTGTGGAAGCATAACTAACAAACAAACTCACTTTTGCATTTATAATATTGAAGATTTAAAATAAAATACTGAATTCAATGCAGTTTGAAAAAATATCCATAAACTACCTATCACCTGAACAATGCCTGTGACAGAGAGTACATCTCCAGGACAGGCTGTGCCAACAAGATCACCCTGAAGCTCTATTTCAACACTCCTTGGTATTGTGCCTGATATACTCTGAAACGAAAGAATCTTTAAGATATTTTGCAACATTTAATTTATAGAATGTATGATATAATGTTGCAAATTGCAATCATTAAAACTAAAACATATAGAGATATAATCCATTTGTTGCTGCCACATTTCTTTACGGATTTGTGTTTTGTATTGGTAATATGTAATTGTAAAATAGTTATAAAAAAAAAAAAATTTAAAACCTGTGATTGAATTTCTTGAATTTTTGCAACTTGCCAGTCAACTGTGTTTGTAAATGGTGAAGATTGCAATGGTTCAAATTTAGAGCCACTGTTGCAAGATTGACAAAAATTTGGCGCTGTAAAACCATATCAAAAAACATCTAAATCCTTAATTACTAAAAATAAACTTTCCTCTACTAGAAATTAACTTCTAATAAAAAAGCTTTGCATTAATAAAATCGCTTTACCAGTAAACATCCCTTGGGGTTGGACTGTAGCTTGAATGCAATGGCAAGATGAACACTCAAATGCCATAGAAGTACAAATCAGGCCCACACTCCCAACTCTTATCACTGTACCTTTAACTGTCACCAGCTTGCCTAGTAAAAATAACTTCAATTAACATGCATGTAAGCAAATAAAATAATCTTTTTTTAACAGACTTCCCAAAGAGGAGGAGTTTCTCAATTCTACGTGTATGTTTTTTTTCTAAGATTCTTACACACTTCGTCTGTCCCATTACTATACACAAAACAATAACTAAAAACTTTATAATATTTTCAAAGTGATACTTACCAAAATAATTGACTTTTAAATTAGTCAGTGGAATAACAGGTTGATGGTTTAAAATTCTCACTTTAATTTTTGATTCACATTTGAGACTCTGAAATAACAATAATAAGTTTATAATAATCTAACGAGATTGTATTAACCTCATATTTCAAAATTACTGAAGGTCTCTGTGGAAAACCTTACATCATGTAAGCAATACTCCAATAAGTGCAGTGTGAACTCAGGTTTTTCAAATAAATCTGTATTAAATTCTGGCCATTCAATTTTAAAATCTTGATCATTAACCAAAGTTTGTACATCCAGAGCAATGCTCCGTGTTTGATCAATTTTCTCTAAGTCAAAAAGACTTCTATTTTTTTCTATATAAGATTTGAAACATTTAATTTGATTTAATGTTTGTGGATTGGATGTTGATTCTGGAAGCAGTAAATCAAATAGTTAATAAAAATCATTAATTACTAATGAAATATTTCTCATTTTTTTAATTTTTTTATTCTTCAGTCTGAGTCCTAAGTATGGTAGTTACTAATGTAGGTATACTTTTACCTTCAGTGGGAAAATATAGTTTCCACACATTATCTTTATTTGTAAGAAGTGACACCACAATTGGCAACTGGTTAGCTGGTGCTCTCGAAGATGTGCTTACATTGTGAGATAAATGGCTAGATGTGGAAGTATTGTTGCAACTATGGTTATCACTGTTTTTTGATACTTGGTTGCGAGGACGGTTCCAATTATTCCTATACCGACCTCTCCAATTACGACGCATTATAAATATAAAGTATTTAAAAAAGTATTACAATTTCTTTTAGAGCATTAGCTACAAGTTTAGTTAGGTAGGTACCTACATACTATAATAAGCATAAAATAGTTAGTTTTTGCATCTAAGCACACAGAAAGCACAGAGGAAAGTAAATACTTAAGTAAATACGTTGGATGTTGATATTATATACGTTTAAGGTGAATTAATTAATATAATTAACATGCTTATGTTACTCTTTGTAATTAACTCTCAAATTTTCAATTTCTGGCGCCGACCAAAGATCGCGATTTTTTTTTTGGTGAAGATTACCCCTTTCGGGGAAGGCAGAAGGAAACTTAGTCCATATCGCCAATTCAGTGGTATAATATTTCTTCTGAAGTTATGTACATCGAAATGCATTGGTGAGATCCATTTCGATGCTTTTACGGAACTTTTGGCAACAACTCTTTACAGTTGAACCTTAGTAGGACGCTCTTTGGGAAGTTCTATATATAGTAAAACAACGACCTCCCTATGAACGCCCCATTTCATCTTATTTCACTGTTTCCACACACTGTTTATCACTAATGGATCACTATTATGCAAACTCCACCATATTCACAGAATATTAATCACGTTAAACTAATTTGCAAAACAAAGAAATAAAACTGACGTCCGCTCTGCTAAAAATCCCGCCAAAAGTCCTCGACCGGTCGACCATTTTTAATTCTCCTCCATTCTCTTTGGTGCAACGCAAAATAAAATTTTATTTTTAGTAAATTTATCCCAATGGGAGGCAAAGGAAGCTAATATATGAACAGTGTGGAAACAGTGAAATAAGATGAAATGGGGCGTTTATCGGGAGGTTGTCGTTTTACTACAGAACTTCCCACAGAGCGTCCTATTAAGGTTCAACTGTGAAGAGTTGTTGCCAAAAGTTCCGGAAAAGCATCGAAATGCATTTCGAATTAGAAAAATACAACTGAATTGGCTGTATAGACTATTGCCTTTTCCAAAAGGATTAAATTGGAAAAAAATACAGCCTGGCGAAATGTCAATTATACGGAGCTTTTGGCGGGATTTTAGCGGTGACGGACGTCAGTTTTATTTCTTTGTTTTGCAAATTAGTTTAAGTGGTTACCTTCTCTCTGATCGTGATTAATATTGTGTGAATGTGGTGGATCTTGCATAATAGTGATCCATTAGTGATGAATAGTGTGTGCAAACAGTGAAACAAGATTAAATGGCGCGTTCATCGGGAGGTTGTCGTTTTACTATAGAACTTTCCACAGAACGTCCTATTAAGGTTCAAATGTGAAGGGTTGCTGTCAAAAGTTCCGGTAAAGCATCAAAATGCATCTCACCAATGCATTTCGATGTAAATAACTTCAGAATAAAAATGGACGCAGATAAGCAATAACATATTAACCCACAAAATTAAGTTATTGATTCAGAAGGATTTATTGAGAGTTAGGGAACGTTTTTTAATTATGTGTTCACCTTATTACATTGTTTAAATATGTAACTAAATATTGAATATAAAAAATGTTGATACAAAATGGCGCTCCTACTTCTAAAACACGATTTACTCAAAATTTCTCCAGTGTGGGTTAACACACTGTTGCTTATCTATGTCCAAATACTAATGACTTGGCTGTATGCACTTACTTTCTTTGCCTTCCCCATTGGGGTAAAAACAAAAAAAACTAAACACTAAACAGCTGATTGTCAAACTCTAAAAACAAACAAAACGTTCTAGATTCAAATTAAAATTTGTTTGAATTTCGAAAAAGTCTTTTTATTGAACAATGATTACGAATGATCGGGAATGATGTCCTACTAGTGATTACCTTCTCTCTGGTCCTACTTACGGATTTGAATTAGTAGATTGTTGTCGCGTAAATTATAACAAAATATTATTTTGATTTGTAAATAATGGCTGATGACGCTGCACCTGCGGAAGGTGCAGTTCCAGCTGAGGGTCAAGCTGAGACAACCAATGAAGAACACGCAGCTGATGTGGCTGAAACAGCTGTAAAATTCGAAGAAGTGGCTCGAAGGATTTCCAGAAGGCAGTCTTATTTTCCTTATGAAGGTGGTGAGGACTGGCTTGATGTTGACAGAACAGCCTTAGAGGCCATATTGGATGTCAGCTCTCGTATTCAAGATATACAAAAAAAGAGTAAAGTATCAATGAGTACATTGGCTTTAGCACATGAATCATATAAAGAGAAACAAGTAAGAATCACTGTCTTGAGTTAATTTTTATGTGGGTTTGTTGATCCATTTTCACGTCGCAATATAGGTACGAATTCATGATTTACATGCAGAGAAGGTAGGCACTTAAGTTACAACTGACATGTAGGCAAATTTTTTGTTCTGGTACTTAAGGTCTATGAAATACTTTCATGCATTTTCCATGACCTGCTGTTCAAGGAAAACTAGTTATTATTACTGATTTTATTATGCAACTTTTAGGCTAAAGCAAAAGAAGCTCGTAACAATAGAGTGGGTGGGATCAAGACCCAACATAGATTTTTATTGGAGAATGCTGCTGGTATTCTTAATAAATCTATAGATTATGTGTTGGTAAGTAATATACATTTATGAACCTGAGGTTAGACAAAGTTCAGTTGGTTTTGATTGGTTTTTGAATTCATTGCATTACATTTACAGGAAGGTATCTTTGATGCAGACATTCATATAGATTTATTAGACAGTGCTGTTGCAGAAGGTGGTAGAAATTGTATAGTGCTGTGTGATGCATTATTGCCACCATTGAAAATGGGTAACATAATACTTCTATTTGAATTCTTTATGATTATAGAAATATGATATTTCTGTTTTCACACTACTTTTCCTACAGAGTCAGGTCGATTTGTACCTAATCAGAAAACAAAAATGGACCGTACATACCTATCTGATGCATCTACAATTGGCACAGAAGGGCAGTGTGTTGCCATGTACAGAATAAAGAATAAAGCAATTGACACTAAAAATGTTGCTGATGTAATCAAACAATAATATTTCTTACATTTTATTATAATGATCTAGTATGTGTAATAAGATATTTTTATTAGTTTAACAGGGTTCGCACATAGTGATTTGTGATTTACTGTAGTATTTATCATAACTATTAACTTGCTAATGTCGTACTTAAAGTTATGATACTATAATATGTATTTACATGGTAGATGTATTATTTTTTAGGATTATTATCTGGTTAAGTTCAACATGAACCAGGAAACTGAGAATGTGGTGTCAGGTGTATACAACACATTAAGTCGTGTTTATATCCAAGCACTTCAGGTGTGTAAGGCTTGGGGTGACATAAACCCACCTAATCCCAAGAGTGAAGACATCATCAAGACTTATATATCTAAGATAATGCTGTTCATCGACTATCTAGCTAGTTAGTATACTCGTCTATTATCTGTAGTATGATAAAAAAAGATATCTTAAAACATTGCATACCTACTATTTATAAATTGACTTCTATAATTTTATAATGTTCCAGAAACAAAGATAGACCTAGACTGTTGTACAAAATTCAAAATAAACCTGTCTCTCTATGAAGATGAATTGTCTGATCAGGATAAAATGAAACATGCCATCACTAAGACACATGTACTTGAAGAGATTTGTTCCTATGTAAAACAGTGGATTAAACAAATAACTATGGTAAGCATATTAAATCGGAGATTTACCGTGAGTTTCGGAATTCCCGCAGGAACTGAAATTCTTTCATATTCTTCTTCTCCTAAAAATAACAAACATAACACAACAAGAAATGGCGAAATCGATCCAGCCGTTCACGCGTGATGCCGTGACCAAGGGAAATAGGGATTCATTTTTATTCATATAGCTTTGGTTTTGAGTATTTTTTTGATTAGATGTGGTCTGTTGAAGATGGACAAAATGCCTTATTTCGTGGTTGATCGAGTTTAAAAGTAATAATTGCATTCTAAGTACTTTTCGTCCTATTATTAACTAGTCGCAAAATATTGTTTTCAGGTGCTTGTTCAAAGTCAGCAATTAAGACGTGAACCATCCAACATTGGTCCTTTAGCAGAATTGGACCATTGGCGCCGTCAACTTACATCCTTCACCTCGATCATTGAACACATAAAAAGCGAACCTTGTCAAATGTACATACACACGCTCATACGAGCCCAGTCGAAACTTATCAAGGTAGAAATAATCTTAGATGAGATCTTAAGTCGACAATAAAAATTGTTACATTGTTACTACGATTTAGTATTTAAATAGTGAGATGAATCATATCATATTATATCCTTGGTAATTTAATAGTTTTATTAACTGACTGTGCCCCGAAGTTTCACCCTCGGAAATTTCGGATTTGCCGCGGCAATTCGGGGTTACAATATAGCCTATATGTTACCCAGAGGTGCGTTCCGTGGATTCGCACGAATACACTCGAGCGCGCTCGAGTGCATCTCTCTACCCGTTCTGTAGCTTGGTTAAATTTTACTCTGATAGCTGTCAGAGCGTAGTTTCACCGGTTCCGTGGCTCAGAGTGCAGCAACCAAACAACCATCTCCAAAGCAAGTTAAGAAGCCACAGAACGGGTATCGAGCGCGCTCGAGTGCATTCGTGCCAATCCACGGAACGCGCCTCAGGGATAATTTAGCATTTTTAATGGTGAAATAATTTTTGAAATTGGTCCAGTAGTTATGAGTTAAATCGTAACAAACAAACAAAAGATCAAATCTTTCCCCTTTATAATATTAGTTTAGATAGTAAACCTTTATTTTTATTTTTTAGAAATGGAGGCTATTAGATAATCAAGTGACTGATTATTACAATGAAGCATTTGACAATGTAAAATATTTGTATGCATTAGAAAAGTATTGCGAGCCTTTGTACAGGTAAAGAAGTATTTCATACGTCATAATTATATGTATCTGGGGGCACGGTAGTGCCCCCGCCAAGACGAGCCAGCAAAGCGCAAGGGCACTACCTACCTTTTCTCGAAGCGTTTCGTCGTTTTTTTGAACCCTTGTAACTTGGGTCTGGATTATACCAGATAAACAAAATTTTCGGAATATGTTGTCAATAGCAGACTTATTAAATGTATAAAGTTTTAATTGTATAGCTCCCATCCTTTAGATTTTATTGATATCTAAAAAACCTCGATTTCGTCACTGACTCACTGATGATCATCAAAATTCTTAGGGTACTTCCTAATGTCCTAGAAAGCTGAAATTTGGTATGTAAGCTAGTATTAGTAAACAAACAACAAAAAAATTATAAAACTTGTAACTTTTATCTCCCAACCCCTTAAATTAGGGGATGGAAGTTTGTATGAGACTTCTGCAATTTTGACTTACAAAAAGAAATGAAATCCCAACAAAAACATTTTCATGTAAAATGTTGCCAAGACGAGACCATACGCCAGCACTTTCAAAAAGTTATCAGATCTTATGTAGAGCCAAGCTTCTAACTCTACACGCCTTAACTCTACAAGGTCTAACTTCACAAACTCTACACCTTAGCCAAAATATGTGGCTTGGCAGTTTCGTTACTACAAAGAACTATTATTATATAACAGAAAAGTAATGAAAAATGGACCAATTTTTCACCTTAGGGCCTAAGGGCCATGTGAATGTAGCGAAATGGTCAAGCCACATATTTTGGCTAAGGTGTAGAGTTTGTGAAGTTAGACCTGGTAGAGTTGAGGCGTGTAGAGTTAGAAGCTTGGCTCTACATAAGATCTGATAACTTTTTGAAAGTGCTGGCATATGGTCTCGTCTTGGCAACATTTTACATGAAAATGTTTTTGTTGGGATGTATGTATACAAGAATTGATTGCGATAAAATAGGCTCCCACTTAGTAAGTGCTGTGAACACTGTACTCTGTAGGGTGCGGGTGTTGGCACCAAGTGGTTTATTGCACTAGAAAAAATTGAAATTCAACTACATACTTAGTTCAAGTGTATATTTTATGCTTTTTTGCCAGGTTTCCTTACTCGGTCTACAGGCATTTCATTTATTCGGTTTTATTAATCCGTGTGTCTTTAAATAAAGAACCTTTACTCCCAACGTCCGACTTTACAAAGCCTATAATATGTTTTTTCAAACTACACTTAATCTACTTGTAAAAACATGAACATCCATTCAATATATTTGGAGATCAACGTGAACAGATAAACTGACGAAAATATCCAAAGTATTTTTTATCGTTCTGTTAATCTTCTTCTATCGCTATTCCCCTACATACGGTTTCTACTGTAAAGATATTTTATCCAAAAATTCCAAAGCGGTAGATTGATCATTTTGATTATCCCAGATGCGACCCTCTGCCGATGCAGCAGTATATACCGGGCTTGCTGTACACAGTGCGAATGGTGTTCGCCACGTCCCGGTACTACAACACCACCAAGCAGATATCCACCCTACTGGTCAAAGTCACCAATCAGATATTGAACATGTGCATGAACTACCTCACCAATGGCGGCAAGAAGACCATTTGGAATCAGGACAAGTTGAATTTTATTAAGAAAGCTAGGGTAAGGTTGTTCATAGGTCTGACTTCGTAAATTGCAATTTAGATGCATGGGTTTAATTGGCGTTAGAGAAGTAAAAAAGCAAAACTTTTCTATGTAGACAATGTTGGCCGGTGTGGTAGACTGAAATAGGTCTTATAATATTCATCATAATTATGCTATTCATCATAATTATGTACTTTTGAAAGCTGAAATATCTTTTTTTGTGGGATGATACACATCAAATCATTTATAGGCAATCACAATATATCAATCATAAAAACATAGATTATTTTACGATCTGTTATGTTTATATTTATGCGTATGAAGGAAACTAATGAGATAATTACTGTACGTGATGAAATCTTCGCAGCTTTGTTTAGCTCTATACAGCTTTTACCGCGAGTGCTATAACGAGACGCAAAAGGAAATGATGGAGGCGGCCGACGAGAGGCCGTTTGATTGCTCCGAAATGTATATTTTCGGCAAATTCGAAACATTTCGAATAAGGCTGGAAAAGGTAACAACGCTTTGTACTAGATCTATTAAATAATCGCATATTCGTTATGAAATTTCCAACACTTTGTCAGATGTATACTTTTCACTATAATCAAAGTCATAGTAGGTAAGTACATTTGTAACAATATCTTCCTAATTTTTCCAGGTCATAGATCTATTCAGGACCTATATAACCTACTACGTCTTGAACAAAACTACACTGGAAGGTATCGAAGAGTACGCTGCCAACTTTAATAAACTGTTCAAAACAATATCGACCAAAACATACGACGCCTTAGATCACAGGTGTGTTCTTCTATCGAGGGTGATTTCCAATTAATTTGAATCCGAAAAATAGCGGGCGAAGCTCGTACGAATCTGTTTGCTTGCAGGCGTCCTGACTTCGACAAAGATTACAAGGCATACAAGGACAGTGTTGCCAATCAGGAGTTGTTGCTTGAGAACTTTATGATAAATGTACGTTACACTCTTGAAAATAACGAAAGCTACAATGATATAAAACCTTTCTTGCGCAAAATATCCTTTCTGTTTGTAATCGTTTGTTATGTCATTTTTAGAGTGTAAACAAGTGTCCTACGACGGAAATAGCACTGCATCTATTGCTGCGCTTTGAGAAGTTGCAATTAGACTGTTTATATCTTGAAGATCAGTACTACGATTTAATCAGTAAATACACTTCGGAAATTGAGTCTATTCGTGACAGGTATATAAATTAAACATTAACACCACAGATACACCTAGTTCTAGACATATAAATAAAATTGAAGTATCTGTTCGTAATTTTAACTAACAGTTTTTCACTAAATGCATACGTAAGTCTACATATAGGTACGGTACGTACTAACATCAAAAAATAAACTTTTAAATTTTTCTCTGTTTGTCTGTCTGTCCGTCTGTCTATCTGTCTGTTTGTTCCGGGTAATCTCTGAAACAGCTGGACTGATTTTAACGGGACTTTCACTGGCAGATAGCTAGTGTTATAAGGAGTAACTTAGGGTACCTACTGTTTAACCCGGAGTTCCCGCGGGATCTCTGAAATTAACGCGGGTGAAACCGTGGGGAACAGCTAGTTCATA
This sequence comes from Zygaena filipendulae, assembly GCA_907165275.2. NCBI lineage: Eukaryota > Metazoa > Arthropoda > Insecta > Lepidoptera > Zygaenidae > Zygaena > Zygaena filipendulae. Next base: position 6,178,168 of record OU015650.1, read on the forward strand.
AAAGACCATTCAACTAAATCGGTTTTTTGTCACTTTCATACGTCACGTCTTTCACTTGAGTTTCCACGAGTTGGTTGGGGGTTCTCCGAATGTTCCAATATGGATTCGCAAAATTAAAACTAATAGGCTCCTACTGTTAATAAAACAAAGTTCTTCCTGCGGTAAAGGTATAACGAGGAAAGGGAGAACCCGGACCTGCCGCGCAACATGCCGCCGGTGGCAGGCAGAGTGATGTGGATACGCTTCTACGACAACAATATCAAAGTCCCCATGGAGATATTCAAGGATCATCATGAAGTTATCACCCACATGGTACTTATGGAGTCATAACATCGTATTATGCATGCTGTTGCATACGAGACAAGTCTTAACATAATACTTTTGAAACTTTCAGAATACTCAAAGATGCATTAAGCTGTTTAACGTCATGAGCATTGTGTTTACCGAATTTGAGTTGATATATCATGACGCGTGGGCAGAAAACGTAGAACAGGTACCTACATCCTATGTGTTTCAAAATATCATTTGATTACGTACAGAAGTGATGATTCATTTCTTTCTGTATATTTCCTAATAGGCAACAGATGGATAAAATTGAGTACCTTTAAATGAAGATTGATTGATGGGTTTATTGTTATCACATCCAGCGCAAACATCTGTAATTTAAATTATTTCGACGCTTGAGCGACTTTTGTGGTTTTTAAATTGAGACTGTGTATCTGTCATAAATCAATCTAAACAGGTGCGGCTGGGGCTCATCGCGCCTCTACTCATTCGACATCCGTTAACAAATAGATACATCATCAACTTCAATGTTTACATACCGGAATGTATCAGAGAGGTCGAGTACATGTGGCAGTTGGGCCTAAGTAAGGGTTTTTTCATTCTACCGCCTGCAAAACTAGTAGTTATTCAATAGAATGGTACAGATATTAAATCAAACATTCACAGGTGTGCCTGATGCAGCTCAAATCGTTGCATTTTGCAAAGAAAAGATTTACGGAAACTTTGAGAAAATTAAATATTTGGTCGAAAGAAACGATCAAATCAGGAGGTAGAGTTTTTTTTAATGATTTCTCAAACACGCATTGAATCCACCCTCTGTTTCAGTTTTCTAGAAAAGTTAATTCCTTAATCGAATTTTAACAGGAGTATGCCAAAACTGTATTTGCCACTCTTAAGAGCTCAACTCGTGAAGTTGGACAAAGCTTTCCAACCAGGCTTGTCTACAATAACATGGACCTCTTTAGAAATACCCGCATACTGCGAGGCCATCGAGAAAGTGCTCGATGAAGTTGACTTGTTCGTCAAAGAAGTAAGAAAGTTTTACTACCTTACTCAAACAGCTATATTTGCGGCACTGAATATTGTAAAGAAGCGTTCTAAGTCATTATCAAAATTATTTTAGGTGGTTGACATGAAAGAAGCTCGCATAGATGCTATACTGCAATCGATAACCAAATCATTATTAGTATATTTGCCTGAACAAGCAGTTGATCCTAATGTGTTTTATGACGAAAACCTAGTAAGACGGGATGAAATTGGTAAGAACCCACATACAACAGTCAACAAGTAATCATCTAGGTAGGGAGGTACCTAAATTATTGATCATTATATTTTGTGCTTAGCGTTGGATTTGCAACAGAAATCTTGCAATGCTGAAGTTGCCGTAATAGAATTGATACACAAATTCTTAGACAGCGTGCCCAGTAAACAGATTCGGGACCTGAAAAATAATTGGCTTGACATTGATAAAGCTCTGAAGCAAGTTACATCTGCTACGAGAGTGTTTCCTGAAGACGCTGGTATTTTGTTCATTTATTTTTACACTCACAAAAAAGCATGACCTATCTTTACTGTTTTACACAGGTACTTATAAGAGAAAAACATACATACAATCGAATGCATAACCTCCTCCTTTTTGGAAGTCTGTTAAAAAGTTGATACTCCACTCCACTACTTATTTCAAACTAAGTTTAATCGAATGCCTTCCTATTCGTAGCGTTTATGGAAATCGAGAACGCTGACAGATTTGAGCCACTGCACGTGACTAATGAGTGTAATGAATTGTTCGCCTACTTTGCTACGAAATGCTTAGAGGCCTTGATCAAATGTACGAGGCAAAGTCTTGATTTGTTGAGGAAACGTGCTTCAGTCTCCAGGTGATTATTTATTGAAATAAAACAAATGTAATTAATATTATGTATGTTGAAGTAATGTAAGGTTTTTTGATTAATCGCTGCCATTTGGTGATTTTTTTCAGTTTCCTGACGATGACCACTGATCCAGAAGAGCAAAAAAAATTGAAACCTTTGATGTTGGCTATGATGTACTTGCAGATACCTAGAATTTTAATCAAACCCACGTTAGAGGAGATACAATCTGCATTTACTCAGGTGCCGATAATGCATCAGAAAAATAGTAGTTTGTTTATATTTGTATAGTTATACTTGTGCTCAAGACCTTCGTTGCCTTAATTGTGAAAATTATGTTGTAAGTAATCAATAAAATTATGACAGGTGGTTCTCAATTGTATCATGGATATTCACCGCAACGTGTTCATGTGGGGCCAGCAAGAGCTGCTAAAGAAGCTGAAAACCGGAGGCTTATTAGTGCATGCCAGTTCCACAGGTAAGGTTTGCCGTGAGTTAGGGTGTATAATGAAGACAATTGTGGAGGTTATTGACACAAATATAAGTAATAATTTACTCGGTATACTATTGTGATCTTTAAAGGCTCAAGATCTGGATCCACTTTGAGTGGCGTTCGGAACTACTTCCGAATGGTCTCCGAGCACAAAGATATCGTCCGTTCAGTGATGGCGCTGCAAGGGATCATGTATATGTACAAACCAGATATTGAGAAATTATTGAAAGTACGCAAAACTGCGGGATTTTATATTTTTAGTGTATGTACATATGTATCATAATCCAAAATCCAACGACCCAAATCGTTACAATTATTACTTCAGAGCTACGGTCGATTCGCACACTTATGGGCTGAAGATAGGGTACAGCAAGTGCAAGATTTTGTAGACTCCAATCCTTTGAATGTAATCATCAGAGACATGCTCAAGAAATACGAAGGACAAACCGAAGAAGTGCTGAATTTGCCAGAAAGACATATTATTGGGTCTATTCAAATTAATATGGGTAAAAACTAAAAAATCATATTGTATTTATGAATTATGACGTGGGATTTGAAATTAACAATAAATATTCATAGACCATAATCAACATTTAAGATTTTATTTGAGTAGCTGTTTTAATTTAAACAGAAATTCTGATTTTTCAGATAGGATCAAACTAGCCTTACATTTAGAATCTATCGAATGGAAGAGGATTTTGGGGAAATTGCTGAGTCAAGCTTATAAAGAACGCGTGACAAAAATGATGCAGTTTATCAACGACCGTATGAAAACAATGGGAAAGAAAATCAAAGATTTGGACGACGTTAGGGTTGCAATGTTGTGCCTCGAATTGATCAGAGAAGAATTTATAGGGTGTGTTCAATTAATGTTATCAAAAAAATATTTCTTTACAGTTTCAAAGAGTTTCTCCTTGTGTTTAGAATGTCTAATAAAATAAAATAATATTAACTCCAACCTGTGTCTTGTAAAAACATAACAATAGACTTAACTGTAGATGTTAGTGCATGTAAATTTTCCCAAAACCTTATCCATAATAATGGTGTGTTATTCTCTCAACAGAATGGACATGGAATTAGATCTTATCGAAGAAAGTTACGCAACATTCCACCAATTCAACATCGATATTCCCAAAGAAGACGCTGATATGGTCGACGGATTGCGTTACGCTTTCCAAAACATGTTGTTGACAGTATGTGTTGTTCTTATTCCTTACTAGCTGTTCCCGTGACTTCGCCCGCGTGAATTTTAGAATTTCTTCGGGAATTAAGGGATACAAACATTTGCATTTATAGTATTACTTGGATAAACATTTTCCTCACTATCAGTTAAATTTCCTCACCGGTTAGTTCTGAGTTTCTGATTGTTGTTATATTTTTATTAAACTCTTGAATGTTTTTCATAAAATTAATTTCAGTCTCAACAAGTCCAGCAGAGAATTGTCGAGATGCAAGGCCCACTTCAGAAGGAGTTGACTGAGGGCGTAGCGACCTTCCTTGAAGACGTTTTAAAGTTTGATGCTGATTACGACGCGTTTGGTCCTATGACTCCTGGTCTAACTGCTAGAGAAGCTAGTGACAGGTCATGATTGTTCTTATATTATTTTTACTTTCTGATAACTAATTATAAATTTGTTTTAATAAATTTTGTTCCAATTCCATCGGGTTACAGGGTTATAATGTTCCAGTCAAGATTCGATGACTTGTGGCGTCGTTTCGAAATGTATTCTAATGGTGAAAAACTATTCGGAATGGAAGTGAAAGACTACCCTATATTGCACCAAAAGAAGAAAGAATTCAATTTGCTGAGCAAACTGTTAGTTGTTTTCATACATTGGAATGTAAAAACCATAAAATGAGATATTTAGCCTTTACTGTGGGTTTAGCTATTACTATGGGCAATAGTTATAGGTATAATAATTTAGGAGTTTCTGCTATAAATATATTATTTCTTGCTCCACAGATACAGCTTATATTTAGCCGTGATGAATTCTATCGATGGATATTTCGAAACGCCATGGGTGGAGATCGACATTGAAACTATTGTGTCTCAACTAGCCGAATTCGACGTCAGGTATTCTACAATGAAACTTTTTTATCAACACTTTCGTTTATTTGAATCAAAAACCTTCGACGACTTCAAATGAATAATAATCATAGTATTAATAAAGGCAATACATATTCTTTATGGGATAAATATTATACAATTATTTTTGTACAATGTCTTCAATAGACAACAAAAATTGCTATAAATACAATGTGATAAGAGGATAGGTAAGGTAATACTAAAAAAGGTGCTGCTGTATAAGTATAATAAGTGTAATAAGTATAGTTAAGTAATAAGTGCTGTATTCTTTATTATATTAAACTAGATGTCGAAAACTACCGAGAGGAATGAAGGACTGGCCCGCTTTCATCGAGTTGAAGAATAAAATTGACGACTTCAACCAAACCTGTCCGCTGCTGGAGTTGATGGCCGATAAGTCGATGAAGGATCGTCATTGGAGGCGATTGGAGAAATTGATGAGTACGTAATAATACGTTGCAACTTGCAGTCCAGGCTGATGTAACGGGTGGTTCCGAGGGAAACAGCTACTCAATGAAAGATAATTTTACTTTTTATCCTGTAATATTGGAAATAGTTAAAGTTCCTCTTATTACCAAGGATAACAAATCGCCACGTTTGAACATTTACAGATTGCGTATTGGACGTTGAATCCGAATCGTTTACTTTGGCTAATGTCATGGAGGCACCATTGCTCAAATACAAAGAAGATGTCGAAGTAAGTCTGCTATGTAATTTACGATTACGTGCATGTATGTATAGAGTATGGACGTAGTCCGAAAGAACATTGTGAGTCACATTTAATTTTATGTATACAACCACTCGTTTTATTAAAATATCAGAAAGTATTGCTATAAAATGAAGTAGTAGCTATGGAGTAGGTACATAATATCATAGTAGTATTGAAATAGTGATGTAATTATATTTTTTGTGCAACGAAATTGTTTATTTTTTATCCAATTATACTATTTCATACTAAAAAATAGATTGACAAACGGGAAGATGGTTTAATTTGGTAATTTTCTTTTTCAATATATTTAGGATATCTGCATCAGTGCAGTGAAAGAGAAGGACATCGAGGCGAAGTTGAAGCAGGTGATAGCCGACTGGGCGGTGGTGGACCTGACGTTCGCGCCGTTCAAGAACCGCGGCGAGCTGCTCATCAAGCCGCAGGAGACGCTCGACATCATCACCATGCTCGAGGACTCGTTGATGGTTTTGAACTCATTAGCCTCTAACAGGTGATGGAAGATTTATTTTTACTTACCCTCTTCCCGGTCGGAGAATCTTCTAAACTCCAATTTCGAACTTAAAATATGTGTAAACTGTAAGGTGATCTGGAGTTGGTGGTATTTTAGGTAATACCTCTTTTGACACGTTTAGCATACAATTTTTACAGCATGATACAGGATACAAGTTTTGACACAACTGATAAGTGGCGTATTTTCTTTACGAAATACCGGTATCTAATCTAATAATAGCTTACTGTGGGATCAAGTAGATCTGTGTGTTGTGATGTGGATTATTATTATTATTATTATTATCTACATAATAGTGATTGTATCACGTTAGAGAGATATATAACTTCTAAATAGCTTACACAAGTACACAAGTCTCCAATTAGTTATTGCTTATTAGGTACAATGCACCATTCAAGAAGGACATAGTGCTGTGGATCAATAAACTGGTGAGCACGAGCGAGATCTTGGAGAAGTGGCTCCAAGTGCAGAACCTGTGGATGTATTTAGAGGCAGTGTTCGTCGGCGGTGACATTGCTAAGCAACTGCCGGCTGAAGCTAAACGGTTCGCGGTTAGTGCTGCTATTCGTTTTGGAGTTTGATCTCAACCCTGGGTTAATAATATTGGTTACTTTAAGGTCTAGTGCTGTTCTCGCGTCTTTAACAATTGAATTCATTACAAGTTCTTTGCGAATCAACTCATTTCTGTATTCACTTATATAATTATTTTATTTTCTTTTTGAAGTCCAGGATCGGGGATTTTATTCGGTTTTTTTAGTTCCAACCATCGAAGTAACATTTAAATGTCTTTCAATCGCAGACCATCGACAAAACATACGTGAAAATCATGTACCGCGCCCGTGACATAATAAACTGTGTGGAGACTTGCACATCAGACGACACGCTCAAACAGCTGCTGCCTCACTTGTTTGAACAACTGGAGGCTTGTCAGAAGTCGCTCACTGGCTACTTGGAGATGAAGCGGCTTATATTCCCCAGATTCTTCTTCGTATCGGACCCTGTGCTTTTGGAAATATTGGGTCAAGCATCCGACCCACATTCTATTCAAGTAAGTGTCAATTTCGGGTTTTAGGACCGTGGCATCTCAGGGGATAAGTCACGACCATTTTTTATAAACATAGCTAAGAAATTGACCCGTGTGCTAATCGACAAAAGAATTAAACAGACAGTTAATACCCCAAATAAACTTGTACAAGTTACGCTTGTCAATCCTCAAAGAAAGTTCCAAACAACATTTCAGATAAATTTCTCAAAGGTTAACGCTCTAAACGTGTATTCCTGTTTCAGCCTCACTTGCCGAGTATTTTCGATGCGATGTACACTGTTGATTTCGATGACAAAGATAGAATAGTCAATATGAATTCGGACAATGGGGAAACTATTCCTCTGGAGCGGCCGGTGGCCTGTATTGGCGGTGTCGAGGTTAGTCTATCCTACACATGATTGTTACCATAAAAATCATGGGTTCTCTATTTATACCTAACTAGATGATTTCTAAAAAAATATCTCATTCGATCTGACACAAGTTGTGAACCCAAAATTTAAAAATCAGACCTTGAATCCGTATATTCGTATTACTACCTATTTGTTACAGATTTGGTTGAATGTTCTGTTGGACACAATGAAAGACACGGTGAGAAACATGATCGCTAATATTTCTCAAACGATGTCCGGTGATCCTGAGTTTGAATTCTTAGTTGGCTTTTGGAATTTCCCTGGCCAGGTCAGTTATGAACTATAGTAATAGATTGTTCCGAAGAATCACGGAGGGTATAAATAAAAAAGGAACTACACGATTTCAGGCTGGCCTTTTAGGAATGCAAATATTATGGACCAGTGATGCAGAATACGCTTTGAAAAAAGCCCGAGTCGATCGCTTCATTATGAGACTGACCAATCAGAAGAATCTTGATTTATTGAACGGTCTCATCGACATGACGGTGAAGGATTTAGTTCCATTAGACAGGACCAGAGTTGAGACTATGATTACAATTCACGTCCATCAAAGGTAAAAATAAGAAGCATACTGTTGACATTATACATATACTGTGAGCCTAAAATATATCAATAATCACAACAGTATCTACAACGGGGCTTACTCATGAATAATCTTCAGGAACGGCACACACATGTGGATATCAGCGTTAATATCTCACTAAACTGCAAATTTCATTTTGTCAAACTTTGTAGGGATATCTTTGACGATTTAGTGCGAATGAGAATCAAGTCACCAATAGACTTCGAATGGCAGAAGCAAGCTCGTTTCTATTATATCGAAGATAACGATGACTGCATTGTTTCTATCACGGACGTCGATTTCTTATATCAGGTTACATCTTGTTTCTGATTCTGGTAACATAACTTTATAGTTGTTGGACAATACGAGTATATTCAGGAGGAGATTTGTTTTGAATTCCCCGTGCGTTAATTTCGAAGTTCCCACGCGAATTCCGGGATAAAAACTACTTTATATATCCTTTTTACCCTTGATTACATGATAATAATTTATTGAGTAGTCAAAGCGTGACAGCGTAACAAACGAACTCACATTCGCATTTATGTATATGTATATAGCATTAAGGATTTCAGCATAGCTTCACAATTTTTTCGATAATGGGCTAGATGACCAAATTTTAATTTTTAGTCCATCTTGTATATTATAAAAAAAAATGGACACGTATTTTTCCTTTCTTTACGTAATCAAAAAATAACGGCGATACATTGAGTTAAAATTCCGTGTGACGTCACGCCTAGATACACTTTATACTCAGTTTTGACGTCACGACGTCCCACTCCTAAATTTAAATACGTTTTATCTAAGATGCATATTATGGATAATATTTGGAAAAAGCAAAAAATACGTGTCTACATGGATCTATTATTTTCCATGGTGTCTATTATTTTTTACTATCTAACTGGCATCATGCCTATTGCCAATATTTGTTCCATACTGGTTGTATGTGACAGTAGAACGTTTTCCAGAACGAGTACCTGGGCATCACGGAGCGGCTGGTGATCACGCCGCTGACGGACCGCTGCTACATCACGCTGTCGCAGGCGATCGGCATGAGCATGGGCGGCGCGCCCGCCGGGCCCGCCGGCACCGGCAAGACGGAGACCACCAAGGACATGGGCCGCACGCTCGGCAAGCTGGTCATCGTGTTCAACTGCTCCGACCAGATGGATTTCAGAGGTTCTGGCTCGTCTTTCTAACTCTTGTACTATGTAGTTGCGAGTTGTGACAGGGAAATAGGGGGAAATCGGTTTTGAGGTACTCACGGTAAGTTCGATCGGACAGACAGAACATAAAGACAGAACATCAACACAGTTAAATATTAAAACAAATCAAAACTAGTGTCGCCGAGTGATTGTTGCACACAAAACCATTCATCGCGCACAGTTTTTTACGTATTTTTGTTTTCTTTTCGCATAAACGTTGTCTGGAAGAGATCGCAACTATTCGATAAGACCGCCATTTATATTTTATATAATTATTATAAACTGAAGTCAACTTCAAACTTGAAATGGTTTATTTTCAGGCTTGGGTCGTATTTACAAGGGGCTGGCGCAGTCGGGCACGTGGGGCTGCTTCGACGAGTTCAACCGCATCGAGCTGCCCGTGCTGTCGGTGGCCGCGCAGCAGATATACATCTGCCTCACGGCCAGGCGGGAGAAGAAAGAGTTCTTTATATTCAGGTGCTCAGTCAATATACGAGTATAGTATTGTTTTTTTTTTTTTTTTTTTTTTTTTGTGCCTAGCCCTTTGACATAATCAAAGCTTGTATTTACTCTACTCATTCATTCCAGTTCTCTCTTTTACTACCGCTCGTACTTCCATTCCACATACTATTATCTTCTCTCATTCGTCATATCTTTTACACTTCCATGGTTGGCTGCCACATTCCTACTTCATCCTACACCTTTTATCTTTATTTATTTATATTCTATCTTATGCCAGGATAGGTTAGGGTTGGGTTTACAATTTTACCTACCATTTTACATACATTACTTATACACTATTCCTTATATTTGTAGAGTTAGTTCCTTAATATTATTTATTCTACTGCTCTTATTTACTAACAATATATATTATCCTTATTATTAACAACTAGTTTTCTACATTTGCTATACGTATATATGTAACAATATATAATATAACAAATATTTATACTGTCCTATTTCTTCTTATTACTATATCAGCTATTTTACAACAATACTCTAAGAATATACGTATATATCTATTTTTGCTTCTCATTATGCAAGCAACATTTTCTTCCACGATCTTGTCGCCCACTTTCATCTCCGCCTCATAGCGGTGCTTACCGAAAGCGGGACACTCGAGAAGGACGTGGGGGACGGTTTCCCTCACGTCAGGATCGCAAACACACGATGGGCTCTCCTTACACTTGAATCGATACAAGTATTCGGAGAACCCACCGTGTCCCGTCATTACTTGCGTTGACACACTGCCGTGCTCCATCTTTCTCACAATACTGTACGCGGCGACCGCATCCGGGAAGAATATTTTAGTCACCGCGGCTGTGTCACCAGATACGTATCTCCGGTTCCACTCGTCAAGCGACTCCATACGGAGCAATCGCTTGACGTATGAGACCGGACACACGTCATAATCTGGTCGCTTTTTTGACCCGAGGGCGGCCTCCTTAGCAAGCGCGTCGGCTCTCTCGTTCCCGAGTATAGTATTGTTGGGATAATCGTCCTCTTCCTAAACTACTCCAGTTTTATCTCTGAGTTAATTCCTTCCAATAAATAAATATAGCTCCGTTGGTCTAGTAGTGAGCAAATCTGACAGCCAAGTCGAGTGACGGTGGTTTGATTCCCACATCAGGGTAAACATTTATGTGATGAACATTTTGGAATCAGTACCTACGTATCACATGGATTTACATAAATAAAAATATTACATCAGAATTACGGTACTTGTATTAATTAATATTATAACGTTGCTTTATGTCCCGTGGCGACCCCTACGCCCTTGCGCTAACGAAGTTTTCACAGTTTCGAAGTTTGCGCTGCGTACGTACGACCTCCGACCGTCGACGATCTACAGTCGGAGCCGCGGTTCCTCGGGCATAATTCCTCGCGCGGCGGGAAGCTTCCCCTTTGGTGGCGGTCGAGCCGTATCACCCATCCTGCTCCTGCTACAGTCCATACATTCAAATTCATTTATTCGCAAGAATATGGTACAATGAGATGCCGCATATTCGCCATATTGGGGCCATATTATTACTATCTATACTTCTACTACTACTACTTCTACTACTAATCTATACTAATATTATAAAGAAGAAAGATTTTGTTTGTTTGTTACGATTTAACTCAAAAACTACTGGACCGATTTCAAATTCTTTCACCATTAGAAAGCTATATTATCCCTGAGTAACATAGGCTGGAATTCCCGCGGGAACTCCGAAATTATCGCGGTTGAAACCGCGCGGGACAGCAGTTATTAATTAATATTGCTCGATAGTGATGGCGACGTGGTGAGCCTAAACCCCGAGTTCGCGTTCATCATCACCATGAACCCCGGGTACGCGGGCCGGCAGGAGCTGCCCGAGAACCTGAAGATCCAGTTCCGCTCCGTTGCCATGATGGTGCCCGACAGGCAGATCATCATCAGGGTCAAGTTGGCCAGCTGCGGTTTCAAGGAGAACATATTGCTGGGTGAGCACATGCCATTGAATGAACTGAATACTCATTAATACGCCGTCTATTACGCGCTCCGTGATTATTTGGAAACGTGTTTTTTTATTTCTTGCTCGTAAATAGATAATTCATAAAGGTAAGATTACTTATTACTTACTTATTACTTACTTATTCATTATTGGGACCATTTAACGTTATTACCTTTTTTTTAATAAGTTACTTACCTACTTCTTAAATTAGAAAAAAAAACTTCCTTCGTAGTTCTCTAGTATAAATAAAATATAAATTAAAATTTTTTATGTTGTGTTTGTGTGCATTAATTGTTAAATAAATAAATCAGTAATTTTAAATCATATTACATTTTCCAGCCCGTAAATTCTTCACCCTATACAAGCTGTGCGAGGAGCAGCTCTCCAAGCAAGTGCACTACGACTTTGGTCTGCGCAACATTCTGTCCGTGCTTCGAACCATGGGCGCGCAGAAACGAGCCAACCCCGACAGCACGGAAGAGAACATCATGATGAGGGTCTTGAAGTCAGTATCATGTGAACTCGTGATTCATATTTCCTCTACACTTTAATTTACTTACTGTTTAATGGTTTGAACTTTCAGAGAAATGAACGTGTCGAAACTAGTGGACGAAGACGAACCGCTATTCGTGTCTCTGATTGAGGATTTATTCCCTGGAATCAAACTCAGTCAGACAGTTCACAGGTTATTGAATATTTTTACCTGAATTATGATACGATCTTTATAAGTCTTTCTACGAATCGGAAATGATAGTACGTTTCCGGCTTGCGTCATTCAAGATTTTGGTTAACGTTAGTCGCGCCATAAGAAATATTACTTTAAAAATGGTGGAAGAATTGATAGCTTTATAATATAACAACTTGATTAAGGTCTTTTTAATAGACTGTAATAGACTTTAAGGTCTTTTTAATAGACTTTTAATAGATTTGAAAAATGCAAGAGATAGAAGACCTTTTTCTGAGTTTTCACTGTACTATGTGTCTACTGTCTATGTATTTATTTTCACAGAAAGTGAACCAAAAGTGAAAGTGGAAAAATAAGAAATAAAATCTCATATTAAACTTCTGTAGTTTTTGATTTTGTCAAGGTCAAATGTCTGAATGACTTTGGACGAGTAGGCAGGTAGGTATATTTTTTTCTATATTATCTGAACGTTTAGGGAGATGCAACGGGCGATAATTCTCGTGACCGAGAGGACGGGGCTGGTGAACCATCCCGAATGGAACTTGAAGATCATCCAGCTGTACGAGACGTCGCTGGTGCGGCACGGCCTCATGACCATGGGGCCCACCGGCTCGGGCAAGACCACCTGCATCCACTCGCTGATGGCCGCCCTCACTGAGGTGGGCAGGCCGCACAAGGAAATGAGAATGAACCCTAAGGTTAGTTACACTAAGGTTGCTAGCTAAATGCACATAAATAAATTAATAACTGGTGGAACAGTAAGTTTTAAAGAGCGTGCGTGACATGTTGTGAAAATTTGTGAAGATGTTTGTTATTTCATCACGTGCTATGAATCAATTTGGATTAACATTTACTGTCGGTTGAATTTTTAAATTAACGTGAGTGAAGCCGCGGGGAATAAATAATAAAAAAATAAGGATAACCAAGTCTGGTCTCTCTAGTAATTGTTGGTATGCGTTGAATAACTACTTTTTAGTTATTTATTGATAAAGTTTTGTTTACATTTTAGTTATTTACTCGTAAATAAAATTAAAGAAATCATGCAAACCAAACCCGTTTTTCAAATAGGCCATCACGGCTCCCCAAATGTTCGGTCGTTTGGATGTAGCAACCAACGACTGGACGGACGGCATATTCTCCACGTTGTGGCGACGTGCGCTGAAGGTCAAAAAATCGGACACTACTTGGATCGTTTTAGGTTTGATTAATGTCTCTTCATAAATGTCTTTACATAAATTTTCAATATGTATTTTATATCATTGTAATGCGGGACAAAGTTCTAATAGAGTCGATAGATTGACTAGTATAATATTAGTAAAATACAACCCAGAGCTAAGATATGCAACACGATCAAATTTTATCGCGCCATTTTATCGATTCTCGTCGACATATTATATCGTTTTGTCTACTGGCAGCAAAAAATGTTTAACCTAATCTTAACTCAATACCCCACTACTGAACCTTTTTGCTTGAACGCCCACAAATATTTATCGAATCGACAATTTTATCTTTCGTTCACGACACGCAGTAGAGTAACATTTTCAAAACACGCAGACGGCCCCGTGGACGCGGTGTGGATAGAGAACCTGAACTCGGTGCTGGACGACAACAAGACGCTGACGCTGGCCAACGGCGACCGCATCACGATGGCGCAGAACAGCAAGCTGGTGTTCGAGCCCGACAACGTGGACAACGCCTCGCCCGCCACCGTCAGCCGCATGGGCATGGTCTTCCTCTCCTCCTCGGTGCTCAAGTGGCAGCCCATACTGGAGGTGCGCGCTCTATATAACATTCACATCACATCACACTATGTCACTTCACGTCACGTCACATCACGTCACACAACATCACAAAAATAATACCTAATCTTACTGGCCATTTTACTTATTTTAAAGGGTTGGCTAAAGAAAAGATCGCAGAAAGAATCGGATTGCCTTCGTAACGCATTCAATAAAGTTTACGATGATGTACACCTGTTTGTGCAACAGCGTCTGCCAGCTAAGATGAAACTTCTGGAAGCTATTTACGTCAGGTATTGAGATATTTTTTTTATATTTTTTAATTTGCCTTAATTTCAGAATTCCCCCGAAAAAAAGCATTGATTTGCTTCTTTTTATAGTTTTATACGACTTAATTTCATTTCGTCGGAATCTACGCACTGATCGAGATAAAAGTATCATGTGGGGTTATAATACCCTCTATCTGTCAGTATGCAAAATATCACGCAAAAGATCACGTCTACCTATTAGTTGTTTTTTTGTGCTCCGCCACGCCAAACTATATAAACAAATACATCTTTGTACTTATATTATTTGTATGTACTTATAAAATTTTTCAGGCAGTGCATAGACGTGCTTGTTGGTCTCCTACAGATAGAAGTGCCTGGTGGAAGTGAGTATTGATTCAGACCGTTTTCTATTATATTAGTGTGTGTTCTATTATAGTAACAACAATGTTTTTTTTTAAATTTTTATTGTAATAATAACGCTGAGTTTTTTATTAATTTTTATTGATTGAAATTCACTCTACACCGCCAAAGAAGATTCACTTTGAAATGATTGCATCTAATATAGTAACTCGAAAATCTAATAATGAGACTGGCTGAAAACAAAATAAAAAAAATAAAACCAACCGAAATGTTTTCTGTCCATAGAGCTGCACACGGACCGGCACCTGGAGCGGCTGTTCATCTTCGCGATGATGTGGTCGCTGGGCGCCGTGCTGGAGCTGGACGCGCGCACGCGCATGGCCGAGTACATGACCAAGCTGCCCGTCAAGATGGACTGGCCCGGCGCCAAGTCCAAGGAGTGGATCATGCCCTTCGAGTACATGGTCAACGAGGCGGGCGTGTGGCAGCATTGGTATGCCACTCCACTAGCCGTTCCCCGCGTTTTCACCCGCGCTAATTTCGGAGTTTTCGGAACAAAAAGTACCCTATTACTTTCTCTGTATGCAAAAGGAGATTGCGCCGTATATAAGCTCCGTCCCAAAACTTTATGTGGATGATTTCTTTTAAGGTTATCATATAATAGGTGTTCCCCGCAGTTTTACCCGCGATATTTTGGGAGTTTCCGCGGGAATTCCGGATTACAATAGAGCCTTTGTTACTCAGGGATAATGTAGCATTCGAATGGTGTAAGAAATTTGGAATCGGTCCAGAAGTTTTTCTGAATTCAGTAAAGAACTTCATTAATTAATTAAGAACCAGATTTCGAAAATCCTGCACTAAACTGCAATTGAGCGGTAAACTTGTCGCAGGTCGGAGAGCGTCGAAGACTACATCTACCCGTCGGACAGCGTGCCAGAGTACGCGTCTATCCTGGTGCCGAACATCGACAACGTGTGCATTTCATTCTTGATCGAGACCATCGCCAAACAGAACAAGGCCGTGCTGCTCATCGGCGAGCAGGGCACCGCCAAGACGGTCATGCTCAAGAGTTACATGCAGAAATACGATAACGAGGTCAAACTGTTCAAGATGATTAACTTTTCATCCGCCACCACGCCCAATATGTTCCAGGTAAGTGATTTGCTATCACAACGTACTTATTATAAAACGGTAAAATCTGCAATTTAATTTTCCTTTCTTTAGGTATTCTAATATTGTTATTTTATGTGCAATAGAGGATTAAAAAAATGATAAATAAATAAGTTTACATTTAGCCGGTAATCTCTGGTTCTACTAAACCGATTCTTACAGGAACCACAGAATCTCTGAGTGATAAAGAAAACTTAACTAACAGTTTAAAACAGAAAAAGAGTTCCGATGTTCAAGTGAAACCACGAGAGAAAGTTATACTTACGTATATTTACACCTCTGTATGTCCCTTGTCGCGTTATTATTTACGACATTATAATATAACAGAGAACAATAGAGTCGTACGTGGAGAAGCGCGTGGGCATGACGTACGGGCCGCCCGGGAACCGCTCCATGACGGTGTTCGTGGACGACATCAACATGCCCGTCGTCAACGAGTGGGGCGATCAGGTAACACCACCACTACACGCTACAGAGTGTCTAGTGTCTAGCGGCTTGTACAGGCAAGCAATCTGATTTAACTCCCTACTACACACGTGCAAAGTATGTATGCGTGTGGCGTAGAACTCGCGCCGGAGAGCGGCGAGCGAAGAAGTTTGAGTTTAAAGTTTCATATACCTATTTATTGTTCAGTACTCACACAGTAGCAACAGACTACATTGCCACCACGTTGTGGGTGGACTTTGTGAGGCACGAAATTGGCCGAGGGTGTCGCTTCTTTAGTAATAGGGATGTTGACTACTATTGAAAATCAAAATTCTAATTAGTCCGTCAGTTAGAAAATAAAAAAACAATAGACACATATTTTTTGCTTTTTTAAATAAATTAAAATATACAGAGATAAAGCGCATTAAAGTTTAGGATGAGGAGGTCGTGACGTCACTAACCGCAAAACAGCCATACAAACTGTCAGAATAGTGACGTCACGCGAAATTTCAACTCAATATATCGCCGTTATTTTTTGATTACGTAAAAAAAGAAAAAATACGTGTCTAATATTTTTTAATAATCTACAAGACGGACTAAAAAATAAAAATTAGTCAACATGCCCATTGTCAGTTTTCTTTGCCACTACCGGTCCTAACACGTAGTGTTCTGTGCTCCATTGATGCGCTGCTTGAGTGTGAGTGGTTTTTTCAATATAAATGGAACAGCTTTTAAAAAAGGCAACAAGAGTCAAACTAACCTGCCCTAAAAAAATATCGTAGAAAACGGTGTTCCATATAGTCTTTGGGGGACACACTTGAGCTTAAGTATGTATTAAGATTTGGAAGTCCGGGAAGTCGGTTGTTAATTTTACTATCTATACATATACGTTTATATTTATCTTTCCAATGTTGATAAATAATATTGTAGGTAACGAATGAAATAGTGCGTCAAATGATGGAATGCGGCGGCTTCTATTCTCTAGAAAAGCCTGGAGAATTCATTATAATTGCTGAAATACAGATGTTCGGCGCTATGATTCATCCAGGTAATATAACATATGTGTATTAAAAATATAATAAATAATAAAAATAATAATATTTTTAATACACATCCGGACACCTAAAGCCACTCATTCTTAACTAAGTTTTCAGGACTTTTAGTGATTGAAATTTCACCATAACTAATCGATTTTTTTAATAAAGTAAAAGTAAAAATAATCTCTACCTACAGATAATTTACCACTTTCTAATTTGTAGTTTTTAGTATCCAAAAGCACGTTTATAGTTTTTTAAACTTCATTTTATTAGGTGGTGGTCGAAACGATATCCCACCGCGACTAAAGAGGCAGTTCAATATATTTAACTGTACACTGCCAAGTAATATTTCGATGGACAAGATTTTCGGTAAGTTGACATTGTATTTATGAAAGAACGTTTTTTTTTTACTGACACATCCTCCATTTTCAAACCGGCGTTGCCGGGCGGTGTTAAATCTCACCTAAATTACAGCTCTGGATTATTTATTATTTGTGGTTATAGAGAGTAAAGTCATGCAATGTAATTACAGAAACGATAAGCGCCGGATATTTCTGTAAGACTCGCTTCGATAAAAAGATTGTGGACTTCATGCCGCGGCTAGTTCCCGTCACACGTATTATTTGGCAGCAAACTAAGGTAGGCATCAAACATTACTCCATTACAAAAATACACTCACTTACTAAATTATATTTACAATTAAATATTTCAGGTGAAAATGTTACCGACGCCAGCGAAGTTCCATTACGTATTCAATCTTCGTGATTTGTCTAGAATTTGGGAGGGAATACTATTCATAAAGAAGGAAGAATTGCCGTCTATTAAAATTGCTCTGAAGTTATGGTTCCATGAGTGCTTGAGAGTTATTTCAGACAGGTAACTTTTTATACCGTGTACTACCTGGTTTAATAAACGGCCTCTGTAATGCAAGTTTTATTTCAAGTTGGAATAGGTACTGTCGAAATTTTTCGTGCTGAAACAAAGAGTTGGTCTAACTCTGTAAAGATTAAATTAACACTAGTAATTATATCAACACTCGTGATTCAAAAATTCTAAGTGTATGAGGTCGCGTTAAGGGCCTATAGGAGGCTAGAACTGCCCCACCTCTCACTTTTGAACCTGTATATCAATAAAAGTATTCAATCAATAATATTGAAAAAAATATATAGTAAAGTTAAGGATATACACTAAGTCCTATGTGATGTTAAAACACGATTACTAAAAATTTTCTCGATAGAAAAAAATCACAAACTTCCCTCTGATTTATACAAATAAACCGCAGAAGTCAATGAATCATTTATCCACACTAATTAAACTTTGTATAGAAACTCAACATAATACAATACGTGTACTATGTGATCTCAATTGAAAATTATGTTTTTTTGTTTTTTGTTAGAAATTAAATTCTGATATATTGCGAGTTCACCGCGTTCACCGCTTGAATTCAGTCGCGCTCCGGCATTCGAAAGGGGAACCCGCGTCGCTTGTCGTCTCTTACACCGACTTATAACCTAGAAATTAAAAGTGCAGTGAAATGGGAAATAATCGGAACAAGAAAAAAAAAAGACGGAATTGGAGAATAGAAACCGCTAAAAACATGAATAAAATATTAAAGTAAGTACCTATCTACGTATATATATATAATATAAGTTATAAAATGTTTGTTTGCACCTACCTACTTTGTGTCTGATTATGGTTTGTTGACATGAAATATGATTAAAAAAATGAAATAGGTAATGTACCTATTTATAGTAGTGTGATGAGCAAATAAGTAAAGTAGGTAGGACTGTTACGTAATCGTATTGTTCCCAACTAACTACAATACATTGTTCATTTTAAAAAATAGACAAATATTGCTCGAAACTGACTGTAATAAAGGAAATGTACCTGAAGTGGACCTGTGCCCGTGAGTATCATCTAGCTAAGTAAATAAATACACAAATGTTTTCAGAAATAGAGTAACCACAGGTTCTTAGGTACTTACCTAGGTGCTAGGTAAGTAGGACCTACCTAGTAACTAGGAACCTAAAAACCTACTAGGTAGGTATATAGTATGTCTAAAGTGAAATGTAATCATCTTGTTTGTTGAATATGTAACTCCATACACCTACCATCTCTAAATATTAGGGTAATCATCCCAGTAAGTTGCCACGGTCACATTATTTTAGTAGTATGAACAAAAGAGAAGTACCTAATAGCCTATTTTGTTACAGAATGCAAATACCAACGGAAGCCATGGTTGCCAGTAGTTCCAAAAATGCAAACGAACCTGATTTTACAACGTTACAAACTGTAGAATTGTGAGATTATCTGTCTAAAATTTTATAACATATTCATACATATATTCATAACCTTGTACAAAACCTGCTCTTAAGTGTAATAAATACTTTTCCGAAAACCGCATCAAAATCGGTTCAGTCAAAAGCAAGATTATCATGGAAAAACATAAATACAGTCATACAAGTCAAACAGAGAACCTCCTAAAAACTGTACTTTTCTGAAAACTGCATCAAAATCAGTTCAGGCAGATGCATGATAATCGCGGACAAACATACATACATACGGTTCAAACTCATAACCTTGTACAAAACCTGCTCTTAAGTGTAATAAATACTTTTCCGAAAACCGCATCAAAATCGGTTCAGTCAAAAGCAAGATTATCATGGAAAAACATAAATACAGTCATACAAACTGTACTTTTCTGAAAACTGCATCAAAATCAGTTCAGGCAGATGCATGATAATCGCGGACAAACATACATACATACGGTTCAAACTCATAACCTTGTACAAAACCTGCTCTTAAGTGTAATAAATACTTTTCCGAAAACCGCATCAAAATCGGTTCAGTCAAAAGTAAGATTATCATGGAAAAACATAAATACAGTCATACAAACTGTACTTTTCTGAAAACTGCATCAAAATCAGTTCAGGCAGATGCATGATAATCGCGGACAAACATACATACATAAGGTTCAAACTCATAACCTTGTACAAAACCTGCTCTTAAGTGTAATAAATACTTTTCCGAAAACCGCATCAAAATCGGTTCAGTCAAAAGCAAGATTATCATGGAAAAACATAAATACAGTCATACAAACTGTACTTTTCTGAAAACTGCATCAAAATCAGTTCAGGCAGATGCATGATAATCGCGGACAAACATACATACATACGGTTCAAACTCATAACCTTGTACAAAACCTGCTCTTAAGTGTAATAAATACTTTTCCGAAAACCGCATCAAAATCGGTTCAGTCAAAAGCAAGATTATCATGGAAAAACATAAATACAGTCATACAAGTCAAACAGAGAACCTCCTTTTTTGAAGTCGGTTAAATAAAGAACAACTGGTTACCTTATTGTTTAAAAGCAATCTTCCGGGCTAGGTATTTTACATTTTTTATTGATTTAAAAATACAGTCATTTTACTGTTACTTACTATGATTGTTACAATAAACAAATTGTATGAATAAATTTTTCTAGTAAATTTACATAGTTTTATTTAATATTGTGATGATATTGTCTATAATGGTAGAGCTTGTCTAATCTCCCGCTATCGCTTGAACCGCAGTTTATTGTAGTACGAGGAAAATCTGTTTGATGTCGTTCTAAGCATTATAATTAGTAATAGTAATACTTTTTAAAAGATGGCGCTTTTATAACTCAAATGTCGTAATTACACAGAGGTGAGTCAGGTAGGGTGGGACGAAAGAAAGCTCGCGCGCCCAAGGTCATTGGCGTGGGGGAGCCTCTTAATAGAATCATGACTTGACAAAGAAAATATCTTTTATAATTTCATGAAGCAGATCAATACGAAGTTATCGATAACAATAGGCCCTAGTAATAACTAAATAATTAAAATAGATAACGGTATTATAGTGATGGCAATATAGTTGAATGCGTAAGTTCCGCTACATAAATTAACAAAAAGTGCTATGGAATTTTGATCGCTACCGATACCTTGGTATACAGACAACACAAGAGGAGACACACAACACAAAACAGAACAACACAAATGAAACAACAATGACATAAACATATAATAATAACATATTATAACATCAATTATTATCTTTGCATAGATTTACCACATTCGACGACAAAGATTGGTTCGTGAGCAACTTCTGGAAGACGGCGTCGCAAGAGTTGCCGGACGTGGCGGCCGACTTCCCCGAAGATGAAACCTTCTTCGTGAACTTCCTGCGCGAGCCCGTCGACCCCACGGGCGACGAGGAGGAAGACTTCAGCACGGACGCGCCCAAGATATATGAAGAGCTGCCCACGTGCGTGGAACTATACACCTTGAGTTCTTACCCATAATATTATAACATGCTAGCTGTTACCCGCTGTAACCCGCGTTAATTTCGGAGATCCCGCAGTAATTCCGGAATAAAAGGACCCCTGAGTCTGATAACGTGTATGCAAAATTTTATGGTGATCAGCTGAGCCGTTACGGCGTGAAAACATAACAAATAAACAAACTCACTTTTGCCTTTATATTAGTAATAATCACTAATCACTTCTTTTAGCGAATAATTGGTGATTTTTATAGCTCTATCGAATTAAACTTGTCTCGAATTGTCCATGAGAAAAAGCGTACATCATCATCGTCGTCATAATATCAGTCGATAGGTAGACACAACTAGACAAAGGCCTCCTATGAAATAACCGTTTTTCCATTTGCAAAAAGTTTATTTTCGTGTGACAGATGGGAATTCGTCCTGATGAAGCTGGGCCAGTTCCAGGAGACTTTTAACGAGCAGGTGCGCGGCGCGCACTTGGACCTGGTGTTCTTCCACGACGCCATGGTGCATCTGTTCATCATTTCACGCATCATAAACACGCCGCGGTAAGGAGTACCTATATAATGGTTGTCTTTGTCTGGTACCCATAGTACAAGCTCCGATTAGTTTGGGACCAGGTGGCGTTGTGTGATAATGTCCAAGAATTGGGATGTTGACTACTTTTGACAATCAAAATTCTAATTAGTCCGTCAGTTAGAAAATAAAAAAACAATAGACACGTATTTTTTACTTTTTGAAATAAATTAAAACATACAGAGATAAAGCGCATTAAAGTTTAGGGTGAGTGGGTCGTGATGTCACTAACCGATAAAACCGCCATACGAACTGTCAGAATAGTGACGTCACACGAAATTTCAACTCAATGTATCGCCGTTATTTTTTGAATACGTAAAAAAATAAAAAAAATAATAATATTTCAGGATGATTGGTGAAAGCGTAACAAACAAATGAACTAACTTTCGCATTTATAATAGTAAGGATGACAGACCATCTGCATTATTGCCCGTTTTGGTTTAGTCGATATGACTATAATGTTGTTTTTGGATTTTGACGGTAATGGTCTTTTTGCGAATGTAATATCTCATAATATCTCGAACGGAACGTAATGCGAGCGGGACCTTACCGTCACTGTGGGACTGTTGTTGCTATCGAGTTTGATAGGGTATTGTGGTTGACATGTTTTGTGTTAATATTTGCAGCGGCAACGCGCTGTTGGTGGGTGTCGGTGGTTCCGGTAAACAGAGTCTGACCAAACTCGCTTCGTTCATCGCAAACTTTTCTTTTTATCAAATCACGCTGTCTAGGTAAATCTAATTATAAGAGTTATATAATTAATTATACATCATTTCCACCAACTTGTGACTTTATTCGATGATACTTGTATATAACGTGATTGTTTGAAATTGTAGGTACCTACGCTATTTATTTTGATCTTAAATCCAATCCAATTTCATAAAACTCATATAATATGTTGGTACTCTCTTAGTTAATCTATTTGATAAACATTAAATAGATCAATGTGGTATATACCACGTTTGCTTGGTTTCCACGACATAGTTAATAGCTTACTGTGGGATCAAGTAGATCTGTGTGTTGTGAAGTGAATTATTATTATTATCATTTTAGCGAGTATATATTTTGTTCTGTTAGTTAATTTATCATTTGCCACGTACGGTAGACGTAATCACGTGAGTAGTTTTTAGTTGTCGAACTTTACGACACACGCGCACACATTGCACGTGTGCACACGAGCCTAGAGTTAAATAGGTTCACTTAATGTATGGGTGTGGTAGTGACAAGTGTTATCTTGCAGATCGTACAACGTGAACAACTTCATGGACGACATCAAGCTGCTGTACCGCGTGGCGGGGCTGCAGGGCAAGGGCATCACCTTCATATTCACCGACAACGACATCAAAGACGAACAGTTCCTCGAGTTCCTCAACAACATACTCAGCTCCGGGGAGATCGCTAATCTCTTCCCCAAAGATGAAATGGGTAAGCAGTTATATATCTTGATGCGTGTAGTGACTTACTTGTGGTTGAAAGTGTGCACGCTGACACGGCGATTGTGCGATTTATGTATAAAAAACACCTAATTTTATCACATTCTTAGATGACACATAATATTACTATAAACGAATTTGAATTTGAAAATTTGCATTGCAGATGAAATCCTCAACGAGCTAACGCCAATAATGAAGAAATACGCTCCGAGAAGGATCCCCGTGCCGGATGTGTTGTACGAGTACTTTATTATGCGCTCGCGCTCCAACTTGCACGTTGTGCTGTGCTTCTCGCCCGTAAGCCAATTTTCCTTGCTAAAAAAACGTTTCATAACTTTGTAAGCCATCATCTTCGTCTCGTACTTCTTCAATTTTTTTTATTACCACTACTATCAACTTTACTCTCTACCTACATCCTAAATGAGTTAATGTTTTCTTAGGTCGGTGAAAAGTTCAGGAGTCGTGCGCTCAAGTTCCCCGGTCTGATCTCCGGCTCCACTATGGACTGGTTCCAGAAATGGCCGCGAGTGGCGCTCATCGAAGTAGCGCATCATTTCTTGTGCGATTTCAAAGTGAGAACACTACACAATGTTTCATTACCTCTATAAGATTAAAGAACCAAAAAAATTTAAAAAATGCTCAAAAGTTACGACGTCTCATGGTCACACTCTCACAGTAGCAAAAGTTATCTTAGATTGGTTTATTTTTGGGGTAGATTCGTGTTAATGATGTGTATGTTTTAATGATAAGTTACATTACATTTTTCCTGTAAACTTTGAGAAAAACTTATTAATATTTTGTTTCCCGATTCTCTTACGGCCGCACTCAGAGTCGACTTTAATGATTACTTAGTTAAGTATAGATTTTTAAAACAAAACTGCCGCAATCAGAGACGTTCCGTAAATTAATGTTAGATGTAACTTAATTATTTAAATGCCAATTAACATTAACTTATTAAACGTCTCTGATTGCGGCAGTTTTGTTTTAAAAACCTATACTTAACTAAATAATCATTAAAGTCGACTCTGAGTGCGGCGGTTAGAGTCTTACCTTTACGTGCGGTTGAAGTAAAGATTCTTCGACGTGATATATTACTTTGAAGTTGCGTTGCGAACAGCCGTTGCGTTACCGTTACGATTTCGTTTTCCAATGCTTTGGTTATCTCTTAATCGCTAACCGTTTTCAAGTTTTACTTAGTAAATTGTATCCACTATTGTTGTAAACATGACTTAAACTCAACTTAAACTGTTCACCTTCACCAGGTGGTGTGCTCGCCGGAGACGAAGCATCAGCTGATCGAGATAATGGGCATGGTGCACGACAACGTGGCGGACACGTGTACCACGTACTACGACCGGTTCCGCCGCCAGACGCACGTCACGCCCAAGTCCTACCTGTCCTTCGTCGAGGGGTACAAGGTGCTGTACGCCGAGAAACACGTCAACATCGCCGAGATGGCCAGGAGGTAACTGTCACTGCGAATAAACTAAATATCGCCTTAATATAATTATGTCTCGAAAAACTAATTCCGACCTTATTAAGTTGCCATATTTTAACTATTAAAAACTTAATATATGGGCGACCGAGCTTTGCTCGTAGCGCCACCTGTTGTTAACTAAAAAGCAGTTCCTAATACTCATTTTTCATTGCTTTAAAACACGGGTAAAAGGACGTTTTCTAAAAATGAAACCTAGCTAGATCGATTAATCGCGCCCGAAACCCCCTGCATACTAAATTTCATGAATATCGTTGGAGCCGTCTCGTAGATTCATATTATATAGATATTTATATATGCTCGTTTAAAGATAGTAGCTAGATAGATAAATTAGGTTACAACGTTACCGCGTCTCTTGATTTCTAGGTTATTACTTAAGCATGCACTTTAAGCATTACTTAAGCATGAACAAAACAGAGTCATTTAATTTCATACTAAAACTTTAAAGTTACTTTAAAAAAAGGTATTTTATGAGTCTATAATAAAAACAAAATTTGCTTGTTTGTAAGGTTTAATCATTGGAACTAATCCTAAAAATTCCGTTTGCTGCAGCGTCCTTGAATAACTGCATTTTTCTTCCCAATACAATGAGTTCTCGTGGCAATTCCGAAATCGACCACGAGTGGAAACGCAAGGGGAACGCCTAATTATTTATATTTATTATGAATGTTGCTGATTGAAAACTGTTTTATAGGTGAGGAGTTTCCTAGAGTAAAGTTAACAAAATACTGAACAAAGTATCTACGTACTTTTCTAGAATGACAACTGGTTTAGACAAACTGGTGGAGGCGGCGGCGAGCGTGGACGTGCTGAAGAAAGAACTGGAGCTGAAAGAGCTCGAGATCAAAGAAGCTACAGAGAAAGCCGAGGAGGTCGGTTGTTGGTGTATAATAAGCTAGTTGACTAAATTTTAGTTTTTAGTCCGCGTCGTGTAGAATAATAAAAAAATATTGGACACGTATTTTTCCTTTTTTACGTAATTAAAAAAATTACGGTGTTACATTGTGTTGAAATGTCGTGTGTCACGATCCGGTACAGTTTATACGGGCTTATATCGGTTAATGACGTCACGAGGTCCCACTCCTAAACTTTAATGCGCTTTATCTATGTATATTTTCATTAATTTGAAAAGCAAAAAATACATGTCTACTATTTTTTATTTTCCAACTGACGGACTAATTACAATTTTGATTTTCATAAGCTGGCAACGTGCCTATTGCCGAGGGTTTGGATATGAGTAGGGTTTTAAAATGACATCCCGTATAATATTAGAGTATCACCTACCTACTGTTTTATAAATATCACTATAATCCACCTGGCAGCCTGGAAGAGATCGCTTCGTAGTGATAAGGCTGCCCTTTGGAGCCACTTAATACATTTCTGTTTTATACGTTTTTAGTCATTCTGCCGATTGTGGTGCTTAATAAAGTGTTTATCATTTCCATCCATCCGTTCCGTTGATACCGTGGCATGTGGGTGTGTGGGGCAGGTGCTGGCGGCGGTGGCGGAGTCGCAGGCCGCCGCGGAGGTGGTGAAGGCGGAGGTGCTGGAGGTGAAGGACCGCGCCGTGAAGCTCGTGAGCGTGATCGCCGCGGAGACCGCCGTCGCGGAGGAGAAGCTCGCCGCCGCCAAGCCCGCGCTCGACGCCGCCGAGGCCGCCCTGCAGGTGCGCGCTGCGCCACTGACCAAATAATCACTACGTATTAAGAGTCGACACTTTCATACTAATCTCTGAACCGATCTATGAAAGCATTTTGTGCCAACCATACCGATACAATGTACGACGCGGTCATGGAAATTTGGTTAAGTATTCCAAAGTTGGTAAGGAAGTTCGCGCATAGATCCATAGTAACTTTTACTTCAAGGGAGTGTCGCTGGGCTGCGCTACGCCTCCACCACTATAATTTACAGTAGCTGGGCGAGCGAGCTTCGGTCGTTGTGATTATGGCGCCATCTGTTGTTAAGTAGAAAAGCAGTACCAAACACTCATTTTTCATCGCCTGAAAACACGGACAAAACGACGTTTTCTAAAAATTAAACCTATACTAGATCGATCAATCGCCCCCGAACCCACTGCATACTAATTTTCATCAAAATATAGGTATACAAGAATTGCTCGTTTAAAGGTAGTAGATGTAAGTGGTGAATTTTTGAATTCCTCCAGGAATTCTGCTAAAAGTTGCCCAGCTGCTAATGAAAGTCCCGACAAAATAGATTTTACCCTACTTGAGATTAGTCGGAACAAATAGACAGATAAACGTATATTATGTACTAAAAATTGTTTTTTTTTGTTATTAGTACCTACCGTGTTTTGACATTACAGACATTTAAATTTTATCCGTATGTATTATGTATAGATATGTGATAAGTAGGTGGAAGTTTATAGTAGGTGAATATAGGATAGAAAGAAAGATATTTATCCTTCTCTGTTCCTGGTAGTTTCCGCGTCAATTTCAGGATTCCCTTGTGAACTCCTAGAAAAAATAATTTCCGAGCTGACTCCTCATAAATAAACATACTATATCCCAAATTACAGCTTTATAGAACCATAATTATCTATATGTATATCAATCAGTCGGTCACTCGCACGGTGACATATAAAATATAACAGTTCAATTATTTTCCAGACTATCAACGCCGCTGATATTGCGACCGTGAGAAAACTGGGCAAGCCGCCGTACCTCATCACGCTCATCATGGACGCCGTGATATTGCTGTTTAGGAAAAAGATCGATCCGATCAAGCCCGATCCGGAGAAGCAGTTCTTGACAGCATCGTGGGCCGAATCCCTTAAGGTGTGTAACGTGAAACCATCCGAAACAGTCAGGAGATAAAAAATCGATCCTTTTTAACGAACGAATTTTAACAGACAATGCAATTAGCACTCGGAAAACCTACCATAAACCAGCCCGGTGACACTCCATATAAATGAACTGATGCAAGTACTTTCTCACAAGCAAAGACGGCCGACTTGTACGTACACGTGTTGTGCGCGTGTGCGTATCGTAAGGTTGACAGCGAGCTGACAGTAACTGTCAACTGTCGGTGAATAAGTGTCACATTTAGATTCTACATGTGTCACCTTTCCTCGGAATTTCCAAGAAACTATCGCGGGGTATGAGGTGGTATGAAATTGGTGGGAGGCGGAGAGTGTCGCTTCTTAATAATATAATCTCTATTCTTTGAAATTAATTTTGTATGAAGCAATGGAATAGATAGCAGAGTTCTTTTATTCATTAACTTTCATCGTGATTTTTCTGTAGGTTATGGCGGATTCAAGATTCTTGAACAATCTAAAGTTCTATCCCAAAGATGAAATCAACGCTGAAATGGTTGATTTGTTACAACCTTACTTCAACTTCAGGTGTTGTAGCAATTTTATATACATACTTGTCATCATTGTATAATACAATTTCATTGTTTTTTTCAACTAATATAGATAAGAGAAGAAATAACAGACCGAGAGATGGGCTCCCTAGTTCTCGTTCTTGGCTGTCGCAATTATTGTGATTAACCTAAATTTCCGGGTTACAATATAGCCTATAACACTCACAAATAACGTGGCTTTCTATTGGTAAAATAATTTTCAAAATCGCTTCAGTAGATTACCAGAGATTACCCCCTACAACGTCACAAACTCACAAACTTTATAATATTAGTATAGATGAGATTATATATTATGTACGTATAATATTGAATATATTATTCAGTCAGTACACATTCGAGGCTGCGAAAGTGGCGTGCGGCAACGTGGCCGGCCTGATCTCGTGGACCATCGCGATGGCGCAGTTCTACGCGGTGAACAAGGACGTGCTGCCGCTGAAGGCCAACCTGGCCGTCATGCAGGGCAAGTACCAGGCCGCCAAGAAGGAGTTGGAGGCGGCCGAGGCGCAGCTCGAGGCTAAGGAGGTCGGCAACATCAATACGCTTTGTTGCTTTTTGATACTATACTAGCTGTTTCGCGCGGTTTCACCTGGGATAATTTCGGATTTCCCGTCGGAATTCCGGATTACAATGTTACTCAGGGGTAATGCAGTTTTCTAATTGTGAAAGAATTTTTGAAATCGGTTCAGTAGTTTTTGAGTTAAATCGTAACAAACAAACTAACAATCAAATCTTTCCTGTTTATAATATTAGTATAGACTAGTCATTTACCCTTTACACACTTTAATTTCGGAGTTCCCGTAGGAATTACGGGATAAAAGTAATCATGTCACTGAGGAACACTGTAGCTTCCTTAATAACTAGGATTATTAAAATCTGTTTATTTGTTTTTTCAACAATATTGTTTTAAAAAATATTGTAGCTTTGAATAGAACATTTCACACTGGAGGCGGAAAGCGCAGGACCGGTCGTTGTGGCGATCCTTGGAGGAGATCTATGTCCAGCAGTAGACGTATTTCAGCTGATAATTATGATGATGATGACACTGAAAAGTACTCTAATCTGTATTCATCAGGCGGCGTTAAGACTTGTTCGGCGAAAAGCGCGCGTTGACTATTTAAGCGTGTTTCGGTTGTTGTAAAGTCGGTTGAACGTGAGGTGTATGTTGTTGCGGCGGCGCACAGAGGGAGCTGGCGGGCGTGCAGAAGCAGTTCGACGAGGCGATGGCGCTGAAGCAGGCGGTGCTCGACGACGCGGCCAAGTGCCAGCAGAAGATGGACGCCGCCACCGCGCTCATCAACGGGCTGAGCGGCGAGCGCGTGCGCTGGACCGAGCAGTCCGCGCTCTTCAAGTCCGAGATAGACCGCCTCGTCGGCGACATACTCCTGCTCACTGGGTACTAGCTACTAACTCACACTGTTTAGTAGGTTAACAGATGCATATCGAAAATATAAATATATACCATAAAAGTAGTACTCTAGTTTTGCTGAAATCAACGTTTAAGGTGGAAACTGAGGTGAAAAATTCTTAAGAGAGAAATTTGAATAAAAAAAATAACATTAGTTTGGCTATTTAACTTCATGAAAAATCACGTATTTTTTTCTTTTATTACGTAAGCAAAAAATAACGGTGATACCTTAAATCGAAATGTCGCATGACGTCACGCCTTGCTTATAATTATGACGTTATAAGTTATAACGTCACGAGCATTAATTATTTTTGTATTTTACCTGTACCTAATTTTGTTATTTAACTGTATGTCGGGCTAAATAGATTTTTTTCATGCCTCGAACACATGCCTATTGCATATTTTATTATTCTTAAGGCTAATTATGATACAAAATCATCTGTAGGAAAGTTAACCCTCGTGATTCGTATATCCCTCAATATCAATTTTTTTACTTTTTGACTATAAGAATTACTTATGGATAAGAATTGCTCCTCAGATTCCTGTCGTATTCGGGACCGTTCAACCAGGAATTCCGCTCGTTCTTGATAAGCAGTTGGCTCAACGAGTTGCTCCGGAGGAAGATACCCGTGTCTATGAACTTGAATATTACAGAACAACTCACCGACACTGCGACGGTATGTAATGATGTTATTTTTCCTGTAATATCCTTTAATTTGGTACCTATTTATTTTAAAATTTAATGTTCTTTTCAAAAACCCATGAATTTTATTATGATTTGTTGCCTTATAAAAGTATTTTACCGTCTTCACCGAAAACAATAAATAAATTACACCTTGTATACTAATGTGGTAATGTTGTATCAGATCGGCGACTGGAACCTGTGCGGGCTGCCGACGGACGACCTGTCGATCCAGAACGGCATCATCGTGACGAAGGCGGCGCGCTTCCCGCTGCTCATCGACCCGCAGACGCAGGGCAAAATATGGATCAAGAACATGGAGAAGTTCAACGACCTCATCGTCACCACGCTCAATCACAAGTACTTCAGGTGAATGCCATCGGTTTACTTAACAATACTGACTATTAGATTATATTAAGTACTAGTTGTTTCCCGCGGTTTCACCCGCGTTAATTTCGGTGTTCCCGCGGGAATTCCGCATCACAATGTAGCCTATGTTTATCAGGGATAATGTAGCTTTCTAATGGTGAAAGAATTTTCGAAATCAGCCCAGGAGTTTTTGAGTTAAATCGTAACAAACAAACAAACAAAAAACCAAAGGTCAGATAAAAACAAAAAAAAACTGACAATGTCTCGTGACTGTGAAAGGCGTAGCTTATATCTATACAAATACTATAAATGTGTAAATAACTCAGTCTGTTTGTCTTTTAATGCCTCATCTATTCAAGCGATCATTCGGAAAATTAAATATGTGCTTACAATGTTCATGCGTATGCGTATAATATGGCCTACGTTTTATACGCAGTATTCTTCATGTCACAAAAAAGTTCTTCATTGAAATGTCACTAAATTTATAGCCGATTGATATTTCCAGGAATCACATCGAGGACTGCGTTTCGCTCGGGAGGCCCCTGCTGATTGAAGATGTCGCCGAGGAACTGGATCCAGCGCTCGATAACATTCTAGAAAGGAATTACATTAAAATCGGATCGTCTTTTAAAGTAAACTCTTATTTAATTTTGGAAATTTTAAAGAAAGTGCGAGAAACAGGATATTAGGCATTTATTAAGTAAAAATTTGTTTCACAGGTGAAACTTGGTGACAAGGAAATCGACGTGACTGCGGGCCATAAGATTTACATAACTACGAAATTACCCAACCCTGCTTACACTCCCGAGGTCTCAGCTAGAACCTCCATCATAGACTTCACTGTCACTATGCAAGGTCATTGTCATAACATATACTTAAAGCAACTATGTAACTGTACTGTGTGTACTATGTAACTAATAGCTGCATCAGTTCTATATCCCTGACATCGTATATGGAAAATTTTATGATGATCGGTTGATTAATTAAGGTGTAAAAGCGAAACAAACAAAACTCAAATTCGCATTTATAATAGTGTGGGTTGTAACTAATATTGATGGTTATTATAATCAATTTAGTGATAAGTCAAGTAAAAAATTACGAATTGAACAGGTCTGGAGGATCAGCTACTGGGTCGCGTGATCCTAACGGAGAAGGCGGAGCTGGAAGCGGAGCGCACCCAGCTCATAATGGACGTGACCTCCAACCGCCGCAAGATGCAGGAGCTGGAGGCCAACCTGCTGCACAAGCTCACCACCATCCAGGGCTCGCTGGTCGAGGACGTGTCGCTGATACAAGTGCTCAACATCACCAAAGCTACCGCCACCGAGGTAACGTGCCCTAAATGTGTGTTTTTGTCAGTGACGTCATGTTTTCTTTGCACACTTTCTTGTTTTTCATTAAATTATTCAATAAAAATATTATACATTATAAAAACATTGAAAAGTTACAAAACAAGCGGTATAACGCGGGTGAATGACCTTTAGGTATGATGGTCAGGCGCTTCGGTTTCGTGTGCTTTCAGTTTTCTATAACAGACGTAGCGCCATCTTGTTATTCATTGTGAAATCTATACGAATATCATAAAGAGTTAAAGTTTGTGAGTTTGTAGGGGGTAATCTCTTTTATCAATAGAATGCTACAGTGTTCCTGAGTGTCATAGGGTACTTCTTTTCCCGAAATTCTCGCGGGAATTCCGAAATTACCGCAGGTGAAACTGCAGGGGAACAGTTAGTACTGTATAAAGTCCATAAAGATATGCTTTTGTCGAGAAACTGGTGCGACGACAAATACGTATGTTAGCATCTTCTTTTGTTTTGATAAATAAGCGTGAAGTTTACGTATATTTTCTGAAAAGTAGCGAAGCGCTTACACCATTTGGCTATTTGTTTCGTATGTAGCTACCTACCTAACCTACCTGTAGGTGAAAGAGAAACTGGACGTAGCCAAAGAGACGGAGATCAAAATAAACGCGGCGCGCGAGGAGTTCCGGCCGGTGGCGACGCGCGGCTCGGTGCTGTACTTCCTCATCTGCAACATGTCGCTGGTGTGCAACATGTACCAGACGTCGCTGGCGCAGTTCCTGGAGCGGTTCGACATCTCCATGGAGCGCTCGCCGCAGAGCCCCATCACGTCGCGGAGGATCGGCTTCATTATTGATTATTTGGTCGGTGTGATTAAATACGTAGTTAACAGACGTAGATAAATGCGAATGTGATTGTGTTTGTTTTTTACGTTTTCACACCTTGACTACTCAACCGATAAGCATAAATTATTTTATACAATTTGTGAGGGGTACAGAAAGTCCCTTTCTGCATAGGGTATTTTTTATTTCTAAATTCCCGGCGTGTGTTAGTTTTCAGTATCTTTTAATATATTTATCATAGTTTAATGCTATCTATTTATTATTCAGTAGTTTCCTATACATACTTCATTCTTTAAAACATTATCTTGCAGACATTCGATGTTTTCAAGTATATTAGCAGAGGGTTTTATGAGAAGCACAAGTATCTGTTCACTCTACTATTGACTTTAAAGATTGATCTTCAAAAAGAGTACATCACTTACGAAGAGTTCCAAACATTTATCAAAGGTACTGCGCAGACACAAGTTTATCCCCATTGTGGCCATAGAAAGTGTTGAACACGTAGTTTGATACTGGTTATTATGATTTATCTTACTTTAGGTGGAGCTGCGCTGGACCTCAACGCGTGCCCTCCCAAGCCTTACAAATGGGTGACGGATATGTCTTGGTTGAATCTAGTACAATTATCGGGATTGCGACAGTTTACCAACATACTAAACCAAGTCAGCAATAACGAAAAAGGATGGAAGAACTGGTAAGAATATTTAAAAAAAGAATCGCAATTCAGCATAAAACTTATTTAAAATTAATGATGTGTTTAAAATAATAAACGAGCGATATGAATGAAATAAAAATCGAAAGGCACTTTTTAAGATATTTAATAATAATATGTTCGTAATAAGACAATTGATGACAAATAACTACTCTACAAAGGTTTGACAAAGAAGCTCCCGAAGAAGAGCCGTTGCCTGACGGCCTTCACTCTTTGGACGTGTTCAGGAAATTGCTGGTCGTTAGATCATGGTGTCCCGACCGAACGTTGGCGCAGAGCTTGTTAGTATTGAAGGTTTTTTAACAAGATTACTTAAAAGCACTATTTTTAGATTTATCTAAATAGGAAGCTTAAAAAACAGCTAAATTCTGCTAAGTTTGCTATTGCTTAGTTTTTCAGCTCAATAATGATTAATGTTTCTATCTCTATTCAACCGCAAATGAAAGTACATACAACTGAATAATTCTAATTTTTTAAAATTTTATTTTACATTTGCAAACTTTTTGTAGAAAATACGTGGTGTCATCAATGGGTAGTAGATTCTCTGAAGCTGTCATTGTCAATTATGAGGTAAGATTCTAATAATACTATCGTTATGTACATGAGGTGTTTAGTATTTGATAAGGTTTATTATTATTTAAATTAAAAGAGGTTGGTAAGACAATAAAAATAATACGGATTGGACTGACTACAACCTGGTCTCAAACTAATTGTAAGCAGAGTTTGAAGCGCCATGGAAAGCGATACTTACGGCCGCACTCAGAGTCGACTTTAATGATTACTTAGTTAAGTATAGATTTTTAAAACAAAACTGCCGCAATCAGACAAGTTTAATAAATTAATGTTAATTGGCATTTAACTAATTAAGTTACATCTCGTTAAATGCCGATTAACATTAACTTATTAAACTTGTCTGATTGCGGCAGTTTTGTTTTAAAAATCTACACTTAACTAAGTAATCATTAAAGCCGACTCTGAGTGCGGCGGTTAGTATAATACATAGTAAACGCCCAGACTCAGGGTAAACAGAATTGTTCAACACATACATTTTTACCCTGACGCGGGGATAGAATATGCGACATCTGGCGATCCTGGAATAGTGTTATCGAAGTTGATGAGGATGACATGCTTCGTTTTAGCAAATGGTACTGGAGTCTCGTCCTCTGGTGCCCCTGATCGGTTTCCTGGCGATGGGCTCGGACCCCACGCCGTCCATCGAGACGACCGCCAAGCGGCTGGAGTGCCTCTGCTCCTCCATCTCCATGGGGCAGGGGCAGGAGGTGCACGCGAGGAAACTCATTGCGCGCGGCCTCTCCGAGGTGTGTAATAAGTTATCCCTTGTTTAACTAGTATCTGATCCCTTGTTCTTTATATCAGTTCTAAGCATGACATAATGTTGACGTGCTGACTCTGAAATATTCTTTACTTTGGATAATATGGTTGATTTTGATTTGATTTGAATATTATGCTTTTATTTTTTATTTCAATGACAGCAAAATCAAAAATAGGTGTTTAGAAATTGAAAAAGATACTGGTTTTGAAATCTAGTCCTATC
This sequence comes from Zygaena filipendulae, assembly GCA_907165275.2. Classification (NCBI taxonomy): domain Eukaryota; kingdom Metazoa; phylum Arthropoda; class Insecta; order Lepidoptera; family Zygaenidae; genus Zygaena; species Zygaena filipendulae. The sequence goes on from OU015650.1 coordinate 6,213,580, forward strand.
TCAATGCAGGTAGAGTACTAATCGTAAGATTTAAGATTGAGATTAGAACATCACGTAGCTAACGAATCATTACAGAATTCCTATAAAGAATATCGATGAAAATGTTAAGTAACTTGGACTTACCAATTTTTGTCATGTCATATTTTTTTTTGTCTAGGGTCTATGGGTTTTGTTGCAAAATTGCCACTTGGGATTAGAATACATGGTCGAGATAATGGAACAATTCGCGGAACTGGAGAAAGAGCCGGAGAAAGTTCACGAGACCTTTAGGTTAGTGAATACGATTCAATTAACAAAATAACAACATTGCTTGTCCATGAAAGACGAAACTCATTAGCGTTCCTATTTCAGACTATGGATTACAACAGAAGTGCATCCTAAATTTCCTATAACTCTGCTACAAATGTCTATAAAATATACTTGTGAGCCTCCTTCAGGTGAAAACAGTTTAATATTAATAGCTTGAAATAATATGATGTACGTATACATACCTATATTAAAATGTTCCAAACATCAAATAAAAACTCGCCGATCACATAAAATATAATTTACTTTGTGGACCTAATTGAGTAGTTATTCGAAAATTAGCAACAAATCATGATATTGATTATCTAATTTTGAGAACTTTTGGTTTTGGAATGTTTGAAATGTTTTCTTTTCAATTTTTAAATATCTTACGAATTTACTTTGGACAGGTATCAAGGCCGGTCTAATGAGAACTTACGACTCGATGAGCCAAGACTTCCTCGACTACAGCGACAGTCCGTTTTACCTTCCGCTCATATACACCATATCGTTCCTGCATACCGTGGTGCAAGAACGCAGGAAGTTCGGACCTCTCGGTTGGAATATCCCTTACGAGTTCAACTCGGCTGATTGGCTGGCCTCGTGTATGTTCGTGCAAAACCATTTGGACGACCTGGAGCCCGGACAGTCCATTAGCTGGACTACTGTTCGGTAAGGAATATTGAAGAATTCATTTTCTGTATTTTGAAGTGTACTAAACTAACCTAAGGTACGTTATAGCTTATAACTTGATAGATGATGCTTAAGGATTTAGTCGCGTGAATTTCGGGATTGACTAAGGAACTCTTTGTTAAGAATTATCTTACCTAATTAATTAATTAACTTAGGGACAGTGTAGCTTTTGTGTAGTGAAATATAGCGTAAGGAGTAGATACAGTAGGTCGACGTCTTTGATCTTGTAATAATTCCGATCAAGGCTAGGTCGTCACAAATAAACAATAATTAACTATCAATTATATTGAGTTTAGTTTTGTTTGCTTTCTACGTCGAATCTTTGCGTAACTTATAAGTACTTTATAATATTAGCATATATATAAGCCACATTTTAACTTTACACATTGTAACATCAAAATACACTTTCTCTTGTGAGTTGTGTAGTATCCACATTACAAGCTGAACGATTTTGCTGCAAAATTTAATGAAGTGAGCATATGAATGATAGTAACAAAATTTAATACAGTGCGTGGTAAAATGCAATTTATATAATAACTTTCGCTCTTTCTATTGTTCTACATTTTTCGCTTCGTTAATTTTAAGCAATTAGTATTCTTTGAATGACCCAATTTTATCCGGTTTCACTTCAAATAAAATTGATTCTAACCTTATTCGATTTACAGTTACATGGTGTCGGCGGTGCAGTACGGCGGGCGAGTCACGGACGACTATGACAACCGTCTTCTCGTCACATTCTGCCGAGTGTGGTTCTCGGACCAACTGTTCACGGAAGAGTTTCAATTCTACAAAGGATACGGCATCATGAAGTTTAAGAATATCCCCGAATATGTTGAGGAAATTGATAAAATGAAAACGGTCGACCCGCCGCAAGCGTACGGCCTGCATACTAACGCCGATATCACGTGAGTAATAACAGTTAATATCGTTGACGAGATAATACACGCAGTTGTAGGTATCGGAAATAAGAAATGCTAATGTCTCACTTTAGCCACAACACCGATTACCGATTTAACTCTCTTCTTTGTACTACTATAATCGATAGGTTAGTGCACACGTGCGTTTGTCGTAGATCTCGCATCGGAGCACGGTGAAAAATGAAATATGAGTTCAAAATTCAAGTTGTCATTTTTCAACACACACAGCAGCAACCCTACGGCTACGCCTCTATTACCTGTAGGCTCACCTTTATGTTGAGGCACGAAGTCGATGGGAGGTGGAGAGTGTCGCTTCTTTACATAGTATCAGTTAGTATTTTTGCTTCAGCTATCAACGGAATGTGACTCAAGACTTGTTGGACACGATTCTGTCGATCCAACCGAAGGAGTCTGGAGGCGGAGGAGGTGAGACGCGCGAGGCCTCCGTCTACAGACAATCTAAGGAGATGCTTGATAAAGTACCACCCAATTTCGATCCTCATGAAGTCAAAGAGAGGTGACAAACATCATCGACACTGCTTTATGCGATCTTAGTGATTTATTTCTCATTTGCCGTCGATTTTTGTTTATAGGCTAAGGATCATGGGTATTTTAAACTCCATGGTAATTTTCCTGCGTCAAGAAATCGATCGGATGCAGAAGGTTATTTCATTAGTGAGGACTACACTAAAGGATTTGCTTCTTGCCATTGATGGCACTATCATCATGAATGAGGTTAGATTTTTTTAAGAAAATTTATGATTCAATCAAGCGTTAAAACATTTCATCTTAATATATGACCATAAATAACACTTTTCAGGCGTTACGAGATTCTTTAGACAGTATATACGACGCTAAAGTGCCCAAGATTTGGTTGAAGAGCTCGTGGTCCTCGTCGACCCTTGGCTTTTGGTTTACAGAGTTCTTGGAGAGGAATATCCAGTTTTCCGAGTGGTGTTTCCAGGCCAGGCCTTTCTCGTTTTGGATGACCGGCTTTTTCAATCCTCAAGGTAAATTATGATTAAGGACATCTATAGCTTTGATGCGGCGGATGGCATGGCTGGAAACGAATATCTTTTTACGAAACTTTGACCTCGTAAATTTAAGCATGTGCCAGTTGTAGTCAATTTATTACACGTATAAATAAAATAAAAGTGTCTGTCTGTTATATAAAGGTAACCTGTAAGGTCACATTTGAGAGGTCACAAACAAGCACTACCAAAGTATTGTATTGCAGGTTTCCTGACGGCGATGCGACAGGAAGTGACGCGAGCGCACAAGGGATGGGCTCTGGATATGGTAGCTTTACACAATGACGTCACCAAATTCACTTACGAAGAAATCAAAGCACCACCACCCGTAAGCATTTGGAGTATTTGGATCAATTTAAAAGAATTAACTATGTTCTTTATGTGACTAAATAACTCGCAACACCAACATTCGGTTCGCTAACCGCTAGACCAAAGGTGTAATAATGTACCGGCCTATTTATACCAAGCGCTCGCACGTCCTATGCATTTTTACGTTTTCTGTATACTTGAAACCCTCGATTATTTTTGTTTACATGTATCTATTAAAATCCTTACTATTATACCTAAATGCGAAAGTGAGTTTGTTTGTTACGATTTCACGCCTTGACGGCTCTACCGATCATTATGAAATTGGCATACGCGTTTTCAGGGGTACGGAGAAGGACATAGGGTACTTTTTATCCCGGAATTCCCGCGGGACCTCCGAAATTAACGGGGGTGAAACCACGGGAAACAGTTAGAAATTAAATAAAAGATAAATCACAGAGAGAAGCTCTGATACAACATGAGTTTATGCGGGTGAATATCCTCTAGATTTGTTGGCGTGTTAGCGGAAACACAAGAGAAAAGGCGTTAAATGACTCCGTCAACGCAACTCTAATGTGCGCTGTCATTTTTCGTGCATATTTTTTTTTACGTCAATAATTAAAGAATCGATTACTGAACACGTTCACGTCCTTCAATACGTTCACAACCTTACCCCCTGTAAAATCCGTTGCAAAGAAATTCATTCAATTACTATATTATACTAGGGGGCGTTCAACTCGGGGGCATCGGGCGTTTGTTACCTATATTATCTAAGGCTTTAACCGCCGACGGTCGCTCGCCAGGAGGGCGTGTACGTGCACGGGTTGTTCCTGGACGGGTCGAGCTGGGACCGCCGCAATCTGCGCCTGTGCGAGTCCACGCTCAAGGTGCTGTACACGCAGCTGCCCGTCGTGCACGTGTACGCAATCAACTCCACCGCGCCCAAGGACCCCAAACTCTATCAGGTGAACTAGCTTCAGTTCCCCCCGACGGTTCCATCCACGTTAATTTCGGAATTCCCTCAAAGTAGTATGAAAGTAGGTCATCTCCCATTCGGAGATCTAAATTTTTGGCATTCCCGCGGGAACTCCTTGTTTCGAAAAAAAAAGTACTTGGCCTATGACACTGTAGAGCTTTAGATTTAAAAATGACCACTTCCCAAAATCATCATCATCATTATTACCATATCAGTCAAACGTCCTCGACAGCTCTACCTGGCTTCCCCCAAGGCTACACTGGCCTCCCCCAAGGCTACACTGACCTCCCCCAAGGATCGCCACTACGACCGCTCCTGCGCTTCCCGCATCCAATGGCGTCAACCTTCACCAAGTCATCGGTCCACCTTGATGTGCCCAAAATTTTCCCACAATGTTCTGTAATAACTTAAGATCGTTTTATTAACAGTGTCCCGTGTACAAGAAGCCGTGTCGAACTGGCCTGACGTTCATCACGCCGCTGTGGCTACCTACTATCAAAAATCCCGACCACTGGATACTGAGAGGTGTTGCCATTCTGTGCGACATTAAATAAACACTCCAAGACGGTATCAAGAGTTTTTTTTACAATAACTACACCTGTGATACTTAACCAAGTCTAGTGTCTTTTATGTAACTTATTTTGTGAAGATATTTTATATGCCTTACTATACTAGTCACGTTGCCTATTTTATTATTATTATTTTTTGGTAGAATATAGTTTTTTTATCAATAAATAGAATTCCTTAGTTCAATTTACCTTTTATTTCTTTTTTTCACCAGTTTCAGTAACCAGCAAAGACTATGGTAATCAGTTAGCTTTTCATTCTAAATTCATTTCGAGATTCCCTCTGGAATACTTTTATGTAGGTCTTTACCAGGACAAACTTAATTTTAGCACAAAGCTAAATGACGAAATGTTCGATTCCCGCGAAAGCCTCCAGGTCCTCCTCCTCCTCCATCCTTATCGGTAATAGCGATGGTGAAATAATACAATTCTTTGCGTGTTTACGATATATTTTTTGAAGTTTATTTACAAATTTTTAATACTTTATCATTAGTGTTAATTCCACCAATTATGTATATTTTTTACATTTCGGTTGGCTTGGGATGGTTTTGTTTCGTTGTATAATAATAATGAACCTAAAAAAATTCTCTTATACTATAATTAAAACAAGTAGGTACCTACACAGTACACATTACAATAATTGACCGTTTAACCTTAATTGGACGGAACGGATTTAAAACGAGATAACTTCATGTTATCATCGACAGTTGAACTATTTCATACCGATGCAATGGAAGCGCGTTGAGATAGTATTTTGATGACATTGTGTCTTGTAGGTAGGTTGTGGTTTCTTAAACGAATTTTACAAGAAATGAAGGATAAATTTAACTGTATAGTAGCTTTGTATTATTTAAAAAAGGGAAACCAATAATGACATTTTTTTCATCTGCGAGAGAGAGAGAAAGACTTGATCTCTGCCTGCAGTCTTATTTGACTTCGATTTGATTTCACCTCGATGTCATTTTAGTAGATACTTTTGAGGTCGGAATCAAACCGTATTTGGAATTGTCTAAAGATGACTTCCGACAAGTCAATAACACGACTCCTATATTGAAATCGAGAAATTTAGTAGATAAATTCTATAAAGACGCAATCCCAAAGCTCAAAAGTAGCAAAATTTTATTACGTTTCGATCCTGCGATCCCATTTCGATTGTGTCAAGACTCAAGAGTATGACCCTTACTCGATTGCGTCAAGAGTAGATAAGCCGGCACACTTATCCAAGTATTTCTCACTCTTCTTTTTCCGGGCAGGTTGTAAATGTATAAAATAATATTATATTCGTATTATATTAGGTTTTGGCTGAATCAAAATGCTGTGATGTAACTAACCAGGTTAACAATATAATTGTTATGAAATTTGAAATTTAAATACCTACTTGTTGGTGCTTTTAGTTTCATTGGAAACATATGTTTAAATTAACCTGATTTTTTTAATGCTTTTTTGGTAAGTTTGATAGAACTTACCCACAGTAATATTCTCATAATTATATCTGTTGTGATTGGTTCCCCAAAGTTTGATCTCTGTAAAACAGTCCGTCTGTACGAACTTATACAATAATGCAAATAACGAGATCTAGTAATTCTATCAAAAGATTGATCGATTAATATATTTTGATACAGGTGAAATAAAAAATAACTAACAAGGATTAATTTAAATGTACAGTCTTATAATAATCAGGTTTTCAAAACCTAACATAGTTAAAGCCTAATTTTATTTACTATATTAAAACATACATACAGCCGTATGCAGAACCTCCTCCATTTTGGAAATCGGTTAACAAATAACACGTAACTTTTCAATAATGCTGTATGTTTTTTATAAGCATTTACAGTCTTGCTTTTCTATTGGAAGTCTAAATTAAAGTAAATTAATCTAATTTTGTTATATTAGGTAGATAATATATTGTAGCAATAATAATAACAATTATTTAATAAGCCTTGTAATTATTATTAATATTATAAATAAGAAACTGTTCGATGTAGCCACTTGAAGCAGGTACTAAGCACTAAATAAGTCGCCTTTGGCAAAATTATTGATTAGGATATTGCACATATTTTTTATATAATTGCCTCTTTGGGTTTTGATTTTTTATTTATTTAATCCTTTTTGCCGTTGATGCGGAAATTACCGAGAGGTTCCACAGATCTTGACCTAGGTGCTCTAAAAACAATTTTTTAATTATTAATAATATTATGTAGTAATAGAAAATAACTATTGCATCAATTTATAGGTTTATTATAAATAAATAGCCTTACCTTCTTCTTGAAAGCGTCAATTCTATTTTTCCTTCTTTAACTTGTTTGAAAAGCGAGATGGCCCCAGCGTGGCTAAGTCCACGAGTTAGCACGTTGTTTACTGACAAGATCTCGTCACCTAAAATTATAAAATTATGAAATAATTTTTTGTATTAATTTTTATAATTGATGATCTATAATTAGTTACGAAATGAAACGCACCTTCAAAGACTGTACCCATATCCGCTGCTTGACCGTTAGGAAATACGGTTTTGACGAATATACCCATTTTCCCTCTTGGTGAATCAGTTCCTCCAACAATACTGAATCCGAGACTCTTATGACCCGGTCCTTTCCAAAACTGTGCCCTGTGTACGGCGCTGTGGGAATAGATACCGCCGCGTTGGCCTCCCTGAGTCATGACTGCGCCTCGCTCTTGCTGGCGAGATACGTGCGAGCCATGATTTGGGGAACTTCGTTGTGACCCGACTCGATTGAAAAACCTACTTCGATTGTTCACTCTTAACTGCTCTGGAATACTTTCGAACGATCTATTCTGGTAAAGCCTTGGAACGTGTTTAACGTAATGATAAGTATTGTCTTTTATTTCGTTTGAAATATTTTCATTACACATGGAGTATTGTTCAACCATTGGCATTGGTCTGGGATTGTGAAGTGATATGGGCCTATAGTTATTAGTACTAGAATCCGTTATCACATTTTCCGTAGGTCTAGTTGAGATCTCTATATTAGTGATATTTTGTAATGAAGTCGACGATCTTGTGTTACGTTTTTCTAGCAGTTTTTCATCGTCACTTTTTTGATTTGAATGTACTGGCCTGTTGCTTACTTGAATACCGACTTCATATTTTTGATGTGATTCAATTCGTTTGCTATTCGATGGGTACACGTTTAGCTCATTTAAATCCTCATTATTGCTGCTCATATTACACGTGTAAAATTGATTTTCACTGGGAAAATGTGTTTCTATGGTTATTTGATTCGAAGACGATGGCCTACGAACTGTTTGTGAAATTATATCTGGTGGAACACTACTTGTTTGCGGTCTTATAGGACTTTGTTCGTATGTTTGATTATGAATGATTCTACTTAGAGATATTGGTGTGATTTCATCGTGGGCCATAACAAGATCTACTTGATAATGTTGATGTAATGCACCTTCTTCAATGGTAGCTTCTGTCGAACACGAGTTAACAATGTGCTGAACGTCTCTTAAGGAAGCCAATCCTCGTAATACATTTCCGTTGACGTTGACAATCTCATCTCCAATCCGAAGTCTGCCGTCTCTGTGAGCTATACCATCAATATCTAGTTTTACTACTATGTAGCGTATTTCATAATTTGTACCGCTGGTATCAAAATCGACTCTATGTTGTGCTAAATAGACTCCTAAACTTTCGTCTAGCTTGGACTTTAACAATCTTATATTCCTAAATCTTTTAGTACATGGTCCACGGCCGTATATATCTGTTTCAGAAACATGACCCAATTGAGGTTGAATTTCATGAACAGATTTTCTAGTTCCTATATTTTGAGAGAGAGAAATTTCGTAAGGTTGTGAATGTAATATTTTTTCTCTAGGTTGAACACGTTCATCTAATGTTATAGTTTTATAGACATGTGGTGGTTTTTTATTAACATTCTTCTTTGGTAGTGGTGGGGGCTTAGCATCGTTATATTCCAAATCTTTGTTAATTAAATGATTGGAACTAGGTTTGTTGAGGTTTTCTGTGACACATTTTTCGTACTCATATGTGATTTCTTTATTTACTGGAAATAATGCACATGGAGTTGAACTTCTTCTAGTAGGAATTTGAATTCTGCCAACGTTTGATTTATTGTTGAAACTTAATTGCCTTATAAACGTCCCACTACTTTCTCTATTGTGATATTCCGTAGGTTCCCCGCGGCCAGCTGCAGTAGGTAAATGACTTGAGTCTCCAGGAGGCGAATGATTACTATGTTCATCTGTTGGACGACCGTCACTATCGTAACCCGATTCATTTGAGCTCACATAATTACTTAAACGATGAGTTTGAAGAATTTCTCCCATATCTTGTCCATGATGCATACTCTGACTTGATGACCTTAGTTCTGCTGGTAAGTCTCGCACTGAACATGTAGCTGTACTGTATTCATAAACTGGTAAACTGTTTCTGTTCCTTGGTATCATCATAGGATCGTAATCTAATGGTGGCCTTTGTGAAATCATAGACGCTCGTCGAGGTACATCTTCTAATTGCCTCATGGAATACATATTGCTGTCGTCGTTGTTAATACTTCTCATTGAACGTCTTGTATAATCGTGTCTTAAGGGTCGGCTGAGTGTTTCACCATTTATGGAAACACTTTCACTACTTTGGTAGCGCTCTTCTGAACGTGAGTTTTTGTGAAATAGTTTTTCTCTCCTGAGCTTAGGTGATTTTCGATCAAGTCTTTCCGAAAAGCTCTGTCTTGCAACACATCCAACCCGTTGTTGTGATGTCATACTATTTTCTTCAGGCAAAACTGACAATTTGGATCTTAGAAAAGCGTAAGGAAAGTTTGGCTTTTTGCATGAGCTATTATTTGTTTGCCCATCTAAATTTGGTATATTATCACAACTGATAGATTTAGTAGATGATGTTAAAATCTCATCCGCGTTGTTAGTTTTCGTTACATGAGTTTTGTTCTCGTTATCTGCATTTTGTAAATCTATGTCGTCGGAAGGATCGTCAGCCTTCACATAAGTTGACAAATGAGAAGTAGAACAACTACGATATAGAGATAGCCCATCTGCAACCGGATAGCTTTCAGACGTCTTATTATTGAGGGACTGCGACTTAGCTGAGTTTAACATCCCAGTTGACCCCATTCTATGAAAGAAAGTCTTGAATGGACTCGGTGATCTGTCTCTGGAACCACTTCTTAGGGAGTCTGTGTCGTTATCCTTCTTCAATGAAGTTGATTCGGAACTACTGCGACCCATTTTCCAGTGCTGCTTTTTCTTGTATTGTCCTGTGCAATTTAATGATGATTCTTCATCTGTGTTCTCTTTTGGAGTTGAATCTTCGAGTGTTTCCTTAGAATCAGGTTTTCTAATCATATCGAGTTTCTTCCCCATTCGACGACCCCACGTAGCGAACACTGTGAAAGTAGATTTATTTTAATTTCATTTTAATCTCACTGCTCAAAAATGACTGTATAAAGTGTTTTATCCCACCTTTCTTCATTTCCCTGACGTCATCCTCCATGACCATGGCAGGGATGGCAGTGACGAGCGTGAAGTCGTGTGGTGGTCGCGGTTCGGCAACGGCGTCTCGACGTGGAGACGGCGCGGCTACAGCTCGCGGCCCGGTCACTTCCCTGCGCTTCGGTCCACGGAAGAGGCGCATGGTGACCGATCACGCAACCATTGCGTCACTTTACTCGTACACACGCCGTCTGCGGAAAAACGTGTTAAACACCAGTCTAACAATTTGGAAAAAAAATGTCCAAACAGTTCGATCATCGGATTATACCTACTGGTCGGACTAATTGGATAAACCCCAATTTTTTTAACATTCAAAGGTGACGTGTTGTAATCATATTCGTAAGGTACTGGATGGCTGCATGGTACCTAAAAATTATACTTGGATATTATCACAACGCCATCCCTAGATAAGCAGAGCTTACAGGCTACCAGATAACTGATTCAATATTTATTATTACTATGAAGGAAGTAGCTTGCTAACGTTTTCAGATTTCACCTAATTGTTTATCATTCAAGAACAATAGAACAATGTACCTAACTTAGGTACATTATACCTCAGTACTATATTACGAGTATCTAGATTAACTTTGTGATAGTTAGGTATGTCAGTGTTTCTAACTTCTTCACTAAGATAGGTAAGTACCTAATATGATTGTTCGTTGTTGGATACTTAGGTAATCTAGTGACAGAAACGTAATTTTTATGTTGTGAGAATATTTGCATTTAGAATTGGCAAATAAATTATGTTAATTTTTGTTGTAGGTAAACACGTAGTTACAATAAGTGAGGAAACGAAAACTTGTTTATAATTTGCGCACCGCAACATCATGACTACTATCAAGGTAATGGTGGTAGGTAGTGGACGGACCACAAGAGTCAGGATAGGATGTAAGCTGTACCTACTTGACTATCATTATTGCAGGTCCTGCTTTTATTGAAACTACTACCGTCATTATACGACACAAATATAACTTTTATACTGAACAAAATTTACACATATAGGGACAGTAGGCACCTGCATATTTTTAAAGCAGAAGTGCAGGGCTATTATGTAACCTTTGTTGCTATAACTTTTCGGTTTCAACTTTCAATCGGTCGTTTTGACACCTACAATTTCTAGAAATCAACCAAAATCCACATACCTATTCCATAAATTGTAGCCGTTAACATGAACATGATCATCACAAATGGGTTGAAATCGAAAAATGATAGCAACTTTACATAATAGACCCTGCTGATTTATTTTTATAAAAAGGCTTTAGTTTTTGGTACAGATCAGCCGTATATATCTACTCGACTTTATTTTTAATTGAAGTATTAACCAGCTTTTCAAGCAAAATATTATTTAATTAAAATAACAAACGTTACCGAGCATTTCACCAAATTTCTAAATATTTACCGAGCAAATAATGTTTTGTTTAGTTAATTGGTAGTATATAGATAGATAATGTAAAATTTGTAACAAATATCCATATGTAAAATTTGTAACAAGTAGGTATCTATATGTATTTGTCAGGTGAGCATTTCAAAAGTTCTTCGGCGACCTACGTAGGAAATCATACGTATACGTATAATAATAGGCGTGTGAATATAGCTGGAATAGTTTATCAGCTAAATTGTAGTCGATCGTATTTAATGAAAGACGGAACTCCTACTTTTAATTTTACTATATTCCCTCATATTTCGCAAAGACATGACCGGATCTGGGGCCACGGTAGTGCCTCCGCCAAGACGAGCCTGCGAAGCGCAAGGGCACTAGGTACCTATCTTTTCTCGAAGCGCTTCGCCGTTTTTTTGAACCCTTGTAACTTGGGTCTGGATTATACCAGATTAACAAAATTTTCTGGATATGTTGTCAATAGCAGACTTATAAAATATATAAAGTTTTAATTGCATAGCTCTCATACTTTAGATTTTATTGATATCTAAAAAACCCTGATTTCGTCACTGACTCACTGATGATCATCAAAATTCTTAGGGTACTTTCTAATGTCCTAGAAAGCTGAAATTTGGTAAGTATTAGTACACAAACAACAAAGAAATTGTAAAACTTGTAACTTTTATCCCCCAACCCCTTAAATTAGGGGATGGAAGTTTGTATGAGACTTCCGCAATTTTGACTTACAAATAGAAATGAAATTCCAACATAAACATTTTCATGTAAAATGTTGCCAAGACGAGACCATACCAGCACTTTCAAAAAGTTATTAGATCTTATGTTGAGCCAAGCTTCTAACTCTACACGCCCTAACTCTACAAGGTCTAACTTCACAAACTACACCTTAGCCAAAATATGTGGCTTGGCCGTTTCGAACTACAAAGAACTAGATTATATAACAGAAAAGTAATGAACAATGGATCGATTTTTCACCTTAGGCTCATGTGAACGTAGCGAAATAGCCAAGCCTCATATTAGTTACAAGGCCTAAGCCTTGTAGAGTTAGGGCGTGTAGAGTTAGAAGCTTGGCTCTACATAAGATCTGATAACTTTTTGAAAGTGCTGGTATATGGTCTCGTCTTGGCAACATTTTACATGAAAATGTTTTTGTTGGGATGAACTATACAGAAAAATGACTAACAATTTATCTCATCTAGGCCTACTTAGTTCTGTACCTAACGCTTAAGAAACTGCGTAAGCTAGTTTATTGCATCGTTATGAAGGGAAACGAGTAGATGCACCTATCTTAGTGAACTACTCAATCTCATTTTATTATCAATTACTGTTAGTTGCAGGAAAAGTATAGGAAAGGATTAGATTTGACTTTTATAATCTATTAGCTACATAATACCTATATCATGGTATACCTAATCATGGTAGGTAATCTTAGAATTTAATGAGCTCAATTTTTTAATTAGTATTTATAGATTGTGACTTAGGTACACGGTAGTTTTAGTACATAACAACTGTTATAATATCTAGGGTGTTTTTTTAGAGTTACACAACTTTAAATTAAAATAAAACAAAAAAAAAAATTTTTAATATCAATTAAAGTGGCTTTATTGCATAGATAGTTTTATGGCATTAAAGTTTAATTACGATTTCGGCCATGTGGCCGCCACGGCTGGCGCGTAGGTAGGTACAAGGCGCAATCTAGAACTCTAATTTGCACATACTTTTCGTAGCATTTGCAGCCGTATTTCGCCAAAAACTCTTCGAATGTTGATTTCCAAGTGTTCAATTATCTCTGTTCAAGTGACTACATAACCCCAAAGAAAATAATCCAATGGGGTTAAATCACACGATCTTGGTTGCCAATTCGTAGGACCATTACGTGAAATTGCCATTAAATGGATGAAGTGCACGATAAGTTTGACGAATAGAACCATTATTTTCAACAATTTGCAAGAGTTGCTTTGGTGTAGGTAAGTCAATCGATTGTGAAATGCCAAACCAAACTAAACAAAAGGCAACTATCAGCTGTTAAATCGGCTTTCAAATAAAGTAGTGTTGCCAACTCAAAGTTGTAAAGCTCTAAAAAAACAGTCTTTACTTGTAATACTAATACAGTCATGTTTAACATGTTAAGTAATAAAAAAATATACATATGTGCATTATGACGTTGTGTTTTGATTTCCTCTTGAATGTTCGGATAAACTAACTGCTGTGGTATTTAACTTAGGCCGTCAATAGGTACCTACTTATCGTAAATGCTAATAACAGTATGCAAACAGAAGTGCAGTCTTCCGGCCGGATGCGAACCGATAGTTTATCAACCGAAAGATATGATCTTATTTAAAACATCATTATATTATTCATCCTCTTGATTTGCAGCGCTAAGATTATTAGTGTCGGTCAAAGAGTATAAAACCACTACAGTGCCGGTATTGACTTTACTCAGTAGAACGTTAACAGTTTCGATGTTCAGAAATATTTTATCATAACTACTCTATACTCTATAGTATCGCAAGTATCGTAAGTCGCAACTCGCAACATATAATCATACATATATTTTTAATTCTTTTTACATGGAAACTGTACAAATAATTACGCAGTCATTTCTTTAGAATTCAACATACGTGGGTATAAAAAGCCTATGACTTCCAAGATTTGCTATTGATAATCTGTATAAAATTATGACAATTATGACAACCAAAAAAGGCATGCAATCTCTATACTGAACGAGAGGGATAGAGACTGGACCTCCACTTGCAACGTTAGTTCCTCACATGCACCAACGTCTCGTCCACATCAGTTAATGACACTTTTTGAGCAGATCCTCTATCTGATTTGTTTACTTCTTCTCGCGATCTTCAATGGTAATATCTTTACACATTTGCGTCACACCACCCTAAAAACCACCTTTTTCTATTTTTTTGTAGATACCACCTTCTAAAGGCACCCATAGATTTAGGAGAAGGCACCCCAAGCTACATATTTCTTCAATAATACATAATAGGTAAGATATAATAAGAAAAGCTCACTCTGGATGTTTGATTTATGGATATTATGTATTATAGTTACATTGTTTGTCTTTTTGTTGTACTCTTGCTAGCTGTTAACTATTTTTGATTATTCATTGTCATGCTTATTCTGTGCTTTTAAAAACTCTAATTTCTTTCATGACGCTTGCATGGGTGTAGGGTGGGTTTGGCAAACCGATCAGGAAATTTTATTTATTTATTATTATTATTTTATTTTATATTAGTTTTTATTTATTTTTATTTCCGTTTTGCTTTTGTTAAATATTTGTTTATTCATTTTATTGCTACACACAAAATTATGGATGACATGAGTACCGCCGACGACAGCTTTTTCTCATGTTCCTCGTCTTACAGTCCACCTAGCACATATGGTTCTCCTACTACAGATCTGGCACTAGGTGATCACATTTCTTCTATACTCTCTAGCTTTCCACATAACTTGAATATAGCCCATATTAATTGTCAGAGTGTTCCAAGCCATTATACTGACCTCCTGGCATCAATTAACAGTGAAAATCTTGATGCGTTACTAATCTCGGAGTCTTTCTTAAAGCCTTCTCTTCCTTCTTCTAGGTATTTTCTGCCTGGTTTCGTTCTTGTACGCAATGATAGAACAGGCAAGGGCGGTGGCGGTGTCGCGATTTACCTACGCGCTGGCATTCCTCACAGGACTGTCAGAGCTTCACCGTCTGTGTACTCTGAATCTGCTGAATATCTGTTTCTTGAGCTAACCCTTCACCACACTAAACTCTTACTTGCAGTTCTATACAGTCCTAACCTTAACATCGATTACTTTGACACACTTGAAAACGAACTAAATAATCTCTGTCCTATCTACCGTCATGTAGTTTTAATGGGAGACTTCAACACTTGTTTGTTGAAAAATAATATTCGCACCCAAAGACTTTTAACTTTGCTATCCTCTGTTAATCTTCACATACTACCTCTTTCTGCAACTCATTTCTCTCCTAATTGTAATCCATCGTTACTGGACCTCATGATTGTATCTGCTCCCGACAGCGTTGACACTCATGGCCAGCTAACGGCTTGTTTTTCTTATCACGACATGATATATCTGTCCTATCGCCTCCGTACACCAAAGAGTAAGCCCCAGCTTTTACTTCTTCGTAATTTTAATAGTTTAGATCTAGAGGCTCTCAGACGTGACGCTGATAATATTGACTGGTCATCAATGATTGCAAGCGACAATATTGAGGATAAGGTGAATATTTTTAATAATCATCTGCTTGATTTGTACAATCTCCATGCCCCTCTCAGGCGTGTAAAAGTAAGGCACAATCCTGCACCTTGGATAACACCTGCAATCAAGGATTCTATGACTCGTAGGGACAGGGCTAAAAGGAGACTTAAACGCTATCCCTCTGATTTTAATCTCGCCCATTTTAAGGCTCTTCGTAACCACTGCAACCATCTTTGTCGGGGCGCTAAGAGGCGCTACTTTCATGATTCGCTTGTCGACTGTAGCCCCTCACAGGCATGGAGATTCCTAAAATCTGTTGGTATCGGTAGGCCCTCTGTAACTGTCACCAGTGACGTTGACTTAAATGCCCTAAATAGACATTTCTCTCTTACACCAGTATCCATAGACCGCAGCACTAAATCCAACACCCTCCTGGAAATTGCACGGTTGCCTCGGCCACCCGGTTCGTCCTTTGACCTGGTAGCGGTCAGTGATGAAGAAGTTAAAAAATCTATCCTCGCTATCACTTCTAATGCTGTTGGTAACGACAATATGTCCTCAAAGATGATAACACCTATCCTTCCATCTGTTCTCCCCATCCTCACTCATATTTTTAACTACACATTTTCTTCAAGCACTTTCCCCTCAATGTGGAAAGGGGCACACATAATCCCTTTACCTAAGGTATCTAGTCCTTCTTCTATAACTCAATTTCGTCCAATCTCCATTCTCCCGTTTCTCTCTAAAGTACTTGAACATATTGTCCACAGACAATTATCCACCTATATTTTTTCTAACAACCTCATTAGCTCATTCCAGTCCGGTTTTCGTCCTGGGCATAGTACGGTGACTGCGCTTCTTAACGTTACTGACGACATACGCCTGGCCATGGAGAATAAGTCTCTTACTGTGCTTGTCTTGCTAGACTTCAGCAGTGCGTTTAACTGTGTAGATTTTGACATACTTCTGGGTACTCTTCAATCACTTAATGTGTCCTCTTCCACTATTAAATGGTTTGATTCCTATCTTAAGGGCCGATCGCAGCGTGTGCACGTGAACGAAACTTTCTCCGAGTGGTGCGATCTCGGTTCGGGTGTACCTCAAGGTGGTGTCCTCTCTCCCTTGCTATTCTCAGTCTTCATCAACTCTGTCACTAAGGTTATCTCTTCTAATTATCATCTTTACGCGGATGATCTCCAGCTATATCGTCATTTTCCCGCTACTGAAGCCGTGACTGCAATTGCCGCTATGAACGACGACCTAGACCGCATTTTAACGTGGGCAAATTCCTACGGTCTCCGGATAAATCCAGCTAAGTCACAGGCCATGATCATCGGTAGTAGATACCTAAGGAACTCTCTTGATCTCTCCACTCTGCCCTCTCTATTTT
This sequence comes from Zygaena filipendulae, assembly GCA_907165275.2. Lineage (NCBI taxonomy): Eukaryota > Metazoa > Arthropoda > Insecta > Lepidoptera > Zygaenidae > Zygaena > Zygaena filipendulae. The sequence goes on from OU015650.1 coordinate 6,230,857, forward strand.
TGGATGGTGCACAGATTGCTTATACCGATACTGCTAAAAATCTTGGTATCACTTTCGATTCGAACCTCACTTGGAGCGCTCATGTCGGTACTATAAGTCAAAAGGTACACTACACTTACCACTCTCTAAGGTGTCTCCAGAATTTCTTGCCCACGTTCAGTAAAATCTCACTTGCTCAATGTCTCATCCAGCCCATCCTTGATTATGCTGACGCATGCTACCTTGACGCCACCGAGGAACTCCTGAATAAACTGGAGCGCTTGCAGAATCTTAGTATACGCTTCATCTTTGGTCTAAAAAAATTCGATCATGTCTCTCAGTTTCGCAAGGAACTCAAATGGCTTCCTATCCGCCACCGTAGGGAAACTCGGATCCTTTTTCTACTATTTAATATCTTGCATAGCCCAACCTCCCCTCCCTACCTGCGTGAACGTTTTTCCTTTTTCCGACCACCAGATTCTATCTGTAGATCACACCTTAAAACACGTCTATCTGTACCTGGCAATACCAACAGAACCAAATTCTTTTCCTCTTCTTTCTCTTTCCGCGCAGTTGCCTTGTGGAACTCTCTGCCTCATGAAATCCGCGACTGTAGGACTATCTCCTTATTTAAAAAGCGAGTCAAGGAACACTATCTGTCTCTGCCTGTGTAGTTATTGTATTTATTTATTTATTTTTGTATTTATTTGTAATTATGTATTTATTTATTGTATATAAAGTTATTATTTATATCATCTTATTAAATAATATGTGTGTTGTTAGGTAATATTCATATTCTTCTTTTTTTTTTTAAGTGTTTTATATATTCTATCAAATTGAGGCACACCAGATCTGCCAATTCTAACCGGTTCTCCTGTTGCGGGTCTGCTGGAAGAAATTCCAATTGTATGGAATAAGCATGACCCTTGTACATGTTTACTTTTATACTTTCTTTCTTTTTATGTTGTCCTTGTGTGCATTAATTGTTAAATAAAATGATTTTAATTTAAATAAAAACAAAGTTAATACTTAATGTTAATCAAGATCACCGGGCGTTTGTAAATCAATGGACGTCTGTAATAGTATAATGACTCCATTACATTATCGTCGAGTACAGACGATTATGCGCGAGCACGATAGTGTAGAGGGCATACTCGGCTTTACTCGCCGATCATCGTCTATGATCGCCTGCGACCCGTGAATTGTCGGTTTTTGGGCACGCATAAAAGGGAATGGCTGCCTGTGGTTGCGTTGAGGTGTCCACATTATTGCCGATCACACGATCAACCATCATCGGTGATAATGTAGAGCAAGCATAAGGTACAGACAAGTATAACTTTATTTAGAGAATTGGTGGTTTTTTTGACCAAGGCATTTGTAACAAAATTTCACGTAACTTTTAAGGTAGGTAGGTATATATGCAACAACTGATATGCTGTTTGAAATAGTTCCTTGTTAGTGGCTTAGTGCGTAATGGCTCATTAGAGTGATTAGTGTCTTGGAAATTGCATAAACCTAAACGTTCCGCGCAAAAGTGCGGCGCGCTTAGTGAGGATAACGACGAACCCGAGTAGCTCCCACTAGGATAACATTTGAAAAACGGCTTGGAATTACTTCCCACTTAACATTCCCAGCGGTTGAGTGAAGTAAGTAATGCTGAGCCACCGCTCTGTCTTAAGATTTGTTTACGTAGTTATGTCGGTACTTAGCAATTACCTACGTTTTTCATAATGGCGCCAACGCTGAGATGCACCTACTTATGTTTCCCTCGAGCATACCTAACCATCACTAGCGAACGGTACTAGTTGCATGTGCAATTATTAAGGTAGGCTGGATGCATTTGAGCTGAGTGTGATGAGTTGATGACTGGAAGTAATTAAGTGGACAGTTATAATTATGTTTGAATGCGTAAAACTGTGTTGCAATTTTGTATTGTGGCGATAATATGATGGTATGTGGCACAGTCGGAACATTAGGCGGGTAAGTGAGTACCTACTGGCAGGAACGTTTGACGGACATTGACATCGAGTTGCAACTCGTAGGCAGGTGCTCGCCTCGTGGAATAAGGACGGCGCGCCACCGTGTACATATTTTGTATACTTAGTTAGTAAGCTATGGTATTTGCTTATCTATGTTGGAGACACACGGCAGTTGGTTGGTTCTGCAGTAAGTCTAAACAAAATTAATGTTTATTACTAGCAGTTGCCAATTATCAGTTGTAGGTTTCACCTGAGCTGCGCTAGATAGGTACAGTATTCTTAATAAAACAAAAAAACATAAAAAAATACTTAAGGAATCATTCCTTAACCAATTTTTATGTCCAAAGATGAATACCATTATGATATGAATACAAGACAACTGTTAGCTACCTACAATCCTTTTTTTTAATACATCCTTATGAAACAATAAATATACGTGTACCGGTTTACTATACATACACAATATGAAAACGTACGGATATGTATGGTATCTACACTATATGACCCGGGACAAAACTACTGCATGCTAAGTTTTATTCAAATGCTAGACTGGTAGATAATTTTTGCGTGACGTGTGTTCAATCAGAAAGACAAGCAACAGTTTTATTATATTATACTTATGTTTAGTAAATAACACTTGCCAACACAAAAAATGAATCAGTTTAATAGTATTGTTTACGAAATAACTTTTTTGATAACGCTTTTTATATTTTGGTGGAAAAATCGAAAATCAGCAAACTTGAATAGTACCCACTAACAAAAATGTAATTCCAGTTTAAGCCTACTAACCTCAGAACCTACGTACTTACTGATTTTATAAAAGTCAAGTGGACACGTACCTACTACCTATGCCTACCTAGATTGCAGACGCAGATATTGTTTTCACTCAAATAGCATGATCTATGAAGTGTTTCTCCAAGAGGGTTATCTAATCAAAAGGGTGAGAAGCGACGTCAACAATTCAATTGATGCGGGTGTGAACTCAAGTTGGCAAGGATTAGGTGAAAATGGCATGTCTACACACAATGTTGCCGGGGTGTGAAAATCAAAATTTTATTTAGTTCATCAGTAAGATAATAAAAAATAATAGTTGCGTCTATATTGCTTTTTTAAACTAATGAAAAAACACTTAGGTAGTACTTTTGTTTTTAAAATCTTAAGTAGGTAAGACCCGATTGGCGCAATGGTCACCATGCCTGCCCGCTATAATCAAGGGGTTCCGGGTTCGATTCCCGGTGGGGGTGGACTTTGTGTGGTGAACACAGGGTTCCATTTTCCAGTCTGGGTGTGTTTATATATCTATAGTATAATATATATGTAATTCTATGTAGTATATACCACGTTTGCATGGTTTCCACGACACAAGCTTATAGCTTAGTGTGGGATCAAGTAGATCTGTGTGTTGTGAAGTGGATTATTATTATTATTCTGAGTGCGGCCGTTAGCTAAAGAGCATTAAAATAGGAGCGGGGGCTCGTGACGTCATAACCCCGTCAACATTTCGACTCAATGTACTTCGGTAATTTTTTAATAAAAAAAGACAAGTAATATTTTTTACTTATCTACATGACGCAGTAGAAACTGAAATTTAGTTAATTAGCCAATTCGATTCCCATCTTGGAAGACGCCAAAATATGTATTTTTGTTATGCCGTATGAATTCCATAATGCAATAGTGAATGCGGCGCGCATGCGTTAATCAAATGCGTGTGTAAACACAAAAGCAGTACTCACACTCTCACTGAGCAGTAAACGTGTAAAAGCAGCGTATGACTCACCTAGTAGGAGTGCAATGCATAGGGCGGTCTGCGCGGCAGCGGCGTGAGCGCAGTGCACGACTGCAATACGCATTATATTATGTTTAGGATGTTAAGAATCCTCAGGAATTATAAAGTAACTAATTAGGTAATAAGGTTGATTTCGGATTTATAAGTTAATTGAGCATATTAACTGAAATTCTGATAGAAGCGACGAAGACGATAAATTATCTCAATAGAAAAAACAAAACTAAATAGCCTCTGTTTTAATCGCGGATTGTGATTTTAAAAAAGTTAATTTTAATTTTATAGTAAATTTAATTTATAGATATCAGAAATTAGATTTAATAAAAAGAGATATCTAAATATTTATTAAGCTAGACTTTCACTTGTTTGTTTTCGTAGTTTTTATTACATTTTATTTTGTCGCGCGCGCGATCCGCCATCACTTTCTATCGCATGCATGCACCTGCTATCGCTATCTGATTTACCGTTCAATTATTTTTTATATAGCCCGTAAGTGGTGCTTCTACCCTTTGCATATCCCAGTCGACTCTTGGAAACAGTAGGGGGAGCACGAATTTTTTCGCTATCGTCTAGTCGATATCGTCGTAATGTCAAAGCGTTTTTTTGTATGGAAAATGAACGACACTGGATAGGTGGCGCTGTTCATTTTCCATACAAAAAAAATGCTCGATATCGACTAGACGAGAGCGACAAAATTCGTGCTCCCCCTACAGTGTGAGATAGGATTACAGCGATGTTGAAGTCATGCTCACTATCGTGCCTACTTTGTTTCTGACAGTGTAAAAAGAACGCAGAGCAGATTGGCACGTCGTGCATCGTTGTCTAACGGCCGCACTCAGAGTCGACTTCAAATGATTACTTAGTTAAGTATAGATTTTTAAAACAAAACTGTCGCAATCAGAGATGTTCAGTAAATTAATGTTAGTTGGCGTTTAATGAGATGTAACTTAATTAGTTAAATGCCAATTAACATTGATTTATTAAACTTGTCTGATTGCGGCAGTTTTGTTTTAAAAATCTATACTTAACTAAGTAATCATTAAAATCGACTCTGAGTGCGGCGGTAACTCAATTGAATTAAACCTGATTTACGTAATTATCTAGATATTGATTTCATTTGAAATGGTTATCGTATTTACGAATCTATTTTATCTTCTTAAATTTATTCAGAATAAAGTTTATTTTTTTAAAAACAAACTCACATTGATTTTGTTTGCTTGTTACGCTTTAACGCCTCAAATATTCTAACGAGCATTATGAAATTTCGGAAAATTTTGTTTTCAGGTTACAGAAAAGGCAACTCCAAAATTAAGGCGCTGAAACCATTAGGAACATAAATAATAATTATTAACTGATTGTTAAGATCAGTGTTAGTTACTATTACCACGAAGGTAGGCTATAACTTCATGGCCATAAAATAGTAATTTATGTTGCGTAAAAATATGATATTACTGGCATCTTGTTTCCCTCTCTGCTCAAATGCCACTGCCGAAATAAATCCTAGTTTCATTTGGATGTAACCATTTAAACATTTACCATTTTACCACATTACCATTTTAATTTGTTTAACGCTGACTACAAGTTTATAGCTAATACCTCTACGTATTACCTAATAGTTATTTGTTAGTTAATATTATTTTGTGTTTAATGCAAAGCTAATATTCAAAGTGCGCGATGAGATCGGAAACATAAAAATACCATCACGTAGAGAATGTTTTATCGTCAACGTCAACTATCGCGGGACTCGGGACAATGGGGCGGCGATGAAAAGAGTGGCTAATGTTGAACCTTTACACCGGCCGAGGCTCGAGGCTCCCTAGTCACCGTGACGTGCAAATATCGAATGAATATTGACTCGTGATGCCTTTTTTCTTGCTTTTTTTCCATACTACGATTTATACGTACGAACTGTAAATGTGGAGTTGTTCCAGTTAGGAGAAGTATCATCTTCCATTCGTAATTATACCTACCTATGTACTTATTTTCAGTCTTTTTTTTAAAGATCTCCTTTAAGGACTCCATTTTATCACTAACCCACTTTTAGAAACACTACATTTTTTAAAACCTCTGTAGGGCAATTACGTAACTTTTGTTTCTATCATTTTTCGATTTCAATCGGAAACATAGCGGTTTTGTGATTAATTGGTTATGTTTAGACAGCTTCAACTTTTGAAATATGTTTATTTTGGTTGATTGCTAGATATTGCACGTGTCAAAAAGTGCATATTGTAATCGCAAAACCGCCATGTTTTTGATTGCAAGCGAAAAAAAATAGAAACAAAAGTTGCATAATAGCCCCTCAGCAGGGCTATTATGTAACTTTTGTTGCTATCATATTTCAGTTTCAATCAGAAAAATAGAGATTTTGTGATCAATTAGTCATGTTCAGACAGCTTCAACTTTTGAAGTATGTTTATTTTAGTTGATTGCTAGATATTGTAGATGTCAAAAAGTAAATTTTTTAATCGCAAAACCGCCATATTTTTGATTGCAACCGAAAACTGATAGAAACAAAAGTTACGTAATAGCCCCTCTGTTCTTATTATGAATTTGGAAACAGACTAAAAAAGTATAATTTTACTCATTTTAACATTATAAATTGGCATAATCAAAATCAAAAATAAATGAAATGATAGTTGAGAACTTTTTGTTTACTTGATCTTTATGTTATTTATAAGTTCCTACCTATTTAAATAAAGATGCAGATAAGCAATAACATGTTAACCCACAAAATTAAGTTATTGATAAAAAACGATTTAGTGAGAGAGAGAATGTTTTTTAATTATGTGTTTACCTTATTACATTGTTTAAATATGGAACAAAACATGTTGAACGTAAAAAAATACTGACACATAATTTTAAAACACGATTTACACAAAATTTCACCAGTGTGTTAAGCTTATCTATGTCCGTAGACAATGAATAACTGTTATTGTTCTGAGATTATTATAGAAAAAAAAACATACATACAATCGAACATAGTACCTCCTCCTTTTTGGAAGTCGGTTAAAAAACGGACAGAGCGAAACGAAATGGGTTATAATATAGATAAAAATATTAAATGGACTAGATGATTCAATTTTGATATCAAATCTTATGTACATTTTTACATTTTTACTTATCATTCGTAATTGCAGCAAAACCAGCTACTATCTACAGGCATAATCGCTACTTAACTATACTGCGTTAGCGTATTTTGTTCCTAAATGAAGAATTCTCGGCAAATCGGTATTTTTAAATTTCGATGTTATTCTCTTTATTACATATTGCCATTTGCCACGATACATAGGTTCGAGCTAAATTTAAAAATAAGAACAGTTTAAATTTCGCTTTAATTATTTTTAGTTTACATTAAAAATAATTTAGATAATTCGAATTTGTTTTTAGTAGGTGATCCGCCGAGAATTATAGGTTTATTTAAATTCAGCTTATGTTAGAAAATAACAGACATTGTCGCTTTGTCTTGTGTACACATATAAAGACACATATTTACCATTTGCTACAAACAATTTACGGTAAAAAGCACTGGGGAACTGCATTTAGCGGATTTTGTACCCAGATGTTGACATAGTTATACGAGAGCTGAGAGTATGCTTTAGGGTTTTGAAATGTTTCACTTTTTCATGTTTTTCTATAATAACTTGCCTACGTGGAAAAATGGATTTGATACTTCGTAAAAGTCAACCTAAGAGCGAGATAATATAATAGACTAGCTGATGCCCGCGGCTTCAGACGCGTTGTGTGAAGCTTCTTTGGGCGCGATAGGAGTAAAATTTCAAGTTCTAATTTGAGGGCATAAATGGCACGACCCCGACGAAAAGTATTTACTGCGACGTATACTAAGTCACAAGCGATTTTTTTTTAAATATTTGGCATTTATGCAGTCATAGGTATCTAGTTTATTATTAAACTAGCTGCTCCCCGCGGTTTCACCCGCGTGAATACCCAGCTAAGAGTACCTACCCGGTTGTCTCATATAGGTGAAAAATGTACGTAAGAAATTAAGAAGAGCACTTTTATTTATCGAGACAAAACAGTTGGCAACCCTACGGAGTACGGCGACAGGCGGCTGTAGACGGCACGTGCCTCTCAGTTTCATCAAACCGTGTACGGTTCAATAATATTTTGATAGGCAACCTATAGATGAATATCATCATAATTATGCTTTTTAAATTGATACTATCTGAAGCAACCTAGGTCTCGAAGACGTAATTTCTTTTTATAACACTGTAGTTTAGTAACACTAAATTACCTATTTTTAGAGAATGTATAGTATTTAATACATATAATATCATTGGTATTATAAACTAATTAAAAAGACGTAGAACCAACAAAAACCTGATGATCGGTTGAGTATAGTTAAGGCGTAAAAACGGAACAAACAAACAAACTCAAATTTGCATTCATGATATTACTTAAGATTTTACCTATACATATATATTTTATAGTAATTGTGATATAGTATAAAAAGTCTATTTTATTTTAAAGGAGATACCTCTGATTTCTCATTGAGGAAAGTGATATTCACTCGGCTGTTTCCAAGTTCATTTATATTATTCTATTATACTAACTGTATTCTTACGTAATAATGCTGCGCCCGCGCCGCCGTACCAGTGAAGGTGCTACTAAGTATGTTAGAAAAAGAAAACCTTGGTTTTTATATGGTACTTACCTACTATGTAGGTACCTACCTAATGTACATATGTAATGTAAATACAAATAAAATCTTAGTGTGTTTTTAATATCGAGATATCTGCCTTTTCACGAGTTTTGAGCGACTTGTCCGTAGCCCGATTCTCGTAAATTGAAACGATCGAAAAATCGTTGCAGTTCTGAAATCGTCCTATCGAAAAACGTTTCAAATTTCCTATTCTCCTACCATTTCGATAGGATAGATACACAATAGGATTGGAGCTCGGCGAGTTCTAAACGTTTTCGTAACTATTGACTTTGTTAAACGTTTATTACGGCTCTGTGAGTACTAGCCCTTAGAGCCATTGACTTTGTTATATTTATAATGTTGCCACATGATTGCCACCAAACGTACCAAAGTACTTATTTTGGAGAAAAATATAGGAAAACTTGATTTTTTTACAAAATTTAAACCATGCTCTTACATCAAAACTCATTTCACAGATATTTCAATACTTGGAACATAAATTGCCAATTAATTTGATGATACAAACTATTTAAATTTTCTTTGGTCCTAGAAAATGGTAATATTTTACGTGTCAAGTCAAATATTGAGTATGTCATTGCCAAACTTGGTTTTTGTCTCAGAAGAATAACTAAAGTTTTTGTCTGTTGTCTTCAGTCACTTTTCAGCATCTATGAACTGCAAGAGAACCTCGAAGAGAACCATGTTTTAACTTGGGGAACTATCTCAGAGGAACAATCTAACATTGTCATTGGCGTTTTAGATGAAGAGATTTTTACTAATGAAACATTGTCACTGGCAAATTATAATTATAGACGCCATTATTAAACAAGAAGATAATTTGGCATGGGTTTTATTACCCATTCACAATTCAATAGAAGAAATAATAGGTACATAATATGGCTTACTTTATTTTCGACTGATAAAGCATTAGATCTTTTTACTGTGCTTAATTCTTGCACTAGTCTTTGACCAATGATTGACCAATGATTTGCTGAGGCGATATGTCTTCTGAAAATCCTTTTCCGTCATTTGAAAAGGTTTGTTAGCTAATGTACGCATTTCGGCTCGTCGTCGACGATTATCAGCAGCGTCTGCTGATTGATTAGCAAGATCTAAAAGGAGCCATGACATGCCTAGACTCATGTTAAAATCTCTTTCATATATGGTAATAATTGTTTCTAAGGCATAGTATTAAACAAATATACCAAAGTACCAAATAAATACAATGGATAACAAAATCTGATTCTGTGATTATTATATTGTAATGCCTATTAAGAAGTTGTATTAGTCATAAGGAAAAGAAATTTTTTTGTAACAGCAATACTAGTATTAAGCATTTTAAAATATAGCTGCCAATTAAAATGGATAACAAAAGTCTGATTCTGTGATTTTAGAAATAAACACTACCTTTAATATTATTTGTATTATTGTTAGTGTTGAATCCCCCATATCAATATTATCAATGACTTTGAGAAGTTCTCTTTGTTAAAAAAGGGTTTAGATGATTTTTTAACTAGTTTACCCAGATAGGTGTGATCCCTATAAACCCTGCTGCTGAAACACAGCAGGGTTGTGGCAGACAGACATTTTGCATTGAGATAAGTGCCAAAAGACATTCACACTTTACCAAAAATAGTGTCATACCAATGATAATCCTCGGGAAATAAATTAAACCAAGCAAAGCTGGGTGTTACTTCATTTTATTTAACAAGTTTGCAGATTCTCAAAACGTACTGAGAAAAAACATTATCTCTCCATTATTATATTTTTCATTAATATAGCAATTAAGAGGATGATCCCGCCACACAATGGAGTCATGGGTGACTACTAGGATCTATACACAATATATTAAGGTTTGCATCACATATCTGAAAATACAATAATGAATTAGTTAACTGTGCCAATTAACATCTGTTTTGATTACTTGATGTGATTGATTGACAAACATGTAATAGGTAAATGCACAATGATTACTTTCATCTATACATACAAAGTAGGTACACTTACTATCATTACATTTAATGAGTGGTATCCTTTTCTATTGAAATACGGTTCTTCATATAATGTAGGCCTAATAATGGCCACATGTGTCCCATCAATACAGCCTATAATGCCAGATATTTTAAATTTATCATAAAATCTGTAATAGATAGAATTAATAAAATTAATTAATAAAATATAATATTTATAAAATAAATATAATAATTAATAAAATTACAAATCTACTTATATATTTGGTATGGGTTTTATTACCCATTCACAATTCAATAGAAGAAATAATAGGTACATAATATGCCTTACTTTATTTTCGACTGATAAAGCGTCAGATCTTTATTCTTGAGGTATTACTGTGCTTAATTCTTGCACTAGTCTATTGACCAATGATTTGCTGAGGCGATATGTCTTCTGAAAATCCTTTTCCGTCATTTGAAAAGGTTTGTTAGCTAATATACGCATTTCGGCTCGTCGTCGACGATTATCAGCAGCGTCTGCTTGATTAGCAAGATCCAAAAGGAGCCATGACATGCCTAGACTCATGTTAAAATATAATATAGGTATAATTTATGAAAGAGAATTTCAATTTCACTTGTAAATAAAACGCAAAACCCACTTTCAAAAATGCACAACTACTAAAAAAGGAACTTTTGTTCAACGACTCCCCAGTCGCAAATTTTGACGTCTAATCGTTCCGAATCTATCGAGCAAATACGTCAAAAATTTGCAGAATATCAAAAGCGAAAAGTTCAAATTCGATTTACGTTCGACTTTCATACGCGAATACCAATTTACGCTAAAACGATTCGTCAATCGGACTTCGATAGGATCGTTTCTACTCTAGGAAAATTTTTGTTACGAGAATAGCAAAACCCGTTTTGAGAGCTGAATCGCAGCGATATCGCTCAGATTTTATTACGAAAATTAGGCCACCGGGCGTTTGAACAGCTGCAATCTGACGAGATTCTCATGAATTTTGGATAGTTACTTGTTAATAATTTAACTACATATAGGTAGGTATAGGGAATGTTAAAATTCGAAAAGGTGGAACCGGGGGAATTGGTAGTCGGAAATATAATTACGATTAATTGTAAGTGAATATTAAAATTACAACGGATAACCTCTAATGTTGTGTTTTATTATCATTGGCCATACATATAAAATTAATAGCACGTGAAATACCACAATACGAAAATTTTATGTAGTTAGTAATGAGTTGTATTAGATTAATTACTAGCGGTGCCCCGCGGTTTCACTCGCGTGAGTTTCGGAATTCGTGCGGGACCTTTTTTTCCGCAGGATCTTTTGACTGGAGTTTTGACATATTGATGCTACTGACTCTACAACTAATAATAAAGAACAACATATCCATGGGTAAGTGCAAAATTGGGTAGGTATGGTTGCTGCGTACTTTATAAGATTTCCATAGTATATTTATTCTTCGTGCTGCATTTTATACTAATATTTACAAAATAATACAATAGTATTACACAATAGTGTAAATACCAATTAGTAATTTCTGAAATGTGTGGCGTGTTGTGAAGCTTGCTACCAACACCTAAAGTGATGACCACGACCACTCTGTCAAGAGTGATACCGACGAAAAAGAAGAAGAATTTCTGAAATGAAATTCGATGTTGTAAAATACATAAATACCTACATGTTTAAGACGTAGATACCTAATCGTAAATGTTACAATGCGCATTTACCGCGTCTGCTTCTAACGACTTGTACCCGCCAACCCTCCGTATAAACCATAAAAGCGAGCATAACTATCAAATTAATGACAACTACTATAAGGGCAATTTGTCGGCATTACAGTTAGAGTAAAAATTTATGAATGCGTGGGCGGGCGGGCCGCTGCACGCTGATGCGCACGCGCACCGTGGGCGGACGCCGTCATTGAGGAGAATGCACTTCATCGCAGCTATAAGTACACTACTGCCTTCGCCCACAATCAACCAGATGCAGCCTTAACGTCCCACAACGAAAAGCACTTCAATGAAACTTTAAATAATATTATTATACAATAAGCAACGTTCAAAAGGAAATACAACCTAACAATGGAACTTGCCTGAACAAAAAACTCCATTCTTATAAAAAAATATTTGAGAGTACTGTCGACTATATCGTCTATATACAGCAAAACCTGTTTTGTTAGATATCAATAGAACATCATTAATTGGAAAGCTCAGGGATCAAATTAATTTGTCGATTGAAATAAAATTAAATACAAACATTTGTATGCGTAAGCGAGGGTCAATGGGCTACTTAGTAGATGATTAGATAACGTGGAGTAACATCGAACGGTGTCGGAAGTTGAGTGGTCAGCTTTAGTCCACAAATCACACGCGTCAGTTCAGAGACATTAATAGCAGGTAATAAAACAAACTCGGCTGACTCCGCTGCGACTCAGCGCTGTTTCCTGTCCACAAAATTGAATCTTGAACACCTCGGCTAAATACGTTCGAAAATATTATGTTCGTATAAATTAATCATAACGTAGAAATTTTCTATACCATATATGTGTATGATGTAACTTTTATGTAACGTTGGCGACTTGCAGCACCTACCAGCTACTCGTAGGTATGACTGTGTATAGTTTGAACGTATAAATTTTAAAATTAATTAATCGTGACACGATAACATGCCACTTATTCCAATCTAATCATATCAATAAATCTCCTCAAATACAGCTTTTGCCTTTTTAATCGTTAGATAATCTTTCTGAGTAGATCATCCTGCTTTTACAATACCTACTTACCGAACATCTTTACTATATTTTATACTATACTAAATATACGATCGATGGAACTCTAGTTTGCAATTTGTTCCAAGCCCGTCTGATATCCATAGCATTCATCAACTGAAGCAATTATGTTGAGCCGTTGGTTACGCTTCACGGTTACAGATTTAGAATACGTACAACTCTAACAATGGGTTTTTGAACGAAAACATCAAATCCACATTTCGTTACACCATAAAATAAACATGCCGATTTAAATAATATTTTCAGATTATAATATACCTAAAACATGTTACATGGGTTGTTGACGAGTGAAAGCCGTATCGAAAACACGCGTGTCACGTTTTTCGTTATTTCAGTCACTTTCATCAGGGTCTCTTCACGCATCATCATCAGGGTCTCTTCACAGACCGCCCCTTTCTGGGGAGTGCTGTGGCTGCGGGCGTCGGGGAATGCCCCCATTGCCCGGGCTGTTCCTCGCGGGGGGCCACTACCCCCCTCGGTCACTTTTCAGCATCTATTTTGGACCCTGAGCAGGAAACTGACTTTCAAGAGAGCCATGTTTTAACTTGGGGAACAATCTAACATTGTCATTGGCGTTTCGCCATAATTGAAGAAGTAGATGAAGAGATTGTTATTATTAAGAAACATTGTCATTGGCAAATTATAATTATAGACGCCATTATTGAAGAAGAAGAAGAAGAACATGTTACATTCAGATTATAGCCTACTTATTTCGATCTTTATTAATTCCACTACCTGACGAATATCGTTAGCGAAAGACTTATTTTTGTATAACCACTTTACGTAGATCTCTAAATTCAATCATGTCGTAAAGTGCGATGATGAAAATATGTAGATAAATAATTTACAATCGGTCATTAATAAAATTTACATATTATAATATGTATAATCGAAATAGTACAAGATATGTGGAACTGTAGACAATATTATGTTTATTCACCACCAAATTGTAACGTGTTCTATTCTGACACTGACAAAACTAGGTACAAACGCTATAAATGGAAAAAAATCACTAATTAGTATTTTGTACGCAAGATACGTTGTAACCGTCTCGTTCCGTTTAACTCGTCTAAATTTTGTTTAATGAAACTTGACCTAAAGGAAATAACAATTGGAATTTAATGTCAGCATCTTAAATGCCGATAATTATGGGTTCATAGAGTGACAGACAGAGTGGCGGCCATTGTTAGCACCATGGAGATATTACATAATATAGAGTGTTTCATTCGAAATTCCATTTGAAATCGAAGCACAGAATCAATCGATGTGTGTGCGTGAGAGGAGCGTAATTACGGTCGCGCCAAAACAACGTTGTTTCCACCACATTTGAAATTCCATGACTCTGTTTGCGTTGATGAGTGTGGTGTGGTGTCTATGGTTTACATCCTCAAGAGTATGTCACTTGCGTATGTATCTCCCATAATAACTTTAATAAATTAATGAGATACCGAACAAATCTCTATGATCTTAGCTAATACCTACTTACCTAGGCTTGCATCAATGGTTTTATTATAATGAAGTTAAAACTGGAATTAAGTTTATTAGCTAGCTATAAATTCAATTGAACTTAGCCCATACTGTATGTAGACTTACTTCAATCTTTATTCTAAACTTCGCTAACATTTTATATAGAACCATATGTAGGTATTTACTATAATAGGTACTAAGTATTTATAAATAATCGACACATTTTGTTATTATTATTCAAAAAATAAAAATAAAAGGTTAAGAAAACAAGTTACATGTGTGTGTCAGGCAACAAAGTATGTTACCGGTTGAACGAATTGATTGGTCAATAAACTTGAACCATATCGATATACTTATATGCCAGATGCCAGTTATCTTATCACTACCTATTATAAAAATAAAAGATTGGACGTCTGGAATTTGAATTAACTATATGGATAAAAATAAAAGTATGTCCTAGAGTCTAGATGCTTAGAAACTTCCATAGTGATATATAATAATTTATATTATAATGCATTTTGTTGTAGTTCATGATTTTACTAGGGCCGTGTTTAAAACTATGTTCTGCACTATTGTGAACATAGTATATTCTTCACGATTTTAGTTTTAAATTCTCATTTATTCACATCTCTATATACAAAAATCTCTTATAAGTCATTTGTAACAAAAATACCTATCACGAAAAAATTTATCTCGAAAGTTACAAAAATACCGAGACAATATACGGGTGGTATTCCAATTCCCAGGGATGCTCTATTTCCACTTGACATTATTTTTGAGACCCCTGCGTGTAAAGTTGAGTATTTATTCTTTTTTATTGAAAATTCTTCTATTTTATCTACACAAAAACAACATCAAGAAGCCTGTCGCGACTGACTTGTCTTGTGTACTCCATTAATAAATTGAAGGGACGCTCGGATGGTATCTAGGTCGCACATGTGTGCGTGCAACACGGACCATTGCAAATGTTTATAACATTCTTAATAAATGAATGCGTTCTGAGTATTAAGGCGGAATCAGATCCTAAAATTAGCGATATGCGTTGGAAAAACACAGATCAAATTGTCATAGACAAAGTTTTTTTAATTTATTTATTCTTCATTGCAAAAAATGTACAAATGGCGAACTTAATGCCTTGCGGCATTCTCTACCAGGTAAACATTGAGCACGAAACTTGATTTTTGACGGTTTTTAATTTATATTTAGCTTTTATTCTAGTATTTTAGTATTATTTTTAACAATTCAGAAGATATTGATTCCATATAAATTACAACCGAAAATTGGATATATGTAAGTAAAACGACACACGTTCAGTTCAAGACAATGTTTTCGAGTGAAATGTCTTCAATCGTATTTTAGCTCCCAGGAAGCATAAGTCAAGACTTTGATAAAGAAATTTTCAAAATAATTTAAATCGTTTTAGTAAGGATATAATTATAATTTATACCTATTCTCAACAGTTTTGGATCTTACTTCGCCTTAAATGTTATCTTCGATACGGTCAAAGACGTTGTCAACCTTCTTGCTCTCAATTCACAATCGATCGCCCGCCAGTCAGGGTCACTTTGGTGAAGGGTGAAGTATTTTCCATCGGCCCTACCGATACATCTTTGTAAATCACTTACATAAAGGATAGAAAGTCGAGGTGTGTTATTCTCAGACAAGCATAGCGCTGTTTAGTGCAAACTAAGAAGAAATGCGCTTTAATTTCGGTGACTTGAATTCGTAGGGCTATTTTCACCCTATAGTTTTATGCTGCAAATCTATATCTCTCATTGACTAAACATGAAATCTCCAAAATTACTTGAACTAATAACAATACTAGCTGTCCCCCTCGGTTTCACCCGCGGTAATTTTGGAGTGCACGTTAAAATTTCGAGATAAAAATACCCTATGTCACAAGACTATACTAGCTTCTTACAAGTGAAAGAATTTTCAAAATCTTTTCAGTAGATCCAGAGATTAGCCCCTACATCGTCACAAACTCACAAACTTTAGCTCTTTATTTTTTATTTTAATTTTTTTATAATATTAGTATAGTAGTAGTAGATACATATTAAACTGATCTGTGCTTTTAGCAAGCAATAAAAACTCAAGTATTGATTAAACATAATAGCAAATGGTAAGAAATACCATAGAAGAATATATTTGTGCCCACGATAGGTACTAGGTAGATATTGTTGCGGCCATAAGCTCAAAGAATCCAGCGCTTCGAGATGACGAAGCTCGTCAGATCAACAAGGTTTATTTGGTCTTGTCTTACGACTGGTGTAGATGTTTTAATTAATTTTATCATCTACGAAAAAGAAAAATCAATTAAGTACCTACAAGTCTACTTAAATTAACCTTGATTTATAGACAATAATCAAAGATAATTACGAAATAAAAATAACATAGCGATACCTATTCCTAAATACGCGATTCGAAGGCTAACAAATATTTTCAAGAATAAAATTGAAAGAATTATGCCTTTTCTTGGATAAGTGTAGACAGTAATTTTAATGAGTAGAGTATAATCAATTTTCTTGTATACATACCTATATATATAATCTGAATCTCGGAAACGGCTCCAATTTTCATGCAATTTTGTATGTAGGGGGTTTCGGGGATGATTAATCGATCTAACTAGGTTTCATGTTTAGAAAACGTGGTTTTGTCCGTGTCTTTAGGTAATGAAAAATGGTGCTGTTTTTCTACTTAACAACAGATGGCGTTACGAGCGAGCTTTCATTTTTATCCACAGAGCAAATAAAATTTGGTGATGTTTCCGTACAGTGATTTACCAAAAAAAAAAATCATCCAGGTACTATGTATTTATATATAAGATACCAAAAAGTTCGGCTGGTGGATTCTAAAAAAAGCGAACCTACCGATCTAATCATTATGTATTGTTTTTCCACGGTTACGTGACAGCAAATAGTTACATGGTTATGTTTTTTATTTACGATCTTATAGAAAAGTTCCTCAGGGTCGCAATGCCCAGGCGCTTAAGATAAGTATAGCAAAACCTCAAAATTTATATTTGTTCAGAAATGACTCTTGCTTTTATTTATTTATTTAAAAGTTACGCTTGCGATCCGCTCACGTGGTGCTTAGAAGTGGCGTTGCTATTACTCCCACAGTACTTACTCAGGTAGGTACCTAATGATAAAGTTTGTAGTCAGCATAACACTTCTTTATGTGAACCGATTGCAATAAAACAAAGTCTTTATTTTCCACAATCATCAATCCTAAAACCAAAATAAAGAATGTATATATTCAGATATTATTCTGTTTTCTAGGTATTATCTATATTTTTTAGGAAAAATCTTATAATACCGATTTATTAAATATCTACTGGATTTTAATTGTGAATCGTAATTGTTCATGAATTTATAAATTATACACAGATAACAATAAGTAATACTTACAACAAAATACTTTCTATGAGTAATTAAGTTTAATTAAATGAACAGTGGCAGTTAGTTATTACTGTAATATTCTTAGACATTCACTGTTACGGTTATCGTAAAGGACATGAGTACGCGGCGCGGGTGCGATTAATATTCATAGTAACAGTTTATTTCATAAACGGCAGCAGACCGTTTAATTAACATAATATTTTAGATAAACTCTTTATGTCCGTTTAAGGTTAAGCTAGTTTTCTTACATTTTTCTCGCACTATACCTAGCTGTTTTTTATCCCTTAATTATCATAAAATATAATATTTTATGATTACGAGTAACAAAATTCATTAAATTAAAGAATTTAATGAATATTTCTTTTCTTTATAGATTTTGGTATTGGAAAAATCGGAATAAAGTCGTCATTAAAAAATAATCTAATTTAGATTCCAATGAAAACCAGCCCTAATGACCCCCGTAAATGTTATTAAGTGCAGAAAATTATAGGTGTGCTTTCTCAGTTGTAAAAAGTGAGCGCGGCGCTTCTCTAACCACTTGTGTATTCTTCACATAAAAGTTAAAATCAGTTCCCGGCCGTGTTGTGTCCATAATTAGAAGTAACGGCTGTGTATGAGGATTATTTATATAAAAACCTTTGAGTCTGACCGACACATGTTGTATATTTCAATGCAGCGGCCGCGGCGTACAGTAACAACATTATATTATCTATTAATTTTTGATCAATTCCAATGTACCCTATACAAGCAAGGAATAGAGTTGTCAACGAACACGTCGTAAATTGGGCACTATGCCTTATATTTTAATTTTTATTACAATATATTTATCTTTGAAACGATTGATGATAAATTTTGTCATGCTCATAAATTGTTCCAGCATATAAAATCTCGAATACGTGAAGGTATAATATGAAGGTTAATATTATTTTATGGGTTTTATTGGTTATTCTGTACGCGACATGTCATGTCGTAAAAGTAATGTGTTACTTATTTATTGTCCGGACTAACATAAAATTAAGTAGGGCTCGAAATAAAATGCCAATATAACGCCCAAAAGTTCACGAGTTAGTAATAAAATCGTAGTTGTTTGTTTTAATTGATATTGTACCTATTCAATTGATGTTATACAATTCATATTAGGTTTTGAAAAATAGTAACACAAATTTTTAAATTAATTTTTATAGCTGACCAAGCTGGCTCTATATTTATCAAATTGTAGGTATAATTTGAAAAATATAATTTTTAAATACTTGATTGTCTATTTCTTTGTGTTATTAAACTCGAAACAGAATAATTTGTAAGGTCCCAAAAAGTTTAATGGAATAATTAACATTTAAATCGCAAATCATATGGCATCAACATATCAATATCTTGCTCGCCCGCCGTATGACATTCGTCAATAATAAAATTGTATACTTACTCTTAAATTTTCAATGTCACGCGTCAACCAAAAAAATAATCCTGGGCGAAACAATCTGTCAAGTGTAACGAAAAAAAAAAATCACAACACTGAATCGTATGGGCAATTCGGGGTCCCAGTCACAAAGTCACTCAACTGCAGACTGTAGTATGTAGGTACCGTGTTATCGCAACGGGGTGCTAAGAAACGTGCGGATCGATTCCAATGCGGGACTGTTTTGATAAGGGCGGGTGCGGGACGACTACGTTCGACTGCGAGCGGACGACTCGTTGCGTATTTCGACTTGTGTTTCCGTATATATGTAGATATCGTTATCTATGGTTGCGAGTAGCGTAGGCTACGGTGCGCGCGGCGCGACTGGCGTAGCGAGCGAACGGCGAGCGAGAGTGGACCGCTCCCGACACGACTCTACTACGCTACCCGTGATAAGCTGTGACGCGCTTGCTCCGCGACAAGTGCAACCATTCATACCGATTCGACAGCGCCTCTTGTTCGATTTAGCAATTGCAAAGCAAAATAATAGTATTATCTGCAAACGTACGCATTTCGTGTAAACGAGAACACGCAATAAGGTACCTGCTACTACTATGCTGGTGGTTGAATTACTCATTAGTGTTCATTGAGTAAAACAATGTGATTCATGTTGAACTGAGTGGGATTAATTAGTGGGTTTTCCAATAATAGACAAAATATGGTTTTATTACTCGACACATTCTCAATTAAGAAGAAGCTGTAGGTTGTAATAGACAGCAATAATGTAGAGTAGGCGACAAATTGAAGGTAACGGATTACGAAGTAACAAAGTAACATTTGTGGACAAAGTTGAAGTTTATCGATAAAACATAAAACTAATGACAATATTTCTACGACTAAAGCTGATTTTTATGGTTTCGAAACGTTAAACCAACCTATTTAAGTTAGCTTTAAACTCCTGATTGACTGGAGAGCTCTGGAGAAGCTAGTTAGAGCTGTTACTACCCTCAATCATGAGAATCGACAGAGCAGAACTTTGATTCATGGTATGGGATATTTGTTCTCTATTCGCTTACAAAGGTCTTTTTATTTATCTACTATAGGTATATTTTTAACAAATTGAAAACACATACGATTGACGCAACGCTAGTTTTACATTTTAACACACTAATAATAATTGCAAATGTTCTAAAAGTGCAGCGGTCCACAGAGATAAAACTATTGCTATTAAAACATATTTTGCAACTCTACGTGCTATATTGGTAACAAATGCGGAAACTTTGATCAGATAACCGCTTGATAACATTAACTGTATGCTGTATTATTTCAGCGAATGTAAAAAAATAAAGAATAATCTAATTACCTTACCGTTGCTCATCTTCTATTTTGTTCTCTATGGTTTTAGCGGTTATGAATATTTTAAGATAGATCTTTGGAAATATGACGTAGTCAGAGATAATTTTACGCGCGCTTGTATCTATTATGTAGAAGTTCATTTGCTTCAAAGGGACTATAATTAGCCCATCGTTTTTGTCTAAGTAGATCTTGACTGGTCATAAAAGTCATAATACCTTCCAGCATAACACAATTATTTAAATTTAACTTAATTACTTAAATGCAAATTAACATTATTTTAATGAATGTCTTTGAGTGCGGCAGTTTTTTTTTTAATCTTTACTTAAAATTAAGTAATCATTAAAACGACTCTAAGTGCAGCCGTTAGAGTGAAAATTTTTGTGGCGATATGGCGAGCGTAACGGTTACTCGCGGACCGCGGTGTACTAAAGTTTTTATGCTCGCATCGAACATACTTACCTACTACAATAATTAAAAGCCGCGGTGTTGTTTAACATTCGAAACGTCGATTGCAATAATGAAATCTTGTCGTCAACTAATTAAACCACATTCCGCTATCGGTAGTTGTTTTGTAGGTGCCCGTAAACTTCCTGCTGTTACTTATAGTAAAAATCGGAACACGTTATTTCTTACAAACTACGTAAAGTACGTTTTATAGTACCATTAATCATTAACTCATTTATTTAGATGGTACGTATGTGTATGGGTCCACCCATAAGTATTACAATTGCTTCTAGCAACTAGTCTATAATGTACCTAATCTACAAGTTACATAAGAGAGGTGGTATCTGACTGTAGTGTGTGAGGTGTTTGCAGTAACTTGCATTTAACATGGTATTTTTATTTTTATATGAATAAAGAGAGAGAACATAACAACGTTAACTATAATTGCAATTTTTCCGTTAAACTAGTTCGGTGCTGTTTAAAATTAAACTCGTATCATTAACTTGTCTACTTGTTGTTAACATAAAACACTATTTCAGAAAATAAAAATTTGCAGAAGCTGGAAATATTTGTTGCGTTATAAACTTGCAACATTGTTAATTCACCAATTGTTGTTTTCAGGAATTTTAACCTCGTTCTGGTATTTTAAGATATTCAAAACCTGCACAGAACGATAAAAAGTTTTAATTCATCCTCAAAAATTTTGATACCACCATTTTGATACCATTTGCCTATTTCAAATACTAGTTAGCTTCTAGTGCCTATTTCAAATAATAGTTAGCCGAAGAATTTGTGAGTTTGTCAGTGTGTAATATATGGGCAAGAAGCATGGAGGTCGTCCTCCATGGCAAGAAGTGACGTTCCTATATAGACTACTAGCTATAGCAGTAATTTCGGAGATCCCGCAGAAATTCCAACATACAAAGTACCCTTGTTAGGTTTTTACAGTGGAGGGAATAAAAAGCGGAATATGTAGCGATTTTTTTCTATAGTGTCCAAAGAAGTTTAAATCAAAATGTTTTTTGCACGTTCTCTGTCTATGTCTCCGTATAAACGAACGGGGAGTGCTCACAGCTGCTTCGTGAGCCTTGATTATATTTGAATCACAAAACAAAAGATACTAAAATTCTTTGTGCAGAATAAATTAAACACTTGCGCGTTACCGGAACGGATCTTCGTAGAAATTAATCCAATAAGCATCTATTAGCTGTTACAGAAACAGTCGAGTAACGTACGTACGAGTAATTATAACGCGTAATTAGTGTTTTATCAGTTCATAAATCAGTACTTATTTATCAGTGATGTTGCTTAACAACACGTACCTAAACATTGGGCTCGCGGCTCGCCTCGTGTGTGGAAATTGCGGAGGTGGGCGGCGTGACTTTGAAGTTGCAACATTGGTGATATCCTGCGATGTGTTTACCCGGCCCGAGTCATTATTTATTATATTCGTAAATTATGTTTTCTATTCAAAGAAGAATGCACCATAAATCATTTTGTTATTAAACTTCCGTTCGTTGTTCAGTTGTTTCACTTTTGTTTTTATGCAATGTGGGCCTTTCGAAATATATATTATGACAGTTCAATAAGTCATTTTAGAATCTAACTGAAGCACTATACCCTAGCAAAATTAAGAATTAGGGTACACTCGACTTGTGCGAGTGCGGCTCGGAAGTTGGCTCCCTGGATTAAATTGTTTTTAAATGCCCTAAGCTTAATCCCTCTTTATATGACATGGTTCCTCTGTCTACCCCCCGCCCCTTCAATTTAAACTATCTCCTGTCCTTTTCCAATCGGCGCAACACTATCGCTTTATGTAATTTTATAGAGCATGCTAACATTAAACTCTAGTTTAAATTCTAATCATCTTCTATTCATTTGCATTATACTAATTCTTTATTAATACTTATTTTATATCTTATTTTCTGCCCCTTCTGTATTACTATGTAGTTTATATTATTTATAGTATAACCCTCTTCTTAAAGATTATGACAACGATCTTTCTGAATCTGTTCATATTCTGTCCTAACAAATACTTATTTGCTTTTTGTAATTGTCCTCTGTTTTCTCTGACTGATATTGGCATGAATAGTGCCTATCTATCCAAGGCGTCTGTTGCCATATTGAAAAAAGAAGAAGAAGAAGAAGCACTATACTACGATTAAATATATTATGTCAGTGAGGAATAAACACGCTTTGTGTGAGTAAGTAACATGTGAAAAGTATGCGTGCAGCAGGTGCCTATACCTACTTTGAAATAATTAAATTTACCTAATGACCGCTAGGAATATAAAATATCTAGGCCACAACATAAATAATGAAACAATAACCACTCACATGTTGCAAAACACCGTTGGTCTAGTGGTAAGCGATCCTGACTGCTACTCCAGATGCATGTCGCGGGCTCGGTCCCCGCGTCAGGATACCTAAACGTTTATGTGATGAAAAGTGTTTGCTTGCCCTGAATCTGGATATTTAGTACGTTTTTACAAAAAAAAGTATACGAATACTAGCAGTTCCCCGTGATTTCACTCGCGTTATTATAGTTTCGGAGTTCACGTGAGAATCCGAGATAAAAAATAGTCTACGTCCTTCTCTGTACCCTTGACAACGTATGCAAAACTTCAGGAAGTTCGGTTCCAGTAGACGTGAAAGCGAAACAAACAAACAAACTCACTTTAGCATGTACTAAGAATTTTATCAGTTGTGTGGTGAAGTATAGTATAATTGGTACAGGCTCTACTTAGTTTAGGACTGTGGTTCTGTGCGATAATTTCAAGCATTACTAATTAATTATGTTACAGTAGGTACTTACTTGCACTATTTGAGTTATTGGTATATAATTCATAAAAACTAAAATTCCAAAACCCATGTTACAGATGAATGAAAAATTCAACTTATATTTATATAAAAGATTAAAAATGTATCTACACTTAATTTATGTAACTCAGAGTTATTGCACCCTTTGCCATCATAATTTTCCAATGATAACTTAGTTATTTTTTTTTAATTATAAGAATTCAACTGTTTGCTCGCAACAACTTCCAGCAGGTGTACTGACTAGCTCGGAATTGTCAAGTCGTCCGTCAAAAAAACTAGTATTAGGTACTTAAGGAATGCTCGTGTTGTCAATTAACCAGCTTAAAAATGCCATGGCGAACCTTTAGCTTTAGCTGTACCAGTTCTCTTGAATTCGGTATCAAATAAAATTAACTTTCATTAAACGTCTCGTTGTCATCTTCAACAGCAGCATTCCGTGCGTGATAGAATCAGCATTACATAGAGATAACTTGCTATCCGCCGGTAAGGATGTGCTTGGAATACTTGACTTATCTGACGCTAATCGCTGACATCGCATAAAATGATTAAATAGAAATGATTTTTTTTTACCTTCCCATTGCCTTCTTACAAACTAGGTATGTACAGTCAACCAAATATTTACAAGTTATTTCGAATATAAAAAAAAAAACAATTAAAAACCCAATTTAAGATGAATGGGTTAATTCATGGCATACTGTACGTACCTTTTTATTTTCATCAATGAAAAACCTTTTTAATTTTCTGATTATTTCCTAGTATCTACACATTTGGAGGTATCAGTAACAAAGAAAAAAAAAGGAAATCATAATAAAGTTTGTCATGAACGGACTAAATACTTAATTATTTAGATATCTTTTCAGCTGATGATCATACCTACTAAATATGTCGCCTTGTATGTGACCTGTGATTGGGTAATATAAAATGATCCCGAAGACGTGCCTGAACTACGCGTGCATTTATTTGTATTTTGCCAGCGACTATTTTCTGTTTCATCTTTATGGTTGGCACTCGACAGACGCGGCGAACTGGCGATGTGTCCTTTGACGTTGACAAATGGAGAAGCGAACGCGTTGTGACAACCAATCCTTTGACGTGTCTTCGTATCATAGATCATAAACATGGCAATAGGTACGACGCATTAGCTGTTATTACTTGTTATTACACACAAATAGGAATACAGGCTGCTTTAGTTATTCATAACTTACATTTATCACCAAAGTGTCAGCTGTCAACAGTATAAAATTACGATATAGAGCAAATGTAGAGTTAATGGTCTGACTTAAATGTCGTTGATATACATACAATATGTCGCCTTTGCAATTCATATTTGATTGCGTTAACTAAAGAGATTCTGTAAGACTTTTTTCATATCACATGAATAAAATGGATACCAATAGAAGGCAATTTTTAATAAATAAAAATCATGTGTGTAGGTACCAATGTAATGATATGTCGTAAAAAAACGAGCAATGAGATAAGATAATCATGACATATCGGTTACTTCTCTTGAACTTTAATAGATCACAAGCTATAAATCAATCACACTGCTTGATCTAACGCTAGTTTTCATGATTAGTGGAATATAGGTACCTACTTTCACAATTTAATTTTTAAAAAATATATAAAAAAATGGTTTTGTCTTTGCGTGACTATATTTAATAAAGGGGTAATCTATTAAACTACTTATAATAAAAGACTAGAATTCGCGTTTCTGTACATTAAATATTATTACCGAGAATTGGGAGGGGGCGAAAAAGGAAGAGTAACCAAACACAAAAATGATTTTTAAAATTCTTTTCTGTCTGTCTGTTTGTTCACGATAATCTCCGAATCTACTGAACGGATTATCATGCGATTTTCACAGGTAGATTAAGCTTAGCTCGGAGCAACATATGGATATTTCATTTAAAGCAGACGTCAGTAAAAAAAGTTGTTATATAAAAGCGTTTCGCGCGGATGAAACCGCGGTGCACAGCTAGTAAATAATAAAACTTGTAGATTGTTTTTGACGGTGTCACGAAGAAAATGTATAATTTTTTGTATAATAGCCACTTCGTCACGTTGCTTTATGACTTATCTTTCAAAAATTTTAGATTTAAATATAAAAACTTGTTACATTTTGCAGAAGTCCCGGCGACAATCACTCGTAATGTTTTCATTCTTGGATGTTGATTTGTTTTAAAATGAATTCGAGCGAAACGTGATATAGGTAGTACGTGACCATACGAAATATCAGATATTGTAGAGTTAAATCCAAGAAAGATAACACCTTTGTAGCGTTTTTCAATAAACTTTAGTGTTAGATAATATTATATGAGTTTGATTTCAATCGAAGACTGTCAGACAATGCGTCTCGGCATTGGATTGCTAGTCGCGTCCTCGCGCTCACGTAATGTTGTCTTAAAAGGCTCGAACGCAGGAAGGGCCACTGACTCAGCGACCTCTGTTATTATGATATATTAACTACTGCCTTAAGTATACCCCACGCCTTTCACGTTAATGAATAGACATTTGAACAGAGAATGATGCAATATGTATTGACTTGTATTGCCGATACTGCCTTTAACGGTGTCGGAATAATAATGGAAAAGACATGAGAAGTAAGAGGTTTAGATGCGTGAATACCGAGTTGGAAATGCGTCGGTGAACGATGATGTTGTAGGTACATCCAAGTCTGATGACTTTGACTTATGAACCGCGCGCGTCGTCGCGAAATGGAAATCATGACAACGCATGAATAAAAATGTGAGTGCGGTAATAAAGTTAGTTGTGAATTATGATACATTCAGTGGGGTCTCTGTTATAGGTATACGGCGGTGGGCTCGTGGTCGCCGTCGCCTGATTGTGCCGGTGCTAAAAGTTCGCGTGAACGACCGACCGCCGTAGTTTGTTGCACTCGCTGCTTCGTTGTCCGGTGACATTGCACTGCACTCATTATTATTGACGTGCCCCGAGTCAGCTCCGTAGAGTCCGCGCACTTTCTACTGCGATGATTCCCTCCAATTAACGGAATGATTAGCGGCCGGAGAACATCTGCGTCCGCGCACGCGACACACTTATACTCTTGTTACAAGTGATGCAATTTTTTTCCAAATAGTATCTATTGTTGGTTCCGATCGCAACATTGAGCCCGAAGGCTCTCGAGTTGATTTGATTCCGTTGGTTATCGTCTAACCGCCCGTTTTTTTAATTTTAATGTAAGGACACTCTCAATCTATAGTTTTTAGAGTTCCGTACTTGAAAGGAGGAAAAACCTTTATAGGATCACTTCATTGTTCGACTGTCTCTTTGTCCTTTCGAGACCTTTTTTCTGCGAAACGCGTATCAGGTATCAACTTGAAAATATCAAATACTCAGGTCTGCTATCTCTCTCACAAGTGAAGAGAAACACCCGAAGATCGCAAATTTGGAGATAGGAACATCATTAAAAAAAGTCTTCGTGACACGATTTCCGTTATGGTCAAACTATTTAAATATTGTCAAGTTTGTATGGAACCCTCGGTGCGCGAGTCCGACTCACACATGGCCGGTTTTATTATTGACATAATATTTTATGGAGGTGCCTTCATTGTATTTATTAAATTATACATTATACTAAAATCAGGCCTCATTATTATTTTATTATATTATGTACATACAAACATAATAATTATATATTTTATTACAATAACCTACAAATGGTAGCTAAGTTAAGGCTATAGTGGATCAAAATCGTGCTCGACACCTGTATTGTACACAGGTGTCCAGATAATGATCGGTGTTGGATTTGCATCAAATGGCACTGGGTTAGTAGGCACAGTTGACTTCAATACGTGCTAATGTATTGGTTTTTAGATAATTAATGTTTTGGTATTGACCTATAACATAATATGCAATTACGAGTTTAGGAAATATAATATAATCGGAAATATTATTACTTATTTTCCTAATGTAGTTTTGATTTGAATCAGAGAGTCACAAACATCCAAATATCTACACAAACTTTCAGAATTTCATAGGTAGACTTGATGTTGCGGTGTTTTTTTATTGAAAGAAAAAAAAACCTGCGCCTTCATTCGTTTGTACAATAGTAGGTATGCGTATGATGCGGAAAATTAATAATAAATAAATGGCTAAAGTTAAACTTAATTTTTTTTTACTTAAACTGTCTGAAAAGAACAGACTATGATACCACGGCATAATGCTGAGTGGTAGCCATTTCGGTACCAAGTATTCTAGTTTAAGACTCACGATTGTACTTATTTTATCTTTATGGTATCAAATAAACTTTTTTGTATTCCATTCTATTCTATTCTATTCTATTCTATTCTATTCTATTCTATTCTATTCTATTCTATTCTATTCTATTCTATTCTATTCTATTCTATTCTATTCTATTCTATTCTATTCTATTCTATTCTATTCTATTCTATTCTATTCTATTCTATTCTATTCTATTCTATTCTATTCTATTCTATTCTATTCTATTCTATTCTATTCTATTCTATTCTATTCTATTCTATTCTATTCTATTCTATTCTATTCTATTCTATTCTATTCTATTCTATTCTATTCTATTCTATTCTATTCTATTCTATTCTATTCTATTCTATTCTATTCTATTCTATTCTATTCTATTCTATTCTATTCTATTCTATTCTATTCTATTCTATTCTATTCTATTCTATTCTATTCTATTCTATTCTATTCTATTCTATTCTATTCTATTCTATTCTATTCTATTCTATTCTATTCTATTCTATTCTATTCTATTCTATTCTATTCTATTCTATTCTATTCTATTCTATTCTATTCTATTCTATTCTATTCTATTCTATTCTATTCTATTCTATTCTATTCTATTCTATTCTATTCTATTCTATTCTATTCTATGAACAGCTCCAAAAAATGGGTAACAATATGCTTTTATCAGTGACAAAAGTAAGTTATAACATAACCCCAGCGTCCTATTTGGCGAAATGGTCCGCCTCCATACAAGTATTTTATGGTACCTATTGTAGGTCTGAATTTGTTACTAGAGAAAACATATATATTTATGAAGTTTGCAATTTAGGATTTTTTGATATATATAGATAGATAGATAGATAGATAACTTTTTATTGCACACAAAACTGAAAAAAGTGTTTAAAATTTTTCTTACATTTAGCTTAAAGGTGTAGGTGTATAAAAGGCGGCCATATCGCTTAAAGCGATGTCTCCCAGGCAACCTTTGAGTGGACAGATTCGTAAGAGAGAGGAAATGAGATAGGTGTTTACATAATATATTAGATAGGAAAATGCAACTAGGATAAAATACATAATGCGATTACATACAATATATTATAAATATCAACAGCATACGCAACTATAATAAAAATAAATATTAATACGTTACATACATAGATACATAAATACGCACTCACATATACATACATACACATAAGTACGCATACATACACATACTCACATAGATACACAGATACATATATACAATGCATATACAGAAATACATGCGGCTAATACTACAGTTTATCAGTGAGGTAGTTACTCTTCACCAATCCCTTAAAAATAGATAAGGATCCAGCCGTGCGAACCTCCACAGGCAGTGCATTTCACAGTCGGGATGCCTATACAGAAAATGACGAGCCATAGAAATTGGTACTGTGAGCTGGGATCTTAAGTAGTAAGATCTGAGATGAGCGAAGAGCCAGGGTATGAGAAGAACCGAGAAATTCGAAGCTCTTTTTCAGGTAGGAAAGGATGGAGCAGATGGATTGAACAGTAGAGAAGATGCAGGATATGTGCATTCCGATTCGAGATAACAGTTAGGATCAATCAATACAAATAAATAATAAGGAATGGGGACCCCCACAATTTTTTGTTTTTTTTTTCTATTTTTGTGCGAAAATCTTAATGCGGTTACAATATCTACTCATTAAGTTTCAACAGTATAGGTCTTATAGTTTCGGAAAAAAGTGGCTGTGACAGACAGACAGACATGACGAATCCATAAGGGTTCCGTTTTTTGCCATTTCGCTACGGAACTCTAAAAATGAAGTTTCTCATCATGTCCGTTTCTGATTAAAAAAAAAGTTTGCTATCTGTCAGTCGGTAGTTATGGGTAAAAAATTATTTAACTTAAAAACTAAGAATGCTACCAATTTCACACAACTCACAACGTCTGTAAAATTGTTGAATCAACGTTATCTATTTATTAATTTACTCAAAAAGGAGATAGGTAGGTATATTATGTTTCTCGTAAGAAAATCTATGACCGCCCAAACGAAGTTGCTAAATGCTATCGCAGCCCTACGAAAATTCTATACCTAACCAAAACAAATCCTCATCATCTTTAACCCTTTTACCGCCATCCCGTAATTATATCTATCTACGAAAGACTTGCTCCTGGGGCCAGAAACGTAATATTACGTTACTAACAAACCATTGCACTTTTTGTATTTATTAAATTAAATGATATAGATATTATAATTCGTATCCATTTACATTCATTCCCAATACTAGAAGAAATTCCCAATACCTAAAGCGTGTGGTCTGGAGGTGATGGCCGTGTTTTTGTAGCTTTAACCTATTAAGGCTACAAAAACGTGATAGTGAAAGGGTTAAAACTTGACCTCGTCAGGTAGCTTTATCTATTCACATTCATTCTTTATTCACATTCCTCTATTTCCTTTGGTTTTTTTTATAGAGTTATTATAATCGTAATGAATATATTAATTTGAAAATCGTACTGGTTCTGTGTACATTTCTGAGAAATATCCGAACAAACGGTTATTTGGATGAATCTCAACAGGTTCACAGAAGTCGAATAATACAGTTTAATAAGAGGAGACCTTTATAATTTGATACCTACGTACATACTTAATACATATGTAGCTATAATAGTGATCGGGAGCATTGTGAAGTGGTCTACCTATAACTATTGGAATGCTGCTATTTCCTGACACGGTCTCCAAGCATCGGTTTATTTTTAAGGCAATAACCTTTGCCATTGTATGTTTTATTTCTTAATTTGGCGAGAAAACAAAAACGGTTAATGTGAATCTGATTTTGAGATGATAAGAGGTTAGCTAGCAAATGTATCACTGATAAGCAAGAATAAAGAGGAAGCATATTCTTTCGTATGTGGTCCTTTTTTAATTTATCTTTATACATATAAGCGAATTACGCAAACCACGAAATTAAACGATGTTATCGCCTTCAGGAACCTTTGCACTTCGTAAGCGTAGAAAAAGAAAATTTTTAATATAAAAATACCATCCGAATATTTTACTTTTTATGTTAAAACTTTTTATGTTAAGTAAAAAAAATCTTTCACACCAATCTCGGAACAAAACAAAAAAAAAAAACAGACAAATGATTTTCAAGTGATGTTCCATCATTTATACGTAAAAATTAATTGATAATATTTATATAAATAGATGATAAAGAAGCTTCAGGACTTATCAACGTCCATCCGAAGCTAGAAACATGAAATTCAGACAGTACGACAAATACGTTTGGGTGAAATACTTACGACTTAGACGTTGTGCTATGAACCCGTTTTCTTCTGCTTTACGTAGTCTCACTAAGAAACCACCCATATTGGGGAGTTGGAGGCATTGGATAGGAAAGAAGGAATGTTAATAAAAAGCTAAGTAATTTTTGCACCCAGTGTTTCTAGTTTCTACGTAGCTTTATATACAGCCGCGTATCTACTAATATACCTGTGGCTATTATGTTACTCAGAGTCTAATTAGCGGTGTGGTCAAGCTAGCTATGCGGATATAGTGCAACCGTACAGCTCTATAAGTCCATGCTGGGCCCTGATTCACTATGATCATGTCCATAACACGTGATACTACCATAACGCGCCACAAAAATGGATTTCTCCACGTTTCCAAAGAGGTTTCAAAAAAATACGAGCAACGTGCCTTATGTTATGTAGAATAGGTACTAAATTGTGTTTTTTGGTCATCTAGTGCTAGAGCGTTTAGGATTGTGTTACAGGCAAACGCAAGGAATGTTGTTTGGCAGTGCGTTTAAGTACGATGCGCGGAGCGGGCCGCGGGTCGCGGTCTTGCGTCCTTCGAGGTCGTTCTACTTCCAACCAATTAATTATTACAATATTATTATACGTTCTGTTACTTATGTATTTGGAAGATGAAAGATATAAAACAATGTTTAATCATAGAATTCAATTATGCGCATTATTGTATATACAAGTAAAATTTGATGCCGCTTTAGATTATGATTACCTATGTCCTTTTTATTTTATTTTTACGATTCAATATCATGGCCTCTTTATGCTAAAGTTATGAATTTTGCTGATCAGATTGAAATCTATATAGGACTAGGTTACTTACTGTTTATACAGGCTTTTAATTAGGTTACTATGTTAATAAAGAAGGTGAGATCATGATGCTTATTATTCTGATAGTTCGATTCATTTTAGTTCATTATTTGGACAACTTATTGTGGTCGTAAAATCATAATACGGTTTAATAAGAGGAGACCTTTATAATTTTATACCTACGTACATACTTAATATATATGTAGCTATAATGGTGATCGGGAGCATTGTGAAGTGGTCTACCTATAACGTTGAAGATAAGTATAAAGAAAACAATGTTTATTACAAGCGAAAGTCAAAACAAAAAAAATCATACAATCGGTCCTCAGAAAGAGATGTGAAATTCTGAAACATGAAACGTAAAGTACACTACCGTCACCGCACTATCGAAAACCGCGTGAGCGCAGCCGCGGGTCAGATATGTATATAGCTCATAAAAATCATGTATTACGTAACACTAAAACAAAAGCTATTTTCCCAACGACAAAATAATATTTGAAAAGAAGCCGCATGAAGCAATCAACAGGTTCATTTTGGAAATAAATATAGAGAACAACTTGTCTTTACTGTGAAATATTTCTGTGTGCCTTTATTAGGTACCTACTACCTAGGTACGTGAATTGCGGAGTGCTGATGGGGCACGTCGAAGGTAGGAGACACATGAAGGCAATGGCGACTGTAGATTACTTTTCGAGTAGAATTGCCGGCGCACATCCGCTTTAACACGTAATTGGTCATTCAAGTCGATGCCCTCCGAACGATCCCACGATATACCCGTGAAGGTATGGGAAACGTCTCCTTAATTCATTTTAACGTCTCTTTCCGATTGATTTTGATTTTTTCGATATAACCATTTACACACGATTATGTTGAGAGATGTCGTAAAATTAAAATAATATAATAATAAAGGTGACTTACCTTAATTATCTCGTTCGTGGACATCGTAAAAATAATGAGATGAGTAACTACTTACTTGAATTAACCCCGTATATCCTAAACGAACAGAAGTAGAGTTATATTTTTTTTTTTGAGTTATGTTGAATAACGAACATGGGCACACGCTTAGATTGATCTGTTGGAACTCATTAATCTGTTTGAATGTATATCGTCTTCGGTATATCAATAAGATAGAATCTTAAGAAAAGCATTTCATTAAATCGTCCAGTTTATATCAACCTTTTATCGTACCTAAATTGTTGGAAAATTTCGGAACGCGTTAAATGGTGATGTTTGTTGTTATATTGATTTACCTATAATATCATCAAATTATGTGTTGAAGCATTTAGCGAGTTTTAGTAAAAGAACCTTACATAAAATATTTGATGACTGAGGATTACATTTTTTTCTAACGTAACAAAGTTAAGGTTAGCTGAAAAAAATAGTTACCAAATTATACCTTATGGCTTATACCTGTTCTTGGAAGCTAAGCTGTAATATCATCGTAAAAGATCCAGACATAGAGGGGAGTAGAGCTAATTTAATACTTAATGGAATTGGTGATACCAGCATCAAGAATAAAAAACATAACTTAACATTAAAATTGAAAAAAATATGAGTTGTACTGTTAGACAAATATTTCTACATATCTGTTACGAGCTTTAAAGATAGTTTTTAATTAGAATAAAGAATAGAGCGCAGCGCAAGCAGCGCTTTACTGAAGTCTGGAGTCAAGTTTCATTATTCTTACTGCTGTCGTATTTGATAAATTTTCTTGTGGTAAGGATCCTGAAAAAACCTTATGATTTAGATATGTATATTATAATAAATAAAATAAAATAATTTTTTAATAAGGTACATAATAAACAAAGTAGAATCCAAGGTCAATTAAAATCAAATGGTTATTGCAACCAAGTATACATTACAGAGATTTTGAAACTTTGTCTCTTTTTAGGTTTAGCAAAAGTTGGGAGCTTATAATAATCTAAGTATTTCTCATTAACAATCAATGTTTTCTTATATAGTCGTACTTACTTAGCTTATTACTTTTTATATTTAAAAATACTCGAACAAAAAATTCTCAACGATTGAATTGAATTGAATTGAATTGAAAAAAAATTGATAAATTTCACTACATCGTAAAAACGATCCCAAACATTTTGTCTTAAAAAAATTAAAAGTATTGATGGACGGACCAGTCCGTTGTATCTAGCAACACAAAGTCCGAAGCTTTGATCCAGGGCGCATTCCCGATTCGTTCCCTGTTGTTTTTGCGGCTAGGCACTCACTAATGGGTACTGGTTTAGCATTAAAGCCGGCAGAGTGGCTCCTCGGTTGTCCTCTGTCATCCTAGGCCTTGATTCACTATGATCATAACACGTCGCGTTACGATAACGCACTAAAAATATAGTTTTTCTATACCCTGAAACGGGTCGGGGAAAAAAAACGGTCTTAAATTTATAGTTTAGTATAATCAATACAGAAGAGTAGGTAAGTTTAAATATATAAAAAAAATCACTGGCCTTGACAGATCGAAAAGAGTTTTGAAATCCAAGGGAGGAAGTTGGAATCATTTGTCTTCATGAAAGCCCTGCCGACAGCCGTCCAGGTCCCACGCCACATTACAAAAGACCCGTGAGTGATATAAAATCATTACATGAGACCTGGATCAAGGCTTACAAATATTAAAATATAATGTACAAATAAAAATGTTAAATAGGTACCTGTTTAGTGTACAGCTTCCTTCTGTAATTTATGTTATAGAATGATGTTTAATTATATTATAGTAAGTATTTAAGATTCAATATCATTTCGATTTAATTTGTTAAAAAGATTATTTAATCACAGCGTAGTTGCTTTATGCAGCGTGAAAGAATCCGAAATAGAAACAAAACAATAACACCTACGCCCAAGAAAAATAAATTTTGAATATAGATGAAAAAAAGAACGTACAACCTTCATGGGCGTTAGCACCACGTTACAACCCAATGAAGTATCAATTAAAAAAATTCAAAGACAATTAAGGATACAGACACAAACTACCATCTTGAGTGTTTGGGATTGTGTCTGTAACACGCCTGTAGCATGCGTGTTACGGTAATAAAATGTTGTTGGTCACAGTGAATCAAGACCCGAAGCGGCACTACAGACCAGCAGTTGCAACGCGCGTTCAAACCGATGTTATGCGATTGCAATCTCTGAGTATTAGATGCTCATACAAAATTTTGATCATCATATGCAAAGGTACAGAGATATACAGAGATATATATAGATATACAGAGGTATAATATTAGTAGGGATTATCCCTATCCCTACTAATATTATAAATGTAAAAGTAACTGTCTGTCTGTCTTTCTGTCTGTTACGCTTTCACGCCGTAACGGCTCAACCGATCATAGTGAAATTTTGTATACACATTGTCAGGGGTGCAGAGAAGGACATAGGGTACTTCTGTCCTGGAATTCCTGGTGGGAACTCCGTAATTAACGCGGGTGAACCGCGGGGAACAACTTTGTGAATTTAAACTTATGATATTATAGTGTTTCCTTCAAGAACTATTTATATCGGAATAAAAGTATTTTCTATGCCAGGGCTTAAGTTTAAATTTTCATTCCGGTTTTTAGTTTGATACTTCGAAAATAAGCCACCATTATTAGGTACTTTGATTTTTGTAGAGCGCTGTATGCTTATCTTCAATGCGTCATCTACTATACTGGGGTATTTGTCAAAATTAAATTTAATAGTAAAAACTTGAAGTTAAATATTCTTGTGTATTGTACATCGACAGGAATATACTATAATAAAACAGAATTTGGGCTTACGAACAGACACTTCAATTTATCCTACTAATATTATAAATTTGAAAGTGTGGATGTATATTGTTGATTATAGTAGTTAGGTGTGTAAATATTTTTTTGTATGTAGGTACTAATATAATAAAACTTATGGAAAACTTAAAATAAAAACTATATTTACAAATTTTCAAAAAATTTGCCCTAGGTCCTCCACAGCTGGAAGCGTGCCCAAAAGGCTGGCGGCATTACCCCGCTGGATAGCGAGGCTTACTCGCTGGGTGAAGTAAACACCAGCCTTCTGCCGGGCTAAGATGCGCAACACGATAAAATTTTATCGAGCCATTTTATCGTGTTGCGCATCTTAGTCCCCCTGGTCACGCGACGCCTCGACCAGTCGCACCGCCAGCTCTTTATACAGTTGGCGGCCGCTTGGACCCCAAGGCCCCAGGGTTTCGACCCCAAATGGCTCAAATGTTGGTTACTTAATCACGCAAAAACGGCTGAATGGATTTAAATGAAATTTAGCATGAATGTTGTCAGGGGTACAGAGAAGGAAATAGGGTACTTTTTATTCCGGAATTCTCGCGGGAACTCCGAAATTACCGCGGATGAAACCGCGGGGCACAGCTAGTATTTATATAATGAAATAAATATTGATTGATAAAGAAGTAGCGGTAAAAAAAGATTCAGATTAAGTTTTTCCTATAGAGGTTTTCGTTTTGTTTTACCAACTAATTCACGCACGTAAACGTTGCGTTGAAGAAACGCGTTAGCGTACCTCATCTCGTGATGACTGTGAATAATTTTGATGAATGCATATGACATGTGGAAAGTTAGTGAACCAAATCCAGTGAAATTAAGGTGGGTACGCTTTAGGTAAACGTACGTTAAGTTTAAACACATAAAAAATATCCAATGATAAAAAAATATTTTATACGAGGATTTTATTCTCATATAAAATATATTAATGTGATTTGTTATTATGGACCTATAAAGGTAAGTTTTTATGAGGGTTGGACGACTCTATATAATTTACGATTTCAGTGTGGTTGGCCGAACTTGACCGGCGGTGCTTGGCTTATCTGTGGGGAAGTGACCTCGATTTCCCACATTGCGTGTAACAAACAGTAATTAACATTGTCACTTGAGACTTATGCTAAACATTATGCAAATTAAGTTAGTATATCGTTATATAGCTTAACTATAAGATAAAAGGCATTTGATTTTAAACGAGAGAATTCTCAATGCACCTGTTTTGATTTTCAAAATAATATCAAAAACATATTATTTTTATATCTACTGTTTTTTTTAATGATATGAATTTTTGTATACTTAATGCACCTATCAAATAAGTTGTATTCTAATATTGCGTATTCTATGTTAAAACGCTAAAAGGGTCGTACAAGAAGTTATTAATTAAGAATTCGGTTATAAAAGTATAATATAATTTATGTCTTATTAGTTATCTGGTATTTATAGTAGGTACAATCTTTGCTCTGTTTGGGACTTGTTTGCCGCTGTATGATAATGTGATAATGCAAATTGATAAAATTATTACAGCATTTGGCAGCATTGTTATAACGTTCAATGGCTCAGTCTGCGAAACTGCGGGCATAAGCTATAGTCATTTTTATAATTACATCATTAGTTCTTACATTAAGGAGTTCAATTTCACTTACTCTCTATTTGAATGCCTACTTATCTCTGAATTAAAATACTGTTTTACGTAATTGCTACTGTGTGGGTATCGGATCATTCTGCCGTGTAATAAGAAAACTTAAAAAAAAAGAACCATTAAACAAAGTAAAATATTATTAATAATACTATTAATAATATTTTACTAAATTTGTATTACTAATATTTTTGTCTAAATATTTTAAGTATGCCGAAAGAGTTATGCCTAATTAATGTAAGTAGGTAATTCAGCTGCAGTGATACATTTTTTTTTCTCGCTTTTACATAAAAAATAAGCTCTGATGTCTGTTTCAAGATCTAACTCAAAGTCTCTTCAAGTCTAGTCAATTTAATTTTAACAACTAACGTTTTTGTTACAGTATGTTAAAGGTTTCCCTCATCTTATTTTTAATATATGTTAAAAGTTAAAATATATGTTAACAGTTAAAATTATGTTGTTGTTTTTTTTGGTTCTGGATGGCAATGGGTTTTTTTACCTGAAATAAATGATTTATTATTATTATTATTATTAATATGCATAATTGCATATAGTTGTTTTGATGTAGTTGCGGTTAGGACAACAGTTTTCCATTATGTACTAAATTAACAAACACAACCGCAAGCTGCATCATAAAATTTGCGTTGGTCATACCATACATGTAAATGTGACGGCTAGTTGCTTATTAAGTAGCTATTAAATGTTTAAGACAAGCACGGTAATAGTATCTACTGGAAATTATGAAAACGAGTTATCAATGCGAATACTTTTATTGTTATACAGTTAATAAAGAGAAGTTAAATAATTAACTACTAAATTGAGAGACATTAAATTTAGTTATTTATGTACGATCATTGACCATTTGTTAGTATATAATTAATAATGAAATTATAATTTGTTATTTAATGCAATCCAAAATTACAACGATCGACAAATAGTATTATAAAGGGTCTTTCAATAAGGACGGGTCGATTTTGACATGAAATAAAAAAGGCCGTGTGTGAGATTTTAACGATTTTTTTTTTTTATTTGAAAGAGCTATATATGCCATTATGTGTGGAAAATCACATCGTTTAAATGTCCGCCGCGGCTTCTCACGGTGGCACGAATTCGAGTTGTCCAATGTTCAACAACTCTGCCGCATAGTTCGGGTTGAATTTCAGCGATAGCCTGAGCTATGTTGACTTTAAGGGCATCGGTCGATTGTGGCTTATTGGTATAGACCTGCGACTTAAGAAAACCCCACAAAAAAAAAGTCTAAAGGTGATAAGTCGCAGGATCTCGGTGGCCAATTCACGTCACCTCTCACCGTCTGCCGTAAAATGGGCGCAATGCACGTAACGTTTGCACTAAC
Source organism: Zygaena filipendulae (assembly GCA_907165275.2). NCBI lineage: Eukaryota > Metazoa > Arthropoda > Insecta > Lepidoptera > Zygaenidae > Zygaena > Zygaena filipendulae. Next base: position 6,269,990 of record OU015650.1, read on the forward strand.
GAACACTCATTTTGGTAATACATTTTTAACATTTGGACGTGTTGCTCAACCGTGTAACTTGCCATGGTGATTTGGCATTACTAACTGAATAAAAAAATATAGGTTAGAAAGACGACGTTAAAACAACATGGCCGCCACAGGCTGCCAACATCGACCCGTCCCTATTGAAAGACCCTTTAGTTGTGCTTACGAACTCATGTACATTTACTATAATATTATTGCCTTTTAACTTGATTCTTTTTGTTATTGATAAAAACTAGACTAGACCATTTAGTTCATTAGCATTAGAAATCGTGTCATTGTTACAATGCCGAGCTCATTTCTTCATGCATTAAATTAGTCAGTAGTAATATTTGTTCAAACCACCATGGAAATACGGTTAATGTTAACCACAGAGCATGCTCGCGCCAATACGCATATTGTTTGATGGGCACTCGCCCAGTCGCCTAGTGTGTGCGACTTTCGTTTTCACGTAATTTTGAATCCACGATGTGGCTATTAAGAGACTTGGAGCAACGAACCTTGCTCCGCTCCGTGACTTCCTTTTTAACAGCGCCCCAGTGAGAAAGTGTCGAGAAATTAACAGGAGCGAAGCGTGAGCCTTTGTTTCCCCTCTGTGACTAAACATGGCTCGTCTTAAACGAAATGTTTTTACCGATACAACTGTGGGTTCATCTTTACTTTTATTGTTATTTGAATTGCTTGTTTGTATTATAAAAATCTTTACGCTCACGAAAGGAAAATAAAATAAAATTGTGTGCGCGCAATCAGTGTGTATATAAAATTGTATACATGCGCTAGAAGTGAAACTTTTACTAAAACACTATAGGTTCCCCCTGTGGTTTCGAAATTGTATCTACTTGCTTAAATTTCGGAACCAAATTCTCCAGGAATTTTTTGTATCTGAATAAAAACTTTAAAAGTACCCATTATCTTTGTCTTATTCCAAGACCCACGGTGATTAATCAAACACCACTCCTCGCGTTTCCCACCCGCTTGAATTTCGGGTTTCTTTCGGTAACACACTCAATGTAAATTGATAAAAACCTTTCACATAGTCCGATGAAGCGCGTATACCTTGTAACATATAAACATATATTCCTTATCGTATCGTTTATGAACACTTCCAAATCAAGCTTTTAGATAAATGACTTTTACAGAACCAAACAACGACTATGGACATGGTAACAACAGCTGCTTAGTAACTTCGATGCGTGGTATTCTGTTTGCGTCGCGCGTTTCATATTTTATCGCAGGGTCATATTTGCGTGATGACGCCGATGGAGAACCTATAAACCGGCAAGTCATCCGCGCTAATAAACCGAGGGTCCAGTTACAACATTGTGACCATGCACTTCACGCACACCTACACATTTGGTATGTGCACTAAGCTCAACACCGATTTCACTACCTTCATAATGTCTGTTCATATAACTTAGGATGAGTAAAGATTAGAGTGTATACGGATCGATCAACGAACCGAATTTACATTAGGTATATTACATGGCAATGCTCAAGAAAATGCTCTAATATGTACTCTTATTTAGATTTATTTTGTTTATTGTAGGAACATGACATACATCCATATTCATCCATATTGTAGGTACATCCTGATATTTCAGACTAATATGCGAATTTAATTTAATATTATTTATTGGCAATTGTCATTGTGTATACGGCATACGCTATTCATATATTTATTTTACCTAAAATTCAACTTTAAACTTAAGTTATTTAAATACTTACCTATCTAAATCAACAAAAATGGATGTTTAACTTCTATATGCGTTCCTAAACCTTCTTCCTGATCCGATTGTGATGTTTTTGGGTTCTTCTGAATAGGCCCATAAAGGCTCCCAGGTCAATAAGTAAGATAGTGAGAATATTGAAACTCATACGGCTGAAACCACGTACCCACATTGGTCAGTAAAAAAAAAATACTCAAGAGCTAAGAAAATAACTGATAAATCAAAGAGAAAAACTTAACATGATCCAATTTTTTGTGCTTCTTTTGGGGCAGTAAAATTATTGCCCAAAAAGAAAGATTGGTTAAAAAAAAGAAGAAGAAAAAAGAAAAATATATAAATATTTGAATTTACGTAGGTAATATACCTAATATTGTAATGGTGCAATAATGAAAATACAAAGAAATATAAGGCGCCAAATATCTTCAGGTTCCTCTGTCCGCGTGTTTGCTTCTTGCGAAATTTATTTTATTGGATAATTAATTAATTAATTTAATCAACGAAAATTGAGTTTTTAGATATTTTTGACGAGAATCGAATACCGAGTAGTTTCGGTTAAATTGTAATTCGGTTTAATTGTAGATCGACTGCACGAGTATCTATTTCCTTCGTCAACATAAGAACTTACTTACACGTCTCATTTTACGTACCTACATATGTGAGTTATGCAACATTACCTATCAGGGTCGATTAAGCAGATCCCGGCAGGCTGTAGGCATGTATCCAAATTTGGTGTCGGACGGTCGGTCGAAACGCCCAGTCATTCGCGTTAATCGAGGCGTTGCTCGGATTTCAAATGCTTTCATTGACTCTCTTATATTATGTAAATGATATATATTTTTTAAAGGAGGTAGGTAGGTGACTGCGTACTAACAATTGTTATCCTTGCATATTATAAAATAAAGTCCTTGACCGCGTCTGTCTGTCTGTCTGTGGGGCAAAAAACTCAAAAACTCCTAAACAAATTTTCATGCGGTTTTCACTAACATAGATAGAGTGATTCAAGAGGAAGGTTTATACGTATAGTTTATCCTGGAATCCCCGCGGAATCTCTGGTACCGCGGTTGAAACCACGGGGGATAGCTAGTTTAAATATAAGAAAGCAATTGACAACAGATAAATAACCATACCTTGCCGTACTAACATATGCAGCGATATTTTATTTTTGTCTTTGTTATATGCCTACTAGTCTACATGGTTTCATCTGTCTGTTAAACTTTCATCTTTGGAGGTTGAATTGTCAATCGTTCTGAAATATGTTGAAAAGATGAGCTCAAATATCGATTTCCATGACTCTACAGAACTGACGGTATTGTCATACAAAATATCATCTACCCCTTTTTCTCAGGGGATGTGAATATCTTATGTGATGTCCCCTACAGATTCACCCGGGAGTTCCCGCGCGAATTCCAGGATAAGATATATCTATGAAACTTCCTCTGGAATAACTCTATTTATTGATGAAAACCGCATGAAAATCGCGAACAGACAGACAGACAGACGCGGCGGAGTACTTTCTTTCTCCTTTGTATACTTAGTGAGCAATAAATACTTGAATACTTTTATTTATAATACATATGTAGTGATTAAACTGGCAGCAGCTGAACTTGTAGTATCTTTGTGTTACGGATGCTTGGCGTTTCGTACATAGAGTCAAAGTGCAAATTGTATGAATTTACGGGAAGAGATCCATGCAAACTGTCATAAACCAGCGCACGTACAAAGACCTCAGAAAATAATCCAGCACTCACTCTATTACCTAATTGGCATCAATCCTTCATCATATATAAGTATAGGCAAAGCGAATGGCAGTTGCAAAAATGTCCCAATTTATAATAAATAAAAAAAAAAGAAAAAAAAAATATAGGTACCTATGCCGAAAACTAATTTGCATATAATTTTCTACTTTCCTGACAAAGCTAGAATTTTAATAACATTTCTGAGTAAAAGTTGATTCCTAATTACTCTATTGTAATGGTCATTCTGGGGACTAATATAATAGGGATGTTGACTACTATTGAAAATCAAAATTCTAATTAGTCCGTCAGTTAGAAAATAAAAAAAACAATAGACACGTATTTTTTGCTTTTTTAAATAAATTAAAATATACAGAGATAAAGCGCATTAAAGTTTAGGATGAGGAGGTCGTGACGTCACTAACCGCAAAACCGCCATACAAACTGTCAGAATAGTGACGTCACGGGAAATTTCAACTCAATATATCGCCGTTATTTTTTGATTACGTAAAAAAAGAAAAAATACGTGTCCAATAATTTTTAATAATCTACAAGACGGACTAAAAAATAAAAATTAGTCAACATGCCCATTATTAAGTATTCAATTAAAATCTACTTTCAAATGCCACTGTGCCAACGTTCCGAATATTTGACAGAATGTACTTATTTTCATTTCGATTATAATAAAACAGGAAGAAATTAACATCGTTATAACGATATTTATAATATGTAGTTGCGATGCTTAATTAGAATTTAATTAGCAGATTAACAATTATCAACAAATACAACAAGATCACTATTTTAAAAACTATGCAAGGCTGGCCTGGATCGAGCGCTCTGTTTTTTTTTATTGACCAGTGTCTGTTACTTGCGACACTTGAGATCGCTCTTAGCACCAGATGTCTCCAGTCCGCTCGTTGTAGACGAGATAAAAAATAACTCCCGGCTAAGCCGTCCACAAAGTTCCACCACAGGTGGTAATTTTGGTAACAAAACAAGAACAAACTTACACAGCTGACTGCCCTTAACTGTGGTAAAAGTGCTACGAAATGATGTACACATGTATGTACAAGCAAGTTAACATCGAGATTTACGAGTCGTGGATAATTAAAAAGCAACGAGTAAACATGGGCTATGCACCTCGCTTGATGTTTGTACTGCTTCACCTAATTAGATAACATTAGGGAACATGTTTCCCATTGTTCCTTACTCGAACTGATAAGTAAGAAATTTGACCGATTCCTTTCAACATTTCAAAATAATTTTCAAAGCAATATCATATTTTGTAATTAATCCATCCACTGATACTTCGTGTAATAATCGAAAAATTGTCCTAAAATAAAAATAACAAAATACCGATTTAATCCAAAAGACAAAAACACACGTAATATTATTATTGGTTTGTGCTACCACTGATCAGTTTGAATTCGGTGACAAGCCCGCTGGTGTCTGCCCACTTGGGTTGTTCTGCTTACGAAGAGCTGGTGGCGGGAGTCGACTTAGCCCATCTTCCCCCTCCATATTTGGCTTGTCACCGACTTCATACCGATCAGTGGTAGCACAAACCAATAATAATATTACGTGTGTTTTTGTCTTTTGGATTAAATCGGTATTTTGTTATTTTTAGCTTTTTATTTTTAGTTTTTTAGTTATGTGTTTTTGGAAGTCGGTTTTAATTTTTTTGTTAAAATTTTGTTTATTTTTCGCTTTAAAGTGACTTAGTTCGTAATTTCTCTAAGTTACAATAGCCTAATGGCAATTGCTCATCACCTTTTACAAAATATTGCTTTTCCCGACGCAGGGACGTTAATTGTTAAGGAGTTCTCCTGGTACATCATCATCAGTTCCACTTCACCATATACATTGTGACGAGCATAAATTGTTTAGAAACCATATTAAAGTTAACGAATCGGAATCTGTGAAATTCCTATTATTGAGTAGTTCCGATGACCATCGGTGGTCTTTATCATCAGTTCCACTTCTTCAAATTTTGCTTTCCGAAAGCAAATAAACGATTTACTATAAAAAATATAAAAATCGCTATAGGTGTACCTATAATTTTTGAAGAGTTCCCTCGATTACTCCAAGATCCCATCATCAGATCTCGACTTGGTGACAATGAAATCAATTTGGGAGTATCCCCTTTCAAACAAAAAAACAATTTTCGAAATCGCTCTAATCAGAACCCGTGAAATAGGTATTATTGTTGAGTAGTTCCGATGACCATCTGTGGTCTTCATCATCAGTTCCACTTCCTCAAATCTTGCTTTCCAAAAGCAAATGAACGATTTACTATAAAAAATATCAAAATCGCTATAGGTGTGCCTATAATTTTTGAAGAGTTCCCTCGATTTCTCCAAGATCCCATCATCAGATTCCGACTTGGTGGCAATGGGACCTAATTGGGAGTAAACCCTTTCAAACAAAAAAAGAATTTTCCAAATCGGTCCAACCGTCTTCGAGTAATCGGTGAACATACATAAAAAAAAAAAAAAAAAAAAAAACATACATACAATCGAACATAGAACCTCCTCCTTTTTGGAAGTCGGTTAAAAACATACATACAGCCGAACACAGAACCACAGAATCATAAAAATAATACCTACATTAGAAGTATGATTAAGTAATAACTATACTCGTACCGAAAATTGTATTGACAGCTGTTCAGTTGCAATGTCGATATATGAAATATAGATCTATTGATACTTATTTAGTGAGTAACTATCAAGTATCACATGATTGAACGCGTTAGGATATATGATATGTTATTTTGGAATTATGACACTAACACATTCTACCTAAATAAAGTGACGAGAACTGCGTTACGTATGCGACAATGGAAACAGTTATCAGAGTGTGCGATGCACTTTGTAAGCTCCACGTGTAAGTTGTGAATTAGGCCAGGACACTGCGCTCGTTTGAACAACGGGACCACGTACGTGAACGCCAAATATTGACACAGCAGTGGTGGTATTAGTACAATGTACATAAACTATTATTATATCCACAATAATTACAAAATGATTTACTCTCTAGTTTTTTACACATAAGGTCAGAGAACCCTTAAACTTTAAAGTATAGAGATGGGTTTCATTCAGTTTTCCGTTTATAATTGAACCACGAAAATAACAGATGTGTGCGTGAAATTACTTTCGCGCCGAGAGACGTAGTAAGCTGATTCCACCACCCGTGAACTTGCATTGTGCATGCGCCAATGATCTGACTTTAACGGCCGCACTCAGAGTCGTTTTATGATTACTTAATTTTAAGTAAAGATTTTTAAAACGAAATTGCCGCAATCAGAGACGTTCATTAAATTATTGTTAGGTAATTGGAATTTGACTAATTAAATTAAATTTAGTTAAATGCCAATTAACATTAATTTGATGAACGTCTTTAATTGCGGCAATTTTGTTTTTAAATCTTTACTTAAAATTAAGTAATCATTAAAACGACTCTGAGTGCTGCCGTACACTGATCGCACACAAAATATTTCTGTACACTGCAAATACAAAACAGAACGTGTTAAAAATAGGGGCGGCAAAAAGGACGAAATAAAAGAAAATGTTGATGACATAAATTTTTCGCGCATCATTTATTTTGACCGAATACAAGGGGCTGTATACGAGTACGGGAAAATAGGCCAATAGGGGACGGCAGACATCGTTGCCAATTTACGTTTCAGCTCTCATTTAATTTGGCAAAATATTTTTCGCTTAGAATTTTAGTTAGGTACATCGTTGTAATTGAATATCAAATCATCGATTCCAAACATCTCTTTGTATTTATCAATTTTAAAATAAGGTTTTATTTAGTAAGTTTTTAAAAATTTTTTTTATACCTAACTCCTATAACATACCTACGGGATATCATTGCAAATTGCTATATAAATGTCCTTGACAGCGTTATATTAAACTACTATTTAAAAAAAAAATATGATGATAAATGCGATTGTTGTTTGCATTGTTAAAATTGTTATTGAACCTACAAGGTTGAGGGCAACGCCTCCGTTCGTAATCCACTTGCTTCGGCTCCGCAAAAAAACATTAAAATAATTAGTTAAGTTTTTTAACAACATCTTCATAAATTTAAAATTCCAAATTATAGGTAAGTAGGTAGTAGGTACTCGCTCGGATGGAATTCCCATCGCAACTAGATATTTTTTTTTAATGACACTCGTTATTAAATATTAGCTTAGTTTAACTTTTTTTAATATTTCTAACTAGCTGTTCCCCGCGGTTTCACACGTATTAATTACGGAGGTCCCACCGGGAATTCCGGGACAGAAGTACCCTATGTCCTTCTCTGTACCCCTGACAACATGTATACGAAATTTCATGATGATCAGTAGAGCCGTTAAGGCGTGAAAGCGTTACAGAGAGACAGATTACTTTCGTATTTATAATATTTTTAGGGATTGTGGTTCGACTATTTAAAAAAAAAAGTTTTTAATTAGGTAACTGTAGCTACTATAGTATTTTAACATTAATATGTAACGTGTCACGTTCAACTGTTCATCTTGCGTTACGCGATCGGAGCCAGGTATCTATCCTCCTTGGTAATCCTGTTAACAAAATTAATAACGCGTATTGTAAGTTAGTTTACTAATACAAAATTATGCGCGTACGACCGTCTAATTACTTATACAGCGTCCGTACGCCACGTTTTATTTAAACATTCAAAGATCAACATTGTAAAATGAACTCGTGAACGCGTGACCTGTGTTACATAAATCCTTGTTTAAAACTTTACTTCGGAAACTCCTTAGCATTTTGCTCTCACGAAATGAAAACAAAAATCAATTTGTTAACTTTGAAAAGAATGTGTTGTTGTAACAAGATATGTAGATACTTAAACTTATTAAGGTAGGTACTAAGGGTGTATATTAAGTATGATGTGATTAAGAAAAGTGTTAAAGTTAGATAGGCACCTTAAATAAATCATAATATAAAAACATCTTTGTTCTAAACCAGTATTCCTTTGTCACAGAATGTAGAAAACGACTTTGTCACTATTTACTTATAAATTATAATACATAATATATTACGATGTAAATAAACGTACGCATCTACTTTATATTCGATAGCGTGAATACGCCTATAAAGTTACCGGAAGCTTTCCAAATTTGGCACTCTTGGTCTTGGATGTGATTAGACTTGGTTGATAAAATACAAAATTGGCCCAACGAGCAACTTTGACTTCACAAAAAGTCAGCAATATCAGATTTAAGTAGTGACATAAATGTATAGATATTTTTTTTTCACATAATTATCATCTCTCAAGGACTTCTTGGGCACGATGAGAGTAAAATTTTATAGTTAATACGTATCTAAACATCTCTTTTGACTCTGGATAATTTTTCCCTGTGTGAGTTAGTTGCCAGCTGAAGGTTTCCGTTCGTAATTTATTATTTATCTATTGATGGAAACTGTTATAAAATATATACGATATCGATCCTGCTTATAAATAACTAAATAAGAAATAAGAAATTGCCTGAGAATTTTTCTCGTGCCCTTCATTAAAATTTAAGCACTTTTTCAAACAGCTACCAATTTTATGTAAAAAGTAAGCGGATGTTTTTACGAGAGGCACTTATTCCAATAACCCTGTAAAGTGACTTCCATTTATTTTATCGAGTGTTGAATTTAATCCGGTATTTTGATTCCTATATTCAATATTCAATCGCTAATAATTTTTCGACAAATCTCGGGTATTTAATTAACTAACAAGCTGCTAAGACTTTCCGAAAGAAAATATAATTGTTGTAAAACTTAATACTGTCACAAAACGTAAGGCAAAGTATAGGTACCTATAACCAAAAATCGGTTTCGGTATGTAAGTAATATTTTTCTCTGTTTTCTTTTTTTATGGACTTTTGCATATAATGCATTAAGCCAGTTTCAAGTAAAATTAATGTGTTTTCTATTAAATGCTTCGTTGTACGGTTTGAAATTGCAAGTCACGGTACTATGCCTAGCAAGAACTTTCTCGGAGCTTTTGGAGGAAATCGAAGAAATCAGATCGAAATGTCACATATTTTCTTCTACTACTTTTACTTAGTTGAAAAATTATAAAGAGGGGATACACTTGTTTCGATTTTAGGAGCGCATAGGTATTTCACTAACTACACACACACACGCACACACATCCAAGCAATCTTAGTTTTTAATTATTAGTTATTTTTGTTATTTAGTTATTTTTGTTTCTTGGTTCGATTACTATAATATTTGTTATGTAAGAGCGAGGTCTCCTGATACAGGTACTTTTCTACTTAAAAGGAGACCTCAACCTTGTACTATTTAGATGTAAGTAAGAAACAAATAAATATATATAATTTATTTATTATTTACCAACTGACTTACATATATTATGCCTTACATAAAAAATTACCTGTTTAAGTGCACTGTTTGAGATCATCTCTCAGTTATACTATGAACGCCTCCTCCCATTGTTTTTCGTAATTTCAAAACTCATTATAGTTTATGATGTATAGAATGCACTTTCACCATCAAATACCACCATTAAATAAGGCATATTACCAATAGTTTTTCGATTACAATGGCTGTGACGTACGAAGAGGACAGCCGGAAATGTCGAAATTTAAAGGGTTCCCTTTTTGCCACATACCTACGGAACTCTAAAAAACAAATACAACGAACCCATCGAACCGCCATGTGATGTCAACTTCCGATCGGTTTAGCACCGAAGTTCGCTGGTCACAATATGTCGACAGAGGATATCACGTTTGCATTACTTCCGCCAACTAAAACATGCGTATCCTACAAAATAACATAAAAACTTTTGTCTTAAAAAAAATGCGTACGCGTATGCGTGCATCCGGAAAAGGTTATGATAGTCTGTGCAATTAATACGACACTATTAATACCTACCATTACGCTTCAAAATTTATATTCTCAATTATGTCTATTCATGGCACAGTCTGTCATAAAGTTATCAGATCTCATGTAGAGCCAAGCTTATAACTCTACACACCCTAACTCTACAAGGCCTAACTTCTCAAACTCTACACCTCAGTCAGAATATGTGACTTGGCCATTTCGCTCCATTCACATGAGCGTAAGGTGAAAAATTTATCCACTGTTAATTATAATTACTTTGCTCTTATACAAAGGTTCTTGGAGTAACGAAACGACCAAGTCACATATTTCTTTGTAGAGTTAGGGTGTGTAGAGTTATAAGCTTGACTCTACATGAGATCTGGTAACTTTTTGACAGTGCCCGTTATACGGACTCGTCTTGGCATCATTTTACATGCAAAAGTTTTTGGTGGGATTTCATTTTTTTTTGTAAGTCAAAATTGCGGAATTCTCACACAAACTTCCATCCCCTAATTTATGGGGTTGGGGGATAAATGTTACAAGTTTTATAATTTTTTTGTTGTTTGTGTATTAATAACAGCTTACATGACAAATTTTAGCTTTCTAGGACATTAGGAAATACCCTAAGAATTTTGATGATCATCAGTGAGTCAGTGACGAAATCAGGGTTTTTTAGATATCAATAAAATCTAAAGTATAAGAGCTATGCAATTAAAACTTTATAGGTTTGATAAGTCTGCTATTGACAACATATCCCGAGAATTTCGTTTATCTGGTATAATCCAAACTTAAGTCATAAGGGTTCAAAAAACGACGAAGCGCTTCGAGAAAAGATAGGTAGTGCTCCAGCTTCGCTTGGCTCATCTTGGCTAAGTATACTTATACTTACCTAATACCTATCCAATGTGAGAATTATTATTGAATAACATTTAATTTTAGTCATTTAAATGTCTGATATATTATTTTGTAGAGGTTGGAAAATATAGATTGATGGGTGAATCCATCAAGTAAGTATCTATTTAAAATGAGTAATTTTTTTGAAAAAACCAAAACTTTCTCTACATATACGTAAGTTAAGTCTGTATGGGTTTCCGGATAAATATCAAAACACTGCTAAGTTATTTTAGGGGTTTTAATATAAGCCGAATATATTGGGCTTAGAGTCTAGCCGGGAGCGAACTAATAAATATCTACGACGGCTTTTATGTGGCAGTGCACTTGACGCCACCTGATACCCCATTTAAACGTCGCCTCAAGTCGTCGGATGCGACGTGGAGGTTGGCATCCTTTGTGATTAGAATATTTATTGGATTCGCAAATTAGTTAAATATTTTAATTGAAAGATTGCGACTGTACCTATCACTCTAACTAAACCTATATAAATGTACTTCAATAATCTATAGCTAACTCTCGGCTATAGGTTATATAAGTTATATAAGTACCTTCCTTTTGTTCCAGCCTTGATTTTATTTAACACACTATAAGAATTAATATTAGTGAAATTCAGTGACATTACAAATGATACAAGAAAAGCTATGTGGACATATCTATTATTATTGCTGTCAAAGTTACTTTCGAAACGATCGTTAATTTTTTTTTAATAATTCAATAGACGTCTGGAGTCTCGTATACCAATGCGAAAAGCATCCAGACTCGCGGACGGTGGCCGAGGCTCGAGAAACATAGGTACATAACATATGACTACAATATACTGCGTTCCAGCATCGATCCGCCGTCTCGTCGCTGCGTCTCGCCACTGGGATAGAGATGGCTGCGACGCACGCGCTTAGATACTTTCCAAATTCAAAGTCTGGTTCAACATGCTGTGTACAACATACACACAGGATACATACAGGATCTCCAAAGTATTTACTTCTTATATCATTAGCTAATTAATTATCAGTGAAAGTCCTGTCAAAATCGGTCCAACCGTTTCGGAGATTCACCCGCATATGTTTCGGAATTCCTGCAGGAACTCCAATTTTCTTTTACATTTTTTCTCTCTACAATAAGAGACACAACAAAAAGGAATCCACAAAATTGGTTCAGTCGTTCACGCGTGATGCCGTGACCAAGGGAAATAGGGATTCATTTTTATATACCTACTAGCTGTCCCCCGCGATTTCATCCGCGGTAATTTCGGAGTTCCCGTGGGAATTCCGGGATAAAAACTATCCTATCTTTTAAGTTGGACCATATTATAAATGGTTACAAAATTTTATCAAAATCCGTTCAGTAGTTTCGGAGTCCATCGCAGACAAATAACTTGACACGTGATTAATATATATTAAAGATAAGATTAACTGTTATTTAGACTAGCTACTTATACAGATGAAATTTTAAACCGTCGACTTCGTTATATTCGTAGAATTTACTCGTGATAGAGTTCACATTCAGGCTTCGATGCTTTAAAAAATATAATGAGAACTAGAGACGGTTTGTAAATAGCTACAAATAATAATTTCCAGCGTAAAATATGTTAAAAGTTTTTATTAATATCGTTTTATTAGTTCCAATCTGTAGTTTAAGTGCAGTAGTTCTCACAGTTAAAACAATACTTTAATCAAACAATTAAAAGGATGTTATATTTTGTATGATTGCGCTGGCATAATCATAAGTTATTTGGCTTGTTATAAAATAATGTATAAAAATACACCCTCATTAATACACGAATAGTAGGTATTTAACTCAACGCCATAAAATTTGATTACACACCGCGAGCTGTATGTTAGTATTCTTAAGAATAAAAAACTAATATTGTAAATGCGAAATTTTGTGTGTGTGTATAGTATTTTTTTTACTCCATCACACTAAAATAAATGTCTCCCACATGGATAAAATTTGGCGCACATTAAATAATACTTTCTGGATTAACAGTTAACACAGTCATATAGGATACTTTTATTCCGAAAACAAAGAACAAATGCCAAAATACAAGCAGGTGAAGCCGCGGGAACGGGTCAGTGTTTTAAGTATTTAGGAAGATCATTTAATTCCTGGAAGGTTACTAAAGTCGGACACGTTTTTATTTTACAAGTTGTACACAGACGACGGGTCATTTTATAAGACGATCGTTCTCGGACAGTAATTAAAGCCCTTGTGTTGTGCACATGAACCATTATCGAGTCTATAATCTGCACGTTGCGAATTACTTCGTATTGATGTTTTTTTTGGTTGACTACTCTGTCGTCACTTAGCAAGCGGTTTATTTATTTGTTTGGCGGTGGATGTAATTACAGCACTCACGGAGCCATGATGCCGACCGATTGCGTCCAGTTGGGCCCTTTTTCACTAAGACCAACAACATTTTCTTGCCCATAACGTACTAATTTTTGCCCTCTAGAGCTTTTGGAATTATGTTAAGTTAGGTTAGATCTAAAAAATAATATTATGTAATTAGAAGTTCTTGCAATGTTTGTGATTAGTTAGGGTCAAAATTTGCAAGGTCAAGCCACCTTTTTCTATTGGAGTTGAATTTTTACTTCTTGGTTTAGTTACGATTTTTATGGAGAAGTGTAAACGTGAAATCGACGGAATCGCCATTCAGGATAAGCACTAGATAAAGGAATTCTTCAACAGTCTTTTTCTTTCTTTTCCTATTTTCTAGTGCAGGCATTTATTTCAAAAATAAATTAAACTTCTCGATAATTATCTGAAAAGAACCACTCTAAAAGAACTTAATCCATTTCCATGGAAACAAAATTTTGTGTAAGTATTTCATTGTGATAGCCGGTTTAAAGTATTACCATAATATGGTGGCTGCACTCAGTGTTGGGTCTTGATTGGGGAACTCCTCAATGATTTGCAGCACAGACATCAAATGTGATATGCGCATTCAATTAGGATAATTCATTCTAAGCATCCTCATGACATGGCTATTGCTCTCATGATTAGCTCCAAACGAGGGAACTCCTCAACGGTTAATAGCGCAGACACGAAATCTCGTTTAAGGTTTTAGAGGCTTGGTTTTCAAAATGTTTTTACATCACATTGTTTTTTTTTTGTCTATGCATTTATTATAATTTTTGTGGCGCGTTACCGTAACGCAGTGTGTTATGATCATAGTGAATCGTGGGTCTAGTCTCGTTAATATTAATCTGATTAACTAGCTAGATGCCAATAAAGCAAATATTAAAGGAGAACGCTTCGATCGTGATTTTCTCTCTGGAATCGTGCCTTGACGATTCATTACGGTGCGGTTGTTTCGTAAATTGAAAGTAAGCAAATGGTTTAAATCACTCTATCTTCTCTTTACTGTCTTGATACGATAAAACCAATTAAATAATATGAAAATCAAAGGTTTATATCACTCCATCTTCTCTTCACTAATAAGTACCTACCAGAAAAAATTTAGGGTGCAATTTTTGCATCGTTCTATATCAATTCTGATATGAAAACGAAAAGGATGTGTTATGCAGTTTATGTTTATGTACATAAAAGCATGAGCAGAGGTATTTCACTAAAAAAATAGTATGCTATTGTATTTTAAAATTCAATTGAAATTAAGTACTTAGCGATATTAATTAATATCTTAATAAGTAGATGTTACCCGGAAAGTAAATTTTTTAGTACAAGGTTTTTCCTGAGTAGTGTTCGTGTTGAATTTTGTGTGTTACATAAAAATAAAACAAAATTGTTTGGTTCCGTCTTTAGAGCAGGAAGGATGAAAGAGCAGACAAAAAATATTGTGGGTAACGAAAACTTCGGACCCATTTATTTGTTGTGACACTTCCATTTAGTTTACTAGTGACGGGAAACTGTGCTCCTTATGATAGACAATTTTCTATGAACAAAATCTTTTTCACATTTTTTTCATAGCACTATCTAAAAAAATTAATTTATAAGATTACTAGCTGTTTCCCTCGGTTTCACCCACGTTTACGGAAATTCCAGGATAAAAGTACCCTATACCCTTCTCCCTTACTTCGTGTATGACTTCTGACTACGTGTATGCAAAATTTCATGACAATCGGTCGAGTATTTAGGGCATGAAAGCGTGATAAACAAACAAAAAAACAAACTCACATTTTCATTTATAAGTAAGAATTATTAGGTACTAGATATTTAGAGGTTAAATAGCTAAAGTAATTTTACCATTTAGAAGTAGTTCTGCGGCTAGTCTCTTGACCATTTTATACAATATCTTATGTTATGGTTATGGCAATTTCTTATTGATTGCTTTAACCGTGGCTGCGGGTAACATAAAATTGCAGCTGTTCACTTCGTTTCACCATTTCTCATGTTGCATCTATACATCTAAGTGGTTACTAGTAAATTTATGTATGTAAATTAAGTTATTCAATTTAAATCTATTAGCTGGGGCACAGATAATATAATACTAAACTAGTAGCTGGGGCCACTTATCAACTTTGGCTACTTATCAAAATAATATTCATATATTGAATATATTGTTTGAAGATTGTACTGGATTAAATGTTCAAGCAAAAAATAAAAATACAACGGTTGCGTGTGCCACTAGGAAGATTATAAAAATAATAGATTTTTCAATATAGTTTTTTTTTGTACTTACAAATTACATAGCGTTGCAATTTTGGCATTTTTTGCTTTACCGCTATATGAAAAAATGCTTAACTATACCTACGTGTTGTTAGATTTAATACGCGAATACTTCAATAATATCATTAGGAGTCGCAATGGTATTTACTAACTTACATACAAAGTATGCAACTCTATAAATTTAATTAAAAAATTTAGGGTTCTACAATAGATATCATGTACCTAATGCTTAAAGGTCGCTACGGGTAAGTTGATCAAAGGTTTTCGGTGGATTGGGTTAGCTAAAGTTATAATAGGTACCTATAGTGGAATAATTTCATTACTTTGTTTTAAATCTTAGCTGGCAGTTTAATAGTTGATACCTACTTATTAAAGATGAGTGCTTCATTTAATGATTACCTAATGATAAAATGAATAATATATATATATTAACGTAGACATTTTTAGTGTTTTAGAAACACAAACGATTGAAAAGTAAACGCTTAATTATGGTATTTATTTAATGAATAATGATACTGAAATATAAATGAAATGCGCTGTTAAAACAGCAATAGTTCATTTCTATTTCAGTACCATTATTTAATAGTCCATCATCGAAGATGTGATTACAATTACGATATCAACGATCTCTACAATTGCAAATTGTAGGCAATACTCACTAGTTTACAGAGTAAAAATTTCCTTCGTTGAACATTCTTTTCAAAGAGGTGTGGAGCGTTTATTGTAACGAGATGACATTTCACGACATAGAAACACAATTTATTTACGTACACGGTATAAAGTGGAATGATTTAATAGAACAAAAAATAAAATCGTAAATGCACACGTATGTAGTTTTTTTTTTCATAATTTTGTCATTTACCTAAATGTAGAGTTAAGAAAGCAATATCTGGGTCACCGAGCTTCACTCGTCTTGTATAGCGCCATCTGTTGTTAAGTAAAAAAAAACAAACACTAATTTTTCATTGCCGGAAAACACGGATAAAACGATGTTTTCTAAGAATGAAACCTAGTTAGATCGATTAATCGCCTTCGAAACCCCCTGCATACCAAATTTCATGAAAATCGTTGGAGCCGTATATATATATATATATACACACATCAAAAGTGTCTAGGGATCAAGCATTTTTATGCGGATTTCTTGAGATTGAGATGTGGCTTTGTAATAAATTTATGATTTTATAAATTTATATGGATCCTTTTTGGTGCATTACATAATTTGAATCAGGAACTGTCAATCAAATTCGAGTAAAAGATGAAAATCAGCTGTCAATATTTTCCCTATAAAAACATACAACGCATTGAAGACATTATTAGTACTACTGTTTCCCTACTACTGATTAAAACCAACGTTATTATGGAGCGGCGACGTCATTTAAGCAGGGAAGAAATGCTCAGAGCCGTGGGAATGATAGAAGCTGGTTCCCGGCAACGTACTGTGGCTTTAGCTCTGAATACAAGTCAGAGTGTTATGAGTCGACTTTGGACACGTTACCGAAGCACTGGTACCGTGGCTGAGCGCCATGGAGGACGGTATCGCTGCACCACACGGAGACAAGACCGATACATTCAAATCTTAACTCGAAGAGCTCCAACAATAACCGCCATGATGTTAGCCGTGAGGCTTCATCACTCTTCAGGGAACTTAATTAGCGACCAAACAGTCAGAAACCGCTTGCATGAAGTGAACCTTCATTCCCGAAGACCGCTACGGGTACCACCTATAGCAATGCACAATCGTAGGATTCGATATCAATGGGCTCTTGAACACAGAAATTGGGCAGAAGAACAATGGCGTTTCGTGTGCTTTTCTGATGAGTCTCGTTTTGGTATGAGACCGGATACAAGACGTATACGACACTGGAGAACCCCTGGACGCCAACAGCGATTAAAATCCTGCCAGGAAGTCCATCCTTATAGTGGTGGAACCATCATGGTATGGGCGGGTATTTGGATCGGCGGAAGAACTGAGTTGATTTGGATCAGAGGCAACCTCAACGCTCAAATTTATGCTGAGACGATTGTATCAGACGTCATCGTTCCTCTACAAGTGCAAATCGGTCCCTTATTTCAGTTAATGCATGATAATGCACGACCGCACACCGCAAGAGTTGTAAGACAGACTCTCGCCGCAGCTAACATCAATGTCCTGCCCTGGCCTGCTCAGTCGCCAGACTTGAACCCGATTGAGCATGCATGGGATATGCTACAGAGAAGAGCTCTGCCGAATATGGAGGGTATCCAGTCGCAAGAAGACCTTTTTTTGTTGTTGCAACGAACATGGGCGGCCATTCCACAGCGTGATTTGGATGAACTCATTTTGACTATGCCAAACCGATGTTATTGTGTTGTTAGTGTTCGCGGTAGAAACACGGATTATTAATTGTTTAAGTTACCCAATAAAATTTTAAAGAAAACTGTTATTTCAGTCTTTTTTTCGAACTTTAATGTTAGTGGTTCAAATGTCAAAAATCCCTTTATTAGGAAAATGGCAAATTTCTTTATTAATGCAAAGGTGACTTAGTTTATCGTTACTGTGACAAACGAAAACACTTTATTTGATGAATCCTTAAAGAAAATTTTAATTAATATCAATCAGGAGAAAAGTTATTGCAAAAATATATGTTGATCCCTAGACACTTTTGATGTGTGTACGTAATTAACTAATTAAGTTACATCTCATTAAATGCCAATTAACATTAATTTATTATATATATATATATATATATTTAATTATTAATGAGATGTAACTTAATTATTTAATGAGATGTAACTTAATTAGTTAATTACGTATATATATATATATATATATATATATATATATATATATATATATATATATATCGATCGATCGATTAATCGCCTTCGAAACCCCCTGCATACCAAATTTCATGAAAATCGTTAGAGCCGTATATATATATATATATATATATATATATATATATATATATATATATATATATATATATATACGTAATTAACTAATTAAGTTACATCTCATTAAATGCCAATTAACATTAATTTATTATATATATATATATATATAATCAACTTTTCACGGTAAATGTTGATCCAGTGAGAAGTTAGAACAATTGTTGATCCACCTATTTTACGTGTTTCGTCAGCTCCGCGTCGGGCAAACTGATATACTTTGATCCGTCCTTGACGCGCGTGTGACGTCGGTGGATCTGCACTTACAGGTTTTCGATATACTCGTCAGCGATTTGACCAATATTTGTTGATCCATTAACGGTCTAAAAAATCATACTGAATATGATTTCTTAGATCTAGAGTATATTCAACTTATATGCGACATTTACTTGAAGTAAGCGGATCCGGAGCCAAAATTGACGAATAGGTACTCGAACGAACGCAAGCGGCAACGTCGCGTTCTGCGTGTGACAGAGAACGCAGTAGATTATTTCGTAAGAGTAATAAGGTAAGAAAGATGCGCTAGACCGCGGGGAACACTTATAACGAAAATCTTTTCACTTTTAGGAATCTACGGTAGTCCAAAGTGACATAGGGTATTTTGTGCCTCGGAATTCTCTCGGGCACACCGAAATTATCACGAGTGAAACCGCGGGGAACACTTATAACGAAAATCTTTTCACTTTTAGGAATCTACGGTAGTCCAAAGTGACATAGGGTATTTTGTGTCTCGGAATTCCCTCGGGAACGCCGAAATTATCACGGGTGAAACGGCGGTGAACACCTTTAACGAAAATGTTTTCACTTTTAGGAATCTAAGGTAGACCAAAGTGACATAGGGTCCTTTGTGTCTCAGAATTCCCTCGGGAACGCCGAAATTATCACGAATGAAACGGCGGTGAACACCTTTAACGAAAATGTTTTCACTTTTAGGAATCTACGGTAGACCAAAGTGACATAGGGTCCTTTGTGTCTCAGAATTCCCTCGGGAACGCCGAAATTATCACGGGTGAAACGGCGGTGAACACCTTTAACGAAAATGTTTTCACTTTTAGGAATCTACGGTAGACCAAAGTGACATAGGGTCCTTTGTGTCTCAGAATTCCCTCGGGAACGCCGAAATTATCACGGGTGAAACCGCGGAGAATACCTGTAACGAAAATCCTTTCACTTAAAAGAAGCTACGGTAGTCCTGAGTGACATACTTTTTAGCCCAGAATTCCCTCGGAACACCGAAATTGAAACGGGTGAAACCGCGGGGAACACCTATAACGAAAATCTTTTCACTTTTAGAATTCTACGGTAGTCCAAAGTGACATAGGGTATTTTGTGTCTCAGAATTCCCTCGGGAACGCCGAAATTATCACGGCTAAAATCGCGGGGAACACCTATAACGAAAATCTTTTCTCTTATAGGAATCTACGGTAGTCCAAGGTGATTTAGGGTACTTTGTGTCTCACAATTCTCTGGGGAACGCCGAAATTATCACGGGTGAAACCGCGGGGAACACCTAAAACGAAAATCCTTTCACTTATAAGAAGCTACGGAAATTCTGAGTGACATACTTTTTAGCCCAGAATTCCCTCGGGAACTCCGAAATTATCACGAGTGAAACACACATCACACAATTTATTCGGGAACGGCATTTTAACGGGACTTTTTTGTTAATTAGCTGTTATTATAAGGAGTAATTTCCAAAACTCACGCGAGTGAAACCGCGGGGCACTGCTAGTTCTTTATAAAATTACCTAATTAGCAGTGAAAAACCCGTCAAAATCGGTTCAATCGTTTCGGAGATTCACCCGCATGAATTTCGGAACTCCCGCAGGAACTCCAAAGATGCCTAATTTACTTCTTATAACATCAGCTAATCAGCAGTGAAAGTCCCGTCAAAATCGGTCCAATAGTTTCGGAGATTCACCCGCGTGAATTTCGGAACTCCCGCAGGAAAAAGGAAAAGGGCGGTGAAACGTCCGATGGAGGGCCTGTGTACGGCCGAAGATACGAAACGGCAACGTCGCGGCTGCTTTCAGCCCAACCAATCGTTTGCTGTGCTCTGATTGGCTTATTTAAATCGGATCAACATTAGAAAGGTGGATTTGTATATTGGATCAACTTCGGCTAGCGGTAGTAAGCAGTCCCATGAGTGTAGATGTTGATCCGATCGGAGCCACATTAGTTACCAGAAATGCATATTGGATCAACAAAAGGCGGTCGGATCAACATGCATTTTCGGATCAACAAAGTGCTCACGTGAAGTCGCGTCAGATCAACATTTACCGCAAAGGGATATATATGTATATATATATATATATATATAATATATATAATAAATTAATGTTAATTGGCATTTAATGAGATGTAACTTAATTAGTTAATTACGTATATATATATATATATATATATATATAATCAACCTTTCACGGTAAATGTTGATCCAGTGAGAAGTTAGAACAATTGTTGATCCACCTATTTTACGTGTTTCGTCAGCTCCACGTCGGGCAAACTGATATACTTTGATCCGTCCTTGACGCGCGTGTGACGTCGGTGGATCTGCACTTACAGGTTTTCGATATACTCGTCAGCGATTTGACCAATATTTGTTGATCCATTAACGGTCTAAAAAATCATACTGAATATGATTTCTTAGATCTAGAGTATATTCAACTTATATGCGACATTTACTTGAAGTAAGTTCGCCAAAATTGACGAATAGGTACTCGAACGAACGCAAGCGGCAACGTCGCGTTCTGCGTGTGACAGAGAACGCAGTAGATTATTATACTACTATATATAGTATATATAGTACGATAAACTGTTTTTGCAGTTTGGCAGAAAGTAGCATTCAGGAAATATGATGTATTGTCTTTAAAAAAAAAAAAAAAAAAAAAAAAAAAAAAAAAAAAAAATTCGTAAGAGTAATAAGGTAAGAAAGATGCGCTAGACCGCGGGGAACACTTATAACGAAAATCTTTTCACTTTTAGGAATCTACGGTAGTCCAAAGTGACATAGGGTATTTTGTGTCTCGGAATTCCCTCGGGAACGCCGAAATTATCACGGGTGAAACGGCGGTGAACACCTTTAACGAAAATGTTTTCACTTTTAGGAATCTACGGTAGTCCAAAGTGACATAGGGTCCTTTGTGTCTCGGAATTCCCTCGGGAACGCCGAAATTATCACGGGTGAAACGGCGGTGAACACCTTTAACGAAAATGTTTTCACTTTTAGGAATCTACGGTAGACCAAAGTGACATAGGGTCCTTTGTGTCTCAGAATTCCCTCGGGAACGCCGAAATTATCACGAATGAAACGGCGGTGAACACCTTTAACGAAAATGTTTTCACTTTTAGGAATCTACGGTAGACCAAAGTGACATAGGGTCCTTTGTGTCTCAGAATTCCCTCGGGAACGCCGAAATTATCACGGGTGAAACCGCGGAGAATACCTGTAACGAAAATCCTTTCACTTAAAAGAAGCTACGGTAGTCCTGAGTGATATACTTTTTAGCCCAGAATTCCCTCGGAACACCGAAATTGAAACGGGTGAAACCGCGGGGAACACCTATAACGAAAATCTTTTCACTTTTAGAATTCTACGGTAGTCCAAAGTGACATAGGGTATTTTGTGTCTCAGAATTCCCTCGGGAACGCCGAAATTATCACGGCTAAAATCGCGGGGAACACCTTTAACGAAAATGTTTTCACTTTTAGGAATCTACGGTAGTCCAAAGTGACATAGGGTCCTTTGTGTCTCGGAATTCCCTCGGGAACGCCGAAATTATCACGGGTGAAACGGCGGTGAACACCTTTAACGAAAATGTTTTCATTTTTAGGAATCTACGGTAGACCAAAGTGACATAGGGTCCTTTGTGTCTCGGAATTACCTCGGGAACGCCGAAATTATCACGGGTGAAACGGCGGTGAACACCTTTAACGAAAATGTTTTCACTTTTAGGAATCTACGGTAGACCAAAGTGACATAGGGTCCTTTGTGTCTCAGAATTCCCTCGGGAACGCCGCAATTATCACGGGTGAAACCGCGGGGAACACCTAAAACGAAAATCCTTTCACTTATAAGAAGCTACGGAAATTCTGAGTGACATACTTTTTAGCCCAGAATTCCCTCGGGAACGCCGAAATTATCACGGCTAAAATCGCGGGGAACACCTATAACGAAAATCTTTTCTCTTATAGGAATCTACGGTAGTCCAAGGTGATTTAGGGTACTTTGTGTCTCACAATTCTCTGGGGAACGCCGAAATTATCACAGGTGAAACCGCGGGGAACACCTAAAACGAAAATCCTTTCACTTATAAGAAGCTACGGAAATTCTGAGTGACATACTTTTTAGCCCAGAATTCCCTCGGGAACGCCGAAATTATCACGAGTGAAACACACATCACATGCATAGGGTACTTTTATCTCAGAATTTATTCGGGAACGGCATTTTGACGGGACTTTTTTTGTTAATTAGCTGTTATTATAAGGAGTAATTTCCAAAACTCACGCGAGTGAAACCGCGGGGCACTGCTAGTTCTTTATAAAATTACCTAATTAGCAGTGAAAAACCCGTCAAAATCGGTTCAATCGTTTCGGAGATTCACCCGCATGAATTTCGGAACTCCCGCAGGAACTCCAAAGATGCCTAATTTACTTCTCATAACATCAGCTAATCAGCAGTGAAAGTCCCGTCAAAATCGGTCCAATAGTTTCGGAGATTCACCCGCGTGAATTTCGGAACTCCCGCAGGAAAAAGGAAAAGGGCGGTGAAACGTCCGATGGAGGGCCTGTGTACGGCCGAAGATACGAAACGGCAACGTCGCGGCTGCTTTCAGCCCAACCAATCGTTTGCTGTGCTCTGATTGGCTTATTTAAATCGGATCAACATTAGAAAGGTGGATTTGTATATTGGATCAACTTCGGCTAGCGGTAGTAAGCAGTCCCATGAGTGTAGATGTTGATCCGATCGGAGCCACATTAGTTACCAGAAATGCATATTGGATCAACAAAAGGCGGTCGGATCAACATGCATTTTCGGATCAACAAAGTGCTCACGTGAAGTCGCGTCAGATCAACATTTACCGTAAAGGGATATCTATATATATATACGGCTCCAACGATTTTCATGAAATTTGGTATGCAGGGGGTTTCGAAGGCGATTAATCGATCGATCGATATATATATATACGTAATTAACTAATTAAGTTACATCTCATTAAATGCCAATTAACATTAATTTACTGAACGTCTCTGATTGCGGCAATTTTGTTTTAAAAATCTATACTTAACTAAGTAATCATTAAAGTCGACTCTGAGTGCGGCGGTTAGGAAGCTAACACGGAAAACCAAACCTAGATGCTACTGCTACATACTGCGAATATCTGCGTGTGAGAAGGACTTTGCCCGTTCGATGAAAATAAACAGGCTATTACGATTCATCAAGATAAATATCCATCGTAGTCTCGTTGATTCAATTCACTGCACTCGTCAACTGACAAACGGAATATCACTACCAATACCGAGAAGGCGTTTGTTTGCTATAACATTTTTAATGCTTCGTTTAGTCTTGAATGTGAAACAAATAAAAGGTACCCAACATTTGGGACGTCGAAAGACTCGATAATGTTCGACGCATTCTGAACCTTATTAAAGTGTTAAACAAGAATGAAAGATTGTTATGGGGACTCGGCTAATTAAACGTTGCATACATCATTTACATTCATTTCACACGAGGTGTAAAAAGTTTACTGTATTGGTAACTGTATTGAGCCCTGGGCCCTTATTCATGACCATAACACGCCGCGCTAAGATAAGACGCCGCAAAAACTGTCTTTTCCTCGTAATCAAAGAAGTTTTACTGCAAAAAAATACATTTACAACGTTTCTTATGGCATAAAAAATAATAATTTCTAATATCTTGGCATCTAGAACGTTTGGAAATGCGTTTTTTGTACGCGCGTTATGGGCAAGGAATGTTGTTGGTCATAGTGAATAAGGACCCTGTTGTCAATATAATATAGTAAGTTTATATTATAGGAATTTATGAACTACCTGTCTCCACGGTTTTACTTGCATCAATTTCTGAGTTAATCTGGGAACTCCGGGACAAAAGTACCCTATATCCCTATGTTCTGTGTGCCCATGTCCCTAACAATGTGTAGGTAGGTATGCAAAATTTTATGACGATCGGTTGAGTAGTTAAGATGTGAAAAGGTATCAGATAGACAAACCGAAATACTTTTGCATTTACAATATTGTATGGGAGTATGGGTTCTATAGCTGATTTGGTTTGATTTTAGAGTTTTAGTTAGGATTGTTATTTCGGAGATACCTACTAATAATTATTAATAATAATAATAATTAATAATAATTACTTTCTGTTGAAACTTATAAATATTAATAATAATTACTTTCGGTTGAAACTTAGTGGCGCCAATATGATTGCTACTGCTGCGGCGAGAATAAAAGTTTACGTGCAAAATGAAATGTGTGGACTTTAAAAGAGCAAGTTAATGCATTACAGGAGGTAGTGCAGTGCACCTGAGTGTTGACAAGCGACGAAGCAGAGACACTCGACAGTCCCGGATGAGACGGTGACTCAAATAGCGCTCCTAAAATACACACGCTCGTCATAAAGCGCATAAAGCCACAAGTTGCACGCTTGAGATTTGACGTGACGTTGCTGTGGCTCGGTATGTATACATATTTTTGAGAAAAACTATAACTATCTTTGGAGTCCTCAATTGCAGTGCACGTAAGGTTTTATGGCTATAGACTAGCAGTTTTTTGATGTACAAAATCAATGGCATACAAAACTCAACAAATTTCAAAATTTTTAACAATAAATAGGGATTCCACAACCTCACACCCTGAATTTTGAAAATAAATTACATAGGTACTTTTTATCTTTAGCATCTAATTTTACTCTATTTATAGAGTTAGGTAGGTATATAGCCTTTTAATTCTTCTGATATCTCCCCTTTGTTTTAGGGAGATATTTATTTTTAATAAATATTTTATATTGTCGTATATTACGTCTCATGAATGAATATAAGTACTTATTAGCTGTTGCTTTCCTTAATAAATGAAAATAAAATAAATAAATAAAATATTTATAAATACATTGTAGGTAGTTTACACACACAGTATGTACATACGTTATCAGATTTTTGTTAGAATTTGTGATGGAACCCATGTTTTTCGGAATAAGGATAAAAGTAAAAGGGATGCAGGAAGGAGGAAATATTTGCATTTGCACTTACATAGAAACGTTCCTTATTCGCTTTTTTATATCCTCGAGGGAGAATAAACGTGACCTAAATGTTGATAAGAAGTTGGTTCCACAAAAATAATTTATATAAAATAACACGTTTTACTTGCTTTTAGTTTTCTTCTTTTTGTATTTAACACGCCTAAAACGACAAAAAGCAAAGTTGATATTTTCAGATTCACTATAAAAATTCAGGACACGTATCTTATTAGATTTAAATTGCGGTGTAATAAATAAGGAAAGATTAATGTTCTACAACTATGACGAACTACCATAGACCTACAAAGTGAATAGATACGCATACGTAGACCTATACCTACGTATAAAACAAAAATAACGGAACACAAGATCGAGGATTAAGATAACAGAATTATGTTAATCTATTAATTAAGAAAAAATTACTTAAATTTCTAACGGATTCAGTTATAAAATGAGATTAACAATTAATATGTTAATAAGTACCTACTTGATTACTTATGACATTTAACGCGCAAACTGACACCATTTTAGTTAACAAGTATAGGTAAAATATCATGTTTATAAACCTTTGAAATTTTTATTATTATTTTAAAGAGTTCTTATTAAATAATAAAATCATACATTAACATTGTTAATGCCAAATATAATTTTTAACAATGTTTTTTGATATAGGTACCTACCTATACCTATGTATGGTTCTTAGTTAATATGAGAAGTAACTCTGTCCTTTCTTCCGGTCACAATGTGGTCGGAATGCCATGAGGTTTTTTTCGACGTAAAGTTCTACTTTTGCACCTGTAGTAGTTACAAGTACCTACATAGATGCAAGTACAGCGGTCTGAATTTATTACTAGCATCGTTCTAAAATTTTTGTATTGCATTGAATGATTTTAGTAAACGCAGCTCATAATTAATACACATTTATTAGTAAAATTTCTATAAAAACAAATTTTTATAGTATAGACTATAGGCAGGTACCTACTTATTTCGTAATAATATGCGGTTGAAATTTTTTTTACATTTCCAATTTTAATTAATATTTTCCTTCTCATTAAATTGGATATAAACGTAAAAACCCATAGGTACTCTGTTTTTAGGTAGGTACTGTGGGTAAAGCCAATGTTATTGGTAGTTAGGTAGGCATCTGCCCATATCATAATACCTAAAGGTTACCTACTTATTGTCATATTTAGTTTTTTTTTAAATTACGGTGTTCTTGCCCGCTATGCTTTGTCTATACTGTATAACTAAGTACATAGTATTTACGTCTACAACCATTTTTCTGAGGGATATATTATTTTCTAAGAATAGGTACTTCTATATTTGTATGAAGTCAACTACTCCTTTTGGAAGTTTTAAAAAATACATCAAAAATTGGTAAAGACAAAATATTTATTTTTTACACGCGTATCCGTTTGATATGTTATGAACTGTTAATATTGTTATAAATTAATTATAACTTCCTCTATGCACAGTTTTGATCGTAAAGTATTAATAGTGGAGAGACATCTGAAATAAACCACATCTGTTTATGGCATCAACACTGTCAGACACTGGTCGCGTTGCATTCCTAGGACGCACCGCCCGCGCCCGCGCCCGCGCCCGCCCGCTGCAGTATGGCGGTTTTGTATAACAAAATAAAAATGTTAAATGTACTACTATATTATTATAAATATTACCTGGTAGAACACTTTTTTAATTAAAGTAAGGTAATTAACTTATTACGATTTCCATTAAAATTCAGAGCCGCTGTCTATCATTATACCCACCTTACCTAGTCGCCCATGGTTCCCCTCGCGCGTCAATGTCGGAATTACCGCAGGAACTCTTCTTATCAGGATGAAAGTATCTCCTATTACTCGTAATTAGTCCCCAAATAGTTGTATTCTCCGCTGTTTAGCCTGATTGAATTGCGGCATTCCCGTGAGACCTCTTTGTTCCGAGATAAAAAGTATCCTATAATGTGACTGTACTATGTCAAAGTATTTTTAGAATCAATTCAGTAGGTCATTCCAAAGATTGTGCTTTATACATACAAACCTACATCATTACAGACTTAACCTATTTATAATATCAATGTAGATACAAAAAGGAAATTTGTAATAAAGTTATCGAATTAAATTATTGCGTATGCAGAAAAAGTCAAGTCAGAGTTCCTGAGTCATTGCGAGGTAACTACTTTAAATGCTTTGAGTTTAAAAATACGTAAAACCATTAAACGCCCAATATAGGCACAATGCCTGAGTTCATACTTTTGTGTTAATTAAGCGTGAATTACATAAAAAAACTGAAGCGATTGTAACGAAAGACAAAGCGAGGAAGTTACACCGGTATTATGCGCTATCAATTCATAGCTATGCAGGTTGTGTCGTGGTTATGCCACTGCTAAGTCTAGATCAAACTTACTTAAAAACTAAATAAATAACCATAGAATTAATAGACATAGAATGATAGTGAGAGCTAAGCAAACTGAAGCCATTTTAAATCAGTCTAAAAAGGCATAATATGTCGTACGTCCTATTTTCTTATGGTATGCATGTCGCCGCAGGCAATTTCACAAAGTTGCCATGCATGTATCGATTAGTTTTGTGCAAATGTGGAAGGAATTTGAACAAAACTATCGCTCTATATAGCTCTATGTACACAGCTAAATTGGGTATTGGGAAAATCATAATTATCATTAGTCCGTCAGTTAGAAAATAAAAAAAATATAGATACGTATTTTTTGCTTTTTCAAATTAATGAAAATTAACATAGATAAAGCACATTAAAGTTTAGGGTGGGGGACTCGTGACGTCATTATTCGGTATAAGCCCCGTACAAACTGCACCGGGTTGTGACGTCACGCGAAATTTCAACTCAATGTGTCACCGTTATTTTTTGATTACGTAAAAAAAAATACGTGTCCAAATTTTTTATTAATCTACACGACGGACTACAAAAAAATAGTTAAGTACCTAGCCAATTCTTAATGCTTTAAAAATACCTACTCGAAAAAAATATGCCTATTAACTTTCTATTATTTACATTTAGCACGACTGAATAATATTCCTAAGTATACTCTGCTGCTTAATTTAAAAAAAAAAATTATCATAATAAATATCGCATTGTATGAAATTTCTCACGTGGTCTCAACAGTTATAAGCTACATCTGCTACAAAGATAAATCGCTACGTTGTCTGCTACTTGATTTCACTTTTTATAAGTGGTGTTAAGCGTGGCAGCGCAATAACTTCGCCAATGTCAATTTAAAATTGTAGGACCAGGTGTAAATTGTGTAGGCTGACAAATTTAGTTCTCTCGTGAGAACCAATTCCTCAGGGTTCACAGAATGACGGCTGACTGGTCGCTGTGGCTACAAGCGCGTATGCCCCAAGGGCCATCCGCCAACCCACCATTTACACCCATGGACCGTAGAAGGTATGTAGCAAACACTTAGGGATTGTCTGGTCCTGGTGACGTTTGACATTCTCGAACACATCGGTGAGAGGTAGCAGCTATGACAGGATAGTTCTTCCACCAAACTATTCATTTAACTAACATTCATAAAATTATGTTGTTGCGTTTTCGTTGTCACGCCATTCCGATGGTATATAAAACCTGAATTTCGTAATAGGTCAAACATTATTTTTCCTGCCATATCGACTCTAGCTATTTACACTGATGTAACACAAATAATACCGGTTACTTACATAGCTTCTGTAATTCTTAATATCAGTGTTGCACGAACAAATCGGCAGACAAGATACCAAATGATCATACACGATTTTCTTCGTTATCGGTGGTTTTTTTACTCTCCTCTAAACTTGTTATATTTATTTCCTTCATTTCTATAATCCTATTTATATTATAAATCCATATGTCAGTTTGACCGAACATCATGAAATTTCATATACAAATTTTCAGGAGTAAAGAATAGGACATACCTCTGATCCAGATAAAAACTATTGTTCCCGAGGGATGATTGAGATAAATCTACATAAACGCGAGTCAAACCGCGGGCACCAGCTGAACTCTACAAAACAATTATAGACAAGGCTATTTTCCTGAGTACTTGTTTGGAGTTAGAGCTAAGTAGTCTGCGATCTTCGTAAAGGTGATTGTCGTGACCATTCGGTCCGAAGTGCTGCGATTTTGTAATACAGGTACCTAATATAAACAATAAATACCTCACAGATCCTAGGACCTACACCTAGGCGTGGCACTTGAAGACCTTTTGAATAAAGTTTCTTATATTAACTCATACCCATAAGTCTACGCGTACGTTATAGCATGAAACCTATGAGTAGTGTTGCCCAAATGCAAGAACAAGACGAGACTTAGCCAGTCTTGGTCTTGGTCTTGCGCCAATACACCTGGTCTTGGTCTTGGTCTTGGTCTTGCGCTCCCAGTCTTGGTCTTGGTCTTGGTCTTGCAGCAAGAGTCTTGCAAGTCTTGCAATTACCTATTAGTCTATTACTATTTATTAAAGTTTACTTTAAATCTTAGAAAAACGTATTAGAATTGGAACATTGTGAGCTTGAATTAACATAGCCATAGTAAAGATCAAGCAGATTAATAAATAACTGAAGATTTGATAAGAAATTCGAAAAATCAACTGACCTATATGTCGTTTTCCATGGAAGTAACTGTTTCTTAATAAACATTTATGATTTATAAGCTTACATTTGCTAAAACATGTAAAAAAACAAATTAATTACAATAACTTGACTGTATTTTAAAGAACAATACTTATCTGTCTAGAAAGAGATTGATGCCGCATTATCAAAGTGCCGATGGTTAAAACATAACTATGCATGCACTCAGTTTGATTTTAATAGATATTTTTTTATTCGCTATGTTTATGGCATTAGTCGTAATGCGCATAGGTCCAGTTTTTCATATTCTTTGATACAGTTTTTTGCGTCTCATAGAATTCCTAAGCGTACCTACCTATACACCGAACTGTTACACCTAACTACTCAGTGAAATAGCGCTAAGTCCTAGTTGCAAGACGCAAGAGTCTTGCAGGCTATGTCTTGTTCTTGCTCAAGTCTTGCACGGTCAGTCTTGGTCTTGGTCTTGCTAAAAATACGCGGTCTTGTTCTTGGTCTTGGTCTTGCAAAAACGCAAGAACAAGACCAAGACTGCAAGACCAAGACTGAATTTGGGCAACACTACCTATGAGTATTATAGGAAAACGAAAACGTTATACAAACTTTTAGAAAAGCTTGAAATAAAATATTTTTATGTTCATAGAAAATACTACCTATAAAAAGTGGGGTGAATGGATAAATGGATGGATAAGGTTGTTAAAAAGGTTTATTTAAAAGATTTTAAGATTAAAAAAAATTAAGTAAAATTAATAAATTGCAATAAGAAGATGCATGTAGATTGTAGGTTGTTACAAGATTCTATAGACGTTTAAAAAAAAAATTGTGAAGGCCAATTTTGATCTGCTAGACCGTGGTTCAGCCCAAAGTATTAGATATAAATAGTCATATTATTATAGCAATGATATTTCATCAGTTACTAGCGGAAAAGTGGCTGGTATTATGTGGGTTGCGACGTTATAATTTTACGACGAATTTTACATAATATTTGTTTAAAATTAGTAAACTAGGTGCCATACTACGTATATTATCCAAACTGGGTAGATTAAGATTTAAGATGTTGCTAGTACCAGAATAACTTTATTAATGAGCGAACATCCGTGCCACAGTAGGTGAGTGTACGGAGTCTAAAATTGAAATCAAACCCCAATGATGACACAGTAACGATATGCACCGTTGATTGTTACATTGGAATCCAACGATTGCTGTATTAATTACGCATTTGCCTTGATTTGTATCTGATCGTTAACTTTAAATGCTTTATTATTTTTGATACCTTCTATAGCTAATAATATATATACATTATTTTTTTCTCTAACAATCGGCAAGGCATTGTATTTACTTTTATACAGTAAAACTTAGTTAAAGAAATCATAAAGTAGCTCCTAAAAATGTAGACTAGCTAAAAAAAGTAGACTAGTTATTTGTCATTTTTTTTTCTATTTTTTCTAAATTCTTCTTAGTCCGTCAGTTAAATGATAAATATAAATATATAAAAAATAATAGACACGTATATTTTGCTTTTTCAAATTAATGAATAAGTATATTATTACACTTGAATAAAGCGCATTAAAGTTTAGGAGTGGGGGCTCGTAAAGTCGTAACGTCATATGCAGGTAAAAACTGTATTTGCTTGTGACGTCACGCGATATTTCGATTGTAACTCCGATTGTGTATAACACGTTGTTGTCATTCTACCACCAAAAGCAGAAACCTCTAATAAATATAATAGGTAGCTACCCCACTAATGCTGCAATTTCTTTGTTTATTGTCAATTGAGTTGTTTATTTGATTGCGTATATGAAAGAGCCAATTACGTGTAAGTAAGCAATTTGAAGAAAATTTATTATGAACACAAAATGTAATAAAAATTTGTGAGAATGTCGATGTAGCTAGGTATTTATTTAGGTCAATATGCCGATGAAATGGAATCATTGGGTGGAGTCGCGAATTCATTCAATTTGCTCTACGACTGTTGATAACATCAATCGAGTCTATCCAATACCGTCCAAGTTAGGATTGATTTCCCATAATAGCCTATTGTATCGCAAAATTCAAGGTTCGATACGGATTAGTTTAATCACATAATATATAGGTATGCATATAATGTTATTTTGGTGGCAATTTTCGGAGTACCTAGAATAGTCATTTTATTTTCGCTTTCGTTATTTCACCTCACATATTAATTGGACATCGGTATATAGAATTCATTCATTTCTTCTAAATTTTTCCACTTAGTGCCAATTTTTTTGCCATAGAGGTATTGCTATGGGAGTGTAAAATCACGGTTACATCCAATTCTGTTAATTTGAGGACCTCATTGTGATTTGTGGATTTAAACAAACTGTATAATAATTTAATATTATTCTCTTGATTAGGATGAATAGGTTTTAATAAAGAATCTTTATTATTATGTATTCTTTTTTTTAAGATTTCATGCCAAATAAAATTTATTATTAGATTATTATTAAAAAATTATTCCCTTGTTGTTTTTGTTCATCGGGTTTCTTTCTCTCTTTTTACTATAGTATCCAAACTATGGCTATAATTTTATTTTGTCCATTCTTACTGAATTATTACTAAACTATGCCTACTTATCTAAGGATAAAGTTACTTCTGTTGCTAAGAGAGCCAAGTTCTCCTTGTATTTCGAATTTCTTTCTTTGTACTGGTATACAAAGTATGGCTATTTTTGTTGATCCAAATAATACTTTGTTCATACAGTAGATACAGTAAAGCTAAAGCCACAGAGGAAATAATATTGTATATTAACTAGAGAGGCCATGTTGGCGGGGCAGGCGCGCCTCGCTTACAAAAGAAGTTAGAGCAAAAAGTTTTCAGTAAGTTAGAGCTAACTTACTTAAAACTTCCGTTGCTGGCATCCCAAATATGTATGTTCTTCACAATTGTTTAAAAACAGTGAATTTTGAAAACAGTAATCAAAAACGTAATCAAATGACTTTTATTAAATTTGATTATGTTAATGAATGTTTTTGTGCGTGATGAATAGTTTTGTAAATGAAAATCACTTAGCGACACTAGTTTTTATACAAAACTTATTATTATAGGTGATATCCCTTCTATCTGTTCTGTGGTTAAAGCTAAGATGGCAAGTTGCGATGCTGGCGCTTCTTGGTCCATTAACGTGGTTCCGTAGCCGCCACTCGACCTGGTTGCCATTGTGGGCATTGTGCCACCACAATGCGACGACATACCCTTTGTTGTCACCTGCCGCGCGGTGCCGCCAAGAATTGCGAGTTGCGACACACGCGATTGGAGGTCTTATTCTGGAATAATTTTGCTCTATGTATGAGTATTTCTTACCGTGTATTATACATATTTACTAGCTGTCCCCGTGATTTCATCCGCGGTAATTTCGAAGTTCCCGCGGGAATTCCGGGATAAAAACTATCCTACCTTTTAAGTTAGTGACCAAATTTATCATGCATGATCGATTCAGTAGTTTAGGAGTCCATCGCGGACAAACAACGTGACACGTAATTTATATATATTAAGAAGATAATGCTAAGACGTTGATTCGATTTAATTGATTTGCGTGATAGATTACATTGTCTTGAAGAATGTACCATAAATGAATAGATGTCGTATTAGTTACACAGATTGATATCTAATATATTATAGCGTCTCCGATTTGTAAGTTAAATATATTAAAAAAAAATAGATTTACTGTCTGTTATTTTGAATGTCTTTTTTAACGAAAACATTTTGAACTGTTTGTTCTTTTCTCTTAAATTATTAGGTACGTTCCAAAAAAAAAACACCCCTGATGACACTCGTTGTTGACCTCGTTTACCTGTGCGAAATTCGGGACTTCCTCGGAAATATTAAAAAGTACTTACTTATCCTACCTCTCAAGTTGAACCAAACAAGACAAATGAATAAAATTAAAAGATTAGCGTAGACAAACATCATGTTGTGAAATTTTATACTAAACTTGATCAAAATCGTTTAAACGCAAGTGCCAAAACAGCTACCTTAAGCGGTCTTAAAAAAAGTTAAAATACTACAAAGTAACATTAAAAAACATAGATATTTTAATTATTTTTTTTCTTTTTCCACAAGACCGTGGCCACTGGTTGCTGTGACTGCCATTCATACGAAATTTTGCCGTATGATTTCGAGAATAATCCCATTAGATTTCGCTCATTGTCTGCGACCCGTTATTATTGTCTTACGAAACATTGGGGCTTCCTTTAACGCTTACCATAACACATTTTGGTGGTAATTCTTTTGACATCAAAATGTTATTATAATAATAAAATGATTGTTACATGTAATATTACCAAGGTTTCTCGCTTCATAATGATTTTAACAACCAACTTACATTCGATGATTTCAAATTGTTATCGTGTTTCGTAATTCGTAAGCCCTTTCAGTCGATTTAAGTCGGTTTCGTTTGTTGCACCAAAAAGTGTTATAACATTTCCGACTTAGTTTTTTACTAATTACTTTTTACTATTAATGGAAATGCTTCTTCTTTTCACTATAGTCATTTAGAGCCTAAAGAGACTTAAATTTACATTTAGATTAGAAGTTGATAACAAACTACTTCTCTATTAATTGACAAAAATTTTAGCGATGACACATATGATAATTCTATGTCATTAGATCCAATTGAAATAGGCTTCTTGAAAATTGAGGTAAGTTGCCTATTAGCTTAGTATACCTACGTGACGGGAGGTCACACTCATCGCTCCATTTCCTCTGTCCTACCTTTCACTATTGACCCTTCCTAATGAAAAACCAACGGTTGAGTGAACAACTACACAAACTTTTCTGTTTTGCTGAAACCTTTCATATTTAATGAAATGAGAAAAGCCAGTTCTTTGAAGCCAAAAATACGTAGGTATTATAACAAATAACAAGGGACAGTAACACTAGATAAAGCACTGTTATTTTTAATACACCAAAAAAATGCATATTGGCATACCTTTATATTTTTATATTTATTTTGGCGATAATTTCGGAGTTCCCGCGGGAATAGTACCCTATGTCTCTGTTCTAATGAAAACGTGTATGCAAATATTTTATGACTATCGGTTGAGTAGTTAAGGAGTGAAAAGCCACAGACAAGACAGAGTTACTTTCGAGTTTCTGAGGGAATATCGAATATAGATGCAGATGAAATCATGCACAGCTAGTTTTGAGGGTAAAAATACTCGTATCCAAAGTTTTGTTTTCAAAGATTCCATCTAAATTTCTGCACGCCGGGCCTGTGATTGATAAATTAATATCCTGAAGGCACGCAGGCGATTCCATCAGCGGTTGGTTACGCGTCATTAGGTTTGCAGATAGTGTGCTAGACGTGTCTGCGTGCACGCACCTACATAACATGTGCGCGTACGCTGACTCCGGAGTTAAGGTCCGTTTATATCTTCAGACATTGAGCGGACTAGACACGTTCCGTGGCAGACAAAATAATATTCTCCTTTACAGTGTGCATTAGTGTGTATTATTTACATCTAACACGGCCGCGCAGACGCCGACAGACATAGGCCAGTATTCGCGGAAAGAATATTTTGCCTCGCGGTTAATTTCTGTACGTGTCTATGGCTACATGCCATACATATGTAAATAAACGGTTTTTGTTGGTATCTGCCCACTCTGCCCTGGCACGTGTCTGTCACGGGACGCGTCATGGGGGGCTAAGATGCGCAAGCCGACAAAATTTTATCGAGCCATTTTATCGATTCTCGTCGACAAAGCCATACAATATGTCGATGAGAATCGATAAAATGGCTCGATAAAATTTTGTCGTCTTGCGCATCTTAGCCCGGCTGGTAGGTATGTACACTCAATGTCTGTAGATATAAACGTACCTTTATACGTAAGTTTGCTAAATGTGTTTGTGTCAATGTATTACGTCCTCCTCTGTTTTTTGCTGACATTACAAATATATATTATAGCTAAATTTTGTAGATAAAAAACACTGGTATGTGTAAGATCAAATTCCATTTAGAGTTGATGAAAGAGATAGATCAGTAAATTAAAACTTTCAATTTTGGTCCAATTTGATGGCTTCAATGGCATTTACATTACACCCAAAATATATATTATCAATATGAAGGTACAATCGCTAATAATATTCATAAAGTTTATTATTTATATAATTTTATAATAACAAATAAATAATAATAAATACTAAACTTAACCTAAAATAAATCTAAAATATATTATTATTATCGCTAATGTGGTTTTTGATGTAACTGAATTTTAAATAATAATGAATATAGGTACGTAGATACAAAAATATTATTCAATGCGACTGAATCGTGTGAACAAGAAAATTGAACGATATATTATATATATTTGATACTAGCTATGCCCCGCGGTTTCACCCACATGAAAGGTTTTATATAACAACTTTTTGTTCCGACATCCGATTTCAATGAAACAAAGCCTAAATGTAGCTGCAGGCTATTCTACCTGTCGAAACCGCATGACAATCGGTTCAGTAGATGCGGAGATTATCGCAAACAGACAGACAGACAGACAAAATAAGTTTTAAAAACTTTTTTTTTTGAGTTTCGTTATACTCTTCTTTTATCACCTCTCTCAATTTTAGGTAAAACAATTCAATGTACAGAATCGCGGATTCTACTCTTTTATTATAGTATAGATAGAAGAAGATAGATAATTAATATATTATACAGGGTGTCTCGTAAATCGACGTCAAGCCAGAACCAGGAGGTGATGACTTTTTCACGTCGTCTTCTGTCTATGCCGCAACATGGCTGAGGCTGAGGGGAACACTGAATGTCATTTAAACGGTAGGCGATGTCGTTCAATCCGCAATGTTCAATTCCTTTCAATGGTATTGCGACAATTTGGTTGATCGGTGTAATATCCGTTCGGTGTAATTTCTATTCCAAGGCGTATCATGAGCATGTCCATTGTCCAGTGACCACTTCCCAGTCTCAATTGTTATGTGACTAGTTTTCTCAGTTATTTGATACTAAACTGTCTAAGCAGCGACAGTTCTTTATATTCATAGCATAAAGTAAGTCACATTTCGTCCATACGTATTTTGTCCAACATTGCGTATCACTAGGTACACTAAAATTTTGCCGTGCGCTAGCTATATAACAGTGGCGGTTTTAACAACTTGCACATTATAACTAAACTAATGCTACAAAGAAACAGCTTGCTGCTACTGTAAAATGCGGGAGAGTGATTACCAAGAAACGAGATAATAAGTGTACACACGTCTCGCTTTGCAAATATTTATGTGCAAACCACCATATGTATAAGGTTTTGTTTAAAGTATTAAATTCATTAGAGTTTAGGATATTGTCTCTGGTAAAAGTTAGCTTTGATTAACTTAGTGCTACGAAATAACTAAGATGTAGGCTACTTTGAATATTCAACTATACTTTTAAATTATATTATAATTTTTATGTTGGTTTTTTATTCCTTTTTCACGTTGAAATATAAAAACAATAGATAGGCGTGATTATTGCATTAGATAAAAATGTTGTATATACATAATTTTAGTAATAAAATAAAAACTAAAAAGACAAATATCTAAACATCTCAAAATTCTTACCTACACGTAAAACCAAATCCATACAATCCACAAGTGAAGATAAATGCGAAAGTGAGTTTATTTGTTACGCTTTCACGCTTTAACGGCTCAACCGATAATCATGAAATTTAGTAGGTATAAACGTTGTCAGGTATACAGAAGAATTCACCCGCGGGAATTCCGAAATTACCGCGGGTGAAACCACATTCTTATCATGCTGGCAAAGCGTTAGAACCATAAAGTCAAATTAATTCTTTCTTGCTTTTTATTATTTACTCACCCATCTATTTATACCTGACTGCATTGTCAGTATTTTTTTAATACTATTAGGTATATTATACTACCCACCCATATTTATCTTTAAAGAAAGTCACACGACATCAATTACCTTTGAATTAAGATAAAATGTCAGCGGCGACGGAATAATAGAACAGGGAAGTGATATGAGAATTTAATATAGGGTTTTTGTTTCGATAAGACATCCTACTTATGTATCTTAATGAGTTTTCTTGGAAGCGATTTAAGATAATCTCTAATGGATATCTGCTTCTATACTTATGAGAAATTCTGATAATATAATACAAGAAGTTTACGAACATAGCGAGTTTCATATTTATTGTTAGATTTATCTTTAGGGAGAATCAACTAGGTACTTGCTGTTATGAGCGATTTTTTTTTGCTTAGGATAAAAATGGCTTTTGATGTGCCTTTGTTTTCACGGTTTAGCGATCAATTACAAAAAGTCCTAAATTTTTATCTTATGCTTAGGCTTGTCGGCATCACGTAATAGGTGCAAATTATCTATGACTAATTCAAGTCCAAGGCTGCAGTAAAATAGGAATTCGTTAAAGTTAGTTCTATTATTATTATTATATAATCGAATGATATGTAAGTATAAATAAAATAAAAAAGCTGCAGAAACATGGAAAAGAACGAGTTTTAACTCAAACGAAAAGGATTTCTAATTCCTAATAGGCAACTTAGAGATTTTGACTTTTTGTGACAAAATAAAATTACTTATAGACTTGTTTAGATTTATTGGATGTAAGATTGAACGAAGGATTTATTTAGACCCGTGATAACTCATACACATTTACTGAAAAAAAAAAAACAAAGTAAAAACACCATCTATTAAATAATAGAGAGACATTAGATTTGTCGATGAACCAGCGGAAACACAAAGAAAAGGCGCGATGAATGACCTTGAAGGTCGGCAATTCGCACCATTCGCACCCTCATTTTTGTGAATACTGAATATAGACATGGACCAATTAATCTAGTTTTATTGGTCCATGCTATAGATACTATTATAATAAATTTATGTATTTTTTTATAGAATCGAATGGAATATACAAATTTGAACAGTCGTCTGAAGTTAGTTATCAGTATTATAAAATTTCGAACCGGTCGGTAGCCCAACAACCTGGGGTTTAGTTTAGATTCAGCTGGTTCCAGGAGTTAGTGGAGGTAATAATAACGAAAATTTTAGCGTCACCTTGTGATAGTTTTCCGTAGCAGAAAACGTTCTAAAAATGAGGATGACGAGAAGCTAATGGACACGTCGTGTTGTTAGTGCTGGAGAGTTTCAGCAGATGTCACTCTACGATTAAAGGTTTATCACAATTGTAGATTCAGCAGCAGAAATATTTTACCTACTATCTATATTATGCCTACGATATTTATTTTCTATGGCTTGTCGTTAGTGGCGAATCTTTGGATTTGTACCATTGTAGTTAGTCATCTTTGTGTTCTCGTCTAATAAACATGAATGCTCATATTACACACCTGTCTGGTGAAAACAATTAGCATAATATGGAACATTTTGGGCACACACTGGAACCTGTAAAAATATCTTTTATTGCTCATTTGAAATAAAAATTTTAAGATTTTAATGTTGTCACGATAAAGTTACCGAATTCAGCTTTACATTGAGGTGAAAGCTTCTTGTGTGAATCTTTCCGTCATCGCAATGTTTGGTTATCTAAAGCTACAAACAGGGCGTATTTTTCCTAGGGCCATCCGGGCCAAGGCCCAGGGCGCGCCAATCCAATCAACAAAATGCATTTAGCCAGGGTTGGCTAAACTGCTACGCCACCCCTGGCTGATTGCATTTTGTTTTGGTTTTGACGCCATTTAAACAACTTTTACTTGTCACCTCAAAAATATTATTTTATTTTTTATTTAAATCGTTAGACTGATTTGCCTGGTGCGCCATATTTCAAAATACGCCCCTGCGGCTACAAAGCATTCAGCAACTCCTTTACGCTTAAAAAGTGTAACTTAGCGGTAGGTGGTATGTTGGTGTTCTAGTTTAGGGTTAGCAAAAAGACTTCATATAATATCGGGTGGAATAAAATTCGGAAGTAACTCTGCTTGTCTGCGATCTTTTTACGCCTTAACTACCATCCATCAACCGATTATCATAAAATTTTACATTACGCGTTTTTAGGGGTACAGAAAAGGACATAGGGTACTTTTTATACCGAAATTCCCGTGGGAACTCCGAAAATAACGCGGACGAAACCACGGAGAAAAGCTAGTATTTATTATAAAAGAAAACAATAGATTTCGTTTAAAAGTTTTTTTTGCAACAACAATTAGATTAAGTTTCATGAATCAATGTATGGTATTTATTATACTAACAGTAAGAAATTTTATTCTTAATATCATTACAAATATAAAGTTACATGCTCAAATGTTATAGCAATAAAAAACTGGTTCCCGAATAAGAATCACGAGTAACATTGGTCATGTTGGTGCTGTTACCGTTCAAAGGTAGCTACAATTTTCACAGTTCTGCAAAGCTCTGCAAATTGTTATAAAAGTATTTGTAAATTCTATATCACGTAACGTATTTAAACAAAATTTTGATAGTAACATTTTAATATAGTAAGAGTGCAAGATACATTCTTTAACATTTCATAAAATATAAATTGATAATATTTTTTATTACAAATACATATTAACTGAAATTTTTCTTCGTATTATAAAAAAAATTGTGTATAGACATTTTTTGAAGTAACTAAGTATAGGTATTAGGTAAGTATATAAAATATTATAACAAGGAGTCCGAGTCTGACTGATAATTTTTTAGTAAAAACTAATGAAGTAGGATTGCTATAAAAATTCTATTTCGCTGTTACATTAGGTATATACCTACAGTATATACAATAACTAGGTATATAATATACCTATAGTTATTGTATTTTATTCTACAAGACGATATACATAATTCTAATTATACGTAAGTTGATATAAAATATATTTATAATTCCTAATTAAAATAAAAGTACATGGTTAAAACACAGTTTATAAGAATGAGTTTTTATCTTTGGGATAATTTTAATTAAACATACCTACTTACGCAGATGCAATAAACGCTATGCAGCTACCTATTATAAGTAAGTATTTGAGCTTTTAACGATATTTTGTTACAGGAACGTTCGTGAACGAGACAATATTACAGGCAATAACTTACTGATTATCTAGATGACGTTTTAAATGACGCTAATCCAGAATCCTTACATATACCACAGATAATATAATACTATACTAGTACTATTATAAATCCGGAAGTAAGTTTGTTTGTTTGTTTATTCTTTATTTGTTTGTTTTGTTTATGTTTCACGCCTTAACGGCTCAACAGATCACCATGACGTGTTATAAAACACGTTGCCAGAAGTACCGAGAAGGAGCTAGGGTACTTTTTGTCCCGGAATTCCCGCGGGAACTTCAAAATTACCGCGGGTGAAACCGCGGGGAACAGCTAGTTCTAAAATATTTCTGTCCCTCACTTCCATACTAATATTTTTAAGGACTTTAGATTTTAGAATTTATGATATACCTGCCGTATATCTACACAGATCAAAGCCAGCAACCATTAGGTAGATAGTTTCAGCGAGAAACAACTAATAATGAATTTGTGTGAAAGAAGTTATACCTGTTAATGTAAAAATATTGTAATCTATTGGAAAAAAAAGAAGACAAATAAAAAACAATATTCCTCTTGCATTTATGGCACATTGAATAGTGAGATTAACTGACTATAGATGTTGGCCAGAGAGTAAATCCGTACTAATATTATAAATGCGAAAGTGAGTTTGTTTGTTTGTTAAGTTTTCACGCCTCAGGCTCAACCGATCATTATGAAATTTTGCATACGCATTTTCAGGGGTACTGCAGGAAAGAACATAATTATGGTACTTTTTATCCCGCAATTCCCGCGGGAACTCCGATTTTGTCACGGGTGAAATCGCGGGGAACAGCTAGTATTAAATACGTCTAAATTATCTTTATTATAAGAACGTTTGTGTAATTGAATTGAATTAAAAAAAAACTGATCTTGTCAAAAAATATAACTATACCTTCAATTTTTTAAAATTAATTCATTAAAATATAAGGAGTTCGTTTCACCACGTTTGTTGATTAAAATTATTTATCTTTTATTTTACTACAATTAATATACTATTTCTTTAAACGCGAATGTAGTAAAACCAATATTTATTATAACCACTTTTGCATCCAAAAGAAAAAATATAACTACATGGCTATATAGATTTTCATCAGATCTTAACCCAACTTGACAACCTGGAAAAAATATTTTAAAAATCGGTTCTCAACTAACGGATTTATCTTGTGTTATTTTACCTTCTCTTTAATTTTGAGTCGGTTAAAAAAAGCAGATTTGAAAAAATTGTAAAATTGAGGAACTTGACGCTTTGTGATATATAATATCTACATTTTTATAATTTTATTATTTACAACCACAATATTAAACTACTAGGTAGTAGATACTATAAAACTTTAAAGACGTGTAACCTGTTATTTCATAATTATTGTTATTATCTAAATAAAAGTAATTTACAGTTCTCTGGTCGCAATTTTTTTCATTCATCGTCATTAAGAAGATCTGTGCAGGATTTTGCTTTGGTTGATCTGGAAATAGAAAAATGATATATGTATATTGTATGTCGTGTAGAGGTAAATATTCTGATATTTAATTAATCTACAAGCAATAGCTCTAGATGTTAATGAACGAAACATAAAATGAAGATTAATAATATTGTAATTTTGTTTATTAAGTTCTGTATATAAACGTATTTTTATTGTCAGAGAAAATAATGCGAAATAATATAATATTCTCTAAAAAAAATATTTTAAAATATAAATACTAAAAGCTTTCGTATTTAGGTAAATTGCCCCAGTAAAAACAAAATCACGGTCATACAAAACATACTACGTATCTAGACACGCGGCAGCGTTTCAAGCCAAGTTCAAGCAAAGGAACTGGCCAGCCAGCGCCGAGTGTAATATTACACGAACCACTTGGTGCCACTTTTGACCCTTCTATAACTCAAAACCTCTTTAATGTAAACACATAAAACTACGTGTGTTTAATTATATCTATAAGGACATGTAGAAGCCCAAATTTCATGAAGTTAGCTCAAGCCTCAAACGGTTATAAAGATATGAAGGTCAAAAAGTCGTAAATTTTAGCACTGACTGACTGACTGACATATAGTACCTAAATGTAACGTACTTCCAGATGACCTAGAAGGATAAAATTTGGAATCCAGCTCGGTAATTGTGTGTAAGTATAGGAAAAAATCTAAAAATAAAAAAAGTCAAAAAAATAAGTGGTGGTAAAAAACTTGTATACGCGCTAAACAACCTACGGTATGTTGTTTAGCGCGTATTTTTTATATTATGTACAAAAAGTAATGATATACCACCAAAAACATAAATG
The DNA here is from genome assembly GCA_907165275.2 of Zygaena filipendulae. Classification (NCBI taxonomy): domain Eukaryota; kingdom Metazoa; phylum Arthropoda; class Insecta; order Lepidoptera; family Zygaenidae; genus Zygaena; species Zygaena filipendulae. The sequence goes on from OU015650.1 coordinate 6,313,891, forward strand.
TAAAAAAGGAGAGCCAAGTTCAATACAAAAATTATGCTTGGCTGTGGGCTTCGCGGCAAAAAGAATGGAGATCTAAATGAGTGCCAAGTTATTTAATAATGTGAGATTTTAAGGTTTAGATTTGAATTTTACATATATGTTTTTGGTTGGATGGACATAACGGAGACTTTTGTTTTTAAAATCTGTTAGTAAATTAAATAATGAAATACGTACTGGGAATTTTTCATTCGTCGGCACACTCTCAACTCTATGGATCCACTACGTACTGCTTTAAAGAGTGCCAACGCTTCGACATGCGCAAGTTCATGGCACGCTTGACCGTTGACTGCCAGTACTTCGTCGCCTAAAATTTAAAAAGAAATACCTTGCATATCGGCTTACATCAGCTGTAAAGATTTAGAGAGATAGCAAGTGTGTATGTAACGGGAATAACAATGGCTTTAATTTTATAATGAAGCTGTTGCTCGTTACACCATGGTTTCGATGAAACAAAGCCTATTATTAAATTATGAAGACAAAACCCCTGTACAAAACTGTGTAGTAGTTTTTGCGGACACCGAAATAAATAACATTTGATTTGTTATTATTTGTTACTAGTTTGTCATGAGACGTGTTTTATTAAAGTTATAAATACGTAATGAAAGTTTACATAACTATATCTGGACTGGGACAATAACAAGTATCTAAGTAGGTATGTGCATTGTTTGACATAACTGTTGGACAATATTATGTACGTTTTATAGATTGCAGCAATAACAATTCGATTCGCTTTTAAACAACAATGTTCCCTTTACACATAAATATTTAATTTAAAATTTGACCTGATTAATAAAACCATTTACGCATTTAACAAATTACGTAGGTACATACCGGCTTTTAATCTGCCATCTTCGACTGCTTGCCCTTGTGGTAGGATGCTCTTGATGAATATGCCTAACGGCCCTCTGGGAGAGTCACGTCCTCCCACAATAGTGAAGCCGAGCGGTCTCTTCCCGTGTCCCTTTTCGAATGTTATCGTGTGGTAGCTGTGGGTAGGCGCTCGCGGTTTGCGGGGGAGTGTGCAGAAACTCGCTGCGTTCGGTGTCTGCGACTCGCAGTTGTTTCTCTCTGCATTCCTGTCGGCGACTCCATCCGGCGTATCGACGGCGACGATGTCCCGTGCGCACGTGAGGGCGAGCCCGTCTTTGTTGGCGCCGGCGTAGCTCACGACCTGACGGCGCAGTAGCTTGTTGTTCATGCTGCTGTAGCTCGCGTTCTGGCCCTTGTGGAAGTGCGTATGGGCGCTCGTCGTGCCGTCGCTCGCCTCGTCCGCAACTGATAGCGCGGTACGATTACTCGCCGGCTCGTCCTGCGACCGACGCCGGTCTATCTTGACGTCATATTTATCAACATTTTTTCCCCTGCCTATTATTATTGCGTTTTCATAATCGACTGAACTCTCACGGATTATAGAATTCCTTTGCGACGAACTTCTCGGTTTAACCTCAGGTTTTTCGCGTTGTCTGCAAATTACTATATCAATTTCGGATGTGCCAGACTTAAGTGCTTCTTTGGCTTCGGTCATAGTCAGATCGCGAAGCCGGCGTCCGTTCACATTAAGGAGTTCATCTCCGAGGCGTAAAGTCCCTTCCCTATAAAATTGAAAAAAAAAAATTAATCGATTTCATTTGTTTATAATAATTTTATATAAAACTTAATAAAATTCTTTAAGGATAATTTTTACATTGAATAGAATCATTAACAATCTGATACATAATACACGAAACAAACAGAATACTTACTTTTCCGCTAATCCTCCTGGCACAACATGAGCTACTAAATATCCTATGTGACCCTCGTCTGTTAATTTTGTCTTTGCAATATATATTCCAAGTTCATCCAAAGGGCTTTTTTTGATTATTCTTACAACTTTGAACTCAGTAGGCGTTTTATCTGCTTTACCAGGTTTCCTGCAAGGAGGTATAGGTGGGATACCAGAGTCACCTTGGCTAACGTCTCTTTGCCTCATTCGTTGTTTTTCAGTCAATTGTAGGAATCGAGGCTCTTCATCCTCGATGTGACTTTTGGGAATGCGTCGCAAAATTTCTTTCCGGTCTAATGATAATGCTCTATGGCTATGTCTAGGCCTAGATTTAGAACTTTCAATCCTTTCTCGACTTTTTCGTCCTGAATTCCTTACTTTGGTTTGCGTATGATCCCCTGAGACACTTCTGCCGTGACAAGGTACTAGAGGATTTGAGTATGGCTTTGAACTTTCACAATGTGCTGATATTCTATCACTATCAAAAACAGATGATGTTGCTGATTCATTGACTAGAATACCAGAATCAGCGTCTTCACAGTCTTGTATTAAAACATTCTCATCATCGTATGTTGCATGATAGACGTCATCGTGAAACACACTTGTTTCAGTTTTATGAAGATCATCTAAACCAGGCAATGCACCGTATGAAAAGCTACGAAATTTAGCTTTCACTCCTCCACGTTTTTTACGACTTTTACTAACGACATTTGGTTTTAAAACATTTTCATTGCTCCCCATATCTTCGTCTTCATTTTCACCACTTGATCTATATAGTTTTGAAATGAATTTGTTGGTCGATGACTTTAAATATCTATCTGACATCGCTTTAAGCTTAGCTGATAGACATGAACTAGGCCCAATAGTATCTTTACTATCTTTCATCTTAAATTTATCAGTCTTTTTTTGAGATTTAACTAAAATGTTTCTTGTTGGTGCTATATCGTAAGGTTCGTAATCTTCATTGAAAATTTGATCGCTAGATTTTGAGAGATTCGTATTTGCTTTAGGTACTCCATGGTAACGATCACATTCTGAGCCAGAGCTGTAGCATCTCGCCGCCCTGTTGGTAAAAATTTTTCCATCCCTCCAATCAACAGGACTAGAAATATTTTTGGCAACGAATACTTCGTCATCATAATTTCCCATTTTCACCCATGGATCTTGATTTTCAAATTCTATGTGTCGATGAGAGTAATTGCCGCCATAACGATGAGATGCATCTTCTGAATGACCAAACCCACTACAGTCACTGCCTGAAGTCGAAGCAGTTTCCTCGCCATGTCCATGTCGTAAAGGACCGTTCGATTTAAAACATGACAATTTCGTGTTTTTCACTTTATCAAGTAACGGATTGCGTTTCTCTCGGTAAACCGTGTACTCTTTTTCTAAGGAGCCTCCGCGGTTCTTGTGACAAGTTTTATAACTTTCTTGCGGTGACGAGGATACGTTTTGTAACGATATACGACGTGTCACAGGAGTTTCGGTCCCTCGATGACATGGATGAGGGGATTTTTCCACAATTATAATTTGATCACTCAGGTTGTAAAAATTGGTCTCTACTGAACTGCTGCTACTTTTCCGATTAGGGTGGTCCGCTGGTGAAGTGTCTGAAATCAAGAGATAACAATGTGTAAGAACAAAAATCCAAAATCACAAAATTGTTTAACTCAAAAAATGTCTTGAGTTATCATAGCGATGTACATAATGCGGGGATAAGATGAAAGTGGTTTGAAATCAGATAGGTATATGAGTAAGTATCCAGTACATACACTGCCCAGTCGATATCTATTTACCTACTATTACTGTGGTTTCACTTGTAATTTTCCTGTTTGTGATGTAAGAGTAAGAAAAGTCGACTCTCTATATATAGAAAACCATTTAAACAGAGTTTTCCATGCAGCTGTTATGATAGGTAGTATCTACCTACCACAGTAAAATATATATGTATTTTTCATTACTCATACTCGGAAAGTAGGTCTGAAGTTGCCTGAGAAGCGGGTTGAAAGTAACACTTTTCAGCCCGAGCGTAGCGAGGGTGCCAATAGATCGAGGGACTAAATAAGTCTTTCTCCCGAGGGTAACACTGTGCTTTTCATTACGAATGCAAGGAAAGTCAAAATGAAAATAGGAATTAGCTAAAGAAAAAATGAGTGAAGATCGGATAGTCGCTTGACACTTTCCCACCTATTTCTTTTTCTTTGGCCGGCTAGCTATTCAGCCAGTATTTTTTATTTACATTGTGACGACCTAAAAAAATAAAAATAAAAATATTTTCTTTAATTATTAAGTATTAATTAAAGAAAATAAAAAAATATAAATAGGAATTAACTTAAGAAAAAGTGAGTGAATTTTATTTTAATTAATACCTACTTAAACTTTACGTTATTTCAATTTTACGTCGCGCTGGCTGTATAGAAAGTTGAAACATGGTTCAATAGAAATGTGAAAATAGACCTAGTTTTTTTTTAATAATTTGACAGTTGTCAGTTGAAAGCGATTCTCCCTAGAGCTGAAAAGGGTTACTTTCAACCCGCTTCTCAGGCAACTTCAGACCTACTTTCCGAGTATGAGTAATGAAAAAATATATAAATGACATAAAATTTTAGTGTTGACGTTAATTAAATCGAAAAAAAATCTATATTTGTTATTTTGTGCGTATTATAATAATTGGTAATAATTGCCCTGTACGTAAACATTTATAAAAAGGTTTTTACTAGCTGTCCGCCGCGATTTCACCCACGGTAATTTCAGGATCCCGTAGGAATTCAGTGATAAAAAGTACCCTACGTCCTTCTCTGTACGTCTAACAACGTGTATGCATAACTACACGATGATTGGTTGAGCCGCTAAGGCGTAAAAGCGTAACATACTCAGAAAAACAGATAGACAGAGTTACTTTCGCATTTATAATATTAGTAGGGATAAATATTTTCAATAAGTTTTTAGATAAAGCATTTAATTGGGTATCTATATATTATATTTAACCTATACATAATATTATTTTTCCTACAGCGGTTTAGCCGCTATTGTTGCATAAATGTAGAACGCAAACACTGCGCAAATATTATGCAAGTTATGTGTTGCTCATTATTATTATTAATTAGCAATGACAAATGTTACGAGACGATTATGTATGTGTGAAATACCTTTAATGAGGGTCTTAAATTTAAATGAATGTAGGTAAACGAAAAATATATTTTGATTTTCTACATATTGTAGTAGGTACCTACTGTAGCGAATGCCTCATCAAGTTAGGCACTCGTAATCACTGTAGTTGACGCTAATATGGCACTCTTGTCGCAATAGTACAGATTAAGGTCTGGTCACTGGTCACTCACTCTGGTCTGGTCTGTTTATTCACCAGGAGAATCAATGTAGAGAATAATAGACAATGTGCTGCACTTTCTTCGGTATCCAATTTATAGTATCATATAGACATGTATCCATTATTATAGTAATAAAAAACAGACTTTAAACAGATCAAACTTAGAAATGATAATTCCAAGAGAAAAGTATTAAAAAAGGTTGATAATGTAGTAGAATGCTACACTACCTACTGTAGCATTCTGTTACACTATTAAAGCTTTTTATTATTGTTTTATCTTTTGGAATGTTACGCATACCACTGCGACTGTCAACTTATAGCTGGCACTTGGATGAAGGTAACAGTGAACTAGGAGTTCCCGCAGGAGTTCCAAAACTCACGTTATTGTAATCCATACCTGTGTGTAGGTAAATATGTTACTTAATTTATAATAATAATATTACAGGATATTACTTGATAAGTAATGTATTTATTCTACTTGCGGTGCAAATATTTACCTACCATGATAAAATTAATGCTTACACACAGTAGATATACGTAACTCTTGTTAACTAACATGTAACCAACAAATCCTCGGGGGCACTAGACCTCAATATTTTGATAGGGCATAGATATAGGTTGTTTATCGTTCAAGCCAAAGGTTTACCTAGAAGTCGAAGGTCAATACTACATTATGTTTAATCTTTACAACTATAATATTTCAACTACTCCATGACAATATTGCCAATTCATGCACCATGATAAACGAGCAGGTATTTATGAGACAGAGAGTTCTGCATGCATGGATTTAAAATAGGTCATGGATTGAATACGAAATTAAGTTAAATATAGAAGCATCTTACTTGCATTGAGCTCGTCGAATTTATACCCCACCATTATAATTCTGAAGTCTTATTCTACTAATATTATAAACGCGACAGTTTGTAAGAATGTATGGATGGATGGATGGATGGATGGATGTTTGTTACTTTTTCACGCAAAAGCTACCGAATGGATTTAAATGAAACTTTACAATAACATAGCTTATACATCAGATTAACACATAGGGTACTTTTTTTCCCGGAATTCCCACGGGAACTCTGAAATTAACGCGGGTGAAACCGCGGGGCACAACTGGTGAAAATATATGTTCGGTACCAGCTTAAATAACAAGCAATGTGTCAAGTAATTTTAATGTTTTTTTTTTCAATTGACAATTATTCAGAATTATTTGCCTATTATAAGTAATTATTTGCCTAGTGTATTAATGAATGAAGGAATTTGTACAATAGTGATCATTACCTATGAAAAGAAGGTATATGAAAATTGTGAAATGAGATCAATTGGGGCCTTCGACGAAAGGTTGTCGTTATAACAAACAACTTCCCACCTCTTTCTTAATCTATGATGAATTCCGTTTATGCATTGAAATGCATCTCGCCAATGTACTTTACTGTAAATTGGTAGTTAGTAGGTATTTAGATTATAACGTTTTATTCTGAATTTGGTTAAAGCTATTGAATTGGTTTCAATAAAAAATTAGATGAATAAAAATCTGTCATGGGTAAGAGAAACTTTTAAAAATATTATTTACAAATAAAATATTTTTTGCGAAATCTAAATATCAGGACAGTAATAACAAAGTATAAACGTACCAATTCTGGATCTTCTCGAGGGTCGCGGGTCGGTCTCCGGCGACACGGTCAGTAGCCGAGGAGGCTCCTCTCTTCGGAACCACCGCATTGTTTCTCACACTCACTCCATCATCAAAAACACCGGAAAGCACTGAAATAATGAAAGAACTGTTTTTGAATTGTAAAAGTAGTATTTATTGTACATTAAGCACAATCCCACCGAAAACATAAATGTAAAAAAGGAGAGCCAAGTTCAATACAAAAATTATGCTTGGCTTGGGAGTATTATATTATCTGTGGCATGGGCTTCGCCACAAAAAGAATGGAGATCTAAATGAGTGCCAAGTTCTATGCAAAATCGAAATATGTATTTATAGAAACAAAATAACATTATGAACAAGTATTAAATTTTATTTCTTTGCTGTATTGGACACCACATTGGACCTAAATTGGATAATGGTTAAATATGGGTACTGCATGGATAACCTGGCTTGAATACGTATGTACATAAGATATTTTTATATCTTTATCATTTTGATCGTACTTTATTTTTGTTTTCTATCTATTAGTATCACATTATAGTCTCACGAAACGCGTTACTGTACCCAATTAGGCTGCGCAGTGACCGTCACATTACTTTTTGTTGTTTTACATCTCACTTCTCAGTAAGGTTCCCGTGGGAAAACGAATGCTGCGTTACGCGGCATTCATTACTCTATGCTATACTATTAAGGGAATCTATTTTTTTTTACAAACTTCCGTTACTTTAGGCACTTACATCTAAAATAAATTGTTGTTTTAATGTTTACTTACATCATGTCTGTTTGGGGTTTTATCTTTATAAGACACCATATACATAGTTCAAAATTTTTCCTTGAAGGGTTAAAATATTGTTTTTTTTTTATAAAAATGAAATAACAATTAAAACTTTTTCTGAAACAGGGACTTGTCTCTGGGAATCTAGTTTGTTGCAATGGATATTATACCCATAAGTATTAAGAGGGTTTATTGCACATTATTCAAGAAGCTCCACACCTCCCAAGTTAAATAATATCACAAACCAGTATAACTAAAACTGGTCTCTGATAATTAATATATAGAAACTCACGTAAGTATTAACGCATATAAGGAAAAACCAACTCTTGAATGAAATATTAAAAAAATCCGAATAGTATTGGTCAATGATGCAAGTCCGTGTTGGTTAATTATCTCAATATGTCAAGTTTCCTTAACAGATTATGCTGTACGCACGACATTGTGTAGTACCTACTGCGCGTAAAGGAGATAACAAGAAAAGAAACTGGATCTACTCATATTGAATACGTCCTCTGCAACAACGTCATAATTAGCGAAAACAGACGTCCACAGCTGGACGAAGTAGGAAGGAGATTTTTTTCAAAATCGTATATAGATATTCCTAAGAACTATTTTTGTCTTTCTATCCATAAATGTTTGGTTAGTAAATACGCATAAAACGTAATATCCAATTTACTGAAAAAGCTAATGTAGTCTATTTTAAAACAAGGCCTTGTTGGTTCACAGAAAAAAAAGGTTAATTAAATAATTTACTATTATCTATTTTATTCTGGAGTTTCGGAGTTACAAGATAGCGGTCTCCGATGACACTTTGACTAATTAATTATCTATGATTGATGTATGAACTTTTCTAGTTACGAGTCGAATGTGGGTCAGAGATCAGTCAAAAGTTTTTCAATCAGAACATTTAGATTGACAGTATATGAACTCTAATTGGATAAGTGTTAATGATAAACTTGCTATTCATGCATATCTTCGTTGAATATGAAGTTTAATTTTTTCACAGTTCCAAGAGGTTGCAAACTTGATATCTTTTTGCGTTTCTGAGAAAAAAGGTGTTGACAGACAGTCAGACGGACATCCAATAAGGGTTCCTTTTTTGAGGTACGTAACGAGCTTTTATTTATATAGAAAGTTTTAAGTTAGGTTTTCATTCACAGCAGTAACATTCCTCTTGCTACCTCGTATAGTCATTACACATAATTACAATGTAAGTATGCATACGAGTACCTAGTTGACTAGTATCATTATTGCTTGGTTTGTAGGATGCAAACTTGTAGCTTGGTGTGGGATCAGAATTGATGAGATGGATGGTTTATTAGTTATTATAGTTACATAATTACATATTTTTATTCCTATTTGGGTATTTTGAAACTGAAAAGTGTCAAAAAAGATCGTTAAAGTAATAAGCACAATTATTATGGTCTACTAAGTAGGTACATAGATACTGTAGTGGTAAAAAAACAACAAGAAGTTGAACACTTATGAAGTCAACCTATAGAGGTCCACACAAGTTCGAAATAGTGGAATAAGTGTATTTTTTAATTCAATTTAGATATCACGTAATAGAAAGAATATAAATAATAATCCTGTTAAGTTGTTGAATATGGGGAGAGCCAAAGATAACATAATATAATCACTGTGTGGAAAGAGCTGAAAAATGTTACAGTAAAGGATTATTTATTAGGCATAGAACCGCATTAAACGCAGCGCAAAAGTAATTTCGCGCCGTTCCACGTGCTCATTGTTTTTGTACTTTAATTTTGTATGGAATTTCTACTAAAACTAACGCTCTATGTGTATCTAATATCTTTATAATATATGATAGATAAGTATGTGATTTTCCCTTCGAATGAAATATTACTAAACAAAAAAAGTAAGACAGGCTTTGGAACCCCCGGAAAGTTACAGTACTTATCTAATTTCCTACAAGCTACTTTCTGTTGATTGTCATTCGTCCCTCAACATTACCGGGAGCGTCTCACAACACAACGTTTGGAAAAGGCGTGACCTTAGAATAAAGTATAATACTATATTGTGAAGCCAAAATTATTTATTTATTAATATCCGAACAGGTTTGTTATTGTGAAATAACAATCAGGCCATAGCAATGACCATACAAAGCTCTTAATAAAAAGTATTACGACACAACGCATAAATCACTGAACCTGTTTGGCTGGGCAATGATACGCCTACTAGCTACAAAACTCGGCGATCCGATAGCAAGTTGAAGCTAGTATAGTTTCTACCCAATTACAAGCTAAATGTCCTTTCATGAAGTTCGGCAATATGTCCTCTCTCTCTTTTTCTAGCAAAAGTTTTTACTGTAACTGCAGGAGGAATAAACTACGCATGACTGAAAATAAATCAGTACCTACTGGAAGTTCCTGTGCTCATAGCATAATGCTGTGATAGTGACCGTTTCGTCACTCACGTGAGTTTACTCCCATATAATTTAATAATTATATAATTATTTAATATTTATAAAATTTTCAAAATAAATGTTTTATTTAATACCTAGTGTTTCAATGTAAGCATAAATGAAGAGTGATTGTGTTGTGTCTCTATTTCCAAATAAATGTCTTTCATTCTTTCTTTCATTCTCTTTGCAAGAGCATAGGCAGAAGTGCACACACGATTACACTCAATCTGTTGGCGCATTTTGTTGGGAGGCAACCGATTGTACCGTGAATAGGCACGTTGATTAATAAAATATCCGTAATAACTAGTAAGTGAATGAAATCGTGTGTAGACAATTTCACAGTGACTAAAAATAGTATACTAGGTTGGTAAGTATAAATTCATACCAAGAAATGTATCATTTTTAAACATCATAGGTAAGTACCTACCATCGATCAGTGAATTTTGTTTGTTATCGTAATCGTATCGTATCGTAATATCGTATAATATTTGGATGTTATTTACTCAATCACGTGGGTTATTGACTGGACGGATTTGAATATTGGTCACAATGATAGAATATTACTATGTTGAATGTTCTGGATTGAAACATAAAATACTTTTCTTATATTTCCGTTAAAAGTATTTCTGAATATCGAAATTAACTCTGGTGAATCCGTAAGAAACAGCTGGTAGGTACATAGTAAAAAATACGCTGAATTCATCTCAATCTCTAAAAACTCATATAAATCCTTAACTAGTGACAGTGATAATAACGCAAATTACTGAATTTAGAAATTTTTGGAGACTAACCAATAAAAAAAGTTTTTCGAAATTTCGGGCTAAACCGGGGAAATAATAAAATGGGTAAATTAAGATTATTATAATATTTTTTCTTGTAATAATGGAAGTCATTTTCTTCGTCTTGTAATTAAATTTTATTCGAATAGTGCAGAACAATTCAAAATTCGAAGAGTGATTTGAAAAATCTCCCAATAGGCTGAGAACAATGGGTGGCATTACGTATTCGACTCATCATTTTTATCACTATTAGTGAAGAAAAACCACAAAGCACCGCGAGACTTTCACGTCTAAAATTGTAACAAGTTACATAAGACACGTACCTAATTGAAACTCAATAAGCTACTCGCTGAAGGTGAGTGGGTTTCTAAAATACCTTTTCTTAGATTGGAAATTTCGTTGGAGTTTTGGTGTAACTTACAGATATTGGAAAATAATAAAAATTATTTTTGCTGTCACCTATCTAAAAATAGGAATAAGAAAGCATTTTCAAAACCAGATGTATGCAAAAATTAAGTTAGAATGTTTTTAGTTATGTTACCTAGTATTACTGTATCAATACATAAATTATATCTAATAAAAAAACACCATATATTTTTTTATTGTATGGATTCCTTCATTTTCGGGATTTCTTAAAAAATATCCTATCTTATCCTAAAAATATCGAACATGTTCTATCCATGTGCTGAATTGAATACGAATCCGTGATTAAGTTACGAATATCCAAAGTTTCGTATTTATACTATACTAGCTGTGCCTTGCGGTTTCACCCGCGGTAATTTCGCAGGAATTTCGGGAAAAAAGCACCTACTCTACGTCCTCCTTTGTACCCCTGACAGTAGTTTACGGTGATTAGCTGTTTCCCGCATTAACTCCGGAGTTCCCGCGGGAATTCCGTGATAAAAACTATCCTATCTTTTAAGTTGGACCATATTATAAATGGTTACAAAATTTTATCAAAATCCGTTCAAAAGTTTAGGAGTCCATCACGGACAAACAACGTGACACGTGATTTATATATATTAAGAAGATTAAGATATTGGTAGAATTCAATAAATAAATTAATAATACCCGTACATCAGGGCTTTTGTCGATCCACGGCACAATGATGTCATAGTCGCTCGTGCTAGAGCTGCAGATGTAAAAAGTGTTTCCTGAATTGAAGGATAAACATTTGAATATCTTCTTATCAGTGGATAATATGAACTGTTACGACATAAAAAAAGAAGAGGAAAAATGATAGGCAACCAAAGAACGACAAAAAGAAGTACGCATTCGTTTTGTAAAAAGATCAAAAAAAAGTTATATTTACCGCATCATTTGTAACGCGTAACTATTGTGATCACGTCGCGGACTCCAGACTCAGACGTGCATGACTGGAGACTAAATGATTATATTTGTTACCTAAGCAGAAATATTTTTTTATGTAATAGTAAAATGCATTACTATCGCAGTGAAATCGTAGAACCCCGCCAATCAATGTTTCATTTACTTTACCTAAGTTTTGTGCTATAACGGTTTGATTTTGTTTTTTATAAATAATCTATAATTATGAAGGTTTTACTACTTTTAAACCAGCAATTATTCTTGTACTAGCTGTGCCCTGCGGTTTCACCCGCGGTAATTTTGGAGTTACCGCGGGAATTCCGGGATAAAAGTACCCTATGTCTTTCCGTTCAGCCGTTTTTGCGTGATTGAGTAACGAACATCCAAACATCGAAACATCCAAACATTCACACTTTCACTATAATATTAGTAGGATTCTGAATCTCGCGTGGAAATGACTCCAACGATTTTCATGAAATTAAGTATGCAGAGCGTTTCGGGGGCGATTAAACGATCTAGCTAGGTTAAATTTTTTGAAAAAGTAGTTTTATCCGTATTTCAAGGCAATGAAAAATGAGTGTTTAGTACTGCTTTTCTACTTAACAACAGATGGCACTACGAGCATAGCTCGGTCGCCCATATATTGTGTTATTAAGTAGGCAACTAAAAACGAAGTGAGGTTTTTACCGCATATTATGTCTGACAAAACGAATCGTGTTTGGAAATAATAATAAAAAGAGACAAACGATAGATGTCAATCTTTAAAATTCTCGTCCTGTGATAATATCTTTTTGTTGGTGGTCTGTCAGTAGGTAACTATCGCATTTTTAACTATATTCGAAGTTACTGTTTAGTTTCAGATAAGTATCTGCATTTAGAACAATCGCCTTCTTAAGAACCAAATCTGGGTATAGATAGTATAGTGTAACGAAATTATTACAAGTTGATTGCACTAGCATGAATGTAGCTTTTGACAAAAAGTGATAAACATAGGCACAAAATATTATATTCTCCTATATAACTTGGTTGATAAAATTATTTACATTAAAATGCTCGGTAACAAAATTGTTGCATTTTTTATAATTGTTGTTGCATATTTATAAAGTTAGTTTTCTTTTTAATTTTATGCTGATTGGTAGTTATCTTTTAGAAAGATAAACTTTTTGGCTGCAATGAAACCAAACAGATGGCAAAGTATGGCATCATAGTAAAATTTGTGTCCGTACAAATTTATGATTTGATGCCAATATGCAAATCGTCTTTGATGGCGTAGTATAAGCTCTTGTTTTAAATGTGTAGTAACAATTTATACAGTATTATTTTCTTATGACGTCATGTCAGTAAGAATATACCTACCATCTTATTATTAGTCACCACTTCGAATATTTTGTAACCTCACTCACTGTGTGCCTTCCATTACGACTACGATTCTTGTAAATGACATCACTTAAAAAGTATCGTCATAAAATCGCATAGGTAGGTAGGTGCCTATGCGATTACATTCGAGTGTGATATTTGATATCTACTCAATAAGTGTCTTATGTTATTACGAGTATGACGATAACTATTGCATTGGAATTTGCAACTGATCAACCCACGACTTATTTATTTTCATATTAGTAAAATACTCGTAGATAAAGATATTTATTGTAGATCTATATAAGTATCACAATTAACGACAAATCGTTTAATTCATCCGTTTGTAAATGACGTCCTCAGTCAGGCAAATCGTATATTTATCAGTCTACAAACGGCTTCAGCCAGCATTTTGTATAATATTGAGGAGCAACCTAAAAGGTTAGAGTTGGTCCTGCTAGGGTTAGTTAGGCAATATTTTTTTTACTTTAAAAAAGTGTGTAAAGGACGATCACAAAAGAGTCAAATGATACCTTCTCGATGCGTGAGTCTCGATCCACCTCAACACACTTTTAGTCCTCGGCATTATACAAAATGCCGACCAATGTCTGCGACATGTCGATGTAGTAAGAGTTTATGTGTGAAATAAAGTATGCACATTAGATAAAAAAAAGTTTACTTTTAATACCTACTTCTAAATTTTATTGAGATAAATTTAAGTAGATTGAAGTTCAAGCAACCAAGATTGTTTAATTTGTTAAATTGATTCCTAAAAATATAGCGAAAGTACATTACAGATGAAAAGTCCATTACCCGCAACCGTTTATACAAAAACAATGAAATTTTAGCTCCAGAGATTCACGAGGAATGAATATCCGTTAGGTGTAAATGTAATTTCCGAAACACTGCAGGGCTGGGAATTACATGTCGATATCGAAATATACTATACCTACCACCTACGAACACCTCTACTTGCAATGATATAAAAGTAGGTACAAAATATACGAGTACTGTCGATAATACAATTAAAAAAATTGCTATAATTTTTATCAAACAATGAATTTTGTTATTATTTATAGAAAATATATTGTTAGAGTCATCTCTAACAATACATTTTAATCAATCAAATTTTATACTTTATCATCATACACTATAATGTAATAACATCGTCAATTTACTGGAGGGCTCTACAATACTTGTTGCACGGCTCCTATCGCCATTTTTAGAAGTTGATTGTGAGGAATGGTCAAAATCCACTTTCAAGAAAGGTATTTCAGTGGAGTAAAGTTTATGTAAGAGAAAATGAGCCTTTGTCTAAGTATTTCACAAAAGCCTTGTCTTTTTGAACGTGCCATAGTTGCCATACTCTACAATTCGTTTGATTGATCATCGGTGACTGTACTGAGTCTATGAACGAATGTGGTGTAATATTTAGTGGAATGTTGTCCAACCACTCTTCAAACAACTTTACCATGCACTAAACAAGCGGCGGCGATATGGTAATACCCCTGCGCACGAGACACCTCATGCTGTTTATACAAATTACAAAACACTGTTCTCACACAGTAAAATAACATTTTACAACACATTAATTAGTAATGTAAGTAGGTAGGCATTAGACACGTCACTTTGATGTGATCGCGGTTAGATTAAAAAAAACAGTCACTATACTTTTACACGCAAATAAAAATAGTAATCAATAAATAAACTTAACTCGATGAACATTTACTTTAACAAAGTATAATTATAAACATGATGTTTGAAAGTGTAAAACTGGAAAATATTTGGTTTGTACAGAATCACGAGTAGGATCAGAATAGCACATTAACAAAAGTTATTTCGCCTTTAAATCGTGACAAAACAATATGAATTAAACTGTTTATCGCTAGTTTTGTATTTTTCGAGACATTTAAAAGACGCGTCAAAAAACAAACGTCTATTTGTAAAACCTTTTTTCTCCAAGACTGCTTGCCAGCTATTCGCAGTGGAAACTATGAACAAGTTTCTTTATGGCTACTTGTAATATAAAATAAAATACTCAATTCTGAATCTACATTAGCATGGGTGTAAATAAAATAATATTCGTAATACTTTAAGAAATAATTTATTTTAAGGAATGGATAATTATCTTCAATTGAAGATCTATTAGAAGTTCTTCGATGTTTGTCATATACGTATAAATAATATCTATAATTATTATATTTAAGTAAGAATTACGTATTGTAATTTTATCTGAAAAAAAAAACCTCAGTTAGAAACAGAAATAACTATCTAACGTTCGTATTTTACATGCATATAATTATACTTATAACAAAAGACAGTGGTTACATCCAAGGCTTTTTGTTGATATCAAAATTATAACTGTATCTACTTACTTATGTAATATTGCTTCAAGTTTTTATACAGCAGACAAAATGTTAAAGATCATTTTAATTTTATGTGAAATATGAGGTCTTTTATAGCTAAAAAGTTCTAAATAGGTAATAGGTACTCTAAACTAACTTTCGAAGTAAGTTAAAATTCTGATCAATGGTCATTCTAATGATATACAGTGCATGTCCGTTTCGTTTGTAAATGCGTATACAGATATTTTCGAGTGAAAACCGTTTATTCAGTGTTTCGCACCGCGCTTACTGATCGCTCGATCAGTATTGAGGTTGCGAACTACGGAGGTTGTGTACGAATACAAAAACGTCCGGATCGAAAACTGTTGCGGATGTCACATTGTGTGTATCTAAAGACAATTTGCTTTCTGAGATTTTGTGATTCAATTTTTAAGGTGAAATCTTTCGGCGCCAATAAAAAAAGCGTCAATAAAATTGCAAGGTTGAATTTGAGAGTAAAGTTCTTGACGAAACTTCTTTGATGCAAAAAGGACGGAAGATAAGTAGGTACTCGGCCAGAGAAAGAAAAAGAGAGAACTACTTAAATACGCCACTGGACTTGTTTGTTCGCTTCTCCTTTGTGCTATCCCAAGAAGTTTTCCTTCCATTTCATGTTTTTTGATGAAAGAACATGTTTAAAATGTTTAGGAACATCAAAAATCATTATAATTACCTTAAAATTCGTAAATAATCGGAATATAGAGATTCCCAGATAAACAATTTTTTAATACGAGCAATAGTAGAGATCGTGATGTCATTGACTCTACAAAAGCAAAATATTCATTTGCGTGATGGTTTTTCATTAGAATAAATTATTCTATGAATTAATTGAACACAATTCATGTAGAGATTTGTAGTAAAGTAATCGAATTATCAATCAGTAGGTATACGTAATTAACGAAAGACAAATATGGTAAATAGTTTTCTTTTTTTTCGTAAGAATATGTATTAATATATACATATAATACGTGTGAAAAAGTGATTCTTATCGTGTCGTAAAAAAGACTTGCTTTGCTAGCGAAGTTTTAAATCACCACACGTTATCCTGCTAATATTATAAATGTGAAATTGCGGATGTTTGGATGTTTGTTACTGGATCACGCAAAAACGGCTGAACGTATTTGGATGAAATTTGGCATGCACGTTGTCAGGGGTACAGAGATGGACATAGGTTACTTTTTATCCCGTAATTCCCGCGGAAACTCTGAAACTACCGCAGGTGAAACCGCGGGGCACAGCTAGTACTCTATGATTCCCCGCACTCCCACACGCGATATATCATACTGCATACATAACTATTTTCAGGGGCTTTTAAAATTATAAATATTCTTATCCAATTTTTTCTCGCTCCCGAAACAATTAAGTTTTGTTGCTTTATACATACACAATATACGCATAAACCTCCTTCATTTCGTCATTGGCAAAAAAATTAAACGACCTTCAAGCAAAATATTATAAAATGTGATATAAGTATATAAGTATATTTAAGTATATATGAATATAAGTATATATAAAAAAGATGGATATTATTTTGATAGGCAGTTGTTATTAAGTAGGTATGTCTTATCAAGTACAATAATCTTATCTCTACTTACTTTGACCCAAATAAATAAATAGCTTATTATTATTTTATGAGTTTAGTCGTTTTAGTCGTTTTACGTGCCATCAGTATGTTTATATTTTATTATATACGTAAATATAACGTGAATAATGATTTATTTATATGTCAAAATTCCTATGTATGTTTTGCTAAACAATTTTTAGTATCTTATTTTACTTATCTACTATTGTTATTAATGTGATTGTTTGGATGTTTACGAATCAAACGCGATTAAACGACAGAACAAAATTGAGTAGGTACATTGATATAATAATATGTTTAGGATTAAGACAAATGATAATTATTTTTTTATTTATAACAGTGGGCTGCTTTAAGTATTTAAATTATTTACTTATTTAACAAAGTAATACAGATTCTAGTAGTCTATAATATTGACTGTTGTTTTAGGACAAAAAAGCTATACTAGATATTAGGTTAACAAAGTAAGTGTCTACATACATGTAATGTGGTCATTACGCGTAAAAACACCGCCGTCTTAGACCAAGATTAGCGATGACGCACCACGGGCTCGGTCACTACCCTGGACGTGGACATTACCAAGGTAAACAAGTGAAACAAAACACCATCAGTGGGAAAAACACCACGGTCGTTTAGACGATCGTATGTGATCATATTGTGTCAAACCAGAGAAAAGACTTGATATTTTGTATGTTTGTTTGTACATAAATTCGAAAACTAGTTAAGCGATTTTAAAAATTCTTTTACTTATATGAAGCTAGTGTTCTTAATTTATGTAGGGTACTTTTTATATCGGAATTCCCACAGGAACTCTGAAATGAATGCAAGTGAAACCGTGGGGGATCGACTAGTGATACATAAAAAATGAAAACTTTTAATAACATGAAATAACGAATGAAAGGAGACGGCTCTGTGCAAAATAAGTATTAAAGTATATTTCTTTAAAAAATAACATTTTCTACAGACCGAATGTATGTATTTAATCCACAGAGAGCAAGCGTATTTTGCGTCTAAAGTTTGGTTGTGTGCTCTTTGTAATGTTGATCGTCTGAAGCGCGGAGCATTCGTCATTGATTTAAGGCTTTCAAGCGGCGGAACAGGCCTCTTTCTTATTCCTCCTGTTTTATACCGGGACTTTCTATAGAGTGTCTGAGAGTTCACCCTCGACTCACTAAGTCCTATAACAGTCAATAGAGATGAAATGAGATGAATTCATTGACGTACGTACGACATACATAAAATAAATATTGTATGATGTTTATTTCTGAAAAAGGTGTGTAGAGGGGTTGATCGATATATACTACTCAAAACAAAATAGGGCCCACCTTGATTTTGTTCTGTAAAATTAAACTGGATAGTTTTAAGTATTTTTTGCGCATAGATACGTTGAATGTTAGGCTTTATTAATTGTTTAAACAAGGCAAATGATAAAAAAATCTTTGTTTCCTTAAAAATTACCCACAAAAACAGAAAAATCGAAATTTACCCTTAAAAAGTTAATCTAACAATTTCGATTTTTGTCACTTAAAGTGATATGAAGAATTGCACAGGGATGTTTTTAGTAACGGGTGGGTCCTCCTCTGTTACATACGCACTCTCTGAGCCTGTTAGGAACGCTCTCAATCAAATGGGTAACGTTTTCCTGTGGTATTCGCTCCCAGCAGATTTTTAAGGCGGTTATGAGCTCCTGTTGACTGTTTATTTCACTGTAATTGTCTTTAAGACTTCTTTTCAATTGGTCCCACAAATGTTCAATCGGGTTGAGATCGGGGCTCATCGCAGGCCATGGCAAAACTGAGATATTGGCATCAGATAGAGTTCTCTGAGTCAGGCGGGCCGTGTGTGCGCGAGCGTTATCTTGCATGAGGATGAAATTATTGCTCACTCTCTGTGCAAATGGGATAACGTGAGGTCAGATCACACGTTCGACGTATCTGGCAGCAGTTACGGTACCCTCATCAAGAATTTCCAGCTCTGTTTTGCCCATTAAACTTATTCCGCCCCATACCATAACACTGGGCCCGCCCCACCGATCTGTCTCGTGGATACAGGGTTCCGTAAAACGTTCGCCTTCCCTCCTCCACACACGTACACGTCTATCGTCACTAAAAAATTTCACCTTACACTCATCTGTAAAAAGTACAGACCTCCAGTTGTCTATAGTCCAGTCCAAATGCGCGCGTGCGAACCTTAGACGAGCTGCACGATGAGCCCTTGACAGTTTAATGCGAATAATTCGCATTCTGGATCATTATCCGTCTTCGTGGAGTCTGTTGCGGATAGTTTGTTCACTAACGCGAGTACCGGTAGCTTCCCGTAGTCGCCTTTGTAAAGTACGGGCGGTAACGGTACGCTCTCGACGTGCAGATAAACGAATGTATCGGTCCTCTTGAACAGTTGTGGCGCGAGTTCTTCCTGATCCACTTCTTCTAGCCACACTACCTGTCTCCTGGTACCGTTCCCACACATTTCGGATAGCCCGCCTCGACACACCAAGTCGTAAAGCTACCGATCGCTGAGACTCTCCCTCTTGCAGCAGTATGACTGCTCTTGAAGCAGTTTCCATGTCCATATGGTGCCGAGTACGTGGCATTACAATCAATTCTAATAACCGAACTGAACAAAACAGTAAAAAAAAACAAAAAGGGCTCGGAACGACAGTCGTAACACAAGTGAATAAGAAGTTGTGCATGGAGTAATTTTGCTTCATTTGTTTTTTTCTACCCACTTGAGTGTACTGATTAGAAAATGTTGTTCAAAAAAACGTTAACGACTCAAAAACATCCCAAGTTTGTGATTGAACACTTAAACTTGCCCATAAATAACTTGAAACTTAAATATAAAAAAATTTTTGTGAATAAATCGAGTTGGGCCCTATTTTGTTTTGAGTAGTATATTATTGAATTAAAATAATTTCAATTTGACTTTACTGTACCTATATATTTTTCAGTATTAGATAACTTTGTATTACATTTAATGGGATTGTTAGAATGGGAGTTAAAAATTTTTTAAACCTATGCTAATATTATAAAGATTAAGGATTTGATTTTTTGTTTGTTTGTCTGTTTGTTACGATTTAACTCAAAAACTGCAGGATCGATTTCAAAAATTCTTTCACCATTAGAATGCTACATTAACCCGGGATTCCTGCGGGAACTCCGAAATTAACGCGGGTGAAACCGTGGGGAACAGCTAGTAATTTAGTTAATAGTTTACGTAATTATACAATTGACAGGTTAAAGAGTAAAATTTTAAATTCGATTCAATTTGCTTTTTATTTGCTATCGCTTTCATAGGTTCGCGTAAATAGGTACATAATAACCAATATAATAGGTAGGTACGTATAAAATTAAATAATCTTTTCTGAAAGCAAACGATGTTTTCTACAAATGGAAAATCAATAAAGATTAAATGTCAGTATGATAAATGGATGTGTTGTTATAATGAAGAAGTTTGTTGTTTTCTGTTTAATTTTAATGAAACTGCAGTATTTTATGATTTTTGCTTTATATTGCGAATAGCGTTCAAATCATATAAATACTTACTTACTGTATTGAAATTTTAAAAGCATTTATAGATAAAGATAATATTTAATTTATATTTAATTGCTTATTATCGACTTTTAGCAAATAAAAACTTGAGCCAAGTTATATTATTAACCACATTTTATAAATATAATGTCATCTCAGCCCGACTAACTTATTACATAACTCATTACATTATTTAGGTATATTAATATTACCTGCTTTTTACTAGAAGGATAAAATATTATATGTAAATTTTCCATAATAAATGAAACATCGACACTTACTCGTAAATAAATACAGATTTGCATAAATTGGTAAGTATTTCCAAACTTGTGCCTACCTACTAAAACTTTTCTTCACTTGATGAATATTCAAATTGTAAATTGTTTTTGTTGTTTCCGAAACAAAATAAAGCACTATTCACTCGTGGCGTTCTTTTCAAATGAAAAACATGAAAAATACAATACATAAACACAGTCTGCTTTGTTCTCAAAATTGTGAAATTGTACGTTGAATTAATTATACAACGGTTTGAAGTTAAAAGAACTTCGGTTACGCTTTGGATTTGTCTTACGGTCATGTGTCAAGCAATAAAATGCTATCTTAAATTGGTCTTATAGGCTGGTGGTTACTGTGTATTTAATAAACAATTACATAGGTAAGTATATCAGTAGTTGTGTCAGTCTTGGGACTTATTCAGTGACGTCATATTAATATAGTATGAAAGTTATAGTGACCAAGTCAGGTTATAGGTGCTATATCGTTTGTAATATGTCACTGGATTATTATGGAATGAATAGATCAAAGTTCAGTGAACTTCTCACCTGATAGACTCAGGTGCGCGATTATTGGTTTTAATGATGTTTTAAGCTTTAATAGGCTACGAAGTGTGAACTCCAGTGACCTCGGCACATAAACCCACGATGATATCTCGTCGGCACCAAACTTTTATTCGCAAATATTAAACCAAATAAAATAAGGTTTAACAACACCAACCATTTAATCGTAACTTAATTTTTAATAGGTAGGTATAATTCAAAACGCGTAGATTTAAGATTTCACAAATGTAATAAATAAACGGTACCTGTGAGAATCTTTACAAACTAATCAAATACAGCCTGTTGAGTATTTAAGAATTTAAACACCTTGGTGGTATAAATCTTACTACCTACGAAAATAGGTTGACAATTTTCCTTAGAGTACCCATCTAAGCATGTAAAGCATTATTATCGTTATAGGTAACTGGAAATTACTGTAGTATTAGTAAAAGAGTAAAAGAAACGAGATATTGATCGGTTAACGAATTATTATTATATACTTTTTTCTACATATAGCTATATTGATTAGACTCTGAAAATTAATGAAGGGTCGATAAGATACGCAGATCGATGGCACAGTTCCTGCAACATTTGCTGTGATAATATTGTATTTGATACAAATATTGTTTATAAAAAGCAGTAAAAATATAAGATCTACACACACTGATATTTCACCAACAAAGTGACTGCAGTAATATAATGATACAATCACAAAGAAAGGAATCATAGAAAATTGTAACTCTCTATACATATGTATAACCGTTAATGATAAAAAAACCGTTTAATAAAATACTGTTTGTTGGGAAGTGTATCATTTGAAACGGCTGGACGCATTTGGTTATTTTTTTAATGCATGCATACAGTGGTTTTTTAGTGTTATAAGGTTTTTAGGCAAAGAAATATTGGGAAATTCGGTAAAAAGTGAAAGTGGTTTTTTTTCTATATTTAGATATTTGCGATTGAAATTTAGACAGGACAAAGTCTGTTGGGTTAGCCATATAGTTATTAATATATAGTAAGCAATGCTTTATTTTATAATGTAGGCAATCACTAAGAAAGCATTTTTCGAAATTCAACCCCTGAGAGGAGTTTGAAAGGAATTCAAGACTGTCAGTTTTGAAGGTAGAGTTATGAAATCATATACCTATGTACATATATTTGAGCTCTGTTTTCCTATTAAAAACAGTTAAATTATGACTTTTGGTTACACATACAACGCTTAGGGTTGAAAATGGCGATACGCGGGTGAGACCGCGTATTTCCATACATAAGATTACATTATTTTTACTAAAAAAATATACATTTATAAATGTAGATATTATTTTAACTAACTAAGAAGACACTAATATAATTTGGCACACCAACATTCTTAACGTGACAAAAATTAAGATATGGAGGTAACTTTGGCTGTATATGGCACTAAAATACTTGAAGCTTCAAACCAGAAGCAGACTGTTTTCCTTATCTATACATTTATGGACTTAATAAAATCGTAACAGGGTCGTGAAATATGTTTGGAGGACAAAACAGTTAAAATAAAATCTGTCTAGACGGGTTTGAACGAAACTTCGTATCGTTATGTAGTCGATTTATGTGTAGCTTAGGTATATTATACCTACTGGGTCAACATTTCCTATGTAGATAAAACAAAGGATTTTCGAAGCAATCCCAGAACTCACACAGTTATAGCCTAACATCAGAGTCAAACGTCATTTACCTAATGCTAATCAGTGATGCAATAAAAAGCGCTTTAATTAATATCTACATGGTATCAAGGAAGTAATCATCTTAAAGTGGGTCTGAATAACTTAATGAAATCCATGAGAACAGCAATTTGGGTATGTACCTAAATAATAACATAATATATAAACTCTGATGGTCACGGCGACGCGGTCACAAGGTCAATAATATTACCGAAGACGTGTTGCTTTTTTGTTAAAATGGATTTTGGCAAAGTCGAAAACAATCGAATCCAATCGAATGTTGGATCAAAATATTTTAAATATGCAGACCGCTGAAATGACCTTCTGGAGAGTAATTTTCTAAGCTATGATTTTGATGTCATCGAGACAAGAATATACGGATATGTATTTAATTGATGACCGCGTGACACGTCTAGTTGATAGTTCAGCAGGTGAGAGTAGAGTAAAACGTCTTATTTCTTGAATAAGTCTCGATAGAAAAACTTTTTTTAAAAACTTTTTTATAAACAAGATTTTATTTAAATGCGCCAAAAGAGAATAAACCATGCATTGTTATCCAAACTAAACGTGAATACAAAATTTCAGCTCAGTTGCAAAAGTCCACCCAAACAAACATAGTTACATACATACCTACATTGCAATTTGCAAGTTAAAAAAAGTTTTTGTGTGACTAAGTAGTTTTTTAATGTTTATCGGATAAAGTTATAGATTTAACTAAAGTTAACCAGTGAACGATGAGTGCTTAAAAAATGGTAAACATAATATGCATCTCATTAAAATGAATTAAGTCGTCTAAAAGCAGCGATCCAATAAAAATCGAAGCAAGCCGACAGTATTTAGTCCATACGAGTAGTTGTTATCGAACCTCACTGCCACGCCAGGTGTCGCGGGTTTGATCCCCACATCAGGGTCAACATTTACCTAGTTATGTGATAAACTTAAACGCTGATCCTGGATTGTAAATATCATATTTGACCTTATTTATAAAAAAATAAACCTGTTGTCTGGTATCCAAGGTAAGTTTGCTTACTTTGGGACCGCTCTTCAGAAATATTCTTTTATTCCCTGATGATAAATGTTGTAACAAAACATTTTAACAGTGTTTTATAGTTTTACTTATTATTGAGAAATACCTTTTGCTGTTCGGAAAATTTTAGAATAATAGAAATAATAATGCATACCTTGGTAAATATGAACTTGTTTTCAACACTATCCATTACTGCTACAGCTACTGTTGTTTGCAATATCTATTAAGAAAGATTTTTAGTGTGTTTGTTACTTTTATGCAAATAATATCATTGTTTATTTATTTGTGCTTTTAAACAATGCATAACGTCCAAAAATGCAATCGTCAACCTTCATTTTTTTTAAGTTGAATTCTACTGAACCGTATCATAATTCACAATTTGCATTGAGCGTGATACATATTCATGGAATAAAATATTTTAAAGATAGATAGTGAATGGTTTTGGTATTGAATCATTATTGCTATAATTAAATTCAATGATCAAAACTATTAATAGTGCGTTTGTACGTATAATAATTAGGACAGAACGAATTATTTAGGTTCCGCTATAGCGTATCGCTGGAATTGGGTTGGTGTGCATTAATGGTTTTAAGTGGATTTAGCGTCAATCACATCATTTGGTTCATTACATTTTAGGAATTAATTTGAAATTACGAAATGGTTGACGACAGTAAATTTTACTAACGTGAATTCATGGTATCTTAACGAATCTGAATAAATTCAAAATAATATAAAATGATGTATCATTTCTTCTATCACATTAATATTAGAATAGTAAAACAAAATACAGCATTGGAAAAAGAATGTAAATAAGTGAGTACCACGTTTAGTAGGTACCTAATGCAATAGACCACGAAAATATTTATAACAATTACCTACTCAGGTATTTGGCAATGCTCGTTTGCGTAAAAAATAATTTACTATTTTATTGAAAAACATACTTGAAAGCAATGCTTACCTTTGAGTTCAGTTAAGGTTATTCCACACAAAGATAACGGCACATATTTCTATGTAAATACACCATTAAAACAACTTGACAACCACTTAGAAAATCACCAAGTACGTTATTAGTGTTTTTAAATCGCTTATTATCTTAGAATTTAATAATTTAGAATTTCACTCACTGGAGCAAAGACAGTATACGTTCACTTCGGTGGCAACTCCGCGTTAAACTAAAGTTATTTTGTTGACACCGCGGCTGAGGGAAACCGGTCTGAGTTAGATAGGATGGAAACGATCAAAGCATTTTCCATTGCTCTTTCAAAACCATTTTTGAATCCGAAATAGAACCAAAGCGGCAATGAGTGAATACTTTCACGTAAATAGCAGCAAGCAAGTGGCACGTTTTTTGAGATACCTACTTACGTTGGTTGAGATATCTAGGTTGTCAGATGGGATTTCTCACACGCGAACAAATTTGATTTGGGATCGGGATTTACTTTGATATCCTGAGAAATTGTAAAGGTAGAGTTAAGGTACCTATACATAATATAATTTCAAATATTGAGGCATAAGTATACTTGTTGCGTATAGTAATATATATACGAGTATATAAGTAGATTTCATATTTTTTTAATATGATTTAGATATATTTGAATGTTTTTTTTTTGTTAAGCCAAATTACAAACAGATGGCCCTTTGCATATATAATGACATAGTCGGGATTTAAAATGACGTTGTTTTATATTTGCGAGCACATTGGTTAGATTTAAAGCAGCGCAAAAGAGTCAAATGGTACCGATTTTCAATGTTCACATTTATTCTTCAGCATTATACAAAACGCCAACCATTTGTAAACTGACGATTTTACAATAAGCCGATGAGGTATAAATAGGCACTTAGAGTAAAGTAAAGTAAATAAACCGAGGCAGATTCACCTCTGGGTATAACCTTACTATATTTTATGCATTGAATTTCAAACGTAAAGTCGAAAGTTTTGAAACACCATGTGAGCGGAGCCACGCACAAAACTAGTAGGTAAATTAATGCATGCAGCTTACTTATATTATGACAACGATGACACATCAATTGCACGATTTCATACGGTCACAATGTTTTGTCGAGGTTTGCAAAAGTAATAAAGGTGTCCACATACGATGTGCTTTAGGTAATATGACACGTCCATAATAAACAAATTCTGATGAACTGACATTCGTACACACTTCGTTAGCAGGCCGCATTGTTTTAGTCTTATTTACAAGAATAACGTGAGAAAATACAACGGTCGGCTAACTTTACGATCTGTGGTCTTGACGGTGTAAATTGCACTGAAAACGATAAAAGATTCGTTATATTTTTTCATTCAAACACCCAAAAGATTGTAATATTTCTATACCTACGTACCGATAGAACATATAGAGAAAGAAAAGATCAACTTAGTTTATGAAAACAGATGAAAACCAAGGTCGCCTGTTGATTTTCGCACACAAATTCGTCACGCCCAGGGTCATTCATTACTTACTTCGTCACGCCCAGGGACATTCATTACTTAATAATACACGAAATGTATTGAACGTCATTTAGTTACGCATTTACTTATGATGTTTTCGAACTTGATTGTGCGTATAAAAAGAAATAATATTTAAGATGCAAGCGACGAAAGTTTTTAGAAGAGGCTCATATTTATAACTGTGGTGTGTCTGTCCTGCCTACACTGCTTCTCGATACATAATAATTAATAATATTTTATTTTACATTCAAAGCGCAAAAATGAAAACGAAATATATATTATAACTCGATATACCTTATATTATTCCAGTGTTTATCTATGTTTGCAATTTACGTAGAGTAAGTAGAGCGAATATAAAAAATTAGAGCACGAACGAAAATTAAGAAACCAATAATAACATTTTTAAATATAGCCTACGTCGCCTTTCTACGTAAATTATTTTCCGATATCAGTGACACGTATGATTTCCTTAGAGAAATAAAGCGTACATAAAACTGAGAAAATAAAGGCTTATTCACACCGCTCTTCCGCTAAGTGAGGTCACTTCCCGGAGTGTCGGGGGAACGGCCGCTATCGTATTACCTTCAATATAGGCCGTGCTCACCCTCCCATTACAAACTTGCTTACTCTCAGTGTTCGACGCTTGAAATTGAGAAAACACTTTAAAAGTTGCTGAGGTATTTAGGAATACCAGGAAAATACCAATAATAATTGAGGTAAATTTTGAACTCTTCTACTACTGTATGTGTATGTATATATTTTTGAAAAGAGAAGTAGGTATTTTTTATAATTTTTTTTTCAGTTTATCAACGGTTTGTTGGTTTATTAGAACGCGCACTATATGAAAACTACTGAATGGGTTTGATTAAAACTTTGGGTAACGAGTAGGTAGAAATAATAATTAAAAATAATAATGATAAATGATTTAGTTTATAATTAATTGTTTAAATTATTCAGGTTTTTTTTGTTTATGTTTGTTGTTTTTACTTCAGTTTGATTATCACAATGCACGCGGTGGCAACATTTCTACAGGGTTCCTGGGTTGGGTAGAATGTTCGTTATAAATTTATAATTACCTACTTACTTTACGTACTTACTACTAGCTGTCGCCCGTGGTTTAACCCGCGGTAATTTCAGAGTTCCCGCGGGAATTCCAGGATAAAAGTGTGTGTGTGTCCTTCTCTATATCCTTGACAACGTGTATGCAAAATTTCATGATGATCCGATAAGCCGTTGAGGCGTGAAAGCGTAAACAAACAAAACAAACAAACTTTCGCATTTATCCTAAATAAATAAAATCATGTATCAATTATGTGCCACTGTCAAGTATATAGGTCTAATCCCTTGCAATCTATCTCCCCCATTCGATATTGTGACACAACTATCCATCTCTTTCCAGCAACCTGTGTCATCACTCCATCGTTCTGTTTCCGACCTGAGTTTTTATTGATTATGTTCTCACATAAATTATATCAACAAAAATATAGACTACTAGGTTGTTGTCGGTGTTGTAGAGGTGTCAAGAGAATTCACAATGTTATAAAAAACCAAAGGATTTTTAAATTCAAAGAGGAAATTCGAATTAATTTTTGGTCCGTATTTTTATAACTGCTACTCAAGAGCAGTTTACTTCTCAAAGTTATTGTCTCGCTTATAGGACTAGAAAATGATGAAAACAAACTGAGACTTATTAGTTAAGTTTTTAAATAATTTATACACAGGACGAAGTTTAACATTGTATTTCACTTAAAAAAGAAAATTCAAAAGTATAATAATAATAAAATTGTTAAATTAGAAAACCTTATCTTCAAAATGTTTAATACCTATACCTACATGGTAGATACCATGTATATAATAAAAATTAGGAGTAGATAGAGTAGATACCTCTTTCTATACCTAATCAAAGTATGACAGTAAATAATTAAGGTAGTATAAATAAGTATAATTTTATTGATTTAAGGGGGCAGTTAAAGTGATTTGAATTTAAAAATTGCTTGCCATCAATTTATTTCTTCCTTATTTGCATTTAAGTACTAATTTCAAGTTTAATATTATATCATTTAGATGATAATATTACATACAACGTTTATTATAATATGTATGTATACTTTTTATGTTGTTAGTTATGTACACAAAACATGAGGGAATTTAAAATTTAATTATAAAACATCACTGACACAGTTAAATGAATAACTAACTAAACTATAATGAATACACAATATGTGTAAAAATAATGTTACCTAAATGTATTTCGACCATCTGCTTCTAAAAACCGTTTTGACACCTGTGACACGCTCTAGTGGTCTGCGCTGTGTAGTAACGTACAATATTTATCTATGTAAAACGCATAATAGATTATAAATTGATCAATTTATTATGTAAATAATGCTGGATTAAGAAAACAATGAATTAAACTTAAGAGTAACATAGATAATAATTGATATTATGACATAAAATAAAAAGTGTACTTATAGAAAGTTTCCTTAATTTTTATTTCTTAAAAGAACATAGGTAGGTATATACTATTGATCTACGGTATATAATAAAGGTAAAGCGGTTTTACCCGCGGCAATTTTGGAGTTCCTGAGGAACCTCCGATATAAAAAGAACCCTACGTCCTTATCTGTACCCTTGACAACGTGTATGCAAAAAGTCGTTCACGCGTGATGCCGTGACCAAGGGAAATGAGGATTACTTTTTATTTACATATTATAGATAAAAGAACAAATCAGACAGGTTGTAAAACAAGTCTTTTAATTGTGATGATTTCATTCTATTTCCCACACTAAAAATTTTGTCAAATTTTAATTTGCTAATATAAATTTTTATTGATCAAAGTCCTAGTTCGATTACTTCGATGTGTTAATAGTAAGAGATAACTAATTAGAAAATAGAAAAAAATATTAAACTATATGGAAATTGATTACTTCCTACGAAATAGTATATACTAGCTACCTACTTATTTTTTCAATAAACATAACAATAAGAATCATCAAATAAATAAATAAATAACAATATTAGTCTTTATAAATATCGAGATAAAACCTAGGGTAAGATAACGCGACCTTGTGATAATTATGTATTGCAAATGTGATCTCATCTTATTTGAGAGACATCGGAAGTTCTGCAGGGCAATTATGAAACTTTTTTTGCTATCATATTTGTTTCAATTACAAAAATAGCGAATTTGTGATTGAAAATGATGAAAAATTATAGAGAAACAAAATTTACATAATAGCCCCTCTGGAGTCGATATTAGAATTAAATTTTTATAATCCACACCAAATAAAATGCTACATATCGATAGAATTACCTAAAATACGGAAAATCTGAAAGATTCAACGTTCACGTACATATAGATAATATTCCACGTAAATTTTTTCTACAGTTTTGGCAAATAAAAATAAAAAGACTCCACGAGATCAGCTAACCTATACCAACAAATATTAGATAGCCTTCCGTTTTCGTTATTTTTTGGTAGTAAA
The DNA here is from genome assembly GCA_907165275.2 of Zygaena filipendulae. NCBI lineage: Eukaryota > Metazoa > Arthropoda > Insecta > Lepidoptera > Zygaenidae > Zygaena > Zygaena filipendulae. The sequence continues at coordinate 6,344,304 of OU015650.1, forward strand.
AATAATAATTAATTGATTTTTGTCGCAGGCAATTTGCACGGTTGGCATTTTGAGATGTCAAGAACAAAACTTTTTTTTGTCTAGTGCTCACCTACTGTTTGTATAATACTTTTGGCATAATCTAGCATATTGAGATACTTGCAATTACAAAAAAAAAATACATTTCCTGTTTTCACATTGACTGTTTGTATACAGACGATCTATCTAATTTGATTGCGACAGGTGTACCTACTTAGAATTTATAAGATAGATACCTTTGTCTGTTAGATTGCTCATTATAATAAATATGTTTTTTTAAAATTAGGAATAGGAATGTCATTGTTATACCTACCTAGCCTACTTGTAAATTATAGTAGTGCATTGCAATACGTGCACCTGTACAGCGCCAAATGGATAAGTACGAATAGTAAATACGTCACGTTATTACAAATTGTTGTACAAAACCTATCAACGCTCACTATAATATATAAATAGGTACGAACTTATTAGAACCAGGAACCATATTACAAAAACATTGAAATAACAGCTAAAGTTGTACAGCGTTAATAACTGTCTTTCCTAACACAGTGAAACTACCCTGGGCCCTTATTCACTGTGACCAACAACATTCCTTGCCCATAACGCGCGTCCCAAAAATACAATCCCAAACGCTCCAGACGCTAAAATATTAGAAACTAGCTTTGCCCCGCGGTTTCACCCGCGTGAGTATCGAAATTCCCACAGGAACTCCAAAGTAGCCTAATTTACTCCTTATAACATCAGCTAATTAGCAGTTTAAGCTACGTCCAAATTTTTTCCATATTTTTCTTCTCCTTACAATAACAAACACAACAAAAAAGAATTGGCGAAATCGATCCAGCCGTTCACGTGTGATGCCGTGACCAAGGGAAATAGGGATTCATTTTTATATGTATATGTATGTAGATTAATATTCTGTATGCCATAAGACATAATAAATGTATGTGTGTTTTTTGAAGTGAAACTTCTTTGAATATTAGGGAAAAACAATTTTTGTGGCGCGTTACCTTAACGCGGCGTGTTATGGTCATAGTGAATAGTCAAAGGGTCTGGATGCAGAACACGCTATTTAAGAACGGCTTTAGTGAAGCAAAACCACAACCGAAATCCTACGCACATTTCGTATCGCACTGATTACTTTAACGATAACGATTGAACTCGTTTTTGGAAGACAAAGATGGTTAACGTTAGACCAAATTTGAGCAAGCGTCAAAACCAAAAGGATACTACTTAGTATCAAGTAATGTGAAGTAATGTGAATTTTTAAATTCGACTTAAAATAGTGTCCGGCATCAGCCTCCTAGTTTCATAGCTTTGTAAGTTATAATACCGGCCTGTATCTAAATGTAAAGATTCTCTTAAAATAGGGGATTCCTAAGGGCACGATGCAAATAATAAAAGCTTTTGTGAAAGGGAAGAAAATACGTGTCTCAGTTTAAAACAACAAAATATCTACTTGCCGAAAAAGAAGTCTATGAGAGGAGGAGTTTGTCATAATTTTGATCGCACGACTTTTATGGGCCAAAAGTTTGATCTAAAAAGAAAGATCGAATTAGATAATATGGTTGTGCATTTCAATTACTTAATTCGTCAAAATTGGCCAGCTCAAACCACGTGAGCAAAAATATCCCTTAACTATTAGAATGAGAGTGTTAGCTATGACAAATAGGTAGGTATTCCTTAAAAATCCCCAAAGGAACAAAGTACACTTCAAATAATTCTAAAATACCCAGTCAAATATTACCAGTATGCTATAGTAAATTGAGGTGAAAATTGCTTTTAAGTTATATGTTCTTTTTCTTTCTGGTGCATACGTGTAGTGTAGACTGTAGACCCCTTCTCATACACAAGTACAACTGACATAATGGTTCTTTGCACTGGGTTCAAACGAACGCTATTTATTTCGAAGCGTGTGCAATTATTATTACTCATAACAAAAACCAGTTTAAAGTTTTTTCCATGTCTGACTCTAGTCATTGCTCTAGCCGATGTTTGGGATATAAAGGTATGCGTATATGAATGTACATTTATGATAATATGAAAATGAAAAAATGAAAAAAGCGTTTATTGAACAAAAAACATAAGGTTATACAATAATGGAGCCTAGTGCTTCCTTCCTTAAACTAGGATTCCCTGTGTTATTGTAATTTCTAAGGATGTTACAAGTTTTTAGAGGTAGTTAGGTATGTATATCTATAATAACAGTAAGCTGTAAGGCTGAAGAAAATTCTATATGATAACTTTTTACATCACCGTTTCTTCTCCGAATAAATAAATAACATATTTAGCTATGCAAGTACCTATCTATTTGTAATGTAATGTATATTGTGTTAACGACGCCTCTAGGTAGCTAATTTATAGTGTGACCACCTGCGATAGTACCTATGCAATATGTCTGTCTATTCAATGGGATTTGACACTCGGCGAGTTTCTTGGCTCTTAGCAATAAGCGAATGTAGTGTGACTTTAGACTAAGAGTACTTCTCGTTCACCTAAAATCATGAAATTTTTGGTTATTTTTTTGCGATTATAAATTTATAGTTTGGAAACTGATACCAACCTTTTGTAATGTATAGAGACAACAGTTTTTTGATGGCAAAGTTATGTTGGTCCCTCAATGCAGTTTACGATGACTTATTTACATTTGTGTACCTCGGTGCGCAAGCCCGAATCGCGCTTGATCGTGTTTATTCAAATTTTTGGAAATGGTGAATTAATTCTGTGTTAATTATGTTCGATGAAGTAGTAAATTTAGCTAAAACAATATAATATATTTTAAGACAGGTACTTATATAATTTACAAACGCTTTTTTGCCACATAATATATGAATAGAGTTAAGTTATATTATGCCGGTTGGTAGGTACGTGCATATCATACCTAATGGTAACATTAAATATAATTTTTGTTGTATATACAACAACAACAACAACTTGTATATACGATGGGATATGAACTGCAGATATAAATTATGAGATCGTGTTTAAATGCAAAATAACTTTAATCATTCAACTCATCGGCAACCCAGTAATGTCTCTTTCTTAGCAACTAAATTAAAACCTATCAACAAAATATCTTCTAAAAAGGATGTTCCGGTTTTCTTAAATCATTCTTCAGCATTCGACAGACGACGATAGTATGTTTTTGTTTCGTACTGGCATTACTCTTGCGTTTACAACGGCTACGGCTTCCCAGTCGTTCCTACACAATGCACCTGCTCTCTCACCCCATCATTACTGGCCACGAACTGCGCTACTAATTTCGTACGAGTTTCGTACACTGCTATTATTACAAGGTTCCCGCTCAATAGAGGTACCGCACAACAACGGTTACACACCAGAAATTATTTAATGTTTATCATAAGAGTTTTTTAATAGATAATTATTACCAAATCTACATCATTTAAAAATATGCGGTTCTAACACAAAATGAGGTATTCGGAAGGAGCATGTTAAGAATTTAAACATTTCAGCTTGTTAACATATTGTATAGATATATTATTTTAGAACTAAGTTTATCCATTAGACTGCAGATTGTTAAACATAATATTAGGACTTGTAGAGACACTTTGATCATGAACCCACATTATTTACCCGTTCTTAATTTATAAGTAGGTAATACAATTCTAAATTAAACTTAAAAATCTTGGCATTTCTTCTTGGCATTGGTGCAAAAATATAAATTTGAAGTTTGAAAATTGTAATATAGAGACCAACATCCAATCAAAAATATGTTGACATTGTGATTATGTTGTTATATTTTTAAACGCATTTTGATGTCTACATCAAATTGGCACACCCGGCGACGCGATGGGGCAATTAAATTTAGATAAAAAAAATTAATCACAGTCAATTACTACAAAATGTGTGACTAATTTGTTATAGACCGGTTTCGAGTATTACATGTGTGGTTAGCGAGTGGCATGTGAATAAAAAATAGTGGGCTAGTGTAGTTCCTCGTGCCTCCATTTCATAGGAATATCGTGCAGCTAGCTCCTAATACATATAAGCAAACTTGGCGTTTGTCGGACACCACTCACAATGCAAGCCGTTAAAAAATTATCTTTCTTCGTCCTATTTCTCTTAAGTGATTAGACAAAGAGTAGGTATAATACAATTTCAGTAACTTAGTTTAATATATTTTTAGTTAAATCTTAATCTTCTCTTCACCCTTCCCAAATGCTGTTAGTTTAACGAGTTTTGTACATGACTGGTGTGACCTTCAAATTTTTAATATCTTCTCGTAGTTTTAGAAGAAAATTTGTATAATTTACCGTAAATACCTATATTATAAATGAGTGTTATGTGTGCCAGGACAGTTAAATAATATATAGCAGGAATTCAAACCTTAAGTAATTTTAGATATTGTACCTAATGTTTTCTATATACTTACTTGATAAAAAAAATTACACGACATATACTTTAAGCAGTAGGTACCTAAAATAAATTAGGTAGGTATACCTGTAATGTTTCAACTAAGCAAATATTAATCTTATACCTATTAACAACAAATCCTAACATCTAAATAAAAAAAATTCGTTATCAAATCTAATATTAAAGTTTCGATTGCTTATGTAGCAAAAAAGGAATATCCATATGAAAACATAGAAATTTATACTTTGACGAAGGCAAATGAATTTTTGATGTCACGCTCAAATTTCTATTACGGACGTTTAGAGCGTAGCGTTAGCGTTATTACTTTGATGACTTGCTTTAAAATTTTATAATTTTAATAATATTTTTCATTAACCGACAAGCAGCGTTATACCTACTCTGTATATAATATGCAAGTACCTATGTAGGTAATACATTTTGATTAAATCATAATGCAACTAAATCAAAATCAAGATGTGTTCTCAAAAAAATATTTTCTCCGTAACTTTTTATCGTTTAGGCACAAAAACGGTAACGTCTGTCAATTTATCATCGGACCAGATTAAAAATAATAATTGTAGCCTAAAACTATGTAGCAAGATTCCGTTGCCCAGTAACTAGACCATTCACATCTTACTTAGATTTTTCGTCCATCGTTTCGACTTTTATATAAAGTAGAAGTAAGGTCTTTAAGAGATGGGGATAGTCAGGGGATGAAGACATTTACCCTAGTACTAACTCTGTAGGATACATATTCATCTATTCCCTGATGTAACTTAAGTTCACCTCTTTGCTTACCACCTCCACCTCACAAAATAACACTAACACCAGCTCGGTCACAAATGCAGGCCAAATTATTTGAAAATAGAAAAAAAAAATAGATGCAATCAGTAACAAAAGCAAACGTCATTTGTACGCATCAGTGGCATCTAGAGTGAGGGCTTTAACATGGCTTTAACTGATTAATCTCGCACTAGCATTCAAGGTGAGAAGGCTTTGTGACCACGGCGAGGAAACGTGCAGCGCGACAAAGAGACGACGACAAAAGGATAGGTACATAGGTACCTACTTTAAAAAAAGGAAAAATTGTATGTGGTTCCAAACATTAAAATAACATGTAGTGTATTGTACATTAGTGTAACACCTTATGTGTTAAACTACAATACATTACATGTGCTAAATTTCACCTAAATCAGATGCGTCAATGTCAAACATTCAAACGATGACACCAACATTCATATAATTTAATATTAAATATGTAGATATTATAAAGAAAAGAGTTTGTTAGTGTCCAGTGTCCTCTTTCACTGATAGAAAGATACGACATCCTTTACTATATTATAGTATAGTTCTTATCCCGGATAAAAAGTTTCCAAGCCTCGAAATTCACGTCAGTGGAAGCAAGGTGAATAGCTATTTGGTATTAAGTTACGAGCTAAATGAAAGCTCTTAGAATAGGACTAAGGAGTAAAGATACTTTTCATACCAAGGTAGTAAGTAGGTATATGGGTGGAATCACGAGGAAAACAGCTAGATAATAATATTTGAAGGATTCGTTTTAGTAGGTACAGTTCCGAGTGTGCTTGTGTGTTGTAAAAGGCAATTCACATAAATTCTACATGATTAAATTCCGGTCTTAGTTTACCGAATGACACACAGGCATAGGTAACAAGCAGGCGGCCAGAATGTACCATATTATGGTAATTACATGATACAAAATGTGTCGATATTGATGCATATGTAGGCGTCTCATATAACCTTACTATATACCTGTTCGAAATACTCGGGATTTTGTCATCAAAGTTTCTTACCAGGAAATACTTTACCATCGTCCATCTTACATGTATCAGAAACTAAAACAATGAGTTTTTTTAATATTTTAGGTTTTTAGTTAATATTTTGCGTAATATTAAACCCGACTGTAAGCATTTATGTAATGAACATTTGTGTTAACCCTGACTTCAGGTGTTTACTATGTATCATATAATTATGCATGTATTTATAAGAATATATACGTAAATATATAAATAATTATACTAGTTTGGAACCAGGTGGTGTTTTGTGACAATATTCAAGCATTAATTAATTCCTAACTACTAAAGTACAGGTCATAATAAAGTTTTTAAAAAGCTCTTTTGTGAATTAAATATTTTAATCAAGGCGAAATGTTTAGTTTCTCGTACATAAATTTTCTATACAGCAATAGGCATTAGAACTGGGACGTTACCGTCACTGACCATAAATATTAGAATCACAGTTTCAATGCTGAACTTTGTGCCAACGTACGGCAACACGGTCAGCAAACGACCGGATTCTGACGGAATTGGCTCACTATTTATAACACCGTCCACCCCCACAATGATCAGGTACGTGCTACCCAGCGTAATGTTCTTCCGCTAACCAACACTTTTCGTCTCGTTTTTCAACTATTTTATCAACGAAATACTATAATATATATTGCTTTCAGAGAACTGAAAAGTGTCCTGATTAGTTTTCTTTGAATTTATTTTCGCTGATGTTTTCAGTTTGTACGAGGATGTATTTGCAACAACTTTAGTAACTGATGAGTTAGTTTCTAATAATATAAATTACTAGTTGTGCCCCGCGGTTTCACCGGCGTTAATTTCAGAGTTCCCGCGGGAATTCCGGGATAAAAAGTATGTGTTAATCTGATGTATAAGCTATATTATTGTAAAGTTTCATTTAAATCCATTAAGTAGTTTTTGCGTGAAAGAGTAACAAACATCCATTCATTCATCCATCCATCCATCCATCCATCCATCCATCCATCCATCCATCCATCCATCCATCCATCCATCCATCCATCCATCCATACATTCTTACAAACTTTCGCGTTTATAATATTAGTAGGATACAATGCTAATGATTTTACATACACACTAGCTGTTCCCCCGCGGTTTGACTCGCGTTAATTTTAACATCCCTCTCTCCAAAAAGTCCTCTCACTAGGTATAATGGAGCTTCGTATCAGCGATTCCCCAACTTATACATTTTACCTCTTTATAATATTGATGTACCAACATTGGTGAACAAATATGGCAAATAAACATTTGGTGTGAATTTACTCCAATAGTTTAGGATATTTGTATACTATTTTTTCTCTTGTATTAGCATCTAGAGTAGTACTCAGATGAATATTATTTATTCCATAACTAAGTCGTAAATCGTAAAGGGTATAAAACGATAGTACTAGTAATAAAGCACAAATAGGTACTACATCGATCACGCGAGTTTTGCTATAATGTTCATAAATCATTTCCCGACGTTGTTTTATTGTTGATCCTGACAAGGCAGTTTGTATTCAGCTTGCTAATGTATTTAAGTATATACAAGAGTATAATATAATATATTGTGCAGCAATATAGGAAATATCGCTCAGTCTATTTGCTTTGGATAATAATTTACCTTGATACAATTGCTTTCCCTTGCTTTCTCCCAGCTTTGTTCTGCGCTAACGATATTTTCTTATGAGTTACAGAGAGAAATACGTCATGATTTTAGAAAATACAAAATATAGCCAATAAATGTTAAGGCTTTAATCGATTCAACTGTTGTCAAGAAATAACGAAATTCAACATCTATCCTAGCCAGATGTTCCGTTGCTGATCCTTAACCAAATTTATGCTAATTCTCAGTATACTTAATTATACACCTGTGTTGATAATATTCGCCTATTGTTAGTATTTTTATCTATATGTATCTCGTATCTTACTTTTTCACTAGTCAACACCTGTAATAGGTAACATGATTTTTTTTATCTCCGAGACGGAGTATCTCATTTCTTTTGAATATAATTAATTATGTATTTTAAATTTACTAATGAGTAAACCATATGTGTTTTAATATCTCACGCTTGACATATTATAGTAACGATAAGTTCTATTGGATATTTATTGTTATAATGTAACGTCTGAACGACTTTACTGACTGAGATCATTTTCACACTTCTTTTTTGTCTAGAGTCTAGACTAGACGATATGGTTCATAACTATTTAAGGAGTTCTCGAGCAAATCCCGAAATTCTTATGCACGGTGGAAATCGCAGAGAACAGCTTTTGATGTTTAATTGAACGCACGTAAATATTAAAATTCTTAAATAGTCAGAAATTTTAAATGTCCCGATAAAAGTAGGTAGGTATTCTTGTAAGTTTATATGGGCTAGATTGTTTACTGTCTCCCAGGATAAACAAGTATAATTTATTTAGTGTCTCCAGGACATTGGCCCACGTTATCACCGACCTGCAAGTTGCCACACAAAGATAAGTTGACGCAATTCATCATGATAACAAATTATAATGTTTTCTGCTCCTTCGGCGCTCCAGGATGTCGTTAAGGAAGCGTTATCAATACGCTAACGTACTTTGACAGCTCAACCACAGTAGCGAGCAGCCTGTGTTTGCTCTGATACAATATCAAAGTTATTAAGTTTTGTGTATATGTATAGAGATAACTATGATAGGGCATACCTAGGCAGTGTAATAACAACTTTACTGTCAGATCAATGTATAAATTGATTAAATAAATTAAAAAAAAAATTGTCAGACCTACCTTTATTTTTCTTACAGCTGTTGCCTCACGGTTTCACCCGCTTGAACTTCAGTATTCTCGTGGAAACTCTTCGTTTCAGGATAAAAAGTAGCCTATATCACTTCGAGGTACTGTAGTTTCCTATGAGTAAAGGAAAATTTTGTACCGATTCTGTAATTCCAGAGATTATCCTCTACATCTTACCAATCACAAACTTTATATACTTACCACTACATAATTTTTTTTTTCGTTTATTTAGGACAACAACAGCTAGGTTCTAGGTTTTAAGATTACAGTAGTTGCCAATCATAGTTACCCTAAGTTAATATAAGTAAGTATTGACATTGTATGACTAAATATATATTATTATCATGTATCGGCACTGTACGTCTGAATCATAGTAATACGAAATATTGCAAAAATAAGATGTATATGACTGTTTGTTGCCAAAACATAAATAAATAAATATTTAATCTAGACATATAAATAAACTTGAAGTGTCTGTTTGTAATTTTAAATTAACAGCTTTTCACTAAATGCATGTGAAAGTAGGTATATACGAGACTAAAATAAAAAAATCAACTTTAAAACTTTTTGTCAGACAGAAAGAAAAATTAAAAAAAAAATATTTTTCTGTCTGATGTTTCGGGTAATCTCTGAAACGGCTGGGCCAATTTTAACGGGACTTTTACTGGCAGATAGCTGATGTTATAAGGAGTAACTTAGGCTACTTTTATACCAGAGTTCCCGCGGGATCTCCGAAATTAACGCAGGTGAAACCGCGGGGAACTGCTAGTCTGTACATAAACCGGTATTTCTGCAATTGACACAATATTTAATCGATTACCTACGGTAAGTAGGTGTTTTTATTGTTCTAAAGTAATTGAGTAATCCCATGGAAAAAGATACGATTGAGCCGTTGAAATTTAGATGATTCATTATTTAATCATATCCTCTTTAATGATTGAGTCATCGATGATATCTTCTTTTAAGATTTTTAACGTTTTCAATTGTAGGTACCTATAACCTTACGATTTAGCACTAAAAATTTCACCACCTAAATAAAAATAGGGTTAATTTGAGTTAATGAATTCAATCTTTACCAATCTATTGCGACCTTGTATTCTTAGGTCAATATGTTCTTCAGCCTGTATACCTATTCGTTCTTAATGGGAATAGTTAGACCTCCATCAAAAATTGTGATTTGGTTTCGTTTACAAGACATAATTCTACTCTTAAAAGAACACGGCTTGGATTGAGAAATTAACTATTATATGCGCCGTTTTTAGCAAGGAAAGATATTCAATAAATATTATCAGTAACGCAATCCTAATTTAGCAAACACCATGTACCTAGCATGATTCGATTTGAAAAAGTTAATCATTCTGCATCATGCGTTGTAATTTCTTCAAGGTTTTATAAAGGGAGTATCAACTACTTTTTACTTCTAATTTACAGTTATTAGTGTGATTGCTATACCTAGCTAGACTTCCTTATTAACCAAATAGGTATGTCATTTAGTAGTTAAGTACCTGCTTCGGTATTATCACGCCCATACCTACTTGGAATTTATGTAATTTCCCGTTCAATGGGTTTATCTGTTATTTTATCTTACATGACTTTTTTATAGGTACGACTTTTGTTATATAGTGAATACAATTACCTAGACTCCAAAAAATCTCAAAGCAATTATAGCACTCAAACTACTAGATACCTTTTAAAAACATGTTAAAGATAGTTGGATTTGATAAGCTAGTAGGTAGGTACCATACTTCAATAGAGAAAATATAGGTTTTAACATACCGCCTATTTTTCAGTTTAACTGCCTAAGTAGGTACCTACTCTTTCGTGTGTTAGGTACGTTGTTCGTAAGACACATGATTCAAAATTACATATTATTACTATTTTTAATATTTGCACCTACTTTAATATTTTGAAAACTTTATTTACTTATTGGAACTAAGTTCCTTATTTTATAGTTTATCGCATCTAAAAGAACAATTTTTAAAGTTTAGAGTTATTAAAGTGTGTAAATATGTGCTTACTAATCACTATTTAGGTACCTACCTACAAGTACAGGTAAAGGTAAGTTAAGGTAGAATGATCAGATACACGTTTTATTAGAAGGAAAAAATAATAACAAACCATCATTTTATGAGAGAACTGGTTTCAAGTCGGCGGATGAGATGGTTAGTCTGAGAGACAAACACGCAAAAGGTTGGTTTTTTATAGCTTGTTGAATATTAGGTAATAGAAGGACGATTGAATACATGTAGTCGAGGCAGCCAAGTATAGGTATAAATGAGAACACTTTTTGAACCATAAATATAACAACAATAAAAGCAAAATTAACACCACCGATACAATAAATATTTCAAAAATAGAACCTCATTCACTCACCTCTGCAAACGCCAATTATTTCACCGGCTAGGTTAACCGCGCGATTTTAAAACAGATGCGTCGCATGCGCGCTGTTTACAAAATTGTGAATAATTTACTAATAACACATTCCCTTGCTTAAACTTCACAGACAATTCGATCTTAATTAATTTTCAGTACGATTATCACAAGTTACACTCCACTTATCGTCGCATGTGTGTGCGACGTAGAGAAATATACTTAGCTTGCGTACGGACGCGTGAACGAGACGTAGCGATAGAGCGGTCGTTGGTTTCCGACTGCAGTTAGCGAATAGCGGCAGCGGTCGGTACTCGGTAGACATCGGCCACCGAACCGAGTCGATCTCTGGCTGTAATGTCCGTTGTTCGATACCAAAAAGGGTTTTTAGGACCGACGGGGAGGGTGTGCCAGCTAAAGCTTTCGTTTTCATTTCATTGTTATTAAAAGCTAAGGTGAACTTATGTGTTGTTGAGAGTTAAATCAGGTAGATTTTTTTTTATAATTTGTAAAAATAAATAATTATGTTCTCAATATAATGTGTAGTTTTATACATATGAACAGAATTTGAGTAGGTATAGTAAGCACCGGGAAGTATGATTTTGTAGATATTATTAAGAAATTAGTACTTACCTGGCATAATTACATCTATACTTTGTACTAAATGACTGATGGATCACGCTGATCGTAGAGACCTAAAACTTGGAGGGTATGTTCTTTATATGACGTAGGCATCCGATAAGAACGGATTTTTGAAAATTCAACCCCTAAAGATATGAAAAGGGGTTGAAAAGTTTGTATGGAACAATTCCGCGGGAACTTCGAAATTATCGCGGGTGACACCGCGCGTGACAGCTAGCCATCGATAAAAATGATCATAACAAGTAATAAAATAATCGAAATAAATAATGAACCAATAAACAGTAAATAAGGAAATAATTTAATAGACGGTCTAAATGTTTTAGGAATTCCAGTAACACATTGAGCAAAGGAGGACCAAAGGCTCGAATAAATTAAAATATACTAAAGAGGTGTGAAAGCGTGTGGTGGTTCGCATTTGTTTTGTCTCCAAAGTTGCACTGTGCACATGTGCAGCGCCAATGACGCAAAACGCCGTTTGCTTTGTCCTAAAAGCTATTACCGTCAAACATGTGCAACGCACGTGAATAGCCGGCACAAAAGTGTCTGCTAGAAACTGTAGAAACTGCGTTTTTGAAGTGAAACTTCGCGTTACTCTTATACTTATATGTTTGTTTTGCGTAAAGTTAAGCACTTTATGGTTGATCATAATATAATCCATATCTAATCTATACATATAAAATGCTTTGTCCTGAAAGACTAACTGACGGATCAACGCACACCCTAAATAGCTGATCGTAGAGACCTGAAACTTGGAGAGTGTGTTCTTTGTACGGCGTAGGCATCCGATAAGAAAGGATTTTTGAAAATTCAACCCCAAGGGATTGCAATTATCGCGGATGAAACCGCGGGGGACAGCTAGTAATATTACAAAAAAGGAGAGTTTGTTTTAGTTCAGCATCTTCACTTGAAATTTAGGTCCCATTTCAGGCTGTGTGTGTACAATAATCAACCATAGCGTCATTCGATATCAGGTTAATGTGTGATCAAACACCTAGCCTAGCTGTTAACCATAAGATAATTCCTGCGGGAACTTGGAAAACAACGTGAGTGAAACCGTGGGGAACAGCTTGTTATGCCGTGATAAATTACATCATACCATATTTACATCATATTTATAATAAATCTTTTAACACAAGTAGGTACCTAACACACGTTTAAACATTTAGCACAGATTATGCAAGTAGCCTTGCGATTCCAAATAGATAATTTGTAGGTCGCCAAACGCGAAGACAGAATAGATCACAGAATGTGACGTAACATTACTTAATAATTATTAATGAGCATTACTCGGCACTACTGTCCCAATACGATTACTGTTTGCGTTTCTAGTGATACTATATTATTATCAACGTTTGTTGTTTGCAAGAAGTAAACCTTTTTTTTTAATACAAATAAAATATGCATCGCTGGCCGCTGCCAGTATTTTAGTACTACACTACATAGTATTTTTACTTATTTTTTACAAAGTGTATATAATTTTACTTGTAAGTGTTGTAAAAACTTAGATTTGGATAGATAGGTAGGTATTATAACACAACGGCATCCCAACTAACAATAAGCAAAATTTGTGCTATGGGTACAAAATAACTGTTTATAAAATATGATTAATACTCTTTTTTTTTCCGAAATATTCATCACATAAATGTTCATTCCGTCATGGCAATCGAACCCGTGAAACCTGACGCAGCAACTAGGTTCGCTTAACAATAAACCAACGTGACTGCAGTGCGATAAAACAAAGTAAGTAATTGCAGCGGAATAAATTTTACAGGACGAGCAAAAAACCGGATATTGTTATTCATAGCTTTTAACGATTTTCTTTATTTTAATTTCTCTAAGACTTATGCCTTTTTGATGGTTGTGAGTATGTAGGAACGTCCGTTATGCGTGAAAAGTGCCAAAAATATAAAAAAAACTAATTTTGAAAAAAAAAATGGCAGTTGCTTTGTTTTTCCGTAGGGCAGCCGAACGGCCGTTGGTGTATTACCCTCGTCGTTTAATATAATACAGGTATTTGGTAGTATAACTAAGCATTTAACAACAGATTTTAATAAAAATACTTAGTAAATAATAAATATAGTATTTTTATAGTAAGTAAACCTTTCGGCCATCCAAGTTGTAATAGTACATTGTTATCCTAGGGGTGAAAGTAACTTATTTAGTCCCGAGACGGGGTTTGGCACCCGAGCGTAGCGAGGGCGCCAATAGATCGAGGGACTATATATATATATATATATGTATATATATATATATATATATATATATATATATATATAATAAGTCTTTCTCCCGAGGGTAACACTGTGCTTTTCATTACGAATGCAAGGAAAGTCAAAATAAAAATAGGAATTAGCTAAAGAAAAAATGAGTGAAGATCGGATAGTCGCTTGACACTTTCCCACCTATTTCTTTTTCTTTGGCCGGCTAGCTATTCAGCCAGTATTTTTTATTTACATTGCGGCGACCTAAAAAAATTTTTCTTTGATTATTAAGTATTAATTAAAGAAAATAAAAAAATATAAATAGGAATTAGCTTAAGAAAAAGTGAGTGAATTTTATTTTAATTAATACCTACTTAAACTTTACGTTATTTCAATTTTACATCGCGCTGGTTGTATAGAAAGTTGAAACATGGTTCAATAGAAATGTGAAAATAGACCTAGTTTTTTTTTAATAATTTGACAGTTGTCAGTTGAAAGCGATTCTCCCTAGGGCTGAAAAGGGTTACTTTCAACCCGCTTCTCAGGCAACTTCAGACCTACTTTCCGAGTATGAGTAATGAAAAGTTTATTTTTGTCAATTTACTAATATCTTATCCTAATCTCCCATAACCTTATTTAATGAACACTGGGATCGATACTCGTAAATCTTATATTTTTTTGTATTTTACTTTATTTTATACGTATATTTAACTGATTTTTTAAAGTTACTTCATTCCCTTGTTTTCTATTTAACATTGCGAAGGAACACTTTCATACCTATTGTGTCGATGTATTCACTGGTTATTCCTAGAACACGTAAAAATATCATTAATTTTCCATTGTACCTACTACATTTTGGTTCGTGACCATCATAGGGTAAACGTATCCTGGCAAGTAAAAAAGAACAAATGACTTGCAACTTCTGTTCCTTTTTTGTTTAAAAAAATTCCATGTTTGTGGTATTAAATAATAATACTTAATATGTATTTGATAGCAACGTAATATTATATTTTTGTTAAGCTGTTTAGAACAAAGTTGTTTAATGCACGGTACGGATGGGAGTAAAAATTCATCTCCCGTCACGGCGTCATACGGCTGCTCTACGGAAAAACAAAGCAACTTTTTTCGAAATGAGTTTTTTTTTTTGTATTTTTGCTTTTCAAGCATAACGGATATAACGGACTCAGTTTAATATGGAAAAAAGTTCGTTCTAACCATGTTCTAACCAAGTGTTCCACGGCACTCAAGAAGTTTTGTTTTATTAATAAAACAACGAATTTATTTTTTTACATCAATGTGTGTAACTGTAATTAGTAATTATTATTGTTAGTTTTAAAAAGTATTGTCCACGTTAATGCAGTTATCTTTTATTTTAAAGTTCTCTAAAATTATTTAGCGAGTTATTTTCATTCAAAATTTCGTTCAAAATTAAAACACAAAAACAATATTGATGTGTGCATGCCGTGAGATGTAGTTGGTTCCATCACTCGTGAA
Source organism: Zygaena filipendulae (assembly GCA_907165275.2). Taxonomy (NCBI): domain Eukaryota; kingdom Metazoa; phylum Arthropoda; class Insecta; order Lepidoptera; family Zygaenidae; genus Zygaena; species Zygaena filipendulae. The sequence goes on from OU015650.1 coordinate 6,359,975, forward strand.
ATTCCAAAACTGCGTGCGTTGAATGCCTATGTTATTCTATGCCTGCTTTAATAGTTATTTGTTATACATGAGTGCAAAGTTGCTTTTTGACCGCGTGCTCAACTTCGATTACCGAGCAAGCGAAGGATTCTAAAATTGAATTGAATTCAATAATTTGAATCCTGAGCGTTAGCGAGGAAATCAAAAGAGCACAAGGTGAAAAATTTTCGCACTCAAATGCAACACGTAATTTTTCATCCCCCCTCAGCGAGGAAATGACTAAATGCAAAATAAAACATTTATAATTACAAGATACTTTTATTTCCGTTTAGGTACATATTTACTACAAAATTATGATAGGTAAATATTACCGAAAAATATTCGCATGATGTATAACAATTAATAATACTTAGGTAGGCTTTTGGGCTCAGATATCGTATAGCAAAAATACCATTTCCGAGGTGGGGGGATGAAAAAATATTTTAAATTAAATTTTTCTACAATTTCATTAACTATCTCGTGTAGTTAGTTATAGGTCAGTTTATAAGCAATAAAATATTATAGGTCGCCTCACAATTAAAAAAAAACTACTTATCTATTTATATTTTTATCTTTACATTTTTTTGTAAGTCTCACGAATTATTCATGAGTAATGAGTCCTTATAAAATATGTTATAACACCAACCTACATCTTTTCATATGGATTAGGACGCAATGCTTATCAGAATACAAAACCCTATCTATGACTCAAGCCACCGACCCAAATAAAAGTTATCGGCCGATATCTACAAAGAGAAAGTGATGTATGATACCAATGCAACCCTGACACAAGACGTAATCATACGTAACGCGAGGGCTTTTTAGCCTCAACACCAGAACTGTGATGCAACAACGTCTATGAATTTGTTAATTAGTAACAAATTTAGCTTCGGTTTATTATGTTTGCATCTGAATATTTTTATAGACAAATAAGTAAACAAAGCCTAGTAGGTACTTTACTTGTGTCGTGGTTATCGTAACTATAATCAAAGTTAATATTGTAAATCTAATGGAGATTTAATAATTCGAAGATTTTGATACTTACTCGTATCACAGTACCTGTCACGCATTTAAGTGAACTTATTGGTGTGTAAGTCATAACTGACTTTGCCTACGGTATATATTAACGTTATCCTTATATATTATAAAACAAATTCTCCTGCTCAGTCTGTTTGTCTCTCTGTTTGTCTGTCTATCTGTTTATTTATTTATTTTCGTTTATTCAGGACAACAAGAGCCATAAGAACATATTATAATAATTTAGGTTTCAAGATTAAACTAATAGCCAATGATAGTAAGTAAACTTAAATTACGTGAATGCAGGATTTTCTGGCGGTTTTTACGCATTAGATAGAGTGACTCAAGAGAAAGGTCTATCTATACGTATAGTTCATCCTGGAATTTCCTCAGGAAATTCGTAATTACCGCGGGTGAAACCGCGGGAACAGCTAGTTTAACTTTAAAAACCAAAGTGATAATAACATGTTATTATGTACCTATAATGATATTTCGAAGGAATTGATACGTGTACTAATTAGAAAGATACTTTTTCCGTGATCGCATACATGCATAAGGAATTAAAGGAGCTATATCACGAGTCACGACATCAAAGGCTACCGCCAACAGACAAACAGGTGCAGGAATAGAAACCCCGCGTTCGTTGTCAATATCACCCTAGAGCGGTTCGTGCGTTGCCTCAGTGTGGCTTCAGCGTAATACAAAACTCATCGAGTTCTACAGATATCTATCGTATAACTTATACAGGGTGTAAAGTTAAACAAGGGTTGCATTGACGTAGGATATTCAGTATTCAATTCTCGTCTTGTATTTTGTAATTTTCCATAAAAATATTATTCGAGAAAATTGAGTACGCAAATTGTGACGCTCCTTCTTCCTTTATGATTTAATTTTATCAATTTTGTTATTTTTATTAGTTACATGTTACATGTAAGCATGAAATTTCGAGGGTTTGAGTATGTACCTCGGTTAAATTAACAGTCTGTATGTTTGAAAGACATATTATCGAATATCAGGATTAGCTTGCATTTAAGCTATAGAGTTTTTTTTTGTTTGGAAGAAATGACTCGTGTTTTAGAACGAGTATGTTCAAGCTTTGTAAAAGAAATAATTGAAAAATATCTAGTTGATATTCCTCGACAGCTACGTAGAACAACAATTCATGAATGAATAAAATCTTTATCAATATGAGACATGATAGTGGTATTTTAACAATGCAACAAGATAATCATTTCTAACAAGTAAATACTTAGAAGTAAGATTTGAGAGCATTGAATTTCATTATTTTACTTAGAGATGCAGTCGATCAAAGATAGCAGTCGGATTTCCTCCGATAATCCGTACAAAACTTGTCCAATTTTTTAAATTATTCTCATGTTAGCCCTTATCTGAGGATAAAGAAAAAAAAAACACAAAGTAAAAAATGAAATAATGTATCGTAAATAACACACAATCGTGAATTTTTCACCTTGTTCTTGTTAAGACACTGGTAGGTACGTGTTGCGAGTGCTAATAATTATGTTTTGCCATAAGTTTCATTGAAATAGACCGTGTTATACATAAATAATTAGGATGAACAAACTTAGAGGGCAACACATATGACATTGAGTGGAAATGAGACAATAATGTCCATTGTATCCTTAATTTGGGAGCAATGGGAGCAATAACCACTAAGTGTCTACTTATTATGTTGTGTTTGAACAGTAAATAGACACAATATGTGACATTCGAATAGTATTTAAAAATTGTAACGTTTTAGGTTTATTAATTTTATAATATTTTAAATTTTATTTTTATTTATTTTATATTTTTTAATTTTTTTAGTGATTTCCGTCACAATAAGTAGAAAACATTTCACTTTAATTTCATTCCTCTTTTCATATCCTTAAAGATAGAGTTTCTAAACATTATTTCTTAATAATTACCTAAATTACAAACGATTAAAGCCTTAATATATGTAGACCCAGTGATTTGGTCTGTGCTTCGATTTATCAGCCAGTCGGGACAATAAAGTAATAACGTTTTTCGAATTTATTTAAAGGGCATTGTCGATTAGCGATCACATCACCCGGGAAGACAAACAAGGATACCTACAAGTTAGATCTATAAAATTAATTATTTGGTATGATCGGATATTGGTCGCGCTAAAATAACATCACAAAGTCACATCACATCCAAATTTAAACGACCAAAACAAGACACTTTTATAGTTTTCGGTCCGAGAATAGTCTATTAAAATATGATAAACATCTTCTATCACACAAAAATTAGTTAGTGTCAACTGTCAAAACTTATACCAAAATAAATTGCTACATAATAAATTAAGAAATTCGCTACAATCGTCACCAAGGCCATACAATATTTGAATTATCACATTAATATTCTATACATTTGTAAATCATACGCCTATAGCTGATGTTGCTAAATTATATTTTATCATTGGTTAACTCACGTCTTGCTTAAGCAACTGTTACTAGTCCCTTGATGTCTGTTGTAAAGAAGCTATGTGGTAGGGACATTGGAGGACGACTTACAAAATAAATTTAGTTTATACATTAGATTTAAAGTATTTAAATACAAAAAAATTGTTTCATATCCTTTGTTTCAGTTTTCCGTAAGAATATATTATAACTTACGTATACATCTACAAACATGAAATTATGGTCCTCCGAGGAGTTCCGCTCTTCAACCCATACCTAGTTGTGGCGACTGGCGAGCAAACTTCGACTCGCTGAACGCTCACGATACGAAACCATTACACCTTGATTTTCAGGCCGAGGTCTTTAGATATTTAAGAATTCGAAATAAAAGAAAGCTCGTACAATTTATAATTTCAATTTTAAAGGTGTAATTATGATAGGCGTGGCTTGCGAGTTGCACGTCACAATATGCGTTCGAAGCAATTTTCAGAGGTTATCTGATCTCATGATCAGATCGAGGGCATCTTTGATCGGTTGGCTCGTTGACCCGAGAAATGCGAGCGTCCGTTACATCTGGCCACACAAGACCCGACGTTCAATTACACCGAGTTCGTATCCAGTTGGTTACATGCAGGTCCGTGGGTTACATGCAATTACACAACTCCTTTGCTGAAGTTACGTAGCTAAATCCTATCACCTCTATTTATCCTACTAATATTATAAATGTGAAAGTGTGGATGTTTGTTACTCAATCACTCAAAAACGGTTGAACGGATTTGGATGAAATTTGGCATGCACGTTGCCAGGGGTACAGAGAAGAACATAAGGTACTTTTTATCCCGGAATTCCTGCAGGAAATGGGTGAAACCGCGGGGCACAGCTAGTAATAAAAAATATCAAAACTCTGTTTAGATGAGGAGACTAATTATTAAGTGGCTATGATGCGTAAAAGAAAATTTATTATGCCTTTATCCTTACAATAACGTCCTAGAACTTCCTTTGATAAATTATATTTTAAACAATCAAGATCTTTTGTGAAGCATGTTGATTGTTGGTAGGTATAACGTGACATTTAAAAATCAGTCCACTTGTATCGTTTCGTGCTGGGTTTATTCGACATCGTATTTAACTTCAAATACGTTTATATTTTTTTTATTTCTGTATCGCAATACCTATTGCTTGGTTAGAGCAATTGTTAAATTGAATAAATTTTGATGTTTTACTTTCAGAGAGATGGTACTAACGATTTGTAAATAAGAAAGAGATGGTGGTATGCAACGTTGATGAGTCATGCACGGTATGTGGCGCGTGCGCCACGCCGCCACGCTGCGCCCGGCCGCAACAGCCTTGGTCAAGGCATTCCCGACGGAGACAGCTGATCGAGTTGCAGTCTTCGTATGGGCAATACGAAGGAGCGCAGTCAACCAACTGTTAATAATTATTCTTGGTAAAATAGCTGACGGCCTTTTTGTTCCTCAAAGGAAGTAGGTATTTACCCGCTAACAGATGTTGAATACAGGAAAATTTGTAGGTATTCCTTACTCTTCAATAAAGACGTTATTTACCTATCGAATTTTAGATATGCACAAGCCTTTATTTATATCCTACAAATATTATAAATTTGAAAGTGTGGATGTTTGTTACTCAATCACGCAAAAACGGCTGAACGGATTTGGATGAAATTTGCCGTGCAGGTTGTCAGGGGCATAGAGAAGAACATACTTTTTATCCCTGAATTCCCGCGGGAACTCTGAAATTATCGTGGGTAAAACCGCGGGGCACAGCTAGTATTTTAATAAAATGACTACCGAGAACGACCAAGATTCGCTCGATGTCTTTCAAGTTTTATATAATACTAGCTGTCCCCAGCGATTTCATCCGCGCTTATTTCGGAGTTCCCGCGGGAATTCCGGGATAAAAACTATCCTATCTTTTAAGTTGGGCTAAATACAACATAGTGACGAAATTTCATCACGATCGATTCACTAGTTTCGGAGTCCATCGCGGACAAACAACGTGACACGTGATTTATATATAAAGATGTATCTGTGTTCACGGCTGGGGTAACGTGCGATTATGAGATGGTGTTAGATGTTTTATCCATAGATAGATTAAATTGTCATCTAGCAGAGTTAACTTTATACGTATAATATTCAAGAATTTAACTATGTTAAAGTTTACAAAATTGTCAAGAATTTTTCGATTAACTTCAGGAATAAAAGTATCGAACCAAAAGTTTGAGTATCCAAATAAAAGAGAGCGAAGCAAGAGAGCATTGTGTTTCAAATCGTCATCATCAAAATTCCTTCGTGGGAGCGATTGCTCTCCGCCAGTCCAAGGGCCAACATTCCAATCAATACACTTAATGCTTTGCTTTGCTTTACAAAATAAAAAGTAATTGTTAAAGAAAAAATCTGTGGATTCTTGCGGGAATTCCGAAACTCACGCGGGTGAAACCGCGGAGCACAGTTAGTTTAAAGCATATTTATATTATTTATTTATAAGGCAATTTATCAATAATTATTATCATATTTATCAATAAATTCAAGATTTTTTTTTATAAATTGCAATAATAGGTACGAATTTTTTCCAGCATTGAGTGAAGAATTTATGATTTGGCAAGCGTTGAGCTTAACAAACGATAAGCTCCGTTTTTGTTCCCTCTCTCGGTTCAAAGTATTCTGCAAAAGGGGAAAATGATTGCTATTAAAACATCTGCAAAGTTGAGGATGAAGATGTTATCGAATTTAATTAAAAGTTTCAGGTGTCGCCGCACTAAGAAAATTGGCCCATTATTTACTTAACATCAACTTTAATTTTGCCGCAAAGTATAAGGGTAGGGGCCAGTTAAGCTTTGATAAATTTAAACGATAAAGTACTGAAGGTGCAAATAAATTAAATTTATTTCATAACTAAGTAAAACAGCTTAAATTGGCAATTATTACGTCCTAAACCGTAACATTAGACGTATCTAGGTAGGTGTACGAGGTTCGTCAAACTCGTACATACTATGTATACCTATAGACTAAAATAAGGACATAATATGTAGGTAAGTGATATCCTGATAATATTTTCATGCTTATTATAATAATCTTACTTCTAAAATTTTAGATGATTAAAAATAGACATTTTCTACGATGTTTTTCATTTATTTCTAAGTTTTCTATCATTTGAGTGAGTAAAACTTTAGCGTAATAAAACACTACCTAACTGACTTGAGCACGCTTATATCACAAATAAGTTTTTTACGCACGAGATCATAAATAGCTATTTATGGTATGTAAGCGCGATAAAAGCGGTTTTATTTAGCTTACCTTTACAAAAATGATACGAGCATGAGAAGTCAAAAAGGATTTTTATTGACTCTTTTCATAACTACTTAGACATGCATGCATATCTATCTAGACTCTAGACCAAGTTAAGGCTGATGCACGTACTGTGTATGCGTGTTATAGGAACCCGATCAAGCTTTTTTTATCTTCATAACTTTGCTTTCTTTTTGATCTTTGCATACCTCGTCTAGTTTCTTATTCCTTTTTCATAAACGCTCATCCACTCCTTTTTTCTTAGATCTGTTGCTTTGGTACGTTCTCTACTTGATCGGCTTCTTACGGCGACTTCTGCACATCGATCACACTTGCTCCCTCTGCTATTTTCCTTACTCTACTTTCATCTATTCTTTGACTTATTTGGCCAAAAACCAGTCTAAGCTTTTCTCTCTCAATTCATATAAGTAATTTTTTAAGTATTTTTATTCGCAATTGCTCAATTTTGAGTAAAGCCTTTGTTTAAATGTTTTGTACTTTTTTTGTTCGCATATGTATATGTTTGTTTATTAGGTATATACAAGTAAATGTCTATATGTTCAGGTGTTCGTTTTTTTTGTATACTTATAGTATACTAATCAGATTACGGCGAAACTTTAGTCAAGGTTTACCAAATAAAGTACAGATTGTATTAAGTAGAAATGAACGTTCAATTTGTGGCGAATGGTAAACGAGATGATACATTGTAATCTGATGCTGTGGCTAATGAGGACGTGACAGCGTCCGGTTTTTACTCATTATTCCTAGATCCTTCGTTTATAATAGTAAATAAAGGTATTCTAACTCGACCGGAATAATAAGGTTGTGTTACAATGTCCAAATTATTGTATATAAAGAGCAATTTTAATTCAAAAGATAATTTAAGCTTTTTGATAAGTGCGTGCCCATATCTACCTAAATTTAAGCGCACATCACATAAATCTACTGGACAGATTTGAATGAGGGATGTATACTTTTTATGAAGATGTCGAGAGAATTCTGTAACACAAACTCAAACAAACTTCTACAAACCATCATGTGTGTGGGATTAATAAAAATATAGGGTATATTTTTATTAAGCACTAAAACTAAATTCCCAATTCAACTTTGCGGCATCAAAGTCAAAGGTCAAGGGCGTCGTTCGGTCGATTTGGCAAACATTTTACTGCTAAATGCACACCAGACACGAAGGTTTTCCTATTTTTTTATCTATTTTGTTTTGTTTACTGTCAAAGCTTGGGCTTTACTTAAATAGGTATTAACTAGTTGTGACCAGCGGTTTCACCCGCGTTCATTTCAGAGTTCCCGCAGGAATTCCGGGATAAAAAGTACCCTATGTGTTAATCTGATGTATAAGGTATATTATTGTAAAGTTTCATTTAAATCCATCCAGTAGTTTTTGCGTCAAAGAGTAACAAACATCCATCCATCCATCCATCCATCCGTACATACTTCACGAAACTTTCAACGAGTGAATAACTGATGTTTTTTTGTTTGGAAGAGTTCTTATGGTTGACAATTAACTCTACGTAGAGTTGCTAAACGTTATCTATATACATTTTAAGTATTAAAATTCGGTTTAAAATGAAAAAAAAAAAAAACTGACTATCTGGGCAAAAACTGCTTACTGCTAGAAAAAATAAAACCGGTTGGGAATCATCGTCAGGATTTACGTAAGATCGATGTGTGATTTTTTATTTTACTAACCGACTTCCCAAAAGGAGGAGGTTCTCAATTCGACGCGTATGTTTATTTATTTTTTTATTATAATATTTTTTTTTTATTTATTTATTCACCCTTACCTTACCTACATAAAATGAAATTTACAAAAAGGGTAGAATAAACTTATGTAGGAGATTGGCATTCGAGCCGGTAGGTAACAATTTTAATAAATACGAGTGCTCGTGAAATATGGCGCATAAGTAAAGCTTTTACCGGCCGTGACGATTTTTGCGGATTCTCCTACCGCAAGAAATTTAGGTAGGTAGAGCTAAGTAATTTTCTCGTGAAAGTATATCTACTACTAGTTGTGCCCCGCGGTTTCACCCGCGTTAATTTCAGAGTTCCCGCGGGAATTCCGGGATAAAAAGTACCCTATGTGTTAATCTGATGTAAAAGCTTTATTATTGTAAAGTTTCATTTAAATCCATCCAGTAGTTTTTGCGTGAAAGAGTAACAAACATCCATTTATTTATTTATTTATTTATTCTTCTTGCACAAAATAGTACAAATGGCGAACTTAATGCCTTGCGGCATTCTCTGACAGTTAACCATTGGGTCGACAGAGAGATAAAAGGGACGGGGTGTGCAACCTGCGGAAAAAACGAAAAAATAATAAAATATCCATCCATCCATTCATCCATCCATCCATACATATTTACAAACTTTCTCGTTTATAATATTAGTATCTACTATAATACCTAGTCTAGACTAACGAAGAAGACAAACCATAAATATCTTAAGTACTTATTATAAAAATGTAATAAGTAGATACATACCTTACCTTAGGTACCGTACCAAACCTACCTATTCATTTTTACGTAATTTGGTTAGCTCAAGGTTCTAACATTACTTTGCGTACCTACTTGATCCCCTTTAAAGGTTTTGAATCCGAAGAATGTTTAAAGTAGAACAATATCATCTAACGTTTACTACCTTATACGTTAGCTATCTCTCCCTCGCGTAATCTGTTACTGGCTTCTATTGGGAAGTCAGATAGTCCTTTCCATAGATAGACAGACATAGCTGCATCTTGGTATAACAATTGCACTCGCACAGCAAAGAGCGAAATCCAATTGTCTCCGCTATAGAAAATGCAGAGGATCCAATCAACCGAACAGTGATCGGATTATAAAAAAAGTTAATTGAATAAAAGTATCTAAACATTGTAGGTATTCTAGCTTATATTGTTATGAGCAAAAAGGTAGAGATAAAGAAATACACATTGGTTTTTAAAAGAAGTTGAATAAGAAAAATTTATTCAGCAGTGAATAAACTACTCAACTAAATTACTCAAAGAAACTATACATACTTTCGATGTCAACCAGTGAAATGGCATTCAGTAGCTTCGAAGTTTATTGCACACTTCAAAGCTACTGAACGGATTGTCATGCCATTTCACTGATTGAATATTTTTGGTAAAAATATTCAATTTACAGAATTCCGGATTACACTATAGCCTATGTTACTCAGGTATAATGTAGCATTCTAATGGTGGAAGAATTTTTGAAATCGGTCCAGTAGTTTTTGAGTTAATAGTAACAAACAAACGAACAAAAAATCAAAACTTTTCTCTTTATAGGTAATATTAGTATAGATAGATCATCCCACCAAAAACATTTTCATGTAAATTCTTTCTTTGATGATTCCCGCCAAAACAACTCATTATGTCTATGGTCTTGTTATCTACCTGTTATTGCTATTGTATAACATTATTATTATTATTTTTATATTTTAGTTCATTATAATAAAGTTTTTGTTTTGGTGATTTGACATTATGTACTATCTTTAAAAGCTCGGTCATCCAGGCACTACATAATAATATGTGATATTATATTTTTTGTCAAAAATTAAAACATTGTTTAAACCTTTAGTCAAAACAATGCCATCTATCGGTAAACATGTTAACTGTAGCGACAGTGGGAGGAGTATTTATATAGTTTACTTTGTTTTAAGTGCCATCTATTGTCTTTATAAAAAATCACTACGTGTAATAACTACGTTATTCAACTACTCAGTTCTACAAAACCTCGATAGAGGCAAAGGTCTCTAATTTCGATGATAGTAAAATAATTGTTACTCTCCACATAAATACAATAATAATTATGCTGTGATATCTCACACTGTTGGAAAGTACTTCCAAGTATTGATGTAATTGTAATCAATAAATTAGCATAATAATTATTATACTTACCATATTTTACATAGGTAGATACCTTTTACCTTTTACCTATTCTTTCGGTGAAAAATTATTTTAGAAAATTTCATGATTTTTATAGAAGAAGAAGAAGAAGAAAGTACATAGCATGTTTATACCTTATGATATATACCTTAGGGCCTTATCTATAAACGTGTTAATGGATTAACTGAAAAATAGAAAGTAGATTGCTCAGAATCAACTTCCGAATCGATCGCACCATGTTTTAATATATGTTATATTTTTGCATTTTAACTAGCCCATGTCTAAATGATTTATAATACAATATTTGGCGCGTACGCCGCCCGTTGAAAAAAAATCGAATCGGTCGTTGACAGTACACGTAGGCGCGGGCGTAGCGCTTGGAATTTCGTAGATAGGTCACCTCTGAACTAATTTTGAATAACTTTTAGACTATTAATTTTTTCCCATCATTGTTTATTTTTTTAAATGGGGTGTATCAGGTTTTTGGTTAATTCATTAACACGTTGTATAGAAGTGACCCTAGTTTCCATTTAATTTAACAATCAGAAAATAGCACCAAATCCAATACCTTAGCGAATATTGGATATCAATAAAGCAACATCTTTGCCTTTAAACAACATTTCTAAGGAGATGAGAAAAATAACAGCAATTTCTCGCGTCATTGGCATTCGCTTTGGCTGAGCCGAAGTCGGGGCGTCGGTGGACTGCTACTGCGTTTCCACCCATTTATCACGTCACGGAGAGAAAAAAAAACTCACGGGCTTACTGACCCGTTGCTTTTCCATTTACAGAGTGTTCTCGCTTATCTCATCCGTATAATACCCTTACCTAACCTTCACATCCAGTTTTGAGTCAGCGGTGACAAAGCTCCACGGAAATGTGATTACTTACCTCCATCATGTTCTAGGGAGAATTGAAGGCGATTATTTTTGTTTATTGGTAGGTATAATAATATTAATAATAGGTATCACAACAAAGAATAGCATTTATTATGCACCCCAAAATAAAAACTTTGAACGCTTATTTCTATTACCATCCGCCATCCGCCATCCGCGTGAAATTTGATAAATACTATCTATAGGTATGTTAGTTTAAAAATTTATAAATAAAACTATTGTTGGACATCAAATTGAGCAATTATTCAAAAAGAAAAATCTCATACCTACCTAATAGGACGCTAATAAGCATTAACATTTTAACCCACAGAATTAAGTTATTGATACAGAACGCTTCACTGAGAGTTATTGAACATTTTTTAAATACGTGTTTAGCTTATTAAATTGTTTAAATACCAACAAAATGTTAAACATAAAAAATGTTGACACAAAATGGCGCTGTAATTTTAAAACACGATCAATTTAAAATTTCTCGAGTGTGGGTTAACACACTATTGCTTATCTATGTTCAACTACTACTACTTACTACCTACGTTTTACTCTAGCTTATGAGCTAAATGCAATCATACAGACACGGTCACATTATCTGTGCTTTTTGGATTTTTTCGTTATCGAAAGAAGAGAGATAAACACCTCAACTGCATAGGTACCGACACGGTGAAATTTTCGTATTGAACTACTTATTATGGAAGCATACTACTACTTTTACTATGAGCATTTTAGAGCTCGACTTTAATGCACTATTGAGAATTTTACTATGGAAATAACAGGCATTGCCATAGCAAAATTCTCAATAGTGTTAGTAAAGACGGACTCTAGAATGCGTCCATAGTAAATTTCAATACGAAAATGTCACTGTATAGGTACTACTATAGAATCAACTACCTACTACAACTAGGACCTACTAGCAAAACACAGTTAAACAAAAAAAAATTCTTTTAGCTTAAGATCTCATAAATGTCGAATAGTTTCTGATTTATTACCATGTTCATTAGGTTTTTTAAGGTTTGATAACGAACTCCTCCGAAATGCCTTGACCGATTTTTATGTTTTTTTTTTTTTTAATATTTGGTAGGTCTGAGAATAGGTCGTAGGCTATTTTTTTATTTTTGGACAAAATTTTACTTTGGAGTTCCTGCGGGAATTCCGAAACTCACGCGGGTGAAACCGCGGGGCACAACTAGTACCTACCTATATAATATTATTCAGAGTCACGATTTGTTACATTAATATAGCTGCTATTTCTGTTAATGGTTCAGATCAAAGATATAATACCTAGGTACTTATAATGTCATTGGTTCAGATGATTTAAAAACTCTAAAAAATAATAAAATAATAACTAAGAAAATTCAAGAAATGTTCGGAAAATTACTGAAAAAGATATTAGAAATATACTTAACAACTTGAAATAAAGTAGTCATAGGTATATTATATGGCAAATAATAAATAGATAATATTATGAATGGACTATTCCGTGCAAGCATGAACATGCTAATACTAGAGGCGTACTAGAAACGTAATTAATATAGCTGCTATTTCTGTTAATGGTTCAGATCAAAGATATAATACCTAGGTACTTATAATGTCATTGGTTCAGATGCTTTAAAAACTCTAAAAAATAATAAAATAATACCTAAGAAAATTCAAGAAATGTTCGGAAAATTACTGAAAAAGATATTAGAAATATACTTAACAACTTGAAATAAAGTAGTCATAGGTATATTATATGGCAAATAATAAATAGATAATATTATGAATGGACTATTCCGTGCAAGCATGAACATGCTAATACTAGAGGCGTACTAGAAACGTATTTTATTCCTAAAATATCTACAAACACGAACGTTGTCATGTTTTATTTATGCAGTTGAGGTATTTCATTCAAGAAATGAGCACAGAGGCAGCTGAAATTTTGTAGACAAGTAATATCAAGAAGATGTTTGTAGGAATAGATATCATATTTATTCAATGTGAAACACACATACGTCATATATGAGGTAGAATAATATACAAACTTATATTTTTGTGATATTCACAGGACGAATTGAACCATTAAGTAGGTTTTTCGTGACGACTATACGAAAAATTTCAAAAAAACTCACGAAACGGCGTTTCGTTTACTTCGTCAAAGTAAAAAAAAGTCGCAGGTACTGTTTTGTAAAACAAATAGTACCTATATAGTTTTATAAAATAGCAGATTATAATATATATACTTAATCCAAATACCAAAAATATACAGGTATTTATTTCTAACTTGTTTTGGTCTTTGGCAGGCTGGCTTGGCAACATTTTTTTTTAATAAAATATTCCCGGACAATTTTCATAACAATCTTAATCATTGGTTCAGGAACTTATATAGGACAAACAAAATTATTTTTATTTAAAGAGATACGTAGGTAGGTATAAATAGTAGGTGCGCACGGTTTCACCCGCGGGAGTTTTGGAATTCCCACAGGATCTTCGCGGACTTAGGTATACGTTGCACAACACACTAAAGTTTCATTACAATCGGATTTAGAAACGCATAAAAAACAAACAAATATTGATTTTTTATTTATAAACCTTTGGAAGGATAACGGTATGATATATTTTTCGTGTATAAATCAGAAGTCGCAGCGCGGGCGTGTAGAAATGAAATCCAATTTATAATCTGCGCGAAACTCACCAACCCAGATCCGCACACGGAAATACATCATACATAATATTTGGAGGAGTTTCCTAATATAAATATTTATTAAACTTATAACCCACTAAGGAACGGAAGGTCCGTGAAAAAACCTTGTTAGAAAACTCTACATTTTCTTTATGCCCCATTCACCAAGTGTAGAAACTTTTTGGTTTAATGTTATGTAGGTTGGTATGAGTTAAAATACTTCAGATGCAAATTATCGAAAGGAGATAGGTAAGTAAATATAGTTTTTTAATTACTTACTGTCTTATAATTGATCATGAATCCCTTTTAGCATGGTACTGCACCACATCTTTTACTTATCTTTATTCTAATAATACCTATATTGTAGTGTTCATTGTGTACATGGACCAATTTATTGGTCCATGATTGGGTAGTTGTGCGTGTTTATTTTTTTGCTACTTAAACTTTAAACTTTATCTTATCATAACTTAATATTTTGACCCAATTTTATCTTATGATGTTTTATACACCGTGATAAGTGTACAAAATATGAAAAAAACTTATACCTACGTTTAATGTCTGACGAGACAACAAAGTCCAAACCAACTTGATTATTTCTACTGCCTCCTTTTACAATGTCTTCTTTTTCTCATCGTAGCTTCACTAATGAGCATCGCAACCACAAAAGATGTCCTGCCATCGGGAATGGGACAACGCAAGCTGCAACGTGGACAATACGGTGGGCGCTGCTAACACCAGCCCTCTTCAACATTTTCATACCTCCTGGCAAAGTCCTCGTTTTCCTTCCATGTCACCCACATTAATAGTTCCTCTAGGAAAACTTGATTATATGTCTCAAGAAACTGTGGTTCTTCTCTGCCAAACTGAAGAAAGATCTTTAGTTACGTGCAGTTCCGATATAATGAACTCGTTTGTCCATAATGTGGTATATGGATTATGGAATATGATAAACTGCCCTTTTTACGAATATAATATTTAGAGGCAAGCAGCTTCAAAAAGGTTTTGGAATGCCAACCTTTAAGGGAAATGAATAGATTGAAATGTGTGTGAAACTAAAAAGGAACAGATATTCAATTTATAATTGTAAATGTTGTTTCAAATCATTATAGTTTACTAATTATCACGTTTTTTAAGGCATTTTTTGTATATAATTATGTTAGGAAATTCTATAAGTATCTGTTCGTATACGCACAATTTCATATATACCTACATGTGTTACCTATAGGTATCTAAGCGCAGAAATTGCTTCGCATACTTATTTAGTTTTGCTCCGCCAGCAAGCAAAACCTTCTCTGATCTTTTTTTATGAGCTTTCTATATTATGGTACCTCACTGTGAGCAATGAAATTCAATTACAGTTACTGCACTCACTTCTTAATGCATTATTTAGTTGCCTGCCTAAGTTAACTGCCTTCCTAAAATTATTGTAAACTAGCTGTTCCCCGCGGTTTCATCCGCGGAAATTTCGGAGATCCCGCAGGAATACTGGGATACAAAGTACCCTATGAACTTTTCTGTTACCCCTAACAACGTTTAGGTGTGCAAAATTTCATGAGATTTCACCGGCGTTAATTTTGGAGTACCCGCGGGCATTCCGAGATAAAAAGTACTCTATGTCCTTCTCTGTACCTCTGACAACGTGTGTATAAAATTTCATGATGATCAGTTGAGGCGTTAAGACGTGAAAGCGTAACAGACAGATAAACAAACAGACAAAGGTACTTTCACATGTATAATATTAGTAGGGATAAATAACTATTTTACTAAATAAACATACCTATTCGTTTTCTCATCGAAATCACAAACAAAAGCGAGTAAGCTTACGCGTCACGAATACTTTTATAACAAATCATCTTATTATTATTGTGTTATACAATTTCTTTCGGAAAAGGGGGAAGTAATTTTCCACACGAGAAGCCTTTACACGGAACAGCAGAACAGAATAAACCTACTTACACGAGATAAACTTAAATAAGCTGATACTTCGGTAAATCTCAAAAAAAGCTTTGGTGGTACCTATACAAGTAAGATATAAAATGTGAGATGGGAAATCTATACATGCAAAATGCTTTGTCCTCAATGACTGACTGACGGATCAACGCACAACCTAAGCCGCTGATCGTGGAGACCTGAAACTTGGAGGGTGCAGTGTTCTTTGTATGAAGATTAAAAAAAAGCATTCGATAAGAAAGGATTTTCGAAATTTTGTATGGAATGGTAACAATTCCGCGGGAACTCCGAAATTATCGTGGATGAAACCGCGCGGGATAGCTAGTTAAAAATTAAGTTTTAAATATTTAGTAACATATTACAGGTATGTAAGTACAGTAAGCATCAAAAGTATAGCTAAATGATTCAAGTGTCCACGTATACATATAGTGCTACACATTCAAAGTGACTCACTTTCTTCGTTGTATGGTTTGAAATTGCAGTTTGTGATGGCGCGAAATATTTTTAAGAGACCGAAGTTTACTTAAAGTTGATTGTACCTACCTCAGCACCATATTACACAACATAATCAACTTATAACACAGTTTTATTATCAACACAAAAGTATTTTCAAACAAGTTATATATAACTTGTGTAATGGAAGGCAAGGTACTCACACGACTATCTATACATAGATTGTTTTTTGAACCATAATTGGGCACTTTATCGCTCATAGGAAAAAAATGCAATCGAATATACAATTATACATTGATATTGATCCAATAGATGACGTTGCCTTCACTTATATTGGCGACATTGCTGAATTAATTGAATTTTTATTCATTCATGTTCTGGTAATAAACGTACGTAGACGTACCTATGTAAATTTAATAGAAACTGTAGCTGTACCCCGCGGTTTCACCTGCGTGAGTTTCGGAATTCCCGCAAGAACTCCAAAGTAGCCTAATTTACTTTTTAAACCTTTCCGGAACTTCCACAAATATTTCAAGATCAAAATTAGCCAAATCGGTCCAGCCATTCTCGAGGTTTAGCGAGACAAACGAACGTAATTCATTTTGTTTCGATAAATAAAGATTAGCCCGCTATATCAGTTGCAGTGGCTTTATAATACAACTGACTTAAGATGCTAAAATTGATACCTTCAGTCATCAGTCAGGTTGGCCGAGTGGTCTAAGGCGCCAGATTTAAGCTCTGGTTCCCGAGAGGGAGCGTGGGTTCGAACCCCACACCTGACAAAAAAATGAAGTTCGTTTTTTCAGTCTTTTTTAACACCCATACAAAACTATACACTGTTATAGCTTGTAATTTAAATAAATAATTTAATAAATAAATAGAAATACCTAGTTATAAAGGTCAACGCATTTAGGTCGAAAACTGTTTAAACTTGTTTGTGTTATATTTTGTGAGTATAGAGGTATCTACTTAAACGCAACCTGAGCTAACATGTTTTTTAAATGATTAATATCAAAAAATTGCTCAGGCAGTTCTCCGTCTAATAGGCGCTGACCCAAAGCCGTATAAAAAGTCATTCGATAAGTAGCGTCACTATTCACAAAAAATCTAAATTATCCTTATGAGATTCTAAGTGAATTTCAAAATCAAAAGAGATGCAGAAAAACCGCGGAAAACGCATAGATCTAATTAGTTTTTATTTTCACACGTAATCTGTCTATACGTACGTATATAGTACCTACTATAATAAAAGAGTAGAATCCGCGTGTCTGTTCACGCTAATCTTCGGAACTACTGAACGGATTATCGTGCAGTTTTCACAGGTAGATTAAACTTAGGATGGAGAAACTTATAAGCTTTGTTTTACAAATCGGATGTGTTATTTTCATAACACCTGGTTCAAATTGTGACGGAATTGCGTTCAAGTGGCACTCGTTAAGGCGGCAGACTACTTATTGGGACTAGTTAAGCGTCAGTTGGATATTATGGCCACAAGCGACCACGTTATCACCCAAACACAACCAACATAAGCCAAAGTGCCTAAGCTCTTTTTCTATGGTCATTTTGGGGAAACTTAGGAGAGGAAAATTAAGATTTAGATTAAATAACCTTTCCATAAACCGTGAAATACAACATATCATTATAAATGTTTTTTTTTTTTTGGTTAAATTATAAGTGAAATAAAAATTATGGATAGCCTAAAAATCTCTCAGCCTTTTTTTTCCCGACATCCGATTTGAATGAAAGAAAGCCTATATGTAGCTCCAGGCTAAGCTTAATCTACCTGTGAAAACCGCATGAAACTCTGTTTAGTAGATTCGGAGATTATCTCGAACAGACAGACAGACAGACAGAAAATAATTTTAAAAACTTTTTTTGGGCTTGGTTACTCTTCTTTTATCATCCCTCTCAATTTAAGGTAAAAATGTTCAATGTAGGGTAAAACCAGGATAGATGCCCCACTTTTTGTAATATCCTCCTATTTTTTTAAATATTAATTTTATATAAATAACTTCTATGAATTTAGCTAGTTTAATCCTTTATGTTTAATTGTGATTTGTATTTTTGGACCTACAAATTACAGATTTTGCAAATTGTAACTTTTTGTGGAACTCCTTTTTTGAGGATAGATGCCTACCCGTATGGATAGTTGCCCCAACATGAAAATACTAAGAGGGATAGATGCCTGTGGTGCGGGATAGATGCCCTGCATTCTGTATGAACGAGAAACTCAACCAAATTTTTATGAGGTTTTGAGGACAATTGGTGTTTTAGCAGTAGCAGGCTACTCCAAAAACAGAAATTGTTTTCAAAAAACATGGGCCTATAATGAAAATAATTTTGCATTTTTTTAAATCTTTTGACCGTAATCGTTACCATATAGTTCTACATAATTTGAGATTAAATAAAATAACCATAATAAAATTCTAAAAGCATTTGTTTAACAAAAGTAAATGTTGATATGCCGATTTTTTATTCATAATATACTTTTGAGCCCATTTATTTATTATAAGAACTGGTGGCAGAAAGTTACCAACTGCATTGCAACAGTCAACGATTATATCATTGTTTCACCTTTCTCGGCAGATGTGACTGAATTGACGATTTTGGCACCTTTTTTCGCTATGACTTTTCCGGGTTTACTAATCAATTGGACTCCTGATTCATCCATATTGTTTTCCTTCCATATTGCTTTCCGGTTTGTCCAACAGGTCATTTCAAGACTTTGATCAAAAGATCATAGAAGTTATTTACTTCTTCTCTACTCAGACCATTGGCTTTAGCCACTGATAAACCTTCAGCTTGTCTAATAGACAGCTCTGGATTACGTTCCATAAAACTTTTGAACCAGGCAGTTCCAGCCATTTCGTTTTCGTGGTCAAAATTATGTTTTCTTATACGTATGGATTGTCTATTTGGGGGAAATCCTGCATCTCCAAGCTTTAGAATGTGCTTTACTAGCCTCTTTTCGTTGTCAAAAACCAAGATAGGATGTTTTGATACAAAAAATCTATGTTAATAAATCTATTGGAAACTTACAGCAATTAGCTAAATAAACATTTTTAATATCCTGTATAATATGGCCTTTAATATTATACCTAACCAGTGTCTGCTTCGTTGTATTTTTGCAGAATAACGTCTTCGCAATGTTCTTGATAGAATCCCAAACTGTCAGGATATTTCTTTTATCCCCATGGCATTTCTGTCCATTTCGTCGAAAGCTGATTGCAATTGTTCTGTAGTCCAAGAACATACTCGAGCTCGCACTCCTTCCTTTCTGTGGTATTTTCGTGGCATGGTTCTGCTAAAATCAGTAAAAAGTCCAAATATAAACATATGTAAACACATAAAAAATATAACAGAACACAAAAATATGTTCAAAATATACACTGAAACCACATATGGGTATACATAGTGTATGGAGAGATAGATGCCCCTAGGGGCACCTATACCTCGAAAAATTAGGGCAACTATCCTTTTTGACAGGGATAGTTGCCCAAGTATTTTTTAAATAAATAAAAAACAAAAAAGCAACTATTTACATCTAGATGCATACTTGATGAATCAGTATATTGACGTAATAAAAAATATAACGGAAATAATGACTAATTATAAAGTTATACAACAGCAAATACTAACTTTTAAAACTTTGACGTGTTTGCAAAGTTCGCCGCGGAGATGAATGCACACACGAGCGAAACACGTCCTCACTACACGACGACGGTCTGTGGCTAAATTAGGTGCGGGGTGACTACAGTTCTTAGTTATACTATTGTTTCTTAGTCACGAGTTTGGGAAGTTAGGTTTTTTGAAAATGAGGCATCTATCCCACTGGGGCATCTATCACGCCTTTACCCTACAGAATCGGGGATTCTACTCTTTTATTATAGTATATGTGCAATAAAGGATTAAATAAATAAATAAATAAAAGTTTCCTATGACGCGGACGTGGGGATCGAACCCGCAGTAGCGAGGTACCTACACAAAGTCGGTGTTCTCTTTACTCTGCATAAACGTGTGGTACGATTTCATTCCGTGCCGTAGCTACCTATCGTTCCCAGCGGCATCGTAATGGTCTCGGTGCCCAGTAAATTCTGTTTTAATAAAGCAACGTTTATAGCCCTGCGTCAGAAAATTAACCCGGAAGTCACTATCGGGAAACGTTTTCACACTCAAAGTGGACCCGAATGTAGGTTAAAGGCTTTTTGTATTGTTGAGGACAGAGACACATAAATGAATAATTATATAGAGCGTCCCATATTAAGGACATACCGTATGTAGCATCAACAAAATAAAAGTATTACTTATACATTACATGCCATCATAAATAATGGATGTTGCCGATAAGCCAGTAGGTACCGAGATGCTTATTGCTATTTGATCAAATTATTTCGAAAGAATTGTTTTATTTTTATTTTACCACGTCACCTACTAAACGATTTAATTTATTAATAACCACACGAAAAATATAAATATGTAGGAACGCGTATAAATAAGTAAAAAACAAAAAAAAAAAACATAATATAATATAATTCAATTTTTATAATTCAATTCAATCGAACAAAGAAACATTCATTGATTACATAAACAGTTCGATGTTCAATCTAGGTATATATGTAGGTATTACATATACTTACATAAAAGCAGAAACTGACTGACTGATCGATCAACGCGCAGCACAGTAACACAGCAACGCACAGTAGTTTGAAACCGCCGGGTCTAGAACCATGCTTAGCACAAATATGTGACGTATGTCGGTGGGCACTAAGAAAGGATTTTTGAAAATTCAACCCCTAAAGGGTGAAAAGGTTTGCAAAATTGTATGGAATTTATCGCGGGTGAAACCGTGCGGGACAGCTAGTTTTTACACACCTATAAAAACTAGACATAGAACCCCTTTCTTTCAGTGTGGCGATAAAGAAGTTTTCTGGGCTACGTTCTCTATCGACGTGACTTATCTACTACCAGCGAATCAGTTTCCTGTCGTAAAACATAATACAAGAATTTTTTGTGTATAGGTAATTTATGAAATTATTACTAAACGATTCAATATACATAATAATATATACCTACTAAGTTTCATAAATGATCCCTTTATATCTCGTGTTACTATTATTATTTGTAACGGATAAATCGTTTTATCACGCACTGTATTAAACGAGTACTATTTGTTGTGAACCCTTGGTAAATGTTAACAATTTGTCCTGTATCCGCTGAATATAGCGAACCACCGGATGTTTACGTCATATAAGTATTGTTATTCTGGAACTTTTCATGTAAGTTGTAACCCTTTATTTAACTGCGAGATGAGAGAACCCGACAATATGGGTCCTTTCCTGTCCTATGTGCCAACATTTACTTTGCCTGTATTTAATGTTGATATTTGCTTATTAGTTACCTGCTTGCCAAATAGGATCAACTTATAATGGAGATTTTTTTTTCTATTACGTGCATATTATTGTATATACTACCCATAATATTTACCTAATTGTATCATGAGTTCTCCATTTTCAACATCATAACCGCCACCCATCGTCACCTCAACTGTACCTATCGTTCTCTACACATAAGATATTTACATATTATTATTATAATATAATGGGTACTGTGGCCTGAACTATCTATTTCATCATCCATATATTCTTTGCCATGAAGGGTTCACTGTATAGGTACCATTGAACCATATTGTTGGCGGTTTTCCTTCAGTATCCGCCCAGATGAACGTTTGCTCACGGCTCTATCTTTCATCATCGCTACAGAATCGCCTCTACAGAATGGCCGCAGCCAAGATCGACTTTGGTATTTGTAGACGCTGGGCAACATTGTGTTTGATTTTATATAGCAGCCTGTCACGTGAAAATCATTAAAACTATGTGATTAAAATTGTACTTGGGTCATAAAATGTATCAAACAAATTTAATATCTCATAAAATGTTTTGAAATGAAATTTCAGTATATCGAAAAGATTATTTTCATTCTGATATGAATAAAAAACTCTCATATTCATGTAGGTAAATCGAGTAGTTTGTAATTAAATCGTATAACACGAATATCCCAATTTCGAAGGCAAAAGTAATTTAGGTTTTTGTAAACGTGGGCCTACATACTCTTAGTTATATAACCTACATATATTATACAATACATGTAAAATTACCTGTCGTTACTGACTGATCCTTCAACGCTAAGCCCGAAATCCTAATAGAAACCGGTAGTTTTGTTTGCATGATATAAGAGAGGGAAGCATTAAGACAGTAGTGTAGAAAAAAAAAAAAAAAGGGAAATATTTTTTGGGATGCAACGACTATAATTCCGTAAAAAAACGACCGGAATTGAATTTTTACACATATCTAAAATTTTTACGAAGCCAAGGTTTATTTTTCTAAATTTACCTATCTAACAAAACTGTAAGTTACCTACCTATCTGAACTGTTTTTTTTTGTTTTCCTCATGTATGAAGTGCCATCCCTATTTTTATTTTTCGTTATTTCATTACACATTAAGTAGGAATAGGTATTATAGAGTTACGTTTCAAAAAAAACCTTTTTGTGTGATTTTGTGAACTGAACTAGGTATTTTATCATAATACCTACATAATATTATCCACTTTTGTAATGAAAACGTCTCATTTCCCTATTTACATGCATTCTATACATGTTATTATCTACCTGTGTGATGGTATATGAGCGGGCTGCGTCGAAGCACCTACCTACTTCATGAATTTGACATCAACCGTGTGCTTAAGCTTCCTTAGAAGTTCACCGCCTTACTACGCTGCCCGAATACTTATTATAATATTGTGTCTATAGCAAAATATAAACATAGCAGAACATTGAAGTTATTTCAAAGATTCCTAATACAGGGAAATAAATAGAAATATATTTTATTTACCTATAGACCACGACACAAATATGAATAGAGAAGAAAAAAAATAATAATAAAATACCTACTATCTCGCACAGCAGTCTGTCAGTCTGTCTGTTCTCATAAAATTAAAAACTACTGAACGGAACGGAACGGTTTTCACCAATAGAGTGATTCAAGAGGAAGGTTTATACGTATAGATTACCCTGGGATTTATTTATTTTATTTATTTAAAGAACTTTATTGCACATTTATGTACAAAAGGCGGACTTAATGCCTAAGGCATTCTCTACCAGTCAACCTTTCTGGGATTCTTGCGGGAACTCCGAAATTACCGCGTGTGAAACCGCGGGGGACAGGTAGTATATACATAGTTTAATAAGAAATTTAATAATTTAATAAAAATATGGTAAACACAAATTTATATGAGGGACATAATATTGAATTGAATTTTTTTTCGTGTCGTTAGTTTAAATATGTAGCAGACAGATGTTGAAGGCTGAAGCCAATTCGCATCAAATTTAATATTATGTACTTATATATCTACGTATTTGTTTAGTTGGGATCGAGACAAACTTTTATCCCTTACGCACTGAAATGAAATAACTTCGCTAACTTGAGTAATATTATACGTCTCGACGGCACCAGACGAAATTAAACTTCCACTTAACAATTTTTCGTAAATGTTTCACGAAGTATTTCTATTGGAATACTCAAGCTTATATATTCGCTATAGTATAGTAAAAAAATCTTTAAATACTGATATACCTAGTAGAAGCGACGGACTTATTAACGTTTTTGCAACCCAATAAGAGCGTCACGACTCGCGTCACAAATACATGAGAGTTGGGACTCTGTTACGTTTCATCTATAGTACTAATATTATAAACAGGATACAGTTGTGTGTTTGTGACGTTGTAGGGGGTAATCTCTGGATCCACAGAACCAATTTTGAAAATTCTTTCACTTATAGGAAGCTACGGTAGTCTTGAGTGACATAGGGTACTTTTTACCTCAAAATTCCCACGGGAACTCCGAAATTATCGTGGGTGAAACCGCGTGGCAATAGTTTTTCAAAAAAGCAAAATTGTGACTTCTTATCTTGTTATTTTTGTTTCAATATTGAATGATATCTCCGTCAATTATTGAGAACAGATTTTTGCAAGTAATTTTTAATTAAAACCGAAAAGTCCCTTAGAAATCGGGTTAATATTTTGAAGAAAATTTGTACGTAATCGGATTATTTATTCTTTTTATAGAAAAGAAGAGCATGAAGTAGGTACCAACTATGGATTGATGTGGACTTTTCCCAAAAAAAAAAAACGATGGATCGATATATTATATAGGTACGTATTCCATTGTGAATAACAATATAATGATACTTGGATCTTTTCACAAAACGCCACCTGATTAATCCCAAACTAGGCATATGTTGATCCCATAGGCACCTGATAACAAATAATAATAATCAACTGATATAATACTTGCATGCTGGTTTGGTTCTAAATACATACTTAAAATGCAAATGAAACAATGAAATATATGTAAGTATGTTCAGGGTTTACCTACCCATGACGTGTTAATGTGATCCTATAGCTATAACCTCGTTCGTGGTATATCCGAGTGTTACGAGCACAATAATTGTAATGAGTCATGAATGTGAAATTAACTAGCAATAAACATTTTTAATCACGGTTATGTAGAGGTTGTATAACGACGGTGACCGCAGTGTTCGACCAGAACTTTGACCGAAGCTAGCGATATCGAATGAGAAATCTCTATTACATTAATATACTACTTAACAAATGAAATACGTATAATAAAGGGAAAAACATACTTATTCATTCCTTATTTCAAATAATGTTGAATCAATTTTACTCCGGCGCGTATCTAGGATTTTGGTTGCACCACGAATTTTTTTTGAATTTACAGGGTTACATTTATACAAAATTGATGTTTAATTAGTTTGGGACCAATAGAAAAATGAAAGAGTGATTCCGTTATGAAACAGCAGCGTAGCGTTAGTTTATCTGGTTTTTTCGGTTTCATTCTTCAGTTTTTGATAAGTGCTTTCTAAACTTTTGCTATAGTGAGTATTTAGTAAATAAACGGCAGTGCATAAATCTTTTACGGTAATCGTTTATCTCTCCTCTTCTTCAGTCCCAAAGCAAGGGTCGCGGCTTGGTTACAACACTAGAAGTTTTTTAGTTAAATTCAAATTGGATAAGTTTCGAAATTTATGTGCACAGTTTTAAGACACCTATTATGTCTCTTCTAGTCGTTACACGTGTTCGTGGGAGTTTCTTTGCCGCAGGACAGTAAGTTAATGTGTATGAAACGAGCATAATATCATGACATTAAGTAAAGTTAGACTGAGTTAGATCAAAGTACGTTAAATTTGGGAAATACAATAATAGTAGAGGTAACATCAAATGGTTTCATACGCGTGTTTTACCCATTCTCACCCCTATGTGTTGAATTTTATCAAACTTGCTGAAGTTAGTAGGTATATATAGTATTCTTTATTTGAAAAAGAGCCACAATATCGATTTCCATGACACAAAAACTGTAGTATCACACGTCTTAAAGGAATCAAAGTTGATAAACTATATCTTTATACAATATTATACCATAAATAAATATGTAGTTTGGGTATTAATTTTAGCTGTTATCTAAGATTAAATAGAGAAACGCTAATAACTGACTTATCAGCTTAGGTTAAGCAGTAGGTAAGCTACCGATGCTGCAAACTGAAACAAAATAATTCGTAACTAAGCAAACACAAAGGTTTTTTCAAAATTGAAGCATAAGGAAACTTTAAAGGGGAACCAAGTTAGCATAGAGTGAAATCGAGAGGAGGGGCTATAAAGTAAATAAAACAAGAATATTTTTTTCTTTTCCCAGCCTATGCTAATAAATCATAAATGAACTGGCAGTAAAATATTATAATATGTAGGTAAATTATTAAAATTTAAGTTTTAATAGCAAAACAGGAACCAACAAAATAATATAAGTATAATTATATACTCCTTGATCCAAGAAAATGTATGTTGCTACAAGTACCTTTAATTAGATAATAATAAATGTAGGTATTAAAAGGAAAGTACAAGAAAGAGAATATTAATTATATTCACCACGTGTTGTTGAGCCTAATTAACATAATTTTGACTAAATTATTATGTGAAGGTTTTACAAAACCTAAAGCGTATGGCAGTGCGCCAGGCCAAGTTCTTTACGCACGTGCATGGGTAATTTTAATAGCTTTATTCTCAAAATATTTATTATGATAATGATATGAAATTTAAAACAGTTGAGAATAAGCAAATAATAATAAAGAAAACAATTCGAAGACTTTGCTAAAGCTAAACAGTTATTATTAGGTGAAAAGTGACAATTTTACTACTCACTCATCTACTGACAGAATCATATTGTACCATTCCGTACTCGGCAAGTCGGCACTTGTCGTGACTTATTGATATTTCTGGGTGTAAAAATTAAGGAAAAAATAATAAAAACTACATTGTAACAGAAACTAAAAAAATATATACATATTTTCAAAACATTTTTAATTGATTCTGAAAAGAAAACAATTTTCAGACACAATTTACTCTTACTTTGAAGAAAATTATCCCAAAGAAAACTTATTTTATGACCAAGTTCTAAACCAAAACGCTTCGGTGCTCAAGAGTAATGAGATCAGATTATATTTTCTTGAAAATATTATGTCATTGTTTTAGATTTGGTACTTTTTCCTTCTATAGGACATACAAAGATCCTAAGTTATATACACGTTTAAAGAATGCCCTTTTCTTCCAATTCTCTATATTTATCATAACTATAATGTTCAAGTAAAATGGATGTGATTTACGGACAGACAGATGGACGGACATATATGACGAAGCTATAGGATTCCAACCAACAAATGGTATATAAGCTGGTTTAATTTTGAATTTTTAAGTGGACTGTATTTGCGGGTTGGCGGGTGGAGTATCGCGGTTTGTCGAAATATATATAATATATGCGTGTCCAGTCGATCAAAGCGGTAGGAGGCTGGAATGATATGGGATAGAGCCGCAGAACAGTAAATAGGGAAGGAACTCACCTGCATCACCATCAGATTCGGCGCGTGGACATCTACGCCTGCTCCGATCCACGTGGTTTGGCTGGAACTCCTTATATAAAGCGGTTTAGAACACTGAACATCACAACACTTCGATAATTAAGTTTACACTGAGTTTTTTAAGAGTCTTTATGTGGTTTTATATTATTTTTGAAATAGGACGAGAGTATAGAACCCTAAAAACGGATAATACCTAAAATATATTGTATTATTATTGTTTAGAGTAGATAGGTATATACTCGTATATACCACAGGCGCAGGCAGTTTTTTTATTACATAAATAAGTTGCGTATAAAGCCGTGTTTTCCCTACATGCTATATGGAGAGATTTACGTCGACATACGTAATCCATTAATGGCTTTCAGTACTTTTTTCTAATGTGGCGTGTGCTATAATCGTATTTTTCAGGGTCTTACGATCCTTATGGCTACACCGTACAAGGGAGCAATTTCGTGTCAAGAAGGTTTCTCTAATGTCGACTTAGACATTTATCCGTCTGGATTTAATTAGGTAGTTATTCCTACACACATATTATTGTGCCTACCTAATACGGTATACCTGCTGACTATGATACAGTGCAGTTTCAAACTTCAGACACCTGGGCGTTTAGTGATTTTTATTTTTATTTATTTATTTATTCAAGAATTCGAGTTCAATATCTCCTGAGTCTAAACTTTATACAGCGTAGAAATGTTAAGTAAATATAATAGGACCAACTATAATAATACCAAAAAAACTGCTGCTTTTCAACGATATTTTGATAAAGTTATTACTTTTGCGAGAAAAAAACTGTTGTCTTATTTCCAATGTTTCAGAATTGGTCGCACAGCCAATGTTGTAGAGTGTTCTGAGCAATCTGAGTACAGCTTTTACCTAAATAGGTAATCTCTTGTTAAAAAAATATTAATGTTTAATCTATAATATCCTACTCTAGTTAAAAGTTAGCATTTAAACAAACATTGCATACCTAGACTAATTAGAAGTCCACATTATGCACACCTCATCGTCTATATTCCATGCACGTCCGGATGTATTTGATCTATGTTATTTGCCTTATACAAGAATCACTTAAGCACATAATCTCATTACGTATTCGTGTTGCCCGTATCCCGTTGCCTGGGTTTCGGAGGTATGATCATATTTAAGGCCTCACTAGATTCCGACTAAGCTTCTTTGAGTGGAGACGACATCACCACCACACGGGACACCCGCCATCCAAAGGTTTTGCGGACAAAGCAAACATACCTGATTAATTCCACATAGTGTACCCTTTCTTCGCAATACTATCACAACGATATTTTGTATTGCTTTTAACTGTGTAGTCGCAAAATAAGTATGTTTACAGGAGACTTGTCGGAAGACAAGCTGTATAGGAATAACAACCGTTTGTCGATATTTTACCGAAAAAAATTCAAATTGTTAATTATGTTTAAGGCACATAATTAGGTATGTCATTTGTAAAGTTAAAACAGCAATAAAAGGTTCATTATTTTATTCATTCATCCGTAACATGAAAACATAGATGATATATTTTGAGATATAAGTCATAAGTATATAATTGAAAAGCCATATTCTACGGGTGTAGGTACCGTGTTTAATGCTATATTATGTAGGTCTGATGAAACCTTTGATGGATACCTACTGTCGTTTACTTAATGGTAGGATACGCTGTAATCTCTGTAGGGTTGCATGGTTTCAGCTCAGAAATTACGTATAGCCAATCCACTTGAGTACCCGTTGCTTACGTAACTAATATTCTGGTAATGACAGTCTTTTGTTTGCATTGAAGGGAATAATTTATGTCAGGTACATACTATTGTTAGGTTAGGTTAGGCCTGTAAATTTTATATTTACCTATATAATTATGTATAAGTAAAAATAAAACTGATGTAACCTGATACTAAGAACATCGTTGTTAGTTTAATTATATTCGTAATGCCTTTTTATAACGACGAGGTATGAACCCTTATAGGTACTAATAAATGTGAAAGTGAGTTTTTTTGATTGTCACGCTTAACGGCTCAACCGATCATCAGGAAATTTTGTATATACGTTATCAGGGGTACAAAGAAAGACATAGGGTACTTTTATCCAAGAACTCAAGAACTCTCCGAAACTATCGCGGGTGAAACCGCGGGGAACAGCTAGTTAAATAATACATATGTATAGGTAGGTACCTATATTATATTATAACATTGTAATTGCTTTGGTTTACATTTTTACATTTGGCTATTTGTTGTGATGAAAAATATTAGTTAACTGCTGCTTAAATATTTGTCTTAACAATAATAAATACTTAATCGATTGATCAAGTAGAATAATATTAGAGCCGAAATAATTCAAAATGGCTTAGTATTCCTTCCTAACTTGTATAGGAAGAAAATACAAAATTCGACTGCAGATATTATAAGCAGTCAGTCCGGCTAGGTAAATTGAATCACAGATTTAGGAAAGTACGGAAACTACCTAAATTTTTTAAAATATATTTACAAAATAATTTAGTCAAACAATATACTTTAATGTGATTTATGATAGGTATATACGGGTTGTATTCAAAACACGTTGTTCATAATGTTTTGTACAGGCGTTAGTTTCCAAGCACACCGCCTGTTGCGACAGATAACGGTGTTCACGTCAATCTCTGTAGGTCTGGCTTATTTTGAAAGGATCAAAGTTGCGGACAGGGATTATAAGGGTATAAGGTAAGCTTATTTTACAGTTTCTTCTTTGTGTCGTTGACGACTTGAAATTTGTAAATTACCTCAAACAAAATGTTTGATTTACTTAATCTTTCGAATAAGATTGTTGATTCGACGATTCGGATTTTGTTACACCTACCTTATATTTTATTATACGTTACGTTATACCTACGAAACTTTAAGAGAAAATTACAATATTTAATCGAGATAGGAATTAATTGTTTCGCAACACGATTATGCAGGAAAAGGTCGAGGGTAAAAAAATGTAGGTACCTACGAAGGTATATTAAAAGCGTTGCGATCTCACCAAAAAGGCTTTTACAAGAGCATTAATGTTAAGCCTTTGGTGTTATCTTTTTTGACATGCTTTTTATTTTCAGTTCGTAAAAGCAATAAATTATTACGTTAGTGACCTTTCCTTATTTGAATGTCGTATAAAAATTTAAATTAAATAAAAAAAAAATTGTAATTTGGAAGTTGAAATGATATTGGCATGTTTATATGCCACAATCACGAATAAAAAAACATAATACGTAGGTATGTAAATGAAAAAATATCTGGCTTATTTAGATATGCAGATATAATAGCCTATAAAAGTCCACGCCTTGTTTTCTCAGTGACTAATATCAGGCTGAAACTTCGTGAGTAGATTCAGTTCGATGATACAAATATGTATGTATTTACTAAGCTGCATATAAAAATGGAGCCGGTTATTAATAATTTTTACCACTTCGTTAGTTGTATACATATTCAGAATGGAGGACTCTCCAGTCAGACCAGCTATTTTGGAGCTATTATTTTACAATTATTTTTCCGGGTTTATTATCCAATTATCTTAAAATTTCAATAAAAAATTTAAATATTACTTAGAAAATTTCGACACCCCACCTTTCTCGAAATGTTTTTTTTTATCTGCTCACTTCATTAGCTACTCGTTTCGAGAATTTTCTCAGAGGATAAACTTGGGCATCTCATCGAACTAAACCTACTCACGAAGTTTCAGCCTGTTATTAGTCACTGAGAAAAAAAGGCGTGCCGGACTATAATGAATCCTTCAAGAAGTTATTAATATGTTTGGCTAGGTAATGGTACATAAATAGTTCTTCAATGGTTTAAAAATTAAATAGTCTTAGTGTATGACAGGATGAGTTTTGTATTTAAATACAGAATGACCTAGAACGACAGCGTAAGCTTCCTGTACAAAATAGGTAACTGCAGACATAACCAAGACTAGGGCTTAAATGCCACTGTCAGGTAACAAGGCTTTGCGAATTAAGAAGTGACATTATAATAAATTTTAGCGTCAACAATTGCTACTTACTTAGAAAACACTAGCTGGTCCTCCTGCGGTGTTAATTTGGGATTTCTAGCCATAGCAGGCAATCTTTGGATGAATATTAAGCTATACTATTAGCTATACTATATAGCTATATTACTCAGAAAAATTGTAGCTTTCTACAAAAGAAAAATATTGGACATTTGGATTGAATAAGGAAAAATCCTTTTCGCAGCGAGCTGTTGAAAGCCACTAGATATAGTTAAATGGCAATTCTTTTTATTAATTATCCGTAATTTAAAGTTATTTCATTATTATGAGAGGTATATTTAAAAGCCTTAATCTCACATAAGTAACCTTACATGTATACTCACTACACAGGTACACAATAGGGTCACAAAAGCGTGTCTTTTGTATTATTATGATTTTGTCAGAACCTAGGATCTTCAAATACAAAATAAATAAGGCTATAACTTTTTGTAATATATCTACTATGTACCTACTTAATATTTTTGCACGAAAATAAATTTTCGAAAGAATCCCAAATTGAACCAACTGCTGGTAGTTAAATTGTTTAGGTTAAACACTTTGTACGTGACCTTCCTACAGGAAATGGTACATATAGAAGTATTTATTTGGATTTGCACCCAAGACATTATTAGATTTAATTTACATACTTCAACTGCCTGTTTAATATTAAAGGAGCGAGTTGGAATTTTGAGAATGGTTTGATCGAAAACTCAATTCACGGAGGAAAGCTCCAAAAGAAATAAGCGATAAAAAATTTTATACTAGCAACTTTTCTGAACATAACCTACCTAGTTCCTTTTTATATTATTGATCTATATTGATTATGTTAGGATAGTAAGGAATTTTTGTTTTTGTTGGAACTAAGGAACCAGTTCTAGTAATTTTTTTCAGTCATAGAAAGCTACAGTATCCCTTTATTCCATATTCTAGAAGTGCATTAACTATTACGCATGTTCTATAGAATAAAACAGCACGTTTTTTATCCTGGCACATAAAATTCCCAAAAGGACGCTGAAATTCATGCAAGTGAAATAGGGGGTCTCACCGTCACAGATAATTTTCGATAAGTAGGTACTTTTATTACTCAGCTAATACTTTCTACTACCTTTGAAGAAAAATTTACCAGAAGATACTACTGATAAACATCATTTACTAGGTCGAAATTGCCTCGGATATCTGCTTGCTCGGCAAAATGCTATGAGGTCAATATCGTATCTCAGATATTCGCTGGGAGCGGTTTTATGGCAATGAACCCCGATATTGCAACCAAGGAATATTAGTGCCTACTTGATCCGGCAACTGCCGTCTTTTACCGAGTGTTGCCATCTTTTTCCAATATCCGTTAATATTCCCTGTATACCTGAATACCATTTTTAGATTGCCAAAAACACTTATCGTAATGTT
Organism: Zygaena filipendulae; assembly: GCA_907165275.2. Lineage (NCBI taxonomy): Eukaryota > Metazoa > Arthropoda > Insecta > Lepidoptera > Zygaenidae > Zygaena > Zygaena filipendulae. The sequence continues at coordinate 6,392,978 of OU015650.1, forward strand.
CTAGTGACACTTACTGACTTACCTAAACCTTACGAAAAGATGTTATAAGCTTCCTTAGGAAAATATAAGCCTCTGCAGTTCACCAAAATGATTCTTTGTGTTCTTAATTTTTTTTTTAAAAGAATATTAAAAAAAAAAATTAAGTGCGAACTATAAACTGAGGGTGTACCTACGTACCTCCTTTGGACATACGTAAAAATAGAGGACAACCAAGAAAATGAATTTGATCTTTTTCGGAAATGAACCTTTCGGATTTAATTTAAATTAGCATTTTGTGTCCTCACTTAAAGGACACAAAATACCCACCTATATTAATACCTAGGTATATCAGCCCGGTGACTCTCCGTACAAATGAACCTATTCAGGTAGGTATTTTCCCACAAGTAAAGACGGCTGGTATGTACGTTCACGTGTTGTGCGTGTGTGCGTATCATAAGGTTGACAGCGATCTGACAGTAACTGTCAGCTGTCAGTGAAAAATTGTCACATGTAGATTCTAAATGATGTGACAATCATTGTTGACTGAAACTACCACAAAACTTTGCGGCGTATCAGCACGCATGAAATTGATGGGAGGCGGAGAGCGTAGCTTCTTTACCGTATACCCATAGTAATATTCTGTATTCTTTGTCTATATTCAGTATAATTTTTATCACAACCCGATAAGTGGTCCAGTTATCATCATCATAAATCTCTATTGGTACGTCTGTGTGTGTTTATTCAACATCTGAACTATGTGACCGACTGAGGATTTTATTTTGTCTAAAAAAATGGTTAGTAATATAATAAACTAGTATATATAAATTAAAATACCCGTCGTTTACTAAATACAGTACTTAGGACCTACAGCAATTCACTGTATTATTTGCAAACATTTTTTTTTAAGAGTTTTTAAATGTTCACAAAAAACGTAGAAAATAATATTCATAATTTGCGCCAAGTTAAAAATAATATACAAGAAAAAGATCGTGTTTGTCTAACCCAAGGCGTACACGTATAATTTAAAGGGTAAAAGTAAAAAAAAGCGCCCAAGTTGTATACCTACCTATAATATTAATTAATTTATGCTATCTCTGTTGCCCACGCTCCTCCAGTTTTGTTTTCATTATACAAAGTCTTCTCCTTTTTTGTTTGTAATTATTATCCCACCGAAAACATATTCATGTAAAAGGATGCCAAGACGAGTTCATATGAGGGGCACTCTCAAAAAGTTATCAGATCTAATGTAGAGCTAAGCTTATAACTCTACACACCCTAACTCTACAAGGCCTAACTTCTCAAACTCTACATCTTAGTCAGAATATGTGACTTGACCATTTCGCTCCATTCTGTTATGTTATGCAAAGGTTCTTGCAGTAACGAAACGGCCAAGCCACATATTCTGAATAAGATGTAGAGTTTGAGAAGTTAGGCTTTGTAGAATTAGGGTGTGTAGAGTTATAAGCTTGGCTCTACATGGGATCTGATAACTTGCCCGTCATTTGGACTCATCTTGGTATCCTTTTACATGAATATATTTTTGGTGGGATTTCATTTCTTTTTGTAAGTCAAAATTGCGGAATTCTCATACAAATTTCCATCCCCTAGTTTAAGGGGTTGGGGATAAAAGTCACAAGTTTTATTATTGTTTGTGTACTAATACTAGCTTACATGCTAGAGTTCAGCTTTTTAAGACATTAGGAAATACCCTCTCAGTTCGTATTTGACTCTCGCTAAGAACGGTTGTGTCAGTCTTGCCTGCGCCCTAGATAGTGCTCGAGCAAAGCGCTGACGCAGCAGCGCAGCCCGTCGCGTCGAACGTGTGTTTCTCGGTCGCCGCGATGACCCAAATTTACGTATTAAGTGAATCATAATAATTATTTGTGTTTATTATTAAGGCGAAGCTACTGCTTACAATTAATAATGGAGTCAAAAACAATAAAACTTAAAACGGAAACAGAACACTTTTTGTATAAAAGCTATACGGAGGAAAAATCCTATCGCGAAAAGTTGCAAAACTTGGTCGACGACCTTAATGCTGAATTAGATGAGCTTCGGCAACAGCTGCAATCTATAAAAGATCAGCAACCAAAAATGGCATCTGAAAACATGAAAGAAAATCCCTCTAAAGCCGTTGAGTATGAGACTGACGAGGAGGAGCTCGCGAAAGAGACAGGGTGGATACGTCAGCAAAGCAGGAAGAAAAGGAAGTTTAATGCGATACTCTCACCACCCCAACAAGGAACATCCGATATTGAAAAAGTGAAGACTAAGAGAAATCCCCTTCCACCACCTATTGTGGTTGAGGACATTAAAGATTACCAAAAGTTTTACGATCTTCTCCTAACGAATTTACCTCAAGATTCTTTTAGCACAAAAGTGATGAAGGGTGATAGAGTTAAGATAAACTCTTTAAATGAAGATGCCTACAGAAGTGTATCAAAGATACTTCTGCAAAACAAGTGCAGTTCCCATACTTATGAGGATAAACAGAACCGACCCATTAGAGTAATGGTAAAAAAAATTACACTTCTCTTGCGAACCTCCCAGGATTGTAGATGAACTGAAATCAAAAGGATATAAAATTCTAGAGGCCGTTAACAAACTGAGTTGGAGAACAAAGAAGCCTATGAACATGTTCATGCTCTCATTTCAAAAAGATGAAGACGTGAAAAATATTTACAGCATCAAATCCATATTAGGGTGCAAAGTTGACATTGAGCCAGTTAAAACATCCAAATTAATTCCTCAGTGCAAACGTTGCCAAGCTTATGGTCACACACAGAGATACTGTTCTAAAGAACCAAGATGCGTAAAATGCACAGGCAAGCATCTAACTATAGATTGCGAAAAGCCAACCGAAGTAAAACCGAAATGTCTTCATTGCGGCGAACCACATCCTGCAAGCTACAGAGGTTGCATAGTAGCCAAGGAACTACAAGCAGTCAAGAATCGAAAAACCAAAGAAAATAAGTCAGTGACTACAAATAATTTTAATAAAATATCCGTCACTGAACACGTATCTGGCATCACTAAAAATGTTTCGTATGCTCAAGCAACTAAAGGAGCTCAACGTCAAGCTGAACCCAAGCCTTCTTCTTCAAACAACAGTTTGGATGATAAGTTAAATAAAATTCTTACTTTTATGTCATCCTTTGACGACAGATTAAAGAAATTGGAGTATATCTCCAAAACATCCACTACAAATCTCTCTTAATGATGAAGTCCCTCAAAATTATGGCATGGAATGCTAACTCAAGGCAGTCCTATCTATGGAAAAAATAGACGTGTGCCTTATATCTGAGTCACATTTTACTAAGGAATCGTTCATCCAAATTAAAGGATATAAAGTTTATCACGCGTTACATCCAAACAATACAGCTAAGGGAGGTAGTGCAGTCATAATAAAGGACAACATTTCCCATTATGAAGAACTAAAAATTGAAGAACAAGATAAACAAATTGTAGCTGTAAGTGTCAAAACAGAAAGGTTTCGACTTCGTCACCATGTGAACGTCGAGGCCGTTTCGCTCCTCTCAAACACCAGCTCCTCGACAAACACAAATATAAAACAAAGACTAAAAAGGACCAAACCTTTTGAGTTAGTGTAGTGTATAGTGATAGTGTATTTAGTGCTGTGAGTACTGTATCCAAAGAACACAAGAACAAAGTGTCTTCCCCTTAATAGAGACAATAAGAAAAGTGTTATTGGACACATTCTTAGTATAGTCTTGTTTAGAAGTTTAGGTCAAATTTAAAATACTTATTAGTCATAACTAGATTGGCTAGATTGTATTTTAATGATTTACCCACTTGGGTATATCATTTAGGAAAAAAAAAAAAAAAAAAGGAAATACCCTAAGTATTTTGATGATCATCAGTGAGTCAGTGACGAAATCCGGGTTTTTTAGATATTAATAAAATCTAAAGTAAAAGAGCTATGCAATTAAAACTTTATATGTTTGATAAGTCTACTATTGACAAAATATCCCGAGAATTTCGTTTATCGGGTATAATCCAAACCCAAGTTATAAGGGTTCAAAAAAATTAGAAAGCGCTTCGAGAAAAGATAGATAGTGCTCCCGCTTTGCTTGGCTCGTCTTGGCGGGGCACTGCCGTGTCCCCAGATTCATAAAAATTTAGTCTCAGACATGGAATACGTAAGCGATTACGTCTTGTACATACAACATTAATAAAAGGAAAAAGTAGAAAACCCGTCAGAACTTCGGGGCATAATGGCATTATACGTCAGTTCTTAATAATACATCATAATATTAAATAGTCTGTCAAGATTTTCAAAGAGAATATAATCACTGCGTTATGATTTGCTCATATTGTCAGTAGCAAAGGGAATACGATCACTACGTTTTGAGAATATTAGTCACAAACATTGATGTGAAAAAATTGTTAATTAGTATATTATAAAAGTGAAGTAATAAAGCGTCAGAGTGTGGGATACATTTTTCATATTTTCCATTTGTGTTTACGAATTTCAATATGCTTTCTGTGAAGCGATTATTGTTAGCGAAGGCAATTTTTGTTTACTTTCCTACCTAGTATATTGTGGTTACTCAATGATATTGTTATTATTGATTTTTACTGTGACTTTTTCCTTTCAAATACTTATTATTCGATATAATCTGGGATCGCCCTACGAACACGCTAAGTTAAAAAAGTTCATAATACCTCGACGTATTTAATTAAAACGGCCAAGACCATGCCTTTTTTATTATCACTAATATTGATGGACAATTAACCAGATTTAAGCTCGGTGCTTGGGTTGATTTTCCATCTATAATCTATAATCACTAGATATTATAAAACAAAGCTTTTTGCTTCATTATGTCTGCCTGTCTGTCTGTCTGTTCGCGATAAATTCAAAAAGTATCTACTGAACGGACTTTCATACGGTAGTCCGCGTGAAACCGCGGGCGACAGCTAGTTTATAACCGACTTCCCAAAATTTTTAAGCTCTGCATAAAATTTTCGTAAATATCCAACGTATTTTCTTGAAAATGTTAAAGAACTCTGCAAATATTCTCAAGCTGTAACACCAATTGCAAAACAATTAAAAATAGCAGACCACCAAAAGATAGATAATTGTCTTAGAATTTATCTTTTATTTCCATTTTTTTTAAACTCGTTAAAACAAGTGGTCGTTCACGTTTATTTGTTTTTCCATTAGGTGGCTCATTTGTCTAGACGAATTTCAACTTCAAAGCGTCTCGCCAGCGAGGACTTGTTTGTTCACAGAGATAGCAAGGACAATAATGCTCTTATGCCATTCGAATTCACTGAAGCTAATATGGTGGTATGTACTTAATTTGAAATTGAAATTACCTTACTTTGCAATATCTTTACAAAAATACAAAAAACAATGTAATAAAAGGGGTCAGGAAGTATGGGTATGTTCCCCTAAGAAGAAGAGAGATGTCCAAAATGGCATCTTATAAATATAAAAATCAAGCCCTATTTCCCTTGATCACGACATCACGTGTGAACGCGATAGTGTTACGTTAATATAGGAGAAATAAACAAAAAAATAATCAATATAGGTACAATCAATATTCATGAAATTCATTTCATATAAACTAATAGGCCCTAACTACTATAGGCCTTTTGTTGCCTGTATTTCCCACCATGTATTTTTTTATATTTATGTTTTTGGTGACAATAAAGAATATTTGATTTGATGTGATTTAATATTAAAAAGGGGAAAGATTAGATTAGATTTTTGTTTGTTCGTTTGTTACGATTTACTATCTCACCGTGTAAATCCAATTGTTCAATGTTTGACAAATGGCTTCGACGAAATATTTAACATCCGCTGTGTAAATAATACGGTTTAACCATGGCGAACAAAAGCAAAATATTGTCATGAATGTTTACGCTTTAGATTTACGGATTACTATATTTGTAAAACACGTATTTTTACGTTTTTATTTTAATTTTTTTTTAATTGGCATTTTGTATTGTTTACTTTCCCTCCCAGAGGATAAAATTAGTGTAGGCAATATTCAAATCGGGCTCTCATATAAGAGCAGCTTCCGAATAACCTAAATAAATTATAATAATAAATTAATGATATTCATTGAGCAAACACACGTTGACAGCGTATTGAAAAATTGCTTTGAAATTAAAACGAGCGAATCAGTTTAATTATAGGAAATTCGTCGCATTGTGTCTGATTTCAAATTAATAACTGAATACGAAATTATTAACAAAGCGTTAATTGCTGTGCGAACCAATGAATTTAGTGCCTATACGTATATTTTTACGCAAAAATTAAAATAGGTCTCATTTAAGAATTCGTGTTTAATTCAGCCTTTAATTTTCAGTTTATTTATTAAGTGCCTATATACTTACTATACTCATTAGAGTTTTTGATGAAAAAGTAAGAATGTAGGTGAGAGAAATTTCAAAAGATTATCATTGATTACCAGAGAACGCGAAGTTATTGTCATTATAGATTATTGGTGAAACTTTTTATTTCAGAGGATTGAAGCATTGATCAAGAACTACCCAGAAGGAGCCCAGCGTTCCGTGGTGGGAGCGGCTCTGGATATAGTCCAGAGGCAAATAGGATGGGTGCCTATATCTGCGATGCACAAAGTCGCTGAGCTACTGAGCATGCCAAGAATGAGGGTTTATGAATGGGCGACGTTTTATACTATGGTTAAAAGGTATGAAATTCTACTTATTGACTACCATTCATAGTTTTACTAAAATATCTATATACCATCTATACGTATAAATAAAACTGAAGTGTCTGTTTCTAATGTAAAAATAACAGCTTTTTACTAAATGCATGAGAAAGTACCTACATATATAGAGTATTAAAGCAAAAAACCAGTTCTTAAAATTTTTGTCCATCTATCTGTCTCTCTGTAGATAGGTCTGTTTGTTCTGCTGTCAGCTTTGTTCAAGATAATCTCCGAAACGGTTGGACCGATTTTGATTCCTTATAAATCAAATATATAAATATATATTTGATTCTTTATAAGAGGATCTGCGGAAATTCCGAAACTCACGCTGGTAAAACCGCAGGACACAGCTAGTTAAAGAAAACAAACTGAAACTAAACATGAGAAACAATAGCATATTTTTGTCATTTTTGTAGTATGTCTCCATGCCCAAACCCAAAACGGACCATAGCTCAGCCACAGATCAGATAGTATTATAATACTATACTAGTACTCAGCCTTATGTCGTGAGTATGGGTACACTCAGCCGGTGCAGCACATATTACCTAAATAATACAGTACAGTCGATGTGTCGTTTTGAAAACTTTATCAAATAATAAAAAGGCTCTGATTTTATCAGTTTTTCCCACACTTCGCATGACGTAAAGACTTTCACAGCGACGTAAACATCACAGAATGATCGAATTTTTTTTTACATTTTATAGAAGCTTCCGAGGAAAATACAACGTGAAAGTATGCATTACGACTCCATGCATGCTGCGTGGGTCGGACATCATTCTGAGTGCGGTGGAGGAAGCGACGTGCTGCTGTAAGGGGAGCCTGTCAGCCGATGGCTTGTTTGGTGTTGACACGGTCGAGTGCCAGGGCGCATGCGCCAACGCACCCGTCATCGTAGTCGAAGATGATTATTACGTAAGAAGGATTAGGACTAGATTTATGTTGGGGCCCGATCGTTGAATTGCTCACAGCGTAACGATATATACCCACTTACTATTATAAATGCGAAAGTGAGTTTGTTTGTTTGTTACGCTTTCACTTCTCAACAGGAGTACAGAGAAGGAGAGAAGGACAAAGGCTACTCTTTGTCTCGGAATTCCTGCAGGAACTCTGAAATTAACGCGGGTGAAACCGCGGGGAACAGCTAGTATACGTATATAAATACGAATTAAAATTTGTTTGTTAACCTTTTACACGTTAACTACTCAACCGATCATCATGAAAGGAAAAGAAAAGGACTTAGGACATAGACTACTTTTGATGAATTACACACATCAAAAGTGTCTAGGGATCAACATATATTTTTGCAATAACTTTTCTCCTGGTTGATATTAATTAAAATTTTCTTTAAGGATTCATCAAATAAAGTGTTTTCGTTTGTCACAGTAACGATAAACCAAGTCACCTTTGCATTAATAAAGAAATTTGCCATTTTCCTAATAAAGGGATTTTTGACATTTGCACCACTAACATTAAAGTTCGAAAAAAAGACTGAAATAACAGTTTTCTTTAAAATTTTATTGGGTAACTTAAACAATTAATAATCCGTGTTTCTACCGCGAACACTAACAACACAAGAACATCGGTTTGGCATACTCAAAATGAGTTCATCCAAATCACGCTGTGGAATGGCCGCCCATGTTCGTTGCAACAACAAAAAAAGGTCTTCTTGCGACTGGATACCCTCCATATTCGGCAGAGCTCTTCTCTGTAGCATATCCCATGCATGCTCAATCGGGTTCAAGTCTGGCGACTGAGCAGGCCAGGGCAGGACATTGATGTTAGCTGCGGCGAGAGTCTGTCTTACAACTCTTGCGGTGCACGGTGTGCGGTCGTGCATTATCATGCATTAACTGAAATAAGGGACCGATTTGCACTTGTAGAGGAACGATGACGTCTGATACAATCGTCTCAGCATAAATTTGAGCGTTGAGGTTGCCTCTGATCCAAATCAACTCAGTTCTTCCGCCGATCCAAATACCCGCCCATACCATGATGGTTCCACCACTATAAGGATGGACTTCCTGGCAGGATTTTAATCGCTGTTGGCGTCCAGGGGTTCTCCAGTGTCGTATACGTCTTGTATCCGATCTCATACCAAAACGAGACTCTTCAGAAAAGCACACGAAACGCCATTGTTCTTCTGCCCAATTTCTGTGTTCAAGAGCCCATTGATATCGAATCCTACGATTGTGCATTGCTATAGGTGGTACCCGTAGCGGTCTTCGGGAATGAAGGTTCACTTCATGCAAGCGGTTTCTGACTGTTTGGTCGCTAATTAAGTTCCCTGAAGAGTGATGAAGCCTCACGGCTAACATCATGGCGGTTATTGTTGGAGCTCTTCGAGTTAAGATTTGAATGTATCGGTTTTGTCTCCGTGTGGTGCAGCGATACCGTCCTCCATGGTGCTCAGCCACGGTACCAGTGCTTCGGTAACGTGTCCAAAGTCGACTGATAACACTCTGACTTGTATTCAGAGCTAAAGCCACAGTACGTTGCCGGGAACCAGCTTCTATCATTCCCACGGCTCTGAGCATTTCTTCCCTGCTTAAATGACGTCGCCGCTCCATAATAACGTTGGTTTTAATCAGTAGTAGGGAAACAGTAGCACTAATAATGTCTTCAATGCGTTGTATGTTTTTATAGGGAAAATATGGACAGCTGATTTTCATCTTTTACTCGAATTTGATTGACAGTTCCTGATTCAAATTATGTAATGCACCAAAAAGGATCCATATAAATTTATAAAATCATAAATTTATTACAAAGCCACATCTCAATCTCAAGAAATCCGCATAAAAATGCTTGATCCCTAGACACTTTTGATGTGTGTATATACACTTTGCTGATCATAATTATATTACATACAACCCTATAAATTATAATAAGTTGTAGGTAATCTGATGAAAAGAAATTGGGTCTTTCGCTTTATTGTTAAAGTCAGTAAATACTTGCAGGAGGACGTGACAGTTTGCGATGTTTACAATATCATTCAAGCCTTAAAATGTGGAGGTATTCCACCACCTGGTCCTCAGTAAGTTCATAATTTTTGTTAGTCAACTAACCACAATAGACTTCAGGACCATAAAGTTGAATTCCCGTTATGTTGAGTTTTGTGAACGTTGGATTCCCGTTAAGCTGAATCGACTCTGAGTGCGGCGGTTAATCTCAACAAAGCGTTCTGTATCAATAACTTAATTTTATGGGTTAATACGTTATTAATTATCGGTGTCCAGATTATAGAATTGTATTGTAACCTAAACTGAAAAAAAATAAAATTATGTGATTATTATCTCTCCGGCGCCCATTCACCTCCCCGAGAAGGAAAGGATGATGGTGTGTCGTGTGTTCCAACTCATCGTCATCGCTAAGGGTCAGTAGTTGGCCCCTCGAGAAGGAGCTCGTTTTGGGCTGGCGCTGTCGCGGTCGGGACTACGCAGTATGCGCGAGCGATTCCCGCGACCCCGGCTACAGGCGCGGAGGCGTAGGTCGCCTTTTTCAGGGCGGAGTCACACATAACCGGGTCAAAAAAGGGTTTGTACTGCTGACCAAGTCGACCAAATACAAATGGTCGATTATCATCAAAGACATTACCATATTTTGTCACCATATTTCATGATGTGGCCAATTCTTAGATGTGGCCACGATATATACAATATAAACTCAACATAATGAGAGTTCAACTTTATGGCAATCCAACGTTCTGGAAACTCAACATAATGAGAATCCAACTTTATGGGAATTCAACGTTAAAAAAGCTAGACATAATAGTAATTAAACTTTATGGTCCCGAAGGTTCAATAGTCACTCAATTTATGGTAAATATTCTGGAAATCCAAGCTTTTTCATGCTGCTATAAGTTACAGAGAATACGATCGTCAAAAATAAAATATACAATGTTTGTGTCGCAATAGGACATAGAAAAGTTCATTATTTCTATAATATAATGTTGTGAACGTTATGAAAATATTCTGTTTAACCCGCAGGGCACAGCGGCGTGATTCACGTTTTTTTTTTAGTAAAAAGGTGGGGCTTTAAATAAAAACATGAATCATTCCGCTTCGCCCCCTTTGCCCTTTGGAGTTAAATAAAACACTGTCTTAATTCTTGATGAATCGTTCGGAGTTACTTCATATGTTTATACGTTTATTAATAACAATTATTGCTTGTTTAGAAACGGCAGATACAGTTGCGAGCCGGTGTGCGGCCCGACGTCTTTATGTGAGTGTCCTCCACCACCCGGGTTCGGTATCCAGGCCTCGCTGTGTACTAAATGATAGTCTTGCTATTTTTTAATTAAGGGCGTGTTCACATTAAGTTCACAGTTTGCAGCTCACTGAGAGCCATCAGCAACCATTCGACGCTATTTAGAATAACGCGTTCAAACGTACGGCACAATACGCATTCGGCTGCAATACGTGCACTAATCGATTCATTCAGCAGCGGCCAGCGATGTATCACTAACTATAATACAAATACATAATTAAGTAGATACAGCCGCTCGCTTCTATCCGTATTTTTAAGCGCTACTCAAAAGCCGGTCACTTCTCAAAATAATGTATGTCTCATTCATTTCCCTGGAAAATACAGATGACAACTAAAAACTTCAGAGCATTTGAGAATAAAGCCATATATCTAGTGAACACAACTCACACTTTAAGTAGTGTTTATTAATACGACTTTATTATCCCATTTGGGGCTCATGCCACTGACTGAGGGTATGAGCTCTTTGGTTTACAGTTCTGAGTCAGCCGGCAATGCAGACAGAACGAACGTTGATGACTATGAGAGCTTATTGTAAATTCGCCCTTTACAAATACAATTTTGTGTTAAAATTGTTTCCAATGCGGAAATTAAACTTTACTTAATTAAATGTCTTTAAAGTAAATAAATCTTCTTATCCTCTCATTATTTACACATCTCTATTAGACTGAGTTTTTATTGTTCTATGGACAAATCTACGGTTCTAAGTTATTCCTATAAATATCTTGGAAATATAAAACGATACAAACACAACAAAGTTTTCCGAAACTTATATTTCGTAAACCAAGATTAATTCTTATTTCATTAAGGATAAAAGAAACGTGGAATACAATTTCCATCTTCTTTAATCCTTGGTTGAATCTTAGTTGAAATGTCGCGGTGAACAATTTTATTACGACCCAGCCGTGGGGAATTAGATATTTTATGAACATTTTAACATCTCGTCAGAGAGAAGGGAACATCTATAAAATTCCAATTTCCATCTCAAACTCGGGAATATTACGTACTTGTGTACGGACCGAACGTAACATTATAATGAGGGAATTCAATTTTTTATGCTCTACGCACCGTTTTAACCACTTAAATTATTACGTTGGCATTTTCAATAATAGTAAATACCTTCGCTGCTTTTACAAATTGCTAACACGCTTTTTTTAAGTGATACCTCCGATAGCTAGGTAATGTAGCTATCAATACTTTTTATCTATACATCTACACATAATTATCATCATTATTATATATTTATACATTAAAAAAAAATTAAGTATCTGTTTGTAATTCCAAATTAACAGCTTTTCACTAAATGCGTATTAAAGTATATAAAGTGATTACATAAAAAAAACATTTTTTTTTTCTCTATCTGTCTGTCAGTTTGTTCCAGCTAATCTCTGAAACGGTTTTCGAAATTCTGAAACTCACGCGGGTTATTCTCCAAACCGGTGAGACCAATTTTGACAGGGCTTTCACTGCTAATTAGCTAATGTTATAAGCAGTAAATTAAACTATTTTGAAGTTCTTGCGGGAATACCGAAACTCACGTGGGTGAAACCGCGTAATAATGAGGCTTTGAGTGAATTACATGTAGAGACAATAATTTAAAAGTGTATATATAAAAAAAAGTCTATAAGAACACCACAAAGGACTTTCATTTTCGGATGTAAAATGTTAATTGAGATTTTAATTAAAATTCTCAAAAAGCCAAAACACGATTGGGTACGAAAAATTTACTAGATAGGAAAAAACCCAAGTAGCTCCTGTTTTTTTTTTTTTTTTTGTAGAATGCTTGTAACCTATTGACAGTGGTTAAAAAATATTCAATACAATAGAAGTAATAAAAAAGGATTGATGAACGATTAGTACCGACGCATGTTTCAAACTTTTAAGGAGTCCTACATCAGGGGTCATGTTGAACCGTTCCTGATAATTAATTAACTGTGAGCAAGCCGATGTTAATATAAGTTTAATCCATGCTATTATTTAAACATCCTTAAGGATCCTCTTCACTATGTAACCGGTATAAAAAGAAAGATCTATACCGGAGTAGATATAACATAAATAAGGCACCTTTTTATTAACAATTACTATGTAACGGTGCGTACAGACTAGATGTAACTCGTTAGACAACTTTTGTTTAACACGTCCACATTGTCTAACATTGTTATTCAACATTGCAATATAAAACAAGAAGATGTGTACAGACACATTAGAATAAAAATGCAATATAACAATGTTATACATAAACCATTATCGTTTCTCGTTCTTCAGCGCAATGCTATCTACAATGTCACCGCTGAGAAAACGCTTCACTAGCTGCGGCAGCAACTGTTGTACTTTTAAATAGCAAAAGAAAAACAAAAAAAATTATGGTGACTATATTACCTATATAACATGTTTTTTATGTAGTCTATCTGCAGGTATTAAGACGGACAAACAAACGATGTTTTAGTTATAACCTACGTTATATCTTTTTTTTATTTCAGGGGTTGAATTAATCAAATTCAAAATGGTAATACCTACCTACCATACAAACTTCTCCCCCCCTCCTCCTCTTTTGCCCTCGGGTTGAATTTCCTAAAAAATCTTTCTTAGTGCTTATTTACATTTATTAAAGGAAGTTATTTGCAAAACTTTATATATAGGCTGTTGTAATGTAGGTAGTTACATATGATTAATAAAAATGATGTCGGGTATTAAAAATAATTAAATAATATAGCAGTCATGCATGAACCGCGATACGAGTTGTTTCATTTAAACATAACATGGTGTCAGGTGTGAAAAAACTAGTGTAATTGATAAGTGATACGGGGTTTACAAAAAATAAAATGTCAACACAGAGTTCCAGAAGTGATAAAAGTGATAAAAATGAATCGGGTACAAAATTTACAAGTATTCAACAGCCGCCGCCCATGTTGGACACAGGCAACATGGCGAACAATTGGCGCGATTGGAAAAAATCATTTGAGTGGTACATGATTGCATCAGGGCGAGACAAAGCGTCGAGTCGCGAGAAATGGGCGCTATTCTTACACGTCATCGGGAAGTGCGGCCGAGAAATATATGAGGAGCTAGATTTCACGGCGTCCGAAGAGAACAATTATGATATACTTTTTGAAAAGTTCGAGAAGAGGTGTGACCCACAAAAGAATATAAACTATGAAAGGCATGTGTTTTTCGAATGCTATCAACAAAAAGATCAAATATTTGAAAAGTACCTGGCTACTTTGAAAATAAAAAGTAAGTCGTGTGAATTTGGACATCTAAAGGAAAGTTTGATTCTGACACAAATGATTCGAGGATTAACTGATGCGCAGTTAAGAGAGAGATTGTTACGCAATCCGGGGCTAAAGTTGGAAGAAGCGACCGCATGGTGTCGAGCCGCAGAATCAGCCAACAAGCAAGCCGCGAGTGTTGGCGGGGCGATACCGACCGCGGATTCGGCCGCGGCGCCCGCGCACTCGAGCCAGGGAGCCGCCGCCGACATCGAGCCGCTGCGAGCGCGCGCCCGCCGCCACCCGCCGCTGCCGCCGCCGCGCGCCTGGGCCGCGGGGGGGCCGCGCCGCGCCGCTGCTGGCACCGAGCAGCCGCAGCGTGCGCCGCGACCGCTCGACCAAACTCAGCGACGACGACGTTGTTTTAGGTCCGTATTAATAGTCAGTTCTCAAGTACAAGCTCAATAACATGACTACTTGATACCGTCTTAAGACGTGAGAACATGTGCTAATTAATAAACCTATCTTGGGGCGGTTTCATTTGAGATTGTCATTCACCATCTCATTTGAGACCGACTCAACAAACGTCAAAATAGATTGAATTCGTTCCGTTACAGCTACTGCACAAAATGCAATTTTTTAATTTAAATTGCACTTTCACTAATGATTATGTCATAAAATAATTTTTAAACATAAAATATTTAAATTCTGCATTAAATTCTGTATAAAAAATTTAATTTTACTGCAAATATGGTAAAAAGGAAATGCGTTGCAATAGACAAGGCTGTATACGGCTTAGTCCCTTTGCCTGCCCGCTCTTGCGAGCTAAAAAATAATAGCTATTGGCGCGCTAAATTCTAAAGTTTTTCACTTTTCGTTTTGTCCGAATTAATTTTTTCCGAATATAACGTATATGATGGCGAAAAAACATATATTTTCTTGCTTAGAAAAAAATATATTCTTGGATATTTTGAAATATTATTCAAATATAATTGAAAATAAGGATTCCTAATGTACGTTTTTGGTAAACGATACGTCCAGAATAAATCCTCGTACTTATCAATAACATCGTAGTGCTTAATATTATTCAAAATAATTTCAAAATCCATTTTGATTCAACAACGTTAATAGTAGCACAAACTCAAGATGATCTCAAGTCCGTGTTTTACTTGACTCAGTTGATCCAGACTTATCAAACGTCAAATGATGATCTTGAGTTTGGAGTTTCGTCTATTAATACGTGCGGTACTCACTTGAGACCGTCTACTCAAGATGATGACCAGTTTTATACTTAAGTAACGTTTATTAATTAGAACACCATCTCACCGATGATCTCAAGTGAGTACGTCAACTTGAGAACTGACTATTAATACGGACCTTAATTGTGATTATGAGCATGAGGCAAACCGGTGTCCCGCCTATAATGTGCAGTGTTTTAAGTGCAACAAGAGCGGTCATTACGCAAAGTGCTGTCGATCTAATCGCTTTGTGCGCGAGTTATATCAATATTCAGATGACGTTAGTGACGTGGAGGACCTAATTATCAATGGGATCGAAATCAACAGTATAGACAGTAAATGTTGGTATGAAGTAATTAAGGTAAACAATGTTCCTATACGGTTTAAATTAGATAGCGGTGCGGACGCGTGTATTATGTCAATTGCGAGTTATAGGAAGGCCGGCTTCACCGATCGCATGCTTCAATCTACGGAAGTAGTGCTCAGAGAGGTAAGTAAAAACCCATTGCCGACATCTGGATGTTTCACAGCGCAATTATGTTACAAAAATATAGTTATTTCACAGAAAATATATGTACTAAATGTCAATTGTGGTAATTTACTATCAAGAGAGGCTTGTGTTCAATTAAACTTAATAAAGAGATTAAATGAAATTAGTAGCATTGAAAATCAAAATTGGTTTACTAAATACAGAGAAGTATTCGAAGGGATTGGACGGTTGCCGGGCGTTCATAAATTAGTATTGGATGAGTCGGTTCCTCCTGTAGTTAGAGGCTCGCGAAAAATTCCTATCAAATTGAGGCCGAAGTTGAAAGAGGAATTAAGTCGTCTTCAAAAAAAATAACATAATAACCGTAGTGAACGAACCTACTGACTGGGTGTCAAACATTGTATTGGTCGAGAAAGCGGATGGCAAACTTCGGATTTGTTTAGATCCTCAGCATCTGAACCGAGCTATAAAACGTAGTCACTTTCAACTTCCTACACTGGAGGAATTAACAGCTAATCTTTCAGGAGCTAAATATTTCAGTGTGCTCGACGCCAGCAAAGGGTTTTATATGGTTGAACTCGATGAGCAGAGTTCAAGGGTCTGCACATTCGCCACGCCATTCGGTCGTTACAGATTTTTGAGGCTACCGTTTGGGATATCGAGTGCGAGTGAAGTTTTTCATAATATCATGTACAAATTGTTTTCAATGGAGGGGGTAGAGATTTATATCGACGATTTCATTATCTATGGTAGCACAAGAGCTGAACATGACTCCAGGTTACAGGTGGTGCTCGAAAGAGCAGCTAAAAATGGAGTTAGATTCAACAAAGAAAAATGTCGTATAGCAGTGAAAGAAGTAAAATTCCTAGGCCATATATTTGATAGCAATGGGATGCGGCCAGATCCGGATCGAGTTCAGTCTATTGTGGATATTTCAGCACCAAAAACAAAAAAGGAGTTGGAGAGATTTATGGGTATGGCAAACTACCTGTCACGCTTTATAAATAACTATGCAGATCTTGTGGAACCTCTCCGAGATTTAATGAGAAAGGATAAGCTCTTCGAGTGGTCTGAGTCGCACGAGGCAGTATTTAACAGAATAAAACATCATATATCGAAAGCGCCAACCCTACGATACTACAATCCGAACGAGCCGGTGACGGTGTCCGTGGATGCGAGCTCGCGCGGGCTGGGCGCGTGCCTACTGCAGGGAGGCCGGCCCATCGCGTTCGCCGCGCGCACGCTCACGCCCGCCGAGACGAGGTGGGCGCAGATTGAAAAGGAATTACTTGCAATACTATTTGGATGTCAGCGCTTTCATCAATTCATTTACGGTCACGAGCAAGTAACAGTCGAGAGCGACCATAAGCCCCTGGAGGCCATTTTTAAAAAACCATTAAATGAAACTCCGATTCGACTACAAAGAATGCTCCTTCGCCTACAAAAATACTCACTGACTATTTGTTATGTACCGGGAAAGCTAATGTACGTTGCCGACACGCTGTCCCGCGCGACCACTGTTCGAGCGAATTCGGTCGATGAGAAGGTGCAAGAAATGATATGTTCACATGTAGATACGCTAATACAAATGTTAATTTTAGTGATGAAAAATTGGAGTTGGTGAGACAGGCGACTCAGAAGGATCGAGGCCTATGTACGGTAATAGAATACTATATGAAGGGATGGCCGCATACGAAAAGTCTAGTTAACAGCCAAGCGAAGCCGTTCTGGGAGATCAGGGACGAGATTCATGTAATTGATGGTATAGTATTTCGAAATGATAAAGTTCTGATTCCCTTTAGTCTGCGCGGCGAGATGGTACACAGAGCCCACGAGGGACACCTCGGGATCGATAAATGTAAGAGGCGGGCGAGAGAAGTGATGTGGTGGCCAGGGATGGGCGGAGAGATCGAGCGAGCCGTGCGAGCGTGCGATGCGTGCGCCGAGCGCCGCAGCGAGCAGCCGCGCGAGCCGCTCACGCCGCATGAGCTGCCCGCCGGGCCGTGGCAGGCGCTGGCTGCAGACATATTTCAAGTTAAAAATAAACAGTATTTACTAGTGGTGGACTACTACTCAAAGTACGTAGAAGTGGCCTCACTGTCAGATCTAACGAGTAAAACGACAGTGAGTCAACTGAAAGCACTGTTTGCCAGACACGGAATACCAAAAAAACTGATTACCGATAATGGGTTGCAATTTGTATCCGAAGAATTTAAAAAAATTAGTAATGAGTGGGAGTTTACACACGTAACGAGCTCGCCGTACTATCCTCGTTCCAATGGCCTCGCGGAGAGAAACGTGCAAACGATCAAAAACATAATTTATAAATCACAGAGAGACAACACAGATGTTTACTTGGCTCTATTGAACTTTAGAAACGCACCAGTTACCGGAGAGGAATACTCACCCGCTCAATTGTTAATGGGAAGACGCCTAAACACGCGATTACCGACATGCAACAATTTGTTAACACCTAAAATACCAAATAGAACTAACATAAATCAATACCGCGCAGCAAAGTTACAAAGTACAAAACAATACTATGATCGCAGCACGCGACCACTGAGGCCGCTCGAAGGGGGTGAGCACGTGCGCATTCGAGAGCCGTGCCGTGGGGTAGGGGGCGGCGCAGGCGCCGGGCGCTGGGTGCGGGCGCGCGTGGCCGAGCCGCCCGGCCCGCGCCAGCCGCGCTCCTACTGGGTGCAGACACCGGACGGCCGGCGGTTCAGGCGAAATAGACAGCACATAATGATTTCACGGCCAGCGTCCCCGCCACCGTCCAACCCGAACCATGATAGTAACATAAGCACTAGCGGTAACGATAGGCAAAGTAGAAAAGATTATGATGACCTAGGATTCTATGGTGGTACAGGAGCAGCACCCTTCTGCACCGCTAATAACGAATTACAGCGTCCACCAGGCCGCTATACTAGCTCTGGAAGACGAGTCATCACTCCACAACGATTCTCTCATTCGAGATACATTAATAAGTAATAATAGGTAATAGATATTGAATATGATTATAAAATAAATAAAGTATTTCTTCTTATAGCATGGATAAGAAAAGTAATGCAAAATTGTTATGATAATAAATAAGAAAAGTAATCCAAAAATTTGTTATGATATGGTTATGATAATAAAACTTATTAATTAAAAAGTAATAATTGTAATTGCTTCAAGATATTATGTATACAGCAAATGTAAAAAAAAAACAAAATAAAACACTTGATGATTGTACCTACTTATTTGTATAAGGAGAGAGATGTTGTAATGTAGGTAGTTACATATGATTAATAAAAATGATGTCGGGTATTAAAAATAATTAAATAATATAGCAGTCATGCATGAACCGCGATACGAGTTGTTTCATTTAAACATAACATAGGCCCAAAACGTCTAAATATTGATGAATCGACGACAGTTCGGACATATTATTTTATATCCATAGATTATATTATCTGTCGATATTTCGGTTACATCACAGCATGCAGCGGGCTCGATTATGGTCTTAACGATACAGTACCTTGTCGATAGGTTATTGACGGGGTATAGGGAGCTCAAATCAAGTGGGGTCAAGAGCAGTAAATCTCCAAAGCCACTCGCGGCTCTCGATGCTTCCCTCGACGCGAACGAATCCCCAGCTGCGAGTTTCGTGCGTAATGAAGTATCTAGTGGCCTCCCAATCACAAGCATTAATCTATGCTATAAAGTTTAATTATTTTATATCCGTCTCTTATTTATTTATGCTTGAGTAATCTTTTAAATACTTAATAAGTAAAAGAAAAAATCGACTCACCCGAATAAATGTTAAGTACTACACCTACCTACCTACTTGTTGTACCACGCAGAATCGTAATTATAAGAGTAAAAATGTTTTTGTTATTCCGTAAACCTATATAGTGAGATAGTATTTTCATGACGTGTGCTTGATTCTATAAGAAGTTAACTAGTAACTACAGAGTTAACGGAAAGTAAATATTTGGTAGATATTCAGTAAAATACCTATGGTATAAAGAAAAAAACAAAACATATTTTTACCACTAAAATGAGTCAAGATGAATAAGGCTTACACTTTTTAAATATTACATGCGGTATAAATATTATCCTATATAATATGTTACCGCTAGAATACGAAATACGTTAATATGCGCACTAACTAGGTAATCTGCAAATTATACCGGGTACGATCCGTTAATGTGTGAAATTTGACATAAAGTAGCAGATATCTCCACTTTACGAGTACCTAGTTAATCTGCATATTAACGGATGCTTAATCGTTAAATCGTGGAAAATCAGTGGAGTAACAAACCAAAAAAATTACCATAGGTAGGGCGTAGAGCACCTCGATACTCTTGGTTAGGTCAAATGTGTTCTGCGGACCTAGTTGCGCGAGCCGAGCGAGCGTAGCGAGCGTGCCGCGGCAGCGGCCAGCGATGAGCCAAAGACAAATAAATAATGACAATTATAATGATGATTGACCATTTGCATTTGGCGTATCACCGGCTGCTGCCACGGCACGCTCGCTACGCTCGACGCGCGACTTAGTCAGCAGTACGAATCTAACCTAAAATGATTTTACCGTATGCCTGGTCGTTAGTCTGTAGAAGGGCAGAAGTCTGCAGATTATATAGTTAATATAATAACAAATTTTTTTTCCACTTTAACGGACTCAACGATACGTTAATCGACACTCTAACTGATTTACGCATATTAGCGATAACATGTATACCTATCAGGAAACTATTATACTAAAGCTCATTAAATACACAAAGTGATGCATTTAAAAGTTTTACAGGCGTTTGTAGATTATGTTCGAACGCGTGCAGTGATTCCAACTTTCTACTCAGTTACAACCAACAAAGTAGCTTTCGGAACAATACAAATGGGCTGTCATGTTGTTGTTGGACTAAGATTTAGTAGGTTTTCCTAATTCACCGGGGGTGAGTCAGGAATTTTCGACAAAATCGTATTTGTTTTAATTTAAAAAAAAACCGCAGCGTATTTCACGTTTACGAAAAAGCGCGCCGCCGCTCAAACGTAATTGGATTTCAAAAATTTAAAGGTAAAAGTACTTATTTCATTTTCGTCACGATTTTTTTTCACTCTCTTATCTTCACTTTTACACGCAGAATTTTCGAAGGGAGTGGCAGAAGCTCGTTACATTTTAGTCACTGTCAGAAGATACGGATAACGTGGGTTAGGGAACTCCTTGACGTAGGTTTAATTCCACTCACGTTTATACGTAAATTGCGCTGGTAGGTGTTAGTATTATTACCTCCATAATTAACAGCGTTGAATTATTGTTAATCCAGATTACTTTCGAGATAAATGAAATGACCTTCTTTGGGTAAGTGGGAAAAATTTTGGTGTATCCTATAAAGCAGTCATTTTTTTAAATAATTAACAAACAACCCGATTCGGTTGGACCAACCAAATTTGCCTGCCAAAACAAATGTTTCTAATAGACGAGGCATTGACGCGATCCTCAGTCACTGGATACGAATCCTTCAAAGAAAGAAGAAAACAGGAAATTAGAAACCACATTAAAGTTAGCGAATCGGAACCTGTGAAATACCTATTATTGAGTAGTTCCAATGATTATATATATAATGTGGTCTTCATCATCAGTTCCGCTTCATCAATTGGTGATTTTCTAAATCAAATGAACAATATACTAAAAGTGACTATAATCATACCTACAACAAAAGTTTTTTGGCTGTTGTGAGCACTCGTCGTCGTTGTCAAACCTCAGTTGATAGGGTAATGGGCATGTTGACTAATTTTTATTTTTTAGTCCGTCTTTTAGATTATTAAAAAATATTGGACACGTATTTTTTCTTTTTTTTACGTAATCAAAAAATAACGGCGATATATTGAGTTGAAATTCAGCGTGACGTCACTATTCTGACAGTTTGTATGACGGTTTTAGCGGTTAGCGACGCGCGACGTCACGACCCCCTACCCTAAACTTTAATGCGCTTTATTTCTGTATATTTTAATTTATTTAAAAAAGTATAAAATACGTGTCTATTGTTTTTTTATTTTCTAACTGACGGACTAATTAGAATTTTGATTTTCAAAAGTAGTCCACATCCCCATTGTGAAGATTTGTTTTCTTAGATAAGTATATCTGAAAAATGTTTACAGGATATTGACGCATACGATGCTAAGAATAATTTAAATATTATTTAAGCTATTGCTAGTCGTCCACTAAACGGACAAATAATAATCGTCCTCTGAACGCCAAATGTATTGATCTTAAGATAGGTATCTATTAGATATTATAAACAGGTTA
The DNA here is from genome assembly GCA_907165275.2 of Zygaena filipendulae. Taxonomy (NCBI): domain Eukaryota; kingdom Metazoa; phylum Arthropoda; class Insecta; order Lepidoptera; family Zygaenidae; genus Zygaena; species Zygaena filipendulae. The sequence goes on from OU015650.1 coordinate 6,415,153, forward strand.
CAGATAGTCTGAGGTAAATACATTGACACTAAAGGACACGAAAAAACAAAAATAATTTACCTCAAGATACCTACTATGAGAAAAGCCATTAGGAATATTTCATAACATAAATCACACATAGCATTTTTCTCTTTCCGCTACTTCTGTAAGTTTTTTTGCATAGTGAATACATAACACAGTCGCTCGTTGCTGGCGAATAAAAACATCGCATACAATTTTGGAAAGGGAAGCGTCGAGATAATGTCGTAGTTAATGTGAGGACTGCTTTCGTTCTGGCACCGCTGTTGTTATTCACCGAGATCCTTTATTACACCGAAATGTGATAGCAAATTATTTATTATCTATACCACAGATAATATAATACTATACTATTCTATAATAGTGATATAAAGGGGAAAGATTTGATTTTTTGTTTTTTTGTTTGTTTGTTTATTACGATTTAACTCAAAAACCACTGGACCGATTTCAAAAATCCTTTCACCATTAGAAAGTTACATTATCCTTGAGTAACATAGGTTATATTGTAATCTGGAATTCCCGCAGGAATTCTGAAATTATCACGAGTGAAACCGCGCGGGACAGCTAGTTCATAATATAAGTGAGTAAAGTAGATCAACATGACGAGTGACGATCTAAAACATGAGCAAAGTGAGTATTTTATACGCCACAAGTTGAATTAAACATAATTTTGAAAAAAAAAAATCTATGCGATAGTAAAAGAGTAATTCTGTACATTGAATATTTTGCCAAAAATTGAGAGGAGGCGATAAAGAAGAGTAACCAGCCACAAACAAAGTTTTAAAAATCCTTTCTCCGAATCTCCGAATTATGCGAATCAAGGGAACGGATTATCATGCGGTTTTGACAGGTAGATTAAGCTTGGCCTGGAGCAAAATATTATAGGCTTTGTTTCATTCAATTAGGATGTCGGAAAAAAAATGTTATATAAAAACGTTTCACGCGGTTGAAACCGCAGGCTTCCAAACAGCTAGTGCAAAATAAACCAACACAATAATAAGGACGCAGTGCGAAACTTAAAGGAGTTCGTTGTAGAAGAAAAGGACGACAGCAAATCAAATAAAGTCCAAAAAAGTACAGAATACTAATAGGTACCCCCTGAACCTCTCGACATTGAGTGATATTTTTATTAGTTCTGAGCTGATGTGTTTATACGTAATTTTTTTTTGTTTTATATATTTTTTACAATCACAAGGTGTTTTAAATTTCATTTAGTTGATACGTCTATGTTAGATATCGTGGTCTTCCTTTTAAGACATCATATTTCTCTGAGAAATTTCATACTTGTAGTAGTAAGTAGAGCCTTTTGTCGATAGATGCCATGAAATCGCTGGGTGAAGTTTTACGACAGTTATGATGTTGATCTTCTCAATGTATTCTTGAGGATGTCATTATCAGGCCTAATTTCCTCCTACCTTCACAATGTTGTGGTTTTGTTAGATAATTGACAGGCAAAGGTCAAGTTTAATCAAAAATAACCAAAAATCTATTTTATTTGGTAAAAGGTACCAGCCTGTAAGTAATTTATAAATATTTGTAAGGTAATATAGCTATTATTTAGGTATGTAATTGCATAAAACTTTATTTATATCTATGAATAAAAGGAGAAAAAATTGGTAAATGCTTAATACATTTATGTAAAATATTTTAAATTTCCATGTGTTTACGGTACAGTGTAAATGAAGACCATATCTTCAAGTAAGCTAGACAAGCGCTGAGCACTAATCGTAAAACATATTGTAGAAAGAGCAAATATAACTATGAAAAGTACAATTTCTATGAATTACATAATAATATGGAAACGTGTAGACTGTAGACGGTGTGGATACCTAAAAAAATTTAACCAACGTAATACATAGATATAATATTAGAGAATATTTTTAAAATAAAATCATACTTATGCCCATTGAACTATTATTACTAGCGTGATAGTAAATAGTAACACAATGCTTATGCCTTGCTTATTTAAATATTATATGTATGTTATTCATATTTATACGACATTTCATAAACATATTAAACAGCTATGAAAAAAATATCAATTCCCTTGTTTAATGCTCTTTATGATACATAAGTCAACTTTTTTGGATTTTGCAATTTTGTTGAAATTGATGGACATGAACCGTTGAATATAGACTTTTCAGAAATAAGTCGCTCAATCGCTCTTCAACTTACAGGAATCAAAGTGAAGAATGTCGACTAACTCTACAAGTGTGAATATTACATTGAATTGTGTGAAACAATCAACGAAGTCAACTTTATTGTGATTTAAGTAGGTACATAAGTAGTTTATAAAGCGAGTTTCAACAACTTTGCTTCAAGTCTTTGCTTTTATTAAGCTATTCTTGTGTGCTTACTATAAATATTCGATTGTATTTGAGCACAAAATTTCGTACATATATTTTTGTAAGAAATTTATCTCCTTAGACACCTATCTACAGAGTTTTTGCAAAAATAAATAAATAATATATTTACTGCTTTAGGATATGTCTGAGATATAAATCGAAAGCAATGGTTGTAGAATTATTTGACTATTTTAACGTATAATTAAATGTTCATGGTAAAAACTCATCTTTTTTTGGGACATTCACTTCTCACCAGCTACATACTTTATAACTACTCCTTCATGCGTTTCGTCCTATTAGCAGAATTTCCAGTCAGGTCGTTAGATCTTACTCTTTAGGCACCAAGTCACTGAGCAGCGAAAGGTCTGGTCATTGATTAGACTTAGAGGAATTTCAGCTTAGCTTTCTAAAAATTTGACCATTTATTCAAAAGATAAAGACTGACTGACCGTCCGTACCTATACGTCGGGTATATACCTAACATATTCGGATACATTTTTATAATATTATGTTACTTCAGAATGATTTGTCAATTTAAATTCCAAGTAAATCTGGGTTTCAGAATTCTCGGAGGAACTCCTAATTTCTTTAATACAAACCTTCTCCTGATAATTGTGAACCCAACAAAAAATAATTGTTCACATCTGTCGAGCCATTCTCGAGTTTTAGTGAGACGATTGAACAGCAACTCATTTTTATATATGATATAGGTATAAGCGATTTTCATAACTCTTCATTGCTACATTTTTGGCGAATGCTCTATATAAAACTTCGCTGTGTTAGCATTAAATGTCACTTTAAAATTATTTTATGTACAACTAGCTATGCCCCGCGGTTTCACCCGCGGTAATTTCGGAGTTCCCGCGGAAATTCCGGGATAATAATAATAATTATTACTTTTATTTCGGACCAAGCATCCATATAGTGTTAGTAGATAACAATTTTTCTTAAAAAAACTATGGTTAGTATTCATTTCAATATGATGAGAAGTAAAAATATTTAATATTTAGTAAAAAAAAAATATATAAAAAAGTACCCTATGTCCTTCTCTGTACCCCTGACAACGTGCATGCCAAATTTCATCCAAATGCGATCAGCCGTTTTTGCGTGATTGAGTAAACGTTTGCGGATTTTCATTCGACTTGCTTCAAATTTATCGTCACTGCTCAGCTCCTATGTGTCTTAGTGTTATGTTATATAGCCTATAACCTGCCCAAGAGTATGGACTACAATCGTACAAAGTTTGGTTAAAATCCCTTCAGTAGTTTTTGACCCATGCGTGCACATACAGACAGACAGACGGACAGACAAAAAATTTACTGATTGCATTTTTGGCATCAGTATCGATCACCACTCATTCTCCAATATTAATTTTGAATATATATTCAATGTACAGAATTGACTTCTATACAGTTGTATTATAAGTAAGTATAGAAGATATTTTTAGTAAAATATTAATTATAGCTACCTTAAGCGCTTTTGGTGATGAAATTAATTGAATAATGCATGCTTCGTGTACAAATATCGCATTCTACATGAAGAGAAAACAATTCCCGTCCTAACAGGATTACTCGTCCATCGTTTACATAAATTGTTTAAGGATACATTTATGTAAATATTATGCAGACACTCCTCATCGGGAACCCACAAGAGTGTCTCTCGTTGAAGGATTGTGCGTTAAAAATTGTTTCGCAGCCCTTCACTTGATTGTCCTTAATGGTACCTACAGTTTGCAAACGTCGCCTGTTGGCTTGTTAGGAGAATACTGCGGCGTAGCTGGAATTTAAATACGAGGAAGTTCCGCTATATTTGTGTAACGTCGATGCCGGATGCCATAGAATTGCTCTATTATTTACATAGACATACCTATGTCGACAAAATACGGAAAAGGTAAAAATTATCCATACTATACGTATATCTTTGTTTTTATAAATGCGAAAGTGCATGAGCCTTTTGTTTGTTTGTTACGCTTTCACGCCCTAACGGCTCGACTGATCATCATGAAATTTTGCATTCACGTTGTCAAGGGTATACAGAATAAATAGGACATAAGGTATTTTTATCCCGGAATCCCCGCGGGAACTCTGAAATTAACGCTGTTTCAGCTAATGTTAGTACTTATAATATTTTCTATATCCGTTCTATGTGACACATTTTTTCTAAGGGCAGTTATTCCTCGTTAATCTTGGAAACAAAAACAGCAAGTTCGGCAGCGAACAGACGCGCTTGGCCAATAATTTACGTGAAACAAGTGCGCGTGACATGCGGCGCGGCTGTACTTGTACCTAACGTCCACGTCGATAAAATTATAATATTACTGCATAGTTCACTGAATATAGGTAGTTCACCGCATAGGTACAGAGCTTTTGGTACTAGTTATTGTACGAAAAAAAAGAAAAAAAAAGTTCATTTCAGAATTTGAGAACGTGTAGGTATGCATAATTTCATGAAAATCGGTTGAGTAGTTAGTGCGAAAGCGTAACAAACATAAACAAATCAACTCACATTCGAATTTAAAAGCCTAAAGATTTATCAGCAGTTGATCATTTGGTTAAATTGATAAGATTTCATCATAAGCTTTTATTTATCTCTGTAAAATGTAAAAAATAAAATAAATAAAATAAAATAAAATGTGTATTTATCGCTGTACCCCGCGGTTTTACGGAGTAATCACGGAGTTCCCGTTAGGATTCCGGGACAAAAGTACCCTATGTCCTTCCCTGTACCCCTGACAACGTGCGTGCAAAATTTCGTGAAGATCGGTTGAGCCGTTAAGGCGTGAAAGCATAACTAACAAACAAATAAACAAACAAACTCGCACACACACTCACACTGTATTTTCACTTCCCAGAAGTGAAAATACTGATTTGGCCAACAAACGAGATAAATGACTTATGATATCATAAAATCATACAATATAATATCTTAAATAACTACATAATACATATTATACTTAAACATTACACAAACATAGGTTCCGTACATATAAAATTTATCCACGAAACTATTTTTCAATCGAAAATAAAAAGTCGAGTCGTGTCCATTAAAGTGTAAATGCGGATTTCTGGCGAAAATTGATGGCCCTCTTGTATGAGCTATCAATCAAGATTTACATACGAAAATCCTTTCAAATCTTAAGCAAGCTAGGCAAATTGAATAAAAACAGCTTTATAAAAATAAATCTTTCGATGAAGTATGTAGGTATAGTACCTACTTGCAAACAACACATAAAAAACACATCAGAATGTGGTACCAAAATTTAAAGTCTTCAACAAAACCCTTATCAACTAGGTGAAAAAATTAGCTACTATACCTACCTACGAAGCAAGCTACTGTTATAATGAAAACCTTTTAAACATCGGAACAAAGGAACATATACTTTCTTTATAAGTATAGGTACATTGAAACAATTTTATTATCAATAAATTTATCTCATTGTCAGAAAAATAAATACGAGTTGGTCTAAATGAACAAGAATGCAGACCAAATAAAGAAAAATATCTACTAAATTATTGTAAGTAGGTATGTAGACCAAAAGAAGGAAAAAAAAAAACTACTAATAATTTCCTTTCCTGTTACTTTAATCGTATCAACATCGTCTTAGACGATTGTCCTAACAAAAATTTCACTCGATTTGCTAAAGTGGGTATAGGTGCCGGAGCCGTTCAGAGGATCTTTTCTCAGGGGCCGTGATTGATCGTGGTAAATGGTTTGTGATGTTCGCGGCGCCCGTTCCTACGAGAGACAGCCGAAGGCGGTGTGCCGTGAAACTTTATGAGTTTGCCACCACTCGTTCGTTACTTTAAATGGAACTTAAGGGATGCCTCGACGACCGAACGGAACGTATATATCGTAATGTACGCCTCCATTTTTAATATTGCATCGTCTGTGAACTAAATGTCGAGGTCACTTTACCTAAATACAAATTAAATTTTTTACAGTTTCATAACTATACGTATTTTTTGTGTTTATGTATAAAGATGAAACCGAGTTTTTAAATGACGTAAATTAAAAAAAAGAATCACCTTCAACATCATATCATTTTCGATATGAACCATCATAAAACACCTACTTCCGAACGTTGAAGCCATAAAAATTGTAACAGTATAGAATAAGTCAAATATATGAGTCTATAAAAAGGCCGGTAACATAAAATTTTCCAATAATAGGTAGGTATCAGCAATTTCCGATAGGGTGGCATACAATAAGTAGATGGGTAATAAATATAATATATGAGTACATACGGAATAACTATTTAAACGCAAACAAAATAACGCTCGTTGAAACAAAAAAAAACTTACTTAAAAAAATATATTTTTAAGTTTGGGGAAGCCACAATTTCAGGCAACGTGGTTCTATTTATTGTTGTCTTAACTTGACATTTTAAATCACTCTTTTTTAACTGCAGTAACAACTTGCGGGGCATAGGCCACGTTTTTTGTTCACAAGATTAACGACAAAGTATGGGTCACAAAAAAGCGTCGCAAAGTACGGGAATTGCCAAAAGTTCGTGTTAAAGCCTGAAATTTTCTTGTTCTAAATGTCGTCGTAAATGAAAAATGGCTCTTTTGAAATCGGAAAAGAAATTAGGAACAGACGTTTTTAGGATTACGAGTTTTGTTACTAGCATACATTTTACTTATTTTCAAAATATATACGCTACTCGAGTATTTTTTGGAAAGGATTTCAAAGCATTGTTTGCTCTACTTAACATGAAAAAATGAATTAGTATCTCTTATTAAGTAAAACTAACAAAATTTTAACACCATAATCTGGCATCCTAATAGATGATTATGTAACTTGATTTTAAAGAAAAACCAACCAAGAATAAGAATTTATTACCACAAGTTTTGTTTACATCAAAAGAGTGCCAGTGGGTTCCTCAATAGGTCACACTATCCATGGGATCCTTTTTTACGACTATCTTGGTAGTGTTGCCGTTTTAGATTGTGCAAAAAAAGGGAAATGGAATAAAATATTTTATGTTACAGTAGAATTATTGAAATTTACATTCCATCTATTCGTCCTTTGTCATTATACGTAGGTATTTTAGTGGTACCTACGTACATCTTGTCTATATGTAGGTATCATGAACTGCTCAATTCATCCGAGCACGCGACACGTATACGTGCCAGGGTTTACAACCGTTCGTGTAGACGCGTCTTTATAAGTAGGTATATTCCTCGAGCTTGCCGTAACAACGGCATTATAATATTGGCAAAACTGCTCTCCAAGTTAATGTGATAAACGCTTAGGGTTATTTGAAGGCGCTGCTACGTCTGCGTTCAAAGCAAAAAGTACCTACATAGGTAGGTGGAATTTGATCAATCTATTTACTTTATAACATTTTACTAGTCAAAACTATATCGTAGACGTTACTGTTTAACTGTTTAAATGAAGAAAACTACTAGATTTCAAGACGTACTTATCTAAAATCTTACCAATAATATCAAAACTTAATATTAAAAAAAAACTTAGTGTACCTATTGTAGGATCAAGTAGATTATTTATTACTGTGTTTTTAAGTTTAGGTAATAACGGTTTCCTTGCTAATTATTTTTAATGACTTAAACAAAAAAAAAAACATAGGTAAAAGTGTAAGATATCACAATCAGAAATCATTAACAATAAATTAGACCATAGATAATAATTAGATCAAGATAATATGTGTAACTACCTAGTTAAATGGCTTGCTTAAATAGAATTAAGATTTAACATAAATGCTCCAATTTCTGGTTAGTAAGCTTATGTTTATGCCTGCTGAAGTATATTGCTATGTCAGGAGTTAAATCAAGATTACAGATGAAAAATACCATGAGATTATTTCGATGATTTCCTGCTGGCCTGCGGACAATGCGGCGTAGCGCTTCTCGGCTAATGACGCCCGCGACCTCCCCAGTCCCCACCCACAATATATCTCCCGTAGTTAGGCACAGAAATCACGGCAACTGCCTACTCGTGCGCTTGATTGACTTTTCTTTTCCATTCTTGTTCCATTAACTAAATAGCTTTCTCCCTTATACATTCCCCACGGGCGACATGTGTTTTCTGAACGTTATAATATAATATATATCGGGTATTTTTCTCGCTCGCCGCAGTAGACTTCTGAACGATGCCGATGGCGGTTTACCTACCTTTTAAAAAAGGGGCAAGGGTCAAGCATAATTCATGCCTGGATCATTATATGAATGTTGCAGTTGGTACGTCACGCGAAATTTCAACTCAATGTATCGCCGTTGTTTTTTGGTTACCTACGTAAAATAAGAAAAAATACGCTTCCAATATTATTAAAAACTCTTTCCGCCGAACTAAAACAAAATTTTTGTCAACTAGTCAATTGAATTTCATGTATTGATCACAATCGGTGTCAAAACTTTAACACAACCCCGTAGGTAGACACGTGGGCAGCAGTTTGTTATAAATAAACTGGTTGCAGAAAATATCTAAAACATGATGTGAACTGTGTGAACAAAACTAAACTATTGGCTAAGTGTCGGAACTAGTTATGACATCCATCAACCTGCTTACTAACGTAGTACGTATATGTATACATAGCTATACCCTCCCTGTAAGCTAAATACTTTTTATTAAAATATCAATATCACAGAAGAACTTTTTTTTTGTTTGTAGGAGGTACCGATTACATATACATAAATAAATACAAACTATATCAATCAGTTAAATGTCATACTAGGGGAAAATAAGGATTACTATCCTGGAACTACGTGTCATGTTTTCTGTAAAGTCTTCTTTATTTCAGGGAATTCTAGCATTATGTTATGGCAACACAGAACACTGTTATTTAGTCTGTACCCCCAAAATCGTTGGGGGGGTTGTGGGTATTAAAGTGTCAGGACAGGCGAGCGTCATTGTAGTTACTCTGCTCGACTTATGATCATAAGAAGTGTTCTATTTCTATTGTATGTTAGCGTTTGTCTTTTTAATACCGCTGGCACTGACAGTGACAGGTGACATAAAACGTCATGTGACAGGTGTCAGGCATAGAAGCTGTCAACGGTGAGTGAGATTGATAGATAGATAGATATTTTATTCTCTCTTTAAAAATTACATTTACATTTTATGTCAAAATTAAATAAATTCACTAAAGAGATTGTCAATTTGTTTGAAAAAAGTAAAATAAAAAATAAATAAATATTATTATTGTTCGTTAGTGAATTTCGCGCGAGTGGACGCACTCGCGCGCTTTCTTTGTGAAACAGTAATTAGAACAGTTGCATTATGTATTAATCGAGTATTATTTACTAACATGTATAGGTATTATAAGTACTTATTACAAGTATATGTGCGACTGTAATAATTATAGTAATGAGAACATGATCACTTTTCTATTTTCTTTCTTTTATGTTGTCCTTGTGTCCTTTTATCTCGTAATCCCCGGGGAACTCCAAAACTACCGCAGGTGAAACCGCAAGGAACGAGCTAGTTAATACTAATTTTAAATTCAAAGAATGTTGTTTAATAAAAGTACATGTACAACGGATTATTATGTAAAATTTTGAAAATAGCACGTCATATAGTCTGTAAAGTTAGTGAGTCATGAAACCTGCATAGTGTCATTGAAGTAAACGAAAGCGGCCTCTGAGTGCTCTTTTAGAGCTACCGTCTAATTAACGACGTATCTAATTATACCATAGCGGAGCGAGCACCAGGCGCCAGCTACGACGGCAATGTGAATTTCTCAAATTACTTATTACGAAACGCAATTAAGTACACCTTAAGGTAAATGCTGTAGGGCATAGTGAGCCAAACAATAATTGTTTTAAACATACTTACATTCTATGAAGAAAGTTATTTTTGTAAGACGTCTAAACTTAATTCCAAAGGGAACAGAAAGAAAATGTCAGTTGTTTGTTTAAGGTCCATGGAAGGGGGAAAAATAGCGCCAATCGTTATAAAAATATCATCTATTGGTAGTTGTTCCTTTAATCCTTAAATAAAATTCAATCGAAAGAAAGATATTTAAAATAGGATCTACGCCATTGTTAAAACAAACCCTGCCCTTTTAGTAATGCAACCAAATACAAAAAAGTGAAATACCTACTAATAAAACGGTGTACCCAAAGGTTTTGTGTAATTTTTTTAATCTTAATAATGCAGAATTAAAATATAGAAAAAAAAACTATATTTGTCCAACAATACTATACATAACTATTCTCCTATAGATTTCTTTTTTTCTAATTATTGTGCTATTTCGACGCTGTAAGGGCCTTAATAAACTTTATAGTTATAGACTAAACACTTGGCAGCTATAGCATTAAATAATTCTGTGTTCATTTAAACTCAATCCATATTGATTTAAATGAGCTTTAAAAATTGATATTTGTTTTAAACTCAATCCATATTGATTTAAATGAGCTTTAAAAATTGATATTTGTTTAAATGGAGATTAAAGTATTGTTATCTAAAGCTCGTCTTTATCGTTTAATATAGGTAAGTGAATAATTGCCCATAACGATGAATCATAAGTCACCTTAAAAAAGTGAAGTCACAAAACAACATACGACACTCGGATGCGTCGTAAGGTTTAATTTTGGTAACCAAACGACCACCATTACGAACATGAGATCCCCTTTCCTGCCTTTTTCCCTTTCTAATTGTTACATAAAGCAAACAAAATGAGCAATTTGAGGTCCTCCGTCGGAGTGCGCCGGCATCCGGCAACTCCACCGCCGTGACTGTCCCGATTGTTTTATTCCATTGTTACGCGACTTGGACATTTATTTTTGCAATTCAGAAAAATAGTTGGGATTGAATTTTAATAACGTATCTATTTCATTTTATGTCTGGGATTGAACTTTATTACAATTTTAAAATCGTTTGCTTCCTTGAAAAGCAAATGGTTTAGAAGTGAGTAGTCAATTATTTTCAATACTATATAGCTGTGCCCCGCGGTTTCATCTGCGTGAAACGTTTTTATACGTTTTTTCCTACATCCGATTTAAATGAAACAAAGCCTCTATGTTGCTCCAGATTAAGCTTAATCTACCTATGAAAACCACATGACAATCCGTTCAGTAGATTCGGAGATAATCGGGAACAAGAGAGAAAATAATTGATAAAATTTTTAGTGGTTGGTTGGCAGTAAACTCAAAACTATGAATGAACAGATTTTTATGTGGTTTTCATCAGTGATCGAGTGATTCATAAGAAAGGTTTAAGTATTATAATTTGTCAAGGTTTTGTATTAACTGGTTGAAATATGTATAGTGATAATAATTATTGTTGGAAGTGTCGGAAAAAGTAGGTACTTTGTTACGCTTTCACGAATTCACTACTCAACCGATTATCATGAAATTTTGCATACACGTTATCAGAGGTAGGTACAGAGAAGGACATAGAGTACTTTTTAACCCAGAATTTTCGCAGGATTTTTGAAATTAACGCGGGTAAGAGCTAGTAAAGGATAAAGTGAATGTTGTGATTTATCGTATTATTAACTATCGTATAATATTATGTTTCAATGCATGTCAATAAAATAAATTGTTTTATTATTTATGTGTATGTAAAATATTTTTTTAGAATAAAACTGTCTACAAGAACTGTTTGGTTTAGGTAGATACTTTTAAAATGGATGCAGGGATTGAACCGTATAATAATATTTTCTAATATTCTGCATATAGTATCTCTAAATTGTCATATGTAGAATCAACGTTACTATACTGCACATTTAAAAAATTTAAAAAAAATAAAATTAACATCATACAAATTAACCCAAAATAAGATAGAAATTAGTTTAATTTATAAATTTAGTGAAGGTATAGGTACGTATCTATAACAAAGCTGGCACTTGTGTGCCAAAACACCGGAGCCTGTAAAATAAAAATAAAATATTCACAAATCTCTAAAAAATTGTAGAAAGGATTATCAGATAAAACTTTTAATTTTATAGCTATTCGATTATAATAATTATTCTGTATAGTCACAAATAAAAAGTTTTAACCCTTGTGTGCAAAGCTTACCTAAGTACATCTTTTTACGTCGGCAATGTCAGGAACGAATTATGTGATTGATGGGAGTTATAATGGAATTTGTTCTTATTCCTATTTAATATCCTGTACGGATATTAAGCTGTCATTTTAAAATATTATAAATTCAACGACGTCGTGAACGTAGGCCATTGTGAAAATGTTTAATAACACTTCCCTACAGATAATACGATCTTACATAATTATGTATGCCCTGGTCTGGATTTAAATGTGACAATGTTTTAATTGAATTTTTCAGTAATTAAAATTTAAATGAAATCGATAATCAAACGGCAGCCTGTGTTTCTTAATCCCTACTCAAAACATCAATGAATAACGGTAACAAAATTTCATCGGGTGAAAACTCCCACCTGTTTGACATTTCCATAATAATGACGAGCGTTCAATAACGAATTGTCCAAACACAAATATAATATTGAATATTATTTCATTGGAAACCCATTAAAATTTATAACACGCGTATCTTTTGTTTTCATTTCATTGTAAACGAATTGGATTCAAAGAAAAGATTGGTTTTAATTAACAGATAGAAATTGGGTCGCCATTGTGTTTTCCACCAGCTTGATTAGATTTTATAGAAACAATGTGTAAAGGGACAGATAGCAAATTGGACAGTGTTCAGTTTATTTGTACTTATGGTAGGTACAAACATCTAAATAAATGAATCTAGATCTTATTTCTCGAGTTCTCGAGGGAATCCTGCAATTCACGTGGGTAAAACCAAAAGGAATAGCTATAATCGTTACATATTATAAAACAAAGTCCTTAACTACTCAACCAATCACCACGAAATGCATACACGTTGTCAGAGCATAGGAAGTAGGGTACTTTTTGTACCGGAATTCCCGGGGAACTCCGAAATAACCAAAGGTGAAACCGCGGGGAATAGCTAGTTGTATATAATAGGTATAAAAACTTTTCCATAAACCAATAGAATACGCGAACAAAATAACTAATTTAAATTCAAATGGTAATTGCACACTAAACAAAGGTTTTAATTACACACGTAAATAAAAACGTGTTCATATCATTCTTTTCAGAATACACAAAGGTACGACACGCTTTACCATTTTAAGCCGTTGTAATAATAATACAGTTTCCACGAGTTATAACAGCTTAAATTTAAAAGGCAAAAGTTTTCGTTTTACGAATTCATGAAACGGAGATACAAAACAGAGGCATGGAAATGCTGCACATTCTAAAAAAAAGTTTTATAAATAAAACAATCTGAAACCCTGAGTGTAATACGTTGAAAAATGAAAGGAAAAAGAATGCGAAACGGCTAACATTAATGGAATATTTAAATTAAGCCTTTTTTCCACAAGTAGAATAAGTTGACGTTTTTTATCATTACAAAAAAAACGTTGATTGTAAATTAGGTACGCCTCCGTCCAAAAATCAAAAACAATTTTATTTTTTTTAACATTAAAGAAAAATAGTAGATATTTTTTAAAGGTTTTAAAAATCAAAACTTTATTTAGAAGCTGGTAACTATAACGCTCTGTATAAATAAGTAAACTTGTATAACATAATATTAAGATATTCCTAATCATCCAATCCGTTTCGTTTCACGAAGAAGTTCAGCAATTTTCTAAAATGTACTTTTCTACAGTAAACAAAAACCATAAACCGCTTTGCGTTACCAATTTTTTTAAAAGTTTTTTAAGCTTTTAAAGTTTTATTCTAATCAAATACTTATATACCATGTACTTACTTACTTATATACCATGTACTTACTTACTTTACTTACCCGACTAAATACTGTATGCACTAATAATGGTATAATATGCAGCAGTATTTAACAGCAGCAGGTGAATGTCAACAAAACATCGTATTGTGAACGTTAACCACAAACCTTTAGGGATTCGGTAAGTCACCCGAAATAGCTTTGTGCCGCACTCCTTTGTCTTTAACTGAGCACTGAGCATTCCGCCGGTTTTGGCAAAGTCGCTTGTGTGTTCTATTTCTATGCTTAACCTGCCATTGCCTGCTCTAAGGCTTTTGTGCGCGTTCATGATTGTTTTGGTTGGCTCTAATAGCATGCTAAATGAATAATTTTATGAAACACAAAAATAGAAATGAACGACGAGACGCGACGAACGATAAACAGAGATCTTACTTACAAAGATGATATTTATTAACTTAAACGAAATAGGTAATATGAATTATTTTGGAATATTGGTCTTGATACAAGTTTTGTGCTGCTGGTCGCACTCCCACAATCTAGTACCTACTCTCATAATCAACAATAATACACACTATCTTACTGATTAGAAGCGTTAAAACTTCGTTTTTGAGTTAGCTCCTAATCCCAAACATAATTTTTTTCTTCAAAAAAATTTGGTCTCCTTTTTCTACATGCCTAAAAATATATACAAAATTTAAAATTTTTGAGTGACTATTTTTTTGGTAATTTGACTGTATTTTTAAATATTGTTGTATGACTTTTGAGACAAATAGATACAGATTGTTTATCTGAAGTACGTAGGTAATTCTTTTACGTACGTAGGTAATTTAATTAAATCTTAGAGATATAGTACCTAACTCCAAAAGATTTGAACTGAAAAAGTTTGATTGGTTTCTTAAGGCAATAAATTTAAAATTTAATTTAGGATCTAACCACTTATGTTAATAAAATATGGTAAACAGTCCGTAGTCCGTACCTATTGGTTTCTTTGAATGCGTAATCTATTAAATACCTTTTCGCAGCTCCATACCTACTTTGAAATTAGACGTTATACGAGAGCTTACTCAAGTGAATAAAAGCAAACAATTCGTTAGGGAAGATTTACTTGGAATAATTTCGCATATAAATAAAATCTTTCGCTCGATTTGCAATTCACATAACTTTAAAAGACGTAAATTATTCATTTTATTTTTCCGCCCAGCCAGCCTATTATGTTGATTCAGAGGTAAGGGCACGACATTGTTTGAAATATTTTTTTTGTTCTTATTCATTAATTATTTAGATGATTGATTGATTGATTGAACGAACTCAAATTATTTTTAGCATTCTGCACAAATCTACGTGATTTTGGTTTGCTGTTTTGTTAATGTGCCTATATTTTTTAACGCTGAATTACCTAAATAAAAAATAAAGATAAATATTGAAATTTATGAAATAATGATAATAATAATCCACATAAAATATACCAAATTTCAACTGAATCGGATACCAACAAGTAGTAATATACCAGCACCTACCTATACTAGTTGAAAAATGGTTTGCAAATTTTGAAACGGAGAGTTATACATACAAACATTGCAAGTTAAATAAAAGCTTGGAATATGAATAATCCTTTGGTTTAATAATAATCACAAACATGGGATCAGACCTTTATAATCCAACCCTTCAGACCTACTCGACCAGGCCTAGTCTGATTGACGTGCCGGCGACGCAGTCTTTGACCCATTTGACCGTAGAGCTCTGAGAAAAACCGCAAATCGCGGGTGCAGCATTTATTACTCAACTGTCATTATTGCTACATAAGTATACCTACATATCTCTCGGTTTCGTGAACAACAGATTGACACAAAAGCTGCGTCCGATTTGTAAAGAATCCTAAGGTAAAGACAAGTTTTTCAAATGTCCTTTATTTACATACATCCTAGTAATATTATAAACGTGAAAGTTTGTAAGTATGTATGGATGGATGGATGGGTTATGGGAATCCCCGGAAGCATCAAGTTTAACTGAGGCACAGTATTGTATTATAAATATGTGACTGAGGGAAATGAACCATAAGTGGAGAAAAAAGGCTTTCGGATCAAGTGAGAAAAACTCACGGTAGGTAAAACAACAAGATCTCATAAGGTGTAAAAATACATACAAACATGTCTAAGCTGAGACTTTTCTTCTAGAATCTATGTTCTGTCTCATATCTAACTATTTTTCATAATTTATCATCCTACTAATATTATAAACACGAAAGTTTGGATGGATGGATGTTTGTTACTCTTTCACGCAAAAACTACTGGATGGATTTAAATAAAACTTTACAATAATATAGCTTGTACATCAGATTAACACATAGGGTACTTTTTATCCCGGAATTCCCGCGGAAACTCTGAAATTAACGCGAGTGAAACCGTGGGGCACAACTAGTGATAATATATTTTGGATTATCACCATGGTGCTTTTACCGGCAGTGAAACCGCAGGTAATAACTCTATAGTGTTATAAAAAAAAAATTCTTTATAACTTTACCGCGATTATGTTAAAAATCTTATAATCAATAAAGTGATTAAGTATACAAAATATTATGTTGAAAAATAGCGTCTTCACTACATAGTATAAAACGAAGTCGTTTCCCGCTGTTTGTCTGTCTGTCTTTCTGTCTGTCCCTATGTATGCTTAGATCTTTAAAACTACGCAACGAATTATAATGTGACTTTTTTATAGATAAAGTGATTCAAGAGGAAGGTTTATATGTACAGTTTTTTTCGCGATCGTTTCATTTCTGCGAAAATCTATCGACACACGTGTTGTTAGCGGGCTGCACTAGTGCGAACTGTGGCTCAGCGCGGACGCAAGCCGGTAGTTGCAGGGTTAGTGGGGTACGTCAAAATATTGGCCGTAACGCACTAGACGAAAACAATTTCCTTTATATGCGATACGACCATTATTTTGCCGTACACTTTTTTGCAGATGTATTGTTCTACTAAAAGTTACAATTATGGGAATACCACTATCTCTTTCCTACACGTATAGGAACATAGAAAAATCGCTTCCGCATAGAGCGTAAAACAAGGACAGAGGGCTGCCGCGCAGTCGGAAAGTCAAATACACCAAAATAGTGGCTGTAACGCACTGAATGTGATAATAATAGTGCTATGGATATTTTTCTATGGCTATTGGGTACGAGATAAATGATACGTAGATATATCTATAATACTAATATACTTTATCTTTTGTAAATAAATACTTATAATATGAAACTTCTGAAACACTAAGGTAAACATAAGTTTTCATCACTAAATGTTTTACGCAACACCTCGAGAAGTAGTCAGGTTTGCTAACCATCTTATAGACCAATAAAACTGGCTTTTAATGCATTCACTTATGAAACACAAGATTAACTGCAACATTCGAGCTCAGAACTTGTGAATTGAATACGATTACACACTTAATACTGTATTGAATCTGTATCGATACATTTTTCCAAGTTGTGTATCATTAAAGGGAACCGAAGTTTCAGTAAACGTACACAGCTCGAGCACATGTTGACGATACGAACACGCTAGACTTAGTTTCCACTGAATGCGCTGCAGCGTGTTATCGGCGACACATTCACCCACCGCGAGTGGAGCTCCCGTAGGTACCTAATCTCTAACAGCAAATTGTCGAGCGAAGAGCAAAATATTCATAGGACCACACATTCTTATTAGGACGAGAACGTTGGTCGACGTCGCGCTGGCGCATAATGTTACAATGTGTTTCGAGGTAACAACCTGAGCCCTTATTCACTATGACCATAACACGTGGCGTAAAGATAACGCGTCACAAAAATTGTTTTTCCCTCGTGCTCAAAGAAGTTTCAAACAAAAAAAAATAATTTACAAGGTGTCTTATGGCATACGGAATATTAGTCCCTGCTAATACCTATTATAAATGCGAAAGTATAGGTAACTCTATCTGACTTTCTGTTACGCTTTCATGCCTTAACGGCTCAATCGATCACCGTGAAATTTTGCATACACGTTGTCAGGGGTACAGAAAAGGATATAGGGTATTTTATTCCGGAATTCCCGTGGGATCTCTGAAATTGACGTGGGAGAAACCGCGGGGAAAAGCTAGTTTCTAATATTTTGGCACCTATAGCGTATGGCATTATTTTTAGGATGCGCATTATGGGCAAGAAATGTATAAACATTCCTTGATCATAGTGAATAAGGGCCTCGAACTTATAGCGCTTGCGTCGCAGCAGATAAGGCACGCCAGAGGCTTTGTAAAGGTACTCGTACATTGTAATAAGGCGGCTGTGGCCGTGCGAGGGCCTGTCTATTTAGCACCTTTTATAAACAATGTTTACGAGGTCACTATATTACCTTATGCAAGGTCCCTCCAGTGTGTACCCTTACTGTTTAACTTACCTCGCCTTTTTCTTTAAAGTTCCATTTACATTATGGACAAACATCGACTGACGTAGCCTCAGTAGTTTCAATCATAAAATCGAGCTGCAGCGATATTAAGTTTTTTTTACGAAAAAAAGAAAAGAACAAAGTATCCGTGTTTACTCACGTAAGAAGAGAAATGTGAAAAAAAATTCCTAGTTTCAATTTAAGGTTCGAATCGTTGCCGAAGCGGTCATTATATGCATATAATAAGTTATCATTCGACCACAACTAACAGCGTAGTGAGAGTGACTACCTATCTACTGTCTATATTATTATGAATTACTTAAAATACGTATATATATATACAACGCGTTAATGAATTGACCAAAAACCTGATACAACCATTCAAAAATATAAACAATAATATGATTAAAACAAAAACTATGTCGAAAAAATTTAGTCTAAAAATTATTCAACATTAGGTTGGAGGTGAACTATGTACGAAATTTCAAGCGCTACGCCCGCGCTTACGTGTCATTGACCGATTTGATTTTTTTGTTTAGGGCGGCGTACGCGTCAAATATTGTATTTATAACTAATTTAGACATGGGCTAGTAAAAATTAAAAAAAATATAACCTATATTAAAACACGGTGCGATCGATTCGAAAGTCGATTTTGAACAAACTACTTTCTAGTTTTCAGTCAATTCATTAACACGTTGTATATATTTTACAATTACTGTAAAAAAAAAACACTTATTACCCAAGTACGAGAATCGTATACAAGTCAGTTGAGCATTTTCTGAAATAGAATAAGTAACAAAATAAAAAAGCTCTAACGAACAGATGTAATATCGTCAAAATTAATCAACTAAATGATCACAAGTCCATTGGAGATGCACGACTCATTATGTTCGTAGAATTGCAAGAGTGAGTCGCGGTGGAGTAAGAGGCAAGTTTTAATAATGTAGGGCGGTTGGCAAGTCTGGTGCCGTTTCCTTCCATTCTTCTCTCCCCTTTCCGGTTGGCGCAATTAAAGCGGCGGCTTGTTCCGGCACTTAAAAAACTTTTTAAAAGTATATTAAAACAGCACTCGTATTGCATTGAATAGCGCAAGTATCTTTTATGTAAACCGTGTCTGGGGCTTGTTATTGCGTGGTAACTTCAAAGTAAGCCCAGGTTCATCGTTAGTTAAAAAAAATGCGTGAGTGTCGTGGAACACTCGGTTGGAACTATGTCGACTAGTTGTGCGTCGCGGTTTCACCCGTGTTAATTTGAATAAAAACCGTAAGTACTAAAATCTATTCCACAGCTAACCACAGTTTATGCAGCGTACGCAATGGAAACTTTCAAAAGGAATATTTTTCATTTTTGCAACATTTTTAATTGCTGCTAAGCTTCTATTGATTGTAATCGTGATCGCTACTATGTTTATCATCGACTAATTTGTTTTGAGGCGAGGCTATTAGTCCCTTTACACACACAGTGACTTCAATCTTATGACTTTTGAAAAAAAAAAAATAAGCAAAACAAGTAATTATGGAAACTGATATCCTTTTGGCTTAGTATTCCCCTGATTAACCAACCCTATACAGAACGCCGACGCGTGGCATTTGATGAGATGCCACCAAACCCGCCAAGTAGCCACCGAACCCGCCAAGTAGACGCTGGCGGCGGCGTCGCGCGTCGCGCCCTTCGATTGGTGGCAGTGAAACGTCTGAATCATTCGCGTGCGGTTGACGCTATTCACAGCCGCGCTGAAGTTCCGCTACGCGTGATTAATGGTCTCGTGTTCCCCCGACATTGTGTTTTTGTGATGCAAATAACTCGAGCCGTCGAAACAAGGAAAATTGAGTGGGAGGACCGAGCACCACCACAGTTTCAATTGCTTCACCGCTGAATACTGATGAACCGTTTCGGTTAAACGCATTATGACCGTTCGGTGTTAAAGGCGGAAAACGTTTAATGCAAGTCGTTTCACTCGATTGCTTATTCGTAGCTAACGATTCGGCTAATATTTTCCCTGTAAGTTCGTGTTTCGACTCGCCGATATGATTGTGACTAGCCCCCGCAATTTTGCCAGCATTGGAACCTTATCGACAACGGTTGAATTGTCTAAAACCCTGACATACTTACAAGTTGCTTTATTTGACAAGAAGGACCCAAATACATATTTCTAAACCTCTAACTTCAAAACTAATGGTACTTACACACATACCAACTGTCAGTCGCTTTTCACCCCTTTAGTAGCTGAATTTCTAAACTCCTCTTCTTAGTATCTGCCTACATTATAAATGGAAGTCTATACGTATTTAAGTTTCTTATATCTCCATCTCTCTATCTTGTATCTCTTTTCTATGTATTTAAGAATCTCAAACGATGCTCTTCGACTACGACTAAATACCTAATTGTGTTGTCGTGTTTAATGGCTAACAAAACAATTAGTAAAGCAACGGTTGCAGCACAACTCATTAAATAAATAAAAAAATATTATAAACTAGCTTTTGACGACCCGTTTGGCACAATGGTCACCATGCCTGCCCGCTAATCAAGAGGTTCCGGGTTCGATTCCCGGTGGGGGTGGACTTTGTGTGATGAACACAGGGTTCCATTTTCCAGTCTGGGTGTATATAATATATATGTACATATGTGTGTATAATACATAATATGTGTAGTATATACCACGTTTACTTGGTTTCCACGACACAAGCTTATAGCTTAGTGTGGGATCAAGTAGATCTGTGTGTTGTGAAGTGGATTATTATTATTTACCGTGGTTTTATTCGCGTTAGGAATTTTTTGCGGGAAATTTTGAATAAAAAGTACCCTTTGTCCTTTTCTGTAATGAAAAAACTTTACTTGACCCATACAACACACCAAAATTAAATAAAAACTACAACAACTACTATGATTAAGGTTCCGCGTCAATTTCAGAACACCCTCGGGAACGTTTAATGTAGGTACCTATCTATAACGAGGATTAGTGAACAGTTAGGTTTCTCAACTAAATATATAATGATATTTAATGTATCCAATATATATTATATCAGAGAGAAATTACATGTATTCCAAGTTTTAAGGTTGCCTTGAAAAGATTTCCTCTAGCAGTAAAGCCGCCGTTTACTCTGGCCTTTCTTTTATTTTAATTTGTCTAATTTGAATTTGCTTTTTTAAATACCTATAGTAGTAAAATTGTAAGTATTACCTATATAATATGCTTCAAAACAATCCATTAACTAAAATTCTAATAATTAACATGCATATAAAATGTATTCCCCGTATTTGTATTGCCAATGAAACAAAAAAACAAACAACAAAACAAATATATTACAGACTTCTAGTTACATTTTTAGTATAATGTATAATTAGATTATTAATATGTACGACATATTACGTACCTACATACATCTACATAGAAGGAAAATAAGAATAGTATTCGCAAAATTTTTAAGATAAAAAAAAGCTTCATCAGGCAATGCTTTCGTCAGAACATTAACGAGCAAAAGTTTACAATGTCGCTCTTTGATTCCGTAACGAAAACAATTACTTTCAGAAAAACGCGTTGCCAGCAAAAAATAGCAAGTATTCTAATTAAGAAGTTTGAGGGAACACCGGCTCATTGGCATACCTACCTACTTTCAACTGGTAATACGCAGTTAATCTCGGCACAAAAACTTGGCTCTCTCTGATGTCGTAATTCACAGGGAAACGCCCCACGCCTGCGACAAGGGTGAATTTCTTATGAGGAAGAGGTATATTCGTCACAAAAATCTACATATTAGGACCCGTGTCAACTAACATCCCTGATTCTACTTTGATAAGACAATGCTGCTTCATCTTTATTTTGACACTTTGTCTTGCTGTTTAACAGCGCTGATGGAGTTCGAGATTGGTGCGAACAATTCTTATCCCATTGAATGAAACGCATTTTTGTTTTTAAATTCATTCTCACGTAAACGGCAGAAAATATTCGAATAAAAACACACCGTGGTCGCCTAATCTCAGCGCTTTGGCATAGCTATTAACTTGTAGCTTACTCCTAAATATTATATATTACCGATAGATTAAAGGATATTGAAAAATCACGGGAGTAAACCACGGGCAGTAGCTTGTATAATTAATAAAATCTCAAACGCGTTTTAATTGCAATAAAGACTGAAGGCAAACATATAGCTTCCGGCGTAGCTGAGCCGTGACGGAAGGGAGCGTTTCATAACGATTATTACCATGTTAATGATGTCAGGCAACTTATTCGCATCGGGGTGAAGTATGTAGGGAATTTAAATAAATTCGTGCGCACACACGAGCCAGTAACGAGTCCGCCCTGCTGCGACAGCCTGGCTCGAAGCGAGGCGCACAAAGAAACGGCGGTAATTCACCAGCTTAACGCGATCCACTCTTATCTCTTTCAGTTCTGCGAGCGTCGTCGCTCTTAAATCTTACAGGGGCTCGAATGTAGACGTTCGCTCAAGAACACTTGCAAGCCTTTAATTCGGGACAAATTAATGCATAATTTAGCAGTATTTAAATCAGGATTAGACATTCTCAGTAATCCGCAACCGCGACAGCTGTTGTTAACTCCGCTCTGTTGTTTCTGGTTGTTCATATCTGAAAGGACACTAGGGGTTCTTGTTGATCCCAGTAGATATTCTGTCTATATTGGTTACTTTATTATCTATTAGTTATTTCATGGCTGATTGAAAATTCTCTGGCGACAATTTATAGGTCTACCTATAGTTCGCCTTTGTAGACTGATGAAGTTTTCATAGCCGTCGTCTAAGAAAACTTCTACTAAATCTATAAAACTGTATTCTTTGAAGTTGGTTACATATTATATTGTTCCTATAACTAAAACTACACTAGTACTCGGAGAGTATACTAGATAAGAAATACTTAAAGGTCTATTTAACTTTATTGCGATACTTTTATAAACTAACTTCCTGTAGTTATTAAATGTAGATTTTGTGGAGTATTCTGGGAACCTGGGCCATAAAAAGGGTCCGGATCCCAACTAATACCCTTGTCATGTCGAGATGAAATTAGTCCAACTTCTGCAGCTGCGTTACTAAAGTCCGCATTGCTGGTTTAAATCTGACCACAATAGCATAATATTATTCCTAATAGAGTATTTAATCAAGTATTCATTAACACTTTAACACCATGAATAATAAATAGAAGAATTATAATATAGATATATTATTCTACGTTATTCATTATTTTCCGATTATTCAATAAGAAAAAGTCGTTATGGCCAGCAAAGTTTTAGGTAAACTTTTAAATTGTAATCATGAGATGTTTGGTTCATGTAATGTTATTGTTCTAGTTAATATGTAAGTGCTATGTGTAATCTATAACTGTATCGCGTCAAAAATCATAGAGAATAGAATAAAACTACTAACTTGTAAATTATGGTTAGAACAGATGTTACATTGTATACAAGGGGTATTCGCAACAAAGATTAACGAGAGAGGACTCCCATAAAAAGTGCAATAACAAACGCTGAGCTGTAATAAGGTTTTATGTGAAGCTTTTCTCCATTACCATAAATTAATAGGAGTACAAAAAAGAATAAGAGCAACACAACAAACTTTTCGATTAAAAAATTACGTCTTACAATATCAGACATGAGGAAAAAGGAACACCTATTATAATACCTATCCTTTTACAATAAAAGGTAGGTGTTTATAAACCTTGTAAACACCTACCAAATAACAAACTGCACCTACATATGATAAACTCGGTATAGTTGGCAGACAATGTCACTGATGGAATAATATTATTAATCATTAACCATTCATCAAAAAAAGTATAATGATACCTCATCGATAGATGGTTATTTTAGAAGGAAATATGGTTTAATTATATGCTAAGTGAATGCGTGTGACTTTTACGTTTGATTGAGGCAAAACTTCCTAGATTTAAGCTGACTAGAGAAAAATTGCTGAAACGTTTTCGTCATGTTCATGTCATCCCAAGCAATCGGTTAAATTTGATGCTTAATGAAGTTCTACTTTAGATATTAAAATTATAATGGATATATAATTCAGAAAACGAATTGTCTGTAACATGTTAATTTAATTCCATCACAAAAGGATTTCTTGCCTCGGGGGTGACGTTTGGGCTAATGTAAATATAAATACAACAAAGAAAAATGAGATTTGAATTATAACTTCGACATTTCGAACAAAATACATAGGTACCTACCTTTTTTAGGTTTTTCTTTTTAATTGAATTGATTTCATTTTTCTTTGATATTTCTGTAAGATATTATTTATTTATTTATTTAAAAACCACTTTATAACTATCTGTACAGTTAGAACCAACGAGATAGTGTAGAAAATATATAAAGTATTTATGTATTTATATTTTACTATTAATTTAAGTATCATAACACGATTTAAATAAAACAATTTTTGTGAATTCATTAAAAGAACAACAGAATATATCGATCCGATTGTTAACGGTTGGCAGTGCGCAACTGCGCAGGCGCCTTGCGCAGCAGGGTGGTTCGCGCGCGACAACGTCAGCAGCGACGGCCACACGTATCGCTGCGGTACGCACAGGCTCACCGTTGCCAGAAGCCCAGGATTACTAGAGAAGTTTTTCTCTGTGATTTATAAATGTTTTTTGTCTATAAATGTACATAATAATAATAATAATAATGTATAATGTTGTAGCTACATTTAAGCATGAATAATCGATGGTTCCAATAAGTCCCGCGCATAACCTAACACCTTATACAGAAATATTTTTTTATTGAGTGCGCAAACTTATACAAATTAAACTTAAAGGAATTTTAATAAACAACTTTTTTATTTTGATAAGTTTTTGTACAAAAAAGGTAAAGTTATCGTGAACGAAAGATGTATACTTTGCAAATAATTTATTGACTACTCTATTCGCCGCCGCCACCGCTGCGCACGTAGCGCTCATTCTGCTAGGTATTTACGCGGGTTACAATGTACCGACAGCTGATTGATCGAGGTCGTTCACCCCACTGCAACACCCCCGCGTACGCCGCTCGGCGCGCACGCCCATTGATAGAGAGATAGTGTCCATATTTTGCTTATCTAAAGCCGGATAAAAAAATATAAAAAACTTTTGAACAAATAATGGAAATGTGTTCTATTACTGATACTGAACCACCAAAATTTTTTTGCGCATTGCTTAAAAAATATTCCTGTATATCATCACCGTATAACTCAGTTTAATTTTAATTTTATTTCAGTTTTGATTGTGGTTTTATTTTGTGAGTAATCTTGTTTTAATTTTGATTTAATTTTGTCTTTATTTTAATTTTGATCTAATTTTGTTTTTATATTAATTATGATTTATTTTAATTTTTATTTTGACAGTTGATTTTTTTTTCTTTTTAATTGAATTTATTTATTTTTTAGTTGATTCTTTATTATGTTTGGATATTGTTTTTACTTTAATTTTATTCTGCATAAACTTGCACGCCAAAATACGGCGAATATGCGGTTAAATATTTGATATAAATAGTCATCTAGTTGTACCATATTTTTGCGATTAAATGAATTAAATGAATTTAATGAATCTGTACAATGCTGGACAGCGTGACCCGATTTTGCAGAATTATAAGATTAAGGCAGTCTTTTATCGGGTTTAAACCCAAGCACCGCCGGGTTGATTGCCCATAAATTATAAATGTCAACCGCAATTGCAACAAATCGCAGCGACAAATTGCCAGCCAGATTGGATTGTGAGTAGGCGCTATAATCGCTGCTGTAATCGCAAATCTGGTCACACTGATGCTGGACAAAAGTCTCCCCCCAATGATTTTTCTCCGCTTCAACAAGCGCTGGATTACCCTCATCCAGTCGAGCCCCAAAATGTTCGTTTCCTTATACTTATTACAAAATAATTATTATCTCTGAATTATTTTGTTAAACTACTTGTCTATAAAAAAAACTTGGGAATCTTAAAAAAAAAAAATTCATTTAGTTAATTAATAAAACTTTAATTGTCAATAAAATTTAACAAAAGGGCATATTTTATTTGAGTCAATTGACTAAAACCGACCGTGAGAAATTAAAGTGCTATCCAAATTTTATAACGCTTTATTCAAGTGTCACTCTTAAATGTTCACAATCTTTAGCTACATCTCGGGCGTCATAGAATTTTCTTATTCAAAAACCTGCTCCTTATCTCTCCCTCAAAATAATTTCAAAGTATGATTGATGACACAGAAGACGTTAAATCGAGATAAGTGCCTCTTTATAGATGTTTTAAATGCCCCTAGAGATATGACGAATAATGAAATGCCGAGTCTGAAACATCTCCACTGAGTTCACAGAGAAAATTGCGTCATTATCTATCCGTTTTATATTCAGTTGTTCAAATGGTTCGGAATGAGCCTCTTCCGTGAAATAATTCCTGTGTAGGTATAAATACAACTACTGTTTATTAAAGAAGTACTTGAGTATAGTTATTTAATATACTTACATAAATATTAAAATACACAGATTTCTATTTTAGTAGGTAGTTTATAAAACTAAGCACTTACATAACTTGATGAAAAAATTGTGATCTTATGTTTATTGCCTATTTCATAATTGTTATACTATAAAATATTAAATGTTAGTATATGACGTTAAAAACACCTATTGCTACAAAATTATTAGTTAAATTATTAAATTCATCATGTCGCAGTACATTTTCTCTGCATCGTATTTACTTTGTTGTCAGATAAAACGAATTCCCTTCAGACTATTTCCTTTTACACTGCCATTCGGGACTGCATGCTAGAGAATACGAGTATGTTAAAGGTATATCTATACCTAGTGTTTTTATAAGGCGAAGGATTGGGTAGAAGAGGCAGGGTCTCGGTGAAATAAATTGTTTTTAAGAAGCTTGTTATGATAGTAGAAAAACAAATGAAACAACGGTCTTTTCAATGAATTTAAAGAAATGCTACATTGCGCTCCTCATATTAGTTAAAGTTTTTAAGAAGTTTTAGCGCTACAGAGACCAACTGCTGAACACTGCAACTGCTAAATTGGAATATATTTTTCTTACCAAGAGTTTGCTGTAGGGCTCAAACTAAAAGCACATTCACTGACTTCGTCCAGACTCTAGATTCATCCTATTCTTTCACAGTCACAGCTATTAACGGAGTGACAGAGAAAAATCGGTGCAAAGATTCAGTTTTATTCTGGACTAGCTGTGTCGCGTGGTTTCACCCGCGACAATTTGGAAGTTCCCGCAGAATGGTTCCATACAAACTTTGCAACCCTTTTTCATTCCTTTAAGGGTCGAATTATATATATATTATATATTACAAAGAACACACCCTCCAAGTTTCAGGTCTCTTCGATCAGCGGTTTAGGCTGTGCGTTGATCCGTCTGTCAGTCATTCAGTACAAAGCATTTTATATTATGTATAGACGAGCTGTTCCCCGCGGTTTCATCCGCGGTAATTTTGGAGTTTCTGCAGGAATTCCAGGATAAACTATAGATATAAACTTTCCTTATAAATCACTTTATCTATTGGTGAAAATCACATGAAAATCCATTCTGTAGTTTTTGAGTTTATCGCGAACAGACAGCGGAAGCGACTTTATTTTATATGTAAAGATAAAATGCTTCTTCTATAGACTCTATACATATAGAGTTGTGGCATGTATTGTGACGCCTAAATAGGGTAAAACCAATACATCCAAACAGTATTTTTATTCGAAGAAGAAGAAAGAAGAAAATTTTAAAAACGAAGTGAAAACACACAAGCTGATTTGTTTGTCAAACAAAATATAACATGGTTTGAAAACTATAAAGCAATCGTTATGGATATTATAAGGTAGATGATATTATGGATAAAATATGTACGTATATATGTATTTTTTAGATACCACGTTAATATTAAGGATATTATGGGGAAATATATTTTACGTGTGTTGAAATCCAAGCAAAATGAGAGTTATATACTCGTAGTTGGTAAAATAAGGCTTGCAGACACTACGCAAAATGTGTATACCTAAGATGTTTTTTTTGTTCAATGTTCTACCTAATACTATACTATTACTTAAATTAGAACGCCACAGTAACCCAATATATAAATTGTTATCTTGTAAAATAATTACTAAGTACACAAAATCATTTAAAGTCTTTGTTATTGTAAAGAGAAAAGAGCTGTTGTTCTTATTTTTATTTCTGTTGTGATTTGCGTTAAAAAAATGTATCAATCCCTTGGACCAATTTGGTTAATTGTCATATCTACACATATTTAACTGTAGACTTGGGGTGGTTGCACAGTGAACATATTAAAAAAGAAATTTGTTTATTAACTAACTAGCTGTGCCCCGTGGTTTTACCCGCATGAAACGTTTTTGTATGGCAACTTTTTTCCAACATGCGATTTAAATGAAACAAAGCCTATATGTAGCTCCAGGTTTAGCTTAATCTACCTGTGAAAACCGCATGCAAATCCGTTCAGTAGGTTCGGAGATTATCGCGAACAGACAGACAGAAAAGAATTTTAACAACTCTTTTTTGGTGGTTGGTTACTCTTCTTTTATCACTCCCTGTCAAAATTTGTCAAAAATATTCAATGTACAGAATCGGGGATTCTACTCTTTTATTATAATATAGATAGATAGAAGATATAATCCATGTCGATATTTTTTTGAAACTTGTCCGTTTATATGTTTGTCGATTCATTTGAATACATACGACGTAAGCTACCCTATTTGTCATAGCTGTTTGTAATATTTTTTTTAAATTAAAATTCAAATTGTTATTATAATATTATACAGTAAAAAAAACAAACTACTTACAACTATTTTGTTACAAACAATAAAAACAAGTTACATTCTATCAATCATAATGGGTATGTTGCAGCTAAATGGTATAATTCGCCTGACTACTTGACAGTCGGAGTTACCAAGAAAAGAAAACGCTGTTGTTTGCACAATAAACACGCTTTTTTAGGTTTGATTTGATTGAAGTTTGAACTGTGACCACAACAAAGTCAAAAAGTACCGACAATATTTATTGTTAGAAAAGTAAAATAATTCAAAGCCCATGTCATACCATACGGGGTTGTTAATGTATGCGTCGAGCTTCGTAGCCTGATCACTGTAAACATAAGGTAGCTACTGACTGACAAACAATGGTTAGCCACCGGCGACTGACGCCTCATCAGCGACACGCCCGCGCCACTCGGAGGGCGGTGGCTGTCGGCGCTGTATAGCGGTTGTTGCAGGGTCCACTGTTAACCGATTGTCCTTAATTACACGGTAGCGTAATTGTTATATTTATACGTACTTATAATAAATAACAGGGCTCGCGCCGTCTCACGCGCAGTCATTTAAATCGCGCGGCACCCTGAATGGTTTGAATTATTAAGAAACCATTATTGTTCCTTTTTTTGAAAGTTATGTAGACTAGCTGTGCCCCGCGGTTTCACCCGCGGTAATTTCGGAGTTTCCGCTGGAATTCCGGGATAAAAAGTACCCTATGTCCTTCTCTGTACCCCTGACAACGTGCATGCCAAATTTCATACAAATCCGTTCAGCCGTTTTTGCGTGATTGAGTAACAAACATCCAAACATCCACACTTTCAAATTCATAATATTAGTAGGATATTAGTAAGATGAGAGCGAGAGATAGAATAAGCATAGCATGAATAGTTAAACACGTATTTTAACACATGGATAGGTATTATTCAATCCATTATATTAATTAATTTTTTTTTAAAAATTCCTTTCCGATGTCAATGGAAATTTAGTGCATGCAACTATAATATTAGGCTTTAAAACAAGGCTAGTCAAAGTCGTTCCCAAAAAACCATGCTCCTATTAAATTAAATATTAAAAGAATGTTGATTTTTACATACTACGAAATGTTTTTTGTTTACAATATAAATTCTGATTTAAATATTTTGATGTAGGGCGATTATATTTTACAGTATAGTTTACGAGTATGTTTAACATTGTTAACAGCTAATCCACAACGGTGTGAGATAGTCCTGAAGCGTGTGTACCTATAATGTAGTCATGGTGTACTTATAGAGCTCCAGCAGTCATTTGCATCACAACACAATGTCGGGTTTGCTTTCATTACTCGTGAAACTGGGATATTCATCTACGTTTACAATTTACATCACACAACTTTGTTTCACTCGCAGCTTTTGTAACAGCTGCTGGACATTAATTTTGAAGATTGATCGTATATTTTTTTTGCATCAATTTTCGCTTGACACGCGGCAGCGTGTCAAGCCAAGTTCAAGCAAAGGAACTGGCTAGCCAGCACCGAGTGTAATATTACACGAACCACTTGGTGCCGCTTTTGACCCATCTATAACTCAAAACCTCTCTAACGTAAACGCATAAAACTACGTGTGTTTAATTATATCTATAAGGACATGTAGAAGTCCAAATTTCATGAAGCTAGCTCAAACGGTTATAAAGATATGATGCTCGAAAAGTCGTAAATTTTAGCACTGACTGACATATAGTACCTAAATCTAACCTACTTCCAGATGAGCTAGAAGGATGAAATTTGGAATCCAGCTTGGTAATTGTATGCAAGCGTAAGAAAAAATTCTAAAAATAAAAAAAGTCAAAAAATAAGTGGTGTCCCCATGTGAGGTTCGTAGTGGTATTAGCCTTCGGCTAGCTCAAATAAAAGATAATTTTTGTAATTTTTGAGTTGTATTTTTCATAAACTAGGTAAGTCTAGTTATATCTGTCAAAAAAAATTTAAATATCAAAAGAACAGATTATAAAAAAAATAAAAAGTTTCAAAAATGAAGAAGAGTGAGGCATTTTTTAATTTCGTTGAGATCTTGTTCGATCGGATAAGGACTAATTTCGATAAAATCTGAGCCATCTATAAGAGGTAATAGTAAGTTGCGTAACTCATCAACGGTTTGGTTCAATCAATCAATCAGCCTATTGCAGTCCACTTCTGGACGTAGGCCTCCCCAAGGGCACGCCACAGTACACGATCTCCCGCTTTCCTCATCCAGCCACTACCAACGACCTTCTTCAGGTCATCGGTCCATCTGGCAGGGGGACGTCCAACACTACGCTTACCGGGATGTGGTCTCCATTCCAGAACCCGTCTACTCCAACGCTCATCAGTTCTGCGACAGATGTGACTAGCCCACTGCCACTTCAGCTCGCTACACTTCTGGATGATGTCTATAACTTTGGTCCTCTGCCGGATGATTTCGCTATGGATTCTATCCCGTAGCGAAATACCGAGCATAGATCTTTCCATAGCTTGCTGAGCGACGTGCAGTCGGTGGGCCAAGCCTGACCGTCATGTTCCACGTCTCAGCTCCATATGTCATACGCTTTTTTCTCAACGATGAATTAAATGATTATCATACTATAACCACAATCTCAATACCTGCTTAGTTTTCTTTACAAAAAGTAATGATATCCTACCAAAAACATAAATGTAAAAAAGGAGAGTCAAGTTAAATCCAAAAATTATACAAAATCGAAAATGTATTTATAGGAACAAAATAACATTATGAAAAATTTGACTTGACCAGTTTTTATCACAAAATATATATATATAATAAGTTTAATAACTTTATAAAATGACTGATGTAATGAAAACTGGTCAAGGCAAATCTAATCTACTTTAAGATCTCACATTTTGTAAATAACAGCAATTGTTATAGGTATCCAATAAAGCAAAAAAATAGAGTAGAGAGAGAGTATTAATACTTGTTCATAATGTTATTTTGTTCCTATTGCATAGAACTTGGCACACATTAAGATCTCCATTCTTTTTGTGGCGAAGCCCACAGCCAAGTATAATTTTTGTATTGAACTTGGCTCTCCTTTTTTACATTAATGTTTTTGGTAGGATAATAACCAAAACATTTGATAATTTGATAAATGCACTTTTGGTGAAACAAAAGCTGATAAAATCTACCATCTTTGGCTGCAAATCTGCAGAAGTAATACTAGGTAATAATAAAAGAGTAGGTACCTGCCTAATATAATCTGCGAATCTGTACAATGTACATTGAGGTTTTTTTTTGAGTTGCGAGGGGGCGCTAAGAGAATAGTAAGTACCTAACTAACCACAAGAAAAGTTTTGAAAATTCTTTTCTGTATGTCTGTTCACGATAATCTCCAAAGTTTTCACAGGTAGATTAAGCTTAGCTTGGAGCAACATACTATATACAATATACAACAACTTACTATATGGTAAGTATAGGACTTGTTTCATTTAAATCGGATGTCGGGAAAAAAGTTGTTATACCAATATAAAAACGTTTCACGTGGGTGAAACCGTGGAGCACAGCTGCTAATCAAAAATATTGTGTATTCAACCTATTTTACATTGATCTATTTTTTAAAATATTTTAAAAGGTTTTTTTATTGCAAGTGAAGCCTTGTGACGGTATATAATGATTGTATAGAATAGATTAAAAAAAATCACGATCGATCGTCAAAAATAATCCGATTGAGGCCCTTAACGTTTTTGGTTTACAAATTCATAATACAAAATAATATTATTAAAATAATGTAGATAAGTACATACCAGAGTTACATAAAAATAAATAAATAGTATATTGATGTAGGTAACTACTGAAAAAATCTAACATATAAAAGTAAGTATCTACCGTATATACCTCTACTGCCTCTACCAACAGAAACGCCACTCTTTGCCTTTTAATTTATAGGCGTGTACATAATAAGTGGATACGTGTAGAGTAGTAAGTTGATCAAGAGACATTTAAAAAATGAAAATTGCTAGCATTCTACAAAACGAAAAACAAGTAGGCCCCGGCGAGATTCGAACTCGCGATCTCCTGTTTACTAGACAGGCGCTTTAACCAACTAAGCCACGGCGCCACGTGAGTTCGTCTCCAAAATAAGTAGACTATTATACAAAGGTATCACCGGAATCTGCGATGGAAAGAAGGTAACAAACATGATATTAAATATTATATAACAATAAGTTTGTTATCTTTGTGGTCATAAATTGTTTGTAAGAAAAAGAGATGACGGGAATATTCGCGTTATCGCGATGAATCTGGTTGAGGCATTACTTATCCTGTACAGAATGTCATTATTTTTTTTTATACTATTCTAAAAAGAAAAATGATTTCGCTAATTAATTTTACTAACATATTGACTGCAACACCAGCGAGCTGCAAAAGTACGTATAATTAATTATTCCTATCCACATACTCGTATTTCTATCGATAAATAACTTTTTCCGCATCACAATGGGTTTCGCCGCATTGTCAGTGGTGCTCGATGGTTGCCCTCCTGGAAAATGGCTTCTCGAATAATTTACTTTTGTACCGCTAACGAGTCAGTCTCCTAATAAATAAATTCAAACATTTAAATTATTATATAATATCAACTGTGCGTCGATGAGCGCCATTCGATGACCTATTGTGTTCTATATTTATCACTACATAGTATAAAACAAAGTCGCTTTCTCTGTCCCTATAATATCCCTATGTATGCTTAAATCTTTAAAACTACGGAACGGATTTTGATGCGGTTTTCACCAATATAGTGATTCATGAGGAAGGTTTATCACTATATTTTACCTAGAATTCCCGCGGGAACTCCGAAATTACCGCGGGTGAAACCTCGTGGGTCAGCTAGTTTTAGATAAACCATATCGTAAGAGAATATTATTATGTCCATACTGCATTTTTATATTTATACTAGCTGTCCCCCATATATCTACGATAACATAGGTAGTTATGTAGAAACAAATATGTATTGTATTTTTAATGCAATAATAATAGAGTTATTACAATGATAATTAATTAATTTACCAGAAATGATAATTTTGTTCGTGCCATTCGCACATGAATACAGCAATCAGTGTTCTCTCACACAAAATATTAAAAACATAATTTGATTAAAATATTTTATTCTCTATTATATAGAATACAACGTAGGTACTTTAACCGCCGCACTCCGATTCGACTTTAATGATTACTTAGTTAAGTATAAATTTTTAAAACAAAACTGCCGCAAGACAACAAGACAAGACAAGTTTAATAAATTAATGTTAATTGGCATTTAACTAATTAAGTTACATCTCAATTAACATTAATTTACTGAACGTCTCTGATTGCGGCAGTTTTGTTTTAAAAATCTATACTTAACTAAGTAATCATTAAAGTCGACTCTGAGTGCGGCCGTAAGAATCAAGGTTAAGTACCTATTAACACTAAAATGGAATTAAACTTGTAAAAATAAATTGAGGGTCAAATGAAAAAAATAAAATACTTAACTTATTAAAGTAGGATAATATAATAACAATTTTAAAGTATTTACTCTGTTTTCTTACACTATAAGGCACCTTAACAAGAAAACAACAACATCGACCGTTCTATCTTTAACTTTAAGAGAGTTTATATCAGTTCTATGTTCAAATAAAAAGAATGAACGATTTATCCTTACCTGTTAAATTGAAAAAGTTGCCGGGACCACTGCGAGGGCAGATTTACGTGGAGCGGATGCTGACTAATATCAAAAAAGTTTATTGCTAACAGTACTTTTGGGTGCACGGCGACAGCGCGCGTCGCCTCGCCGGCCTCGCACACGTTTTAATAATTCCAAACAACACAACCAATAACGCTACACTCTATAATACATTAATGGATTTGAGTTTTGCTTTTTCATAACAGCACGTAACATCGTCCAATCAAAAGTCAATTTTTTCGTTACCATGACGATATGTTCCTTAGTTTTCTAAATCGATGACGATTATAGATTGTCAACTTGGCTAAGGAGGAAGGTCTAGGTATAAGCGTCGCACTCGTCGCTTCATAATGACCTTTAATAATATTATTATTATGTAGTTTGACTTTTATTTGGTCACTAAAATAATCATTAAATTTACTTAGTGGAGTGGGGTGTGAAAACTGGAGAAATAACGCTCTATTTAGCTTTCTACTATTATAAAATTTATATAATATCATAATTCATAACGGAAAACTAGAGACAGAAAGAAAAACTATTTTTAACTTTCAGAAACTTTCATTTTAAAGATAGGTACAGGTATATTGAAAAAAGGTACAATCAGAAAAAAACAATTTTGCACTTTTTGTGTCACGTTTATGCTACTAGCCTACTACATAATACAACATACGTTTATATAGTAAGGGAAAAGTAAATAATATTATCTCTAGTGCAGAATTATATCTAGTATTTACCATTGAGAGCTTGCAAAATAATTTCCCCCTTCGCTTTTACGTAGACCAGTCGTGCATCCATACAAAATTTATTAGGTATTATTGTAATGTAATAGGTACGTATTATAGCGGTATACAATTAAAAATTTAATATAATTGAATAACTGAACGTGCAAGTTTTGAGTTTCTATATATTTTGCCTCTCTACGAAGTGGGAGTGCTACGCTAATGTTTGTACAAGTCTGAACACGGTGTAGTAGCTCTACGGTGAGCTACGGCGCTACGAGCAACGGTGCCGCGTAGCCGCTTAACGCGACGTGTTCGAGCCATTGGTCCAGAAACATTTACTCGATTAGACGGAAGGCATACGCTTTAACTGCG
The DNA here is from genome assembly GCA_907165275.2 of Zygaena filipendulae. NCBI lineage: Eukaryota > Metazoa > Arthropoda > Insecta > Lepidoptera > Zygaenidae > Zygaena > Zygaena filipendulae. The sequence goes on from OU015650.1 coordinate 6,451,113, forward strand.
ACGGAACTCTCTTGCCTGTCCACTGGATAATTCTGACGACAAGATGTGCCCGTGACTCCACTCGCAATATAAAAAAAACGCCTTCAATCATATTTACTGCCAATTTAATCTGTAATCTTTTAGTTATTAAATAAAATAACAATTTATGATAATTTAATATTTTACTGTAAGATTCCACCCCCTTTCACCGCCATCCCCTTAATATCAGGTATACGTAGTTTGGGGCCAGAAACGTAATTAATTACGTTACTAATAAACCACTGCACTGACTTTTATATTTATTAGATTAAATGATAAAATATTAAAGCATTCACAACTAAAGCGTGTGGTCTGGAAGTAATGGCCATGTTTTTGTAGTCTTCACTTATTAAGGCTACAAAACATGGCGGTGAAAGGGTTAATTTAACAGTTTATGTATGTTCTTACCTTTCATGTAAGTAGCTAGAAGTTAAATAAAATAAAAAACTAAATGACAACAGGCGAATATTATTCTTCAATATGTCATTCATACTTCACATTAGCTGCAGTAGAGTCGTGTGGGTTTGTACCACTAATCAACGTCAGTTTACGGTTGCGTGAGCTAGTGGGGTCCGCGCGGAACGCCGAGACCCCTACTGCGCATTTGTCACCCGACCAAATTTAAGTGGAAGAATTTGGGCATTGCCGGAAATATGGATGGGTTAAAATAAAGGGTAATGTAATACTCGTAATATATTTTCAATGATAAATTCATAACAGACCTAATAATTTTAAATTAATTTGATTACACATTCGAAGAAGTTCTAAAATGTTTAAGACCTAGTTTTTTAGGAATATACTGACATAACATATTCTGTTAGGTACTGCGTTGTTGCAGTTGGATAAAATTAATTAATTTAACCTCGTTTTGCTGAATCAATCTAACTAACCTACATACCTAATATGAATTTTTGGACCACAGAGATCGTGAAAAATACAACTTGCGATGTGTAGTTGAGCAAAAAAATTTTGAGCAAAAAAGAAACTATAAAATAAATTACTTTTGGAAACCAATAAAATCTAAAAAATATTATCACTCGATTTGAAAACATTTGAAATATTTTGAAGTATGGAATCAACACAGTACTTGTATAATCCTAGAACTTAGTGTAACAGTTTAGTTTGCATTTAATTATATTTGATGTACCTACTAGCGTTAGAATAACGCAAAATAACTGGTTGTGTCGACATCGTAAATAACATTGACACTTTTGACAGTTAAGATTGGCGACTGGAAATGGACTGGAAGCCGTGTCGAGCGAGCGCAACCAACGAGTAGCCGCCATTTTGTGTACCCACTACGTAGTTTTGCAAGAAAAACACGTGTTGTAGCTGGAATACACCTTCTGGTACACGTTGCCTATTACTTTTGTTATTATTACGTACCTATATAACGCAACATTAAAATTTTGAAGACTGAATAAAAACGCCACCAAAAAAAATAAATGAATGAAATTCAAAAACTTAATCTTCTTCTTCGTCGGTAGATACGCTCTTGGCAGAGCGGTCGTGGTCCTCATGAAGTTGTCTGATTGTGGGCAGATGTTACGTACCTCACGATGCCTCGCCACTCTTCCCGGTACTTGTGCATTCGTGTAGCGGCCTGCGCAGTGCCCACATAGGCCTTAAACTGGTCGATCCATCGCATTGGTCTACCGTGAGCTCTGGTACCTTCCACCGCTCCCTGCACTACGATACGCTCGATGGAGTTGTTGTCAGGCCGAGATACATGGCCAAAAAATCGCAGGATACGATCTTTAACTAGGGTTGATAGTCGCTGCTTGATGCCTAGTTCTTTGGGAGTGGAGACGTTAGTGCGGAACTCAGTCCAGGATACTCCAAACATTTTTCTCCAGCACCACATTTCCAGAGCGTCTATTTTCTTCTTTTCTACTTCCAGTAATGTCCACATCTCCACAGCGTATAGAAATAATATGAGGAATACAAGCGTTTTAACGAGCCGGGTCTTAGTGGCTTTTTCATATCTTCTTTAACCTATCCCATTGCTGATCTAGTTATTGCCACTCGGCGCTTTACTTCATCTACGCAGCCACCGTTGTTGGAGATCAATGCACCCAGATAGACATAAGATTGGACTATTTCGCGATTCCCTTGATTTCAGGTGAACTTTAATAATGATACTTTTGGAATCGATAGTACTAGCTAGTATTATATTATCTGTGGTACTAGTGTAATTTCGTGATCAAGAACTGTCAAAGTATTATTTTTCAATTGTTATTCCAGTTTACCGAACTGCGTTACCATCAGTGAATCCTTACTAGAAGGTATAAATGAAAAGTGAGTTTGTTTGTTTCTTTGTTACACTTTCACGCCTCGATTATCATCAAATTTTGCACAGGACATCATATTTTGTCAGGAGTACAGAAAAGGACATTGGGTACTTTTTATCCCGGAATTTGCGCGGGATCTCCAAAATTAACGCGGGTGAAACTGTGTTATATTTAGCTTTGGAAATGTTCTCAGAATACTGTACCTCGAATGTCAAACATTGTTATTGTTGATAGTAATAATTGACTATATTAATCTAATTAATCGAGTGTTAGTTCAGCAAGGACTAATTAGTTAATTGGATTACTGTATAACACACGATCAATAACTAATACTTATACTTTAATGTATTCAAGCATGTATAATCGTACTCGACGACAGGCTATTGGGAATGAATATAATGATATCTACACTCGAGAGCAATGAATTAGGGTCAGGTAAAGATATCTGAATAACTCAAAAACTAAGAACGCTAGCTTAATGAAATAAATTGTGTTTGATAGACAATTTAATGTTCCGTAAATGAAAGTAATAAAATGTATAAGCCACTTTGTATTTTATTCATAAAAAATTAAAATAACAAAAAAATACCCTTTCTCAACTTATATCAACAATATAAAAATAATTGTTTTGTTTTATTACTTTTAAATTTCCCGTGTTTTACTACTTTTTATTACCTCCACGTGCTCTCATCACTGCGGTATTGCGGTTTGGCATGCTGTACACCAAGTTTCTTAAACGATGTCGGGGAATATTCTCCCATTCCTTTACGAGAGCGACTTTGAGCGTGATTGGGGGAAGGTTTCGACGCCTCACACATTCGAGCTCGTCACAAGCATGCTCGATCGGATTGAGGTCTGGGCTGCGTGGTGGCCACTCCATACAGTTAATGTTAACTTCTTGAAGCTACTCAATCACAATTCTACCAGCATGAGGCCGGGCATTGTCATGCATGAAGATAGCATCCTCTTCCAAATTGATCATAAATGGACCAACATATTCTAACTTATTCGTTTAGGATTTCTTCCACGTATCTTCCACTAGTTATAGAGCCGTTTTCTATAAGCACCAGCTCTCTGCGGCTCCCTGAAGAAATTCCGGCCCATACAATTAACGATCCACCACCATAGGCCAGTCTCTTCGATGCAGGCTTGCTTGAATCGCTCCCCTGGTCTTAGATACACTCTCGTTCTTCCATCATGCTTATAGAGCATAAACCTTGATTCATCTGAGAACCAATTCTTGACCAATCTTCAACACTCCAATTGAAGTGATTCCGAGCATATCTAAAATATCGAAATACGATGTTCTCGCTCCAATTTATGGCTGTTTGCAGATCTTAATGGTTTTAAATTTGCGTCAGCAAGTCGTCGTCTTACAGTCCATGCACTTGATTACCTCCTCCGCGGCGTTGGAACTGATGTGTAAGTTCAGTTCCTGTAAGAAAGCGGTTTCGAAGCATTGTGTTGACCAAGTACCGATCTTCTCGTGCTGTGGTACGTCTGGCTCTACCATTTCCTGGAGTGCGTAGGTTTGAGCCGATTTCCTCGTAACGCTGGAGAACTTTTTGTGCAGTTGACAGCGACACACCAACTGTCCTTGCTGTATCACGCTGACTCCGGCCGTTTTCCAGCATTGTGAGAATTCTGGTGCATTCTTCAGGTGTAAGCGACATTATTGCAGCTTTAATAATGAATAGTCAACATCAGAAACGCTTTTTATACACCTTTTTATATGACAGACTAGAAACAAAAGTAAAAACCGAAGAAGAAAATGTTTAGTTCGATTTACAAAAGTACCATTTTTTGTATTTTGTCATTTTTTATGGCATAGTTTTACAGTAACTGATAAATTTTATTACTTTCATTCAAGAAACATTTAATTGTCTATCAAACACAATTTATTTCATTAAGCTAGCATTTTTAGTTTTTGAGTTATTCAGATATCTTTACCTGACCCTAATTCATTGCTCTCGAGTGTATATCTTCTATATTTTCTTCTATATCTATACTTATAATAAAACTGTAGAGAGGTCAATTCTGTATATTGAATATATATTCAAAATTAATATTGGAGGATGAATAGTGATCGATACTGATCTCTGGATCTACTAAACCGATTTAAAAAATTCTTTCACTTATAAGAACATTAATTCTGAGTGACATAGGCTATCTACTTTTTATCCTGGAATTCCCGCGAGTTTATGAGGTTGTAATCTATGGATCTACTAAATCAATTGTGAATATTCTTTCACTTATAGATAGGAAGCTAAAGTGATCCTGAGTGACATAGGGTACTTCTTATTCCGGAATTGCTGCGGGAACTCCGAAATTACCGTGGTGAAACCGCGGCGATAACTAATAGTGTGTTATCCGTAAATTCTGAAAATAAGTGAAAATTCTTTAGCCATCGCAGAAAAAAGTAACATTCGAGACCTCGCATTTATCGTAAAATACGTATACATATACCTTCATAAGTTTATTGGGCCTCACAGTTAGGCGTACTAGTAGGTACTTAGTGACCACTTGAGCGCCGGTTCGAATTACAAATTCTCTAAGAACTTTATTTTAAACTAGTTGTTCCCCGCGGTTTCACTCGCGGTAATTTCGGAGTTCCCTCGGGAACTCCGGGATAAAAGTACGCTATGTGTTATTCTGATGAATAAGCTATATTACTGTAAAGTTTCATTTAAATCCATTCCGTGGTTTCTGTATGAAAGAGTAACAAACATCCATCCATACATACCTAACTACAAAGTTTCGCGTTTATAATATTAGTAGGATGTATTACACCTTGCACACATACACTGATATCTACAGGTACCTACTATTTTATTTTTTCCTGTATTAGGCATTTTTTTTATAATGTCGTAAAATGTCAATAAAGCTAAAGAGAAGAACCCACGCCGCTTCGAAGACTTAAAAAATACATGATAAGAAGTACTCGCATAAACATCAAGCAGCGGCGAGATACAAAAAGCTGTTACCGCAATTGAAGCCAGATGCGGGGGCATTTAATAAAATATAAACGAGAGCGGCGGCGCGCGGCGCGGGCGGGCGGCAATCTATCACGCTCTCAGTCATAAGCTGACTTTAATGCTGGGTCACTTCAGGCCTTTTGTTGACGTTTATATTACTTTAACGATTTACAAAAAAAAAAATTATAAAGTCATCGAACGGTATTTAACGAAATTTTAACGGCGGATAAGCGTTCGAATATTTCTATTTTCATCTACCACAACGTGACACGACATAATTGTTCTGTCGGTGCTTTAAGCTGATTACGTTATTTCGTACCTACCGCAAAATCCAAAAATGACAATTCTGTATTCTGTTATAAAATGTTTTGTTTTACTTTAAATATAATTTAATTAGCTGTTGCGCGCGTCTCCGCTGCGCGTGGTGTTTTGAAGGTGCTGTCAGCGTGAACATGCGTGTAGTACCTACCTACTCGTAGATACTTCATCTAATATTAACTGTCACAAATTCTGTTTACGTGAATGCCTATATTTTAAGTTAGACTCAATTATATTATAAGTATTAAAGGAGGTAGATACAGCACTACCGCGCAGAATTTGAGGCCTTCAATTGCCCCTATAATTATAGGGACTTTGCCTCGAACTGTTAGCAGATACCTACTAGAAAGCTATATAGAAAGCTATTGCATAATTTCCGTATTAGCTTTCACATTCACATATACTTATATGTAAAAGTGGAACAATATTTGAACGCCGCGTACTATAAAGGTACTTCATCCTTACCTAAATAGTATATTATTGGACAAACTATAAACAATGCTTCCACAGAAACCCATTCTGTGTTTGCATGCTTTGCATAAATATACAAACAGATACAGAAACGTAAAGTAAAATAAAATTGCTAACAAAGCACTGAAACCGTTACTTTCAGTGCTTTGATAGCAATTTTCAAACCCTCTGCATTAAGATATTTCTTAGCCAGTATTTTTTTTTAATAATATGACAATATGACAATCGTAGCATCTACTCACCGACAGTGGTTTCAAGTGCGGTCAATGTACAGGGAGAATGGCGCTAGAGTGCATGCCACCTCGAGCAATTTTACCCTTTGTTTTATAAATGACGAGGACTTGTATTCGCCAGTCGAGAACGCTAAGTGGGCAAGATGTCACTGTTCCGTTGCTCCCCTGTGCACTCGACGAGTCAAGCGTTCTCCTTTACTTACACGTAAGCAAAACTGTAGATTTTCATTTGTTATTTGTTCAAACAATTTCATTCATTGTTATGATATTGTTTTTTTTTTTTTGAAAAAACTTAATACTTAAATTCGTTATAACAAAAAAACGGTGGAAATAAAATTAAAAGATTCTCGATAGGTAGGTACCTACTTTTGTTTTTGGAATGAGTTGCTAATTCTTTTCTTTGCATTAATGTTTTAACAATTTAAAAATATACGACTAGGTAGGTTTTTTTATATTTCATATGCTGCTGTACCGTTTATCCGATTGCGATAAAACTACGTTGCTTGAATTTTCGCGAAGGTTATAAGCGTAATAAATTAGGAGTTTAGCAGGAGTTCGAAAACTCTAGCGGGCACAGCTATACTTTAATAAAAATCGTGTGCGACATTTGAACAACGTTCTTCACACCTTTTCATCAACTTCAAATGTAAATCGAAAGAAGTTAAAAAAAAGTCACATTTTACTAACACATGATGTAAACAAGATGGCAGCCAGCGCTTGATGATAATATCCGAACTGCGCCTCACGGAAACAAATAGGGCCATAAAACTTTTTAATACGTGACGTGTGATGATTTTTTCCAGGGGATTCCAACTGCAAGACGTGTAAGAGCTCTTCACTCCAAAAAAATAATATTTGTGTAATTAAGTAGGCACATAATAGGACCGTGGGTAAATTATATGCGCAATTTTATTTCAGGCTGGAAAGGCAAACCTAAATAAATAGTGAACCTCCCGATGTCACGTCTTAAGCTACAAACGCAAATGAAGATCGCTCTCGAGAGGTTTCTCGCAAATGAGTTTCACAAATGAATCGTTACCGAGAGTCAGCAAACGAGAAATCATTCCGCGAATGTCGTTCGAAAGCATTCCAATTTTGTTGTACAGTTAACAACAGATATACCTATACCTAGGAGCACACCATGTACCTACGCTCTACGCTTCCAAAAATCCAATAACATCTGCGCAATAATAGTACCTACTTATTCAGTTTTTTCATATAGCATCGTATACGTTAATGTTCATCCAAAAAATTTCCAAATACAAGACGTCATACCTATATATAAACAAATAAACTCCGCAGTACCTTAACACCCGTTTCTTTCAGTTTGCTACGAAATATTTGAAAACATGTGTTTTCAAATATAATAATAGAAACTCTGAGTGCTCACAACAATCAGAAATCTTTGCTGCATCGGATGTGTATTGTGTAGCCAGTAGCACTATTTTGGCACCTGAATTGTTTAGCCACTTTTGATGGGGACTGTACCTATTTGGTAAGTAAAAACTCTTTTCTATATACGCATGAGACCTTGACCTTAACGGGAGTGATATAAATATTATAACTAGCTGTGCCTGGCATGTATGACAGTGTATTATTTTTTAATAACTTTAAAAACTAACGGAGCGTGCAATGGCCAACAATCGCACGTAGACCAACGCTTATAGAAGCGCATAGAGAACTTAGATTTTTTAACACATAAATAAAAAGGTATTTCAATAAAAAGCAGAAAGACACAGAGACTGAAAATGTCGAAGCGGGATGAATATATTAACGATTTAAAACCTTAATAACTATTAATCAGAAATCAAGTAATCCTTTGTTAAAAAATTGCGGCAAGTGAGTATTCTGAGCAGTCTTCCCCATAAAAATCTCCAACAAAGAAGCACTTGAAAGCCAAAAAATATAATAATACAGTCGCAAAAATTCGATTCACGTAGGACTCGTTTATGGATACAAGGCTTTAGAAGCAACGCTCTATACGAATAGGATACGAAACAAAAACAAAACAAACACACCCGAACAGCGAAAGCTCTAAAGATAGTGAAAAATGTATTTTCTTTCACAAAGCGCATAACGTGGAGAACATGAAATATTGTACGGATTCCCATTCGGCTCAGCGTGCATCGCACACTCCACACATCGGTATTCGCAGAAGCATCGACAGAATCATTTTATGCATTTGTCTTCCATTTAATACTAAGAACTGTGAATTTACAGAAAACGCTTTCTAATTGGCATGGAGGCAGAACTATAAAACCATCTATTATTATTTAATAGATGTTCTCCCATGTTTTCATCGGTGTGAACTGGAGCTCGTATATGACCAATTTAGGTCTATAATTAAGGGGTTAATCCGACTAGTCTACTAATCTATACTAATATGTATTATTATGAAGAGAAAATATTTGATTTTTTTATATATGTATGTTTGTTTGTAACGGATAAACTCAAAAACTATACTGAAACGATTTAAAAAATATTTTACTTATAGAAAGTTACGGTGTTCCTGAGTACATAGTGTAGATACTTTTTTATCCCGGAATTCCCACGAGATCTCCGAAATTAACACGAGTGAAACCGCGAAGGATCGACTTTTAAACCTAATACACCTATCAAATTAGATTGTAATAAAAAAATAATCATTATAATTTGCCACTGAAAACTCCCAGGCGGTTACCTACTGTGAAATACTTGGAACTAGATGAGATACAAGATTCAGGCGGGTACGAGGATATTACAACCCCCGTTGACAAGCCTCAAATTAATTAAAGTCAAACAACGCTATACGCTGCCATTCTCGGAAATTATCTCTTTAGCAAACGGAATTACTAATTTAATTTAGCATGCTCATATGAAGATTGAAATTAGTGTTCTGCCAATGTGATTTGCATATAACTCGGTGGTTATTAAAATGCAAATTTTTATGATTATAATCGTTTTTACTTAATTATGAAAACTTTGAATGGCGGTACTTATTGTATGACCTACTTCCCTACTAATATTGTAAATGCGAAAGTATAACTCTGCCTGTCTGTCTATCTGAGCATTAGATAGTGCCCTACCGGCACCCTGCTATGGTTTCCTCACGATGTTTTCCTTCACCGACAAGTTCATATTCATTGTTGGGATGGGATTTGAATCCACGCTTTGGGGGTGATCCAGACGCACCGACTACTGAGCTATGAATTGCTATAAATAATAAGTACATCGTTTATATCAGTAAGTGCTCTGCAACCGAAGGATTACTTGGTGTATAAACTGCAGATCAATGTTCGCTGCAGCTCGCTCTGAAATCTGCTGAAAGCGTTTCAGTGTTTATAAAATAAAATAAAATAAAACTATATGGTGACTGAAACTTATTTTATTGTGTTGTGTATTCTTATTTTATTTACTATTTCGTATCGGCAACATATAAGTTGCTTTCATTTGAATTCTGTTCAAGATTGAAGCACAATTAACTGATCGATATAGGTAATATTACCTAGTAATGAGTGATTAATTTTTTTCGTGCCAAAACGTATTAAGCTATTTTCACCACAGTTAAAATTATCCGGCTCCGCATGCACTGAGCATTTGTTCTATGCCTATGTGCATTGTGCAACCTATTTTATTTATTTTTCGTTTTAATTGTGTAAATTTTCAATTCACTCAGAAAAATAATATACCTAATATTTATCTAAATGAAAAAATATCTTACAGTATTTGCCAGCCAGTAATGAAATTGAAAGTTCAATATCTGTTTTTTTAACATAATCACAGGAATTTAGAATTTCCGTGGATTTTCATCATATTAAGCGTGTGTGTACACAATGAGACACGTATTATTTTTTCTTAATTAATGAAATAATTATAACGGAAACTCACAAAAATTAAGAATAAATGCCTGCCATGTTCAAATAATTTTAAAATAAAATCATATATCTGATTATTACGAAATTTGCACTGAATAAGTCTTATTGTAATCAACAAAACGCATTTTTGCTGCCAAAGATAGGAAAGGAACGCTTCTCTATGGTTGATGCCGATCATCTTGCGTCGCTTCTGCGGTATTATCAGTAATTTCTAGGTAAGTATGGAAGTCGCGAATGTCTTTACAATTATTTTATTAAGCTAATGAATACGAGATATGTCAGGTAAAAACAGCGCTTAGATAAAATAAACGGAGCCTTAGAAGTGATAAATAACTGAAAAGAAACAAACTCTTCGACTGCAACTTGCTTTGTAGTTCAAATGGCAAAGTTTTGGTTTCGAACAAGCCCCACTAAGTGCACTTTGTCACGTAAATTGAAAAATATTGTTCTTCGTGAAAATGTAGGTATTGGCGTCACAGAAAGCTTTTGTAAGGATAATTGTCTGCAATTAGCTTCAGAGGAGAGAATGTTTTATTTTTCTATAAATAAGTGTCACAGCAGAAGACAAATGTGAACCGCATTTTTGTAATGCTTAATTTCTCTTGTCAGTTATATATTTCGTAAAATATTGAATTTGTAAACGAATTATGTGGACCAATTGGACCATAAAAATGTTTAAATAAATTTTATTTAACCATTTTTATTTTAGTTTAATTCCGGTGGCTTTTGTAGTTATTACTTAGGTATGTAGGTTACTTATGTTATATTCCTTTAGGTTTTTGAACGTTACATTTCGCATTCTAGCATTCCGCTACAATCTTTTTACTATTGATTATTTCTTTTTTCTAATATCATGTATGTTTAAAAAAGATTGGTGTCAAAGAGAGACGATTTGGGGTTAGAAAAAATAAAAAATTCGGAGAGGGCTACCCTTATCATCTAAGGATATAAAAAATAGCCTACGATCTATTCTCAGGCCTACCAAATATAGGTACACAAAAAATTTCATGAAAATCGGCCAAGGTGATTTAAGGCTATTTTAACTGAAACGTATTGATTATTGTTATGTTTGATTTTGACGAGAGTTACCTAAATGGTTTGGGAGAAATATTCGTGTCACCTTTCGGCTGGCATAAATATCTATAGTTTGCTTATTTTCTACTCGTTTTCTACGACACAGACCTACAGTTTATAGTGATGGGTTCAAGACAATCTGTGTGTTGTGATGTTTTTTTGAAATAAACAATATCTTTGATCTATCTCATATAATGTAATGGCTAAGGCGTAGCACCAGCCTCTTCCCAGTGGAATAGACTACATCATAATAAAATTATACCATTAGTAATCTAATTACTTAAATGCTTCAAGATAATATTTCTAAATACCTATTTATTTGGCGCACAAGTATATACTTATACACTTTGACCCCATTATTTCCGAGGGGGACCGAAAAACTATTAAAACTTTATGGGTACTTGCACGGTTTTAAGCACAGAGAAAATAATAATAATAATCCACTTCACAACACACAGATCTACTTGATCCCACATTAAGCTATAAGCTTGTGTCATGGAAACCAAGCAAACGTGGTATATACTACACATATTATTACATATATATTATACTATAGATATATATATATATACACCCAGACTGTAAAATGGAAACCTGTGTTCATCACACAAAGTCCACCCCCACCGGAAATCGAACCCGGAACCTCTTGATTAGCGGGCAGGCATGGTGACCATTGCGCCAATCAGGTTGTCAAAAAATCGACGCTGGTTTTCACACTAAACCAACTTGATGTCCCTTCTATCAGTTATTTTCTGTTCTGTGGTTTTAAGTCTTTGAATTGGGTAGGCACCTAGGTAGTAGGTGTAACACGCTTGTCATCGTATTTTCCTAATAAGCGGTTTCAGAACGTTTCACGTTATATAAATGAGTGGACACGTAGGCACAATGAATTTTGTCGATATGTCCGTGCACGGACAGTGCTCGAAAAACGAGCGTTATCGCGAGCGGCGACCCAGCGTGATCTGTTACGAACGAATGTTAAATGAATTACATGACGCGAAATAGGGGCCAGTGTTTTGTTTCTCGTATGAACCCCGGTATTTGCGGCTTTTATTTTCATCTGACTGTCAATTAGGAACACGGTATAAAATTTTTCGTTTTTCCGCTAACAATGAAGAAAGGTATTTCAAATATGCTCTTATTATAAGGGAGTTCAAAAGATGGGAAAAATGTATTTCTGTATTTACTAATTGCGAGTTATAGAGTTCGTGTTTCAGAAAATCAAATTAACATTTTTAACAAAAACAAAATCCAAAGGATTTAATTACTTCACATCAAGGCAAATTTTATAAAATTTGATGTAAAAATATTTGGTGTACTTATTTTATTTAAGGCTACATTTATCAACAAACAAATTATGAAAATAATAATTAAGAGTAACGTCAATTAGGTATTCCATGAAACTACGTGACCCAGCGAATTCTCAAATCTTTTCTGGCGTATCAAATGTACCGGACCATTGTTCTTATAAAATCACTTACTCTTCATAGATATTAATTCGCGGTTTCATCCGCGGTAATTTCGGAGTTCCCGCAGGAATTCCAGAATAAACTATACGTAGAAACCTCTTAAACCTCTTAAATCTAATATATAAAATTCTCGTGTCACAATGTTCGTTCCCATACTCCTCCGAAACAGCTTGACCGATTCTCATGAAATTTTATATGCATATTCAGTAGGTCTGAGAATCGGCTACTATCTATTTTTCATCCCCCTAAAGGGAGTTCCAGCGGGAATTCCGAAACTCACGCGGGTGAAACCGCGGGGACAGCTAGTCACTCTATATATTGGTGAAAATGGGCATGTTGACTAATTTTTATTTTTTAGTCCGTCTTGTAGATTATGAAAAAATATTGGATATGTATTTTTTCTTTTTTTACGTAATCAAAAAATAACGGCGATATATTGAGTTGAAATTTCGCGTGACGTCACTATTCTGACAGTTTGTATGGCGGTTTTATCGGTTAGTGACGTCACTACCCCCTCACCCTAAATTTTAATGCGTTTTATCTCTGTGTATTTTCATTTATATGGAAAACAAAAAAATACGTGTCTAATGATTTTTAATTTTCTAAAAGACGGACTAATTAAAATTTAGATTTTCAAAAGTTGTCAACATCCCTATTGCCTGAAAATCCGATCAGTAATCTTTGAGTTTATCGTGAACAGACAGACAGACAGATACGGTAGAGGACTTTGTTTTATAATATGTAAGGATTATTATGTATCAAACATTACTAAAAGTCTGCTTCGATCGCTGTTCAGAAAACTTGAAAATCGAAAAAATTACCTACCTACAGCTTTCAAAAAAACTATAACAATCATTTTAAAATGTTATTTTAAAATAGAGTTTAAGTATGTAGTAACGACCGTTATGCGTGATAAGTGCCAAAATAATAAAAAACTAATTTTTGAAAAAAAAAAAGAAGCAGTTGTTTTGTTTTTCCGTAGGGTAGCCATTTATGCTCTATCATATTTCTACTTTAACCTACTTTAACTTAATTTAAACTCCCTAACATGTTTTTCCATTTGAACTCACCTATTTCAAAATATTTAACCAAAGGAGATTTAAAAAAAATTTGTTCGGAACGCCAAATTATTAATTCCAAAAACTAGCAAGAGGAACCGCGTTTGAACGAAAGCGACAGTACTGCGAGCTAAACATTCTCTTGCCGGGATATTAGGTATGCTTAAAAGCACTCGGTAAATCCGTCGGGCTGCGGTTTGTTTCGTTTGTAGTTAGTTTACAAGACAAACAAACGTTGCCCTGGCTTAATAGGAGAGTAACGGGTCAAATGTTAATATTAGACTTATTTGGTCGATGGAACTACTATCACAAGTCACATAATACGGGTATCGTAAATTATATTGCATACGTAGGTATAACATTGCATGTATTACTTATATTTAAAATATCTCTTTTTATACAGGGTGTAAAGATAAACTAAGGATGTAAGTATAGTCCTTGATTATTCTCGTTTGTTTTATCTAACTAATAAATATGATATATTAGCTATCATCCGCTGTTTTACCCATGGTAATTTCGGAGTTCTAGCAAGAATTACAGGATAAACTATACGTATATACCTTCCTCTTAAAACACTATATCTAGTAGTGAAAACCTTATGAAAATCCGTTGAATAGTTTTTGAGTTCATCGCGAACAGGCAGACAGACAGATAGACAGGCACAGACAGACGCGGCGGAAAACTTTGTCTCATAATATATAAGGATATATAAAAAATCACTAATAAATATAATAAATGTAAATAAAAAGGCGAGCCGGCGTGCGACTATACAATGGAAACGGGTGTTGATGACTTTTAGGGTCATTAGTATTCTTCGTCACAATTTACATGTTTGTTATTTTTTCGCAAAAAATATGTTTTTTTTTTTAGTTATTTGAGACGAGAATGGAATACTGAATAATCTTCATAATACGTACCCTTTTTTAAACCTACACCCTGTATAAATCCATTTACTAGAAGAACGAATACTTCTCTGTTTGTCGTTTCTTATGCGTTCCTATACCGTTCCTCTATTGTGTATATATTTTTTATCAATACCAATAGGTATTGACAAAACAAAATATTATGCGTGTCCATCGTTAGACCACAAGTGACTGATTTCACCAATGACACGTTCTTGTGACTAATCAATTTAGTCGTCGTCTGACTGGAGATAGGTACCTGCTTTATTGAAATACCTATTTATTTTTGCGTAGTAAATCATCGGCTAAAGTTAGTAATAAATAGTTGATAAATTCATAATCATACGAACTACGACACTACGACACTACGATACTAGACAAGGAATTGTGAAAATAAAAATACGTAATTTGAAAGTTCAATAGTAAACGCTCAAGTAATAGCAGGTATAACATACATAAACTCCTTTTAATTATCATGACCCAATGGATATTAAAGTAACGTCTGTGGAACTCTAAAGTACATGATCCGTTATGACAGCAGCCATGAGCGAGGCAACCCTCGCTGCTGGATGGGTTTCATAGTACCGTACTACGTAGTTTATAACATTGAGTAAATTTTTACAGAAAATCCACCCTATATAAACGTATTTCATATAGGTATACTCGTAATGCACAAGTAGAAATACATAAACGCCTTCGGAAACGCAAGTAGGTATGATCAAAAGATTGAAATCTTTGGACAGACGGGTAGCTCTTAATCTAACATAGCCTTATCTTATTTGACCAGCTCGAAGCCCATTCAGTTTCGGGAATTGCCAGCAGCAAGGAATGAAAGAGGTATTTTAAAAAAGGTCCGAGCCATTGTCCCCGCTGCGTCGGTCGCGATGCTTAACCCGCCAGACTGGGAGCACAAAGCCACTACACAGGCTAAATGGGCTTTCTGCTACTGAAACCACGCTCACATTACGCTCCACAGCGAGATGTAGGTACGCTCTGAGCATTGTTGTTGCGTCTTGTTACTGTACAGTATGCATATAATATCATAACATTCATAACTGACACCGCTAGCGGTGCTCTGTTTATTAAAACTCAACCAAGTTTATACCGAGCTCTTTGTTTGAATATGTAATTGGGGTCTTTATTTGTTATGTGAATGAAACCCGTTTTGTTAAATTGTCTCTCGTTTTTTTTTCCATTAAAACAAAGTGAACAAACTATTTTATATACGATGCGATAACGAAGTGCCCTTTTGGAATTGTTACCTTAAATGGGTGGTGTTTATATGAAACCCATCCTAACATAACAAGGAACTGTGTTTTGTCATTAAAATTATGATGTACCTACTGACCCACAAATTCTAACGAAATGGCAAACCTAAATGATATACTTGCAGCTATAGCGTTTCACCACTAAATGTTTTTCTAAACTTGTAAAAGGTTGATTGGAACTTCAAAGTTTACAGACGAAATCAATGTTACTAAAGATCGGTAGACAATAACGTATCTAATGTGTCAAACAATTTCACAGTAAGTTAAACCATAATTGCATTCCATGAAGGATCGGAGGCACTGACATAACGCATAATAATGTTATTGTTTAGAACTTTCACCGAACATTGTTTTATGACCTTTGACATCCGACAGTTTTGATCAAAGAGATTCAGAGAATTCAATAGCTATAGATCTACTGAGCTTTCCCTCAAATATTACATATCTACAAACATCGAGTATATTATAGTACATTTTCTCTTATAATAAGAGAGAGTAGAGTATATAGAGTCTATTTTTATATTTAAACTATTGATATAATATTTAAGAAATTTTAGTACCAACTAATAACAAGTACTAAAATGTATGAAGCATTCATATACCTATAAAATTAGTTCGTGAACCCGTCGCGCCGTGTGGCACTGAAATTGACGGATTGTCTAACGAAATCTACCCAAACTTTGTTTTACTACTGTTCGCAGTTTATTACATGTAAGAGCCGTGGTACTTATATTATAGGTAATTACTCTAGTTACAGTAATAGCACAGGAAAATATGTATACCTACCTATGTATATACGAATGCCTTAAAATGCCTTAGGTTCACCATTTGAAAATTAAATTAAGTTAAATCTAAAATTAAAAGATCAGAGTCGAGATCTCGATATCGAGTAGGTACATTTAAGCATAAAATTAATAAGTAGACTTTAATAAACAAAAACATAGTGTTAATGATATTAATATATTCATATTAATTAAATAATAAATTCAGTCCGTATATTTTGAAACACAATTTTTTTTAACAAATCTTACTGTGACGAATGTGCTTTACCAGCATTTTAAGCCTGATTTAAATTGGCTCTTCTTTGCTTTCGATCTCTGTTTAATGACTATTATTAATAAATTTTTAAACTTATCAAATTATGTGTTATTAATAATAATAATGCTCTGATATTATCACTATGCATAGCTCGTACTATGGGTGCCAGAAAACTGGTAAGTTTTATAAATTTATATTCTTTTATTTCGTAAATTGACACATAAGATACATGCTAGACACCTAGACTCTGAATGAACACTGATGTTCATCACCAATGTTAACTCTGACGCGGGGATCGAACCCGCGACCCTCAGCGTTGTAGTCAGCTCGCTAACCACTAGACCAAAGGCGCTATTATAATATTGTGTGCACATACCGACGCCTGTCGATGTCTACACATAGACAAATGTTCGTAGCACGCGACGACCGGGCCGCACACTCAGAATTCGCACCACGTTGCTTACATATGTATGGCCGTGATATGATGCGGCATGATATCCTCGGATGTGCTCCGCAAGGAATATTTCGATAAAATCGATTTTAGTTTGCCAAATACTTGTGCGGTCTCGCGTATTCCTTCTTCTGAATTAGCATAATGCATTATGTGAAATAGGTTCGTGTGAAATTGGAAATATTTTTATAGAAATGTTCTGTTCACAATAATAAATAAACATGTGGCTGATGGGGTTGTTTATTTTAGTCTGTAAGTATAGAAATTGAAATATTATTTGGATAGTAACCACAAAACCACATTAAAAAGAATAAATGCGTAGATTAGTCACTCACGCTCAAAAATGGCACTCTGTTTACTAGACTCATTAGCGCCGTCTAGCAAAGCAATAAATTGTATGTAATATCGCTTCGCCATAAGTTATCGATCTTGTATCCTGCTCAAATGTATACTATCCTCCCCAAAATTTTCTCTGTTGCCTTCTCATGGTAAACCTACACTGTCCGCTGAAAAACGAACAGGAGCTTGAGGAGGACTCATTGGATTGTCTAGACGAGAGCCGAGAGCCGATGCCGCTAGCAGCAGTGGCAAGTGGCATCTAGGATTCGCCCTGTCACAAGACTGCGGATTTAGGAACTACAAGCGACGAGCTCGCGCTTGGGGGGGGGGGGGGGGACCGAAGCAGTTCTGAACGTTAGTAGCCACTCAATCACTATCGCTTCATAGATTTAAACAAATAATCGAGTGAGTCTTTTTCCAATCGGTAAATAAACACCCTTAAAACCCTCACCCTTAAAACATAACAGATAGGTATAAGTACTCTATAGACTATACCTACCAATTTTTTAGGTCTTTTAAAACTGTACTGAATTTGTGTTATTGAAACAAAGTATACTAACGAGTATTATTATTATTTTTATTTTCAAAAAGGGGGAGGTTGACATTATCGCTACAATATTAGGTACCTATTTAATCCAGGATCGACGACGTATAAAGCAAGCGCAGCTAACAGCTCGCCAGTTGCTTCCCGTTTGCCAGTAAATACAGTCGTGGTTTCATAATAGGCATGTTGACTAATTTTATTTTTTAGTCCGTCTTGTAGATTATTAAAAAAAAAATTGGACACGTATTTTTTCTTTTTTTACGTAAACAAAAAATAACGGCGATATATTGGGTTGAAATTTCGCATGACGTCACTATTCTGACAGTTTGTATGGCGGTTTTAGCTGTTAGTGACGTCACGACCTCCTCAAAATTAATGCGCTTTATCTCTGTATATTTTAATTTATTTGAAAAAGCAAACAATACGTGTCTATTGTTTTTTTATTTTCTAACTGACGGACTAATTAGAATTTTGATTTTCAAAAGTAGTCCACATCCACATTAACCTTTAATCTTTACAATCTGAATAGGGCATAAATTAGCTCGTCAGTTATAATAATTATAAGGTGCAAAACAGGTGATTAGGTGTAGTGTATAGGTACTCCAAATCAATATAGTGAATATCCGTCTGAGTGGTCCGTTGTTTTATTATCCTGCCTATAGACTATAATACGTAGTTAGGTCGAGGTAATAACGTAACGGGCATAAGCACATAAAACCTATAAACACCAAACATACATTGTCGAAGCTGATTGACAATTCGACATCGGAGGGCGCAGCGCCTAAACAAATGACAATCTTGTGCTAGGTAACGCCGCGCCGCCGACTTGCTTACGTCATCCAATCCGATCAGAGGCAATTCTCCCAGACAGAAGATTTTCTATCCCTTGAGCGCCGGCTCTGTGAACTACCATGAAAGTTAACTCAGTAAATTGAATTGTATTTGAAAACTGAAAAGGGAGGTTTTATCTTTGATTTGGATGTTGCGACAACAGTCGTTTACTATCGTCGATGCTCATGTTGTTTGAACCAATGTCTGGGTATTGTTTGCCGGATTGCACACAAAGCTTAAACGAATTGAAAAGTAAAAAAAGTAATTTCCTAGATCCATTATTACTAAAATAGAAAATTTCGACACAGGGAAATACCGCAAGATTTTTTGCTTGCTTTCTTTTCTTCCCGACCACTTCTTAGAGATCATATTATGTATTTAGTTTCGACGAAACATGTTGGTAAAAGTTTATCATAGTGGGTCCTGATTGAATGTAAATCATATCAAAATTCTGGAGTTTCTGAGCCTCACTTAACTTTTCTCCCACTGGATTCGGCTCTACTGACGATGTGACCAACTTTTGATGGATTTTTCATTGCGCCTATAAAAAGCTACTACGTCGTACGGTGTCCGTCATCCAATAACGCAAGTTTGCACCAATCATCGACGAGTTAGAAGAATGGATCAAGTTTTGATGACAATATTATAACATACCTACCTACCTATATTTTTTACTCATTCGATTGTTTGCTTTTACAGGTTAGAAAGGTAGGTAGGTTTTACAGGATATGCATGTACTAGACA
Source organism: Zygaena filipendulae (assembly GCA_907165275.2). Lineage (NCBI taxonomy): Eukaryota > Metazoa > Arthropoda > Insecta > Lepidoptera > Zygaenidae > Zygaena > Zygaena filipendulae. The sequence continues at coordinate 6,470,991 of OU015650.1, forward strand.
CAACTGTAATTCCAGTTATTTTTTTATTCCAATCTATTTAGAAAAATATTATATTAAAATATTGTGCACGTGCCTCGACCAAAGATACATAAATAATTATCATTGACTAATTGTGCCCCGTGGTTTCATCCGCGTGAGGTTCCGAATTCCTGCAGAAACTCCATATTTGCCTAATTTACTTCTTACAACATCAGCTAATTAGCAGTGAAACTCCGGTCAAAATCAGTCCAACCGTTTCGGCGTTTCGGAGATTCGCCCGTGTGAGTTTCAGAATTCCCGCAGAAACTCCAAAGTTCTTTTCATAAGAACCGTCTCCTTACAATAACAAACACAACAAAAATAGAATTAGCGAAATTAGTCCAGCCGTTCACGCGTGATTCCGTGACCAAGGCAAATAGGGATTAATTTTTATATAATTAATATGTAGATAATAATAGGTAGGCAATTATTTATGTTATAATTAAGTTACTATGGTAACTTAATTTAAATGCTTAAATTTAAAACAATAATTGTAAAACGAGCGAACTTCGTCTGAGTACGAGACCTATATTCAAAATTAATAGCATAATATTAATTTGGAGCGACTGTAAAGACACGGCATTTTATTTTGTGGCAAATTGTTATTTTGTAGCATCATGTCATTATCAAATGTTGTAAATTTTTGAAACTTTTTTCTTATTCTCCTTTTGGTTTGATCTTTACCTAATTTCTTAATTTTATCACCAACTCTCCCAAGTCCCAATTTCTTGATCTTATCGTCAAGTAGGCATTCAATCTGCGTATGAACTATTATTTTTCATTGTAGCTTGTTATTGTGGACGCGAGTTGAAAACACAATACAATAAAAAAAATATCAATTTATTTCCCTTGCGAGCGAACGTGTCCCGAGCTAATCCAGTTTGTTCGACCGCGCAAGGGTTGAATCGCCAATGAGAATCGTAGCCCAAATGTTCCTCGGGTAAAAGTGTCAAGTATTGGCTCCTTCGACGAAAATCCGCTTCCGAATAATATCGGTATCTAATTCCCTCATCCGCCCTCGCGGAGTTCTCCCACATGTACCAATGTCGGTCACGGCACTACACCATCAGAGTTAGTACTGGACTCATACCTACATATTAGATTTTCATTTTATTTAGATACAAAAAAATTACATTTTTGTATCTCGCTTCCTTTGTAAGTGTTGCATGTGTTATGTCAGTGTTATTTTATTACCTACTTTTGTAGAAAAATTACCTAATAGGTTTTTATTTGTGAATAAATTTTCCTTACGCCGATGTTGTTTAAATTAGGTATAGTAACTAAATAAAATGCGTATTTGAAAACGTATTGTGATGAAAAAATAATTAAACAGCAGGCTAAAAGTAGTAAAACAACGTGATCAACGATTATTTGAAACTTTGTGGGATTGTCTTGGCAACGTTCCAATTAGGTCAATGCAAAAAAGTTAAAAATAACAAGTCAAATGTTTTTAATCGAGAAATGAAGTTTATATTTTTGAAACAAACAAAATTGTATCGTAATTGTAAATTCAAAACTAAAGTAGATATGAGATCGAGGAAATATACTTATAGTTTGAGTAATAGTAAATTCTTATGAAAAATCGTCAATCATTAATTCTTAAGAGTTTAAAACATGTTTAAAAGTCTAGAGTCTAATCTCCATTGCACTTAAATATAGAAATTTGCACCCATCCTATCTATCTACTACATACAAAATAACGTCAAAGTCATGACAACCCAGTCGGATGCTCCGACTGCAGGCTTTGGAGCAGAAAAACTTATGAATAAAAAATGAATTCCTTGGTTTTAAAATTAGCATTACAAAGAGAGGGTAATTCCCGTACCTTTGCGTTAGTAAAAGAAATGTATAAACGGGATCTTTGTCGTTTATTGTAAGTGAAATCAGCGTTTTGCCCGCAGCAATCGGGAATTTTGTATGGCTTTTTTATTCCGCCTCACGTTAAATCTATTTTTGTTGGGTACCAAAACCTTTTTTAAATGAACGAAATGAAGCTGAAAGAATTAAGTTTAGTAGTTTATGAGTTAAATCATTACAAACAAACAAAAAATTCAATTGTTTTTTTAAAACTAATTATTATTATAAAACAAAGTCCTCCGCCGCCTGTAGGTATGTCTGTCTGTTTGTTTGCAATAAATTAAAAAAATACTAAAGGGAAATTAATGCGGTTTTTGCTAATAGACAGAGTGATTCATGAGAATGGTCTCCATATGTCTAAGTATAATTTCGGAAAAAGTGCATTAAATTTTGCATACTAAATACCTAGGTACACGTTGTCAGAGTTACAAAATATGGTATTTTTTATTGAAAACTTGTATTTGTTCATGTATTGTTTTTGAGTCAATAATAATTATGAAGTGTCTAGTCGTCCACTAAGCGGATTATTATTAGTCGTCCACGGTCCACTAAACTACATAAATTCACAAAAGAGGTTGTCAATTTATTGCATATATATCACCCTAAAATTGTAAATACCTTTAGATTACAATGATATACTAAACTGTCAAAGTTTGTGAACCGTAACATACTGCTTACAATTTAATGCTTTTAAAGCATTATTTTTCGGTAGATAGATTATAATTATGGTTAGGTTAGGTTTGTAGGAGCGCGGCTCGAGCGTAGTGAGCGTGCCGCGGCATCGGCTGGCGATGCGCCAAAGATAGTGTTACGGTTCACGATCTTACAACGGTAACTACAATTTTTCAGTGACATATACAATTGGGTATTCTCCAAGGTATGAAAATCAAAATTCTAATTAGTCCGTCAGTTAGAAAATAAAAAAATAACAGACACGTATTTTTTGCTTTTTCAATTTAATGAAAATGAACATAGATAAAGCGCATTAAAGTTTAGGGTGGGGGGCTTGTGACGTCAATATTCATTATAAGCGCCATACAAACCGCACAGAGTTGTGACGTCACGCGAAATTTCAACTCAATGTATCTCTGTTATTTTTTGATTACGTAAAAAAAGAAAAAATACGTGTCCAATATTTTTTACTAATCTACACGACGGACTAAAAAAAATTTTTTTGTCAAGTAGCCAATTAATTCTTAGACAAAAATTTATATCATATTAAAAGGTTTTTCAATCAACGTGCAAATCTCGTAACATAAAAAGAACGTTAGGAAAGATCAATACATTTTGCGTTTCGCGGACGATTATTATTCGTCCGTTCAGTGGACGACTACCAATAGCCTTATAATTATCGACCAGTGTGCTGGACGCGTGATCCAACAAAAAACTCGCACACAGTGGTTTTGCGCCGGTACATTTAACCCTCCAGTTTCGTGAGAGCAAATTTAAGCGCATGATTGATCCCGCTAAATGGAGCGTATCGGCTTTTCCAGCAAAATCTCTCATATACTCTACATATTATTATAGAACAGCATACTGTTCCTTCAGAACATAAGTTACTAAACATTCACTCACTTCAATAGCTCAACATAAAAAGCCAGATTTTCTTTTGTGGATGAGAGAGTCTGAATTATTATATTGTTAAATATTAAATGTATGTTTATTTTTCTTTTGAACTTAGATTTATCTAACAAACTAGCTATTCCCCGCGGTTTCACTCGCGTTGACAGATAGACAGAGTTACTTTCGCATCATAATTAATAATTTTGTAATATGCATAAAGTAGAGATTAGTGCGAGAACACTGAAATTAATGCTGTTATTAAATAGGTAGTTTTTAGTATAGGAGATAGGCAATCTCTAAGGTCTATATTCCAAAAGGTTACTCAAGTCATGAATCTAGTTTTAAAACTAATTTCAAATAAGGCTTTAATTTTAGAACCTTACTTAAAACGAGATTCATGAATCAACAATCAGCTGAGTTATTTCCTTATTTTAGAACAGAGATTCTCAAACTTATTTCTTTTACCGCCCCCTTAGAAAATTAATTATTTCTCAGCGCCCCCAATTTTTTTTTTACTCCTAAACTAAAAAAAAAAAACAATTTCATTACTTATATAGTTTGCTATATTAGTCGGTGCTGGTGTTTAAACTTACATTTTAAACTAGACAAACGCATTTTATAGTAAGAATTTTTTTTTTAAGAATGTATTTTTATCAAATTAAAAAAATAATATAGATAGGTAATCAATTTTAGTTTCAAAACTAATCTAATGAGATGGATGGATTTGATGATTTTTAACAAGTTTGTTGAAATCGATTACAACATAACATGTTCTTTTTAGTAAGCAGCTAGCTAATAACTAATTATTCGATATTGAGTAGTAGGTAGGTTTTCATTTTAGTGACTTTTAAAATATAAAATAAATTAAATTACACATCAACCATCACCCCCTAAACCACGCCAACGCCCCCATTTTTATCTGGGCCCCTTAACGCCCCCCTCTAGGTCGCCAACGTCCACAAGGGGGCGTTATCACCCACTTTGAGAAAGACTGTTCTAGAACGACGCTTGAGTACTAATCTATACTCAAGCAAAGATTTCATCTTTGTTTACGTCTGTCATATTGTCAAGACCACTCAACCAATCAGAGCTCAAAATCTCTACTCAAGACTAGTTTCAACTGATTAGAACCAATCAGAGTTCAGAATCCCTACTCAAGATTAGTTTCAAGTGATTAGAACTTAAAACGCATTCTTTAATAAGATGTACCTAACGCTTGAGTTATGATCTGAGCTTAAAACTAATCTCAAGTAAAACGTGATCTGAGTCACTTTCTGGAATACGGACCTAAGATTACTGAACTGATTCTAATAGAATTTGAATTTTTTAGATAGGTGATTTGGATGTAATTTTGTAAATTAGGTAGATAAAAGTAGTACCAAAAACTAAATGTAACCAAAAATTTCGCTACTTCTTTCTAGTGATAACACAGTTTAGACCTTCTAGTGTAGGTACTTACTATTCATTTAAGAATGAGTAAAATTATTATAATATATAAAGCTCGATTACCACTCCCTCATTGACATAATTGTTCTCCCAGAAGGAGCATCTCTAGGTTGATATAATGTATGGAACATGTAGAGGGGACGTTTCGGTGATTATGGGAAAACCTCGACATCTTCGATTCCTGCTTCTCATCAGGTAGCGAGTCGACTGCCCGCCGAAACTATCAATCGAAAGTGAAAACGTTTCTAACTAAATTTCATCCACACCTTGGGCAAATTTCAATAGTGTAACTTTTTTTTCAAAATGGCGGAAAAAAACATGGCCGCCGAACAAAATTCAAAATCGATTATCTCCGAAACTATAGGAGCCTGATGGGGGGTGCTCAAACAAATGTCATAGAGGTCAATGGGGGGCAACCGCCTGGCGTGGTAAAAATCCAAAATGGCGGATTCAAAATGGCGGCCGAAAAAAAGTTGATCCGATCCGGGTGAGGTTCGGCGTCCGGGGGTTTTTGGGGTCGCTGATGCCGAATATCGATTCAGTTTTTCGATTGCGTCATTTTTCAAGATGGCCGCCGAACATTAGTTGTTTGTATGGGGAAATTATTCGGCCCTGGCTCGGAAACGCGAGCTGCTCGCAGCTCGCGCACAGGGCGAATCTAGTTATTATTATATAGATAAAATTAATAGCTCAATACGTAATAGGTATATCATTTATTTTTAACGACAATTTGTTTTGACTTTATATTTGAAAAGAAACTTAACTAGCCGTGGATACTTGGCGCTATAGAGCTTAATTGTGACACGCAATGAAAAAACTTGCGGAGTCTATCCTATATACCTAGTACGTGGTACGACCAGGAAATAGCCTATTAGGGCATTGTATAGACTACATGATAATTAAGTATAGTTACTTTCTTGTTTTATTTTGAATAATTCATTAAGTACAAGCAAGAGGTGATTATAAGACCGACTTTCAATTTACTTCTGTTTACATGCCAAGTTTTTGGCGTGTTAACGAAGGACCCCTGTTGTAAAAATTAAAAGTTTCTTTTGTTCAAAGTCACGCCACGAAACGTTTTCCTATTACGCCCCGTTGCGTGTCGCGAAACAGTTATACTGTTATTTTTGCGTTACAACGATATTATAGATTTTTGTTTCAACAATTATGTATTCACTAGCTATTCCCCGCGGTTTCACCCGCGGAAATTTCGGAGATCTCGCGGGAATTCTGCCATAAAAAGTACCCTATGTCCTTCTCTGTACCCCTGACAACGTGTATGTATTTTGTGATGATCGGTTCAGCCGTTAGACGGGAAAGCGTAACAAAAAACAAACAAACGAAATCACTATCACCTTAATGATAGTAAGGATTATGAATGTGGCATAGGCATTTGACGTATTATTTGAAGCTCTTTTTGTTTTTGGAGTTTACTCCTTAGAAACGATTTTCATATATAGTCCAGGGTATGAAAATTTATGGGCAGTAAAATAAAAAGTTATGCCTTATGTCCTACTGGCCCTCGCCTTGTTTTTTCAGCGACTAATAACAGGCTGAATCTGGGGCAATTGTGGGAATTATGCTCGTGCGCAACGCTTGCGCAGCACTATCTTGCGCACGTTGCTATGGCAACTAGACGTTGTTATTTACAAATGAGCTGGCCAGACATGAATCAATGAATGAATGAAAAACACTTTATGAAACACCACAATCAGTAAAATAGAAAATATTAAGTGGCTCCAAAGGGCGGCCTTATCACTATAAAGCGATCTCTTTCAGGCTACCAGGTGGAGCATGGAGACAATTATTTGTTATGATAATAATAAGAAGTACCTAAACTCCAGTCGTGCGTCGGAGCTGACACAGACTTTTTTATTTCCTTTTTTTTAAATAAATATACCTACCTAATAGTTCAATCAAGCTATTCAAAGTATATAAAATTGCGAATATGCAGCTGTGCTTTTTGTGCATTCATGTTCATTATTTGTTCTTTTTCATACCAGTCAAGTATTTGACCCGACGCGAAGGAAAGCGACGGTATAAACTAGCGTTGTCACGCGTCTGCCAATTAAGATATAAAAAATCAAATTATCCTTCTAAATATATTTAATTTTAAATTATATAAATATAATATATTATTATATTTTTAGGGTAAATACTAACATTTGATGACATGATGTTACTATCAATTTCTTTTTGAATTAAATTTCTTAGACGAAATTATATTCTTTCACTTTTTGTGTGTATTATAAATTATACTTAGGTAATAATAATATTTCACCGAACAAGTAAACAGTTATTATATTGTATGATAACTGTACACCTACTTTTCTATATAATTTATTTAACCAGTAATATCTCACAACTCGTATAATCTCACAGTTATAATGAAATAGTTTCTTACCGTATAGTTTGTATTATACACAAAAAATAAGAAAGAAAAAACTAGAAACTATCATTATTTTGCATTGCGTTACGTAAAATAAGATGAAAAAAATATCATAAGTGATTCAATAAAAGCCAAAAAGGTTCACAAAAAAATTCTCGACTGAATAAAAAGAAAGTTATTTAAAAAATATTATTCTATAAATACCGACCGTTGCATCGGATAGGTGAAAATACATGTTAAATATATTGAAAGCACAAAAGTGGATAGAAAAGTTACATATAAGAAGGTATCCTTTTCGCATAATCATGAAAATGTTATCGCTTTACGCAAAATTGAGCCGTTCTCGGCAAATAGCTTCAACACTATGGCTCCCATGGCTTTGTGTGAAAAGCTTTCTTTGCTATAAGGAAATAAAGTGTCAATTTCTCTTAATATTTAAACTAAAATACTATACACACCTCAAACGCTAGCGAATTTCAATTTTATAATAATTTTATAACATTTTATAACAATTGTATAACAAAAAAATAATAATTTCAGTAACAAAAGGCACAAAAGACGTAATTATATAAGTATTTTCTTTAGCTAAGTTTTGTTTTTGAAAGAATGAATTCATATTTTGTAAAATAAATATAAGTATATTAGCTGTGCCCCGCGGTTCCATCCGCGATAATTTCGGAGTTCCCGCGGGAATTCCCGGTAATATATATATATAAACACGCTCAGACTTGAAAGTGAAACCCAGTATTCATCACACTAAGTCCACCACCACCGGGAATCGAACCCGGCTCTTGATTAGTGGGTTGGCAAGGTGCGCCAATCGGGTCGTCATTACCTACATATGTATTATTTTAATCAATAAATAAATAATATCATTTTATCTTTTTTTATGTCATAGGGGGCAAACGGGCAAGTGGTACACCTGATGGTAAGTGATTACCGCCGCCCATGGACATCTACGACACCAGAAGGAATGCAGGACTTGGGATGGATGGGATCTTATACAATACTTACTATGTAACTTGAAACAAGCCTTGCTCTTAGTATCTAACCTCTCGCTATGCCGTTACCTCTTGCCGCGCTTCCTCCTACCTACTTCCACCCGCAACTGCGCTGTTATCGATGTTGGGCGGGAGCAATACAAGACTAAACGGCCGGAGGTGACTGCAAAGTCGAAACAAAGGTTTTTATGTTGTCCTTGTGTCCATTATTTGTTAAATAAATAAATAAAGGTGTAGTAAGTCCCAAATAGCTCTTTATATAATTTTTAAGCCGTCTTTATCCCGCTCATCCCGCGTACGTAAAACGTTTGCTAATTGCATCTAAATTCTAAAGTAAGCACACAAAAGTACCTCTTTTGCGATGTCATACAAAAAACAGTGACAGCGGAATTTCTCATTACAGCACCAGCAAAGATCCCCATACATCAAGATGAGGAAATATTGCTTTTAACATCCCCTCACAGCCATTAATAGCCGAACACAATATTATGAGAGTGGCATACACTCGAATGTTACTTAGATATAGCTACGACAGTTCCGTTTAATAAGGGAGGCAAAATTCACTTTTGAACGTATACCTAACAAGAATAAAGTTCTCTATTGAAATAACTAAACTTAATTAACTCTAATCGACATAAGTAAACGGTTGGAGTAGGGTCGCTAAACCTTTCCTTTAATTAAGACGAGAAAACACGAGCTTCTTGGCTCGAGGAGCAATAATGCGAGACAGAGAAAGACGCCCGCAAAGCGCGACCAACGCTAATTAATCTTATCCTGCACTTCCAACGTTGCAACTTGTCGTAAAATTGATTAACAAAACAAACCATCTGCCTCAAATTTATTTATGTAATGTAACGCAAAAAATTTACTGTGTGAATTTTTTATTTTGTGTAAAAGTAACGGTTAAACTCCGTTATTCTCGGAAATTTTAAGGAAAGCAACTGTGGGAAACCGCCGCCGGGGAAAAAGTAGTACCTATAAAAAAAAAGATGCAAAACAAGATTTTTAAATTTAGATATTATTGATATGTTTTGCTTCTCTATTCGATCACACTGACATCACTAACGAAAAGATGAAAAAGCTGCTACAATAACGGCGACTTTCATAAATACTTAACTTTCAATGCCCTAGAAGTATTATCAAAAAGCTAAATGTAACCCACGTTAATTTGAGGATTCTCTCGATGATAAAAAGTAGGTAGGTAAGTATCTTATGAGTTATTTCAGAGTATCTATAAGCTATCTTTATCCCAAGTTTTTCATCTAAATCCATTCATACAACTCGGGGTGAAGAAGTAACAAACATACACACGGACATACTTAACAATAAAGGTTCTCCGCGACTTTATCTGCGTAAAGTTTGGGATTTTCTCAAGAAATCCGAGATAAAAAATGTTCTACGTGTATCAGATCTAAATATAGATATATTTTAAGGTTAGCGTACTACTAACTTATCTTTAAGAAATTAATGAGCTTTATGGGGATGGTGCATGTAAAATCATGCTTATGTTGGATCTGTTAGAGGTCAAATGTTAAGAGTTACCAATACAAGATAAGAGTAAGAAGAGTAAGTATGCTACACATCGTTCCATCAGTTGAGTCTTAATTAGAAGCCATCAGGAAAATCGGCAAAGCTAATTTTGGCCTCGTAGGAACACTTTAATCCTTTCATTAATATTCTGATCACGCGTCCGCCAGAGTCGCGCCAAATGTCAATAGTGCCTATTAGGACCGTTATACTGTCACCAAATTTATTAATAGGGTTCGCAAAAATATCTTACTTGAGGTGAAATTTATTGTAACTGATGTATGTACATAGGCATTAGGCATGACATTTTTCTATACACTCTTTTTTAATTTTTACAACTAAAGCTTTCTAATAATTAGCTTTAGTTACAACTCAGTTATGTTTTTGAGTAAATTTTCATGCTGTCTAGACATGTCTAGACGGAGATATTAAATAAGAAAGTCTTATAATATCCCCGGGAGCTGGATTGGCCGCTTAAACTGTATCCGACAGAATACGAAGCGGCTTTAAATTGAGCTCCATTAATATTACTGCCGCCCGTAAAACGTAAATCGATCGATAGAAGTGAAATGTATCAAATATTATGAAATTTGTTTAAAGAAGGTGAAAATCCAGACAGCCAAATTAAAAGTAGATATTTGTGATTTTCCAACTTTGCGATTTAATATATTATATTTCCATTAGTGAACTCAATATCACAAACAGATTAAGTCTATATTAAAAAAATCGGCACTTATTGAAATAATGTTACCTGAACTGACTTGATTTATACAAAAGAAACTATAATAGTTCTGTGGCAAAATGTGTCTTTTTTTGTTCTCACCCCTGGGGTTTCAAGTTGTCGAAACGAATCAGCCATGCACTGAGATATCATCGCATCGTATTAATTTTGTGGTGCAAGTCCTCGCAGATAACCGAACGAGTAAATTTACTCATAGTAGTTTCATGCTGTACATACCTATCTAACAGAGTAGTTATACTCTATTAGATATCAAAGCACTTCAGTCAATCAAGAGAGCTCATAATGAATTCGAAGGTAAAATCTTAGTACAAATTGAAGGAGTAAACCACCGCTTGAGCGTCTAGTCACGGACAAACTGAATTTAGACGAGATATCAATGTATAAGTATAGTGCTGAAAGAGTGCGTGGGTAAGGTGTTTAAGAAAATTGGAATTCGAACATCTCGTAATGGCTCGCTTGATATTTCAATTCATTTAGAAAAAAAATTAAAATTAACAGAAAAATGAGTCTCGCAATTCTACCAACTTTTCGGGCCCACTACCTGATTTTTAAATATAATTATATTTAGTTATTTAGTAAGTTGCGTATAAAGATAGTAAATAATGATAACTGTAATTGTTTATGATTTTTATTAGCTAGGTTGTACAAAGTACTATAGCTAAAGCGAGATCATAATATTTATACTGTCGCAAAAATTTTCAGCGCTATTTTTAACAAAACTAAGGTACCAAACGGGTCTGACCTAAGAGCACGCTTATATTATCAGTTTTGGCGGATCGCAGCTATCAGCTACACCTGACACATATTTTACGCCCCGCATGCCAATAACCCTGAGCGGCTACCTGGTAGATAGGTACGACACTATGATATCAAAAGCTACCGAGTTCTACAAAAGAGACTACTTATACCTAATACGAACGTTTATTCACAGTGAACAAATTACTTGTTAGTACAAGTGTTACTGGCCCGATAAAAAGTAGGCACTTACCACTTACCTAATTATTCCATTTAGAGCAAAATGCATATTAAAAGAGTAAATTACAAAAAAAATAATGACAGAATTAACTACCGCAAGGAACAAGTTGAAGAAGCATTATCTGTTTTTTTGCGCGCTGATTAGTCTCATTGCCAAGTACGATGTTCCGATAATGCAGATTTGACATAGGTACAATAGTGACAGTATGCTTATTGCTTGCAGAATATTTTATAACAGTTAAAACGTTAAACTAAGAGTGTGATCTTCATTCAATGTATAATATGGAAACTAGATGCCGTTGGTAGAATAGAGGTGTTCTGAGGGCATTTGTATTCTTACAATCCGCACACATCTCGCATGCAACTGGATAGGAGCAACTGCCATATTATGTACTTGGCAAAACTCATAATATTATAACACTTTTTAGTTTTCAATAACAATACCTTTAGTTTTCAATAGAAAGTAGCTGTTTCATGTGGTTTCATCAGCGGTAATTTTGGAGTTCCCGTAGGAATTCCAGGATAAAATATAATTATAAATAAACCTTCTACATGAATCACTCTATCCATTAGTAAAAACTGCATGAAAATCCGTTGCGTAGTTTTAAAGATCTAAGCATACATAGGGATAGACAGCGGGAAGCGACTGTTTTATGTGGAGAATTAGTGATGTAGGGATGTGTGTTATCCTAAAGAATACTCTTACGATCTTTAGGCTATTTACTTACGAAAAATTAAACATTAGCACACATATTATACCTTCAAGCTGATATGGTGTACCTGATATGGCTTATCTGTTTTAGTCGTACTATATTCGGTAAGTACCTAAAAATTTTCAATAGTGATTGCAAGCACCTGGAATGTGCCATTACTCTTTTAAAATTGCAAACTTTATGGCATCAATATTTCAATGAAATTGCGAAACTGTCCACAAAAATCATTTATTTCAGGAAATATCGAATAAGTTCGGTTGAGCCTTCGGTATTGTAATAAACTGAAAATGTTATGGTTCAAGGTAGACCTCTACCTGTGTAAGGAAATTTTGACAATAATAAAAAACTGTTCGAGTGTCGGACAACGCACAGTAAAGGGTTTCATGGTTGCAGTTTGCAGTTTAAATTCAAAATTAATGAATTTTTTAAATTTATTTTCCGAATCATTTGTTTTTATTTTCCAATAATGTTCGATATTTAAAAAACTAAAGACGACATAAAATTGAGTTATTTGCTTGTTCATGTTACCAACTAAGAGTTTCCTTATTTGAAAAGTAAGAGGGAAACACATGCACACTGTTATTGCAACTTCAGAAGCACATTATTTCATCAACTATTGGCTACTGCGGCTGCTCTACGGAAAAACAAAGCAACTGTAATTTTTTCCAAATTGTTTTTTTTGTATTTTATCACTTTATTTTATCACAATAACAGATGTTGCTACATACTCATAATCATCAGAAAGGCTTTAGTCTTAGAGAAATTAAAATTAAGTAAAATCATTTAACTAAGGAAGATTTGTCTTTACTAATATTATAAAGAGCAAAAGTTTGTGAATTTGTGGGTTTGTGAGTTTGTGACGTTGTAGGGGGTAATCTCTGGATCTACTGATCCGATTTTGAAAATGTTTTTACTTGTAGGAAGTTACAGTGATCCTGAGTGTCATAGTGTACTTTTTATTCAGGAATTCTCGAGGGAACTCCGGAGTTCGTGAGGTTGTAATCTCTGGATCTACTGAACCGATTTTGAAAATTATTTCACTTATGGAAAGCTAAAGTGATCTTAAGTGACATAGGGTACTTTTTATCCCAGAATTCCCGCGGGTACTCCGAAATCACCCCGGGTGAAACCGCGGGGGTCAGCTAGTTTTAAATAAAACGATTTCCGGTTTTTTGCTCCTCCTGTAAAATATATTCAGCGGCAATTACTTTGTTTTACCGCAGAGCAGCCGTTGGGTTTATTTTAATTTATGTAATGATTTTTCTCCGGGGGAAATGACTGTAACATACGAACAGAAAGATGGACAGACGGACGTAACGAAATTATATGGGTTTCGTTTTTGCAGTTTGACTATGGAACCCTAAAAATATACGAAGTTCAGACCCAACGCTGCAGGACGGTAATCCACACATTTATGTGTACAAAGTGGTTTAAGCGCCGTTCCCAGCAATTGTAACTAATTCGGTCGTTGTAACTCTACTTTTTGGGGGACGCTGAAATTAGATAAAGGCAGTGCGTGACCTGTTTCACGATACCAGTAGGTCCAACTCTCCACGTTTCAACTTTGAAGTCTTCACGCCATTTAGGACAACAAAAGGTATGAAATGCGGGCTCTTTATACGTTACCAGGACTTTAATAACAAAGCAAAATTAGTTGCTTGTCCCTTACAAAGAAAATTAACGAAGTGATTCACAAAATCATCATGATTACCTCTTTACTGAACTCTTTCTATCTCTTTGAACTGTTTTCTTTATCTATGAAAAGGGTCCATTATAAATGCGTAAGAACACAATTTAATACAATAAACAGCCTATTTAAATAAGTTTTACACAGAATATGCAATTACCTGTTTCACGATAAAACACATACGTATGGAAATACTTAGGTATATAATAGACTAGCTGTCCCCCGCGATTTCATCCGCGGTAATTTCGGAGTTCCCGCGGGGTTGAGGGAAAAGTACTCTATGTCCTTCTTTGTACCCCTGACAGTAGTTTACGGTGATTAGCTGTTCCCCGCATTAGTGCAGGAGTTCCTGCGGGAATTCCGGGATAAAAACTATCCTATCTTTTAAGTTGGACCATATTATAAATGGTTAAGTACAAAATTTTATCAAAATCTCTTCAGTAGTTTCGGAGTACATCGCGGACAAACAACGTGACACGTGATTTAACTGAATAGGCAAGTAATCTAATAGGGATGTTGAAAACTTTTAAAAATCAAAATTCTAATTAGTCCGTCATATAGAAAATAAAAAATTATAGACACTTATATTTGCTTTTTAAAAAAAATTCAAACAAAATATACAGATATAAAGCACATTAAAGTTTAGGGTCCCCAGCTCGTGACGTCACTAATCGCTATAAACCGCCATACAAACTGCACCGGTTACTGACGTCACGCGAAATTTCAACTCAATGTATCGCCGTTAGTTTTTAATTACGTAAAAAAATAAAAAATATGTGTCCAATACTTTTTATTAATCTACAAGACGGACTAAAAAAAATTGTCAACTAGCCCATTCCTTTCGCTAAATAATTAGGTAAAAAGTTGGTTTTACGTAGATACATAGACTACACAAAGGAGATCTAAAAGATCTATAATTCGTTTAGATTGTTTAGCAGTTGACATTTGATCACAAACCCTAAATTAGATGCTCGTATATCGTGACCCGCATCTATAACGAGGGCGCTGAGTTTACTCTTCAAAAATAGATTTTTTATACTTAACATTATCACTACATATTCTAAAATAAAGTCCTCCATCGTGTCTGACTGTCTCTTTGTTTGTTCGCGATAAACCCAACAAACTCAGTAACTACTTAACGGATTTTAATGCGGTTTTCATCAATAGATAAATTCATAAGGAAGGTTTAGGTATATATATAATTTGTCAAGGATTATTAATGTAAATTGGTTGAATTATTCCCACCATCTTTCTGTATCAGCTTTAGGTATACGTACCTGCAGCTTGTTTTTTTCTTACACAAATGATAATCCTAACTTAATCTTTTTTGTTTGTTACCTACATTTTCATGAAATTTGGCATGTAACATGATGTCAGGGGTTTAAAAAGGACGTAGGGTACCTAGACTTTCTATCCTAGAATTTCCGCGGAAACTCCGACAAAACGCTAATCCTTCGTACCTATTTTTAAATGACCACTTTCTTTTTAGTAAGCACTAATCTTAAAAACAGTTTGTTCATAATCTGCAAGCGATCGTTTCTAAACCATTTAAAATTTTTACCCAAAAGCGGCAGCAGATTTTTGAAGTCGAACGAATTTATTTCCGGGCCGCCATCGCACCACTAAGCGAGAATGAGCGGACGTGCCGGACCTTCGACTATTTCGTGGTGATAGACGCCATGTTTTCAGTAGCCATAATTTAGTTCCATTTTGTAGGGATAACGACCAAATAAGTATATCACAACTTTGTGAGTTTCCATTTTTAAATATATTTTTATAACAATAGTAGGTATTGTCTATCTAATAAAAATACCGTGGATTCTCCAAAAAAAAAAATCTTGTCAGTATAATTTTGTTTTTTTTTTTTATATTATAATATGATACTCGTATACTTACTACGGTAGGTACCATCGAATAAGTATAACCATCGTACAAATAAACGACGAGAACGACGATCTACTGAAGCTTTTCATTATTTTAAACTTTTATTTAATATCATTATAATAACAAGCGAGCGATACGCCAGCCGGTAAATAGAGCCGACGGGTGCCCGGCTAGTTGAGCGATTAATTAACAAAGACTTGCCCCGGGGGCGTTCTGGTTATCCCTCGTATTTTACACCTACCCCCACTAACTAGATATTATATTTTACTATTAAATTACTGTAAAAATATACCACATTTCATTAAATTTTTTAGACTTGTTGAAATATGCACCTAAAACTTCTTTAAGGGCAGAACTGGAAAAAGTTACGATCACTTACCGTTATATACATTAACTGCGTATAATTCATTTTAGTTTTTTTGTAACTATATAAGTATTAAAGCAATTATTACGAGTATTATGGAGTACGTTTATAGTGACCGCGCCTGGGTGCCGATTTCCTCATGATTTCTAATTAGAACTTCTTGTTTTGGAAATCGGAGCACATGACAATAAAGGTACGTCATCTGCATCCCTCATAAAATGTCTGATTTTTGTAATATTTTTAAATCTGAATTAAATTTCGTGTTTTAAATAGAGGTTAAAAACTCTCCGTATGTAAACAGTTTATAGAGAGATTTGTTATTGTCAAGTTTATTACATATTTTTTCTTTTCTAAGTTACCTATTAAGAGTTCTGGATTGCCTTACCAAGAGTTATGTACAAAAATAAAATCAAGGACGTCCTCATTGAGGCAAAAAGAGAGTTATGACACGACACAACAGTAGTGTTAATAAAATACTTCGTTAATTTCTGTACCTACAGACTGATTTTCCGCTTGATAAATGACTGGCAACGCATATGTCTGTTTGACAGAAGAGCGAAGCGTACCCAGGGTATAAGTATTCTAAAAAATATAAGTTTGGTACTAATAAAAATGGTTTTAACTCGTTAAGTGATTTTATAACTAAGATGCGTTAAGAGTTAAGACCTGCATTGATTTATTACTTATATCAATGGTTAACGGCTGCACTCAGAGTCGACTTTAATAATTACTTATAGTTAAGTATAGATTTTTGAAACAAAACTGCCGCAATCAGAGACGTTCAGTAAATGTTAATTAAAAAATTAATGTTAATTGGCATTTAATGAGATGTAACTTAATTATTTAAATGCCAATTAACATTAATTTATTAAACTTGTCTGATTGCGGCAGTTTTGTTTTAAAAATCTATACTTAACTAAGTAATCATTAAAGTCGACTCTGAGTGCGGCGGTAAGACATTAAACTCAGTGCCCCCACGACTTTTGGATAGAGAGCACGTTTCACACGATGAGTGCCGCGTATACGCATCGCTCCATGAAGAGGTTTTTTTGTGCACGCACCCAAAAGGACTGGGGGGCTGGACGTTTATTATGCTTTGTTTGATTGGTATGATTTCTTAGAATACATTTTTACAAGTACTTTGCCTACGATCTTGTCATAGGTACATTGGTATATTCATTTGTATATCATTAGCATTTTCTATACATATTATAGTGAAACTATAAATATAAAGTCAAGTCATAATAAGGACAGTGATAGATAGATAGATAGATGTTTTATTCTCTCTTTTAAAATTTACATTTAAATTTTATGTCAAAATATAAATAAATGTAAATAAGTGTATAACAGAACTTAGATCTGTTTATTTTTTTTTCGTATTTGTATGTTGCTAAAACAACGGAATTTAAACGAACTTGGAGCTTTGTTTTATCGTAATCGGTTCACGGAATGCGAGTTTATGACAATTTTAAATATATAAAGTGTAAATGTTAACAGACGCGACAGTGGTGCTGGCGTGTTTCGAAACACTATCCGAGGCGATACAAGGGAAACGGCTAGTTAAATGAAATTTTATACAGAAAATAAAAATGGGCCTGGAGTAATAACTTGTGACGGATTAAATAGAGCTATAACTTAACAATTAGTGGCAATTGTAAGGTATCTCTAACTTTCTTTTTACTCGTATGTTGATTTGGTCCTAAGGTAGAATTGAAATACACCATTACGATAGGAAACGAGGATATGGTCCTAAGTAAATACATCGTCACCAATGAAGAGTAGGCTGTTTTACACAAATATTTGCCTCTGACGTCGAATGTACGACCCTTCAGTATATTATTATATAAGATACTTACTAACATGTAACCGTATGCCTAAACTTGTCTATTTGTTCCTGGAAAATTTAATAAATTCAGAATTGAATTAGTTGTTAACATTTCTGTTGGGTAATGGGTTGGGTCTGGGTTATGATTAAAGTTCTGAAATAGTCAAAGTATTTTTATTAGGATCTACTAAAAGAGGAAATTAATTCAGCATTACCTATGTTTAAATGATTTTGTATAGTTTTCACGGGATTTGCCTATAGAGTATGTACCTACCTAGTTGATAAGGTTGGTTTCGATTATTTAATATTGGCAAATGAACTAACATGTATATAGCTTATAAGCTGACTGCGTTATTTTCTTATTTTGGTTGTTTTTTTATTGTTAGTGACAGCTCTAATATGGTAGGTAATCTAGATAATCAACTACTAACGTATTTTATTGATGTTTTTTAAATGTTTAAGTAGAAATGTTTAAGACACCAAATTTTTTTGACGTGTTGATAGTAAAACTTTAATTACGAGACTAAATAGAACTTCTTACACTTGTAGGTACATATGAAAGTATACACCAACTTTTTTGTGTTTTTGATACACGTGTAGCTGAATAAGTGAACACAGTAGTCCTAATTCAATATTGTTATTACTTGGAATCAGTTAGTGTTTACTTAGAGCGGCAGGCTTCGGGCCAAATCAGACATCATCCTGAACAGCTACTTTTTTTTCGGCGCACGTCTAAATTAAAAGCTATTTATTTTGTCTCTTCCTCTGGGCGACGCGGACGGAACGTTCCGCCGCTAAAGTGTTTATTGTCACATCTGTTTTGTGTTTATGGATAGGTACTTAATGGATAAGAGAAAAGTTTTATTCAGCCGCTTGTGCCTCTGAGGAATTTTTGTTTTGTAAATAACCTTTGTCTAAGTTCGTGTTAAGGCGCAGGCCCACCGCGGCGCACGGAGAGACTACGCACACTGAAATCTTCGCTTTGCATGAAATGTAAGTGATCGTGTCCACTGCAACCCACGGACATGCCACGCATCAATTGACGTCATTAATACACGCGTGGCTTGCTGTCGCCGCTATGCACGCTTTGCACGCGGTACACGGCTTCTTCCACATACCTTATCACTCTGTATGGGCCAGTTGTACATAGTCGTGGGTTAATATTCGTGTATAGTGTGTACTGCAGTGGAAACGTTGAACCACGTTGTCGAACCAATGAATCCACGCAGCTAAAATGCGCTGCTTGCCTGCACGCGGGCACAGCATGCGCCGCGGTGGGTCTGCGCCTTTACTGTTTCCCCGTGTTTTGAAGACTTGTTGATTTCTTTATAAACATTATCTTTCGTCAACTGCTAAGTAATGTACATTAAAAATTTCTCTACAAATAACGAAGCTGAAATTGTCCAAGCAAGTTTGTTAAGTAAGTAGTGAAACAGGCCGCGAGTAAAACTAGGTTCATAAATTTATAAAAACCTATTGTACCTAATCAGTGCAGAAGAGTAAGTTGAAGCATATACAAAATAGTCACTGGCCTTCACGATCCGTGGTAGAGTCTGCAGCTGCAATGGCGTCGGCCAAGATGCGAAGAACGGGAAGAAGAAAGAAAACAGGAACAACAAAAAGTCCACAGGCTTCAAGCAAGATTGAAGAGAGTTTTGAAATCCAAGAACGGAAAGTCCGTCCAGTTCTCATGTCACATCACAAAAGAGCAGTGAATGATATAAGAACTTGAGACTTTGGTAGAGGCTTACAAATATTAAAATATAAGGTAGGTACAAGATTAATAAAGTATGAAAATAATAAATACCTGTTTAGTATACAGCTTCCTTTTGTTATTTAAGTTATACATATATGTTTAAATTAAATATAATAAATATTTATTATGTGATTATAGATACCTATATTTAGTTGAAATAAAAAGAATATTATTACAGCGTAGTTGCTTTATGTAGCGTGAAAGAATCTGAGAGAACAACAAAACAAAATAAAGCCGACGCCCAAGAAAAATATTTTTTTTTAATTAAGACGATCGTGTGCGTGCAAATTTTCATACAAAAAGCCAAACCGTTTATCTCCCCTTAAACATAGACCAATTTTGATGATTTTTTTACATGTTATTGATGTATTGGATAACTAGGGCTGTACGTTTTGATTTTAAAGAAATATTGCTTATAACAAAAGTTATTAGCATCTCAATATCCATATTTTTTACAAAAAATCTTCCTCGAGTTTTTTAATTTATTAAAGTTAAACTAAACTGAATTACTAAATTAGAAAAACGTACAGCCCTAGATTAAGGTGTACTGAATCGAATGACACCAAAATTGTCTCATTTAGTGAAGGTTTAGGGGGGTAGAAAAGGTTTGGCCCGAAACAATATTTCAGAAGGAAAAATTAGGCACTCGCCTCTAGGTCCTGCAAGTCTCTCTATCGCACGCATCGCACGGTAGCAGAGCGGCATGAAACAGATAGACTTTTTGCAAATACCTACTCGCGACGCGTCTCGGATGGAAACGATCCTCTTAAGATGAAAAAAGAAAGTACTGCCACCATGCGTCTTAGCACCACAATGCAGTAGGTAAACAAAGGTCAAAGAGGGACACATTTAAAGTTTAAATAATCACTTTTTGTAAACGAATACATTTCGCCATGCAAATCTAAAACAATTCCCGTTCAGTGGTAAAACCACGCTCCGGTTTCACTCGTGTTTGTATACCATCAATATTCAAAGTCCGTAGAAAAATCTGCCCCCGTCGCGTCGCAAGGCAAGAAGCTTAGCTGTACAGATCCAGGCGTGTGTTTATGCAGAAACTGGCACGCTCCGCTGGCTCTTCCGACGACAAAATGCACTCACGTCTACATCTGCGAGCTCGCTACCAAGAATGTGGCTCTATGCATGTTATATTGATTCCTGGTTTCGCGATCGACTCGACTTGTCCCGACTTGTCGACCCCACAAGACGAGGAGTGTATGTGTAATCAGCTAAGATCAAGGTATTTAAAATCCGATTTTTTTTTAGTTTAAACAGTTGAAGGATATATTATTTACGTATTAAGATGTACTATTATATTTCACAGGCGAAAATCTTCCCATCGGAAAAGTTGCTTAAAGTGCCATTGTTGTTGTAGCTAAAATAACATCTATTTAGATAAATTCAAAAACATTTCTTCCAAATCGTTTGAGCTGTTTCCGAGAAACAAATTTTATTTATATAAATATGTAAAGAAAACCACGCACATACAAGCGGTTTCTTTAATAGGTCTTTGTCGTGTGATTGCCAAAGCCTAAGTACTTACTTTTGTTTTTTTTTTATTTCGTTTTCTAAACGTCACACGTCATTCATGACGTGACATTAATTTTAATTTGGCTGTCTAATAAATTACATAACCTTACGTTATCAAAGATATTTAAAGTTATAGATAGATAAGACCTGGAAATAAGGGCATTAAATGTTGTTTCTCTATATTCACAGGTAAGTAGTTTGTTAACAGATTCTTATTTCGTCAAATGTAAATTGGTAAAATAAAATATAAATCTCTATATTCACAGAGAAACGCAATCACGTCTTGTTTCCTTACCCCTCCAAAACGAGTGTGAAATATCATTATAAAACAACATTCGTTGCAAATATTTCACAAAACATGGAAAGGTTGAGGTTTAATTTTGTTGTAAAACCAGCAGCAGACGGAAAATCCAATGTCATATGCATAAGCTCAATAGGTACACCAGAAGGGCAGACATTCGAAATTCCAGACGAGTTCCAACCTGCAAATCTACATCAGGTGATTACAAATACTCCAAACTATGCAAAGGTAAGAAAATCACTAAATAAAAGATATCAAACAAGGAAAATATGGATAAACGTGACAAATGATATATCAAAAATATATTTAGATGAAGAACAAAACTTACAATTTAATGATTTTTATTTGGAAGAAATTTTGGAAAAAACAAATACTACAGAATCTATACCTAGCGGCTCTAATGAAATGTTAGAAAAAATGTTAGAGAAATTGCTTGAAAATAAACAAACAAAATCTGAAATTCAAAATTTAGGGAAAATTGCAAAGGATTTTATGATAGAGAAATTCACTGGTAAGAATTCAAATGCTTGCCAGTGGATTAAGAATTTCAATAAAGAATGTGAACGTTTCCAAATTAACGAAGACAAAAAGAAAATTGAAATTTTAAAAAATTTTTTAGAACACTCTAGTGTAGATTGGTACAGCTGCATGCTAATAAAATTTACAGTGGAATCAGAATGGAATAAATGGGAGAAAAATTTTTGTGAGACGTTCGCAAACAAAGGTTGGTCACCGATTAGATATGCTCTAGCTTATAAGTATCAAAGGGGTTCATTGCTTGAGTACGCTTTAAAAAAAGAAAAATTGTTACTGGAAGTAAGAAAATCAATCGATACTGGCACACTCATAGACCTTATAGCATTTGGTTTACCAAATCATGTAGCTGATAAAATTGACAGAGAAATCCTACAAGGAACAGAAGAACTCTATAATGAAATAGGAAAATTCGAACATCTTGTTTTGAAAAATAAATATGAAAAAAAAAGTATAATATATTCGGACACTAAATCAAAAAAACTTGAGGAAAAGAAACCATGCCAAATCTGTGTCGGCGAGAAAAGAGGGACACGTTACCATCCCGAAGACAATTGCTGGTTTAAAGGGAAAAATCAAAAAGCTGTCGTAAAAACCGTAAATAACTCCGAATTAGAAATTGAATTAAATGATGAGAATCCAAAAAACTAGAGGTGCCACCATTAATAAAAGTAAAGTTATTATTAAATGATAGTTTAAAAGTTTTTGGTATTTATGATTCTGGTTCAAATGTATCATTAATTAATGCAAGACTATTGAGAATACAGCCAAAAGAAAATATAAATAATATACAAAAAATAAACTTGAAAACTATTAATGGTGCGAAGAAAACAAATGGTATAGTAAAATTAAAAATAAAAATCGGCAGCATTGAAAGAAATATGGATGTTTTTGTAGTAGATAATGAAAATTTTAACTATGATTTTTTAATTGGTTTGGATTGCATCAAAAATTTCAAATTAATGCAAAATGAAGAACTAGAGATTTTACAATGTAACAACAAAAAAGCAATGAATATAACCTTAAATGAAGAGGAAAACTATTTAAAAAATGATACTTCAAACAAAACAAATGTCAAAATTCCTGATGTACTAGGTGACAAAAATAAAGAAGAGTTTCTTTCTCACTCTGAGATATTAAAACAAGAAAGTAAACAAAAAAATAAATGTGAGATAAATTTCAATGAACATATAAACTCAGATGATTTTGAAATGTCAGTAAATCATCTAGACTTGTACCAACAATCAGAAATTGATAAGTTGATAGAAAAATACAGACCGGTCTTTGCTCAGGATAAATACGACATAGGCACTGTGCGAGATTATGAAGCCCATATTGACTTGATGGTAGATAAATATTGTTACAAACGTCCATACAGATGCACACCTGAAGATAGAAGAGAAATAGAAGATCAAATATCAAAACTATTAAAGAAGAATTTGATTGAGGAATCTTATAGCCCATTTGCTGCCCCAGTAACTTTGGCATATAAAAAAGAGGATGGAAGGAAAACAAGGCTGTGTATAGATTTTAGAGAACTGAACAAAATTGTCGTCCCTCAGTCACAACCTTTTCCGTTGATTGAGGACTTAATGATAAAAACTGTAAACTGTAAATATTTTTCGACTTTTGACATAAATTCAGCATTTTGGTCAATTCCATTAAAAATTCATGATAGATACAAAACTGCTTTTGTTACACAGGAAGGTCATTTTCAATGGACATGTCTCCCGTTTGGTTTAAAGACTGCTCCAGCCATTTTCCAAAGAATACTGGGAAACATCATCAGAAAATACGAACTATCTGATTTTGCAGTGAATTTTATTGATGATGTATTAATCTTTTCAAAAACGTTTACAGAACATTTATTACACATATCAAGACTAATGGAGGCAATATTAACAGAAGGCCTTAAACTAAAATTTTCAAAATGTTCTTTTGCAAATAATTATGCCAAATATTTAGGTCATATAATAGAAAACAATTCAATCAGACCTCTAAAAGATTATTTAACTGCTGTCAAAAATTTTCCGGTTCCAAAAACAAAAAAAAATATACGACAGTTTCTAGGAAAGGTAAATTTTCATCATAAATTCGTACCACACAATGCAATCATCCTGGACCCGTTACACAATTTACTACGGAAAGATGTAAAATTTATATGGTCCACAGAATGTCAAGAATCGTTTGATAAAATAAAAGCATTGTTATGTTCAGAACCAGTCCTAAACATATTTGACCCTGAACAACCAATAAAAATTTACACAGATGCTAGTCTCAAAGGTGTGGGAGCGGTGCTAAAACAAGAAGATAAAAACGGGAATAGTAAGCCAGTTGCTTATTTTTCAAAAAAATTAAATGAAACCCAAAAAAAGAAGAAAGCAATATACCTAGAATGTCTGGCAATAAAAGAAGCTGTGAAATATTGGCAGCATTGGCTTATGGGAAAAGAATTTACTGTATACACAGATCATAAACCATTAGAAAATATGAACATCAAGGCTAGAACTGATGAAGAACTAGGGGATTTGACATATTATTTATCCCAATACTATTTTAAAATCAAATATAACCCAGGAAAATTAAACCAGGAAGCAGACTGTTTAAGCAGAAATCCAGTACTAAAACCTTCAGACAACGCTGAAGACTTTTTAAAAGTAGTAAATTTAATTAACTTGAAAGATATAAAAAATGACCAACATATAAATCTAGAATTACAAAAAGGGAAGCTAATACTTGAGAATGAAATATACTATAAAAAGAATAGAAACAGAAAAAAAATCATACTATCGGAAGAACTTAGCAAGACTCTAATAAAAGACGTCCATAACACTTACTGCCACATTGGGAGAACCCAGATGATAAGTAAAATAACACCATTCTACGCAGCAAAGAATATCATTGCAAACATAAAACATATCTGTGATTGTTGTGAAATTTGCATAAGAAACAAATCAAGGAGGAAATCAAAATATGGTTTAATGTCACAATTAGGTCCAGCAACATACCCGTTTGAAATTATATCCATTGACACTATTGGAGGCTTTGGAGGATCAAGGTCGACAAAAAAATACTTGCACCTTCTGGTCGATCACTTCACAAGATATGCGTATATACTCACATCAAGAAATCAAAACTCCAGTGATTTTATTAAACTAATAAAAAATGTAACTCAAAGTTATAATATTAATACGATATTAACTGATCAATACCCTGGCATAAATTCCAAAGAATTTAAAGATTTCCTTAAGAAAGAAAACATAAGAATGGTTTTCACTGCTGTGGATTCACCATTTTCAAATGGACTCAATGAAAGGCTAAATCAAACTTTAGTCAACAAGATAAGATGTAAAATAAATGAAAAAAAAGAAAAAATTGCATGGACTACTATTGCAAAGAAATGTGTAGACAAATATAACGAAACGGAACATACAGTAACGAAATTTACCCCAAAATATCTCTTGGAAGGCGAAAACGTTGGTATTCTTCCACTTGAATTGAAACCGAGATGCACAAAAGAAGACCTAAAAAGAGATAGGACACTGGCTCTGGAGAACACAATGAAATCGCACAATTATAACAAAAAAATATTCAACCTGCATAGACAAGAATATGATTTCGAAGTTGGAGATAGAGTGTACGTAGAAAATGGGAATAAACTTAATAGGAAGAAAATGGATGAATTGCGGATAGGACCATACAAAATTTTGAAGAAGATTTCCAATTCAATCTATGAAGTCGATACCGGACGTAAGAAAGCGGAATCAAATCTGTATCACATTACAAAACTATCTCCAGTATTTGTTAGTGAATGAACAATTGCATACAGTTCCATATGCAATTGTTACTCTCTGAAGGGGGGAGATGTAAAGAAAACCACGCACATACAAGCGGTTTCTTTAATAGGTCTTTGTCGTGTGATTGCCAAAGCCTAAGTACTTACTTTTGTTTTTTTTTTATTTCGTTTTCTAAACGTCACACGTCATTCATGACGTGACATTAATTTTAATTTGGCTGTCTAATAAATTACATAACCTTACGTTATCAAAGATATTTAAAGTTATAGATAGATAAGACCTGGAAATAAGGGCATTGAATGTTGTTTCTCTATATTCACAGGTAAGTAGTTTGTTAACAGATTCTTATTTCGTCAAATGTAAATTGGTAAAATAAAATATAAATCTCTATATTCACAGAGAAACGCAATCACGTCTTGTTTCCTTACCCCTCCAAAACGAGTGTGAAATATCATTATAAATATACAAAAGAATTGCTTAGGATCATAAACTAAAAGACTACATATTGTATAAAATAATATAAGGTCACATCTAGTTTTGAGGATCTATTGATGTAATTGAAACCCAAGTAAGTATCCATAAATTCAATAACGGCCTTACAAAATAAAATTCGCTATTTTTTATAAAAGTCTGGTAGTTCTCTTGGGTATCGTAACAATAAGATATCATTACGTTTAAAATAAAATATATTATTACGTCGTATTTCCAAGATCTAATTTGTGTTTTTTCTGATATACCTACCTATGTGGTATTTGGGTTTTACTTACCTATTTGTCATGTCATTTTTTATAATCAATTAAATGAGTACACCTGCAGAAAAGTCTAAGTAAGTATTATAGTTACCTAAGTAATCGCTGTAGTAGGTATTAGTATGTAGTATCGCAGTATTTAGCTGTTCAAATGTTTAATACCAAAAAAAATCTTCAACGCTTCACGGTCCTAATCTTGCTATTGTGGGAGTCGAGGTATTAAAAATAAAACAGATCCGACTAAAAACGCTCTATAATAGCTCATTCCGTTCCCCTAATGCTGCAATTAGAACGAGAAACACTAGTAAAAGGATTTGTCCCTCACTAATGAAGGCAACGCCGAAATAATGGCTCTCAGACAAATACTTTTCTTTCTTTTACGGAAAGCATTCTGTATAATTGATATTTACAGTCCTAACGGCGGACACCAAGTAAAACAAAGAATTGAATTTGTTTTTCTTCATCCATTATCAGAGTTATTTCGAGAAATGTTAATAAGTAAAGTTTTTACCTCCATTCTTTGTATTTGTAATAGACATAACTTGTCTTTTCGTGAGCCAGTTGAAACTAAAGAAATCCTTATCCTTACTAATATATTAATGCAAAAGTGAGCTAGTTTGTTTGTTTGTTACGCTTTTACGGCTAAATGGCTTAACCGATTACCACAAAATTTTGCATACACGTAGTCAGAGGCCAGAGAAGGCCATAAGCTACTTTTTACCCCGGAAGTCTCACGGGAACTTTGAAATTAACCTTGAAGAAACTACATTAAATTTTGCATACCTTCTACCTACTCGTTGTCAAGGGTAGGCATAGAAAAAACATAGGATAGTAAGTACTTTTATCTCGGAATACCCACAGGATCTCCGAAACTTACGCGAATGAAACCGCGGGGAACAGTTAGTATAGTATAAAATGAAGTCGCTTCCGCTGTCTATCCGCGATAAACTCAAAAACTACTGCACGGATTTTCATGCAGCTTTCACCAGTAGATAGATTCATCAGGAAGGTTTATATTTATAGTTTATCCTGGAATTTCTGCGGGCCTTCGAAATTACCGCGGGTGAAACCGCGGGGGACAACTAGCATACAATAGAGGGAAAGGGAAGAGAATTTATTTCAGTCTTAGTGACTTAAATACGTTGCACGAATTGGTTCAGTTATACATAATAAAAGACAGTGGCAGCAAAGACAACTAGATATTATTATTAACCTTTTTCAGCAAAGTAGAGGCAACAGACAGCAAGGATGATTAATTAACATGGAGCTGGGCGAGTGGCCACAGACGAAGCTCTTTAACCGAGGGAAACTTAATTACTTTCTCAGAAGAATCATAAAGCTGAATAAGCCCTACTCCGCTACCGACGACATACTGGGACGTGTATGTGCTATGTAGTGTAGGTAATTATTTGACTGAAAAATTCCATTAGCGCTTATTCCATAACCCTAAATTCGTTCCCAATTTAATAGCTTCTTTGTATAAAGTTTATGACTTGACATCGGTGGCGTTTTGTTTTGCTTTAACAGAGAAGCCACAAAGAGTAAGAATCATTTAGAGCTGTATTGAATTATATTTAAGTAATTTATTTTTAATTTAATAAGTATAAAAATCAGTAAACATTTAACAGTAACACTAAGAGATCTTAGTGGCATGACTATTATTTCCAGTATCACTTAATACTACAAAATTTTATTAGGACAGTACTTTTGAACCCGTAACTTCGACCCCAACTAACTAAAGTACACATTTACAGAAGTTTAGGATTCCCAGGTACCTACCTATTCAATATCATGACATAATTATAAATTTTTACTATAAGATTGGATTCGGAAAATTGAAACAAATCGATAGATATCGTTTATGATTAAAGAAATTTTTTAACATAACCGAACAAAATAAAGTTAGCAAACTACCAAGACTTCACGGAGTAAACTGGTTTGCAGAAATCGCTTGGGATTGTAAAAGCACGTTCCGTTCACTCAGCACTAGTAGTTTATTGCCTCCATAAGGTCATTTCGCTTGTCTTGACTTCCTATGATCATGTGATTCCCAATAGAAAAGACGGAACTTTTATGGTACTTACAAAAAAAAAGGTTCATTGTTAAAATGGCTCAAATTAAAACGTCCTATGATCATCAACGTCCTATGATGATCATTTAATAATAATAATAATCAACGCAGTTAAAGTAGATGAAAGATAACTTTGTTCGGTATCTCTGTTAGACCTCGAACTCTACTCTGAATACATACAAAGTAGTGCATTTCATTACAAGTGTGAGTGGGTCTGTCATTACAATGAGTTCCGACTTATGTTAGCCCGAGCCGAAGGCGTTAGCTTTTTGAGCAACTGTATTAAAATACACACATCAAAAGTGTCTAGGGATCAACATATATTTTTGCAATAACTTTTCTCCTGATTGATATTAATTAAAATTTTCTTTAAGGATTCATCAAATAAAGTGTTTTCGTTTGTCACAGTAACGATAAACCAAGTCACCTTTGCATTAATAAAGAAATTTGCCCTTTTCCTAATAAAGGGATTTTTGACATTTGAACCATTAAACATTAAAGTTCGAAAAAAAGACTGAAATAACAGTTTTCTTTAAAATTTTATTGGGTAACTTAAACAATTAATAATCCGTGTTTCTACCGCGAACACTAACAACACAAGAACATCGGTTTGGCATACTCAAAATGAGTTCATCCAAATCACGCTGTGGAATGGCCGCCCATGTTCGTTGCAACAACAAAAAAAGGTCTTCTTGCGACTGGATACCCTCCATATTCGGCAGAGCTCTTCTCTGTAGCATATCCCATGCATGCTCAATCGGGTTCAAGTCTGGCGACTGAGCAGGCCAGGGCAGGACATTGATGTTAGCTGCGGCGAGAGTCTGTCTTACAACTCTTGCGGTGTGCGGTCGTGCATTATCATGCATTAACTGAAATAAGGGACCGATTTGCACTTGTAGAGGAACGATGACATCTGATACAATCGTCTCAGCATAAATTTGAGCGTTGAGGTTGCCTCTGATCCAAATCAACTCAGTTCTTCCGCCGATCCAAATACCCGCCCATACCATGATGGTTCCACCACTATAAGGATGGACTTCCTGGCAGGATTTTTATCGCTGTTGGCGTCTAGGGGTTCTCCAGTGTCGTATACGTCTTGTATCCGGTCTCATACCAAAACGAAACTCATCAGAAAAGCACACGAAACGCCATTGTTCTTCTGCCCAATTTCTGTGTTCAAGAGCCCAGTGATATCGAATCCTACGATTGTACATTGCTATAGGTGGTACCCGTAGCGGTCTTCGGGAATGAAGGTTCACTTCATGCAAGCGGTTTTTGACTGTTTGGTCGCTAATTAAGTTCCCTGAAGAGTGATGAAGCCTCACGGCTAACATCATGGCGGTTATTGTTGGAGCTCTTCGAGTTAAGATTTGAATGTATCGGTCTTGTCTCCGTGTGGTGCAGCGATACCGTCCTCCATGGCGCTCAGCCACGGTACCAGTGCTTCGGTAACGTGTCCAAAGTCGACTGATAACACTCTGACTTGTATTCAGAGCTAAAGCCACAGTACGTTGCTGGGAACCAGCTTCTATCATTCCCACGGCTCTGAGCATTTCTTCCCTGCTTAAATGACGTCGCCGCTCCAAAATAACGTTGGTTTTAATCAGTAGTAGGGAAACAGTAGCACTAATAATGTCTTCAATGCGTTGTATGTTTTTATAGGGAAAATATTGACAGCTGATTTTCATCTTTTACTCGAATTTGATTGACAGTTCCTGATTCAAATTATGTAATGCACCAAAAAGGATCCATATAAATTTATAAAATCATAAATTTATTACAAAGCCACATCTCAATCTCAAGAAATCCACATAAAAATGCTTGATCCCTAGATACTTTTGATGTGTGTAGTAGATTGTATCACAAGGTATTAAAATTTTATTTTAGGGCAAGGGCGTTATTTTGAATCCAGACCGGAGTGAAGGATTCTTATATAGAATCCTGAACGGAGAGAGGGATTCAAAGGAAATCGCCACAGGAAAAATAATTTTAATGCCGAGTGGTACACACTACTTTTCATCCCCCTCTATGAGAAAATGAATATATTTATTTGTTATTAAATATAATACAAACCTAAATATTTATTGCGTCCATTTTCACAGATTCCGGTGTTAATATTGTGCTCTCTTCACTACTTGACGAATATATTTTGTGAAATCAATAAAATTGCAATATCAGATAAATAAACATACACAGCACATCAGTTTTGCCGCCTTTTTCTTTTTTTTTTGTTTGAGGCGCGAGTCTCGCCCGCCAGTACTTTAATCATACAATATGTGCAGTATTTGACGTTCGACCTCCTTGGTCATCTCTGGCGATAGACATTACAAGTTTCATATTCAAAAATTCACAACTCATTATTACCCGCTGTTTAGCGGGTTAAAATGGATTTCAGTACAACTTTTAGTCGCACTTATTGAAGGGAACCTAAACGTACTACTTTAGGTGCACTTATATGCGAATAAAACGTCATTTTTTGAATAGATGGGATGAATAGTACATTGTTATCCTAGGGGTAAAAGTAACTTATTTAGTCCCGAGACGGGGGTTAGATCGAGGGACTAAATAAGTCTTTCTCCCGAGGATAACACTGTGCTTTTCATTACGAATGCAAGGAAAGTCAAAATAAAAATAGGAATTAGCTAAAGAAAAAAATGAGTGAATTTTATTTTACATAAATCAACCATTAGGTGTGCTACTGCCCAGTAAGTATGCCCCCTATGACATAAAAAAAAACTAGAGTTTCTGCAGTATCCAGCTGTCAGTTGAAAGCGATTCTCCCTAGGGCTGAAAAGTGTTACTTTCAACCCGCTTCTCAGGCAACTTCAGACCTACTTTCCGAGTATGAGTAATGAAAAATATACATTTTTATTCACAAGTGAATTTCATTTTCCGGTGTGATCGCTCAGGTGTTGTATGACTCGTGTCACTATAACTCCAACGTAACATTATGGCATAGATTATAGGTATTTCCAGTGCAATGTATCGAACTCTATCTAGAGCACTACGTCATAATTTATACTCCTCTCCAAGTTTTTACAAAGAAAGTGGATTAAGATATTCCTCTATAATATTTCACATCATGGTGGGTTCCGCATGATTTATATGCTAACTTCGCCAAAGTTTTGCATGTCATCTACCGGTTCTTGGTGGAATTCTCTAAAGAAACTTTAAACTTTTTACATTAGATGGATGCCGTTGACTAATGGTAACAGGTCGCTCAATAAGTCCAAATTGTGACAAATATATTTTGAACCTACCTATTTAAAAAAATATCATGATAAATTATGTCCTTTTCTGCACCTCTGATCGGGTGTGCAAAATTGAGGCGTAACAAAACATAATCAAATAAACACACATTCGCATTTATAATAACAGATTAATTTTAATTTGTACGCGGTACCTTTACCTATCAAAGTGATTGAAATTAGTGTGCAAACTAGAATTGGTTTCATATTATCATATTAAAAACGATAATCTACTATCATCGTTAGTAAATACACAAAGTAGAGCACTTCTTCAAAATCTTTCCATCCAAGAAGAGAACTAACGATATTTGTCTGCTCTGTGATTAATGGTAGCCGAGTCATGGATTGTTCAAGCGAGATGAGTTCTGAAGAAGCATTCACTGCCCGTGAAATTAACTTTCGACGCTTTCAAGAGGCCTGTCAGTTTGTTTTCAAATGTTTGAGCGAAAATTCTCTTCTATATACCTACCTTTTCTAATCCAATAAGAAAATCTTATCGGAACCATTCGACTATCATTATTTATTTTGTTAAACTAGCTATTGCCTGTGGTTCGAGCTATGAGTATATGCAGCGCTTTCCGGCTTTCCAGCTATAACAATATCTGAACAAGTCAAATCAATCTGTTGCCGAATTGCCACCTGAAAACCGAACAAATAACTGTGTATTGTGTAACCTGTTAATATTGTGTTTTTTATCTATAAAGAAATAATTTAAATCATATTTATTTATTGATTACATATAGGTACTTACAATAATATCTATATATTACAATAAAGCAACCTGTAGAGCCGATTTTTATTCCCATACTAGCTGTTACATGCGATTTCACCCGCAGTAATTTCGGAGATCTTGTTGGAATGTCGGGATAAATAGTACCAGAAATGTCCTTCTCCGTATAGCGTACGCAACTTATGCTCTCAAAACCAACAATGTTACCCATTTATTAAGTTTTGAATTCCAAAAAAAAAACTAATAATCGGATATAGCAAATTACAATGTTTTATTTTGCACTATAATTTCGCTATAAAAACCACGGTGATTCAGCCTCTTTACCCACGTACCGTACATAACAGGCGTAAACGTGTGTGCAATCGGTGCATGCATACTTACCTACCTCGGGGATGGGGTAATTCTGACCGCTAATGGATCGACAACCCGCTTCATGCTCTATGTCAATAAATGCTCTGGCTTTTAATGTTGCTGAGGCTATATCAGGCCCAATTACCTACTATCAACAGTATAACAATAGCGGTTGGTACATTGTACCTTAAGTACTATTGAAAAGTGGAGCATTTTAGTATAAGTTTGCATGTTTTGTATGTTGCGCAAAATAAAGTCATTTACAATTCAATTAAATTTTCAATTCAGTAGAGTATTTTAAATCTATGGAGGATTTTGTTTTTTTAATTTGAAATTCATAGATAAGGTAAGTATTAAAAAATTCAGTGAAGAACCAAAACTTCGAACTTCTGAAGCAGCAAGTGAGTAGGTAAGGTTTTCATTTCAAAAAGCTTCAGTCGATTGTGTTTCTGCTCATTTATGCAGTCAGCTTTTTTTACGTCACTGCTTACATCGCAAACGCTGAAATATAAGAGCTTTCTTTTTATTTGCGTTTCAGACAGTTAGTGGGATGGTTTGGAGATCAATATGTAAATGCATTCGTGAGTGCACACGGGCGCTGGCGTGAGTGCATTTTGTCGTAGAGGAAAGGTAGGCAAGCGTAACGCCGTTACCTGCTGTTGAGACACCAAGTTCGTACAGAATTTTCCAATAAATGTTATTGTTGCACTCCTTTTTATACAATTTCGAAATATTGCGTATTAAATTTAAAATGATGTTTGTGTTCATAAGCACTTAATTTGTGTTAATTTGTTCTGTTGCTATAGATATTTTTTAAAGTCTAGCTTAAGTTTAAAGAATAACGAACAATCCGGCTATACCTATATCTATTATTATTGTTGGTATAGTAGTTCTTACATAATCTACCCAGGATGCGACACAGGTAATGTATTTCTTGACCTTATACCTGATTTCTTGACCTATCATAAAGCTATCAGTGGTTAGTTAGGTACTTTTAAATAGGTATACAATGACTTCGAATATAGCTACCTAGATATTGAACCATCCATGCCAATCCGTTCAATATATTTTACATAAAACGTGTACATTTAACCACTTTTCAGTTACTTACTTTAGTACCATACTATTATTACTTGATCTTTATACACAGCAATTCTTAATTATACGTTATGGTATGGATTGATAATAATCTGAATTGTTTCTGTCCTTTAGGAAAGGAATAGGTAATTTACTGAGGACCTCGATTGTTATAAGTTTTGTTTTGGTGTATGTTAAATATAATCATTATCTACCATTTAGAAAAAAAATACTACAACATTACAACTTTGCTATATTTTTGTTAATTTTTTTACCTATCACTTACGATATTACCTATAGGTATGTAATTGAACATGAAAAAAAAGGTATAAAACGTCTTCCATATTAAACTCGACAACGAAAATTGGGTCCTTGTAATTGAATAGTTGCATGTTTTGGTGTATTAAATGCCAACATTTGCCGCGGTTAGAAGTTGTAAGTTCAACTTAATTTTTGCCAGTTAATGACTTGAGGAAATCACGAGCTCACTCCGCCATTACCTACGTCACCTCGATAGACCCGATTTGTTCCAACAAGACTGAACGTTCTACTTTTGATCTATAAAACTATCAACTAAGTCGTTTTGTGTTTAGTAACAAACTCGAATCATTTCTTTTTATTTTCTTGCAAACAAATAAATCCAAGCGTGTACCTACTGCAACTAGGTACCTACCTGGTTAGCTTAAATGTTCAATTAAACAACTTTAGTAGTAAGTATTGCACACAGTTCAAAGTTAGTTAAGAGATGGTAAAAGTAAATTAAAGTTCAAAGGTACTTCTACACCGCACTTACAGTTAAGCATATTGTGTAGCTATTTACATTCAAGTGAACAGTGTCAAAATTTGTTAGTAGGTATGTGGTCTCAACACAAGCTGTGTTCGCTTAAGTTAAATACGACTTAGTCTAACTTCTGCACACACCAAGCTAGACTAACAATAAGACTTTAAATTTGACTGCGAAACAGCCTGACTTTGTTTTTGAGTTTTTCCAGTGCCAATAATATAAACGTGCTATTTTGGGAACTAATTCTATTCATTAAAATAAACAGAATAATACAATCAATATTTGTTTTATTTATATCTGACTATCTGATGTTTTGGTATTTCATATACTTAGGTCCACTTCATATGGTCAATAGTCTCAGCCTATCCCTCTGGAAAACAGACAGATATATACATAAATATAGTAAGGCAAGCCATACGACAGTAAATAAAAACACCGGAAGTACTAAAATTTAAGAGTATAATGAAACTATCAAATAATCCCTAATATCGACAACCTACGCGAAATGAAACTTCTCCTTTAAAAAAAAATTGCCATTTAACTCTCTTGGGTTGTTGTGTACCGAGAAGAAAAAAGAGAACATTAGGTCAATTGCCACATATGATGGCTACAACTAGTTACGTTAACAAACAAAATACACTTGTAGATTTAAATTGTTGAAAATTCGATCGGATAATTTAAAATTTTCAGTGGAATTATCCATTCTCTATCTGTAAAATTTAATTACCCATCTATGTAGCTATACTATGCTTACGTACAATTGGTCCAACGGCTATTGTGGCTATTCAAATAGTACTACAATTGTCGAAGCAGCAGGTAGGTATTTCCACTACGTTGGTAGCGGATCGCAGTAAATTGTGAAGGCGTTTTGCCCTCTCGCAATCGACCGAGTCACCGGGGTGGAATTAAACGATTTATCGTAGTCACGGAGTCCGATTTCCACGGATCCCTGTCACTGGAAGCATTATTGTTGTTACATGGGTCGTTCCAAATGTATAATTTCGTATTTGTGCCCTTCCGATGACTGTATGAGCATTGAGTATTGACTGTAAAAAAATTACGCATCGGATTGTTAATGTTATACGAGTGACTCAATAAAAAAGATTCTTTAAGTTACTGCTTATGTTATAAATAAACGGGTGCATATATCAGTGTATAATAAGAACATCAACTATCGACTACTCGACTATAATCGACCGAACTAATTAAAATGTAAACTCACGAAAATTCTAAATATTATATATTTATCCCCAATCGTATTTAAGACTTCCTATAAAATGAGAAGCAAATGACGAATAATTGACGAAGACAGGCGTTGTCCTGTCCGCATTAAAAAGTCTCATAGAAAAAAGGCACTTTCTTATTTAGGTGTAAAGATCGAGAGCCAGAACTAGAAGATTTACCTATATCAAATACTGTCACAATTAATAAAATATATTGTGTAACTTGATGAAAAATATTATTGTTAAACAAAAACACTTATAACTTGACCTATAATATTAGAAAGAGCCGACGAAAAGAAAATAGTGAAACGACAAATCTGCCTTCATTCATGTAAATTATTCTATTGCTGATTCAAAGCAACAAGGCTTTCGGCGGTCATATTTCAGCGTGTCTCATTTCGTGTGAGCCTCTACGGGACGATATATCAACCCGAATTTATTCTCTTCTCTAACCTTTCATAACCTTCTCACTTTTGCCCGAACGTATACCTATAACAGAGTCAAAATCTGTCTTGGTACATGACATGATAGATTCCAAAAATTATATATTTATGTACGTATAAAATATTTTTCGCATTAATTTGTAATTTCAAATCGATATTCGGTTAATTTTAATGAAAAAAATATACACATACGTTAAATAACTATACGTAC
The DNA here is from genome assembly GCA_907165275.2 of Zygaena filipendulae. Taxonomy (NCBI): domain Eukaryota; kingdom Metazoa; phylum Arthropoda; class Insecta; order Lepidoptera; family Zygaenidae; genus Zygaena; species Zygaena filipendulae. Next base: position 6,507,784 of record OU015650.1, read on the forward strand.
AACACGCTTCATCCAGTAACATTACGTATAGATCTTTAAATACGCCTGTATGTACCTGCTGACTTAAACAAGAATACGCATTAGCTACGCACCCAGTCTAAAATAACGTATGTCCATACAGTAAATACGTACATGTTTTACATACCGTAGAAAACATGGTTCTCAGTGTATAATCCCTAAATATCCCTAAATATACGCATGTATCTACCGACTTGTGTGAAAAAAAAAACAAATATTATAATATGGTCACTATAATAATATTACCTATAAGTTTATTAATTCCTGTTCTTCTCTGTAAATGCAATTTTTTTTTTTTAATGTTAAGGGTTTTCTAGATAGATAAAGCGATAGGGTCCAATTTCAAGGTTTTCCATAACCTAAATTTTCCTAATTCTAAGTTAGACGTGAGGCAACAAATGATTCCATCATTATTATTATTAGTAAGTATTGTTAATTAATATTAAAATTATAAATGGAATTGTGACTTAACAATATGAAACGAACGTCACCCCATCAGGTATATCTTGTGCCGCATTCGATGAAGATATCGGATGGAATCAAGTCTACATTGCTCAGTCCTCGCACGTCCTTGCTGCGGGGAGACGGAACACAAATCCTCCGGGACGCAACGGAATCTGTTCACAACATAGCTACACCTTTATGTTCGCCTAAGTCTTATTTATACACGACTAAAAGAAAAATATAAGCATGATCGTGTGCCATACTAAAATGTCGGCTTAACTCACTCAGATTTCAGTGAAAATATTTTATGTTACATTACATAAAAACGGCGATATTATCTAGACGGGGAAAAGGTTTTATTTCACGGCAAATATGACGTTTCGCTGCTGGCGTACGATATTATATCTATTTGAGGGATATTGCTCATTTATTTTATCCGTGCTTAAACAAGAAATTCCTCGATAGGTATTTAAATAAAATTATAAGATATGAGTTAGCAGCAACAGGTAGCTCGTAGGTAACTCGTATATGAGAAAAGTTAATTAATTCGTATATTTAACATTCTTACATACGAATGTAGATAGTATAATGAATGATGATGTTGGAGGTCTATACATTTTCCTAAACAGTAATAATTGTTATTTGACTAAAATCTACAATCAAACTCAATAGGTACCTCCCTAGGTACCTCCCTGTTGCTTCTATCTAAGTGGCAAAAAGTTTATCTACAATTTCTACATCTACAAATTTTGTCTACCAAAGTAGAAAAATGAGAATGTTTTTGTGTTCTTATAAATATGTTTTCTGCTGTGTGTGTGTGATGAAGTACTTATATTTGAATTTCATTTGAATTTGAATTTGAAGGGCTTTCGAAGTTTTAAATTTACTTTGACTGAAATTTATTTAATGTAATACTACCGATATTACTATATAAGTATATACAACTACTTATAATTATTTAAGTATATGATTTTTTAAATAAAACTCAAATAAATATTAATTAATTGTATGATAATATTGAGATCTTTTGCCTGAAACTTAGTTTAATTTATTTTTAAAATATACTTACTGTCAAACATTATAATTATGCTTAAACTCCACTAAGTTAGGTTTTTGTTTTATGTATAGTCCTATTTTAAAAAGTTCAAAGTTTGAGAGTAATTAATAATAAAAAAGATTATGCGTGATTAACTAGGTACTAGCTGTTTTCCGCGGATTCATCCGTATTAATTTCGAAGATCCTGCGGAAATTCCAGGATAAAAGTACTCTAAATCATTTTCTACCCTTGACAACGTGTAGGTATGCAAAATTTAATGACGAGCGGTTGAGCCGTTAAGATGTTAAAGCGTAAAAATCAAACTTAATTCATTTTCGCATTTAGTAAGGATTTACCTATACCCTTAAAATCTTACTGAAGTACGAGTATTAACAAAAAAGAATGAAACGAACAAAACTCTTTGTAGAGATGTTTAAATACGAATAGCGGCGACTCGACTGTATTTACAATGGTATAGGAAAACGAATTTAAACCTAGACGTGAATTGAAGAAAATGGAAATACCTACCTACCTACTAAGTAGGTACCTACTGCAGGACAATTCTTGTAGTAGTTGTATACCTACTTCATATAGTCATAATATGTCTGCAAATTTAGATTAGGTAGGCACTGTTTATAGTACGGGAGCCCAAGAGGGGATTTGTGGATTTGCTAAAGCGCGTAAGATGAACATAATTCGGGTACCTTGCACCATGTTGAGTACCTCCACCAAATATAGGCCCTCTGCACTGGTGGGTGCGTCTAGGATAACCGATCAGATTAGTAAAAAAAAATCGATAACTCGAAATACTCGAGCGCGTCAGATTAAAATATGGTGGGTTAATTACATGCAGAGAAGTGTGTATATGAATAATCTGACAATTTAAACGTGACGTAAGGGAGTTAGAGGATCACAAACTTGCAAAAAAAAAACGCAACCTTGACATTCTCGAGTGCAGTTGATTTATTTTTTATTTTGAAGTAAGTAACTCAAGGATAGCGGGAAAAATATAATCTGCCGATTTTCATAAGCCGAAGAAACAAAAATCGTCTTTAAAGTTTAGAACGAGCAGCTGCAGTGAATCATGTACCTATTCATATCTCTGTCTTTCTTTCCCTTTTACTTTTTCTCTATCTCTCACTCTCTCGCACCGTCTTTACACTACTTTCCATCGCCATTACGTCATCACAGCATATCACGGCGCTAAACGTGTCGAATTATAACTTTTTTTTTTGTTGTTTAAAATAAATATTAAAATAAGTTAAGGTAAGTATTACATCAAACTATAGGTTAACCTATAACCTTTCACTTTAATGTAATTTTTAACCGACTTCTAAAAAGTAGCTGTTAAGGTAGTTAGGTGTATTACTCCGCTCCATGCCTCTCTCTCCCTTTCACTTTATGTGTATCTCTGACTCTCTCGCACCATTCCCACGCTGCTGTCCGTCGCTCATGACGCCATTTTACTTCACAACTCATCACAAAACAACGCGTTCATGTCATTCTATAAGACGCTCTGGCTGTGCTTTAAATTTAGTTGTGTGAAAATTATTTTGTAAACTTTTACATTCATAGAAATTTGAAGTGTGTTTTTTGTGAACAAGAAATAGCTCAAAAAGTTATTAAACTTACGTCAGAAATAAAAAAAAATCTTAAAAAGAAATCATAATTTTTGTTTCTAGCAGTCAGATTAATAATATCCCTCAAAATTTTAGTCAGATTTTAAGCCAACATAACTTGAACTATAAGCTGAACCTTCTTTAAAATAATCTGACACGCTCGAGTATTTCAAAATTGAGATTTTTTTGCATTTTCGAAAATTCGCTACTACTTTGCGTCACCTCCAAATCCACACACTCCACATCCCCTTTGAATATCTGACGCGCCGCAGTATTTTTTTTTTTTTCATTTTCTCACCTTCCGGATGGCCACCCCCACCACACAAATCGGCAGATGAATATACTTTCGATATCAGAGACACATTGGAGTATCTAAACTATGATATTTGACGTGACGTACGTGACGTTTCCATATAACTGTTTTTTTTTTCACATTTTTGAAAGCCTGTAGAAGCTAAACCGACCAGTGAATAAAAAAACAACATATTATTATAACCTTAATTTGTTTCTACTTCCTAATCTTCAAAACCCAATAGGTCCCAATGACGCTCGAGTGAATACCCCTTTAGCATTAGTATCTTCCGTACTATTATGTTTGTTTCTTTTTATTGAGTGTTGTGCTGAAATAAATATATTTTCTTTCTTTCTTTCTTTATTTACCTGTCAACTTTGGCCTTTATGATTTGAGTGCGTTCTTTGTGATCCGTTCGGAATATTAAATAGATTTTTCGGGAAAATTGTGAACCGAATAATGACAACAAAAAGCACTGTTATATTCATAAGATATCGATTTTATATATTATCATCATTGTCAGTACCTATCTATTAACTTCAAGGTAGGGATAGCTTGAAAAAATGTATTTTATGGAACTAAAAAGTCAGACTTTTTAGCACTAAGTATGAAGTATACTATTATTTATCTCATCATAAGACCGTAATAACTATACTCAACATTACATTTAAAAAGTGTACCTAAACCTCTAGCTAGCTGGTGTTTAGGTGCACTTTTTAAATGGAGTGTCAAGGAATGATAAAAATTAAAAATAAATGAATGAATACTATACCCATTGTAAAACTTCGTTGAAACAGAAAAATTAAATGAAGTAATTAGCATAAAAATAAACGGAAATGATATTTAAATGCAATGTGATATAATATGCGAATAGAAAGAATAATACTACAGATTGCTTGGCAACATGCAATATAGGAATTGTGCCGTTATGCTAAAGGGAAATAGAGTTTACACCTCTTAACTCAGTTAACATTTGGAGCTGGCACCGCAGTCCGCAACAACTTGCCCATCTAACAAAGTGATATATCTAGCGTTTGCGCTAAACACGCGATACTTTGGAATTTTTGCACTATTTTCCTTTTGAATTTACCTACTCTATAAATTGTGTGAAAAATTGATTTAAGAAGTGATAATGATTTAATGTTCTTAAAGAACACGTACCTATGTAAAAAAGAATATATCTACACTTTTAATAATGGATAATATTTTTGACTTCAATTTACTTCAGGTGCGTTAAGTCTTATTACCTACTAGTTCCCATTCAATTCGGTAGATATTTCCCATTTTCTGTTTGTAAGAACGGCTAAAGTTTAGGATTAACAGCTAAAAACTAGTGAATCGATTTTGAAAAAAAATCATTCATAGGAAGCTAATGTTCCCGAGTGTATATTATTATATTCGCTTACTTTTATTCTGAATTACCACAGGAACTCCGAAATTAACGCGAGTGAAACTTTAGGGAATCGATTAAATAGCTAAGTACCTGTTCAAAATGGTAATAATGAAATGAAAATTAAATGAAAAATGAAATGAAATAACTTTATTGTATACCCACAAATATGCGACTTAATACTACTAAAGTTTATAAATATGAGGCTACAAGTGATGTATGGCCATTAATATATAAATTTACTAGTTGTGCTCCCGCAGTTTCACCCGCGTTAATTTCAAAGTTTCCGCGGGAATTCCGTGACAAAAAGTCCCCTATCTGTTAATCTGATGTATAAGCTATATTATTGTAAAGTTTCATTTAAATCCATCCAGTAGTTTTTGCGTGAAAGAGTAACAAACATCCATCCATCCATCCATCCATAAATTCTTACAAACTTTCTCGTTTATAATATTAAGTAGGAAGTAGAATGATAGATTATGAAAAATAGATATGAGACAGAACATAGATTCTAGAAGAAAAGTCTCAGCTTATAGACATGTTTATATGTATTTTTACACCTTATGAGATCTTGTTATTTTACCTACCGTGATTTTTTCTCGCTTGATCCGAAAGTCTTTTTTTCTCCACTTATGGTTCATTTCCCTCAGTCACATATTATAATACTTACAATACTATGCCTCAGTTAAACTTTACGTAATATACGTAATTTATAGAATATAGCTGACCCCTGCGGTGTCACCCACGGTAATTTCGGAGTTCCCGCAGGAATTCCGGAGTAAAAAGTACCCTATGACACTCAGGATCACTATAGCAAACTGAAAGAATTCACTGATTCACTGTATATCATCCTGACAGGCTTAAGGTTTACCTTTAAGGTCAGGATGATCTTTTGGCTTTAGTTGAGAGACTTTAGTTTTGAATGATAGTAACGCAGTTTTAGTGTAAGCTGTTTATATACATAAATAAATACTCTATGTACAAACACCAAATTTCAGTTTACGAATTTATCTTTAATCTAAAATAAAATCAGGATTCAGTAAAATATTAAAAAAATGGGACAAAAATAAAGAAGAAAATTAGTAAAGAATGAAACGGGGTTTTATTTGATAAGAAAAACTGCATTAGATACATAATATTACTACGCATGTGTGTGTGGCAAGCTGCCTTATTAATGATTGTTTAAAACTTGTAGGACTTTTCGTGATGTTTTTATAAGTTTTTCTCTTCCAGAATAATGAAAAAATGTGTCAAGTTAAAAACAAGAAAACGTATGTAAGAAAAATTTGTATATAAAGACTGGGCCGTAATATTTAACTCATTACTTCGGTAAGCAAAAACTTTTTGGGTTGGAATTTCTCCTTAAATTGTCACATATTTTTTTCTGTGGGATATTTTCATAAGCCGTAATTCAGACTAGTTGAGATTAGAGGCGGGATTTATGTCACCGTTTTTATATTATCCTACCGTAGCCATTGCAAATATGTAGTACTTACATACGTGTATCGTGTTTATTATCGTGTTTATAATCTCTGCGCTATTTTATTCGTACAAATTTGAAGATAAAACTTGTCATTTCTAATGAGTATCCTTTGTGTTTATTTGTTTATTAGCTGTCGCACGCAGTTACACCCACTTCTCACTTTTATGAGTTAAAGCACCATAACTTCTAAGTCTTAATACAAAAATGATCTTTAAAACTAACAGTTGGTACCTACTCTCAGACAAATTCACTCTTTTAAGCACCTCCTTAAAGGTTGAATTTCAAAAACCCTTTCAGTAAGTTTATGCGACACTTATGGAAACTACTGTCTTAACTTCATGCATGTTCAATTCCATGTAAAAATTTAGTAATACAAAAATACATACAATCGAACATAGAACCTCCTCCTTTTTGGAAGTCGGTTAAAAATATAGGTAATAACATAAATTTCAGCAGGTGTTTTCTTTAAATTGGGTGATGTCAGCTTTTATTTAAATACTAGCAGCTTCTTGCGATTTCATCTTCGTTAATTTGGGAGTTCCCGCGGAAACTCCGCGAAAACTTTGCTTAGCTGAAGTCTCCTAGCCATAAACTATCTGCTCTTCTTTCATCTGCATAGGCCGCGTATTTTTGGAGATTTCGTGTTTACTTAGTGAGTCAGTGACCTTTCGGTTTTATATAAATAAAAATAGATTACCCTTACTACCAACCGTTCTGACAAAGTGGGAAAAAAAACTCTACCAATGACTTAATTGTCTAACCACTAGGTACCAACTCCGATAGTCAAACACGCTGTGTCGACAATACATTCATTTGTGTATTAGTTGCCAACGGACTCCCCCAACAGTGTTCATCATTAAATTGAAAGCATTCGTGTTTGAACGCCGTTAGTAATATTTGCAGCACTTAAATCCAACAGACAACTAAACAGTTAACTAATTTATGAAGCATAAATTCGTGGCTGGGAAGTCGATAAGACACGTCCTTTAGAAGTCTTTACGAAGGAAGTCTGCGTCTAATCAGGTCGTGACTAAGCTGGTTAAAACATATTTGTTTTGCGTACCCCTATTGAACGACGTTGTTTCAACAGAGCCCGCTTGTTGTTGATAAGGCAGGAAATCTGTCACCTGCAAAACCTTTGACTACTCGAGCAAATTACTGCTTATTTTCTGTGAGAGTAGATACCTACTTACGTTTCAATAGAAACCAAAAGGTAAAGCATTGCAGGGGTTCAAAGTAAACGTGATTACAGATTGCAGTCTCATTTATTTTTATTAGTATTTTTCTTAAATTTTGTGTTTATTAAACTAAAAATAGTTACATCAAACACACATCTCGTAACAAATTGGACTGGGGGCAGACCGCACAAATTTTCTTCGATATTACCAAAACAAAACCGTAAATCCATATTTGTTTTTAGTTTTCTTTAGGTCCTGATGCTCATTGAATTTGGTGCAGTAAACGTCGACCAATATACAATTCGTTTCGAATAAGAGTTGAGTCGTCATCTTTACAGTACCTAATCAGCGCGATACGAAATGTGTTTAGGATATATTTTTAATATTTGACGTTCTAAAGGTTTTGTTTGGATAATGTCGTTAAGAAATAGCGCGATCGGTTTCCTGGAAGATATGTCGAGTGCCTGTAATGTACAGGATTTATTGCGGTCACCTTACACCTGTTCATTCGGATCGAATAATCTAACCCACAATTTACTAGAGTTACATTCATAGTATTAATAATGTAGGTATGTAAATATCTAGTATTAATATTGAACTACATTATGAAAGCTTATCAACTAAATTGACTAACGATCGCGTTTAAAGTCATTGTTTCCGAATAAACGGAAGAAAGGTTGACCTAAATTAACTTTAGTTTATTTTCAACTTTATATACCATCATTCATTACGTTTCATATGAATATAAAGCATGTCTAACACGAAAAACATAATTCCAATTAAGTACAGTTCCTTGTTAAATACTTTAATATTGTCACTCTTTTATTTATTTTTTTCCATTATTAAGTATTATTTAGTATTATTTTATAATATCTTATTACAAATAGTCAACTAGATATAGAAATGAAAGTACATAACTAACCATATTATTTATTTTATCCATTACATAATAATAATTAATTATTAGCGTATTAATCTAGTTCTAAAGTTATTATTAGAACAAATCGTTGGGGCTGGTGAGCACGAATTTTAGCAAAAAAAAAGTTTTTAAAGTACTGTATGTATGTGTACTATTCTAGAAAATATTTATTTTCATATTTCATTGTGTCATTCATAAATTAATTGATAAAGTTACAATGCATAAAATAATGAATTAATAATAATCATAAACAATTTGCTTTAACATAATGGACATGACGTATAATTTAGCTAGCAAAGCGACTGTAAAAAGGTTATCTATATTTTAATTTACCTAATCATTTACCAAAAATATTACAAGTGATGTTACATATATTTTAATGAGATGTGTCATCAACCAGTAGACATAGTATGAAGATTACGATGTTTGAAATATTCCAATAAAAATGGAAGGAATATCAATACCTAATAATTATAATGACTGTAATTAAAGGGACAAACCACGATTACTTGTACAGTCAACAGCATATAATTTATAGTAGCACACCATGTCTCACTGTCACTCCTAAAAATCCCAATACCTAAAATCTGCAGAACAATAGTATTCAAATTATTCTTAACATCATAATATGCGTCAATCAATCAAGTCAATATCTTCTAAACGTTTGTCAAATATATCTTAACAAACCAATCTTCACAATTACTTTAAGGTTTGACAATGCCGACGACGGACGTAGGCCTTCTCTTCGGGTAGGCAGCAGAGGTTCCTGCGTCGGGGCAGAGCCCCCTGCAGTGGGCAATGCCAACGATTTCCAGTTTGTTACAAAATATTTGACGAAACGTGTGCTCAGCAGGGTAATTATGTAACTATTGTTGCTATCATATTTCAATTTCATACAGAAAAATAGCGGTTTAGTGATTGATTATATTAATGTTTAGACAGCTTCAACTTTTAAAATATGTTTATTCTGGTTGATTGCTAGATATTGTAGGTGTCAAAACGTGCATGTTACCTAATCGAAAAATCGACATGTTTTTGATTGAAAACGTAAAATACAATATAATAATAATAATAATCCACATCACAACACACAGATCTACTTGATCCCACAGTAAGCTATTATTAGCTTGTGTCGTGGAAACCAAGCAGACGTGGTATATACTACATAGAATTACTTATATATTATACTATAAATATATAAACACACCCAGACTGGAAAATGGAACCCTGTGTTCATCACACAAAGTCCACCCCCACCAGGAATCGAACCCGGAACCCCTTGATTAGCGGGTAAGCATGGTGACCTCTGCGCCAATCGGGTCGTCAAAAATAATATTGATAGAAACAAAAGTTACATATTAGTCCCTCAGTAATAATTGAAATTGTGGGTGCTCACAACAACAGCTAGAAAAGTTTTGTTGCATGATTAGTGTCACTTTAAATGTGTAGCATTATGTGGACTCCTGAACTGCTTAGCTACTTTTGATATCGACTGTACGTGAGAAATAAAACATAAAATTCAAATAATTTAACTATATGTCGACAAAGTTTGTAATATTTACGCAATTAAATACGGTAGGTAGGTATGCTAAGGACGAACGTTGCATTGATTGACTTTCCATATATCCCCGAGCATGAAATCGAGACACGAGTGCAATATTCAAATAGAGATTTGTTAAATTGTATTTATATTTCCCATTCCACGACAGTAAAATTGTCCGCGGTTATAAATTACAAATCTATCTATATCTATTGTTTTAACACTGAGCATCAAAATCCTAATTCACTAAGAACAAAAACATTTCTTATTCAAAACCATCCCAGTGACTCTAGATGGCAATATATATTTTATTTGATATTTGAAGTGAATTTTTTTTGGGCACGTAGGTAAAACCATTTTTGTGGCGCTTTATCGTAACGAAACTCGTCATGGTCAAAGTTAATCACAGTAGGTACAGAACGTCGTACAGCAAAAAAAAATTACCTGGGCTCATATTCACTACATTACCATAACGCGTCGCGCTAAGATAAAGCGCCACTTAAATTGCTTTTCCCTCGTGTTCAAAGAAGTTTCACTCTAAAAAAGTACATTTACAACGTTTCTTTTGACATACAGAATATTAATTTCTTATATTTTTGCATCTGGAGCGTTTGGGATTGTGTTGTTGGGACGCGCGTTATGGGCAAGGAATGTTGTTGGTCATAGTGAATAAGGGCCCTGATTTTGAGATTCTAAAGTTATTGCAAAATAAATATTGATTTATTAAGTTATGTTATCATTAAACGTAGGCACTGCACTTATGAAAATAATAATAAAATCTACACAACTATGGCACTTTCAAATTAATTCTACATGACTAACGGTAGGTAATAACAGTAAAATGAAATTAAACTTATTAGTTAAGAGAATGATATCGTTTTCACGTAAAAATTATATTATAGGTATTATTAGATATTTTGAATTAAATTTTCTAACATGACATCGAAAATCGGCATTACATTTAACATTGGAATGTTTATTTTTAAAGCTCATCAAAGTTCTGCGCCAGCATGATAAACATTTACAAATTCTCTTTTTTTTTAATAAATAGGTATTTTATTTACATTTCACTGCTAACTTTTAATTTACAAACGAAGCTAGTATGAGTCTTATTTTTCCGGACTAAATCTACAATCTAAATAACATTATGCTGTTTCTAGTAATAATACGAAGAGTCATTTTCATTATACTTCAGTACATTCACGCAGTTTTTACTTCTATTTTTTTTGCTTTATATACCTCTGATGTGTTATCCGAGCACCGTTTTTACAAAGATAAAAATGATTTTATTATTTAGACTTAAATTACATTACAGTGATCATATAACTTTAAGTATTATGGCAACATCATTTTGGTTACAGATAAATAATAATTTAACAGGAATTATTTCAAAAAAGTAGATATTACCGGCACATTCATATAAAATGCGGTAGATGTTTATCTTTATATAGCTACAATGGAAAACAATGGAATGACGAACTAAAATTCGAACAGATATGTTTTTTTAGGTAAATACACCTTTATTTCTAAACAGGTACAATATAATTTAAAAAGAGAGCTTGCAACTCATTGTCAGTATAAGTGACAGAAATAAAACTTCTTTGGTCACAAAAGTTACCGCAGTCGCACCCAAAGTAGTTTCACTTAAAAAACCGTAAAAAGGGCAAAATAATTAATAATACTTTTTGTTTCACAGTTAATTTTATTGATATTGATGGAGATATGTTAATTACAAGTCTGGAATCACGACTTTATTGTCGCAGATGCGTTTTTAGTTAGTCACAATGTCGCATCGCAGTGGCGGGCCGAATGGGTGCAGCGAGGTCTATGTACCGCCCGTTAGATTTCACGCTGGCAACACAGCCACGCAGGCCCGTATACAGAGCCGCCGGCAGCCCCAAGGGTAACGATGGTGACCCGCCTATAAAAATATCATAACAACACACACGCATTGAAAGGAATTCTAAAGGCAATTAATGTAATGTAATCGCAAATTAAGCTTTCGGTAGACGACCTTATTGATCGAAAACTTCGAGTAGAACTTATAATATTTCAAATAAATATCTTGTTGCGTAGATTGGTAGTTAATCGGTGACTATTATAATTAACTCCCTTGTTTATATGGTACTAGCTGTTCTCCGCGCGCTAATTCCGGAAAAATAAAACTGACACGGGAAACTGCATCTAGATAAAATAAATTAGCAAACTAAAAGTACAATCAATACCATCTACTATATGTTTTGAAATAGCTTTCTACTTGACAATATGCGTCACTTCCGTTGTCTGATATAGTTTTACTTACAACGTGTCAATTGAAGGATAAATAATTTATGAAAATAAATCTTCTGAAGAATAAAAGCAAGGTATGGAATGAGTTATCTGAATAATTTCAAGAAAATCTTCTAATATGAGACCCCAGGAGTGAAAAAATAGTCGGCACTGCTCGTGAGGTGACATTATAATGACGGTTGAAGCCACAGGCGGGTCGTTAGTAGTAAAATATAATATTCATGAATAGCTCGCGGTACATCTGAAGACGTAAATGCGTCTTTTGTGAAATATTTCAGGAAATAATGTAGTGACTATGTAGAAGTAAAATAGGTGTATTAATAATATATACGTTTACCTACTCGTGTTATTACTGTTCAAAAAGAAGCTTCTAATTAACATAAATTTTCTAACTTTCTAAAGTTAGTAATGCAAAACTGAGAATAGATAATAATATATAATAATAGAAATTGTTCCATTTAAAGTTTGTGGAGATAATAAAGACGGCAACGCAATTATTTAGATTATGATTTAACATTGATTTGGATATCGTTAAAAAATGTAGGTATCCCGATTTCCACTAGTTTTCATGAATAGAATAATTGTTACTAAAATTGGCGTTTAGAGCACAGACAATGGAGTACAAAAGAATTTTATTGTTAAATAAATAAATAAAAAATAAATATTAACTTTGTCAAAAAATATACGCGATATGTTTTCAGTGAAACGCTTAAATTCAGCCGATCGCTTAAAAACGTATCTTCAACTTGACCTCGGCTTGAAACGAAAATAGCGCATACGAAAATACGTACTTAATGTATAATTTGCAGTTGTGAATCACAACCAAATCAGATATTGTTTTGGTAGATTAGTTGCGGAAAACAGCGATCGCTTTCTGATAGATGAAGATAAAATAACTTACCAATCCATAGTTTGGGGTTAGACCTAGAAGGCACTAGCAAGGACTGCGAGTACCCTCTTACAGACGGCGTGTTGTCCACTTGAAGCATAGCTAGCCTCTTACGCCTCCGCACTGTGGCGGTGTGCCACAGACCGTCGTCCACGCGCGTCTTTGATTCTATACTTTGGAACCAATCTTCGTTGGTCGCGGAGTTGATCTCATTTATATCCGTGTCAGTGTAAATAAGCTGAAGCTTGCCCTCGCTCAGACCGAGACCTACAAAGTCCCGTGGCCGGATACCAATCTTGCGCCTCCATAATAAGAGGCCAGAATCGTTGTACGTCCGAAATTTTATTTCGTATCTAATGCCGCGGTCGCCGCGTCTTCTAAAAGAAATAGTTTCATTCAAACATATTATTTTCAGTAAGTGAAAATATAATAAAAGCATTCCCTTTGTATTTTTTTTCAACTGTATTATTACTGGTGGACGAAATGGCCTGTTAAAAAATATGTACTTATTGATATACACTTATAAGTTATTGAGGCTACGTAAATTTACAGATACATAACTTCGGCTTCGTCGTTATTATCTATGAATTCGGAAACATACAGTGGAGTAATTTTATATCGATTATATTAAATATTCAATATGCAATAATACTTTTACTTTCGTGCGTGTCGTGAGTGGTCATCATGACCTATATTATTTAAATAAACAGAGTGTAAGGTTAAACAAGTTAAATGAAGGAAAGTGTTGTATTCGATTCTCTTTTCAAATATGTTTTTTAACTTAGAATTAATATTATGTAATATTAGATATAAAAAATAGCTATATTTACAAGCTCGTAAGTGGCCGACGCGCTCTTGGAATCAATTTTCCATTGTATTGCCGCTGGCGCGCTTGCAAAAGCCGAAAATCGTATGTAAAGGTCAATCACCCGATTTTACCTAAGGTTTTCTCTGTGATTCATCAGTAATTTTACTAACGAGTATTTAAATTTTTATTAGTTCCATGTAAGCATGAACTATCAGTGATTTTAAAGTCCCTCGTTTGAAATTACCCTCTGTTTATTGTTTGATATGGTGAAAGTGAAATTTACCTAATCTAATCTTACTGCAACGGCGATAAGTTTAAAGCTAAATATTAGTATTGTGTCATTAGCGCGTCCCTTGAATGTTATCTTACATCAACCAGGCCCTCACCGACATCTTTGTTAGTACGAAAGCTAAAATACAGAAAGTATGTGAGTTAATTTTATTACAAATATTAAAAAATATAGTTCAAAACATCGTGATTACAATTTTTAAGTATCATTGCGCTGAAGCTTAACATTGTTAGGGTAATATAAAGTATATCGTCCATGTTTTATAGAGCTTTTGAGGACGCGTGAAATGACTGTGGCTTTAAAATTGTAACCACGTGATTTTTTTTTTTATATAGCTCAGAAAGGTGTTAACTATAATACTATTTTATTATAAAATAATTTTAAAAAAGTTGACAAATAGGTAATAATTTTTTCATAATTACTTATGCAAATCTGTAGACACTTACCTACGACTACCCTTACTTCTGTAGGAATAATAATTATTTCCATCAAATTTAATTGGTGCTCTATCGTTTAACATTTCCATATTATTATTAATAGGTTGATCACAGTTCCGTCCCGAGAATCCGTCGAGACAAATACATTTGTATTCGTTTAAAAGCGGAATACATGAGCCGTTGTTTTTACAAGGTGTTAATCCTGGGAAAACAAACAGATTAAAAAGATCAAAATTTGTCAACTCTCTGTCAATTTTTAATGAGTGTCATTGGCAGTAGGTATTTTTTTCTATTCTATTTTATGAAACGATTATAACACTATACATTTCTACATTACTTAAAGTTTAGACTACTATAAAAAGACTGAGTATCTCACCATCTCCGCACGGTGGTCCGGTATATTTGGTGACACCGCCAGTAGCACAAGGCAACCGATCTTCGTCCTGCACTATAGCACACCTAGCAGTGTCACTACTGAACAAAGACATTTGGTTGCCGTTCACGAACACTTGTTGTACAGCACCAATAAAGCTACTGATCACACCAGAGAGTTTGTGAGGACGTATATACGAGCTGAAAGAAAAAGGTCTTTTAATTAAGATATTTTTTTGGGTCGGCAACGAATTTTCTTTATCACTGCATAGTATAAAACAAAGTTGCTTTCCTGCACTGTCTGTTTGTCCCTAATGTACTTATGCTTAGATCTTTAAAACTACGCAACGGATTTTCATGCGGTTATCACCAATAGATAGATTAATGAGAAAGGTTTATATTTATTTATTTATTTAAAGAACTTTATTGCACATTTATGTACAAAAGGCGGACTTAATGCCTAAGGCATTCTCTACCAGTCAACCTTTTGGCTAGGGGATAGTTTAGTGACATGACACAGAACCGGAATATATAGTATACAACGTATTAATGAATTAACTGAAAACCTGATACACCCCATTTAAAAGAATAAACAATAATATGATTAAAATATATTTTATGTCCAAAAAATGTATACTTTAAAAATTATTCAACATTAGTTTGGAAGTGACCTATCTACGAAATTCCAAACGCTACGCCCACGCCTACCGGTTCGATTTTTTTTGCTGCGGGTGGCGTACGCGCCGAATATTGTATTATAAATAATTTAGACATGGGCTGATAAAAATGAAAAAATATAACCTATATTAAAACATAGTGCGATCGATTCGCTAGTAGATTCTGTGCAAACTACTTTCTAATTTTCAGTTAATTCATTAACACGTTGTATATATAAAGTTAATATAAATAATATTACCACGTATACAGTAAATAAATTAAATAGAAGCAGATACATACATAATATACTAAATACATACACACACACACATATATATATATATATATTACTGGAATTTCCGCGGGAACTCCGAAATTACTGCGGGTGAAACTGCGGTGGACAGCTAGCAATGTATAAACATGAGAAATCGCCATCACTCACGGTAAAGATCCAATAAACACTGGCAGTGTTAGTTCCAAATGTGTCAATGGAGGAGGAGACTGTCCCTTCAGAGTTGGATGATGGTCAAGTTGTAGACTACCATGTCTTCCGACTCTAGTCACGATAGCTCGGTGCCATCTACCTTTAGATATCTGCACTGGAGATCTGTCGGCAATCAATCACAATTAAACTTTATACTACAAACAAATTTTCCAGGAACATAAAGTCTTTAGTCGTTATTTGTATTATTATAGTGGCATCAGCTATTATCATGTTCATCCATATTAAATTATTTTAATAAAATAAATAGCACACAGAATCGAATCAACTAAGTAGAAGCGGGAGTGGGTTGTTTAATTTTAACGCTTCGCTTACGTGATGTTTGCGACTCCACTTCCCAAATTGTACCTAAACTGTAGGTATCCATTTACTAAGTTAATCGCTATAAAATCCCCCTTCGCTTTGTTAGATTGGCCGGTGTAGAGGAGCATTCCGGAGAGTCGGTTCGTTAAAAACCAGATTTCAATTCGAAATGCTTTACCTAAACCTTCTAACGGTGACATTTCTATGTAGCTTGTTCCATTGAATTGGGGAGGCCATGTATCTTGGATTACATTTACATCTGCAATAAGAGTAATAAAATAAGAAGTAAGTAAATAATTAATTATAATTACAGAGAGCCCCTTATAAGAATTACACGAGTCAATCAATACGCACCATTCTTGCAAGGATTTCCATTAGATCCAATCTCACCCCCAAACAAACAGCGACAGACGTGTCCGCCGTCGGGTCCGATGTCACACAATAGCCCCTCATCATATCCGCAGGGATTAGATTCGCACGGATCTAATCTTTCGTCACAATTGGCTCCTTGGAATCCGATAGGGCAGACACAAGAATATTCAGTAGCCGATCCGTCTTTAGCTTTACACGTCGCTCCGTTATTACACGGCATACTCACGCACGGATTAAATTGGCACTCACGAATGTTCTCCATAGACACTACTAATGGATCTGGACGACCCAATCTCTTTGTTACATGATGCCTTATTATTCTTAAATACCTGACGCAGCCGACCAGGCCGCTTCGGGTACCGATATTTTCAAATATTCTAAACAAAGATTTTTTTTTATCAGTTTTCATATAAATCTATTACAAAAGAAACTTTCACACAGCGTGTCTTAAGATAGGATCTCACCTCGTAAAATTAGTCGGTACACTACCGATATATGCGTCTTCAGCTAGATCTAAAGCTTTCAAATGGCCAGTAGATTGTCCGACCACGTCTTCCATGTCGTCGACAGATAAGATACCGTCGCGATGGTATCGTTTCGCTGACACCTTATGATACTCGTTTAGTGTTATCTTCTCGAGCGATGTTAATACCAAAGCTCCGTTACCGAGATTATACCTGATTGAGAGTTAAATCAAGATGTAGGTTAAACACGTTTGACTCGTAGCAAAGGTAAACAAGACGATAAATTTCCGATAGAACTTCTCACCTGAACTCTAAATATCCGTTCACTAAAGCGAGTGAAACAAAATCTCCCGTTCCGTCAGGTTTCTGCTGATTATACAATATAACACCGTTTTCCGAGAAAGCTTTAAATTCAATATCGATATTCAACTTATGGTAAGCCTTCAATGGCTTTAGTCGAATGTAAGACGAGCCGTCAAAGGAGGGAGTCTCGATGTAAGTTCCCAAGAGTGTCTCCTTTATAAGAGTTTCACAATTTACCCCAGTGTATGGGCCCGTGCAGAGGCACGTGTAAGTCGAGTCAGGTAGATCGATACAGGTACCTAAGTTATAGCAAGGCTCTGACAAACAAGCGCTGTACTCTTCCGTCGTCGTCGTCTCGTGAATTTGTTGCTCTGTAAAGAAGCATTCCATGAAAAATATTATATAATTACGGTACAGATCTTCCTCTCTAGAGGCTCTAGTAAATACTTTTCATAGCGCAGTCGTTGGGAAAAAGTTTATCAATAGAAGCTTTTGATGCGATCCACTTGATTCAAAAGAAGCAACTATAAATAGGAATCAAAGAAAATAATTTATTGATGCTGAGACTGACGAATACTTTTATTTTACCTTTACTTCTAGATCATTGAGTAGTTACTACTGATAACTGGAAAAATCTTCGCTAAGTGGTACTACACTCGATTCAATTTTACACTTGGCCGTTAAATCAATTTCTTGCATCGCGACGGTCACATAAAATGACTGATCTCATCATATTAAAGATGATATGAAAAATAATAATAATTAATAGATATGTCATATGAAAACAGTGATAAATGGAAAATTTTTGTCTTTCTGGTCAAAAGATACTTTATTTACTATTAGATACCTAAATAGCTAGTGAAAAAAATGTGTAGGCACACAAGCCTACGCGACGCCTTCATACTTCCCATGACGCGAACGGTTGCCCCTAGTGAACGGAGAGAACGTTCTCAATACAAAACCACCCGCGCCTTTCTGACCCAAAAATTAAACGATTCCGGAATTGTGATCTGATTCCTACAGCATATACGACATACTTACGTAGGTACATACAAACAAAACTAGATCTTATTTTTTTTAACTTTAAGTTCGATCTACCGCTATCGCTAGTACATTACATTACGATACTAACGTTAGGTACTTCAGACAGACTTTGGTTCGTATAATAATAATATAGTTATATTAGATATAATAAAATAATGTTTGCACATTATAATGAAATTAGTTCACTGGTTGGTTCTAAACAATTTGATTCAAAAATGTCAAATAGTATGTGTACCTATAATAATCAGCAGCAGATACGCAAACACTTTTGACAGTCCTTGAATTTTATTGCAATAAGTAATAAGGTTCAAAGACTGACCGCAAGGTTTAAATATTGATGCTGCTGACTGTAGTTACTCACTAAAACTTACCAATACAAGCTTTCCTGTGGACGGTGGGGGAGTGGCCGGGCCGGCAGACACAGCCGCCGCGCGCACAGTACGCGCCAGGCAGCGCGGAACAGTCCGAGTCCTCGGCGCAAAGATCACCCAGCAACGCTCCCACAGCACCTATGGTCGCCGTGGTCGCTGTTTGCGAACCTAGTGTTAATTGTACTTCTTTATTACAATCTCATGCCCGCAGATTTCCATATATATGTCTCGGGACTCAAGGGGAAACTTTTTTTCGAGAAAATATTCTACACATTGATCAGGGACACAACTATCCACGGACGGAGGTTCATTTAATTCAGTTTAGTAGTGACCGCGTAGGTAAAAAAACAGAGAAACTCGATCAAAATATGTCTTCAAATGAAGACTCCACGGGAAAACACTTATTTTCAAAACTTCAATGAATGTCACTTTTTTTTTAACTGACCTTTTTTCAATAATTACAAAAAGATAAAACTAAAGTAAGTATATTTTTTTAAGTAGGTAACGTTAAAGAATATATTTATATAGTAGGTAGGTTTATATAATGGGTAATGACTTGTTTCAATATTTGAAAAAACGAACATAAAATTACTTTGAAAATATATATAGTTGTTTTTCTCTTCTTTATCATTTTTTCACATTCATTATTTTTTCCTTGGAGTCTTCAAACAGATTCTACTTTTCAAAGAATATTTTGTGTAGAGACACTGTCAGTTTTAATTCGGAGGTTGGTTTGTGTAGAGACACTGCCAGTTTTAATTCGGAGGTAGATGTATATATATTAAACCAAATCAATGGGCCATATTAAGTAAGAATTAACTGACCTTTGAATTTTTGACCGGTCAAAATGTTATCGAAATCACTGGGCGTCTCTTTCCTTGTCCAATCGTATTTGTTGTAATATCTGTCGGGGTTGAGCAAGTGTCTTGTGGATTTGGACGCCGCGCCGTCATCCTGCTGTGTGAACTGGATGGGCACCGAGGGGCGCGGGGGGCCGGCGGTGCCTGACACCTCGGATAGTTTGCACGGCCCGAACGCTTGAACGACAATGTCTTCTTGCGTGCGACACGCTTGCAGCTTTAGATGGCATTCCGATTCGTACGTTTTGCCATCACTCCCGCATACCTGTTATTCACATTTTGTAGAATAATAGGTAACAATGTTGGAAGTAGTAGGAATAACGCTTACTTACTTGAAAATTTGATAAGAATGTATAAATATTAAAATTGGACCAGTTATGAACACAGTTTTCAATACAAGTAACAAGGAAAATATAATCACACCGTTAATACAGAATTTATGTTTAAAAGAAGGACGAATGAAGAAAGGTATTCTGTATTCGATTTTCAAATGTTAAAAAACATAAATTAAAGTTTTAACGTGTCTTATCTTCTATTTTTGAGTAGTTAGTCAACTAGATAGTCTGCTCTAACAAAAAATGGCACAAAAAGGTCCTCAACTAAATGCTCTTGCAGTGACACATGAATACGTAGCGCAAAGGTGATTTTGGGCAAAAATTATCAGAACTACACTAATAAGACTTACCATCATATTATTGTCACTATCAGGACATGGAGCAGCGGCGCACTCGCACCTTGCGCCTCCCGTGCGCTCCGTGCACACTGCTCCAAAGTAGCAAGAGAGATCCGCACAGGATGATGCCTCGCCATTGCTCTCTGCTAATTAAAATTATGGATCTTTTTATTTGACAGTTACCATAACCCTTAGTTTAGCTAACAATCTTTATTCGTTATCGCTTTATAGAATTTAGGAACTTATTGTCATGTCAAGTAGTCATGAAAAAATCGTAGATAATTTTTCGTGAACACTCAATGCCAAAATGAGATTCATTTTATTGTACTGGAGTAGATAATTCAGTAATCAGAATCATGAAATAATATAAACATCTGTCAATCCAATGGTTAGATTCGGAATGACGCAAGGTATCAAGTTCATCTTTTGTACTTTTATTTAGGTATTCGTGTAATAAAGAATAAATAAAGGAACATTAGAGGATGTGACCTGAGTTTTTCCTATTCAACTAAAAGTTAAATACAGGTGGATAAGTGCGAGAAATCAAAGCGACTGTTTGTCAGTATCTAGTTAACTTGCAGATGCAGATCTTTGGGACACCACGTCTTTTTCACTGCAGAACTACAGAAAAGAGACAGGTATTGCTTGCACAGTCGTTTTGTCTCATTCTAGAGAGTGGTTGGTTTTCGAGGGTATTGTATATATTGCTCAGTTCATTTACTATGTTTATTATGAGGAAAGAGAAAAAATAACTTCTGAATACCTAAATGTAGACAGCAAATTGCGTAAATAAGTAGTAGAAATATTTTTAACGACAAAAAGTCACGCGGCTACAAAAAAATATGCTCGTCTTTCTCCATTTTTTTTTTTGAATAGTAATTTTTTTTTTATGGCATATAAAAATAGATGCCTTTCCTCCACTGGTTGTCATTCCCTATGGGACAATATAAGGAAAAACTACGTAACGTTTCTTGTTTTTTCCGTCTAACTATGTTACCTTTTTGATTCTGCTAGGTACTGGTTTCGTATACCTACATCTTATAGTAAATTATGAATGAAAGCACAGCGAATAATATCTAACTAAAGATGTACATAAAGTATACTTTCTATAGAATAGTATGGAGGAAGTATGTTTTTATTATAATTTTTTAAATCAAAATTTTTCTTTTTTTCCTAGTTTTATTAATTTATTAATTAACTAGCTATCCCCTGCGGTTTCACCCGCGGTAGGTTCGGAGTTGCCGTAGGAATTTTGGGATAAAATGTACCTACCTTATGTCACTCAGAACTACCGTAGCTTCGTATAAGTGAAACAAATTTCAGAATCGGTCCAGTAGATCCAGAGATTTTACCTCCTACAACGTCACGAACACACAAACTTTACCTCTTTATAATATTAGTATAGATTGATATTTGGAGGTTAACGTGAGGTTTTAACTACAGCCCCCTTAGCTAAGTTGACTATCATTGTTAACGCATAGAAAACTAAGCAACGCATCGTCTTGTCACGTGGTCACTTAAAGTCGTCCAATTTGACTTGTATCTCTCAAGGATAAATTTTTTTATATAATTAATAGCTAGGTATATCCCAATCGCCTTAGTCTATATTATTATTGTCGCTTTTCATCGAACTTTGTTTTGGTTCAACGTCTAAATAGTTAAAATAATAACTGTTTACAAAAAAATTTTCAGTTATGCCGTCGAAATATCAATAAAAATGAAACTGAGCAGAAAGTCAGTTCATATATTATTATTATTATGTTGTCCAGTATGCATGCATCATTTGTAACTTATTTTCTGTCTGCTTGTATAAAAAAATTAAGTTTTTTTTTTTGTCAAAAGTAAAGCATCAGAGTTTACGTTCCAAAACACACAACTTAATCGAAAGGTCCCGTTCGCTCACTTGCCTTTCTTCCTTACAACCCCTTGGTTGATTATCCTAATGTGAGTAGATACTTTTCTCTGCGAGTGCGGGATGTTTGCCCGAAATTTGTGCCCTCCAAGTTGTTCATCAAGATGAACAGCCCAGAGAGCTGGGAGAGCGGCCAAATGGAGCGTAACCGATTTTCATTAGGGAAGAAACTGTACTGTTACTTTGTAGTACAAAAATATTTTTAACCTATAAAAGACTCGTAGCGCTGCTGGGGTACTGTGTATTTTTATTTTATTTAAAACTAGCTATTCCCCGCGATTTTAACTCACGTTAATTTGATGCTCCGCTCGCATTGGTCGTAGCATGATGTTATATATAGCTTATGGTACACCTTGATAAGTGGACTATCCAACACAAAAATAATTTTTCAACTCAACGCAGTAGTTCCTGAGATTAGCGCGTTCAACCAAGCATACTAACTCTGCAGCTGTATAATATAAGTATAGTACTTATCTTTGATCTACGAGTGCTAAATGAAGTTACTTTATTAAATTATTAATAATAATAATTATAGTAGACTAGCTGATCCCCGTGGTTTCACCCGCATTGACGTCGGAGTTCCCTCGGGAATTCCGCGATAAAAAGTACTATACGTCCTTATCTGTATCCCTGATAACATGTATCCAAAATTTCATGACGATCCGTTGAGCTGTTGAGGCGTGACAGCGAGCGTAACAAACAAACAAACCCACTTTCACATTTATAATACCTATTAGTAAGGATTTCTTTTCTATAACATAATATACAGAAATTATTAAGATCAGGAAGCGAAATCTTATGAACAACATTCACGCTCGGTACCTAGGTCACCGGATCTTTAATGCTAAGTTTGTTTTCTTCATTGGATCTAAAATAGAATCCTTTTTTCTTTATCCTTACTAGGTATTATAAATGCGAAAGTGAGTTTGTTTGTTTGTTATGCTCTCACGCCTTAACGGCTCAACGGATCATCGTGAAATATTGACTAGAAGTTGTCAGGGATACAAAGAAGGACATAAAGTAGTTTTTATCCCAGAATTCCCGCCGGAACTCCGAAAATGACGCTGGTGAAACCGCGGGGAACAGCTAGTACTTACTTAAATAATATTATATTGTAAAGAATTGAATCAAATTATCGAAAATTAAAAACTAACGTAAAACTCTATACGAAACAGGGTCACGATATTGAGAAAGAAAATTGTTAATTAATTTGCAGTAGGTAGTGATCCTCGTGGAAGCCGAAGTGAAAAAGGAAAAGGCACACTAAAGAAAAAGGAATGATAAATAAGAAGAAATGACTTACGGTCGGCACAGCCATTTCGCCCTAATCGCCGCATATGGTCCGAGCAGAGGGTACACTTCTGGCCCTGCACGCCGGCGCGGCACACGCAACGTCCCGTCATCTGCTCGCAGTCCTCACGCACCGAGCCAAACGCCGAGCATCCGCATGCTATTCCGTTGAAATGTATACGACGGTCAATGTGATAAAAGCCGTTGAGTACTCACTCAATTCATGACATTAACTTTGTTTATAACGAATGCACCATAGTATGTCACATGTGATAGAAGAAATAAAGGAAAGTGCCTCAAAATGCAAGAAGAGATTAAGTGCACATCCAAATCAAATGGCGGTGGGCCTTATGAAAAATCCATTTATATTCAAATTATTCGAACGAAAAATTTAATTCTGTTCTACCTATCTGAAACTGTTTTTTATTATGTTTATGCAAGAAACGCACAACAGATCGATGCTTTCAAATAAGGTAAAGTGCATTTCTCAGGTGGCGGGAAATAAGTTTACACCCAACATGCGTCAATCTGATGAAAAAACCACCCTTGAATCCATCAAGAAATAGCTCTGAATCCATCAAGATTATGGATTATGTAACGTTGCTCTTGCTAAAATAGTAGATACTGTTCACCTGATGTATTATTTATTTTTTTATTTAGAGTAGGTACTTGAAAATTGTTCAATAACATTAACGCCTAATTTAATCAATGAAACTCACGTATACACCCGGTGTGTCCAGAGCCTATACGAGGCAATCCCCAGTAGCCGGGCTCGCAGCGGTCACATTTGAGACCCCCAACGCCTGGCCGACACGCACACTGCCCGCTCTCGTCACATCGATCCGACACAGAACCAAGCCGATTACAGCCGCAAGTGGAACTCGTTATTGGACATCCTTCCTCATTGGGGCCCGTCGCCGCAGTGGATCCGTCTGAACAACATCCGTGCGCACTCTCCGAACAGTGCTGAGTTTTTGTCTCCTCGGTTTGTCTCGTATCGTCTTTTAAAAAATCGACGGAAATACATTAGCACAGATAATTAGACATTAGTTATGTATTTTTTTCTATCGAAGAAGTCGCCATTTCAGTAGACGTTTTAAGAAGTCATCGTTTTACGCATTCGTCATTAACCGCCATAAGGATGGAAAGATATTCAAATAAGTGGAGGTTTAATATGCTTTGTCAAATAAATAAGGCAATACTTACATTAAAAGGGACAAAGGGCTATAGAAACGATAACGGCTATAGCGTGTTTGTAACCAATTTACTCTTGGCAACGCATGCTGCTACTATTTCACCCTGACAAATCACCAGTCAGGATGACATTGCATAAATGCACAAAAACACAAGTCCAATGAAAATACGAAAAACTTCGAGCGAGAAATTTTAAGCATAAAATTTATTGAAAAAACTATACGGAATCTATTAAAATTTGAGCTTTGTTTGTTATGAGCAGTTTCTGCCTTTCCTGACTTTTTAATCTGCATCATTATCCACTCTAATTAAAAAGAAGTTTAACAAGCTTTAATTATTTTTATTCCTTTTTACAGATAAAGGAACTAATTAAAGGGAAATTCAAATCTGGCTCTGACGTTGACAATTTATTTTTGCATTAATTGCAAAGTCACTTAATAAATGATTTATTCTTACTTTTAGGGCAACATCTGGCGGCAGTCATGGTTATATGGCAGTAGCTACCCACGGGGCAATCTTGCCGATGCGGTCCATTACCACAGTCTATTTCAAGTCCCGTTACAATATCAACCATTGCCTTATTGTTACCGCATGGTCTCACTTCCATACCTGCGGTTACGAAACATTTCCAAATGCAAAATCACGTTTACCATAAACAATAATCAAAGTTACTGAAGTTTGTTAGAATAAGCTGGGTGTAATAGACAAGTTTATTTAATATCCTAAGAACAAACCAACAAACCTTTACAAAACAAGCATGCATAGTCGCGTAAGAACAAACCTTTGCACAGATCTAAAGGCCTCAATCGGAGTTCGAGTTGTTGTTGGCAGCCCTCTTTCCGCATGGCGCACAGACTCGGATAGAGTCTAAAGTCTGACGCGCAAACTGGGAAGTATTCATCGTCGAGTGGACACTCGAAGAGGCAGGAGCAGCGCGGGTAGCCATCAGCGCCGAGCTCGCAACTGGCACCGTAGTCGCAACGGATGTCGCGGCAAACGCTCGGCTCTACCGTGCCCTGGTCCGTCGCGCCAGAGACATCCGTCGACCCTTCCTCCGCCTCCGTTGTGGTCGATGCGGTCGTAGCTATCCGTGCCCCGCCAAATGTTTAAGTTAGCGCACGCAGTGAAGCGAAAAGTTAGTTGTAATTGATTGAAGATAGACAGACCACACCGCTGTATCGAAAATAAGCAACGCTAACAACTAAATTTGACGACGGTTAGACAGATAGAAAGTTACAATAACTATTGTGACATATCATACACATGTGTATGTCGTTGTTATAAGGGTGGCTCTACACTCGCGTCGTGAAAGACTGCGAAGGTCGCGAACCGCGAGTGTGGATACTCTCGCAGCATCGCGGTCGCGCTTTGCGGTGTTCCACGTCCGGTGGCGGTTGGTCCGCGTTAAAGGGTTTGTGAAGCGCGAACGCGAACGCATCCACACTCGTGACGTGTCAGTTATGTGAACAGTAACTTCCACGTCCATTTCAGACAAATGCGCGAACATAAATGCATAAGGTTGCGAGTGTAGAGAGCTATATTTTTCGCGACGTTTTCACGCGTCAACCACGGCCGTTATATACATGGCCGCGGTTCGCGGTCGAGTGTAGAGCCGCCGTAATAAATAATATACTTATTAATAAATTTGCATTCACGCCGTATTTGAAGATATTGCAGATGTGCTGGAAACGAATGTAAATAGGAAAATCGTGATTAAAAATTTAACTTTATCCTCACTATTATACGTACCTACCTACCTATTGTGCTGGCAAAATCAGCCGTAGTAGTAAATGCCCATCATACAGCGTTTGTACACGAATAATAGTGTAAGTTTACCCGAGTAAACCACTAGAATCTTGATTTATTATTATGTGTACCCTAAAAGTGATTAACTAATTTGTGTATCTTTCAATGCCGAAGTATTATGCAACATTACTTGTTATGTATTCCGTCCGTAAATAAGGCGAGAACGCATATTTACACATAATATAGTTAGTATCACAATAGTATATATGTTGTTAGAAATTACTAAGAAAATGAAAGTTACTTAGGTGGGTATGCATGTGGTTATTTGTGGTTAGTGAACGTGAGTTTCAATTGCACTTACTCATAGCAATCGGTGGTACAACAGCGAGTCTGTCTTTGCAGTCGCCGTAGAATATGACGTGCAGGGTGGCGGGTGGTGGCAACTTGCACGCCGCTTTCTGCAGCTCGCACTCGTTTGAGTAAGTTTGCATAGAGCTACCGCAGACGGGCTCCCGTGCCGCCCCCGCACAATCAGTGGGACACACACACTCGCCAGCCGAACAGTGCGCTCCAAACGAACACTGCACGCCTTCGCACAGTGCTGTTCACAAATTATGCTCAATGAGAAGCTGGCACAGAAATTAGAAATAATATACATACTATCTGTTCCACCCACGTTAATTTCATAGTGCTCGTGTGACAAGACAAAGGACCTGTGTCGACGTATATGCAAAATTTCGTGACGATTTGTTACGGCATGAAAGCGTAACAAACAAATAAACAAACGCATATTCGTATTTAGGACGGCACAGCTAAAGAAAAGATAGAATAAAATTTTAGTATGAAAACAGAAAGATGGAAACCAGTGTCCCTCGCTGATTTTCACATACATACATACGAACGTTCCGTAACGAAATATATAAAATGTAACGTATTTAATTATGCAATTCTTTGTGGAATATTGTAAACAATATAATTAAAAATAATAATAATAATCCACTTCACAACACACAGATCTACTTGATCCCACACTAAGCTATAAGCTTGTGTCGTGGAAACCAAGCAAGATGGTTTGTGATGGTTTGGGATGCCAGCTAAGAAGGTTTGTTCTTAACTGCATTTGCTCATAGCTGTGATGCACTTGCCCCACCTACATGCCTCTCTTGTTATAATGAATCTTATTGCCTGTGGGGACCCAGTGATATTGTGAAATCCGTGATAACCTCACGACTGAAAATATAATTGCACAGTTGTTTGTAATTGGTGTGTGCTATTACACGGATTCTTTTTGTGTTATTGTTTACAGGACCGCTGCTATAAGTGATATCATGACGCCCTATAATTAATATATACTACTAGCTATCCTACTAGGTTTATAGTGTAGGTACTTAATTTTATTTTAATTTAATTTTAAAGACGTTTAGTACCTACTAACAGTTTAGGAATGTTGCAACCCCTGTAAAGGGAACCTAAGTTTAAAAGCGCTGTACAACTATTATGTTTATTATCCTTTGTACACTTAGTGAGCAATAAATACTTGAATACTTGAATACTTAGTTCAAACTGCAGCAAAATATCATTGAACGCGGTGCAATTGATGACTATTTTACAATCTAACGATGATATCTACGTAAGTATATTTAGTGAATTGATTCACAATGAAAACTAAAATATGGCCGTCATATAAACAATTAACAAAAATCCGTACAAAATGTCAATAGTAGAAGTAGCTACAATATTAGGTAGGTAAGTAGGTAATATTAGGTACGATAAAATCAATGCGACATATTATAAATGTGAAAGTAACTCTGTCTGTCTGTCTATCTGTTACGCTTTCACGCTTTAACGGCTCAACCGATCATTGCAAACACGTCAGGGATACAGAGAATGACATAGGGTACTTTTTATCCCGGAATCCCCGCGGGAACTTGGTGAAATCGCATAAATTTTGCATACACGTTATTAGGGGTACCTACCTACACAGAAAGAAATAGGGTACTCTTATCCAGGAATTCCCGCGGGATCTCCACAATTAAGGCGGGTTAAACCGCGGGGAATAGCTAGTATTATATTATTAATACCTATCTACTCGTATGTGTACATAGACAGCCTTCTTGTCACGTAAGCTCAAACAAATCCAATCAGTCTGAACAAGGTCAGTTTTACTTTGATTTGGCAAAAACATACTAGTATAATCTACCTATACATATACCTAAACAAAATCAAAGTGCCTGCCTAATGCCTATACACTATACGAATATGATTATTTAGATGTGTGCCTTCTATTAAGCTCGGAGGATTATTTTCATTCTATTGAAAAATTAATTAATAAATTAAGGTAGGTACAGCACTTGCTGTACCTACCTTAATACAAGCTGTACATACAAGTATTTAACCTACTTCTTAATTAGTATGGTGGCTTCTATTGCAATATCAATGCGATCATTTAGCCAATATTAGTAAACAGATAAAGTCTGAGTAATTTGACCGGTAGCGCTGAATCAGTAAAATACATGTACAATATAAGCGCTGAAAGTCGAGTGGAAAAAATTGTTTTACACTTAGTGAAAAGTTTGAGATGTACCTAACAAACGACTGAACAGATACATAATGTCATTTGTGTCCGCAACCTTTTATCTTGCGTTGCACACTCCCACACAAAGAGTAAGTTTTTTTTTTTTCTCTTTCATGCGACGGGAAACGAGAAAAGACGTCCGTGTAAATTTAATAACGATTGTTTACCACCGCCCCGCAAAATGAAAGCCTTACGAACGCGCTCGATAGATAATACTTTTCGAGAGAGAAAAAGATAATATTCGAAAAGTATAAAGCTTAAAGTGCACTGAGTAATGGAGACACCGCAAAAATTATAATCCAATAATCTATAAGTATTAAAAAAGAAATTGACAACTGACCAAGATCTAGAACCTTGAAATTGGCTTGCTATGGCAGAGTTTTCGAAACTCAACCCCAGAATGAAATGAGGATTACAACTTTGTGTCGATACGTTGTATATAAACATGATCCTGTGAAACTGAAATTTGGAATTTTTATGGGATGCAGACTGAAGAGGTCTGCAGCTAAAAAAGAAATTTAATTTCGGCGTGTCCGAATCAATTTTGAAATTTATTTATTTATTTATTCATTTATTTATTCACGCGCATTCATTCAGTCTACGTATATACACTATACAGGGTGTAAAGTATTAGAGGTATTAGAGGTAGATGTTTAGTACTCTATTATGATCTCGAATATTTTTATATTAAATTAATTTTTGACAAAGAAAATACGTAATTCGCTGAAAAATCATATCCTAATTCAACGCCCTTTTCTTTTGAATTACCGCTGGCACGACAAAAAATCAAATAGTATAAAGGTCATTCACTCACATAAACCCACGTGGTTAATTAAGGTTTTCTCTTTTTTATCACTGCGTGTCTTTTATTTATATTTTTATTAGTTAACTAATAAACCCCCCTATACCTCCCCAAACTAATTGGCCTCGTACTCCGTATAAAAAAAAACTTCTTCGCGGAGAATCATCAACGACCAACTACTAAAACTAGAAACATGAAATTTTCCAGAAAACTTTTTTGTAATGGGCATGTTGACTAATTTTTATTTTTTAGTCCGTCTTGTAGATTATTAAAAAATATTGGACATGTATTTTTTTCTTTTTTTACGTAATCAAAAAATAACGGCGATATATTGAGTTGAAATTTCGCGTGACGTCACTATTCTGACAGTTTGTATGGCGGTTTTGTGGTTAGTGACGTCACGACCTCCTCATCCTAAACTTTAATGCGATTTATCTCTGTATATTTTAATTTATTTAAAAAAGCAAAAAATACGTGTTTATTGTTTTTTTTATTTTCTAACTGACGGACTAATTAGAATTTTGATTTTCAATAGTAGTCAACATCCCTATTGACGCAAAAAATTCAACCGTTAAATAAATACATACTTATATTCTTGAAATGTAGTAATTATGAAGTAATTTTATAGTAATAATATTAATGATGATCAGACTTTGT
Source organism: Zygaena filipendulae (assembly GCA_907165275.2). Taxonomy (NCBI): domain Eukaryota; kingdom Metazoa; phylum Arthropoda; class Insecta; order Lepidoptera; family Zygaenidae; genus Zygaena; species Zygaena filipendulae. The sequence goes on from OU015650.1 coordinate 6,538,513, forward strand.
CACACATCACTATCTGCATGGTTCCATAATTACTTATATGTACGTAAGTACTTATATGTACTATATGGGTACCAGAAAACTGATACTTATCTACTTTATTTTGTAAACACACCCCCAAACGTATAAAATATGTTTACCCTGATCCAGGGATCGAACCCGCGACAGCTGGCATAGCAGACACGTTCACGTTAAGAATTTGGAGCCAAGTCGCACAGTAATTTATCAAAAGTGAGTACACACTATTATATACAAACGCAGGTATGTATATTGTATATGTATAGATCGACCACGAAGTAATTCAACGGTCACGTTCTAAAAGGCGATTTACTTGATCTGACTCCATTTCGGGTACACACTCTATGGAACACTTTAATCCCATATCGATCTCTAATCCCTTCAACACAATAGTGTCACAGGTATTTTCGATTATAGCGAAACTTTTACTGAATTTTCAGGATACCTATACCCACCTGCAATTACAATTACAATTTATCTAGGTATTATGAGAAAGGTTATTGGGTTGTACAAAAGAGTTGTAGCTATCTACCTACTGTTTAACTGTTGCTTTTTATACAACAATGTATAAAAATCTATTAGGTACTTTTTTTTAAACCAATATAATTTTGACTATTTTGATAATGTTTCGAGATCCATTAAACAATTATTTCTTTTTTATAATAGTTTTCTTTTTAGTTAAAGACTTAGAAAAATTTAGATAATCCATAGGTTACGAAATTTTATTAATTCTATTTTATTTAGGAATGTGTTCTTTTAGCTGTTCTTATTGTCAGTGATGAAACATTTTATTGATATATTTTTACATAATATTGTACCTCACTTATTTACAAATACGCAAGGTAGGTATAAGTATAAAGCCACCACTTTCGCCATTACGTGCCGTAAAACGTTATAGGCTAATGATGTAATATCCTTGAACGAATCGAAATTGTTTCTGGGAAAACGCCGTGGTTTAACCACTAATTAGCAACGTCGTGGACCGATAAAGCTATTTCTCGTTCCCGGGATAATTTGGCCGAAAGAAAAAGTAAGCTAATTTCACTCAAGTGAAGTTTTAACTAAATCACTTTGAATTTCATTAGCAAAAGTATTATTTATTTCTCATCTTCTTCAAAAACATACACAAAATCACAGAATAAATAACAAAATCCAATATTTGTAAAAGGAATTTCCTTACTATGTGAATGTGAGTTAGTTTATAAACCGATCACCATAGAATTTTGCAACCACGTTGTCAGGAGTACAAAAATGGGGTAGGTACTTTTACTTTTACTACTTACTACTTACTTACTTTACTTTGTTGCCTACTTTAGTTATTTTTCTATGTATTTTTATTATCATGGCAACAATAAAGAATATTTGATTTGATTTGATTTGATTTGATTTGATTTTATCTCGGAATTTCCGCAGGAACTTGGAAATTAACGCGGGTGAAACCGCGGAGAACAGCCCGTTATGATCGTAGATTATTTGACGGTTTTGAGAAGAAAAATAAAGCATGTGATTATTTTCTAGAAAATTGTATAGTAATTATTTAATATTTTTATTCCTTTTAAAAAATAAACTCTATTTTTTTACTTGTATGTCAAGTTTCATAATTACATATTATTTAGATGTAAAAATGTAATGTTGACAAAATTAATATAATTATTTGACATGACTGTCCTCTAAAATTTAAGATTTGTTTGATCCGTAAATTTTCCACGACTGTGATGGGCTGTTCAGCAGTTTGAGTATAATGTATATCACTATGCTAATAATTAATGTACTTAGTGATAGATAGGTAAGTGCTTTAAATGTGTGAAAAGATTTTTTCGTAATCCTTTCAAACATTTTTCGCGTGTTCAAGATGAAGTTTTATTAAACCCCATTTTATATTCAAGTCGCTGTAAATCTACGTTAACAAATTCGACCTTTTAAAACACAGTTTCGTTCGGTTGGCGTGGCGGGATGTCATTAACTACACAGTTGTTGGGTCACAAGTTGTGCCGTGTTACCTACTCACCACAATCGCCCCTATAACCGAGCACTAGGTCACTTTGCTCCCGGCAAGCGCTCGCGTCCAGTTCGCATTGCGAAGGGTAAGTCTGTCCGTCACTGCCGCACACCACGTCTGATTCCTGCACGAAAAATAAGTCTTTAGGCACGGCAATTTTAGACATTTTAATTTAAAATATACACGTGTAAGAAGTGTAACTCATTATATTCACACAAATAGCATTTGCACATGCACGGCGTTACGAGTTTGGGTAATATCGATGCGGAGTCGACTTAAGCCGGTCAAAAAACTCCAGTCCATGCTATAAGAGTTAATAATACTTCGACTCAGCTCACATTGAACACGATGTTATGGCGTGGAAAACAGTATTTTTCGCTCTTATTCCACAGACATACAGCGTTATTGCGAGTGTACACAACATGAACTGATATTCAAATTCATTATATTTTTAAATGTTCAATATTGGTAGGTATCTTCTTTACTTAACACAGACAGAGAGAAAGCCTTAAAATTTAAATCTTAGATGAATAATAATTGTATACGAGTAGTGTTTATTACCTACCTATTCCTTAATCACAACTAAACCGTCACTTTTCGCGAGAGAATGCGAATAGAAAATGCTTTTGTATGTAAATAATGGCTAGAAAGAGACATTAATAATGTAAACACCATCATCAGTGTAAGCATAATTGTACCTACAGTGATTTTAAAGATCACCAAATAAAACGCTATACCCAATAGTTTTTTTTTTCTTTTTCAATAAATCTAGTTGAAAAAACGACAGTATGAAATTAATCGTTCGACAGTTTTGTTCTAATGGTAACACAATTATAAATTAGGGCAGTTGTTTTCATTCAACTAAGGGTTCTAATAATTAAAAATGCAATGCTCGCATATTATTATGGCACTTTCTTTTTCTACCGAAGATCTGCTTCAGCAACATTAACAATGTAACTGAACTTTTATGTAATAAGCTTGATTTCGACAAGCCAGAAGGAAAATTTGTGTAGTCTATTCTATGTTATCTATATGTATTTCATTCCAGCGCGCTACTTTGCGTAAGGATCAGTGGATAGGGGATATATTAGAGGATGAATCCGAAGTAGGTAATCAAGCCACACAAAACGCTTGTAACAGTCCATTGGATCCTTATTTAGAAAATAAATATCCCTGGTTCTAAAAATAAATTGTAATAACGAAGCTCAATTTTCTTCCGAGTAAATAAAACCCATACAGATATTGTACCATGTCTTTTTTAAGAACCTTTATGTACAAGAAAGTTTATGTTTATGTTCAAGTCGGAAGGTACTTATAAATAAATCTATCTATAGTATCGAGACAACTGCCTTATATGGGCTCAGAGGATTATATACATTATACAGGCTAGTAAAATATTAATTAATATATATATATTTTTTTTTTGTAAGTAATTTGTTTATCTGTAAGTCTGGGGTTAATCTTTGGAACAGCTGGAAGGCTGAATGTGTCCAGGAGTGTAACATAGAGTACATTCCATCACGAAGTTCCCCAAAGAATGTTAAGATTCACGCGGGGAAAACCGCATTTCACTTTCATCTTTTCAATTATATTTATTATATCATAAAAGTTATTTATTTGAAAACATACGTACGCGTAACTATTTTGTAATTTAACTATAAAATACATTGTTTGATAAACTGATTTTATATTTATTTATCATATATTTATACCATTTTATGGTTTTTTTAGTCTTAATTTTAAGTCTTATTTTTTATTTTCTTTTTTCCTTTCTTTTATTAAGTACTTGCGTGACGATGGGCTGCCAACTAAAAACCAGCGCTAGGTGTACCTTCATTTATAGCTAATGCTAATTTGTTTACCCATTCAGTAGAGCATGCAAGAGATATGCCTGTCATTTTAAACTTCTTGTATTTTTGTATGTTTTATCTTCTGTTTTGTGCTGGAATGAATGTATTTTCTTTTTTCCAGGGAGAAACTATAAAAAATTCGATTTTATAGGCTTAAATTACGCGTAATTTAGATGAAATAGGCTGAAGCCTGTTATATGATTTCCTTCTATAGACGATTTTTGATTATTAACGTTGACAAAAGGACCAATGGGTATAAAACTCAATTAACTATTGAAAGGACAATCAAAGTGATATTGCCATAAAGCCGATTATTATTACCTATCCAATTTCCAAAGCAAAGCGGCGAGCAATGCTTTAAGAGTTTAATTCGTCGGCATATCTTGGCGATGAAAGGAAATTTAATTAACTATTTGATTTTACATATTTTGAAAAAGAAATTATGTAAAGTTAATTAGGTAATAGAGGGATATTTCTAGGAAAAATACATAGTAGTAAGTATAAAACATTATAAAAAGGAAAAGATTATTGTTTTTTGGGAGTGATCTCTGGAAATACTGCACTTTTAAAACTTCTGTTACTGTTAACCTTGAGAAATATAGAGTCCTTTCTTACAAAATCAAAGAATTCTTGATAGTATCAACTATAATATAAAAGGCGACTGAAAGATAAACGTACAGCTCAAATTACTAGGTCTGGGAACTGTTTTAATGTAGGTAAGCTGAACACTAAGGGTTTTTTAAATATTAACCTCTGAGGCGTTTAAATGGGATGTGATTTTAAATGTAAGATATGGCATATTTACAGGGCTAAAAGTATACGTTATAAAAAACACGACCACCAAAAAAATATTAAATAAGTTTGGTGAAAAGGAAAGTAAATTTATTTAAAAAAATAGTACAACTACATTCACAAGGTACACGTTACACGTAACTCACTAATATGTATACAAGGCACGCGCCACGCACACAGCAAGCGAAGCATCAGCTGGTCAGCTCAATCGAGGTCATTTTAATGGTCTTTTTAATAATTGATTAATTTTGTTTGATTTTTTTATCTTTTTTATTTTATGAATATGTTTATAACGGTGTATAACTTCAAAAATATTCGCAGCTAATTTTGCCACACCTTATATTATAATATCATGAGTGCCTTTAGTTTTTAAGTTAAGAAAATCGGTAGGTTTGAGATCTCTTATGAATTATGGTACTCACCTCAGCTTCAGTGCAGTTATGGTTGCATCGACAAACTGGTCGGCCCGTTTCCACATCGAGAGCGCAGTTCCCGCCGCCGCGGCAAACAATGTCCGCACATGTTTCTATTGTAAAGAAAAAGTGTAGTTGAAACACTTCAAAAGCTATACGGAATTGATTATAAAAGTTCCCACAGAAATTGCGGCATAAAAAGTGCACCATATCATATTTCATGATGATCGGTTGAGCCGTTAAAAGCGTAACAAATAAATAAAGTCACATTTGCATTATACTTATATTGTCTTATATATTATTACTAGCTGCAGTTTCACCCGCATATTCCCGTTATACTTCTTGGTAGTAGGGTGGCTACCCAGCATTTTTTTATTTTCATTTTTAGGACAAAACTTTACTTTCCTGTGGGAATCCCGAAGCTCGCGCGGGTGAAACTAACTAGGTATAATAAAAGAGTAGAATCCGTGATTCTGTACATTGAATATTTTTAAGAAAAATTGACAGGAGGCGATACAAGAAGAGTAAACAACAACAAAAAAATAAAATTATTTTCTGTCTGTCTGTCTGTTCGCGATAATCTCCGAATCTACTGAACGGAGTGGCATGCGGTTTTCGCAGGTAGATTAAGCTTAGCCTGGAACTACATATAGGCTTTGTTTCATTCAAATCAGATGTCTGGAAAAAAGTTGCTACATAAAAACTTTTCACGCGGGTGAAACCTCGGGGCATAGCTAGTACCTAATAATATAGATAGTATAGATGTATAGATTTACATGACTGTGGCAAAAATTAGACTTTTTGAGTATTCTGAATATTTCATTTTTTATTTTGGATTGTTTTTTAATTTATTTACCAAATTTACAATAAAAAAAATTAAGTTGACTTAAAATACTGCTGCAGCTGTGCTACTTATTATTTTTTTTTATGTCATAGGGGGCAAACGGGCAAGTGGTACACCTGATGGTAAGTGATTACCGCCGCCCATAGACATAGACATACTTAAATTATTTATTACTCTATCGGTATGTAAACAATAATCAATAAAATAGTTGAATAGAAAATGCCATTAGTATCCAATCATTTCGACTAAACGATTCAAATCACGAGATTTTGATTACAATTTTCTACGTATTTAAGTTATTTAGATTAAAGTTTTTTTTAAGACTTTCAGTGGCATTGATTCCTAATTCATCATTGAAGTGAAACAGCTGTAAATATTGTAAATTTATTTTCAATACCGTTTTTGGATTCGATGTCACTTTGTTTTGCTCTTATCAATTTTAGCTGTCATATCTCAATTTTTCGTTTGAATCCATCGATTTTAATCTCTATAATTGACATTTTGTGGCATAATTAATGTACCTTCAATTAATGGGTTCTATACAATTAATTTCAGCGACTCAATAATTCACTATACAGAATACTTTATTAACACAACACAAATTCAATAACTCTTAGCATCAGACGAATTTTATTGCATTATTGTCCTGATAATATTTTTTTTGCCGTGCTAATTCTAACTTAAATATAAAATAAAACTAATAAAACTGTAGAGAGGTCAATTCTGTACATTGAATATATATTCAAAACTAATATTAGAGGATGAGTGATGATCGATACTGATGCCAAATATGCAATCAGTAAATTTTTTGTCTGTCTGTGTGTCTGTATGTGCACGCATGGGTCAAAAACTACTGAAGGGATTTTAACCAAACTTGGTACGATAGTCCATACTCCTGGGCAGGTTATAGGCTATATAAAATTCCCCTAAGACACATAGGAGCTGAGCAGTGACGATAAATTTGAAGCAAGTCGGACGAAAATGCGCTTTCGAACTCTTATCCTCGCATATCCTCCTTTTATCTCTCTGTCAACCCAATGGTTAACTGTCAGAGAATGCCGCAAGGCATTAAGTTCGCCATTTGTACTATTTTGTGCAAGAAGAATAAATAAATAAATAAATTAATATGTTTACTCAATCACGCAAAAACGGCTGAACGGATTTGGATAAAATTTGGCATGCACGTTTTCAGGGGTACAGAGAAGGACTTAGGGTACTTTTTATCCCGGAATTCCCGCGGGAACTCCAAAATTACCGCGGGTGAAACCGCGAGGCACAGCTAGAATGTATTTAATCGATTAATGAAGAAAATTATCAGAGCTCTAAATTTCGCCGACAAAACCAAGACTGAAGATATTAAGACTTTTTGTGTCGATCTTGATTGACATTTGATTGGATCCATTGTTTGATATTGTAAGATGTGAATGTTCTGGAAGCCAATATAATGGCTCTGTAATTATATCTTTGCTCGTGGTACTCGAGGAAAACCGTAATTAGTAGCAAGTGTAATATGGACGTTAAGAGGAAAAATGCAAAAAGTCATTTATTATACAGGGTAGAATGAAAGTTTTTTAAAATTAGTACACTACTATTGATACCTTTTGCATTAGGATCAAAATTACACAAGTAATTCATATTTATTAATAAACGGATGTATGGAAATGGAAATCTCATAAAATCTTGTGAGTCATAATATCAAGACGAGCTAATACTGGAAATAGATAACAACAAAAATAAAAAAAAAATTATATCAAAGCCAATAAATCTACAAATATCAAAATCTTGAAGCGCGAAAAGTGTTATTCCAAAAATAATATAATAGGTAGGTATACCCTATTTTACATAGGTAGGTACAAATAATTTACCGAGTATGGATTACTTACACTGTCTACGAAATAAGTAGGTACTAATGCGAAGACATGATGTTTATAACGAGTAGCGCATAATATACAGACTATTTCAGGTCCTATTTCATTGAAATTCGTTCAAGGAAAGAGAAGAAAATGATAACTTGAAATTTACTCGTAAATCGTTAACTTAGTGCACGTGGGTGCGACCTCTATTCCGACCGGTTCTATTGATAGCTCTCCAGCGAGCGCACTTTGACAGCACCGTCGCGCGTCGGTGGTCTAATCATTAATGGTTAGTGAACACAACTGCTACCCCCGGGGTTGCGAGTTCGATTCCCGCGTCAGGTCAAACGTGATGAAAATTCGTGTTACCCTGGCATCACAAAACTACATTCACATGGGGCGTACGGTGAAAAATTTATTAACTTTTCCTTAGTAACGAAACGGCCAAGCCACATATTTTGACTACGGTGTAGAGTTTGTCAAGTTAGGGCGTGTAGAGTTAGAGGCATGGCTCTACATGAGATCTGATAACTTTTGACAGTGTGAGTCATATGGTCTTGGCAACATTTTAGCATATTTTACATGAATTTTACATGAAAATGCTTTTGATGGAATAATATTATTATAGTTTTACCTAGTAAGTATTAATTGTTTGACACTGGTTGTACCAGAACCTTGTTGTTGTGTGTTCTTGTAAGTATTGTACCAGATACGTGATAACGCCCATGCATTATTCTTACATTATTATCTGTAATATATGTATATCTTATACCTTCAAAGTTGAGGCTATAGAAAATGTATAGATTAACAAAGAAATTGGCAAAAAAGTTAACTTATTGTTAAGTGTTAACTATGAGTGTTATTTTTTCCATAAACTTTTTTCATTCTTCTATTTTCATTTATTCTTTTTCAAATAACATAACCATCTAAGTATTTTGCGATTTATTTTAGTCAATACAACCAGGCGTTGTCTCCAATATAATTTTTCACAAGATATCTATAATTAAATCTATACATACAAAATGATATGTCTTGACTGCATGACTAAAACTTAAAAAAATTTAATCGAAAGGGTTTTTAGAAATTCAACCTCTTAGTTTATACTCTTAATATACAAGTGCTTTTATAGAAATACCAAAAGACTACTAGAAATCGGTATAATTTGAAATTTTCTTATTTTTTTTTTAATATAATTAAACGCAATTCTGGGTTTTAGAAAAAACGCTGAATGCGGTAAAACAACAAAAATCGCAGAGAGAAAAGCTATACTTACTTATCATGATAGTGGTTTTCTGGCGAAATTCCTTGTTTTGGAACTTAACAAACTTTTATTAAAGATGGATACAAGGTTTAATAAAGAAAGCTCGCCTGTCGTTTTTGTAAGAAAATATTTTGTCACAGGAAATTGGTAAAGAATCTCTCTCAGAATGGAATTCATAAATTATATCATTTTTACCTTGTCGTCGCTGCGGCGGCTGCGATATTTGGCTTATTTAAATTACGAAATGCTTGAGCAATTCGCAATCGTCTTAAATTATTCGTTTGGAAGAAATTAATTATATTATTATTTCTCTTATTTTGATTTGCATTTATTACCTTCTAAATCAAATAACTGCATTATTATCAAAATTACTAGTAGATATAATATTTATTATACTTAATCAAGAGCAAGTGTCTGGAATTACTAAAACGTTTTTAAAAATTCTTGCACTGATAGGTAGGTATTCCTGACGCCTGATTTCAGTTGGTATTACATATTGGCTGTAATTTATCAAGTCTGTCTAAAATTCATCGAACTAAAAACTTAGCTGTAGGCAAAAACTTGTAAAAAATTATATCCCCTCCCCAAACTTTTTTACTAGGGGGTGGAAAGTTTTGAAGATGTTCAAGATGGCAGAACATCAAAACATTCTGAAAGAAAATCAATTTAATTGAGTTATTATTGCGTCGTATAGTTTTTAAAATATGGAATATTTATAAGCATAAAACTTTAGGTAAAATAGGTACCTACCTATAGGTATTAGTTAGGTTATTATTTTGGATTTAAACGGTGAATGAACTATTTCTACCCTAGAATGAAACTCTTCCCTGTGCGTGAACTCACTCATTCACTCACTCAGTTGGCTGACATTTTTTTTTGTTCAAAAATAACAAGTAAGTATGAGGTTATCGAATGAATGAAAAACACTGAGCACCACCATCATAGAAATAACAAAAAACTAATAAAGCTGAAAGTTTCTAAGTGGCTTTAAAAGTCGACCTTATCACTATAGAGCGATCTCTTCTAGGCTACCAGGCTTATCATTAGCACTTACGACAAGACCCATTGTAGAGCACGCGCAACTCGTTGTCGGCAACGCCTCCCTGGCACGCGTGCATGCGCATCTTGCACTCGCTGCCGTACGTGTTGTGGTCGGACGCGCATACGGGCGCCAGCGTCGCGTCGCACACCGGGCACGCGCACTGCGCCGCGCCACCGCGCGATACGCACGCGCCGCCCCACGGGCAGGTGGCGCGGGCGCAAGGGTTCTCCTCACCTGGGGGCCGATCGCGCTCTTTCATAACGATATCCCTAAGTTATATTTGGACATAGCAAAGCAATAGTGTGTAAACTCAAACTGGAGAAAATAGTGTTTTAAAATAATAGCGCCATTTTGTGTCATTTTGGTATTTAAACAATGTAATGAGGTAGATAACTTAATTTTGTGGGTTAGCAGGTTATTGCTTATCCATTTATCTTTAATATTATAAATGGATAACTTTGTTTATTCGTTTGTTTGTTTGTTACGTTTTTACGCTTTAATCACTCAACCGATCATCATGAAATTTTGCATGTACATAATATATAATGTCAGGGGTACAGAAAAGGACATGGGGTAATTTTAATCTTGGAATTCCCGCAGAAAGTGCGAAATTAGTGCGAGTAGATTAGATGGATATATGGATGTTTGTTACTAAATTACGCCAGAACTGCTGAACAGAATTGGATGGGATTTGGCATATAGAGATATAGATTATACTAGATAATAATAGTACTAAGGTTACTTTTCCCGGAATTCCCACGGGGACTACGAAATTACCGTAGTTGAAACCGCGGGAAACAGCTTATAATATAGATAGATAAACACGCCCAGGCTGGAAAGTAGAACTCTATGTTAATCACAAGTCCAGCCCCACCGGGAATCGAACTCAAAACCCCTTGACTAGAGGGTAGGCATGGTAATAACCTACTGCACCAATCCATTCACTAACCACACGGTCCCATGTAAGCCACCCTGATATCCTTGTTCTCCCGGCAAGCAGCCCGGTCCAGCAAGCAGGGACTGTCGAACGTTCGCCCGTCGGTGCCGCACACTGGTCTAACGATGGCTTCACATTCTGGCCCGCAACCGCAGACAGCTACCCCACGGGCGTCCAGAGAACAGCGCTCACGCACGCCACACTTCACTGACTCGCATGGGTGTTGAGCTATGATTTGAACAAAAGAACGGGTGTGTGTCGTGTCTATTTATTAAACTGTTATGTTCGTGTCGATAAATACAACGATTATACTAAAACTTCAACGTTATTAGTGGCCTTACAAATTTCTTTGAAAGCGAAAACACTAAGTTTCTTTATTATATTGTTTAGTATCAGTGAACTAGAAAATAATTCAAAAGAGAAATCAACATTTTCAATAGAGTTAGTTTGCCATCTTCAAAGGGATTTATTAAAGCAGTAAAAAGTAAAATTATCTCCATCACTTAAAGCGCTTTGAGACCAATCAGTTTATTTTGAGAAAATGTCTCTTCAACACGGCTTCAATAAGACTGGCTCTTTGCATTTTCGAATAAAGATTTAATTTTAGATTAGAAGACAAGACATTGGGGGTAGCTTCGTCTTGTAAAGCAAGTATTAATCTTTTATATTTTACAGAAGGTACGGCCGTATACTAAATTTAAGTGACGAAGCTACTTGAAGCTGCTGTTTCCACCCGGTACCTCTTTACATTAAAAAGTGAGTATGCTTACTAGTAAATATTTTAGTAACCTCTCAACAGCTCAAACTTAAGAAAGGTATCATAATTCCAAGTAATTGTAAGGGAATGTTCTGTTATAATATTACATGATGAAACTGTATATCGTTGGTTTATTTCGATACGCATCATATTAAAATTGATTGGAAATGGCATCGAATTTGGCAATATTCTTAAAGGTCTTAAAGGTATCTCAAAATCACCACATACCTACAAACCATAAATAATAATTTGCTGTGTGCTCCTCAGGCTTGCACTACTACTGTAGACTGCTTTCACTGGTATTTCAACTCAACATAATTGCTACAAAATTCTCACCTCGCCATCATTAGTCTTATCAAAGAACCTATTTAATAAGAACTAGTCTCACCTGAAGTACATTCTCCCCTATATGCGATGGTGAGTTGTTGCCGAGTGCGACATGACTCCCTCCTAAGGGCACATTCACTCGGGTAGTCTTTGAAGTCGGATCCGCAGACTCCCGAGCCCGGTCTCACGACGAGGTCGCACGTCGGTCCGCACCTGCAGACCGGCGATCGTGCGTCATTGAGCTGACACACTCCGCCATCCGCACACTCGTGGTCGGCACACGGATCTAAATAATTGTTTGTACTAGTGTTAGGATTGCTAACTACGTAGAGTTACTTAAATATTGTTTGACTCCAATAAGTCTCTAGTCTGATGCGTATAAAAATTAATCTACCTATAATAATTTTTATTTTATGCTTTCAGTGACACTAAAAATTTCGTATTTAAAAAAAAAATTGTGTTTTGTTAAACTATTACTTTAATCAAGAAATTCTATGTAAGGGTGAATTTTCTACTTAAAGAGCTCAAAGGGTGTTAACATATAGTAATGACTTAAAATCTCATAAAGTAGTGAGGAAAACGCAAAGTTCAAGCTAAAACAATTTAATAAAAGTACTTCAACAAAAGCGAACTAGTAAAGTAAATAGAGAATCTCACAAAAGGATGTTGGATGTGCGGGCATTCGGTCTTGTACAAATTTAGTTCAGATCGAATGTTCCGGGACAAGTTTTGTGAAAAGGGTTAACAAAATGTACATAGTCGATAAAGTAGGGAAGATTAAATTACTTTATGACAAGAAAAAGCGGATACCCAAATTTTGTTTTGAATGAGTATTTTTTCTCTTTTTCTGAAACTTTTGGAGAAAAAATGCCATTCGTACAATCTAATAATTTTATCATAAATCTTATTTCTATTCATAACTAGCTGATCCCCGCGGCTTTCTTCGTATTTGTTTCGGAGATACCGTGGGAATCCCGGGATTAAAGTACCTAGCCTATATTCTTTTCTGTACCCCTGTTTACGCGTGTATGCAAAATTTGATGAAATTTCACCGACGTTAATTTCGGAGTCCCCGCGGAAATTCCAAGATTAAAAGTACCCTATGTACTCTCTTTCTCCCTCACTCTCTTTATGTACCCTCTCTACTCCTGACAACGTGAATGCAAAATTTCATGAAAACCGGTTAAGAAGTGAAAGCGTTAAAGCTTAACAAACAAACAAATTAATTTACATTCGCATGTATTATATTGAGGGTGTATTTATCTTTTATTTATTTAAGCTTATTGCACAACATGGTGCAAAAGGACTTAATGCCACAGTATTGCCACAGTATATATTCTCTACCAGTCAACCTTCATGCAGGTATATAAATAATGCCCCCTATCACTTTATGCCCCATAAAATACGAAGAAACAACTGTTTTTAATTATTTTCCCTTATCTAATTACTTCTTCCGTTAGATAAAATAAAACGAATGCATAAAATTCAGAATTGAAAGTTGTGCGAACAAACGCTATTTAACTAAATTTGATATAGGTTTCTGTCACGCGTGAACGGCTGGACCAATTTCGCTAATTCTTTTTTTAAGTTTTGTAACAAACGTTACGGAAAAGAATTGGAATTCTGAATCTCCGAAATTGTTGCACCGATTTTGACGGAACTTTCACACTAGCTGATGTTATGAGGAGTATTAGCCTACCAATCCAAGGCGTCTGTTGCCATATTAAAAAAAAAGAAGAAGGAGTAACTTGGGCTACTTTGGAGTCCCTGCGGGAATTCCGTAACTCATGCGGTGAAACCGCGACTGAATCAGCTAGTAAACGATAAAATCGAGTTCTCACTTACCGCATTTGCCGTGATATTTAATAGTGATGTTGAGTTGGTTGTCACAGGAATGTTTGTCAAGGTGACATGTGGATGGATATTCTCTGCCATCGGTGCCACAAACGGGTTTACGTCTTTGACAGCTACGTGGACACCGGCATTCTGGTAGGCCGTACGCAACCACACATCTAGCTCCTGTCAGACAAGCTACTCCTGTGCACGGATCGCCGGCTTCTGTATGTAAACAATCGAAGATTGATTGAAGATTAAAGCTACGGTTCAATAGTTCTCTTGGATATTAAGGTTGTTTTTTTTTTGAGGTACATAACTGAGTTGATAACACTGCTTTCTTTATTTTGTCAACCGATTTGACAGTTGATAGTTGCTTTTTGTTTAGTTTGATTTGGCATTTCAGGATAGGTACAATGCTCAGAAGAATATACTGTAATTGTTCTCAGAGTACAATGGTTGCAAATTATCAAATATAATTATAGACGCCATTATTAAAGAAGAAGAAGAAGAAGATCAAAAATCATGGTTTTGTTCGTCAAACTCTTAGTGCACTTCGACCATTTTATGGCTATTTCACGTAATCATCCTATGAATTGGTCACCAAGATCCTGTGATTTAAATGATAAATGACTGATCAATCGTTAATTACAAAAAATGTTTCTCATAAATTTCAAAATAATAAGCAAAAGTTAGTCGTTTATAATCTACATGGACACTTTGATTCGCACTCTTTGTCTGAGTGGTTCATTTACGAGTTATAAATCATGTCGATACTAATTGTCTTACCACATTCGCCTTCGTGTTTGATGCGTAGGTTCAACCGTCGTTCGCAGGCTTCCTTGCGTAGAAAGCAATGGTTGCGGTAAGTGCGGCCTGCCGTGGAGCAGACGGGCGTGGGGGTCGAAGGGCAACTGGTGGGGCACGCGCAGTGCGCCCGCCCGGCACCCAGCGAGACGCACTCCGCGCCCCAGCGGCAGAATGTTTTTTCACATGCCTCTGCGGAATTCATTTCACTTGTAGTATTATACATTTAGAAATGTTTCAGAGAAGAGATTCGACGTTAATATCGTCTCGGTTAAAATATAGTTAAAAAGGGCCCGTTGAAAAATGCTACGTAGCTCCTCAAATGTTGTCTTATACTTAATTAGTTTTAAGTTCGGTTTAGTAAGCAATGGAAATCTTCTCTACTTTTTTATGGTATCTAAATGGCAATGGTGATGGTGGTGAGAAATAACAATATTGTTGCTTCTTTAAAGATTATTTATTAAAGTACTAGCTGTGCCCCGCGATTTCACCCGCGAAAATTTCGAGGTTCCCACAAGAATTCCGAGATAAAAGATACCCTATGTCCTTTTCTGTACCCCTGTCAACGTGCATGCCAAATTTCATCCAAATCCGTTCAGCCGTTTATGCGTGATTGAGTAACAAACATCCTAACATCCACACTTTCACATTTATACCTAATATTACTAGCTGTGCCCCGCGGTTTCACCCGCGGTAATTTCGGAGTTCCTGCGGGAATTCCCGGATAAAAAGTACCCTATGTCCTTCTCTGTACCCCTGACAACGTGCATGCCAATTTTATCCAAATCCGTTCAGCCGTTTTTGCGTGATTGAGTAACAAACATCTAAACATCCACACTTTCACATTTATAATATTACTAGCTGCGCCCCGCGGTTTCACCCGCGGTAATTTTGAAGTTCCCAGTAATTTTGAAGTTCCCGCGGGAATCCCGGGATAAAAAGTACCCTATGTCCTTCTCTGTACCCCTGAAAACGTGCATGCCAAATTTCATCCAAATCCGTTCAGCCGTTTTTACGTGATTGAGTAACAAACATTCAAACATCTAAACATCCAAACATCCACACTTTCACATTTTTAATATTAGTAGGATAGGATGATTAGATTATTAGATACTTAAATATTATAAACGCAAAAATTTGTGTGTTTGAATGTTTGTTACTCAATCTCGCAAAAACTTCTGTATCTACTGATTTGAAATATTATACCTACTGCAGCGTGTGCTAGTAGTTAACAAGCTGCATAAGACACAAAAACTACTATATTATACTTATTTGTGGACAAGCGAAGCAATTCACCTCTGCGATAGATTAAGAAAATATGATATTTTCTGAATAATTTTAATAAACCCAATACTCGAGGTCCTGTTTAGGCAGAAAAGTCTTTGAAAAGACGTAATATTCTTTGGGAAGTCGGCAAAGAATGACACAATTTCCAATTTTCTACCTGGGGAGTTGTAGCCGTGACTAAATTATTAAGAAGGACTAAAATAAGATGCGAATATCCGCTTCTCTGCGGTATTGTGTTAGCGCAGACTTCATGGATTACCGATCTCCATCGTCTAGTTAAAATTCCAAGCAGAGGTCGAGCGCGAAATCACGCCGTGATTTGGCAAAAGTTAATTTACAATTTTCTCCGCGATTGAATTAAAAGTGCCATCAAATCGCCGACATAATATCTAAGTCAAAGACAAAACTCACTATTACCTATATCTGATCTTAACAGTCAAATACTAACAACTATCTACATATATCAGTAATTGTAAGTAGTGTCCAAAAATAAACAAACAAAAGTTTTTCAGAGGCCTCGTTCTTTGTAAGCCCTTTGCATCACTCACATTGGCCTTTACAACATATGGTCTTGAGTGCTTCTCATAATTTGTTAAAATACACTAAGTGTTTATCTATTGATTATTTCGAGAAAATAAAATATTACACTCCTTATTTCGAGTCTAAGTTCTTCATAATTATATACCTAACATACTTTTAGTTTTAAACAATCTTAAACTTAGTTTGTAGAAGATCTAACATCGGCAAAGAAGTGGGCTTTAAAATTGTCTTTTTATGTCTATATAGAAAGAGGTCAACCATCAGAATTCAGCCGCGAACTCATTTCCTTGACTTTTATATAAAAGCCTAAGTCAAATCCGCTTAAAGAAAAGAAAGCAGCCGGAAATAACAATTTCGTAAGAGACAAATAAAATGTTAGAGCGCGAATCGGTGTTGGAGAGCCCGAGATAAATGGAGGCAGGAGGGAAGATAAAAATGATGGCGGATGTTTCGTGAATGAAACAAAATTAAGAAATTCACCACATTCCTTTTTCAGCCCCCGTGAACTGTTAAAAATTATATAAACCATACCTACCAAGTACATAAGTCCTTCGATATGTATGTATTTATGTAGGTAGAGAGACAAGAAAATAAGTTTCAATATGCACGTACGCCTACTAAATTCAATAAAAGTCTCACAAAAGGGACTGATATAAGAAAATGCCGAAATCACAATCTATATTACTCAGTATTCATTCGCTTGTTTTAGTTGAATCTGTTTTGTAAGTATAATAATATTGCGTACATAATATACCATGTGTTTCAAGAAGGAATTAGTATCTTCTCAAATCTCTTCATACTTCAACATTAAAAGTTTGCACAACTTAGCAAAAATCTGCATGAATATTCTAAAAAACTATTTCAAAGCCTAAATGTCAAAATACTGGAGCACATCTCAAAAAACTAGAGCGTCTCAAGCATTTAATAGCCCGACATCGAATGCAACTTATAAATTTAACGGGGTTTTAAATAAATATTTGAAACGTTCTTATTCTCTTATATATTTTCTTTAGTGTATTAGGTATATAGGAAAGTGTTGAAAAGAACATAGTAACAACAACTTTAGAATTGAAGCTGGTAGGTTTTTTACACTTGAATGAAAAGAAAGTTATTTTTGTTGTTTCCAAAGGACAAGCAAACCGACGGACAGACAATAAATTTTGACAAATCAATAAACACATAAAATCACAAACACACTATTTTTGTATATTTACATTGATAATATTAATTTTATTATTCTTAAATTAGGTATCAAAACAGAACCCTGGTTAGCACCATAAGCAGAATGGACATGATGATTAAATTTTAATTTTTAGTCCGTCTTGTAGATTAATAAAAAATATTGGACACGTACCTTTCCTTTCTTTCATATTCAAAAAATTACGGCGATACCTACATTGAATTGAAATTCCATGTGACGTCACGTCTAGGTAGGTACACTTTATACTTAGTTATGACGTCGTGACTCGTGACCTCCCGCTCCTGTACTTTAATGCGTTTTAACTAAGTATCTTTTCAATAATTCAAAAAAATAAAAAATACGCGTCTATTATTTTTTACTAACTGACGGGCAAGAAAAAGTTTTGATTTTTATACCTTGTCCTCCTGCCCATTCTATGAGCATTGTAGAGCAAACTAATTAGTTAATGAATATAATTACGAAGTTTGGAGCGGGATGTTATAACGATGTCTCTAGAGTTTTCAATTACAGTTCAACTAGGTTTAAAATGAGATAACAATTAACTTTAAACTTTCAGTACTTATATAAAAGTTTCAATCTCTTTCAAGAATCAATTATCACACAAAAGTTATCAAAAAGATGCGAGCCTACAGAAAATAATTTAATTACGGAACCCTTTAAGGCACGATCCTGTTTTATGATGTAAACTAGAAATGGTACCTACGAATACGTATAAAAGAGTAAGTAGGCAAAATATAGAAACAATAACAGTAGTATTCTGTCCCTAAAACTATAAAATATTATATGGGACGGGCCATATTGTGGGATCCTTACAAAGCAATACTTTCAAATCGAACCACAGATCTAGTCAGCGGCTTGGCTATTCCACATCTAGTTATAGGCCACATGTGCTGACGACGAGCCATGCACATAATATTTAATATTTTCATATCTTTATATTATTTGAATAAAATATATTATGATTACTACTGCACGTGTAAAAAAAATCCATATGACTGATTGTTTGGTAAAGAAGATATTTTTTTTCCGGATAGTTTCAAATATTAAAAATAATACGTTTATTGTAATAATCTGCAAAATTTACTAAAGTACCTTTAATTAATAGAAAAATGAAAAGTATTCCTGTGTAGGTATATTAAGAATCAAGTGATGAAAATACTCTTCTAAGATTTTTTTTTGTACATGAAGGCACACCAGGGGGGCTAAGATGCGCAACACGATAAAATTCTATCGAGCCATTTTATCGATTCTCGTCGACAAAGCTATACAATATGTCGACGAGAATCGATAAAATGGCTCGATAAAATTTTATCGTGTTGCGCATCTTAGCCCGGCAGATCAGCCTATTTTAATCTACTTTCCTGAAAGAAAGAAAGAAAAGCTGCCTGAAAGCCTGCTTGAAAGAATTCAGAGTTGTGGAATAAACATGATGCTTCTGTCACAGATAATAATATGAAATTACTCTTTTTATGATATCATTATTAACATAATTTATTATTTAATGAATAAATAGAGATTAATATTTTTCTGAATACAACGATCCTTCCCTTGGCATTGCCCCAGATGTCACTGACCCATGTTTCCAACACAATTATTGTCAAATGCCTTTTTTATTGTTTTGCTTTAACCTAATCTATGTTAATTACTATGCCAAAACATGTTGAAAGCTCGTTAATATCGGCAGAATAAAGGTCGATTCGATTAAGGTACGGGCAAAATCGAATTAGCTTGACAGTGATTACTCACCTACGTATTGAGATTTGTAAACTGTAAGCAAATTTTGTATTGATGGATTTATTTACCTTCTGGAGCGGGTGGTCTGGGCTGATAATGTAAATCTGGAATAGAAAGAAAATAACATTAGTAATTTAATATTTTAAAAAACATCGTACATCAATTTATTGTTGGAATTACCACTATTCACATTCAAATTGTGTGATTGAATAATTTAACATCGCTGCTAATTGTCTGTTAAAATGCCTCTAAAATTTACATTCTATTTTAGGGACTCTGATCTCTAGACGAGTCGAAAGTAGGTAGTATGAACTAACTTACAGCCGCACTCAGAGTCGACTTTAATGATTACTTAGTTAAGTATAGATTTTTAAAACAAAACTGCCGCAATCAGAGACGCTCAGTAAATTAATGTTAATTGACATTTAATGAGATGTAACTTAATTAGTTAAATGCCAATTAACATTAATTTACTGAACGTCTCTGATTGCGGCAGTTTTGTTTTAAAAATCTATACTTAACTACGTAATCATTAAAGTCGACTCTGAGTGCGGCGGTTAAAGTCATAAATGTTCTACTTCGAATATGTTTTGTTATTAAAAAAATCGATAAAGATAAATTTTCCAGCAGGCAGATTTTTATTGTTTTATTTATTATTTCTCGACAGTATCTACTTAAATTCTTTTCTTTTTACTTGTCCTAGTTTTATTGTTTGTTTTAGGGCAATAAAGTATATTTATTTATAACTTTATTTAAAGTAAATATATATTGTTTTTTCCGTTCATAATTCCTTAAAGGTGTTAAAAACCTTTACAGGTTCACCCAAACACCGCCATTCGTCATTAACACCACTTAATAACTAGACAAAGTAGCTTACTTATTTGAATTTGAATTAAAAAAAAAGTAAATATGAAGTTGACTCATCCCGCTCGAACTTATCCCACGGGATGAGTTGACCTAATAAATGTTTCGAATCGGGCAACTCATCCCACTAATACATTATATGATTTTTATACACACGAAAAAGTGTTTAACATTAGATTTACGAAAACAATAAAATTAATGCGACGTACTATGAATTAAATAAATAGTTTTTTTTAAATGGTACTTATTTAGATTTCATTTTCTGTTAATTAATCAAATGACTGTGATTTTTAATACATATATCAGTATAACCAAGCCATGGTGTGAAATTTTTTCCCCAACGAAAATCATTAGGGACAAAAATACACAATACTTTTTTTTTCCATCATACATCCCACTAAGGGATGAGTTGACTAATTAAAAATAATAAAATTAATTATTTAGTCAATTCATCCCGCGGGATGAGTTTGGAGCGGGATGAGTTAACTAAAGAGTCAAGTTAACGTACGCTTATCCGGCCAGCGATTGTAATTAGGAATTCACGTTTTCATGAATATTTAAGGAAGGGTTCATTAAAAGTTATTGTAAACTCAAAAGTCATTATTCGAGTCATGCCTCTCCTTCATTTGACGGGTATGAGAGTAGTTGCACGTGAAGAAATGTAATACTGCTAAGTAAAATATAAGGTCTGCCAAAAAAATATTATACCTATTACCTATATTTTTGGTCCGTTTGGCAGTTTTGGTCAAATATCGACAAAGGTTGTTTTCAGCAAAATAATTACACAAAAAATAATTCAAATAATAAAAGAATATTTACTGGATAAATAAAAAAAATATCTTTAGTTAGAAAAAACAGCATAAGTACCTACCTAAGGAGAATAAATTTCAAATACACATAATATGTATAAAAAATCATAATTGGTATAACTCATACATATATCATACAAACCAATGCTTCGCTTTCACTCGAGGATCTAAAGGACGAATACCAATGAATAAGTACCAAAGTTCCCAGCGTTTTTTTTTTTTATATCAAAGGAATTTTATTTATCTCCAATAATCTAATAGCGGCTTCGGATAAGAGGGAAACGTATCATCGTGTGACACAGAAAGGTCGCGGCTAATGGGTTCGCAGTCTGGATAATAAATATAAAATACAAGAAGTGGTTGGCAGCGCTCGCTGGCTTGCGGCTTGTGCCAGGGTTTGCCGGGCCGGCAGTGCTAGGGCGGCCGGGGCGGCAAGCTGTATTGTTTTATTGCAAATTGGTTGGACGTACACCGCGTCTGTCCTTTACATATAGGAGGCTATTAAACTGCGGCCGGTATCCAGTCACGTGTTAAACGAATCCAATCGTTGCACACAATGTTAGAACCGACTACTTGTGACACGTAGAGTAGGTATGGGAATAGCATTTACAAAGTTTTCAAATCTTTGCTTATTAGACTGTTCGCTATAGGGAGTCGACCGCACGATAAAAAAAATATTAAATCACATTTCGCATCGTGTTCGCATTTAATTTAACGATAACGTTTCCACTCTACATTTTTTTCTGTATCTACCCTTGACAACGCTAAATTTGATGTAGTTTATTTCAGAGTTAATAACATATTTGTCTGTCTTCTCTCTCTTTTTTTTTTCTTTTTCTTCTAAACTATGTATGTATCTTACTTTTTTTTCTTTTTTTTTTGCATGAAATAAAAGGCAAATAAAAGGCAAATAAAATGCAAAATTTCATGATGATGGGTTGAGCGGTTGAGGCGAGAAAGCGTAACAAACAAACAAAATCACTTTCGCATTTATAAATAATAGTATGTACAAGAAAAGAGGAAAATAATTGTAGCTAAAGGCGATCGATACATTGAAGACAGTTGCAAAAATATGGTTAGAGTACCCACCTAAAGTAATCCAGGAGGTTTTTATATTACCAGCAGTTCAAAATAAAAGAAAGAATTTTAGAATTTTTATAATTTCTGTCGGTATCTTGATACGTGTAGCTGTGGTTGTTTAACAGAACATTTCACCATTTACACTCCCATAAAATGTGATTGTGTAACAACTCATCTTGGTGCTTGCCAACGGTATAAAGGAAGGTCTTGCGCAAAATTTCTAGTTACTAGATCCAGCAACTTGAGTTGCACGCTAATTATTATCAATCAGTCAGTAATCTTTTTATATAACGACTAGCTGTCCCCCGCAGATTCACCCGTGGTGATTTCGGAGTTCCCATGAGAATTTTCGCATAAATATACTCAGGACTACCGTAGCTTCCTATAAGTGAAAAAAAATTCACAATCGGTTCAGTATACATAGATCCAGAGATCCCTACGTCACAAACTCACAAAATTTACCTCTTTATAATATTAGTATAGATAAATTTTACATAATAGTAGGTATTGCAAATGGCATGGTTAGCTGTTATGGTATAATGGCCTAGTAAGAAAATTATCAGATTATCAGCTGTCATAGTGGTTTCCGTTTTAGAGGTATTTTATGAATCACGCACATTCCGACCCTCGTGCTCCGCAGATATTTGCTAAATTACTGATATTCAAGTTAGATGTTTGGCTATAATTTCTACAGTGATAATGAATATGATTTACGGGGTCAGAGCACGAAACCTTTTAAGTAAATAACCACTGATGTTAACTAGAATAATGTATTTTTTTTATATTTACGAGACTTTTTGAATATGGCTTAATTAGGTAAATAGGTACCTACATAAGAGAAAATTGCGATTTGATATGTGGCTTATTAAATGGCTAAATAAAAGAACAAAAGAGAGTATAACATTACCAAAATAATACAAAATTATTAATGAGACGAAAAAACAACGATGTGTCTACAAATTATGTAAAAATATCTGAAGAAAATAGGCTGAAATTTATCCGAATACGGAAACAAAACAAAAAAAAAACAAAACAAAAAAATAAATATACTAATAATCCACTAAAAGCAAATATAATCATCAATAGATAACTAACATAAGCATAAGATATCGCTAATCATCATCAAAGATTTAGATACAACTATTTAAAAACAAGGAGGTATTTCAAATGCTATTCCTATAAAACGTTTTTCAAAATCACACTTTTAATGGGCAAGGAATGTTGTTGGTCATAATGAATTAGGGCCCAGCAGATACTGGAGAGAACAAGACTTTCTTGAGACACTGAGGTGATATAGACGAGGACGAATATTGGATATGAACGTTAGTGACTTAACTATCAGCTGGTAGGTAAGTGCGTGATTGGGCTTGACACCCGTAATATCCGGTCGCGCGTCGCTGCCCACTGATGATATCAATTTCAATTTGTTGCGGTACCATAACTGCCGCCTCTGCTCGATTCATTGTGCGAGTCGATTTCACTTGAGTTTCCTGTTGCGTTCGCAACGTACTTAATCACGGATCTATCAGTTGGGACTTGCGAGGCTTTGAAATTGTGGATGTTTTGATACCGATACCATTTTAATTAGCAATGAATATAATATATTGTAATTATTATTTACTCGCGTGTGCTTCGGTATCCTATAGAGAACTATTTGCTGTAGATAACCAGATAAAAGGTATCGGATAAGGAGGTGCTTAATTCGATTGCAGTATTTTTTTTTCTCTTTTTAAGTATGTTTGTTAGGCG
The DNA here is from genome assembly GCA_907165275.2 of Zygaena filipendulae. NCBI lineage: Eukaryota > Metazoa > Arthropoda > Insecta > Lepidoptera > Zygaenidae > Zygaena > Zygaena filipendulae. The sequence goes on from OU015650.1 coordinate 6,562,507, forward strand.
ATTAGGTACCTACTCGAAGACGGCTGGACTGATTTGGATTTTTTTTTATTAATCAATATCAATAAAGTCGGCCGTCGTTTATTCTTATTTTATTTGCCTACTGCAGTGGCATCGGATATCAACATCTGCAAATGATACGCCGACCGACTAAAACTTGTGTTGATTTGAGTCAAACGTAATGATGAATCGACTTCTTGAACTTGGAGAAGTTTCACTAAATACAAAAATCTTCATAAATTAGGTTTTTGTATTTAGTGAAACTTCTCCAAAATCTGCTTTTACGGCCCAGAGTGGGTAGTTTTAAAATAAAATTAAGCTTTCATAGTTATTCGAATTAAGAAATTAAGCGTTTTATTTTATTGTCTGATACACTGAAAGTTGAAACACGCATTAGTTTTTCAATTGAAAAAGAAAAACATAAGTAGGTACAACATCTTCAAGGTGTGACAAAAATGTACGATGCCTTATATAAAAAGCTGTTTTCCTTATACTAATATGGTGTTAGAGTAATTTGAAAATCCGATTCCGCGTCGCGTGGCGCCCGGAGCGCTACTTAAATTAATGCTCTGTCAGAGAGAAAAACGAGCGGAACGGAACCCGCTACCCACACTCGCTGGATAGGTACGCACCTAGCACCTATCACCTAGCTATATAATCTATAATATCGCACCCTCACGCGTATTGTAGAAAAATAAACGTTAGAGCGAAACGGATCGTAAGTATAATTCATATTTTAATTTTATTCCAAGTTAAATTGATGTAATGACTTGAATGTTTTTTTTAGAAATCCTTACTATTATGAATGCCAATTTGAGTTTATTTGTTTGTTTGTTACGCTTTCACGCTTTTAAAGCTTACCTAACCGATCACCATGAAATTTTGCGTGCACGTTGTCAAGGGTACAGAAGAGGACATAGGGTACCTACTTCTTATCCCGGAATTCTCGCGGGAACTCTCCGGGTGAAACCGCGGGGAACAGCTAGTAAGTAAGTAATACTTAATGTGGCCGACTTGGAGGACAGTGTTTAGGTCCCACTATAGTAACATTAGAGAGCACTCTAAATATGACAAGGGTCACGGCTAAGAACACGCCGAAAGGGTCATCATTATCTTCATAAAATATTACAAGAACAATACCGAAGTAGGTAGTATTGAACGTAACTAGGTTTAGTCTCGAAGACCTGTTACCTATGTATCTCCCACAGTCTATACCTACATTAAATAGTATAAAAAAAGTGTTTTATATTGTGGCAACACGCATTAAATTAAACTTAATTAATAAACAAACATAATATTAAAATGGAAAACTCATGGAACTTTATCCAACTAATGTTTTCCTACCGTAAAGTTTGAGCCTACCATTAAGAAGTTTCACTTCATTAAAACTGTAACTTAAGAAATTATTATATGAATTTATTATCGTATAATATTATGATACATACAAATTTCAGATGGTTTTTTTTTTGGAACGATATTTCGGTCGTGAACTGAACAAGCCCCTATTTTCTCTCAGGGTTAAATCGCGGGAAACCGCTAGTCCATATACTAATATTATAAAGAGAGAAGATTTGATTTGTGTTTGTTTGCAATGGATAGACTGCAAAACTATTCAGACGATTTAAAAAATTCTTTCATTTATAGGAAGCTACAGTGAAGCAAATATTTGATGCGTATAATATTAGTTAGGAGTACCTAATGTAGCTATGCTAACGTTAGAACCTTAAAATTTCGGCAACACAAAATAGCTTACTTTAAAAAAACATAATATTTATCTCATAATTATTAGAAAATATCGCAGGATAATAACAAAATAAATAACTATAATCTACGAATTAAGACAAATGTTTTGATAATTATGAATAAATACGAAATCCAAACGAGATTGTTGACAAACGTAAAGCTAATTTCATGGAAATGTATAATAAAACAAAATCTTTCAATATTAGCAGAAAATTTGTAGATATAATAAGTATTACCTCTAGAATTTTTCTCCTGTACTAGAACCGAGTACTCAAAGCAAACGATAACAAAACTTTATTTCTTTTTCTCGGCGTTTCTTTTTTCAGTCTCTATATTTATGTAGTTGGAATGTCACTCCGGCAAACTAGCTCTCATGTAGTAAGTACATAGACGCTACCTTATTTTTATAACTGAATGTTTACTTAAACTCAAACTGACATTAATTACTAGCATCTGCCGAGGGAGATGATATTGCAACTTTACAAGTTTCACAACTCGACGACCTTTCAGTTATTAAATATTATTAAAGACTTTGATAGTTACTGGTTTCTCAAATTAAAATTCTCCTAAATTTCAGCTATTTGTACTTGATCATCAATTTATCTCTTGAAAATAACATGACACTGAACTCAAAACCAGTGTTCTGCGTGGTAAATCATCCATAAATAAAATTACGGAGTCTGTTTGTAATTTCAAAATAAAAGCTTTTAATAAATATGAAAGTATATACGGCACTTAACTAATATATAGTATTATATTATCTGTGGTACTCCGTACTTTTAACTCTATTTGTTCCGGTTACCCTCCGACATGTATAGACTGATTTTGACGTAACTTCACTGGAAAATAGCTGATTTTGTAATCAGTAACTTAAACTACTTTTATAATTCATCGCGGGATACAACTAATATAACAATATAATCCCAACAAAAACAGTTTCACTCTATAAATCACGCACGTCCACGTTCATTAGGCTATTAAAAAAAGTAAAATATTGTACTTTACAAATAGTTACGAAATTAAAAATCAAATGACCATTAATATGTGTTTTTAGAGATATTTCGACTGACGGGTTGAAAACTATGGTGGTGCTAGTGACACCTTAATAATGGCAGAAAAACTATTTTATAAATTATTCTGGAGACTTTGATGTTAAAATTATAATAAAAACACCATATTGTATTTAATATCGAAATGAATTGAGCACAAATGTATTGAGTATAAAATTGTTACACAATATTTATTTTTTCATTCAAGAAATGGAAGAAGAAGATCAATCATTAACTTGGTCGCTTGTGCCACTATAGTTTTCAACCCATAATATAGAAATGAATCGGAAACAAATGGTTAATACTTACAATTATTTGTCAGTAGAAACCCTGTTGATACACCCACCAAAACTAGAAAAAACAGAAGTAGTAAAACTATTAAAGCGGGTCTGCAATAATGTATCCAGCAATAGTCTTCGGAATTGGCGTTAGGCGCGTCCGTCGACCACACACAGCACTTATCACACGAGGTGTCCGCCTCTCCCACCGGTCGCACGACAGCACTGTTCCCCTGCTGATTCACTATTACACCCTGTACTGGGGCATCACTACCCTGTCCATAAACGGCGTTCTTCTCAGAAATTCTCGCAAAACCGGAGCTTTCGTCATCTTGAGAAGTCCCATAAACCCCATAAGAGGCCACCATGTCCACACCAGACAGCGACCTCGTTGTTTCGTTAGCAGCACCGTCTTGGACTACGTTATTGTCTGTACTAGGCCAACACTCACAAGAACACCGATCTTCTTTCCTTCTTTGCCGCACCTGAGTGTCATCGGACCGTCTAGTGGGAACTGGATTCTTCTCCTCGACCTTCTTAATTTTGGCATCTTGAGGAACTTCCTGGTTGATGTCATAATTAGGTTGTAAGTTTTTATGATTTTCTATGTACCAATTTCTTTCTTCCGCTCTGAGTGTGGTGTCGTTGTTCCCCTCGTACACATCTGCGTAGTTCGATAGAGGAAGGGAGGTGGGGCTGTAGAGTGGGCCAGCGATGTGTTGTCCATAGGTACGGTCGTACTGCGGCGGCGGGCGGTTATTGCTCCCATAATACGTAGTGGACACTGGCACGGTATAATCGTAGCCCGGCCTGTTCATCTTCAACACCAAATCGCCTCATTTGAACTTATGTTTTACTATAAAAGATACTTTCATATTATGGGTAATGGTTGCTTTGATTTCGCTGCGCTAAGATACTGTTTACGCTATAAATGTATAGTATTCATATACATTTTTACTTAATACTTTTAATCCACCTAATGTTTAAGCACTCATAACTCTTCAAGAAGAAAAGTTTTAAACGTTTTCATATTATGCTAGAGAATTTATATGAATGGAAGTTATGAGTAATCTAATTGACCAACTTTTCTGATTTTCTTACTTGTTACACTCGAAGATAGTCATGGACAAGATTCACACGTGTATATCTCAATTACTTTACTTGTCGGACGAAGGTACATATTTATCTTTCGTGTTACAATGCGCGCTCTCAGCTCCTACTTGTAAGCGCCTTGAAAGTAGACAGAAGTTTCCTATTTCCCTTTCCCTCTTTCTTATTTTTTAGTCCAGTTTTCAATTTGAAAACAAAATATTTTAATGCATAATATGTCCTACCTTTACCTGTCTAATAATTTTATTACCGTTAGTTATGTTGTAATAATTTTAATTAGGATTGTTAAAACTTTAAAGACGTTCACAACAGATTTTAACAACGCGGCTAGCTACGTAGATACGTGTATGGTATGTGGTGTATCAATTATTGAATCGTTGAACTTTCTCCTTCATGCAACGAATAATATAATGTGAATCCTTACAATAACTGGGATAATCCCTAGCTATTAATTAAATTAAATTGAAATACAAACAAAACTACATATTAGTGAAGGGCCATAAAATCAGCAGCGCTGGCGTTTGAAATTCTCGTATAGTACGAGTATAGCTAAGTTGCTACCTATTCATAACAATTTTCACGCGACGGAATTTAAGTAGTTTTGAGCGGATTGATGTTCCTGGCAGAGTAACCCGACAGACTGGTAGACTTAGGGTGGTGCCACGACGGTTGGCACTGATGGACAGAAATCCGCGTGTCATTGGTCCCACGTTCTACGAAAAACTACCGGTGGACATTAAGAACGAAACCTCGGACGAGACATTTGTGCGCCGACTGAAAAACTTTTTATTGGATAGATCATTGTACTCTGTAAAAGAGTATTTATGACATTATTTATTATTAAGGTAACATTATATTTAAAAATAAATTGTTTACGTATTTACTTTAGTTATTTTGGTATAAGTTGACATTTTTTTTTTTTTTTCGTATTAGTGTTATCAAATAGTATTATTTCAAACTTTTTATTAAGTATATTGACAATCTCTTTAGTGAATTTATTTAATTTTAACATAAAATATAAATGTAATTTTTAAAGAGAGAATAAATATCTATCTATCTATCTATCTATTCTAAACAATACGTAAAAAATGGATTAAATTAGGTAAATTCACATACATAAACATAAATTTATATAGTGTTTAGTTTACATACTTGTTCCAACTGAATAATCCATCAACTATAAGCATAACCGATAAGTCTAGAAATTTAAAATTTAGTACGACTCCTCTTTTTAAAATTCACAAGTACCTACTAAGAAAAGTTTTTAAAAATTCAATGTCTAAAGGCGTCAAATAGCCACAAAAGTTTTATAAAATAAGCTCTTCCTTTCAAATTTATATTTGTATTTTAGAATTTTAAGAAATGGTTGGTTGGCTGCCCGGTGACACTCCATACAAATGAACTGATTCAAGTAGGTACTTTCCCACAAGTAAAAATGGCAGGCTTGTACGTACCTACACGTGCTGTGTGTGTGTGTATCGTAAGGTCAGTGGATAGTAGACAGTGGAGAGATACAAGTGTCAGTGGATATTTGTTAGATGTAGATTCTACTTGTCAAACTTTCCTCGGAATTTCCAAGAAACTTTCGCGGGGTATGAGGAGGCATCAAATTAGTGGGAGGCGAAGGGTGTTGCTTTTTTATAATATTATAATCTATATTCTTTGGATAAAAGTGTGACTTGGGTGTAAACTTGGGACATTTAATGCATAATATAAAAATAAACTTTGCTTAACCAAATTTGCTAAAATACGAAGAAAGTCGTTTCCTTTTTTATTTAAACTTTATGCACATCACGGTACCAGTCAACATTCAAGTAGTACAGAAGTTATATTATACAACAAAATAAAAAGATTAAAAAATGTGTCACATTTAAATTTACATCACATTTTCACACATTTTCAAATAAACTGTAAATTTTCTACTTAGAAATAAGTTAAGCAAAGCTTAATATTGTTTTCGTTAAAATATTCACAGAAGCTTTAATACCATTTATCAACGTTAATTGCTTTTTGTCTGTTGGTCTATTCTTCTTATTAATTTAACGTGGTACTTGAGTGGTTTTGAAGGCAAGAATGTGCCAGTGAATAAAACAATTATTGTGAACCTTTACTATTATAGACAATTTGGACTGCTTTTAAGGGTGCCGCAGCCAAATGGCAAATACGGAACCCTTATAATTTCATCGTGTCCGTCCGTCTATTTGTCCGTCTGCCCGTACGTCACAGCCATTTTACTTGGAGCCATTTTACTTTTATAGGCATTATACAGTAAATAAAATTTAGGAAACAGGTGTATTCTTTATGCAGTAAGATGGTGCAGAAAAATGACGAAAAAAGTTAGAGATGGCACACAACTGACACTGTAACTGAATCACGAAAAAAAATCGTGAAGATAGTATGTAAGATACCAGTATATAGATCTATTAGACGATATTTTTTATTAAGTAATAGTTTGTGAGAGCTTCTAAAGCAAATCTGTGTCAAACATTAAAAAGAATATTGCGAATCATACTAATCATAGCTAAAAAACCTTAAACTAACCAAAGTTTCCAAAGTGTGTTTCTCAATCTAACCTGATTAAATTGTGGAAAATATGAGAGAAAGAAAGGAAGAAATTTTTTCAAGGTGATAAAACTTAATAAAATTTTATTTTTATGAATACCTATATAATATATCTCTTTTTCAAAGGTAGTTGAATTAACTATGTAGGTACGTAACTATATTTAAAATTAATGATAAATAATTGTTTACGCGTTTGATGACGAATGTATATATATTTCTCTATGCCTCTATATTGAATGTAATGAAAAGTGTGTGTTATCGATTACAGAAGCTCTACATATTTAGGGTAGAAAATAATAAATGGGTATCAAGGTCCCTATGAAATGAGGTTTACAAAGACGAAACGTATCTAGACTAGATTTATATTATTTGTATCTTGTAGGTATATCATTTCTAGCAGTCTAGCAGTCTTAGTTACTTTAAGAAAACGAGAGTCAGTGACAATAAAACACTTGGGCTCGTTAAACGCTACCCCAACTATATGCTATCAAATCTTGAAAATTATCATCAATGAAACTTGAAACATAGGTAGTTTACCTATGTCCAGACTTTATTTGAAATAATTTTTATCCCAGTACAACATAGAATTCCTGAGGTAAATTCGTACAAGTGGACCAGCGGAAAATAATAATAATAATAATAAATTAAGAACCTAAATTTAAGAATAATAAATGAATAATAATATAATAATAATAATAATTCATTTATTTCAGACAAAATAAAAAAAGAATAAAAAAATATATATATATATATAAATCTAGTCTAGATACGCTTCGTCTTTGTAAACCTCATTAATATAGCTGGTCATTAATATTTAAATTTAAATACCTACCTACTTTTATAGTATAATATTAATAAAAATCCACTTCACAGCACACATAATATCTACTTGATCCCACAGTAAGCTATTATTAGCTTGTGTCGTGGAAACCAAGCAAACGTTGGTAGGTATATACCTACTACATAGAATTACATATATATTTTAAACACGCCCAGACTGGAAAGCTGGACCCTGTGTTCAATAACACAAAGTCCACCCCCACCGAGAATCAAACCCGGAACCTCTTGATTAGCCGATAGGCATGGTGACTTAACGTCCTAATCGGGTCGTCTTAAGCATGCAATGATTTGCTCCGCTCACATATATACGTATACTAGCTGTCCCCCGCGGTTTTACCTGCGGTCATCACGGAGATCCCTTGAGAATTTCAGGATAAAAGTACCCCATGACTTTCCTTCTGGGTACCCCTGACAACTTGTATGCAAAATTTCATGAGATGTTACTGTCGTTAATTTCGGAGTTCCCGCAGGAATTCTTTATGTCCTTTTCTATAAAAATGTTTGTGTAAAATTTCATGATGATCGGTTGGGCCTTTAGGACGTAAAAGCGTAACAAACAAACAAGCAAGAAAGTATAAGAACCTACCTAATAGTTATTCGCAGTCTAGGAATCCGAGACTGTAGGTACGTACGTAAAAGTAAACAAACCCCTGAGTAAACTTGATGAACCCATTCTAGGTTGGGTACTAGCACTAATCAAACATTTCTTTATTAAATGGAAGCAATGTTTTCCTATTAAACCTTTTGACTGTGGAGGCTTTTGCCATTTTCTGATACAAGTATTATTTCACGTCTGATTCATCCTCACTTGAAAACACTAGAAAAGTCTTATTTGTTAAGCTTTTATTTTCTACCAGCTGTTCCCCTCGCGTAAATTTCAGAGTTCCCGCGGGAATTCCGGGAAAAAAAAGTACCTTATATCCTTTTCTTTATCCCTGACAACGTGTAGGCAAATTTTCATGAAGATCGGATGAGCCATCGAGGCGTAAAGTAGTAACAAACAAACAAATAAAACAAACACACTTTCGCATTTATAAGGATCGTAAGGATCGTAAGGATTGCTTTTAAGTATTTCTCGTATTTAAGATATTTTTACATCATTATTATGAAAGAAATATAAACTTTTACGGTTCTATTCTAGAAGGAAAAATTTGTGTGAAGCACAGCCCGAGAAAAATATTCTATTATAATACAAATACCTACAAATGGTTTCCCACAGCTCCCACCTCGTGAATTTAGGGATTTCCTCCGGAATTTCTAACGTAGCTATTCTTCCTTAATGGAAAACAAAATAAATGTGAATATGTCCTCAATTGGTCAAATTTTGGCACTTAAACCCTAGCACTTTTAACAGTGGTTGAACTTGTTTTTCACAGCTTTAATCTGAAAAAAGCAATCCAACCTAATTCATTAATTACTTAATAAAAACAACTCACATGAATTTGATTTAAAAAAAACTAACGACATATATCTTAACAATGACTTCATTATCGTATCGTCGTAGAACGATTGCAACAGACGAGATACCTAATGTAAGTTTAGGAAGTTCGCATTACAAAAAAAAACACAAAATATGATTTGTATAATATATGTAGGTAGGTAGGGTTAAACTCTAACCTGCAATAACTTGAAGTTAGGTAATGTTTGTGTCGCCGTATTTGTAAATCGGTACGATTTCTCAAATGCGAGCACCCACAATAACGCACTATCTGTTATGCTATCCTTAGCATCATAGGAAATGCGTTGTTGAGTGTTTTTGCATAAAATTCTCCTGCATTTTATACAAAAAAATTGTTTAGAAACTAAGATTTTTTCCAATTATACGGTGACATACATTTCAGAGTAGTGGGTTGTAGACAATTTAGTGAATGAACGCGTGTCGGCGCGCGGCATCTCTCTCATGTGACTAAATACAAATAACCGAATCGCTTGCATATCGTCACAGTAGAGCTTTTGTGCGAAACACTTCGGTATACCTACTCAATAGGAGTAACCCGCTTAATGCGACCGGTATTTAGGATGGAATCCTTAATACCCTGCCGAACTAAGCACCTTATATAGCGATAATACGTTCAGCTATATTATGTATATAAAGATACGACTGGTTTAATGGAGATGGTGAAGGTATCCATAAGTAATTAATTTTATGAAAATTAATTAATTTTCCGCACTACCAGGTTTGTAGATAGTCAAATTATTGTTAATAAACAAACTATACTTACTGATAGTTAAACTGAAATTAATATTATATAATAAGCCGTTCCTATAGGGTAGGTATACCAATCAAAGAAAAACGGAAATTTTATATGGTTTTGATCAAGTGGTTGATGTAAGAATCCGCAATAAATAAAATTTTAGGTGCCAAGCCGAATAGGTAATAATAGGTAGACAGACTACGTCCGCTCCCACCACATTGCAGACACGAGCAGGCTTGGCACCGACTTTGAAACGATCAGTAGGTAGCACATAGTACATAGGTTATGTTTAACTTTTTAGTGTCTTTTTAAGTCGGTTTTAATTTATTGTTAAATTTGTATTTATTTTTCGCTTTTAGGTGAGTTGGTTTATAATTTACAAAGTTATCTACCCAAATCGTTATAGGTGTGCCTGTAATATTTGAAGAATTATCTCGATTTTTCCATGATCCCATCATCAAATCCTGACTATTTTATAATAGAATCAACTTGAAAGTATATTATTAAACAAAATGGCGAGAAAAAAAACACACAATATAATTTACCACTAATATTATAAAGAGGTAAAGTTTGGTTTGTGGGTTTGTAAGGTTGTAGGGGGTTATCTCTGGATCTCCTGAACCAATTTTGATAATTCTTTTACCAATGGAAAGCCACGTTATTTGTGTGTGTCATAGGCTATATTGTCACCAGGTATCACCGCAGGTACTCTGAAATTATCGCGGGTGTAACTGCACAGAGTCTACCGTAGACCCTGTAGTAAAATAAAAATAATACTTGGACATATCACAGAGCGCCAATTGGTCTCAAACGTTACCTACCATTATTTATGTATTTTTGTTATACTTATGATATACATGAAATAGAGTTCCTTTTGGTAACTTTACATATAAGCTTTAGTATAGGTACATTTAATAGCCTAATAAAACGAAGAATACTTAAAAACTATAGTCCTATAAAAGCAGTTACTTTCGAGTTACTTACAAGAGCGCATATCTACAAAATTTTGTGTAGAAAAGCGATATAAAATTCATAACCAGACATATCAATGGTCTTCGAATTAAACTAGAATCATCTAAATCATCTAGAATTAAATTAGAAATGTCCATTTAAACTAGGATTCAAACATTTGACGTGACCTACGAAGAGGCTTGAATGTATTTATTTTTTTAGGTTTTGGACATTTTTATACCTCTTTTTGGAAATATACCAAAACTTGTATATAGGTACAAAAATTCAAAGGTGAGCGTGTAGGTAGGTAGGTACATACATAGATTATGCTTTTTTAAATAGACCTTTATTTTGATTCGTAACTTGTCATAGTTTTGGGTTTCGTTTAGGTACCTAAATCTTTGTACTTGATTAAGTATTTTATTTAAAATTTTAATTATACCTATACCTATATTTATTCAAGTAATTGAAAGACTTTATAATTTTTCAGCAATTAATAATATCTAGGTAATGATAAACTTATGATTCCTTAGCGTAAACAGTATCGTAACTTTATGTATAGTGAAAATAACGTGAAAATTGTCGTTACACTGCTGCTGCGTATGCACGAACTTGATAATTTTTCAGATCATCAGATCCGTGTGACATACAAAGTCGGCCACCCGTAGTGCACCCTTATAAACGCAACTAGCGCCATTCAGCACATATTATTATTTATTACACGACCCTTAAAACATACACATCCAAACACACTGAACACAATATTACAGTTTAGGCTCTCCATATTGTTTACAAGCTTTTAATTAAATTTGGTATCGTTTAGATGTACCTAGACCCACGTTAAAGAGTATACTGGGAGATGCGAGATCGCGATGAGTGAGTAGGCTTCGTGGGAGTACGTAGGGTCGCCGTAGCGGCGCGCCGCGAACTGCCGTCCATCCCGCGGTACCCCTGCTCGCGTCGCGCCCCGCTTGCCTCTGTCACCGCCAGTCTCGCCCAAATCCGAACGACTTTTCATTAATGTTGTTATCGGTGTAAAAGTTCGGCCAAGTCAAACTTGGAAACTACAGCTTTAATTAACTGTCCGTAAAACAACACTAAAGAAAACGAGGCTAGAGATCGTCTACAAGTTTACGAAGGAAATTGTTGTGTTACATGGAATTGATGACACTGATTGACTTGTTTATATAGATAGCAATTTTTATTGCTCTTTTACACGGCGTTTTATTCACATTCAAATATGAAATAATGATTATGATATTTGTGTACAATTTGTGTGCCTACGCACTTACATGTTTATGACAGTGCAAGAATAGGTTAAGCGTTTTAATGGTTTCTATCCTAAACAAACTTGACCGTTTTCATTTTTTATCTCCCTTGGGTGCAACTATGTAGAAGGAAAACCTTTTCCTATAATCATCCTTTGGACGTATTCTTCTTGTTTTTTATTAATATACTCGTACCTTTACCTCAATTTTTTTTTTATTGAAGTGATGCCGAATATTTGTAGGTATGTTATCCTTTTTCTTAGTTTTTGGCGGAGTATATTTTAATTTTTAACGTCATTTCCGGCTTCTATTTAATTAATTAAAGAGAGATTGTAACTATGGTGGTAATAATGGAATAAGGATAGGAAGGTAGGATGCCCTGGTTATAGACTTTTGTCATTAGATTTTGAGGTACAAGTAACAAAAAAAACTTCTTTGGTACTTAATACAGTCAAATTATAAAAATCATGTATTTGTTGTTGTTTCATAGGCAGGCTATACCTATACATAGACCCTATATTTATAAACCTTTTTTGTTAGCTTACAGCAAACAGAGACGAAAGTAACTTTCAATTATTATATTAATATTTTCCGAGAAACCAATTCGAACTGTCCGAATCGATTGAATAATATTACGAGCACAAATTGTAAGAATTATTGATATCGCGAGAGCGGCAGCTCATACAAAAAGTTTATAAAAGGAAGTGGAGCGAACAAACTGGCGGGGAACAAACTTTTGTGCTGGGACGCGAATGTTACTTATCTGCCGCCGCCGCAGCGCTGACAGCTGCAGATGAAAAATTGAAATTGTGTGAGATAAAACTACCTAACTACCACTGCAATGCCCACCGAACAACGTGACTACACCAACTGCAATATTTTTTTACCTGCGTGTCAACTCGGTAAATTTAACTGATTCGTAGAACTATTTATAGTTGAACTATCTTTCCCGTGGTTTCACCCGCGATAATTTCAGAGTACCCATGAGAATTACAAGATTAAAAGTAGGTACTCTATGTCCTTCTCTGATGTATATGAAAAATTGAGTAGTTAAGTTGTGAAAGCGTATTCACACATTTATAGTATTACACATTTATTATCACCCATTTATTATACTATAAAATATTAAATACTAGCTGTGCCCCGTGATTTCACCCGCGGTAATTTCAGAGTTCCCGTGGGAATTCCGGAATAAAACCGGTTGTCGTTTTCTGTACCCCTGACAACTTGCATGCCAATTTTCATCCAAATCCGTTCAGCCGTTTTTGCGTGATTGAGTAACAAACATTCAAACATCCACACTTTCACAAACATCCACACTTTCACATTTTATAATATAAGTAGGATTTGAAATGAAATTGACATAGAAATACATTTATCCAGAAAGAACCACCAACTTTTAAAATATACAAAAATAAATTGACAAGCATAATTTTTATAGTTCAGCTCAGCGCAGCGATGTGCTGCAGCGCTTATTTTCAGTTGATACTTTATAAATTTTACTTTAAAATCTACTGAGTTGATTAAAAAAAAAACGAAGATTCAAAGAGCATAGAGATATAAAAGTATGCGTATAATGCGTAGACACGGAAAGGGCATGTGGTTTCCGGTTCCAATATCAATTCAGCACGCTTGGTGGCGGCTGAATAGTGACAGTGATGCGTGGCTATAACATGCAATAATAACGATACGTCCAAAAACGTCAAGCAGCGACCCTTCTCTATTTATGGGCGAGCCACGTCGAGGGCGCTACGGGAAAAATCTCGCGTAAATCAAAGTCATAAATTCTCCTATCGTGAATGAACATTTCTCTTTCGCGCAGACGTCTGCGGCGGCTGAATGGATAACGCCGACCCTCGCTCATAGGATCACCTCTACGGAGTCATTTGCTTTTGTTCGTACGGCAATTAATAACGGGCAGAAGGACATTTGCGAACCGCAGGCACGATCGCCATATCAGTAATGATCTACCGAGGCACGGTGTCGGCGGACGAGCTCCGTTTCATCTATCTATCATATTCACTTATTGAATGGCACGCGTAATAGCTTGTACCGAAGCAATCTTTTGTCTTCGATGTAGTGCAGTGAATAAATTGTTTTCTTAAGCACAAGAAATTGTGAGACAATCATTTATTATTAGTGACTCTTCTATTTTCTTTTACATTTTACTTCTTACAAACACGAGTATTATAAATGTGAAAATTTGTTACAACTTATGAATATTTCGATTTATTACTCAATTACGCAAAAATACGGCTTAACTAGTTAAATAATCCCTAGATACTTTTTATTTCGGAATTCCTAAGAGAATCCTGAAAATCACGTAGAAGAAACCGCCGGGAAAAGCTAGTAATACATTTCAATTTATTATTATATTTTATTTAAATTCTTTCACGATACAGGTTACAGGTTACAGATCCTAATATTAGACTACAGTAACGAAATGCATTTAACACATCTCTGGTTTCAGCATAATAAAGGTAAGTATAGACAAAGTTGTGTAGGTACACAGTGGCGCCATAATCCATACTAATATTATAAATGCGAAAGTAACTCTGCCTGTCTGTCTCTCTGTTACGCTTTCACGCCATAACGGCTGAACCGACCATCATGAAATTTTGCATACACGTTTTTAGGGCTACAGAAAAGTACAAAGAGTATTTTTTACCTTGAATTCCCGCGGGAACTCTGAAATCAACGCGGGTGAAACCGCGGGGAACGGTCAGTTCGGTATAAAAGCACTCGTGTATTACTCTTTAGAACTAAATGAACTCACAATTTAATGGTCCTTCATATAACAGTTGCTTAATAAACTTAGTTGTCATTAAGTGTGTGACAAAACAAAAACATTTGAATATGAACGTAAAAAGACTGACTGACTTTTTTTTAAATTCACCACCTAAGATATGAAAAAAATTGTTGATGTAAATTTAGGTACTTACCTACCTATGTCGCTGACAAAAATAAATTATTGTATTAGGTTGCGTGTTTTGAAAAGTACCTTATTTCGTAGCGTGTCTAATTCTCGTAAGTTCATTTGCAAACAACTATAAACAAGGGAAGGATTAGATAATTTCATGGTAAAAAGATATGGTTTACAATGTTCTTTTAAATGCAGGATTTAGTTAATATATATGCATTAAAAAAAAACAACAATTAAGTGAATTGATTTGTGTGCAAAAGCAAACTTTTAAAATTAATACTTTTAACAAATCTTTCCTTTTCTAAGTCACATTATTAATCACAAGAGCCTATAAGTTAGTGCTACACATATTGTTATTTATGGCCAACTAGGAACAGCAATTCACATCGTAAATTTGGGTGTAATAACAGCTCACAGTTTCCCTAGACACTTGTAGGAGAACCACAATAAGCTACGGCCGCTAAGTAAAGGGGTCGTCACAACTCACAACGCGTGGCCCCGCGTCAATATATTCAATGTTCACGTATTGTATTGGCTATCCTGAGTCCTGATTCAATATGACCAGTAAAAATTTGCCTTTGAAAAAATAGGGAATACGCACGCATTTTTAACAGACTTTCAAAAAAGGGAGGAGGTTCTCAATTCGTAACGAAACGTACATACGTTCGTATACTTCGAAATGATCAGTAGGTAGCAGGTTATTTTGAACTTTTTTTAGTGTAAGTATTGTTTTAATTTTTTTTATTGACACGAATATAAATGACTGAACCGCCATCTTCGATGCCCGCCAAAAACTCATCCATTCTCTTAAACTACATGCATGTTATTACCACCGCTCTAGATGGCAAAAAAATATGGTATTCTATATAATTTTTTTTAAGTGAAATTTCTTTGAACACGAATAAGGAAACAATTTTTTTTTTGACGCAACATGCTAAGGTCGTAGTGAAACAGGGCCAGCAATGACTGAATTTGCCGATGCCAATTATCACAATGTGGCGACTGGTGACTTTAGCGGTTGCCACGGATGGTTGACCTTAGCGATTTCACTGTACTGGAAACTGGTTATAGTTTCAGCAATTTCCATATCGCAGAAGCGTATACTAATTGGAAATAGAAAATTCAATTTTCGGATGCCCAACTTCACAACATTAAAATTGTTTATCTTTTGTTTGTTTGAAATTAGACAGGAGTAGAAAACCTTATGTACATAAGTACGTAAAGTATAATATTATATAGAAGGTAGTGGTGTAGATTAAAACACATAGTACCAATTATTTTTTTGAAGTACCATATCTTTAGTTAAAAATCTTGCAAGAAGTCTGGTTTGTTTTCTTCCAAAAAGTGACAAGATATTCCTGCGTCCTGCGACTAAAAGATTCGATCAGTTTCCGAAATACAACAAATAACTGAACCTTTGTTACCGTGAACTTTTACCTTTAGGTCGAAAATGTTCACTTTCCTAAAACGTTCACTTTTTTAAAATGACCACTTTCCTAGAATGACAACGACGACTTTTTTCTAAAATGGCCATAGGCAGGGCGTAGAGCACCCTAATATGTAGGATGCCCCAAAACAGATGTGCAATAAAAATCCGAAGTATACACATTGAAATGTAACCACTTTAGTATCATCTAGTATCATTCTAGGTTAGGTTTGTTTTGTTAACCAAGTCGCCCGAGCCGAGGAAGCATAGCGAGCGTGCTGCGGCAACCGAGAATATCCATTGCCATTTTAGGAAAGTGGACGTTTTAGGAAAGTTGTCATTTTAGTAAAGTCGTCATTTTAGGAAAGTGGACGTTTTAGGAAAGTTGTCATTTTAGTAAAGTCGTCATTTTAGGAAAGTGGACGTTTTAGGAAAGTTGAAATTTTAGGAAAGTGGTAATTTTCGACCTAAATGTACTTTTGTAGTAAGAGGAAAAAGAATAGTGGCTTTGGAAAATACCAAAGTTAAAAATTATAAAGTCGTTTTACAAACGCTACCCAAACTTAATACGCTCTCATGTGTGGTTAGTTTTCATCATTTACTAGTGCAAGAAAATATCTAGACAGTATATCCAAATTAAGTAGTTAAGTGTTTTTATCTACAGATCTAAGGCCCGTTTTAATAAAAAATCTTAAGTTCAGTTTCTTTACCTATCATATATTGTTTATAAAAAAAGAGTTGAAAGCGTAAGTGTAAAATTAATAGAAATATTATGATCATAACAATCAAAGAGAAATACAATAATGTTCTTTATCTCTCCTATTACGTTACTTTAAGGAAAATTGTTTGTGAACAAATAGCAATATTTATTTAGGGAGAGAATCAATTTATTAGAGTTGTCTGTCGAAGACGCGATGGCAGCTATTGATCTTATATAATCCGTTCTATCAAATTGTGATTAAACAGAATTTCATCTGACTTGAAAATGTCTCTTACAGCGAGAAATACCATTTTGATTGAACCCCGGCTTATGAAAAGTACCTAAGTACCTCACGGCTTTTGAAGTTTTTAATTTTTTTATTAAAAGCATCCTCACGATAGCAAAATATGTTTAGCTGCCGCATTGGTTTTTTCAGTAAGCCGCACGGGATTTCCTGGCGTCGGCATAATATCCAACGACGATATATTGTGGAAAGGTGATTCACAATGCTTTAAAATTCTGGTAGGACCTATTTGACAAAAATAAGTGGAAGCTCTTTTAAAGTTGCCAGCAAATATTGCTTATTTTTACTAAATAGATATTTTTGAATTTACTGTCTTTAAACAACTCCCGAGAAAAGAGGAAATTCCCAAGTCAACCTGTTTATTTTTTTAATAATAATCCTTCAAATCAAATCAAATATACTTTATTGCACACACACAGTAAGAAACTTTTTTGAGTTTAAGGGGATAATTTTTAATGAGAGTTGAGTCACTCGTAAAAGCGCTATACAGTTTTTATAATAATAATAATAATAATTCACTTCACAACACACAGATCTACTTGATCCCACAGTAAGCTATTTATTAGCTTGTGTCGTGGAAACCAAGCAAACGTGGTATAAACTACATAGAATTACATATATATTATACTATAGATATATTATAAACACACCCAGACTGGAAAGTAGAACCCTGTATTCATCACACAAAGTGCACCCCCACCGGGAATCGAACCCGGAACCCCTTGATTAGCGGGCAGGCATGGTGACCTACTACACCAATCGGGTCATTATTTGTTCGTCATTATACAGTTTAAAGTAAATACAGCGCTAGTGACCGCTTGGATCCGTTACAAGCCCCATGGTTTCTCAAAAACTGTTTTATAGTCAAACGATAGTGTTTCAAATCTTTAGCAGTGAGCATTTACATTCTGATACAGGCATCCATCTTAATAATATGATAATTATTTCGAAACTACTCGACCCAACCCGATAATTTTTTGCAGTACAATAAGCAGGTATACCTGTAAGTGTTTTAACAATTTTATAATAAGAATATTTACGACTTCCTACCCGAATGCGTAAGTTATATAATATTCAAGCTCGAACAGGCTTAGCTAACCGTCGAGAAACGTAGGAAATGTCATGAAATAAAGTAGGTAGGAGGTCTAGTTTTAGTGACACCTCACACGTCAGACGACCTCTCCGCAGTTCGCACTCATGTGCGGGTCACGTACCAAGGGATCAGTGTTTGAGGTGTTTGCGGAGGTTTCTTGCACCACATTAGTATAACGAGGCTACCAAAGTAGAGGCGGCAATTCTAACTTTCAACTACTTACTGTTAGTAAGTGCTAGCGCCAGTGAAACCTAGAACAGTTTGTATGCACGTCCTTATGAGTCAAAAAACCAGCGTCGCTCATAATTTTTTTGCATAATAAAATCTCTGATCAACATACGCTCAATTTTCATACTTCGTGGAACCTTATATGAAAACTGACGGGCTTTTAGAAGCTAATCCAATTACCACATTCTATTCCCGTTTTTTATCGTAACACATTGCAAAATTGTAACGCAACACGTTGAAAGTAACTTCATAATATTTTTAAATTTCTGAACAAAAATAGAGGTGGATAAGTATATTTAGGTATCCGTTGATACTAACTCCTACTTATACATCCCTACTAATATTATAAATGCGAAAGTTACTCTGTCTGTCTGTCTGTCTGTCTATCTATTACGCTTTCACGCTTTAACGGCTCTACCAACCATTAAGAAATTTTTCAAACACGTTTTCAGGGATAGAGAGAAGGACATAGGGTACTTTTTATCCCGGAGTTCCCGCGGGAACTTAGAAATTAACACCGGTGAAATCTCAAAAAATTATGCATACACGTTGTCAGGGGTACTTACACAAAAGGAAATAGGATACTCTTATCCCGGATTTCCCGCGTGATCTTCGAAATTAACGCGGGTGAAACCGCGGGGAATAGCTAGTATAAATATAAAAGCAGACACTGACTGACTGACCGAGCAACAAGCAGCTGAAACCGCTGGGTATAGAACCATGAAATTTTGTACAAACAATCCTTAAGTTTTTTAAAATTCAACCCCTAATGGGGTGAAAAGTGGTTGTAAAGTTTGTATGGAACAATTCCGCGGGAAATCTGAAATTATGGCGGGCGAAACCGCGTGCAACCGCTAGTATTATAATAAAAGTATATAGTACCTGTAAAACAAAGTCTCTATATCCCCGTTTGTCGGAGTGTCTTAGTGCTACTAAACTACGCTACGGATTTTTAGGCGTTTTCCACTACTGTTTACCGAATTTCTTTGGAAAGGGTTATACGTATATAACAAGGACTAAAAAATATTTTATGAGAAACTATGTTTCTAATAATTAACACTTTAAGTAGTAATAATTATAAATAAACAAAATAATAATAACTCGGTAGAGTTTTGGAGCAGACCGCCGCAACGAGCCACCCGCCACAACGGCAGGCCAACCGCAGCATAATTAGCAAAATATGACTTTTAAACTAAGAGCTCCCGAGCTAGAAGCCTTTTCATATTCAACTGACCTTTTTGAGAAATGAGCACATTTTCACACAGCCTCCACGTTTCGCTCTTTATGTTTAATTTGTGATAATAAAACCAAACAATACCTAAGTGTCAAAATGTGTCGAACAATTATTACTTTCAACTAAAAGCTTAAAGGTGCCTTAAATCGATTTATTTGGACTAAAGTGAATGAACGCCATGCTTAGAACCTTTGTATAATATCGAGCTTTAGGAAACATTATCTGAGGTTCTAAGGAGCGACATCCTACATCCTATAGTCTTAAACGCCAAGTAAAGGTACATAAATCATACTGTAGGCCTTGGTATAAGGGGCAAAAAAGGGGACACTTTTCAGCATATATCAACTTTAGATTACCCAGCAGTCTATAAGGAAAAGCTGTGCTAGGTTCGTCCTTCCATGACCATGCCAGAAAAAGCTCGAGTGGTTCCAAAGAAAAAGTAAAAGTTGACTAAATATCTAGTCTGAAATGAATAAATCTGACATACAAATGAGAATTAAATTTAAACAAAAATACACGCACAGACGTGATGATGGATTGAATTTATTTATAAAAATCCAACACCAAACACAAAGAAAAGAAAAGCGACTTAGAGGGAAGAAAATATTGAACACACTTGTGACACATAGGTATGTCAGTAAATTAGAAAGCCATTATTCTGTAGGAAAATTTAAATTTTAAAACTGTACCTACATGCAAAAAAAATTAAGAAAATTGGAAAACTGTAGCAAAATATTAAGTTTCAAGTCACGTCCGAGCAGGAAGCTGACCGTAATACTGGTTCGTGAAGTCTCGCAATAAATCATAACGCCATTTCAATTTAGCAATCCTAACACGCTGGTAATAGACCAGCCAATGCTCCTCCGTGTTCTGAAAGACCCAGATTAGTATTCAGCCAACGATACGATCATTAGTTAGTGCAATTTTCTCCGCATCCACTACACGGATTCTAACGTCAAAATCGTTATAGAAAGAATGGATAATAATTGCTTTCGGAATCTGACTTGGAAATAAAGTTGGTGATTGGACTTTGATAATTTGTATGGATATCATGGGTGATGTGGCCTCATTATGTAGTCAAACTATGGGACTTGCTGTTATCATTAACCGCTGTGAATTTGCATAATATCCGCAGCGTGTCATTGAAATTGGAGCTAAGTTTACTCTGCTAAGTAAATGATTTTATCTACCTACCTCCTTATACTTGAACGCAAGAGATAAGATATTTCTCAATCTCATAGTTTGACAGGCGTCACCTTATTTAGTCATTTAAAGATAAGTATATAAAAGCGTCGGTATTAGCAACATTTTCAACGGTATGAAATTTGCCATTATTTTTTTCTCATTTTAAGAAACTTCACAAGATTCTTTTGTAATATGCATAATTATGTAAATGAAAAATGCTAAACATTCCTCAGAACGTTGAGCATTTTTGAGTGACTTCTTAAAAAAACTGTGGTGAAAAAGGAAAGTTACTTACATTTACCCTCTTTACGTTATTAATTCAGAGTATATACTTTAAAAATCACGTACATGTAAGTATTATTGATTACTGAGTGCGGTAGTCCAGCCCTATTTGAATTTCTAATAAGCTCGTTAGAAGCGGGCCAGATTCCAGCCGCGGACAAGCGATAAAAACTTAATATTTTAGCTGATTGTGCAAACGCGCTTCTCGGAACGATTGCAAAATTTCGGCACGCTTGTTCAGCAATCAGTCGGTAATCAGCTTTCATTTATCCGGAACTTGTTTTCAATAAGTGGATCTGTCTTGATTTTAAACCTAATTTTAATGCTTTACAAAAAATTACATTGAAATATATGTAAGTACTTATTTAGTTATCATACGGACTAGGTTTAAGAATACCTATTAGACCTCTTTTTTTGCATAATTTACTAATAAAGTAAAAGATAGAGAGATAAATTTAGTACAGTTTTATGTCTTTTGTAATGAAACATTGAACAAAGTTTAATAATGAAGGCGTTTATTAAGTCTTAGTCGAATACAAAAAGTAACTATAGTATTTTCACCATATACCAAACTCTAACACGTACCTAGCGATTGAAGTTTGCAGCAGCAGCTCTTAATTAAGCCTCGGTGGCAAAGCCTAGGGGCAAACTTCGATTGGGCTGTCAAAAATCCGAAGAATTATTCCAGTAGTAAAATAACTTGTGCGATTTTAGGCTTTATCGTACGAGTTCAGGCATATTAGCGAATTTATACTGCACGGATGCAATATGCCGTCGGATTGGGCTGCTGCCGCTGCCTGGGCCGACGCAGTGCTTTTATTAAAATGGTTTTTATTTATTGACGATCCGAGGTAGCTGAGGATTTAACTTGCGATACATTCAGAATAGAAAAATTGGTCACATTTTTTTTTTCAATAGACTGATATTGAATATCGCGTTCATGCTTTTGTGTGTATTCTTCTTATTCATAAAAAATATAAAATATCGACATAAAAAATTCAGCATGATTTTTTTTAAAACAGTCAACTCTACAAGTTAATCATAAAGAGGGATTTTAGTGAAAATGGGCCAGCTGCACCTATTCAATTTTCAAAAATACAAAAAAAAATATGCGGTTAAAAAAACCCGCGTTAATTTCGGATTTCTCGCGGGAACTCCAAAATGAAAAGTGCCCGTTGTCTTTTTCTGTGCCTCCGACAAAGACTTGAAAGCGTAACAATAGTAGATTTTACAACAAGTGCACAAAATGAACTATTTTCATCCGAGACTTTTCAGCCCGAGCCCGAAGGCGAGGGCTCATAGTAATGTCGAGGAAATAAAACAGTAGTAGGTATAACATAACATTTCTTAAATTAAAATTCAAGGTAAAATTAGTACAGTTATGAATACTGAGTGAAAATTTTTAAAAAACACATAAGGCAAATAAATTAAATATTATAAAATAACATATTCTATCTATGAACTTCTTATTGTGTTTGACTGTATGGCTCATTTTCTTTGCCTTAATATAGATACATTTATGAGTAGATACGTTAATGCACTGGTTTGGTCGAATTTTGTGCGGCCTTCCTGCATAAATAAACACTTTCATAACATGAGAAGTGAAAACAAACAAACAAACTCATATTCGTATTTATAATTTTAATTAGGACATTACAATAACTTTCTCTCTAAATGTTTGCCATAGATGCCTAATTTTATTATACCTACATCTATGATCATAATCACGCGTCACGTTGTTTGTCCGCGATGGACTCCTAAACTATTGAATCGATCATGATGAAATTTGGTCACTATGTTGTAATTTGGCCCTTCTTAAAAGATAGGATAGTTTTTATCCTGGAATTCCCGCGGGAACTCCGAAATTACCGCGGGTCAAACCGCGGGGGACAGCTAGTATGTATATAAAAATGAATCCCTATTTCCCTTGGTCACGGCATCACGCGTGAACGGCTGGACCAATTTTGCTGGTTTTTTTTGTTGTGTTTGTTATTGTAAGCAGAAGAATATGAGAGAAAGTTGGAGTTCCTGCGGGAATTACGAAACTCAAGTGGGTGAGTCTCCGAAACGGTTAGATCGATTTTGACGGGACTTTTACTTCTAATTAGCTGATGTTATAAGAAGTAAATTAGGCTACTTCGGAGTTCCTGCAGGAGCTCCGAAACGCACGCGTTTGAAACCGCGGGGCACAGCTAGTATATTTCCCTTGGTCACGGAATCACGCGCGAACGGCTGGACCAATTTCGCTAATTTTATTTTTTTGTTGTGTTTATAATGGTGAGGAGAAAAAGAATAAAATAAGTTTGGAGTTCCTGCGCAATTGCCGAAATTCATGCGGGTGAATCTCCGATGCGGTTGGACCGATTTTGACGGGACTTTCACTACCAATTAGAATTGCTGATGTTATAAGGAGTAAATTAGGCTACTTTGGAATTACTACTGTGTAGAGTTTGTGAAGTTAGGCTTTGTAGACTAATACTAATAATAGAGTATACCAAATTTCAGCTTTCTAAGACATTAGAAAATACCCTAAGAATGTTGATGATAATCAGTGAGTCAGTGACGAAATTAGGGTTTTTTAGATATCAATAAAATCTTAAGTTTATGAGCTATGTAGTTAAAACTAACAACATATCCGAGGATTTGGTATAATTCAAACCCAAGTTATAAGGGTTCAAATAAACGACGAAGCGCTTTGAGAAAAGGTAGGTAGTGCTCTTGCGCTTCGCTTGGCTCGTCTTAACGGGGGCACTACCGCCTACCAGATTATCGTTAGGTCGTTCTAAAAAAATAATAATGACATTTTAAGCTGACTTTTTTATAGGTGCGATGTGTGCTCTTAAAATTATAAAAGGTGTCCTTTTTACAACTTTATGAGGTAAAAAACTCTGAACGAAAGTAAAACTAGATACCTATATCGTACAATTAGTTATCTTAAAACAAAAACTGCATTATTACTTTTTTATTTCAACGGTGAACGTCTTTCTCCATTACGACACCCTTTTCTGAGTGTGGTCTGCATTGCACTTTTTCTGCTAAATATCATTTGCACATAACGTGTCATTGAAATATGCAAAATATAGTTGTCAGGTATTCGAAAGGTTCTACGACCTCTAGCTAGCTTGTTATTGAATAAATCAAATGTTTTTAAATAAATAATCGTTTATTTTAGATTTTAGATTAGATTATAAGAAAAAGTAGCAGTAAAAGTAGTATCAATAATGGTAATTTTGATCCAGATCTTTGTGAAGTCTAGGAATGGAATGAAATTGTAAACAAAAAATATAAAACACATGAATCGAATTTAAAATAAAGAATACCAAAAAGAATAGAAAAATAAAGCAAGATGAAAAATAAAAAAGTACCTATTATAAATGAGGCAGGATATCATAACGAGTGGCATACCGCCGCCTCGTTACATATTAACCATACGAAAAGTTCTAAATTGGCATTACAGTAAATTCGTCGCAATGACATAATGACCATTAAACTTATCTCATATAGCGTGCCCCATAGTTTGTCCCTGAACACTTCCGTGGCTGTATGAATTAAAAGCGACCTCATTAACCCATACAAGTCGCTGCCTCCATTTAGATCACTATGGCATTAACAATTAAACGAATCACCCCCGAGGGCGCGGTGCGAAGCGGCGAACGGGTGGATGCCATTGTAGGGCTTTGGGACAATAACTCACTTTTAAGACTTAGGCATAAACTTCAGTAGATAGCTATATACATAAATCCATACCAATATTATGTAGAAGTAACTCTTTCTCTCTCTGTCTGTCTTTTATCTTTTCACTCCTAAACCAATGAACCGACCATCATGAATTTTTGCACAGTTGGACGGAGGCCCTAAGGTATTTTTATCCCGGTATTTCAGCGAGAACTCTGAAATTGCCGCAAATCTTGTCAAATTTTGTATACCTACACGTTGTCAGAGGTACCTAAAGAAAAGGACATAGGGTACCCTTTTATTCCGGCGGGGACTTAGACCAGTTGTTAGCTGTTTATAATAGCTATGATAATGGACCTAATTTTTTTTTTTTTTTTTATTAACTGATTGGTCAGACATTTGTCCATAATCTCGCCTGATTGTAAGCGTAGATATAATATATTTCGCATAGAACTTTCAACGTCTTCTTACTAGTGGTTCCTATTGTCCTGTCAAGCAATAAAATAGAGGCAGGACTTGTAGGTATCATTTATTCTTATTGTTTTTTTTATTTTTTCGATGCATTGGTATATACTTATTTAAGTTACTTAGGTAAATTGCCTATACATTTATCATCTCAACAACATGTAGGTAGGCTTTGCTTTGCCTCATTAATAGAAAAAGTGTTTCCTTTGTTTTTCTTTTCCTTGCTTTTTAAGATATTACAATTTTTTGTGTTCCAAAACAGCTTTTTTCGCCTTTAATAATAAGTTGTTTATTAATTTAAAAATAATATCGTTTATTTTTGTAACAGAAAAACCCGTGTACCTAATATTTTTTATGCTAACAATAGTGTTATTCTCTGGTAATTCTACTAATTTTTAATTGTTTATTTTAGTGGTGTTCAATAAACGGTTTCCAATTTAAGAAATGAAGATCTAGAGTTTAATATTACTATTATTAATAGAATTCGATAAATTAATGATAAACACTTGCCGTTTATAGGTTGTTGTAAATTCGTCAAAAAATAAATTTGTCACGAAAAAAAGTAAAAATTCGTCACAGTTCTAATTTTTTCCAATATACCTATTAATATTGATAATTGTAAATTCGTCACAATGATTTTTCCGTACGGATAGCAGCAAAAATCCCGGTGGAAATCGTACATTTGGCCATATCTTTCTTAAGCTTTCGCTGTCCCCTTTCAGTTTTTGGAAGCACTACTAAATATCTATAACTAACTAATCAGATTCAAAAGTTGTAAAAAAACGAAAACATTGTATAAATGACATAAATCATTCTTTAGACATTAGTTTCTAGACGGCAGCTCAAGCGTTGCCCAATCCCGAAATACAAAAGGCAATCCTTGTAGGTATCTCGACGAATATTATACAATACGTAACTGCGCATGTGGGTTTCTTTGTTTGTTATATTTTCACGCCTTAACTATTCAGTTAATCAACATAAAATTTTGCAAATACATGATTCCAAAGATACAGAAAAGGACATAGGGTATTTTTATTCCGTAATTCCTGTGGGAACAGTTAGTATTCTATAAATATAAGCAAAGAACGATTGCCGTCTTGTAAAAACTCGAAAATTGCTCCACCAATTTAAATAATGAGGTCGTAATATTGTGGACCAGTTTTATATTACCAGATTTCCTGTGGGAATTCCGAAACTCACAAGAGTGAAACCGTGGGGCACAGCTATTTAAAAATATAACTATGATCAAAATTGCACAGTATACGTACTTTGCTGACAGTCGATACAGATTAATAACAGTTTGGACACCCAGATAAGAAAGCAGCGATATATCATGTAGGTACCTAAGTACCTATACCAAAGCTTTAACTATGACTCGTATTGTAGGCAATATATTATAGGCTGGTTCTTTGAAGGTTGTAAAATGTGTTGGTTACGAGCGCACCGGCGCCGCGCCGCAATCTACATCGCTGGCGAGAACTGATAACTTGCCATATTCTGTAACTACTTTGCACTTACGTCTTGTTTTCATACTAATATAATATCTCAGTCACATTGTAAAAATCAATAAATTTACCACCAATAAGCAAAGGTAGTTACAATTTACAACTATCATATCAAGTACTTTATATTGAGCACAGGTATTTTGCATTATTTCAAGAATTCAATATACTCTAGATGCAAAGGTGCAACATATTCGCTTGTCATTTACTGTCTACAATCTACATTATTTTTAGTGTTTCATCCGATCCGATACGAATCCATTAAGTGGTATCGTTTAGCATTCCGAGTGCCGCTGCTAATTGAGTCGCTTTATTAAATGTTAATTTGTGCATTAAGTGAGCCTGTTTTAATTATTTTGTCCGAGAATTTAAGGGGCTACGTCGAAAAATAATTGAGCGATGAAAATACAGTAATTTTATTGTTATAGAGCTGCATGCGAGAGAAAGTCACGACGCGTGACCATTACAAAGAAAATAACGCCAACATGAATATTATCTATTTTTATACAGGAACGTATCTACTATTTAAATAAATGGAATTCTAACTTTGTCATTACTTAGAAATATATCAATCTCTTTTTGTTAAATCAAGTAAAAGTTTGACATGACTCTTACCTACTCTTAATTTTAGTACTATAGTTGTGGCTTTTAAGAATATTTTTTTACATAGCCTCTTAAGTACAAAATGATAGAGTAATACAATACTGTAAAAGTAGGTGTACAGTACACCATGAAAGCTGTGGAATGCTTCTTACAAATAAAATGAATAATGACAGCGAATCTAAACTATAAAACCAGTGCGTAGGTTGTATTCATTATTGTGCGCCTATATACTACTTGCACGTATAGGTATCAATCATGGACCAATTAAACTAGATCCATGGTATCAATCAAAATAAATAGGTAGGTACCTACCTGAGTATGAATTTTTTTTAGTACTTCTTTAAAATTATTTTTGGTGAAAGTATTTTATGCCAGCAACATAATGTTTTATTCTCATGTTTGCTACCAGTTTCAACCGCGGTTTTACCCACGTTTTATCTTTTCCGTGTAAAAGGTTCAATTACCTACCAATAACCCGTAAATATGCTATAAGTATTTTTTTTGTTAAAGTCTTTATTTTTGAGTTTCTTGACTTGGTTTGGGCTCTGTGTTGATAAATCAACAAGTTATTATCTGTTTCCACTCAGCTCCGAAATTGCTATTAATGGATTTTCCTGAAATAAAAGTAGACAGTGCGCTGTGCGAGTATTATTTGACTGAACTTTTTTATTCGGGGGATACCAAAGCAAACTAACGTCACTATCCGATGTGCTTTTAATTAATCTAACCTAATTATTGAACAGCTTATAGTTATAATTTATTATAGACAACCGCAAACCATCTTATGGCATCTAGGTACTAGTCGTATTGATATTGCGAGTATTGTGTACATATGAGACTGAACATCACAAAACTCCTTGTTCTATTTCACATCAATTGAACCTCTCCTAAACACACAATTTATGTTACGTTAAAGATCTCATATTTTGTTCACAAAACTGCGGGAAATAGATCTGTGAAACAATATTTTCTGTCAACGCGAGAGCTTCAAAGGCATAACACTCCAATAAAACATCATATCTTCCGGATGCCGCTCACAGCAACAGTTCGACATTATCGTAACAGCGTTCATCCACCCAGAGACTACGCGTTATGAAAAGTAAAAAAAATAATAGATATTGAATCCAATGAACTTGATATTATTTACTACTTCCCTAACATAAGCTTTTATGCTTGAGGTATGAAGTAGGTACCTGCATAATGATGACAAGTGATATGATAATCCTTTTTATAATTTAAAGTTGATGAGCAAGATACATTTGTCCTAAATAATACCAAATTAAAATGCGCTGCAAGGATTTGAAAACTAATACAAACAAACAAACATTAAATTTAAAAAAAAAAATTACTTAATATTTGCAATTTAGGTAATCGGTTTTAATATTTTACGAGAGAACAAAAAAAAATACTTACTTGTTATTTTTTATGTATTTTACAAATTTCTGACAAAAATCGAATACTGAATACCTTCCTCCAATACGTCCTTTGTTTCTTAACCTTACACCCTGTATAAAGTTGATAAAATAAAAACCAATATAAAGAAAAAGAAATCAGCTCTCTCTAAAAATCCATTAACGAAATTATCAGTTGGAGAGCAATAAGCCAATCAGTGCGTTGTAACTGAGTGTTCAGACATTTTGCTATCTAGGGGTGGCGGTAGCTGCACCGAGCGAGATACCATCGCGTACCCGACCTAATTCGATTCTCCAAGCCGCCCGCCGGCCAAGTCCTAGCCCACAGACTGAGCTAAAATAGACACCGCAAAATCGTTTAAACCTCATCAAGAGAGTTCGGGTTTTTCTATTTCTTGGATAATAATTTTGATAAAAAGCTGCAATCATGTTATCTATTATTTTTCAATTCTATAATTATATTATAAAATATGTCAAATATGAGTTATGCAAACACGTTGTCTGGAGAAATAAGGTAAGAAGTAGTTTTTATCACAGGATTTCTGCGGGAATTTCGAAATAAACGCGGGTAACAGCTAGTAATGCTGCAGCAGCAGTAATATCACATCCGTAGTAAAAATATTAATATTTTTTTTTTTTATCTCAGCTAACCTATGCTTTTTTTCCGTTGTATGAAACGCGTGAGCTTTGGTCATTCGTATCATAATGTACGTCTACTATATTGTTAGTGTTACATAACCGTGCATGAAAAGCTCTTATTAATTACCTACATGGCCTCGCAGTTTCTGTTCTCCCTGAGTCTGTGTGCCACCCAGTGTAACACGCTAAACTCGCCAAGTCCGCCGACATGGTCACCCGACGTGTTCCAAAGAGGGAATGTTACAGCCTTATCTACACGCGGACATGCAAAATGACCAAGAATCGTGACAATCGACTCTCAGTTTTATATTATAAACACATTTAAAAGTATCTATACTCTCAAATATTTTTAGGTAATGTCTTCAAGCAGATTTTTTTCTGGGAACTAAGTTTTGAGGATGTAGGTACCTATGTGACTTACATAGGTACATCGATGATATTTTCATCCGAAATTTGGCAATACATGTGGTGGCGATTCTGTTGGGTAATTCTTATATGAAACTAGCTGTGCTCCGCGATTTCACCTGCGTGAGTTTTGAAATACCCGCAGGAACTCTAAAGTAGCCTTATTTACTCATTATAACATCAGCTAATTAGCTGTGAAAGTCCCTTCAGAATTAGTCCAATCCATGAGTTTCGGAATTCTATATCTATAGTATAATATATTATGTAATTACAATATATGCCTAGTACAATATATTCCACATTTGCTTGGTTTCCACGACGCAAGCTTACTGTGGGATCAAGTAGATCTGTGTGTTGTTATGAGGATAACTATTATTATTATTCCTGCAGGAACTCCAAACTTCTTTTATACAAACCTTGTCCTGACAATAACGAACACAAAAAAAAAGAATTACGTGATTTAGTGCAGTTATTTGCGATGACATACATTTCGGTGATTCATTTTTATTTACAAAGCAACTTATCTTACTTATTTGGGATGTAATAAAATATTAATTTATTATGTTTTACTAAAAAAATATTGTAACAAAGAAGACTTTTTTGATTTGAATGAGTTGCGTATCTTTGTGGAAAGAATATGAAAAGAAGGTGAAAAAACTTAATTGAATTCAAAAGTAAACAACGGTAAGAGCGTATTCGTCAGAATTGTAAAGCGTAGTCAGCAGTAGCAGCGACGAGCGACGCAGCCCGCAAGTCCCGCAACACTTCCGCTCCGGCAACGTCCGCCTAATTAATTCAATGATCGTCCGCATAATGACTTGCATGCGGCCTCCCTCTTGCGAATGCGCCTCAAACTAACGCCCGCTAATTTCTACCGCATTAATGAAGGGTATTCCCCGCGTAGGCGACTGTTTTGCTGGCACCGAACATCGGAACAGACACAAGCATTTTGCCACTGTCACATCCAAGCGTTCTAGCGTTCGAACCATTAATCTTCCGTTTGCACAAAGATCTTTTTTTAAGTACTTTAATATCTTGCTTTTGTAGCATTTGTTGGTAATGTTTCAGTTTTGGCTGCAGCCTTTGCTGGTGAAGTGGAATTAAATTTTTGTTATTGAAGTCATTAAACCTTTTTATTTTCACATCGGTACGTGTTCTCGTCTCCCAGTTTATTACTTCCGGCTTAGGAGTGGTCAAATCGTCGAGTACCGTCCTCGTCCGACACCACAGAACAATTCGCTATTTCTCATTATGCAAAAGTGATCTTCATAACAACGTTCAGACGTTTGTAGTGGAACAGAGACAGCTTTGGGCTACTTAGAGAGCCATTTGCAGAGAGATTGGCCCGACCTACGAGGTAGATTGCCGAACTTGAGAGATAACTTCTTGAAACTTCGTACATTTTGACGCTGCAATACTTGGATAAGGTAAACCGAGTGGTTTAATTAACTTTGACACGTTTAAATACAGTTTAGGCTCATATTTGTGAATTTGATAAGGTCGAAGTTATTTAATAGGTTTTGAGGATGAAACATACGAAGACTTATTGTCGTTCCCTTCCATGGAAAGTATCATGTTTTCATGAGAATTAAAATACTATGTTCAGAAACGAGTACTTTTTTTTTATGTCATAGGGGGCAAACGGGCAAGTGGTACACCTGATGGTAAGTGATTACCCCGCCTATGGACATCTGCAACACCAGAAGGCACCTACCTATTTTAGTACAGCCATTGTTATGCAGGCAAAGGCAAAATAGATGCACTGTATTATGTATCCATACTAAATAACAAAAGCGTTGAACATCGCACGTTGCATCTAGAGCACCCAATTTAACTAAATTGCCAACTCTACTATAGGTTTTCCTATGCTGAGCGCTTAAAAGTAGAAAGCACCTACATTTATCAACAAGAGATCCAAAAATTGCTTTTGTTAAACCTCTTATGAGTCACGGTGAATAGAGACTCAGTGCTTATGAAACACTTTGGACTTATAACACGCATGAACGCTAACGGTGGCCGTAAAATTAGATAATTTAATAGGTTTCGCAGTGCAGGTGGGGACGGGACTGGGTGTATGTTTAATATTCATACATTACCCACCATTGCTGCCCCTTGCTGGCTTTAGTGGCACGTGAGATCAATAATTATAATAGTATCACTACCCGTCTCTCTGCCCCTATGTATGCTTAGATCTTTAAAACTACGCAACGGATTTTGATGCGGTTTTTTTTTAAACTGCACTGTTTATCCTGGATTTCCCGCAGGAACTCCGAATTTACCGCGGGTGAAACCGCAGGTGACAGCTAGTTTACCATAAACTGGTAGCGATTTGTCAAAAAAAATAATGTTTTTTTCTAAATCAGGGTCCCAATTCTCGCCTCCTTCGAAAAAATCTTGAACTTGAGTTTGCTATTCGATCCCTATAATAATAATAATAATAATAATAATAAATAATTTATTTCAACAAAAATGTCATATTATTAAGAAAATCATGCCACTATTAAACATTCAACATTATTGTCGACCACAAAATCTCGATACTCGAACCGGTTTCTTCGTATCTCCTATTCTCAACACAAATCGAATTAGACTTCGAGTATAAAGTGTAAAATGTTGCCAGCAAAAACTTTTTCGAAAGCCGTATCCATTTCATTCTACACGATTCATCCGGAGGTAAAACGGTAGCAGCTATTTATAGTTTTTAAATGGTGTGCAACGTTTTATATAAAAAACTAACATATTTTATAATATGTTTGTACCAAAAAAAAAGAAAAGTATTTACTTTTATCACTTTTACATCATCACTTTAATTTTGTTTAAATTAGTTTGCGTAGTATGGATCGTGAAGCATAATCTTTGTTTTTGTTTTTACTCTTTTTGGGGAAGGCAAAGGAATCTTAGTCCATACCTTCTGAATTGGCTGTATGAACTAAGATTCTTTTGTTCTTTTTTTTTCTTGAGTTATATTTTCATCTAAGTGCGTTGCTAAGATGCATTTCGATGCTTAATCGGAACTTTAAGCTATGAAGTTGCAGTTAATTACCACCATAGCACTTAATACAGAGTATATTTACTAATACATAATAAACTTCTAAAACTGTAACATATGACTTGGCTGTATGGCTCAACGTCCCTTGCCTGTCCCAGATGGGGCGAAGATAAAAAACAACAACAACTTCTGAAACTGTCACGCACGACACTGCTATTGGACATCTAAGAAAATTCGAATTCGAAATTTACGTCTCGACCGCTTCCGACCAGTCGAAGCAGTTCGAACGGTTTTCATTCGAGAAATGTCGACTTCGACATGTCGAGAATAGCTCAACTTGACTTCATCTCGATTTAATGTTCGAATTCGAACTTTATCTCGAGTTTGAGTCTACTTCGAATGTGTGAGAATTGCCTCCCAGTATTAGAATCGTATTCGAATTTTGAAAATTTCAGTGATTTTTGTTTCTTTAATTAGCAAAGTTTTGGATTATAACGATTGGAAATGTAGATTCATCTCGAAACCTAAAACTTTGCTTTTTTATCAATAAATAATAATCAATCAACAACGAAATTTATACACAATTTATATTTTGAACATTTAGATTCCAATTCCGATTATCCGATAATGTTATTCTTTATTTATAATCAATAGAAATAAGTTAATTCAAATTCGGCAATCCACAACAGGTCATCTCTTTAAAGCGGTATCCACTTGCCTTGCTAAAAGTCACCTACTTACTATATAGGCTGTTTCGTAGCAACCAGTTCAACTGACTTCAAAATCCACGTGTGCAAAACTGCGGGCAAGGCTTAGTTGTAACAATAAATTGTAGTGGGACGCTGGACTGGATTAAAAAATAAGGTCGATTTACACAGTACAATTTACTGCAATTTGAATTTTAACCAGACAACACCATAATGATAGGCTATCGTAACCGCGATTAGAGGGCCTTGCTATGTGGCTGTAAAAGGTACTTTTATTTGTTTTCTTTAAGTCATTAAAGTAATTTACCTTTAATTTACGTATTGGTTTCTTTATATGAACAGGTAGGGTAGAACCCACGGCTTCGCTTGCGTTAATAAAGATTTGGTCAGTTTTCTATCCCTCCGGAACAGTAGGTAATATATTTAGGAGAAAGTTATCCTAGTTACTTTGAACATTATACTTTCTTGTGCACAGTTAAATTGCTCTTTTTATTTTAAATGAATAAAAAAAGTTTTTATCTCTCTATAACGATTGAATTAACGATCAGAGATTTCAACGTATTTTACTCTATTAAATATTTCACTAAAGCAAACCCGGGGAATCACGGAGTTCCCGAGAGAAATATTGTAGAGAAAGCAATTTATATTTAAACGTTACTATAATATGACGGGTACTTGAAATATCCATAGACTATGTAAGTGCCTGTTTATTTTCCCACATCATAAATCCATATTATAGATGGAGTGATTTATATGCCTTTTGAAGTACCTACAGAAAAACTTTTAAAATATTTTTGTATGTAGGATTCAAACGTCAGCTGTTGGATTCAGACATTCGCCCGCCTGCAAGCGCTGGGAGAAGAAACGCCCAGGATTCAACACAATACTCCGTGGGTGTAGGCACCTATTGTAAAACATTTCAAGTATTCGAATAACAACATTTAGGTCTTCTCTTACTGCAATTTAAACGAGGCTTTCACCCAAATAAAATGATTATAGGAATAAAACGAACAGTAGGTACGATCATTGTGCTACAAACTAATTAATAGTGACGTGACATAGGGTGTATAGAGTTAAAGTACGGCCATATTGAAGGATGGTACTTATTCAGCATTCAATTCTAGTCTCAAATATCCAAAAACATGGAACGTTGATGTTTTATTTAATTATCTAATAAAATATTAATACATTATTCATGAAAACTGAGCACCCAAGAAAGAGACGTGCTGACGGATCCTACCTAAGGGTAATTCAACGCCCCTCTTCTGTGTATTGTGTGAAGGTCATTCACCCGAGTAAACCTGCGTTTTTTTTAAAGATTTCTCTGTGATGTATTTTTACTAGTGAAATGAAAGCATAAGTTATTATAGAGACCTTCCGTTAAAAATTCATAGTGTGCCTATACCATACAAAAATTTCAATTTCAAGTAAAATATACCACAAGTAACTAAACGCTTTGGATTACGTAAACTAGACGAAAACGTAGCAATTAATTTTCGCTCCGTGTAATCACTTATTTATTTTTAGTTTCATCCTCATCTTTACAACGTCAAAGATGTTTTATTTCGACCACGCGTAAAGGTTACATGCAGTTTTTTTAGGTGCTATAATCAGATATTACTTTGCCATTCGCAGTGTGTCAAATTAAATCAGAAAATTTAATTTGACTTCAGATATAACTTTACAAAACTGTGTAAGTAACTCTCTCTATCCTTTAAAGATAACTCGTATGATGTTTTAGGTGAATTTCAACCCAATTTTTTATATACCTAATATTATGTCAACAATGTATCCAACATAGGATTTCCAGGACGTCATCACTCTATACGCTGATGATACTTGTAATTTTTAATTCCACAGTAACCTCTTAGAACTTAGCAAAGAAACACAAAATTATTTACAAAAGTTTAATATCTGGTGTCAAAGCGATTTACTAACCATAAACACTAATAAAACGTCATTTATGCTATTCGCGGCAAAAAAACAAAAAGATCATCCAATCTCACACCTTTTAAAATAAATGACGAAGTAATCCATCGCTCTCAGCTGGAAAATTACCTTGGCCTACACCTGGATGACAAACTTAACTGAAAAGGTCATATTTCTCATTAATCAAAATTAACATCGTTAAATGGAGCACTTCGCAAGATGGTTGCTTGTGTGAGCACAAAGAATGAATGAAAATGTAGTAACGTGTGTAACATGTGGTAAAATTAGCTACAAATTTTTACAGGGTTGAAAGTGCACACATATTATATGAATATGTTCATAAAATAAAAAAATATAAAAAAAAAACAAATTGTTTTCAAACAAAATAAATCAATCAAGAAGTCGGTTAAAAAGAAAACAACCTGTGACTTCGCCGCGCGCTAGTATTTTAAGTTACATGACCTAGATCGAACTGCTGATCCTGCTGCTGATGCTGCTGATGTGCAATGTGCGTGGCGCGAGCCTTGTATACGTATAAGTAAGCTATGGCCTATGTGTATTGTGTATCTTGTAAATGTAATTATAATAATTTTTCAATGAATTTATTTTACTCATATTCCGAAAAACTACCGGATTTATAATATTATTTTTTCGCTTATTCTGTTTTTTATAACGTATACTTTCAGCCCTATAAATATTTGCAGTTAATTTTACCACATGTTATATAACTCATCAAATTAACTCCACCTAGAATATCTTGTGAAGGTCTGGGGCTGTCCATCCAGAACAAAATATCTAAAAAGCCTACAACTGCAGGTCACAGAATAAAGTGATTAAAATAAATGTTTTGGTTAGCTGGAACTTATAGAATTAAGTATTCATATCATACATAGCTTCAACTCATAAGTGAACTAAAATTGTTCTTAATGAGTTATAAAGTTCTTTAAACCCAATTATTTTGTAATTCATGTTGTTTCGTATCATAGGCATAGAAACCCGTTGGATTTAAGTAAAACTATATATATATTATGAAGGTGAGTAGAATTAGCTTTTGGGGCACACAACATCATAAACAAGTCTGTTTTGGACTGTAGGAGCTTGGGCTAAAAGGCATGAACCTCATGATGTGTCGTCAATTACCCGAGGCGTGTGGATGCTTTTGCGGTCCTCGCCTTTGAGGTTATACCTATTAACAATAGGTGTATGCGGTTCTATAAATCTACTGAAACAGACGCAAGGTTTGTCTTAGATACGATGTATCTGGGTAAATAAAAAAAGTGTGTACTTGTTTAGTAAAGAGTATGTATGAGATAATATACTATCTTGACGTGAATAGTATGTGGCATTGAAAACAGTTTTCCAACTACGCGCACGTGACTTCCGTTGACCTTCTGTGTGTCACTTCCTTATCCTGCCTTTGCCACCGTGCCAAAAGAAGTAAGTTTAACATCAAAATTATCGCATAAATCGTCTTATTCCATACATAAACATAGGGTTTTTGCACTGTGGCCATTAAAAAGAAGATTTAAAATTCAATCATAAAATTTATTCAGTGCTGCAGTGGAGCCACGTACCTACTAGTGGAAAAAAATATTTTTGTTATTATCACTATATGAATATTAAGTGGACACAATGTTAAGAGTATCGTCCGAGTCTGGCATTTGGCGCCAGTGCCTCGAGAACTTATTCCGAAGCTTAGAAAGGTGAAAGAATGTCAGACAAATAATTTTTAACGTTGTGTACCTAAAAATTTAATGTAGGTATTTAGTTTCAAGAAAGTGCGTGTATTTTTTAATTAAATATTATGCCTTGGCATTAAAGTGTCAAAAATTATAAAACTTAAAACCTAGTAAACAATAAGTATAATCCTAACTAACTTTAAATAAGGTTTTCTCTTCTAACTACTCAATCGATCATCATAAAATTTTCATACGCGCTGTAAGGGTACCTACAGAAAAGGACATAAAGTAATTTTGTCCCGGAATTTCCGCGAGAACACCAAAAATTGTTCAGGCGAAACCGAGCGGAATATCTAGGAATATTATAAATGTTTTTGTGAAGATCTTAGGATCCGAGGGAACTCTAAAATTCACACAGACGAAGCTGCAAGGAACAACTATGTAGCTATCAATGAGTAGGCAAGTACATAATATAAATTGAACTGTATAAAATATTGTGTATGAATATCTCCATACACCGTAGCTGTGAAGAACATGTCTCGCCTATTGGTGACACGGGTCCTTTACACTTACGGACTTATTGATTACAATTACAGACTGATTGGTTTATTTTAACACTGATAAATTATCTTACCATGTGTGTTATAATTATTGTAACCTCATTAAATTAGTGATTTTGCCTACTGAGCGGCACAATCGCATATATTATGTGATTAAGCTCAATAATAATTAAAGAAAAAAATACCTATCTATAACTTAAAAAATCTTATTTCATATCAACTATGTTCAGAAAGCATCAAAATAAAATAACTAAGTATTCTCTAAACAAAACTTATGTTAGAGAATAGTAAATTGGAATAGGGCGTCTTACTACGTCTGAGCGGCGCGGCGGCACGCGGCGTGGGCGAACCCGTACGGATTGCGAGCACAACCGTGCAAGTCCACCGTGATTACCGTAACGTGCTATGCACGCAAGAGCCTCCCAACTAGCAATAACAAACAATATTACACTATTTATTGATACTTCATGGATTTCTACCTATCAGAATAATCGTACCCGTTATTGGTATAAACTTCTGGACAACGACCGTAAATTATTTACACATTAAATTAATTTCTATAATGCAGCTATCGTGGATAATATATTAAAATCAAATACCTAATCATAGAAAATAATAAATGATTCCTTACACAAAATAATAAATAATTGATTGGGAGTATTTTTAACAAACTTAAAGTAGAACGTTGTCAATACGACTATATTATTATATTTGTTTTTTTTAACGACTTCAAATCGATCCGTAGGTAACACATATCTACCAATAATAACAATTATGTAGGTATACTATGTGCATTTTTGTCTTTGGGGTTAGGTACCTATACTTATACAAAACACACGTACTTTTCGAACGTATATCATACAAAGTAGAAAATTAAAATTAATGTCTAAACAATTTACTATTTTGTAAATAAAATATTATATCATGACTGTTTATTGTAGTTCTTTTTAGTTTTTGGGTATATTTTTTTATTTTCTTGTGTTGTTTGAGATATTTTATTCTCTTTGGTTCTGGTGGAAAACCTTTTCCGTTTCCTGTGATGACTGCGTTTCTTATTCTACATTATTATGCTACTATGTTGATCCATTTATGAGTGCACTCTTAGTGCACTTCCCAAGTGTTGTTAATGTTATTGAATGTGTGTGGTGTTTGTTAATGAATTTCCGTTGTTATATCATCAAGTGTAAGATAATTTTATATTATATTTTAGTCAGTTATAAAATTGGGAAAGCTTTTGCTTTCTTACTCATTTCGTTGTCAGTCGAAGAAAACGTCCAATTAAGAAGAAAACAGGGAAGTTCATTTCAATAAACTAAAATGTCTTTTTCTTCATTTGTTTGTCTGGCAGGTTGTTTTACTAAGCTCCGTTTGACTGACATCTGACAAACTAAAAGCAATAAGCTAAACTAAATAATAATCGTGAGTAAGATGCTCATTTAACTATGTCTTTGAAAATGCAGAAACATTAAAACATCTTGTTTATACAAATTGTTTACCGCCTACTCTCCTATAATTAACCAAATAACTTTAAAGTTGTTAATAACTTTCTAAATTTATTAGGTATAGCAGTCCTTAAATTCAATAATTATAATTATGTTTTTGAAGTCTCAATATTTAATAAGTGGCTTAATTTCTTGAATAGAATTAGAATTGACATCAGAATAGAATATAAATACAATAAATATGATAAAAATTATATTTTTTTAAGAAAATTGTAACTAGTCGGCGCTGCTACGTCACTCGTTAAGATATCCTGCCTCATTTTTATGACCTTTAATTTATTTAATTTAAACTGGTTGTATTTTGTATTCTATTTTGACGTTCTGTTTTTTTTTTATCAATTCATAATTTGTATTTTCTATTTTATTTTGTTTGATTGGTAAACACACTCCATATTGAGATCGAAATTATTATTATTTTACTTTCCTTTTTTCAATAACACACCAGTCTCCTATAGCCATTTCATTTCCATTTTATGTACCGCTCCTACCGTACGAGCCTGACAAATCAGTTGTTACTGTAAACTAAATTTGTTTTGCTTTAATAATAAAACAGACGCGTCTAGTTTATTTTGTAAAGCCCATTGCTTTAAATAAGTATTTAAATTTTTTAATAAAAAAAAAATAACGGAAACGAATCCGCACGGTTTAAATTCGCAGTTGCAGTTAAGAGTGAAGTTACACATTCAACTGCCCATTAATCGCTTTCGAACTCAATGATTACTATTTTTAACCCCGACGAGAACAAACAGGTGTTATATGTTATGTCCAAATACGTTCGGCAGCAATAATAACAATGTAATTACAGTCTAACAAAATTACGCAGTGACGTAGCAGAATTTTGTAAAAATCCTGCATGGAGCTGTACGAACGAGCTTCCCTACTAAATTAAACGAGAATATGTGTGGGCAGTTTAAAAAAACATCTATGTCCGTCGATAATCCCCTTTTTAATTATTTTTTTTGACGAGGGTGTCTATTACACTTATTTGCATTCGATAATGTGAAAAATCAGTTCTATGATTCATCAAGTTTTTTTTACTTTAGTACCCCCCCAGCTACCTCTATAACAACAAAACCAAGCTCTGTATTTTTAATTGTTTCGCGTAACTAACAAACCAACTTTCATTTGATGTATGTAGGGCTACTATACTATGTATCATCAACGCTTACCCGTCGCGCCGTGGTATTACCGCCACCGATATCTGGCACAACAATCTGCACACGTCCCTGGCTGTTGCGTGTTTATGTCCCCATCAAGAGCCTGATAACGCGAAACCACTATTGCAACTACCTACCCCGTGATGTCTGCAAATGTTAATTAATTATATGCAAAGTAATTTATGTTATTATTTTGTTAAATATTTACGAAAAATGCGTATTTAATTCGGATTATGTAGAGATTGGTAAAGTCATGTGTGTTTTATTATAGGGTTGCATCATATTTTGTTTTCCGCTGATACTCTTATAAGGCACGTTTGCTATACCTACCTAATGATCACTCTGCGAGATATAGCCAAAAAAGCTTGTAGGTACATTTTAATTGTATTGATTTTTTAGAGTAATATATAAAGCGAGATTTCATCAAGGTCATAATTTGAACTCGAAACAAAAAGTTTTCAAAGAGAATCGCGAAAACGCGAGTGTAATCGCGGGGTAACAGCTATAGTGAAAAAGAATTTTTTTTTTACTTATTTAAAAAACTACAATAACTTAGTTCTATAATTCCCATCTGATCGCATAGATTATTATTATTATTCTTGTAAAAAGAAATCACAAATTGATACCATTGATATTCTTGATGTAGACAAATAAATTCCAAACAAATCCCTTGCACCACTACACCACTGCCACTAGATTATAAACATAGAGTTTCGTGAACAAAGCCCAGGGAAGAACGCTGAAAATAGGTTTTATTTCAGTCTTATTCGTATTCAACACTTTATTAGATTGATGTGATTGATTGACGCGGTCGCCGCTTGCCGATCTATTTCCGGTCGCAGATACAGGTTTGGTTAATGAAATATTAATTTACCTATTTCTGGTACCTAGATATATGTAGATTGATTTTAAAGTACAGGGTGTCCAGTGGCAGAATTCAATGTTTGGAAAATTAACACAGTCTCAGCTACCTTTTCATTTTAGTAGACACTTAGAACTTAGTAATTGTTGGAGCAAATAAGGTTAGGCTACCAGTCCATTGTAATGTGATATGTTATATCCAATATGTTAATAATATCAAATATGTACCTACTCTGGTTTCTTTTCACCCACTGCACCATTCGGTTACATATTTGCTTAAAGTTACATTAAAATATTAAACAGTACACGCGAACTGGAACGTGGACCAAAAAATCGAATGTAAATAGAATTTACACAAACATTTCTCTTTAAAATTCTGATTTCACTAAAACCCGTCAAATATTTGTTATGTCGTACTCACGGCACCCAGTAGTCAGGTAATGCCAACAGTAGGTTGGGTCACCGTAAACATATGTTTACCAACGGCGACCTACCTATACACGAACAAGTCAAAACAACTTGGCGAAAGCTCTAAACTAAACAAGCTAAGTTCTGGTTGAGACGGGTATAGCGAGACTATTTAGGTACCTAATACTGTAAAATCATTGCATATGCATACGCATTCTGTTCATGTAGTCAGACCTAGATGTTATGCGGTTGCATTGTCTGTTGAAGATGATAATAAATGATTGAATCGTACCTACTATCATTCACCTGTGAGCCAATCCTGATTCTCCCCACATATATCGTAACATACTCGCAGTAAGCTGATCGATCAGCCGTCGTAACGAATGTATGAATGAAAAACCCTAAATGCAATTTTGTATTTTGCATGATAATATGAACAAAACTGGCTCTCTGGTCTAACAATTTCAATTAGTACACTATAAGGTTTAGAGTCCACCGATGGTATGGCAAGGCAGAGGATTTTTAGGCGACAAATCGTAGGTACTTAATATACTTTTATATTATGTTATTATAGTTAAAGTTTCAAATATCAGAACTAATCACGGCTCTATTTTGGTAGCTCTGACAATTATCATAGAAATTTTAACTTAAAATCATAATATT
Source organism: Zygaena filipendulae (assembly GCA_907165275.2). Lineage (NCBI taxonomy): Eukaryota > Metazoa > Arthropoda > Insecta > Lepidoptera > Zygaenidae > Zygaena > Zygaena filipendulae. The sequence continues at coordinate 6,605,031 of OU015650.1, forward strand.
AAATACTATTCGTCATCTAAAAATCCCATGTCGTATTGCCCACCAGTAGACTCTCAGCCTAAACGTTCACTGTTTTCCCTTACTGAAAAAATAGTGCGCAGTACACTTTATGTGCGGAGTTTTTTTGCTACATTAAATGCAAACAAAAGAAGAAGTAAGTACTCGTATTCCAATAAGTTAGAGTGGGAAGCATGACACAATCACAGCCTTCAACTTACACATGGATAACTTCCATACCTGTAACAATAAAAAAATTATATTATAGATAATACTATTATAATATCTACCCATTCAAAGTTTACATCATCGCCTACACCAAATGAAACACCTGTCGTTCGTGTTTCTAATAGGTAAGATGATTTGTGTCCAATTGAACATGTTTACTTTACTGTCACTGTAAATAAGTTAATTACAAATTGTGTTAAAGTGTGTTAAATTAACGTGGGTAGGCCCGCTACAAGGTGGACCGATGACTTGGTGAAGGTTGAGGGAATTTCACCCGTAGGTACACTACTTTACAGCTGCCCTATAGAAAAACAAAGTAATTGCAGCAGAATAAATTTTACAGGAAGTGCAAAAAAATTAAATTAATGAATTTATAAGATTATTAAAACAACACTTGTTAAGCACGTTGTAACCATATACTTACGTAAATTAATTGTTTTAAGATATCCTAGTTTAATAATTTATAAGCTATGTTTACATAAAGCGAGTTACCTGCAGTCAAACTGCGTAAGCAGTTTTGCGGGGCATGGTCTCAATGTAAGTGTGAAAACCTTTTCTGAATAAATATATTACATACATACATACATGGAAATGGCTTTATTTAAAACCAATCTTCCATAGTTTAACGGTTTTCTTGGTTTTAATTTATCTAAAACTAAAGCCTTTATTATGGTTGTGAGTATGTAGCAAGGTCTTTTATGCGAAAAAGAGGCAAAAATACAAAAAAACTTATTTAAAAAAATGACAGTTGCTTTGTTTTTCCGTAGAGCAGCAACTTACTCGTATTTACTCCTGAATAATAATAAAAACCATATTAGATTTGCGAGAAAGAAAATATGTTATTATGTTATAATTAAGGTACAAGAATAAAAGAGTAAGTGCACTGTGCAGTGCTAGAAAATATCTATAGAAATTTGTATGAAAACTATAGCCCTGACGATCCACCTTAAAGAGTAAAAACTAAACACGGTAACAACATCGTCGAAGAAATCTACTAAATTAAGAATAATAATAATTAATAATGACCGTATCGAAAATGTCTAAAACTAAACTACCTACTTAGAACATTAGCTTGGCAGTTTATTATATTAATAGTACCTTTCTCATGCTAATCACAATGGCGCATAATATTAACGCTCAATCGGATTTAAGTTAATGGAGTGAACAGTTACGATTTTTTATGTATCCGGAAGCGTGTGGGCAGAGTCAGTCGTTTGTCCATAAAAACAAAGCTCTGGAATGTCACTGGATGCATACCGGTAAGTTTTTACCTGCGCATACGTCGATCACAACAGGATAAGATGTGTCAAAACCGAAATATATTTTAATTGGCCACAATAATAAAGTTTAAATTCGTGTAATTCGTGTAATAAAAGCATTCCGTTTTAAATAAAAAGCCATTTGGCTTAGGAATAAAAATAAAGAAATAATGAAATATTTATGATTTGACGTGTTTAGAATAACAAATATAGAATGGTTGTCAAAACATAGGCAAAAAAATTCAATCTAACAAGAATTCCCCGTTATTTGTTCACATTTTCACTAAGCGTAATGCACCTCGACGATCGCACATAGGTACTATATGAAATTGTTTGCACTTTACATATTAAAGCATTTACATAGGTACTTGGAAAGCGAATTCAATTTTCTAGTGGGGTACTGTGAGAATTCCAATAGTGTCTACTTAAGTACGGTAAACGCAGACCTAGAATAAACTTCTGAAACATTTTTATGCACCTAATATTAACAACTATAGTACATAAATGTTAACTGAGAACCTCTTACAGGTATAGATAGTACGAGTATAATGAATATACTGTTTAGTACTTTAATAGATTTAATTTGATAGATTTAATTATAATTATAATTAAAATTACTGCACACATAAAAGCATATTTTATCACAAGGAAGATACCTAATATAATAAATGACATGTTATTAAAACACATGTAAACACAACAGCAGTTCAATTACAAACGGAGTTAAAACAAAATAACCGCTCCCTCTCCCTCACCTCTGATGATGAAGTTGAGCCGTTCTTGACAATTAATAGTGGATCCATAGGAAGTGCAGTGTAGAGGTGGATAGGTGGAACCAATGCAATGGCACGTCTTATGTGCGAGTGCGATTTCGAGGCTCGTAAACGAATGGGCCTTCTGGGGACGGGTTATCCAGAACCAGAAGACTTTAGGTTCCTACCCCTCTACGGTACACAAGCCTTCGCCACAGAGGTCTTTAGGAAGTAGGAGGATCACAGGATGGGGATGGTATAAAAGATCCCTAGAGTCAAAGTATCGAGGCTTTATTTGGCTACTTAGTTTTTGTTTATTAGTTGAGCTGCAGCAGATATTAATGGTAGCTACATATTATGACAGTTTTATAGATATTCTGAAAAAACGTACAGCAATCTGATTTTTTTCCGCCAGTGCTGCGCTGATTCTATGCAATCTAGTTGTGATGGCTTCGAGCCCTGCCCCCTTAGCCAAGTTGTCAATCTATAATCGTTAACGCATAGAAAACCAAAGAACGAATCGTCATGTCACGTGGTCATGTAAAGTCATCCAATTCTAAAGTTCAGTTTTGCGTGACCATGTGACATAACGATTCGTTTCTAGTTTTCTATCCGTTAACAATTATAGATTGCCACCTTGGTTAAGGAGGCTGACTCATTTTATGACAGCAGCACCAGCTAGCCGCGACCGTAACACTGCTTTACGACCACCACATCCCCTTCTTTCTGCCATATTGTTTGAAAGTAAAACGCTTAAAGGAAAATTCTTGCCAACCGTTACGCAATTATGATTGTCATCAAACTTTTCAGGGTTCAAAGCAAACGTTTTTTCAATCAGACTGAAATTAATCGTTACGTGACACGCACAAAAAACGACTATTATTAAATTTCGAGACGCTCGTTGCAATGTTTCAATCATTTCAAATTTAATATAACGTCCATCTCGATCGTCGCCGAATTCGCGATATTAATTTTTCTCAAAATGTCTTTTTATTAACAAAAAACGTAACGTATTTTCATTTTATAATATTATACCTAATACTTATATGTCTAGTAGGTAAGCGTTTAGTTTTTCTACTTTTATTGCACCAAAAAAACTAAATTCCATTAATAAAATAATACTTTATTTTAACTAAAGAATATGAGTTGAATATTATAATGGGAAATTAAATTGTCTAATTAAGACATCTACAGAAGTTAGATTAAAACACAATTGAGTACTTATGCTTTTATTATATTTTGATATAATAACAACACCTATAATAATATTAAGTCTTTCGGGGTTAAGCTTGATCGACGCGGTGCGCGGCGTCTTAGCTCTTCTTAGCGTACTTTTATACGTTTAACATCTGTGGACCACACTGAAAGTTGTAACGTGTGTTATTGAAGTAATAAAGCTTTATTAGATAATGCCTACTATGTCGTAACATTCTTAATAATATACCGACAAATGAATCTCGTCGATACATTATTCGATGCACCACTATGGTACAGTATGGTACAGTTTTTTGTGGTATCAATGTTGTTTTGTACTGTTGTTGTGCTATTCCCCACGATTTTACACGTTTCACCTTTATCGTTTGCTTGAGAGGTTAAATTTTTATATAGGTATTTGTAAAAACTTTTTTTATTTGGTGTACAATAAAGAGTTATCTATCTATATATACCTATTATTTTTTATTTGTCTACATTATAGAAGAAATCTTTGAGCAAAATTTAAGATTCTATACTATCAATCAGTTAGTCAAGGTTTAGGGTATCTAATTATCTATTAGAATGGAATTTAACATGTGGTAAAAAGGAAATTTCTTTCTCTAGGACAATAATACTATGATTATGTTTAGGATTAAGAAGAAACAATAGACAAAAGAATTGCCCCAGTTTAAGCCTGCCGTAATACATAAGTATTATAACAACTTCAACTTTAATATTGACGCCAAGTCGCCACTATTACATTAATGTAAGTTATGTGAGAACTTTCGAAATGTACACTTTGTTACCTGAAAGGGGTTTCATAAAACTGAATTATAGCTATAACCTTAACTTGGTCTCGAGGATCGTCGTAAAATAGCATCTTGGGCACTCGTAGGACACGTGGAGGCGAGCGTTGTTAAATTTTATGGAAACTCTGCGGCGTACAATGGATGTATGTAAATTAAGGGAATGTCTAAAGTTACCGGACACACTGAGGAGTATTTCTATCGGCTTTTTTGGATATCATACATAACATGATCCTAACTAATATACAACTTTTGTTGTTTTGTTTGTTTGTTACGCTTATATACACGCCTCAACGGCTCAACGGATCATCATGAAACTTTGCATACACGTTGTCAGAGATACAGAGAAGGACATCCGGTACGTTTTATCCCGTAATTCCCGCGGGAACTCCGAAATCACTGCGGGTGAAACCACGGGGATCAGCTAGTCCTTACTATTTTATAAATACGAATATGGGTCTATTTTTTTGTTATGCTTGCACGCCGTAATTACTCAACCGATCGTCATGAAATTTTACTTACCCACCTACTATATTTTGTTAGGGTACAGTTCAGAAAAAATCACTGTCCCTGAGTGATTGAAAATTGGTTGACAAAAATCTACACTGTGAGCGAAACCGCGGACACCGGCTGGTTACATAATAAGTAGGTATGGGTAAAGAACATCAAAAGCAATAAAGAAAATCTCTTAAATAACCACATAATTATTATAAAAACATTTTGGAATTTGGAAAATAATATTTGACTATAATACAATTGTCATCTAATATAGAGTTCTCACGCATTCCAACAATGAGTCAGCAAAAATGTCGTTCATTTGTCAATTCTCAAACATGTCCCTTAAGAAGATTATCTTTATCGTGGCGATATGGCTCATAAATGAAAACAAAAGAATGGTTGTACATATCCAATACCAATGTATTTATTTTGTGTTATTACTTCTTTATAAATTATTCAACTAGACAGCACAATAATGATGTTAAAACTTGTAAGTCACCTCCAATAGTCGACTACTTACATATTTAGGAACGTCTGCTGAGTAGGCGTTTGCATCTATAAATAATGACGTTATTGGCGTAAATTTATTGCCCCTTATAAATTAATCGCTCAAATAAAGTTCTGTGTCGAAATTGTAACTGCGGAATATATATGTCATATTAAAACGATAATGTCTAGTAAATATATTTTTCACATAACATCCGACGATAGAGTCGGCGCCAGTGGCTGTGCGGGCGCCTCGGATTTCCACTGCGCCCACGCAAATCGGCGGCATAACTGGTGCGTTCTAATCATTCTCGCGTTGAAATTTACCTACACAAGATCGCGGGTTGAATCCGCTTGTACCGTCCACATATTATGTCCACGTATACAGAGAAACAGACACATCGGGGTACTAAGGGCAATTTTACGCAACGAAAACGAGCTTTTGTTGAATTCACTTATCTCGAAAACTTTTGAAGAATTATCCTAAGCCTTACGTTATATGATCACTCTTGGGTTTTTGTTTAATAGGTTACGAGAACTGTTTGCTTCGAGATAAACTTTTGTGGTGGGTATAATATGATACTTAGGTAAAGCTAAAATCTCCAGAATTTAATTTTTCCGAAATCTGTGGGTTTTAAAAACGCGATTATCATATCATTGCTTGTCAGATAAAAAAAGATAGAAAGGGCATCAACTAAAAGATAGAAGGGATACCAACTTAGTTTAACATGAAAACAGTTGCAAATTAGCATGTCTAATCACAATTAATCTATTCGTCACTCACACGAACATTCATTGACATAACGAAATGTTTTAAAAGCTATTTGGTTACGTAACTAATTACTTTGGCTATATTTTTTTTTTATTGTTTTAGTGTGTCATTTAACATTGCAGGAAGTCTATTTGAAATGCCGACAGCTAACAAGAACTTTTTTGGGAAGTTACTTTTTTTTAGAAGGGAAGAACATGTGCATTTGCTCATAACTTTAACACGCTGACATTGCCACCCTAGTTAGAATATTTTTTCTTTTTCTGTTTAATATAGTATATTTCATTACAAGTGCGGAAAGCCTGTCATTGCAAAGAGTTCCGACAAATGTCTACCCGAGCCGAGGCGCAGCATTGCGAAACCTACGTTTCGCAATGCAAAAAGTGTCAAAGTCGTGTCGCCATTTTTGACAGTTGGCAAAGAGAACGCACGAGTTCGGGAAAGGTAAACAAAAAGCTCGAGTATGTAATAGCCCACATCCCGAACGCTAAACGTCCCTGCAATACGCCACTTTTTGAGCAACTGTATTAAAAAGACAGTTACAGTTGATGAGGCACAATATGCACATGCAGCCACCGCCAGAGCTACCACTGCCGCTGTTCTGTGTTGTGCCACTCGCAGGACGTGGGCGATCGCGCCCCCGCGCCGCACAATTTTATAACCTTTTTATTCCATTGTCACTATACCGAAGCGTCGCGTCCGAAGGGGAAAAAATAAATTTTATTCTTTATTTAAATGTCAAATCGTTCGGTTCCGATCGAATCAGTTACCGAATAGTTTTAAATAAATCCACTTTAACAACGTTAGGAGCAGACGACGCACGATACAGAGACGCATTACAGATTCACGGCGCGGAGTTATCTTATTTTTATATAGTTGTGACCGCTGCGCTCGTTCTCGGCAACAATAGGTTTAATTGAAAGAGTGTCAATAAATTTGTCGAGAGTTGTGTTGCCGCGTCGCCTACGTCGGTGGTCCCGATAAACTAAATGGTCCCGGGGCGCTGTGACACATCCCGTAAAATCGGACCCCTGTGCCCGGACCGATCGTCTGTTTTTATCTGCCGCGAAACTTGTCTTCATTATAACATATTATCTCCTGGAAGTTTTATCGTTCACGTAATCTTCACTATGGAAACGTGTGTAACTAAAACACAGATTTTCATTGGTTGCATGTTTTGATCACATTCTGATATTGGATTAATGGTGATACATGCATGGAACATAATATAAAGCAAATAAGTAAAAATCTCATAAAATCTTAGTGCTTCCTCTTTTATTATATTTGAAATAATTTAAGAGTACGATTTATTTTATTATTATCTTTACGGCGTACGGCGTTTTTTTTGAATTACTGTTTATTAGATATTTGTGGTTATGCCTAAAGCTGGTCGCCTATCTAACAATAACTTTGAAGTTTGTCTTCTCACGACAGCGACCCGCCCACGGGACGATTCCACGAAAACATTTCGGACTTAGAGTGGAAGCTTGTGTTCATAATAAAGTTACACCAGAGATAACCTAACGACACATAGATTATTGTGTGCTGTAAAACAACAGTATTTTTTTCTTTAAAAGTTTAGCGCGATCCTAATCTTAGATATATATAAAATCTTTGGCTTAAATTGAATTACCGTAACACTTCGCTTCCCCTCTTCCTAATCATGATGACTATTTTTTTTTTTCAATTTATTGGGTTAATAAACAGCTTGCACAATAAATACTTATAGTGATATGATACTACTGAATATATTTGTATTAAAATTATGACTGCAACTGCTTAATTAATAAGCAAGTACCTACATATTTTAAAAATTACACGATCGTGTACCTACTTATATAATTTAATGTAACTAAGACAATTTGACGTGTAAAATTACTTTATTTTTAGCAAAAAAATAATAAATAAATAAATAAAATAGTAACTGAGTAAACTAAATTTAGTAATTGTACCACCAATACCATTAACCATAAGTTACTACAAAAAATATTGAGAAGTGGTTGTGCATTTATAAAACTTAGGTATATGTTTAATTTGAAGTTTTTAGGCTAACTATGGTATTACGTATCAGTTTTCCAAGTTATACAGCACCACATGATGACTCTTGGATTTATTTCACTGTTTCTCTCTATGAATGATTATCACTCCATGCTTTGTCTTTTTTTTTGTTTTCTACATTATACTGGTACCAACAAAAGATTATTACGTATACGTACGCATAATAACCACTAGGAAAATATTTTTTTTTCAATCCCTGAACTTAGTTCAGAGTATTCGAGGTTAATAAGGATCAAACTTTTTTACGATTGAACTACTCATATATATTCCTCTCATTTCCCGTTTTTAGTTTTGAACCTGCGTTGATATGTGAATCAATCAGCCAACCAATCAGACTCGTCTATAGCTGATACAAAGGATATTCTGGTGCTGGTGGTTTCTAGTGCACAATAAAAACACAACGTTTAGGAAAAAACTTCAATCCTTTTTATTTCGATGGTTTTACGACCGCAGTCTTCTTTTGGGACCGACAATTGACACCTGATAGTGATCTTTATGATAAAACACCGCCATAGCATTACCGTGAAATTATAAACATGTATACACCTGCTTCGGTCCATATAATGCTAGGCGTGTGTACATTTTACGATAGTTTCAATGGTACAATATAATAATATTAGTTTTGGTAGATACGAACCAAAATGGAATAACAAGATCAGTAGATAATAATTTTTCTTTATCTGTTTTATTGTATGACTAGCTGTCCCGCGCGGTTTCACCGGCGATAATTTCGGAGTAGGTACCTACCCGCGGAATTGTTTCATAAAAACTTTGCAACCGCTTTTCACTCCCTTAGTGGTTGAATTTTCAAAAATCATCATGCCTACATCATACAAAGAATACACCTTCTAAGTTTCACGTCTCTACGATCAGCGGTTTAGTTTGTGCGTTGATCCGTCAGTCAGTCATTCAAGACAAAACATTTTATATTATGTATAGATTATTAATAATAAAAAGTATTAAATCCATCCAAATAGGTAAACCGTTTTAGCAACTACGTTTAAGCACTATAGAAAATCAAAGAACTTTCTTGATAACATTCCACCAGTCACGTATCTATATAGCACCATCCCTTCAGACTAGTGCCACTTGCTAAAACATCATAATATTATGTTACACATCTTAAGATATTTCATTTAAAAAGAAATCGATGAATAGATATAGGTATATGAGAGTTATAACACTATATTTTAAGAATATATATAAGAATATATACCTCTGCAGCATATAAACTTGACAACAAGAAACATCTTTTACGTATCAAAATTTTCGTCGAGTAAATAAAAAAAAAATCCTTATTATTTTAAAATTAACGTTTCTAGCAAGTGACAATACTGCATGGAGATGAAGCCCCTAAGTTGTCTTTGCTTGATAGACTACAAATTTTTTGATAAATTCAGATTAAACTTACGTCATTATGTTTAGTGAAAGCAAATCTGGGTTATTTTTAAATGTTTCTTGAAAAGTGAACTTCTGTTGTTGTCATTTTTTTTAATAGAAAACACTTGCTCTTTTACATGTCATTACGTCACGGAGTGAGGTGGATGAGTTCGTCAACTAGTCAATCTAACAGCTTGGAATATTTAGATCCAAATTTAGATTACCTACCTTAGTTAGTCTAACAATTTGGAAAAAAAAATCCAAACAGTTCGATCATCGAACTACTGGTAGAACTATATTAGTTGGAATAAACTCAGTTTACTATAGGTTAAATATACGTATTGGCTATACCTACCAAAGTCACTTTTACTCTTTTACTGTATTATTTTTTTTTTCAAGTCTTTCCTGTTCAAAATAGTGACCAATACTTCGACTTCCTTTTCTACATACTGTTTTGATTCTAATGAGAACGTGTTTATTTATTAGTTTATTATGTATACTTGTATAGTGTTAAAGTGTTAGAATTAAAAATAAATAAAAAATTTAAATGAAAATATCGAACTTATAATTAAAGTTAACAATGGTTGCTTACTCATTTTTGTACACCGGAATACAGAAATGCATAAATATAGCTTAAATGCTCTATCTAATAATGCCCTTTAAAAATCAATTCTGTTATGTTACCTATTTAAAATTTACTCGCCGACGTTGACGCTTGAGTAGTCGCTTTATCTTTTATATATATATATAGTGCTAATTATTGTAAGATTAATATTTCACTAGTTAAAAATAGGTTATGAATGTAGTATGATAGAAAAACTTTTTTTTACACTGGTTGAACTTTATTGCTATAACATTATGAATATTATGATTCAAAAACTGACAAAAGTATTAAACTACACAATTATTTTCAATGCCGACGGTTATAAGTGTGTAGAAAATGGGCAATAAACTTACAGCGTGGTAACGAGGGGGAAATTTCGGCTAATACCGAAATTATTCATGAGATATTTTTATCGCAACTAAATAATTTATACCCTGCGTTATCGTTCCTGTCTAGAATGAAGGGATTTAATGCAAAATTAATGTAAAGTACAGGTATTTAATTTTATGTGAGTTAACTCATATTATACCGATTTGGAAAAAAAAGAACTGCTTTTTTTTCGACCCGCCCTTTTATCTACCCATATCAAGTAACATTTACAAAGAAAAGAATTATCAGATAAAATCTCCCCAGGAATAGATAAAAAATCACGGTATCCATCAAAATAAAATATCTACCAACGTTATGATGTAGGTATAGGTATTGGCAAATAGAATATCTTCCATATACATACCGATTGTGTGACGCAAACCATCTCAAAATAATTGGCTACTTGACAAAATTTTTTTTTTAGTCCGTCTTGTAGATTAGTAAAAAATATTGGACATGTATTTTTTAATTTTTTAAGTAGGGGAGTCCGGGGCTGGATGTTACAGGGGTAGGTTGTTACAGTGGCAATGGTGGCGAAACAGAGAGTGCAATATTGACGTTAGAAAGAGACAAATACTCTCGCCGCCGCCGGCTAGCGTGCCGCGAGAGCCAGTGGCGCCAGCATTTTTGGGAGAAGAGCCCGCGCATGCCGCCATTAAAATTGCAGGTTAGTAAAATTTTACAATTTTAGTAATATTGGTTTACGAGCTGTGTTCCATAATGTCAGAGATGTACTTGTTGTGATTATTACTCCCTAATGCTTTCGTTTTGCAATGCATCTACGTTTTTACAGCTATGTTTATTGATGTTTTCACTGCATAATTTTATATGGTCAAATTTGGCGTTGGGGCTAAAAGTTACATTTGCTCGGGGCAGGTTGTGATTTGTCACTACCTGCCCCGTTGTGCTTGTTGCTGGCAGACATAATTTGTGTTAAATAGTTTTTGTCTTTTTTATAGGATGAGGACAGGAGGACAGGATAATGCCAATAAGGGAAAGAAAACTAGTTATGAAAAAAAAAAGCCTTACTGTAAAGAGGAAGGTCTTACATGACACTGACGAAGAAACTGAAGTGGAAGATGGTTATTTTTGTTTGATATGTTGTGATCCCTTTGACCTGAAGAAATCTGGTGAGGAATGGGTAGAGTGTGGAGCTTGTAAAAATTGGTCACATGTGAAATGTGTTAGAGGAAATGTTGCACATTACATATGTTTGAACTGCGAAAGTGATTCAGACTACAGTGACTAAACTGTTTAGCTTTCGTTATACATCTGATTGTCTTTATTTAAAAGTAGGTATAGTTTATATTAAATTTTAAAATACCTATTGTTGATTAGTATGTACAAGAGTTTTTTTTTAATGCAAAGCTATTTCTAATTATTAGGTGAGAAGTTATTTTTGTTTTTACGTAGTATAGACCAAATATTAAATTTGATTTACGTTTCATTTTAGATTATTAACATAATAATCTAAAATGTAATGAGGTAAAAGACTGCTTTCTAGACATACATATGTTATTATTTAGATTAAGAAAAGTAACTAATTGTGATGATTGTTCCTAATAAAAACACATACTACGTTTGTTTTTTATTGTAACAACTTGCCCCGTGTAGTGTAACAACCAGCCCCAAGCATGGGGTTGAATGTTACACGGTTTTTTTTCCACAGATCACACATTTATGTCATTACTATTAGTCTGCAACATAACATTTATTTTGAATAAAGATCCAGAATAGTTACTTTATCAAACAAGCTTATACTCAGTTAAAACAATGAAACCAATTAAAAAATATGACAGTTTGTAAAAAAAATGTCACTACCAGCCCCGGTCTCCCCTAATCAAAAAATAACGGCGAAAATTGAGTTGAAATTTCGCGTGACGTCACAACCCCGTGAAGTTTATATGGGACTTATAATTGACGTTACGTGTTTATTATTTTTTATTTTCTAACTGACGGACTAATTAGAATTTTGATTTTCATACCCTAGAGAATACCCAATTCCGTTCCAACGGGCTAAACAATATTCTGATTATAGGTAAAATTTTCGTTGTTGTCTGTTAATATCTGATGGAAACAGATTATGTTGTTTACCTTTTATAAGAGCTTTCACGAGTCTCACTCTCTCAAGCGTAGACGGGATAGGGTCAACAGACAACTTGAGTGGTGACGCCAGCTCACCACCAATGAACAGCAACGCTGCCCAGCCCTGCGACGTAGCGCAATCCCACCGCCAGATCCCACCTTCGGCGATTATATAAGCTCGACTCGAAGAATTTATAGTCCTCGTTTCAAAATTTAATACATCACTCAACGCACCAACATCACCCTTCAAAACTCTCCTGATGTGCACTTTGAATAATACATTCCTCACCGGCTTGCCACTTCTCCTTTTTTGCACACTCGATACTTTGCCGGTGAAAATATATTTCGACATATTCACTATTCGTGTCAACGTTTCATTGTTTTTATTAAATATTGAGTTATCGGTGTTAACACACGGCGGCGGAACGCTTTCATGTTTTACTACTAACGTGTTTCTTTTTCTAACCTTACCTTTTATTACTAATTCACCATTAATGGTTATTATAAATAGAACAACCACCGTAAAAACGGTAATGTAATGAAGTTTTTTCATTTTTTTGTTTTTAATAATAGCATTACTAGCACTTAACTAAAATATAAACTAAGATGAAAGCACAGATCCATATGATGTAACACTTTTAGTTAATTTCATTTTGAACGCAGACATAATTATTAGTAGTGTAAGGCTTCGTAAACTGTTATGGACGTAAAACTGAAGAGTTATTCGTGCAAGAGAATGCGGTGCGCGTGCGCCGCCCGCCGTGTCAACCTCGACTGGAGGCTTTATCGGATTCGCTGCAACTTGTTTATGTAAATAAGTATATCTCAGCTACAACTTCTGTAAAGGTTTGAAGACTTAATTACCATTAATGTTTTCAGTGTTTTCTTTATTTGTAGGTAGGTACTCTTAAAGTGAAAAGTGGCCGTTTCTGTCAAAACGTGCAAGATAAGTGCTGTTTTTGTAGTTACTATATAATAAAACTATCTACAATATACTTAGACTTCTTCCAACTAAGTAGGTGCACATTTTTCACATGTTATTAACTGTAATCCTTAATTATATTTAATTATAACTTAATTATAATCTTATTTTTTTTAGTCAGTAAGTTAATTTAATATATTGAGCGACTTACATAATTACAATTTTTTTCTCAGTGTAAAATTTTATAATTAACGCCAATAATAATAATAATATTATACTTTGTGCATCATAGATCACATACATTGTTATATATTTGAAACGATAAATATAGTGTTCAACAAGCTGAGTCGATTATGATCGTGTTAACAGCCACTGCATCTAAGCATCAGCTAGGTAAGTACGAACTCACGATAAACTATAGTAGAAGGCTTAATTTATTAAGCTGTTCAAGAATTGTTTCGATTATTATACATTATTTACACATTTAATTGCTCTATATTTTCAATAATACCAACATTTAACAAAAAAAGCTAACGTTAACATTTTACAATTACGATAATATTCACCCTACATTTCTCTTGCTTCAAGTGGATAAAGTGACATTTTAATAATTTGTTGTATAAGGTACAGCATGCAATACTACTTTTTGCGATACCCTTTACACAACGAAAGTGCTGCCATCGAAAAAAGAACAGCACGCAAATCGATATAAAAAGAATCGCCAGCGAATAATAAAATGGACGTAATAAAGAGCGTAATAAATTTAGTATGGAAATGTCAATGATTGCGGCGTTAAGTTGTGAGCTGTGTCGGTTCGGACGAGCATTCCTACTGCACGGGTGTAGGCGGATCTGTGGAACTTATCCTGTTGTAACAACTATGTTTTTTTTAAAGCCGATCTAAAAGTCGATCAAGATGAAAATAATTAAACGAATGGCTAACTTCAATTGGATTTCCCTATACCTAAATTCAGTTTGCAGTTATTGCATAGGCATGTTGCGGGGGTATAAAATCAAAATTCTATTTAGTCCGTCAGTTAGTTGATAAAATAATAATGGAACGTATATTTTACTTTTTCAAATTAGTGAAAATATAGGTACTTAGATAAAACGTATTAAAGTTCAGGAGGGCTAATGACGTCATGTGGCATAAATTAAACGCGTCATTTCGACTCAATGTATCGCTCTTATTTTATTTTTTCATTACTCAAAAACAGAAAAAATAAGTGTTCATATATTTACTACTAGCTTTTCTCCGCGGTTTCACCCGCGGAAATTTCGGAGATCTCGCAGGAGTTCCGGGTTACAAAGTACCCTATATCCTTTTCTGTACCCCCGACAATGTGTACCTACACAAAATATCACCGGCGTGAGATTTCACCGGCGTTAATTTCAAAGTTCCCGCGAGAATTCTGGGATAAAAAGAACACAATGTCCTCTGACAACGTATGTACAAAATTTCATGATGATCGATTGAGCCGTTACGGCGTGAAAGTGTAACAGACAGACAAGAGTTACTTTTGCATTTATAATCTTTGCAGATCTCTCTCTTATATTATCTGCAGAACAGACTACGAGTAAAAACTAATATTTAGTCAAATATCCTATTGGTTTCAAAAATATAAACTTATGTCGATATCACGTCGGACCACCTCCTCATGCCACTATGTAGTACGCGTAACGAGCTACTCATACTCGTCTGCTGGCTGCAGCCTAGGAATGCGATTGGTGCATAGCTGCGGCAGACATTGGTCGGTAATTGCATTTTGTGGTCGCGGCGCGCTCCACTTGGCCGCCAACACGCGCGATCGAAAGGAACGCAAACAAACTTCAGTTTCCTTCCAGAAATTTCAATCGGATAAACAAGTATTGAGTGGAACTGCAAAACGCTTTAGTACCTCCTCGAGTAGTTAGCGCAAACATGAATACGTGCCCCGAGTTAAATGAGAGAACTTTTTTGGATATTACAATATAACTACAATGGACAACGGCAGTGCAAGGATAATTTTTAAAGAGTTACGGGTCTATTATACTAATACAAGAAAAAAAAATCAATTTTTAAAATAAAATACAATAGTTTGAGGAACTTAAATATCAGAAACGCGTAAAATTTTATTTAACAAAGTATAATATATTAAGCGGTAGAGTTCATATCTACCAAGGAAGCTTCCGAGGTTATTTTTGCTCAACTAAGAGTAAAGAACAGGTGTCAGGTACCTTTAAAGATTGTGTTCTGTTATCCTATAAAATACACAGGAAGATCATAAATAAATACTGCGTTGGATTTCATGTAAAATCAAAGCGATAATGAGTGGACCGATTTGGCAGATATGTAAAGAATACGCTATCAAAAGTGTCACGTTTGACGTGATATTTCTGGAACACCCTATAGAGTTAAGGGACGTGTTTGATGTTTTTAATCTGAAGTCCTTACACTACCCACGCACTTCTTTAACCCAATATCCTACTAATATTATAAATGCGAAAGTTTGTATAAGTATGTATGGATGGATGGATGGATGGATGTTTGTTACTCTTTCATGCAAAAACTATACTGAATGGATTTAAATGAAACTTTACAATGATATAGCTCATACATCAGATTAATACATAGGGTACTTTTTATTCCGGAATTCCCACGGGAACTCCAATTTTACCGCGGGTGAAACCGCGGGGCACAGCTAGTATAATATAGTTCCATATACTACTGATAATAATTTATTTCAGAGGGTTCTCTGACCACGGCAAAATCTCATTCTTATTGAATGCGGGCATCACCCACTTACCGCACCAGCAACACTGATTGATTAATATACCCGCTGGATAAATCATCCGTATAGATTCCTATAATCGATTATTTCGTAACACTTATAACTAATAACAAATACTTTAATGTAGATTACAAACCCGTTGCCGCATCAATTATAATATGGATAATGTGTTTTTAATCGATACAGCGTGCTATAAATCAAGATTAACATTGCACTACCTTCGTTATTTATGATACTGTATAAAGGTAGGTGCTAATAATTATTATTATAAATCAAATATAAGGTACAATATTTTTTCATAACAATTATTGAGCTATACATTTTATTAAGAATCATTCTCCTTCCTTCTCAAGCCGGGTTCTGTTTTGCAATAAACGGAATCGCGCGACCGGAGATTCGTTGTTAACGAAGTTGTAGACTCTGCATCTTATGAAGATTTAAGCGAATGTCAAACGAAGTTGCGGTTTGTATACCTATTTCAAATGTAACAAGTTATCCGGGTCTACAAAAAAGGATCACTTGGATCAATTATATACTAAATAGTCAAGACACATAGACGCAAATATTATGTCCGCACAAACACATGTAAAATATACCTACAGGTTTTATGGCATGTGAGCGGTGTGTCGTATGCATCAATACAAATTTTGCTTATTCGATCAAAAAAATTTTACAGTTAGTTTTATTTTTGATTTTATCTATCGACGCCACTTTTTGTGAGGATATTTGTATGGAACTGTGAATGTATGTACAAAGTAAAAAAAATTTAACATCAGTAATTAACAATTTTATATTTTAATTAATTACCTTTCCTTATCTTAAAAATGATAACTTCCGCTTTAAAAAAATTAACTCTACTGTTGTCCCAATAAATCACCAATAGATACGATGGTTTTGATACTTACTAAACAAAAACATTTATGTGTATTTTTGACTAAATTTAACATTATTACGTACTGACGTACATACATACAACATTATATTATTACAATATAATGGGTGGTTCGCAGCCAGCGGTAAGATTAAACGCCGAGGCACCGCATGTGACTGTCATGCACTAAAATATTGGACTACATAAAAATATTGCCTTGAAACGTTTCCTTTGTGCGAACATATGAATAATACTTTATTTGCATGCATAATTGTTGATATAATTTTGTCAACCAGTAATAAGGCCTTTAACTGACATAAACACTTCTTACGAAATAGTAAACACAATCGTAAATGGGGTTTAAGTTGATGAGAAAGCAAAACAAAGGATTGATTCTAATCAACGTTCTTGTCAGCTTAATCCAAAGCTTTGTTGTAGAGATGAGAGAAATGTCTGGCAAATTGTGTCTCACCATTACAAAGCAGCACCATGTTATCTAACAATACTTGTTAGTATCGAGTTCTATATTATGTAGGTACAGTGTATATATACCTTACAAGCTAGTACCTTTGATACTCTAGATTGCTCCAAAAAACAAAACATATGGCACTACAAGTAAATGCTGAAAACGGAAAGCTTATTTGTACTCAAAATTCACGAGGCAATATTCGACCAGCTAAACTTCGACTTGGTTATTATATTATACTTACTTCCATGGTTTATGTTCCACAGACAAAAGGAAAGTGGGTAATACGGACCCAAATAAAATTGAATGGTGCGATTTGAACCTTCCTTTTTGGAAAGACAATAAAAGATATTTACGTCGTTGACATTCACCGAATGCTCACGAAAGGTATGTCCACAACATCCTTCGGATCGAATCCGCAGAAGCGTCAGGTGACATGCGAGAGAAATGGCCAACAAATTACGTTCGCCTGACTAAATCACCCGCGCCCATTTACCCGTATTGTACCTAGGTACAAGTTGGGGGCGCTTGCGATGTTATTTCAGAAAAGGCAAACGCAATGATTGAATAAATTTTACAGCTCCGAAACAAAGCAAACATTATATCACCAAGTGTAGTAAAAGCGAACGAAGCGATAAAACACTCGGTACTTTATTTAACATTACCGATCAAGTTATTGAAGCTGTAGGCATTCGAAATACTTAATATGGTTTTCTTTCTTACTCTCTTATTATTACTGGTAAAACTTTTTTCTGTCTCGCGTAGATAATCTAAGAAAAGTTAAACAGAAAATATATATCTTTGCCGATATATTATATACGTAAAATTACATGTCCTGATTTATTCATCAACGAACACCCGATAACACGTGTCAGCACAAAAAATACTTTGGATGGAAACAGAGGTTTAATGTTTCTATGGAAGTACCATTAGTTTTGGAATTGAATTTGATTTACATTTTGGAATCGGTATTGAAGTTCTTCATTTTAAGTATTTTAGGGTTTTGGTAACTTAATTCATAAACCGGGAAAATTCGAATAAAAGACTATTTTATTTAAATATTATAATTAGGGAAAGTTAGTTTGTTTACTAGGCGTAGGTAATCTCTGAATTTTTTTTAATTAATTCTGAAAAATATTTTACTGATTTAGTAAGCTACTTTAATTCTGACTAACAGAAAACATTTTATCCTGGAATCAACAGTTCTCAAGAGAATCTCGAAATTCGCGTGGCTAAAACAATGGAGAAATATTTTAGGGTTGAAATAACTTTTATGATAAAATAACTATTAGCAGTTCTTTCCAGTCACAAAAAAAGGTTGATATTGATTTTCAAGTAAAAGACTGACTGTTTTTTCTACAATCTCTGAAAAAACAAGGTGGTTTTCTGCACGCATTAGGTACAAACTAAGAATATTTACACACCTTTCGGTACAAGTTTTTTTATGTAATACATACACCCCAAACAATTTATGTTAGACATCTTTATGCTGTAAAACAACAAACTTTGTAATTATTTATTTTTAGTATACGTTAGTCGTAGTAGTACCTATTATATTAGTAGTATAATTAACCCTCGTATTGCTGTAACATACATTAAATATAATTTTAAATAGGTGGCGGTAAAGAAAAAAAAAATGTTGCTTTATGTAACTCGTACTTAATTTAAAAATGATAGTGCTAGTTGCAGTTACGAGACTGTGACAGCAATGTCATACTGTTCATAACAAATAAAAGTAATGTAAGTGAGTGTTACGAGCCAAACCAAGGATGCTTTTAAAAATACACTCGCTGTTTTAAAAGGCAGCACAATTTTCCAAGCATTCAGTCCCGGTGTTTTACTATAAACGCTTCGAGTCGAATAAACGCTTCTACTTTTTATAAATCCCCATTTGCACTTACACGTTCATTTAAAATAGCTGTATACTTCAATTAAAAATTTTTAATATGTGGTTATAATTTGTGCCCCAAAATAAAAGCATTATTGCAAAACTAAATAGTCATCGAATATAAATTCCTACATATTCTATATGAAATATCCCACTGCGGTTTAGCCAGTGGAAAGCTATTGTCTGCACCTACACAGTACTTTATACTGTCCGTGGCATAAAAGGCTTTTATGATGAATTTTATAAAAAAAGTGTGCATAAATATTTTATTTACAGAGAAAATCTTTTGTAACCGATATACAAAAAACGTTGCGTTGAACGGGCCGTGCGGTGGCCGCGATGTTATTGTGTAAAATGTCAAATTAAGGGGCGAAAGCTTCAACCACGCTTCAACTGTGAATTGTGTCGAGGTTGTGATTAGCGCAGAGGACGTTGTGCTGTATACATTGCTGCGTCACTGCGCGGTGGTTTGCTGGCGTGTCGCCGATGCGACGGGACGTGACGAACTTCGGTGGCCGGGTGGTCTGCGAGGCGGGCCGGCCCACTCGTGAACGTTTCTAGTGAAGCCGTCATCTGCTGGGATAAGCGGCTCATTATTCACTAAAAGCCCACGGCGTGCTCGACCGGGTAATTGGGGGCTTTGTTCCTTTGCTTTCAGCTTTGAAGCTCTCGCGAACTGTGACGCTGCTCACACGGATTATTATCCGCACAAAACTGATAAGTAAACGTATGTTAGGCCCGTATTAATAAACGCTATTCAAATTAAATACTATTGGATATTTGCTCTCAAGATGCCTCACTCAGTGCAATGAAAATTGAAGAAGACCAACGATAACTTGATAGCGCATCTGAATGCTAAATGTATGAGCATTCACATGTGAATTCGCGATTCCGTGTGCGAAAGTAATTGGAGCGATTAAAAAATATGGCCCCAGATAAGCTGCACCAATCTTCTGAACACGAGGGTAACGGCCGCACTCAAAGTCGACTTTAATGATTACTTAGTTAAGTATAGATTTTTAAAATAAAACTGCCGCAATCAGAGACGTTCAGTAAATTAATGTTAATTAGCATTTAATGAGATGAAACTTAATTAGTTAAATGCCAATGAACATTAATTTATCAAACTTGTCTGATTGCGGCAGTTTTGTTTTAAAAATCTATACTTAACTAAGTAATCATTAAAGTCGACTCTGAGTGCGGCGGTAAGCTTCATAGTTATTAATCTACCTATCATATTTACTTACCTAGTTACACCACAGTTATATACAGCGACGTAATAACAATTAAATAATATCTTATACTAGAGTTGTTAAATATATACTGTACATAAAGTTGTATTATTTAGCCTAACCTTGAATAAATATGACAAAAAGTGCAACTACAAATTTTCCCTAGAGGATAGTCCGACATTTGAAGTACAATGTATTTTGCGACGAGATTTTCGTACTGAAAATATTTTGTGTTTTGCGAATCTACTCATAATAAACACTAAAAAAATTGCTCAAATTTTTCTCGCTTTGAGCTCAGATCGGATCTTAGATGACCTAATAAATATATTAGAAGTAGGTACTATTTAGATTTGTGAATGTCAAAGTCGTTAGAAATGGTAATACATATTTTATTTTATGGATTCAGAGTAGTCGAACGTGATGTGAATTCGATTTACTGACTTAGAGATGTAGGGAACCATTTATTAGGTAATCCGAAATGCAACGCGCCACGCTCTCGAACGCTGCCCCGACGCAGTTATCGGGCATAACTTTAAACTGTGACATCTTATTATTTTTGTACGAGCATTCAGATAAGTCGTGGTATACATTTGGTTGATATTCTGAGAATGTTTACTGACTAATTCCTATAGTAAACATTGTAACTCTGTTAGTCTAAGACGATTTTGTCAATATACAAGCTTTACAAATAATGTACCTACTTATATATATTTTTGTCAGTTCTAATAATAATTATCTGCATCTCCGAGATTAAGTGAACGCATGTCACTTCTATTCAAATCAAAGCTAATTAATGTGAAGGAAACAAGAATATTCGATTCACAAAATCTAATTTCTAATTCATTCTCTAACAGAACTGTAAAACTGGCCAAGTATAAACAAGAGTAGTTTTTAATTGAAATGGCAGGTACGCGGTTCCAAGCGACAAAGCCATAACTCATATCAGGCCCTAGTTCCGTGCAGTTGCAGTGCTCATAGTACGGGGTCTAATTAATTGTTAGTTACCTAGCTACTCGCTAAGACATCGTCAGTTTAATAATTATAACTTGCGAGGCGGGAACTCTACGATCTACACAAGTTGTAGAGGCACATGTTGTCGCTGGCAAAAACAATATAAATAACACAGGAACGTGACAAAACTGTTTGCGAGCGTCAGAACGTTAGTGGGTAGACATACATTGAGAAAAATGTTAGGACATTTTCACGACTGACGTTGGATTATTATGCCGTAAGTATACGTCGCATAGTAAAACAAAAGAAGAATTAAGTACAATCACTAGAGCAAATAAAAAGTAATAGAGCGTTTATGTTTTACGCGCCAATAGAGTAAAATTTCTTCGACGCTGTTCAAACTATGTAAAATTAAATGATCTATTATACACTGAGCGACCATTGATTGCAATTTGCACGTTACCGGCACGGCTACGCATCCAAAGCCCTTGGTCGCGCCTAAAAAGTTTTACTAGTGTTATTTTACATGCACACAAAACTCTCGACACGACCATATTATGCCTGTCATGAGTCTATCATTACGTTTTTATTCTAACGAAAGAAAGTAAACTCGGGTTGAGCGTACAGGAATACAGCAGTAAAGTCGAATTTTATTATTTTTTTAAGTGCAATCTTCGAGTGGCTTAAATATTCAAGAGCTAATTTTTATAAAGGGTTCACATTCGAAGGCTGTATGTCGCGGCCGCACCGGCGCCTCGTCAACGCGAGGCCGCTCGTTATGCCGAGCCCCGCGGCGTTGAAGACGCATCAACCAACTTACACACTCAACTTTCCAATCCATTTCATACCCAATTCTCAACCTTAAACGCTTAAGATGACGAGCTCTAAAATATTTTTCAGACGTGCACATTTGACGCGGTGGCGTTTACAACCGTCTTCCTCATTACGTCTGTCGGTTTTATTGCCATCTCTTCGCAACATCAGTAAACGCCGCTCAGAAAAATATTTACATACCTACATCTTTCATAAATATTGGAAGCAAAAGCTACACTCGACAAACTAACACATCGTAGTGTAAACGTCGATATAACTTTATTATTTAAAATTGTATGCAGCAAATGGTAATGGAAAACGGAACGAAATTTCGAATTTCGAAACGAATTCATGTTCATTTTACTTGCGTTAATTGATCGTTATGAAAAAGACAAAATCATAATATGTACCTACCTACGCTAGGTATAAATATTTTTTTTTTCTTTCAATACACGTGTACGACGTAACGACAGTTAGTCCGTCAATTTTAATGACAGATTTTCCACATTGGTTTAATAGTCAATTTCAATTTATAAATGTAGGTACTATTATCCAATCCAGTTTGTGAATGCTTATTGCTCATTACGTATAACTATCCAAATCAAAATCATGGCAAATAAATACTATAGCCGTCCTCGAAAATGACTACATTTTTGTCACTTCAATAACTATCATTTCAATGCAATAAGATTGAATAACTGTTATATAGGTACTTACTGCTATTTCTAAGATCACATGGATTTGAAAGTGGAAGTTGGAAAGAGTGGAAATTGGAAAGTGGAACTCTGTGTTCATCACAGAAAGTCCACCCCTACCGGGAATCGACACCGGAACCTCTTGATTAGCGGGTAGGCGTGGTGACCTCCTGCGCCAATCAGGTCGTCTACCATTCAAACCCTCAAAAGCATAATTGTAACATTAAAACACCTTAATTTCGAAAAATCCTATAGCTTTCATGCTTTCAATAGATATTTTCTTACACTAGGTATGACTGGTTTTATTTACTAGGTACCCACTAGCTGTTCCCCGCGGTTTCACCCATTATAACTTCGGAGTTCCCGCAGATATTCCAGCATAAGAAGCATCCTATATGTGTTAATCCAAGTAATAAACTATCTGTGTGGCAGATTTTATTAAAATCTGTTCGGTAATTTTTGCGTGCTTTGGTAACAAACACTACAGTATATTTTGTCCGATATTGCCCACAGCAAATATGTGTAGATAAATAAAGTTCTAAAATATATATGATATCATGCCTATCTGTACGGAACCCTCGATGTACGAGTGCGACTCGCACTTAGCCGGGTGTTTTAATAAACTTTCACAGGAAACACAGATTTCTTTGACGTTGGCTGCAGACACCCCGTCATTATAGAGTGTGTTAAAGTTTACTTTGATCTCATACTTTTATATCGTGGAAACCAACCAACGATGCAGCATATACCTACTACTTGACATATAGGGATACAAGCTTCTCCCGTGGTTTCATCCGCGTTAATTTCGATATTCTCGCTGGAATCATCAATTAACCCTAGAAAGATAATCTGCGTAAAATTGACGCATATGCGTTCGAAATATTGCTCTCCCGTTTTTAATTTTGCGAATCTGTTGCTGTGCTTTTAGGACATCTCTCACGTTGCTTAGACCTTCCGTGAGGCGCATGTCTCACTGAGGTAAGTGTCATCAATTTGGAAATATAACTACCACGTGAGTCAAAATGACGCATGATTATCTTTTAAGTGATTTTTGAGATTTTCACCTAAATAGACATTCATGCTGTTTTTTTATCTGATGATACTTGTTACTTTGTTTTATGTATTATTTATATATTTTCGTAGATATCCTGATAAAATAACGCGATAATGGACAGTAGAATTTTGGGAGAAGATCGAATCATGAGCGTTTTTTTAGAGCGTGATGACGAAGCCGTCTGTGAGGACATGAGAGTGAAGACGAGGTGCAGAGTGACTTCGAAAAAGGTTTTATGACTAAGGAGAGAGAAGACAAGGCGACGTCCAGCAGAAACGAACCCTTACACGAAGAAATGATTCAGCAACTGGCTTCTTTCTCGGCTTCTCATCGAATACTGAACTTGCCAAAGCGGACTGTTAAGAGGCAAGGATTGCTGGTCGACTTTGAAGGTCACAAGACGTAACAGAGTATCAGCACTGAATATTGTTAGATGTCAAAGGAGTCCGACATGTATATGATCCTCTCAAGATTAAAATTTTTTTTACTTATGAAATAATATCTATCGAAATTGTAAGATGGACAAATACCGAGATATCGTTGGAACGGAAATCTATGATTGTTGCTATATTTCATGACAAGAATGAATGAATCCGTGCTTTGATTGGCATCCTGATGATGACAGCAGTGAGGAAAAAATACGACGAAAGGCAAATGCATCGTGAAAATGCAAAAAAATCTATTTGCCGACAACATAATATACCTGGATATGGAAGAAAGTTGTATCTGACTTATTGGAATATAACTATATGTTCCTATCATGTGATATATATAATGTCTTTATTACTGAGTTAATAACTTAAAATGGCTGATAATTAGGAAAAAAAAGTTATCAGAGTGTAAAAAAATAATACTGGTAAAGTTTATTTAAATCAATAAATAAAAAATCACATTACTGCTACTTAAAACTTATGCGTCAATTTTACGCATGATTATCTTCTACGTACATCAAAATATGATTATCTTTCTAGGGTTAAACATGAAATTAATATTCATATTATTATCTAACATCTATACCTACATAATATAAAATTACATTTCCCAACGGACTGATAAATGTTACTTCAATGCCCAAACTAAATGGGTCTTGATACATAAAATTTTGCGCAAGGCAAAAGCACTTAGAAAGGGTTTTTAAAAATTCAAATCTTAAGGGGAGGAAAAGGAAAGTGAAAGTTTGTACCGTTGGATTTGCGGTTACGAGTCACGGAAATCGATATTTGGGCTTTACCTTTGAAATAAACACGTATTTTGAGATTTTAAAGGATTTTAGTAATTCAAACCATAATGCTAAATGATTAAAATGCGAATTAAAAGCGAGTAGCTAGTAATATTTATGATATATAAATAGAAAGAAAGAAAGAAGAAATAGACATGCGATTAATTTTGTGCAGGATGATAGTTATACTAACAACGATAAATTACCATGACAGTCTAAGAAGAGCTTAGATTTAATCTCGTTTGCGGCAAACCTGGTCAAAGTAAGGTACCTACATAAATCGTCACCCACACTAGTCTTTGACGAGTACATGCATATTTTATCTCATATAAACAAAACAGAGAGCGAAGGGACTTGGAATAGTGAAAACAATGGCATAAAGACCTTCCTCAAGGATTTAAAGATAACAAAAAAAAAACCGTCAGCCGGCAGGACACGGTCACGAGCTCACGTAATCCAAACAGATAGATCTTACTGTCACCGTCACGTTGTCGCTGCAGGCTGGGCGTGCCAGCGAGTTTACTGTACGTACATACCTGCCCTCTTAGCCAAGTTGAACAACACTATAATCTTTAACACATAGAAAACAAAGGAACGTATCGTCATGTTAGCTGGTCAAGAAAAAATGAACTTTTGATTGGACGGTTTTACGTGACCACGTGACATGACGATAGGTTTCTTAGCTTTCTATAGATCGTCAACTTGTCTAAGGGGTCTAGAGACCGATCGCTCTGTTTTCGAACAGTATAAGGTACCAATACAAAAACGTGAAATATCTCTTTTGTTTTTAGATTTCTTTAGATAAGGACCGCTCGTTCAAATTCGGGCAAAGGTTAACCAACATTATTTAAGATATTAAATACGAATCGATGTCATCTTCAAAATAAAAAGCGCGATACAAAAGTGTTTAAAATATTGTTTTAATATTTGACCTTTTAAAGGCTTTGTTTTGGTAATAGTTTTATGAAATAGCGCAATCGACCTTCTGCTACCTACCACTGCCAACATACTCGCCAGATAAGCTGCAAATGCAGTATATACGTAATGCAGTATAAGTAATAGCTAATACCCAAAGACATAAATGGTTTCTGCTAATATGTAAGTACTTTGCTTTTCGGTCTGTGTGTCTTATAATGTGTCAGCGTTTTTTTGTTTTCTGTAAACGTATACTTTTCAGAAATCTTTACCCCGATTTATATTTACGATAAAGACTTAATTTCTTCTTCAATGATTTGGGACCAAAACTGTTAATGTATAAAAACCTTTTAATTTTCAAATTGGAAATATAAGAATAATAACACAATATACCTACATAGAAATAGTTATTGAAAATATTCAAATCCTCAAAATATAATTAATGAATGTGGTTTCCAATTTTATGAACAAACCAAATTTCATGAGCGGTAACTGTGATTGTTCTCGTGCCGAAATAACTTCAATCATTGGAGTCGCATGAACATAAAAATTAAAATAATTGCATCATAAAATTTATTTTATTTTTATTGTGTTCACACAACACGTGTCACGTACGTTAATGTGACCGCAATACGTTTCTGAATTCAGCTCACAACGGCATGCAAACAGGCTTTTGAAAAAATTCAACCTCCCATACGTGACGTAAACTACATGTGCAATCTATCCATATTGTTAAGTCTATAATTATTATATACTACAGAATAACACTGTAGGTAAGTATTAGTAGACAACACAAGTCAACACGAATTTTGTGCCTGAGTTCTTTGTACCCGATTTTGATTTCTTATGCCTTTTTCTCGTAAAGTTTGCTTTTGTAGCTATCAGAATGAAATTTCAAATTTTAAAGAAAATCGCTATTTTTTTTCTTTCAGTTATACATTAAAAGAAAACAATAATTGATTTATTTATTTATATCACTTTTATTCACTAAAAACAGTTAAAAAAAAAAAAAAAATAGTAATTAACTTTCAAAAATGGATTTTTTGGTGCAAACGAACTTTCCCGAATCAACCCCAAATATACCTAATGTTTTTACTGTATTGTCCTTGATTTCACTACTCGAAATCCAAGCGATTTAAAAAATTCTTTCACCATTTGAATGCTACATGATCACTGATTAATATAGGCTACATTGTAATCCAGAGTTCCCGCGGGAACTCCAAAATTATCGCTGGTGAAAATGTGCGAAACAGCTATCTCTGGATCTACTGAACCGATTTTAAAAATTCTTTCACTTACAGGAAGCTACAGTGATCCTGAGTGACATAAGGTACTTTTTATCCTGGAATTCTTACGGGAACTCTGAAATTGCCGCAGTCGAAACCGCGGGGTAGAGCTATACTTTAATAAATTCTCCGAAAATGTACCAAAGAGATTCCACGTCATTTTTACATATTTTGGAAGACATTTCAACGCTCAGACAAACAAAACACGTCGTTTCTCTAAAAAGTATGTGCGTACACTTTGTGACTGCTTTACCTACCGCTTCCCGTTCCACTCCCGATATTCCCCCGCTCCCTTCTCACTTGCTTATTAAGAATGGCAATCTCTAAGAATTTGGCAAAAATCATATATTTTTATTTATCATTATATACAGTACAAAAGCAAACTTTTTTTTATAAATTGAGTTTTTGGTTATTTTTTTATGTAAACAATCAGACAATAGTCATTAAATAACAGACACAAAAAAAAAGTTTTTTTTTGTTGACTTGTGTTATACCTTATGCTCATCAAGCTTAGCTAATTAAGCTTTCCTAACTTTTTTTAACTCATTTTTTGTGTATTCTGTCCCGTATTATCAGAAATTGTTTTTTTTTTGTTCTTCAAAAAACCAAACCAAATCATTGAACTTTTGAATATTGATTTCCGAGTGTAAATGAGAAAAAAAATAACCGTGAAGTGCCGTTCTTGCTGGGTTCAGGAAAATAAGAAATAATAGAATACATAGGTCACAGGCACACAGACTCACAGGTAGTTTATGAACACACGTCATACTGTACCAGCACAGTGGTTTTCAATAAAACGTAGTTCATGATAGTAACGTGAAACAGGTCCTTTTGTATGTACCTACTCAGTGCCCAAGCGACGCGTTGTAATTGGAACGAAACTAGAATATCTGTATACTATACTATGCACAGCACTGCGAGTATTTTAAAGTTCCTACATACTAATAGTATTTCTATAGCTTGAGCAGTGGAATTATTCGTGAACAAAAGATTTTATAAAATTAAACTTAATTTTTTGGTCGCAGTAGAAAAGAACAACGTTACATTACGTAACACTTGTTACATAAATTTATTTACACACTAGCTTTTCCCCGCATTACACCTGCATTAATTTCGGAGTTCCCGCAGAAATTCCGAGATGTACCCTATGTCTTTCTCTGTACCCCTGGCAACGTGCATGCAAAATTTCATCATGATCGGTCGAGCCCTAAAGGCGTGAAAGCGTTACAAACAAACAAAAAAACTCACTTTCGGATTTATTATATTAGTAAGGATTGTAATAGTAGAGATTTAGAACTTTCATAAGTTTTTAACGACATTAATATGCTTGATTTTTACTATCGACAAATGGCATTATTAATACTCTACTTATCTACTCCACTGTCTACTCTACATACTCACTCAAACACCTATACCTACAGGCATCTGTTTTTTTTTTGTATAATTTAATATTTACGTCATAGCGAATATGGAGGAACATATTTGAACTATACGATGGTTATGGTGATATCGACTAGAAATTTAAAAGTTTTTGATGTAACAACCAAAACTCATGATTATTTGGCCATGAATGATTTCGGTCTATGCCCGATTTTCTGTCTGGGCATAGACAGATGAACTGCCCGATGAACACAGGACAAGTTCCATGGTGTAACATACGTGCACGATAATATTTTGTGATCATTATTAATGAATAGTCAAAATAATAAAAGAGCCTTCGTACAAAAGACTTTCTTACTTTCTTACCTTAAAGGTGACGCCCACGTTTGTAAAATGTAGAGTATTCGATCGGACGAATGTTACAAGATGAAAGCGTGTTTGTCTGTAGTATTTTTTGTTTTCTCACGATGCAATTTAATTTAATAGGTAGCTATTCGTGTAATAAGATTGTACTTTGCTAACACTAGAGGAAATTTTTAATGCCACTCACGTTTCAACGATTGGAACAATTCCAAACAGTAGTAGTTTCAGGTATATGAAACTCAGTGAGTTTCTGTTTATTTTCTCTTTCTGTCGTAAAACAAGACGTGCTTTTATTTAATAACCAAAAGTTTCTTCGTAAATCGATAATGATTTATTATCATATTTTGTTTAACTTTTGTCTTGTATATATTAGGTATGACCAAATAAATGTTGATTAGTACTTTCTATTTTTTATTTGCCTGAGTTTAATCTTTTAGTTCTTTTTCTTTTAGAATCTTTTTTTTTTATTTATTAAGGTTACCAAACGGTAGTCACATTGATATATAATTAAATAATAATTAAATGCTATCAGTGATAAATGCGCTACCAGCACCGTCAACAAAATATTACTAAATATAACTGTAGAGATGGAGGAGTAGAAGTGAGTAATAGATACAAACAAACGTAGGTAATGATGTGTTACTTTGAAAGTAGATAAACATAGAATATGCAATTCACAAATTTGAGAAGTAATTTTGAGAAGTGCTCATTTGAGAAGTATCTATACTTATAATAAAACTATAGAGAGGTCAATTCTGTACATTGAATATAAATTTAAAATTAATATTGGAGGATGAATAGAGATCGATACTGATGCCAAAAATGCAATCAGTAAATTTTTTGTCTGTCTGTATGAGCACGCATGTCTCAATAACTACTGAAGGGATTTTAACCAAACTTGGTACGATTGTAGTCCATACTCCTGGGCAGGTTATAGGCTATATAACATAATGCTAAGACACATAGGAGCTGAGCAGTGACGATAAATTTGAAGCAAGTCGTATGAAAATGTACTTTCGAGCTCTTATCCTCGCATACGTTTACTCAATCACGCAAAAACGACTGAATGGATTTGGATGAAATTTGGCATGCATGTTGTCAGGGGTACAGAAAAGGACATAGAGTACTTTTTATCCTGGAATTTTTGCGGGAACTCCGAAATCGGAAATTACCGCGGGGCACAGCTAGTCCCTAATAAGAATTGGCAATAGGTTCTAATGGGAAATCCACATTTGCATATTTTGTAAAGGGCATTATCTGCATCCAAACCTTTAGTTGAATACATAAGTACGAGATAAATAAGATTAAACATATATAAAAGTGTGTATATTTTAACCTTATAATAGGCTTTAATTATTTTTTT
Organism: Zygaena filipendulae; assembly: GCA_907165275.2. Classification (NCBI taxonomy): domain Eukaryota; kingdom Metazoa; phylum Arthropoda; class Insecta; order Lepidoptera; family Zygaenidae; genus Zygaena; species Zygaena filipendulae. The sequence continues at coordinate 6,635,704 of OU015650.1, forward strand.
TTATTAAATCTTCACTTGAACCAAACGGGGAATCATATTTGCTGTATCATGCATTGCCGGTACATACATTTTATATTGGGCTAGGAACCACCAAGCTGAATGCTAGCTCTGAGCGTGACTCCACAAAAACCACTACATTTTGTATGTTAAATATAAATTTTATCATAATCATTTGCATAGTAAACCAGTTCGTATACGATAAACGCTCTCTTAATATCGAACCTAATTATTATTGGTCTTTGTGTTTAAATTTTTAGAGGATTTTTATTTAAATTGTTGTATGGTTGCGTCGGCGTTGTAACCCACATCGGAACTAAAAGAACTTGTAGGTAGGTACCTAAATTATTATATTTGAGACTTTTACTTATTTAATAATTAAGAATATAAAGACCAAATGATAACATTAGTTTTTATTAAATGTATTTATTAAAATATGTTTATCACACTCGCTATCTTGCGTTCTATGTATACGAGTACTTGAGCATGACTCAAAAGACCCAACACCTCAGTCACGACCTTGTTACTAGTTTACATATTAAAATCCGCTTACTGATTCCAACTCAGTATGTTTGATAATGATCTCGAGATTTTCTAAACTTGATACATAATATGTAGGTATACATAGAACTTACGTTTATAAGTAAAATGTTATTTCAGTCAATATATTGTCTTCCTACCCATCATAAATATGTAAAGGTATGCGGCAAGCAATACTGTATTAATATTATCAAAGATATTAACATGATAAAGTACAAGTAAAAGTATTTCGTTACACTAAACGGACTAACACATTAGGAGGGGATACATCTCATAACATCCACATAAATTGAACTGTGACATAAAGTGTCACATAAACTTGATTTATCTTATGTGAGCTACCAAAGTAACGTATGCCACCACAACCGTCGGTGTTTTAGTGTAAAAACATAACACTTATTTCCATCACAGCTTACGTTTAGGTAGGTATATAAAATTTTACATAGGTACTTAAAATAAATAATCTTGTGTGGAGTGGATAGAAAATTTCTTTTTTTTATTCAGGAATTTACTTGACTTTTATTTGTTATTTTCTCGTAATAATAGGTGTTAATCACATTACACCATTAGCATTGTTGTGAAAATGAAAACAATAATACAAACACACAACTTTGTTTTGTTTAAATTTTACTAAGTATACATTCAAATATACATGCTCCACCTTACTTAAATATTTGAAGTCACGAATTCAAAACGAGGAGCTTGTCGAAAGAGCTTTCCTGTTGAGTAGTTTTGAAACGCAGACTTATTCCCAAGATAAACTTATAAAGTTATAAATGAGAGGATTGTGGAGAAAGTGCATTTTCTTAACTAGGTATTTAAAGCTTTCCTTTCAACTTCATTCATTCAGTTATAATTCATTCAAAATTTTGATTCCGATTATAAGAATTTCGAAGTAACAAAGAATTATTTTAGTAGCTGTAAAGTGTGATTCTGGTTTAATGATTTTTCATTTTTGTCTTTTTTAGAGTTCCAAATCTCGGAATAAAAAGAAACCCTCTTCGTTTTCCGTCCATCTATCTCGCTCCTTTATCCTAGAAAATTGAAATTACTTCATATACCTACCTATAGGTAGATCTGAAATTGCTTGGAGGTGTGAAAAATCAACCCGCTGAGTCTAAATGAATGCAATCAAAAGAAATGCGGCACTTTGACAGTAGCAAGGGAGTCAAAACCTATAAAATACTTTTTGTTGAAATAGAATCATGTTTCGGAAAACCTGGAAACCTTTGCACGCAGCATTAGTTCTACTGATTCCTTTAATGCACCTAACTGTCTAACATTTGTGGTTGTATTTGAAATCACAAATTGCATAAATACATATTTAAAAAAGCTCTGCACTGTTTTTATTTGCAATCATGCAACATTGTGCAAATCGACATTCACAAAAGAAAGAAATGTTGCATTTCAGCAAAAATATGGTTCGTTTGAATAAAATTAACTATATGCGCTCTACTATCTACTTATATATAAAAGCGAAATGTCACTTAAGTACTGACTAAATACGAAATGTCGAAAATTACTCGAACTATTAAGCTGAAAGGCAGCTGGAGACGTCAGCTAAGAACGTATTTCACGGATTTCCCGCGAGAACTTCTATCTACATCAACGTGAGTCCGGGGGAAACCGCGAGTATGGTATAAATTAAAACTACTAAAATTGGGTCATTATTTTGTTTTGTTTTACAATCATTATTAGCAGTATATATAGTAACATCTGTACATACCTAAATAAAGTGAAAATTCATATTTTCTTTATGTATAGGTACGTATTGAATATAAAAGCATTATATAAGCTTGTTTCTAAAGGTTTTATGGTTTGTATAATATACTTCATCTTTACCCTATACTTGCGTATGTTAATTCTTGCAATAACCAATTATGCAATAGTATCTGTCATATATATTATATGATTATTATAGAATAAGTTTCAACACAATAATAAATGTTAGATTAAACTACGAATAGAATTTTATTGCAAATCTATTAGGCAGGTATTTTAAATTCCCATCACGTCATAGTACTAACAAGATGTTATAACACTACTCGACTATTAGGAGATAGAACAGAGGTAAAACTAGCGTCGACCATGCACTATAAAAAGCATAATATCTTCAAGATAATATTATGTAAACAAAAAGCATCGATGGGAGAGTATATTATAAAACAAAATAGAATAATATTTACCTACTCATTCCTTTTAAAATTGAAATTCGACCCTGTAAGAACTTTAGAAAAAATAGTTTTTATTAATTGTGATAATTGTCTTATAATTATAAACCAGTAGGTAGGTATTTCTTGAGGTCAAGGAAAACCTTTTTATTGGAAGTCTTTGGATACATAAATACATATTTGTGATGTAGGATAAGTTATACTTTATTAATAAGTAATAGGTGGGTAAGATGTATTTTTCCTTTGTGAGCCAGTCTCTCATTAAAGCTGTAAACTGATGGACGTGTTTACTTTAGCCGTTCCCGTAGGATTACCCCGAGGCCCTGATATTCTCCAGTGGCGACGATTTTAACGATTTTCACGCGTGAACTCGGTGTTTGACCGAAATACGTTTAAAAGTGCCGGAACTGTGCGGTGTTAACTAAGTATTACGTGCGAACAGTGCGGACAAAAGATGGCGGTGGGAAAGATCGGTGCGTTTGACATTGCTAAGGACAGTTGGGACACTTATGTGGATCGTCTAGATCAATATTTTATTGCCAATAATGTAAAAAGTGAGTTAAAAGTCGCAACTTTAATTACGGTGATTGGTAATAGTGCGTATGAGTTGATGGTTAATCTATGTACCCCGGACAAACCGTCTACAAAAACCTATTCGGAGCTTGTGGCAGTAATGAAAGGGCACTTGAACCCCAAACCGAGTATGTTGGCGGAAAGGTTTAAATTTCGGCAACGGATTCAAAAACCAGAGGAAGGTATCGCGACATACTTCTCAGAACTAAAAAGACTGAGCAAGGATTGTGCTTTTACAGCAGACAGCTTAAAAGAAAATATGAGAGACCAATTTATGTGCGGCTTGGTAAACGATGACATACGACAGAAGTTGTTTACCGAAGACGACAGCATCACGATCGATAAAGCGTATAAGCTGGCCTTGTCAATGGAGGCGGCAGAGACGAACGCAGCATTAGTGGAGGACGGTACGAGGGGCAGAAACGGCAGCAGTACGCATGAAACCGGGACCGTACCCGTGCATAGGCTGGGACAAAACAGCAGCGGGCGCCGCGGGGCGGCCAGCGCGGCTACAGCGATCGGCCGGCGCGGCGGCAGTAACCGGCCGACGGCGGCGAGGCGTAACACGCGCGGTGCGCGTGAGTCAGTACAAGCTAGCGGCGACGGTCCAAGCGGAGTGAGTTACGGCTCGTATCGACGAGTCACTCACAACGATGAGTGCAGAGTTTGCGGTGGTAGACATAATTCAAACACGTGCAAATTCAAGCTATACGTATGTCGAATTTGCACTCAAGAGGGTCATTTAAAGAAGATGTGTCCGAAGTTGGCGAAAAATAATTCTTTACATAACATGCAAGAAAACAGACAGGACAGCGACGGCATCGGGGGCGCTTACTCGGCGGATAGCGACAGTGACGAGGTAATGGTACCTATTAATCGCTTATCAATAGGGCAGTGTAAGCCTATTACGATTTCTTTATGTGTGCAAGGCTATGACTTAAAAATGGAATGTGACACGGGGAGTGCAATCTCTTGTATTAATTACCAATTATATGAGAAAATGTTTTATAATTTACCAATGAAACCCACTAAGTTAGTTTTAAGATACTATACGGGGGAACTAGTGTCTCCGGTAGGGGTAATTAGGCCGGTTGTAAAATATAATAATACTGAAAAGATATTGGATTTGTACATTATCGAAAACGGAAACACAGTTTTATTAGGTAGACAATGGATGGCGGAGTTAAACATATTAGTGTCAACCTTGCAGTACAAAACAATTAATAATAATAATTGTGAAACAGGTTTTAACTTCTCGGAATTCAGTTCCAGATATTATGAAGTGTTTGCGGACGGCCTGGGGCGGTTCACGGGAGGACAAGTGAGCATCCACGTGCGCGAGGGGGCGCGGCCGGTGTTCATGCGCGCGAGACCGCTAGCGTACGCGATGCGGGAGCCGGTTGAGCGCGCGCTGGAGCAGCTGGTGCGCGACGACATCCTCACCCCCGTCGACCACTCAGACTGGGCGACACCGATCGTGCCCGTGGTAAAGAAAGACGGTACGATTCGAATCTGCGCCGATTTTAAGTTAACCTTGAATAAAGTATTGGAGGTCGACCGTTATCCGTTACCTAAAGTAGAAGATCTTTTGGCTCGCTTGCATGGTGGTGAAAGATTTAGTAAAATAGATTTGTCTCAAGCATATGCTCAGTTGGAACTGGATGATACTAGGAAATACGCAGTAATTAACACACATAAAGGGCTTTTCATGTATAAACGGTTAGTTTACGGGTTGTCGTCGAGCCCAGGGATTTTTCAAAGGCGATTAGAGCAATTGTTCGCAGATTTGCCTCACGTTGGAGTTTTTTTGGACGATATTATTCTGACAGGTAGGGACACCTCTCAGCACTTAGATAATTTACATAAAGTTTTTGAACGTCTGAAGTCAAGCGGCCTAAAAGTAAAAAAGGAAAAGTGTTCTTTCTTTGTTGAATCTCTTGATTATTTAGGACATGTCATAAGTAAACAAGGAGTACATACGTCCAAAGATAAAGTAGAGGCAATTATTCGAACTCCGATCCCAAGAAACGTGTCAGAGTTAAGGGCTTTCATTGGGATGGTCATGTATTACGGAAAGTTTATAAAAAATGTAAGTTCAATTCTTACACCTCTGTATAATTTGTTGCGTGTCGGGGTGAGATACGATTGGAGCGAGGCGTGCGACGTGGCGTTTTCGCGGATAAAGCGGGCGCTGAGCACGAGTGAAGTGCTGGTGCACTACTCACCGGAGCTGCCGCTGGTGCTGACGGCGGACGCCAGCGCCACGGGAATCGGCGCCGTCATCTCCCACATTACGCCCGAGGGCGAGCGGCCCATTGCTTACGCTTCGCGCACACTTAACTCGGCTGAACGTTCGTATGCCCAAATAGACAAGGAAGCATTAGCCATTATATACGGTGTCAAGAAGTTTCACCAGTATTTGTACGGTAGGAAATTTATATTAAGGACGGACCATAAACCTTTAACATACATTTTTGGTAATAAAGTGGGTATACCCGTTATGGCGGCGTCCAGGTTACAAAGGTGGGCCGTAATCCTTTCAGGTTATTCGTACGATATAGAGTATGTTGCGTCCGCCAAAAACTGCGCCGACGCACTGTCGCGACTGCCACAATCGGCGGATAAGGATAAAATCGTAAACGAATTTACCTATTTAAATTTTGCGGAAAGTTTTTTGCCAGTGACAAACGATAAGGTGCGTGTGGCAACGGCTCGGGATCAGGTACTGAGCAGAGCGTTGCTTTACACACAGTCGGGGTGGCCGTCACATTGTACAGACGACTTGTTGAAGCCGTATTTTAACAGACGACAAGAGTTATATATCGAACGGGGTTGTATTATGTGGGGTTACAGAATTGTAATTCCATCGGCATTACGAAACATAATTTTAAAGGAATTACATGTTAGTCATATGGGTATAGTAAAGACGAAATCTATGGCTCGTAGTTATGTGTGGTGGCCCAATATAGACGCAGACATCGAAGCGACGTGCCGCGCCTGCGAGACATGTGCGATGGAAGCGCCCGCACCGCCGCGCGCCGCACCTTGCAGTTGGCCGTATTTAGCCCAGCCGTGGAGTAGATTGCATGTGGACTTTTTAGGCCCATATCAGGGAAAAACTTTCTTAATAATTATTGATTCCAGCTCAAAGTGGATTGAGATTTTTGAAATGAATAAAACTAACGCTACGGCCGTTATAAAAGTAATGCGATCGTTATTTGCACGTTTTGGCTTACCATTAGAGGTAGTATCAGACCAGGGCCCGCCGTTTACTAGTACGGAACTAAAAGAATTTTTAGCTTTGAATGGTATTAAACAGTCGTTTTCTCCAGTGTATCATCCGGCTTCAAACGGGGCAGCAGAGAATGCCGTCAAACTATGCAAGCGAGCAATTAAGAAAGCCATCCGAGATGCAGTAGATATTGATATAGCGTTACAAACATACCTACTAGCTTATAGAAATAGTATTCAAAGCACAACCGGGGAAAGTCCCGCTATGCTGTTGCAACACAGAGCCTTGCGGTCGCGTTTAGATCTCTTGCGCGGAGACCGCGCGCGACAAAACCAGGTAGAGGAGACGCAGCGCCGGCAAAGGACGAGTTCCAGTGCGGAGCCGTCCCAAAAACACGCGGCGGGTGATGCTGTATGGGCTAGGACCTACGGAAGGCAGGACAAGTGGTTGAAGGGAACAGTGGTAAGTCAAGAAGGTTCGCGTAGGTATTTAATAAATAGTGATGATGGTCGACTTCTAACAAGACATACTGATCAGGTTAGGCGCAGAGTTCGACGTTCTAGTATAATGTACCCTAACTCAATGCCGGAGGGGGAGGCCAGTGAGGGTGTCGTCGAGCAAACGCAGTCTCCGACGATAGCGAAGCCGAGGGATAGTGAGGGGACGGGTAGTGGTAAAGTAGAAGGTCAGGAACCACCGTTAGTTACGGATGCATCGGAGACAACCGGCGCAAGGGATTCGCCAACACGTAACTCGAGCGCGCCACACTCGCCATCGAGTAACAAGAAATCTTCGATCGTACCTACCGCGAGCCCCGTGAACCCACCCACCGTCCGTCCCACCCGTATTCGTAAGAAGCCGGTTAGATATGGGTTTGATTAGGATTAAGCTTTTTAATTAGGATACTAAAACTTTGTTCAAAGCCAATATAGTACTGTAGTATTGGTTTAGTGTTGATTTTATATACCTATATAAGTTAGATACAGATAAGTTAAAAAGTATTGTTATATTTGTAAAAGCTAATGCAGTAGTTTAAGTGTGGAAGTGTGATGTAGGATAAGTTATACTTTATTAATAAGTAATAGGTGGGTAAGATGTATTTTTCCTTTGTGAGCCAGTCTCTCATTAAAGCTGTAAACTGATGGACGTGTTTACTTTAGCCGTTCCCGTAGGATTACCCCGAGGCCCTGATATTCTCCAATATTATACATTACTATGACCTGACGTAACTTCAACCAGCAACTACCTACTGACGGGCGTATCAAAAGTTCGCCAAAATCCAAATTAATTAACCTCAAGCTACTACTACGTATTCATTTCTAATTTGAAATAAGTAAGTGCCTACCCACTCAGAACGATGGAAAAATCAAAAGAAAACTTACAAGAGAAATCGAAAACAGTCAGCAAAAAAACATTATTTTATTTGAAATTTTATATTTATAATATTAATTATAATTTATTTATTTGTTCTATACTAATATTACCCTGTGAAACCGCGAGGGATAGTTAGTATTAAATTTATATGAGTAAATAAGCTTTTGACAGACTCATCAACGTCTAGCAGAAATTGCAAGCTAGAAAAAAGAAGTTTGTCAGTTGTTTTCTTTTACGGCTTGAGAGTCATGAAAAGCGGTAGGTATTGGCTATTCATAAAAACAAACCCTAATTTCAGGGCGTTTGAAAACTTAACCCTCAAGAGTAAAAACTGTAAAAAGCTATTAAAACAACGCGGGCCAGCCATAATATATACCTATAGCCGTTTATAAATCAAATTTACTTTTATAAACACGAATAAAAATCACTTTTTAACCGACCTTGAAAAATATGTATTATAATAATGAACGTAACGAAGTTTGGTCGATCATGCATTACAATGAATGAATTCACATCCCGTATATATCACAGGCCGTGCCGTACCGCCAAGTGTTGCGGTTCCCTCGCTCTCAGCGCTTGGTGCTTATTGAGACATTGTCTTCAATTCATTATGATAATCTTCGCAACTGTGTGTTAGATGTGCAAATATAACCTGCCTGAGATTGAAATAAGCGAGCAAACTAATAACTCTGTTCAAAGGATTTGTAATATTTAACCGATATAAAGTAGATATCTTATTTACTAAAGGTAATCTTCTACGTAATATAAAAACGACAGGTCACTAACTCGCTGACTAAATACACGAAATCTTGAAAATTATTATACCTACTTGACCTATGAAGCTGAAATTTGGCAATGTGTGTACCTCTAGTTTACATGTAGAGACTTCAGCTAAGAATGGATTTCACGGAGTTCCCACGGGAACTGGCTAATTAAGCTACATAACATAGTTGACATAATGGGCATGTTGACTAATTTTTTTTTAGTCCGTCTTGTAGATTAATAAAAAAAATTAGACACGTAATTTTTATTATTTTACGTAATCAAAAAATAACGGCGAAACATTGAGATGAAATTTCGCGTGACGTCACTATCTGGACAGTTTGTATGGCGGCTTTTACCGGTTAGTGACGTCACGAGCCCCTACCCTAAACTTCAATGCGCTTTATCTCTGTATATTTTCATTTATTGGAAAAAGCAAAAAAATTGTGTCTATTGTTTTTTTATTTTCTAACTGACTGATGGACTAATTAGAATTTTGATTTTCAAAAGTAGTCAACATCCTTATTGTCTGTGATATCGAAATAATTGCTATTTTGAGTTTAGCTATTAGAACATGAATTACTATTTTTTTTAATCTGTCTTATTGTCCAGGCTAGTTTTTGGAACAGCTAAACAGATTGTTATAAATTATTTAATAATTATTCACCATGTAAATTAAACTCATATTAACAACTACAAGAAATTACTACTTCAACTATTATTTAAAAACATTCCAAAATGCTGTTGTTGTTAGTGTCACCTATGCACATACAGCAACAACAACAACAGCAAGAATATAATTATAAATGAAAGAAAAAAACCTGAAGAGATGCGTTTGTCAGCACTATTTAAATACGTACGTAATAATGGTATCACAGCAATATATAGCGAAGTGACATGATTAAGGGCGTAGGCAAATGTCGTCAAGAGAGAGAAAAACCCCCTTTACACATTATTTACTCGTCGAAAGGGAAGTTGACGCGCTGACACGGCTGCCGGGCCCCGACATCCGCCACCGACATCCGTCGGAGGGCAAATTGTATTTGCGTACCGTTTTATATCTATTTGTCAAATAAAAACCAATTGAAATTTCGTTATTTGCAAATCTGCTTTCGCTCGAGTTTAATTACCGTTTGTTCAAATGATTATCGCGACTGTGTATTCAAATTGGATTTGCGTGAATCGATGATAAAAATAATAACGTGTCAGGAAATAGGTACGCTGTTTTATTGAAAAGTAAAACGAATTCATCATTAACCTTTTAAATTGAAGTGGAACCCTTTTCTTTATAAGAACCCTTGTATATATGTGCTTTGATGTCCGTCGGGCCATCCGTCCGTCTGTCATCAGGTCTTGATGACGCGCACATATAGGTATCGCTGATCCATAACTGAATAAAAATTATATTTTAGATTATTTTAGGGATTAGTTTGGTGAAAATAAAAAAATTGGGTTCAGTGGTTTTAACAATACCTTATACCCTAAGTATGTAGCTAAAAATAAGGAAAAATTTATGCGTTGCGTAAAAAAATTTTAGCTTTTTAAAAACCTAAAAGAACATGTTTGTTGTTTTACAAACATGTTCTTTTAGGTTTTTAGACGACAAAAGACGCTGGCTGTTGTCATAATTATGGTGGTCATCGATGGCAGTCGTTGAGCCATTTTGAACATAAGGCTCTATTTTTCATTATAAGCCATACATTACAGAAAAACTGTAATTTTTTTGGGATATTTCAGTAGATAAAGTAAGTTCAAGTTCAAAACTAGTTGACTGAAATTGTCTCGCTATAGACAGGTTTTTATTAAACATTGATTGATTTATATTTATTAGCATTACATTGATATGGACCAACTACAACGGCTAAAGAGAGTGCAAAATATAAATTTAATCAAATCCCCTGTCAAACTTTATGAAACTAATTCCTGGTATCGAACGAGTAAATGAACAGAATATTGGATAGACATAGATCATCATTAGCCGCCGAGTATTAACGGCATCGCCTTCCTGGCATTCCACACAATTCCTCGTTTGATTTGTGTCATAATTAATGACTGAGGATACGCCGGCGCCCCATTAACTTAACGAACTTGTGTCAAGATGCCTATCAACCGTCACATTGGAACGTATAGAAAAAAACTTTTGAGATACATTGTGTATCGTACCTATATTTCATGTTAGAAGTTACAATGTCTACGATTATAACCAAGGCGGTTGTGTCTTTAGTCTCCACACTTTATGTACATACTAGTTGTGCCCCGCGGTTTCACCCGCGTTAATTTCAGAGTTCCCGCGGGACTTCCGGAATAAAAGTACCCTATGTGTTAATCTGATGTATAAGCTATATTATTGTAAAGTTTCATTTAAATCCATCCAGTAGTTTTTGCGTGAAAGAGTCACAAACATCCATCCATCCATCCATCCATCCATCCATCCATCCATACATTCTTACAAACTTTCGCGTTTATAATATTATTAGGATTATACCCATCTATACCTACTGTACCTATAGCTACACATAGTTCGATTAATAATTTGGATATTATGTACTCTTCGATTTTGTTTTTACTTACAACTAATAAGTTTTACCTAGGTACTAATAATAATCTTAAGTAACTGAGTCCTATGGTAAGTATCTAAGCATGGCTTGCAACGTTTTCGCCTTTACGAACGCAGTCTGACTTTTATCGTAAATGAAAAAATGTTAAGAAACATGGTTGATTATTTCATGCGAAAGAATAGTTTTTGATTGAGTTCACGTAAGAAGGTGTGGTTCCAGCACCTCTGTGACAATCTCTCAACCGGTTGGTAGGTATGCGTTTTAATCACAACAAAATGGACCTGCGTAGTGGAAAATTTAAATGAGTAGCTACGTTACAATGGTCAGTAAACCACACATAATTCACAGTTTCACAGTACCACAGAATATTATTATCAACACTAACGTTAGATAAATAAATTCACTGGCAAGCCGCAGCCGGTACAGTGTCGGTAGTAAAGCGGTGTACACAGCGGACTTCATAATCCAACACCGCCATGCGCTCGCTGATATATAGATGGCGCTACTGAGCAAAACCAGGAACACGCTCGTAAAGATCTTATTTCGCATTTAACCCGTCATAAAGAGTGATTTAAACACATTGTTAGACAATAAATTGTAGCGTACATATCGACATGGTAATATACATAATGGGACTGATATAAAACTGAGTAATATTTAGGTTTACACAACAATTTATTACTTGCTGGTTACTACTGTCAGCATCGGTTTAAAGTATTACATAAACATAAAAATAATTAAATTATACACCTACATAATTAAAAAAACTTAATATTTAACAAATATACCTACTTTAAATAACGTATTTAATTCAGTAAAGTTAAGAGTTAGGTAATCGTCGAAATAACGTTTATTAATATACCAAAATAAATTCAAGAATATGAAATTGTAGTACCTACTTAGTTAAAAACAATATTGAAGGGGAAATAATACACTTTCGCTGGTCTATGGGTATCTTATGAGATATAAATGATATGAAATGTGTAGTCGGCTACACAGATATAAAAATATAACAGTAGATACCTAACTACCTACTTTGGAAGGAAATAATTCATTATATATCTCATTCATTTACGAGTAATTAGCTCTACATAGAAACGACATTACGGCGATGGTATTTTGATATTAATCGATTAAATTATATCAAAATCAAGCACACCGATCAACATAAATCTGCATAATCTGATTTTATTAATAGTAGAAAGTCCAATTATCCGCATAGGTAGTAATTATTTACTCTCTTTTGAGCTCGCCGCTATTAGGTCAAAAGGTCAAAAGAAACTAAAATTGTCAAAAGTGACATTTAACATAACACGATAATTATGATCTATGTATACTTCTATATTAATATACTAATAATAATAATAATAATAAACTTTATTGAACCAATAATATGAACTAAAGTAGGTAACCGAACTTCCCAAACTAGTAGGACGAAGTCTATTTTGGATCTACCAACTGGAAAATTTAAAAGTACCATAAAAAGTGAAAAAAGTGAAATTAAGAAATTTTAACAAAAAAATTAAAACCGACTTCCAAAAACACAAAACTAAAAAGCTAAAAATATAAAGCTAATAATGACAAAATACCGATTTACTTAATCCAAAAGACAAAAACACACGTAATATCATTATTGGTTTGTGCTACAACTGATCGGTTTGAATTCGATGACAAGCCCGCTGGTGTCTGCCCACTTGGGTTGTTCTGCTCACGAAGAGCTGGTGGCGGGAGTCGACTTAGCCCATCTACCCCCTCCATATTTGGCTTGTCACCGGCTTCATACCAATTAGTTATAGCACAAACCAATAATGATATTAAGTGTGTTTTTGTCTTTTGGATTAAATCTGTATTTTTTTATTATTAGCTTTTTAGTTTTGTGTTTTTGGAAGTCGGTTTTAATTATTTGTTAAAATTTTATTTATTTCTCGCTTTTAAGTGACTTAGTTGGTAATTTCTCTAAATTACAATAGCCTAATGTCAACTGCTCATCACCTTTTACAAAATATTGCTTTTCCCGATGCAGGGACGTTAATTGTTGAGGAGTTCTCCTAGTACATCACCATCAGTTCTACTTCACAATACACATTGTAAAGAGCATAAATTGTTTAGAAACCATATTAAAGATAACGAATCGGAACCCGTGAAATACCTATTATTGAGTAGTTCCGATGACCATCTGTGGTCTTCACCATCAGTTCCACTTCTTCAAATTTTGCTTTCCGAAAGCAAATAAACGATTTACTATAAAAATTACAAAAATCGCTATAGGTGTACCTATAATTTTTGAAGAGTCCTATCGATTACTCCAAGATCCCATCATCAGATCTCGACTTGGTGACAATGGTACCTAATTGGAAGTATACTCTTTCAAACAAAAAAAGAATTTTTCAAATCGATCCAACCGTCTTCGAGTAAAAAACATACATACAATCGAACATAGAACCTCCTTCTTTTTGGAAGTCGGTTAAAGAAGGGTAGGTACTACACCACTGACGCTTACATAAGCGATAAGTCAGAATGGATAATTGTTTTATTTATTAATATTTTAAAAATAATAAGGGTACATATATTTTATTATTACTAGACATAAGAAATGACATGATGTAATCCATTCACCGAGTGGCTATTCAAAAGCGCCTAGAAAGGATTTACTTGAATAAAGATATATTGATTGATTGATTAAGGAAAACCTAAACTTTGGAAGTATTACTAATACTACTTTAGTCAGTCTTTGAACATTATTACTATTGCAATAAGATTCAATGAGTGTCACAAGTGTTTACATATTTCTGTAGCTGACTGTAGGTATCTATGGACTTTAGCAAATGACTGCAGTAATGTACAGCGTGTATTAAGTTGAACCAAATCAAGTTCACCCACTTGTAAAACATCTGCCCACTTACTTTCTAGTCCCGTATAATCCAATGATAAAACAGCTCCGAGTGTGAGACAGTTATATTTTACAAGCAATTAAAAATGCAGTTTGCCTGTCGTTGCATAAAAACAAAGTATATGTCAAAAAAAAAGTCAATCGCTTAATACACATGAAATAATAAGGATGCTAGAAATGTCAAAGATACTCGTAGCAACAAAAAAATACCAATTACACCGCGAACCGCGAAGGCACATCCTTTTACGTAAAGAAACATATATACCTACATAATATATTCTCCCCGTCCTGAGAAAAGTTTCCCTTCAGAAATAATTGCAACAATCCCAATGTATTATGTATTTTGTAATCAATTTGTTTCGTGATATCCTTGAGAACTTATTGTAAATGTAAATATCACAGATAGAAGGGACAGATAGAAGGAACATCAACTCCGTTTTGTATCGCAATAGGGATGTGGACTACTTTTGAAAATCAAAATTCTAATTAGTCCGTCAGTTAGAAAATAAAAAAACAATAGACACGTATTTTTTTCTTTTTTAAATAAATTAAAATATACAGAGATAAAGCGCATTAAAGTTTAGGATGAGGAGGTCGTGACGTCACTAACCGCAAAACCGCCATACAAACTGTCAGAATAGTGACGTCACGCAAAATTTCAACTCAATATATCGCCGTTATTTATTGATTACGTAAAAAAAGAAAAAATACGTGTCCAATATTTTTTAATAATCTACAAGACGGACTAAAAATAAAAATTAGTCAACATGCCCATTGTAATGGCAATTAGGATCGGCTCAGCATTGTGGTCTAGGAAGTAACTTACGCAACGCTGGTTTCCAGCAAACCTTCAGCAATTCAGAACACATTCTATCTGTGAGTCAAATTCCATACTAATCTGTTTTAAAGGTTTATTCATGACTAGCTGTTCCCGGCGGTTTCACCCGCCCTAAAAGTATGGGATAAAAAGTATCCTCTGTAATTCAAGATCACTAACATCCTATAAGTGAAAAAGTGAAAAAAAAATACAAAATTCGATTACCCCCTACAACCCCACAAACTCACAAACTTACCTCTTTATAATACTATAGTAAATAGAGTCACAATCGTCTAAATGAATGTCCGAATTTTATGTATACTTACACAACTAGGTAGTAAGATATTTATTATTTTACAGTCAACAGCAGAGATATGTCAACACTTTTGACAGTTCTTGAATCCTATTGCGATAGTAATAAAGTTCAATGACTGACCAAAATGTTTACATACAAGTGCTGCTGACTGTACACATTTACGTCAAGTACGTTAATACCTTAAAAAGGGTGGTTTCCATAGAAATTTCAATACAATTTTTTTTTTATACTATGACTACTTTTTATTATTTTTTTCCGATATAACCGATACCAATATATTATTATGTACCTATGCGATATATCAATAAAAAATCAGCCCTAGTGAGGGATCATATCTATTGAAATTTGTGTAAAACTAACCCCTGACGATTAAGTTAAATAATTATTAATGATAAACTTTATAGATACATGTAGGTGTGCATCAAGTTATCGTGGCAGGAAGCGAGTGAACGTTTGGGATAGCACTAAGCTGAACCTTAAACTGTTGTAATTGTTTTAGAGACAGGCCGCCATCAAAGTCGGTTTGGAGGCAGCCCTCATTTACCCGAGAGATTTACGAGTTCACACATCGGGTCCGATCTCACTTAGCAATGATTTATGCGCAACATCTCCCCTCCACCTAGTTAAGAACATTATCGGGTGGAATGCCTCATCCACTTTGTGAAATACTTATTGCTTAGACACGATAACTAATACTAATTGTTACTGATTCGCTGCGCGTTTCACAACTCATAATATTACGAGAATTAAAACGCTAAGCCGTCGCCTACGAAACCAGTTCTACGCAACCAGTTTCGTAGAACGTATACATTAGCATAATATAATATTACTTTTTTCTGTTTACTTAGTAATAGATAGGTATATAAATGCAAAAGTTATATCAATGGTCTAGTGGCACCCTTAGCATAAGCTGTGCTTCGCTTAAGGCCATGTGACGCTGTGTTATAGCGTCCTAGAATTATTTTGTAATTGTTCCTGCTTTTTTTTTATTATTATAATTATTATAATCCTGGCTGATAGATTCATCAACGTATAGAACAAACCATTGCTTCATAAAATTACAGGTGTTAAGGCGCTTTCTGCAGTGCCCGGCTGGCTAATTTTGTAATTTTGTTTATTTTAACACACTTTATCACGGCAATATTATATGGAATTAAATAACCTTTGAAATTGCAGAGTTCACACGAACCACCATCTGCCTCGACCACTTTCAATTCATGCATCTCATCATGATGCAAAGAGATGAAAGAGCGGAGCTCTGTAACTGCACATAAGTGACAAGCGTCTGATTCTCACTAACGAGAACGAGACACTGACTTTGAAGAAATAGTATCGTTTGAATAACAGTATAATTAATTTATCTAGATAGGTAGAAGTAAGTACAGGGCAATGAATTGAAGTTGCAACTCGCAAGTATAAATGAAACAAAACATCAAGGAAGCTTACTAACACTATGATTTGAAAGTTAGAAACTAGAACGATGATAAATGTGTGCCAATACAAATCCTTATGGCCGTCGATTATCATCAATTTGTATCGCAATGAAATCACCAATTTCACACTTAATACGGACTGACCCAATTTTTATGAGAGATTAACACAGCGATATAAATCATATTAATTTTTTGCCTCCGTACAACGCGCCATTGTTTTTATATGTATTTACATGAATGTTTTATTTGGTACTGTTGTACCTACGTAACAAAAAGTATAATTTTCTATATAGCTACCCAGCGTTTTATGTCATCCTAAATGTTTTTACACCATTAATAGGTATATATCAGATTTTATCACTATCGTTGAACTTATAAGTAAGTACCTAACATAATTATGAAGAAGACATACAGCACAGTACAATAATTGATAATTTCCAAGACTAATTCAATGCTGTTTCAATTATTATCACAGTGCCTATTTAATTTTTGCTATAGTTTTCTGAACAGAAACTTCAGGCACTATTACACTATATACAAATTGTATACTAGTCAGTGCAAAAACGTTCGTGGTATTGTGTTAACAAGCACCCTGACACGCTAGTTAGGTTAGATTTGAACTGTGACCACAACAGTCAAATAGAGTCCCGACGCACCACAGCTCATTTTCTGAATCACACAAAATGCCGACCGTTTGTAAACGGCCCAATGGGCTTTGACAAAATTTTGTAGTCCGGTTTGTTATTTTAAAAAAACATTGGATATCCCATGGAGGACGACGACGTCCTCCATGGGATATACCTACGTATTTGTTTTTTTTTTAGTATTAGTTAGTTGTTAGTTTTAGTTAGTAGTTTTAGTTGATAACCTTATATTGTGTATGTGTATTATGAATGTATGTTGTAACAACTTTTATTCTGTAGATTAGGTTTTTTGCATTTAATAAAAAACTTATTATTATTATTATTTACGTAATCAAAAAATTACGGCGATATCTACATTGAGTTAAAATTTCGCCTGACATCACTATCCGGTGCAATTTTAGATAAAAGGCATGTTCCTACAGATGAAAACCCTGATGATTATCTTTCTCTTGGATTTAATATTGTTTCAATGTTCAGTCTCAATACGTGGTAGTCAGACCCTTCTAATTTATTCGAAGTCATGTTACACTGGACTGGGTTAATGAGGTCACGAGCCCCCACCCTAAACTTTAATGCTCTATATTTATTTATTTTTTATAATCCACATCACAACACACAGATCTACTTGATCCCACAGTAAGCTATTATTAGCTTGTGTCATGGAAACCAAGCAAACATGGTATATACTACATAGAATTACTTATATATTATACCGTAGATATATAAACACACCCAGACTGGAAAATGGAACCCTGTGTTCATCACACAAAGTCCACCCCCACCGGGAATCGAACCCGGAACCCCTTGATTAGCGGGTAGGCAATATTATAGGCATAGTGACCTTTGTGCCAATCGGGTCGTCAAAGCAAAAAATACGTAGGCTATGTATATTCTCATTAATTTAAAAAAGCAAAAAATACGTGTCCATTATTTTTTTATTTCCTTACTTACGGACTAATTATAATTTGATTTTCAAAAGTCATCAACAACCCTATCACATTTAGCTACATGGAAGTTAAATAAATTGTTTAAAAAAAGTACTTATATTATAAATGCGAAAGTAACTCTGTATGTCTGGTAGATACCTACTTTTTCCGCCTTACTTACAGAAAAGAGTTCAGAGTTACAGAAATATGGTATAATATAATGGCGGAATTCCCGCCGGAACTTAGAAAATAATGCAAACCGAGGGGAAAAGCTTTTATTATCTACTAGATAGAAGAAGTTTCTCTTGCTGCGACTTTTCACTGATACACGCAATGTAATGTTAGGTAAATTAATCTTCATTTTATGGGTATATATATATATATACATTATTAGTAAGCGTTTCCAAAATAAAGAAAAATTCTTTTTAGCGGGCACGGGGACACCAAGTCTCCACAGATGTTTGGGTTTGGGCCTTCTCAGCTAATTGGCAACTTGACAAAATTTTTTTTTAGTCCTTCGTGTAGATTAGTAAAAAATATTGGACACGTACTTTTTCTTTTTTTACGTAATCAAAAAATAACGGCGATACATTGAGTTGAAATTTCGCGTGACGTGCAGTTTGTATGGGGCATATATTGAATATTGACGTCACGAGTCCCCCACCCAAAACTTTAATGCGCTTTATCTATGTTTATTTTCATTAATTTGAAAAAGCAAAAAATACGTGTCTATTTTTTTTTTATTTTCTCACTGACGGCCTAATTAGAATTTTGATTTTTATAACCTGGAGAATACCCATTATTTTAGTGATCAGTGTAAAGCTGGCTGATAGGTAAGTATTTTCGAATAAAAGTTTTGTATATTAAGCCGTCTCTAGTTCCGTTCAATAAGGAAATAGGTGTGCAAAACTTATTATTACCGCTTCACCTCACACGTCCGTGTCTATTAAGTGATGTACGTAACCACTTAACACATATCGGCATTTATCTCGTCTGGCTAATTTTCCGGGTCGCGGTCCCGGGCGGTGGGCGGCGGCGGCGCGGCGGCGGTGGCGCGGTCGTTCGAGTGAATTCAATCAGAAGCAACAACCTAAGCAATCTTGCCGTCACTGAAAACGATTGCCGGGACGAGTGTGCACCGAGTTGTGTTGACCACCGCACGAGTCGCGATAAGTGCGACCGAGAGCCCTCACTTTACCGCACACCTTCGTGCCAACAAAATTATTTGCAAACCACAAAATATGAACCGTGTAATTTTTGCATTCGCAAAATTGATATTTTGATTTGTGCAGTGATAAATTCGAATGCCTACCTACTGGTTTCCGGAAAACTTTTCTTAGTTAATTTGCAAAACCTTCAGCGATGATTTCACTCATACTTACTAAAATTATAAATGCGAAAGTGATTTTGTTTTATTGTTACGCTTTCACACCTTAACGGCTCAATCGATCATCAAGAAATTTTGCATATATTTTGCCAGGGATATAGAGAAGAACATTAGGTAGGTACTTTTTATCCCGGAATTATCGCGGCAACAAATACATATTCTTAACATCGGAAATGTTCTCAGAGGTTTTTATGTGTTGAATCATAACGTAAATTATGTCTCTTTTAATATACTAGCTGTCACCTACGGTTTCACTCGCGGTAATTTCGGAGTTCCCGCGGGAATAGCAGGTTAAACTACACGTAAAAACCTTCCTCATAAATCACTATCTATATTGGTGAAAACCGCATGAAAATTTGTTTACTAGTTTTTGAGTTTATAGCGAACAAACAGACAGGCGCGGCGGAGGACTTTGTTTTATTATAAGTCATTGGCTTAACATCATAGTAATAATGCGGTGAATACACAAGTAGCTGCCGTTTACTCGGATGCTGCGGGCAATGTGGACTCTTTAAGTGAAACGGACAGCAAACCACTTAACCTCCATATTTAAAGGGTAGGCGATTGAACTCGCTTTGTAGTAATCATGGGTTATACTATACATAAGTAAGGTCATTAATAAGTCGGTGACGTAATTTTATATTTTCTTTTTTATTTTTAGAAACGTAGGTACTTACCGAAATTAATAACCGTTACTTTTTAAACAAAGATCATTCATTTCATTTCTCGTAGAAATACGAGCGGCAATCCACAACTGACTAAAATCTTATGATCAATCATGCACTCAAGAGATATTTGACGAATTTCTTAAACTATCGATTGTCAATCACTAAAGTGTGGCGGTAAAAAGGCTTGGATAACCACTATATTAAGATGCATACCTAAAAAAAAAAATATACGTACTCAGTAAGAAACGAAATGAATACCGTATATATCATTTTATCAATACCTACCGATGCCGAGGCCGATCTGAATCTGTGCTATATAAAGCGCCCCAAATCCTAAATAGGTACAATTTAATTTGTACAAAGTATAATGCAGATCATTAGGGATATGTGTACTTACATACTTGCTCGTATACAGTCACATTAAGTAATCTTCTGATGATACGCTCTGAAAATTTGTTCACCAAACGAGTGAGTCGGGGAGTCGGTACCTAATCATCCAGTAAATTGTCATCAGCGCACTCCCGAACCATCTGGCCGACTCACAACGAAATGCATTGATTTAATTCTACAACGACCGTTCGTCTGTACATCCAATGTAAATCGCATTCATAATTGAAGAAATGCTTGTATTTTACTGAACAAATAACTCACTAATTTTTTTTATCAAGGATGACAATCCACATTGACATTCATAAAATAAGTTTAGGGATGTAAAATAAACAACAATACACTAGTCGGGAACTGTAAATAATGAACATTAATGAAAACTATTACACATTTATTATGACGATATAAACCATAGTACCAACCTAGACCTGCGGTAGAATTCTTGTCTATATGTCTAGAAGCCTGGGTTTCGATTCTAGGCTATTTCTTACCCATGAATCTTTTCTGATCTATTTAAGAGTCGAAACTATTAATAGGCGAACTATTTCCCATAAATCCTCAGCAATTTGGTAGGATTGCGTCCTATATTAGTAAGGTCCAGCAATCCTATTAAAAAAGCTGAAACTTATGTTTAATTGTTTATTAATTTAATTTCTTACTACCTTTCCTACTACCATGTAGCGCAAGGTAGCGTGAAACTGTATGAGTTCAGTATTCAGCTGTACCCAAAAGGATTGTTAAGATATACGGATACGGATCTGGGTCCTGATTCACTATGACCACCAACTTTCCTTGTCCATAACAAGTCTGCCTGTAAAACAATTCCAAACCCTCTATGCCTTCATATAAATGAAAAAAAAATCACAAATTTGTATTTTGTATGCCATAAATAAAGAATAGAGACTATATTATAGAGAAGAGACACTTTGCGTCTGCCACCAATTTTATGCCTCCTGATATCCAAAGAAAGTTTCTTGGAATTTCCGAGGAAAATTTGACACGTAGGATCTACATGTGAAGTTATTGACTGACAATTACTGTCAGCTCGCTGTCAATCATACTATATTAACTATACACACACGCACAACACGTGTGTCTACGTACAAGCCGGCCGTCTTTATTTCTGGGAAAGTACTTGAATCGGATCATTTGTATGGAGTGTCACTGCACGGGCTGGCCATAAGTAGGTATCACAATTTTTATGTATACGTTTTCTGAAGTGTATTTTAGTTTGGGCGAATAGGAAAAAAAATGTAGTGCTGCCGTATCGCTATGGCCATAGCGAATAAAGGCTCTGAATAATCAGCGCAAGGCGCTGAATAAAGCTCCAAGCAAATTTTAATAGCCGTCCTTCCCCCTTTTGTAATTACATAAAACGTAAACGCTCATTTAAACCCGCTCGCATGTTACGTGTTATTATTTACTCACGTGCATTATTTAACAAATAAGATGAGTACTTAAGTGTTTGAATTTGCTCGACTTTATTTCGGCATTGAAATAATTCCCCGCCATTTATGTATGTATATATATCTATCTAATATATATATATAAATCACGTGTCACGTTGTTTGTCCGCGATGGACTCCGAAACTACTGAACGGATTTTGATAAATTTTTTTAACCATTCATAAAATGGTCCAACTTAAAAGATAAGATAGTTTTTATCCCGGAATTCCCGCGGGAACTCCAGAACTCAGGGGTACAAAGAAGGACGTAGAGTACTTTTCCCGGAATTCCCGCGGGAACTCCGAAATTACCGCGGATGAAATCGCGGGGGACAGCTAGTATAAAATATATTCTTCGCGGTTTCTTTCGCGTACAACCTGATTTCTGTAATATTGTAAAACCTGCATCAAAATATGTTACGTAGTTTAGAAATAAGAGAACTTTTGACCTTTTATACTATTTAAGTTGAAATACATAACTACTTACAATTTTTGTTTTCTCAAAAACTTTTCCATTTCAATCGTGCATATTGCTACTTGGTAGATCCAGTGCTGCATGAGTAAAAATTCAATATAAATGACAGTAAAATATATATAGATACCTTCAACCTCAGCGTGGGACCACCTATGATACCATTTCACAATCGTAACATTTATTGTAAAAGTAACAAGAGCATATGAAACAAAACACTACGCAATACATAATATAGGAAACACGATGCGAAATCATAAATTAACCATATAGTATTGACAAAAATTTATAGCTTTTCTCGCAATACCTACTGTGTCATATTCTACCTCCATCTATCTATACATAAAACCAAAATGTTGAAAATACTGGAAATACTTATAATACGTATTTAATGAAAAGTAATGAAAGAGTTTCCAAAATAGCTCCAAAGTATTTCAAATACACACGTAATATGTCGGTTTGGTTCCAATAACGAAAATCACAAAATCTGGACTTGATAGGTTATATTATATTTTATAGGTTTATTGGTGCGTCTGTTTGTGACCATGCAATCTCTGAACGACTTTACCGATTGAGGTCATATTCAAACGACTTGGTTTTGTGGAGATTCATAAATTGTTAGAAAGTCCCGAGGGATTCTCAAAATTCATGCAGATGAAGTCGCGGGGGAAAACGAACCTCATAATAAAATTATAGTCCAAGATTCATAACTGACAGTTAACCAAGTGGTATTAGTTACGTAGCTTCAGCTGGAATAGGTACTATCAATTAGTCTATTTCATAATCGTAGCCACCACCCGCAACGGTTTGAGTCTAATTAATTTGGAAAATGTTAATGAAGGAAATTTGCGAGCGGTTTTAGTTAGCACTAATATATGGAACTGACTCGTCGGATTTCAGTTTTGGAATGAGCTTAAACGTTTCGCACGTAAGCCTCATTAATCTTTTTCCTTTATCTTCAGTAGATTTTAGTCACATTTATCTGTATTATTCATGTTTTGTGTTTTATCTGTTCTTTTGTTAGATATCTGGCATATAACACTGGTCATATTTTCTATCATTCGATTTCATTAAGCAACTTGTAATAAAACTGTTTAACGTCGATCGTCACTAATGTGACTGCCTCCATCGCATCGGTGCAATGGATAATGATTTATGGATATATGCAAAGTCAACTCACCGACTCGGCTTCTGTACATGCATAGCCTCTACATTCCAATGATAATAATGGTGGCTCAGATATTGCGATGTTTTACTTGTAACTGTATTTTAAGCATTGGTAAATCCATAAGTTCAACCGTAATTTATTTGTACGATCATTATTGCGAAAGCACCTATACACATTTGCGGAATCTTTGAACGTTGGTATCGAAAGTTGGTAGGTAAATTATTATATAGTATGTAAAAAATATGTTTGTTTTGAATATCTACAACAAAGGAATGACTATATCGATTTCAATTCTGATTTTCGCCCTGCTTGTTATCTGATTTTATTTGAAACATAAAAGAAACAACGTTTAAGTTTTAAGCGTTATAATGAACCTAGACAACTCTATGTTATTCTAGAGTTGTCTCCGCGAATTCATACATCTGAATTTCGAAGTTCCACCTGAAACTCCAATTCTGATTCTATTAAAAGACATAATATGTATATATGAAGGTATTTAACCAAGGTGATCAAAACATTCTTCGAGGAACATCAAGTACCTATTCAAACTGACAAAACCGTAAAACAATCCAACACTAAGTTATCTATAAACAAATTCGAGTAAAAAAATTCTATTTCAGTACCGAGCCAATATAATGTAATGGAAGCTGTAAAAACTTGAACTATTCGATTACCGGCAAGTTACGAATTGTATCTATAGTAGTGAGACCAAAGACAAGTGATAAATTTCCACTGCCTAAAAGCAATTATAACAGCACTCTCTCCTCTATTAGTGTTGAGTTAAATTCTTCATTACGTCGCGATGGGACTGTGAACGCGACACTGGCCATTTGTTTCTCACGGGTACACCGCTCCGCCCACTCCGACGAAAGGCTCTAAGTAAACGGCGACGTATGAACGCGCAAGAACTGACACGCACCTACCGATTCGAAAATGATAATTGTTGTAACAACAGTAGGTAGGTACGGGTCGCCGTCAACCGCTCGTCAGCGCGTTGATTGCTCTCACACGTGGCAGGTATACAGCTGCATACATTTACACGTACGTACCTACCTACCTACTCAATTTTGGATACACTAACTGTATGCATAATGTATTTCAAATTTAGTATCAAACGTCACTATTAATCCCCCACTACCAGTATAACTGTTTTCCAGTGGGTTAAAGCTATGACATGCGTGGCTTACACGGAAGACACAATTATACTGGAGATCGCGTGACATTTTCCTTAGAAACAAAGCGCATCAATTTACGTCGGAGAAAGACACGACTTAGGGACGAGAAGCGTGCAAGTTAGTAGTAAAGTAGATTCATTTAAAATTAATTTTTAACCCTTTCACCGCCATCCCCGTAATATCACGATCTACGAAAAGCGTGCTCCTGGAACCAAACACGTAATATTACCTTACTAACCAATTACTACACTGATTTTTATAATTCATTAGATAAAATGATAATAAATACGTATTAAGCATTTCCAACACTAAGAGAAATCATGCTTAGAGAGAGTGATCTGGAGGTAATGGCCATGTTTTGTAGCCTTAATTTAAGGCTACAAAAACATGGCGGTGAAAGGGTAAATGATAAAAATATTGTTTTACGATTAAAACGAAATAAACAATTTCTTTATTATTTGAGTTTATTGTAGTTTACTACTTGATAACCGATTTATAAGATATAAGCCCGGGGTTTGGAAATTATCGAAACGGGTAGCTAATGAAAATCGTGCTTCACTTTGTTTCATTGTAGGTACTACACTCCAAATCATTCGAGTGTGAATAAATCCTTTCATTTCTTCTCCATTACGAAACCAAGTTCAACGACATCTTATCCTATCAAGAATCATTACAATCAAAACACAATAGATAAACATTTAATGGAGGTAAACAATTTTCTCCTAATTCTATTGTTATCCAGAGTAAGGCCACACAACTCGTCAGTTCATTAGGTCGTATTTCAAATAATTATAATGGATTTCTAAAAAAAAATTCGTTCGGAATCGCATTGATGCCAGATACCGATTACATAGGTACAGTCATGATTATGTTAGTTCTTATCTCAGGAACTACTGCAGGTCTGATTTGAAAAATACTTTCAGTGTTAAATAGCCCATTTATCGAGGAAGGCTATGGCATCATCACGGTAAGACTAATAGCAGCAATAAAAAATGTTGCTAAAACCGTAAAAATATTCCTTTTGAGAGTTGTCCTGCGTTGACGGTTAGCTGTGGAATATAGTTTAGTTAGTTTTTTCCTCAAATTAACATGGCTGAAACCGCGGGGCACAGCTAGTTATATATATATAAGGAAAGTTAACATTGATGCACTGTGTGATCAAAGCACTAAACCAAATAAGGTAACAAGCAACTTCAAATGCATACATTATTGACTCTTAACATTCACGTAGATTGAATTCAACTGAACGCGCCGCCTATGATCGCTGTAATTACGATGTTTGGCGCTACCGCACTTGTTAATAGAATTCCGACCGCGTACGGCGTGTGACCACCATAAGTGGTGCCACTTAGACACACGCTAAAGCGCCGTGATAAATTGTGTCGTCAGTGAAACTGTTAAAAGAATCTCTAAACGAAAGAGTGTTAATAAGCCATTATCACACCAATTTCTAAGTCATGGCCATGTGAGTGTAGTATGTAATTAAACCTCGATGGACTTAAAACAACGTGACAGCAAATAAATGTACACACTTTTTTCATTGGACCGATTAAATAACACGGTTGAATTAAACTTAGGTGTACTCGTATTATTTCAAAATCGGTCAAAGATTTTAGTTGACTATAGCCGTAATTATTTTTTTCTTCAGTCATTTGTTGAGTTTGTCTTTAATTACTGTCTAATATTCGAGCAATGTGAAACTCTCCATATCAACATTAGTAATAACACTCTGTAACTGTGTATTAATAGGAGTTCAAGCCGCAAACTTGGAGCTTTAGCTCATGCTAAGAACTTATAATTGCGAAATAACCGTTTAAAATATGATTTACTGTTAACATAACGTGCGATAAAGGCATAGTTGCTTAAACCTTATTCTGTGCCCAATACAATTTCGCAGTACAATACCATCGACTTGATTTAGATTATCAGATAGTCTAGTCCATTATATGGAAGCATTAACTGAACCAAATCTTGCTATTACGGCACCCTCGAGGTTCAGTCCCTATACCCATTGTCTGTAGCTAACAAATACATCCGTACCAATACCGAACCATATAGAGTATCTTATTTATGGGTATCTACAATATATGACTGGAAAGTTTTAATGACATACGATTTTGGTCTGTTAAGTTATACAGTATAACTTATACTCAAAGTCTATCAGCAGAAATATATCAATGAATCTAAAAATTATAAAAAAAAAAAATTAAGTATTATGTAGAAGCAGTGAGTTGGTCAGCAAAAAAAAGAAAGTTTGTTTTTGTTGCGAGTGTTTACAGTTTAAATCCTGAGCATGTAAATATACTCGTGATTCTTAATAGAAGAATCCTGAGTGAAAGATTCAAAGGCACGATAATCCGATCTTATTTTCATGGAGTGAGCAAAATTTAATTTCACTGAAATTCAATCACTGAGTAATGAATAGTGACTCTGATCGACTTTTGTATTTTTGTTAATACGAAAAAGAGCGTGCTTTTAGAGCTAATGTCATAAATTTCTTATAGGCAAACGTGACAAGCAGAAACTAATATGGGAATAATAATGTCTGTTAAATGTATTTAGTGACCATAAACATTTAAAAAACCATATGGACGCCCACAGACAGTCGACTCAAAACTAGGACGAATGGGTAAACTCTATGAGTGAGTAACGACTTGCGGTAGCGCTCATATTAAGCAACTAGCATCAGCTACCAAGTTGAATAAATCAAAGTGAATAATTTCATGTATTGGAGAACTAAGTGTAACATATTAAAATATAATATGTTAAATCCACAAGGTGAATAAAATTATACTGTCAAAATAAAATTAAGAAAATAAATTTATGATGCGAAAACAACTGTTATGTTACCCATTTTATTTGGATTTATAGGAAAGAATAAATGGCGACGGTAAATTACTACTTGAACAAACGTAAAAATTACTG
This sequence comes from Zygaena filipendulae, assembly GCA_907165275.2. Taxonomy (NCBI): domain Eukaryota; kingdom Metazoa; phylum Arthropoda; class Insecta; order Lepidoptera; family Zygaenidae; genus Zygaena; species Zygaena filipendulae. The sequence continues at coordinate 6,663,564 of OU015650.1, forward strand.
TAGTAGGCTTCAAGCAATTAACTATTATTAGCTTTATCTCGTTCGATGCGACCACCACAGTATTATCATTCGATAGCCTAATGAATGGGAACATTAAAACCGAATAAAGGGATCGGGCCTCGCAGATTCTGTAAAACGGTCAATCTCTACAGGATCTTTCATTGATTAAATTTGATGAAAACGTACCTTTGCATTTAAATTAAATAAATTCTCAGTATATTAATCTAAAATATGTGTTAAAAGTGTTTGTAAAGAAGGTCCTATTTAATTTACAACATCCATCAATTTAGTTTCATTACATTACACAAATGGAGTGCGAAAGCGGATTAAAAATAAATTGTGTAAAACTTAAAGTACCCAATAAAAAAAATTAAAGATCTTCGCATACTCAGAGTGCCATGCATAAATAAAACACCAATAAAAAAATAAAAAACAGGAATATTGCTTGTCGATACGTCTAAAGTACAAAATAATCATATAGTGTGAGTCACATCGAGTTCGTCGTGAGAAGATGTCGAGCGCTCGAGCCGCATGCGTGGGCGATCCAGTCCTGGCCCTCGTAATGCAAAGTTACGTCAACTACGCAAGATCCACTCGAAGAGTAGGATGGACTTATAACCATTGTATATTGTTATCTCCCTTACAAAGGCGAAATTTTATCTTTTTTACGAGTTCATAATACGGTCGCAACTCACACGCAGGCGTATGTACTCACAAATAACATTTACCAACTCTCGGATATAACAATCCATGCCTTCGCTTGTGTTAATGCACCATGGATGAGATGAAAGCTGTGATATAATGATTAAAATCACAATGGATAAAATATAAATTGTTTAACAATAAGTAAACCTATACTTAATACTCATACATAAGTAACCTATTGGGCGTGCAAATATATCAACATGAGTAGATGTTTACATTCTCTACATACCCCTTCAAGAAAGAAGTTTTAGTTTTATGCCTTAAATGAAATTTTGAGGTAGATACAGGCAAATACAATACTTCCAACGCAAAATATTGTCGGTAGATCACTCTCGACTCTTCGACTTGGCTCTTCTACTTGTAGTTATCTAATCTACAAATTAGCAGCGCTATAAGACAACAATATCATGAAGGAGAGCTGCTTAATTTTAAATTGGGTTTTTTTATAAATATACAGAAATTAAAGATAAATATTGGACACGTAATTTATCTTTTTTTACGTACCTAATCAAAAAATAACGGCGATACATTGAGTTGAAAATCTGTGTGACGTTACACCTAGGTACACTTCATACTTAGTAATGACATCGCGACCTCCCACTTCTAAACTTTAATGCATTTTATCTAAGTATTTTTTAATAATTCAAAAAAGCAAAAAGTATCTATTACTTTTTTACCATCTATCTGACGGACTAAATAAACCTTTGATTTTTATACTTTGTCATCATATCCATTCGAATTTTGAATTTAAGTTAAGAAACCCCGCTAAACTCGCTGGTAGAGCACAAGTAAGGATAGTCAAATAAGTTATGCACACCATAAATTTTTCATTTCACTCATGTCGAAGTTAAAGGTACGCATGCGGCATGACTGTTTGTGACATGTGATAAAGGTAGACAGAGGTACTCTAAATATTAGGAATTCTGATACACTGTAAATACAGTTGACATATTTGCATCTTTGTTTTGGAAATACCAGTCACAATATTAGAAAAACATATCTGATTCTTTAAGGGTTTTTTATATGATATTATATCCCTATAAACTATAAAATACTCAATATTAAGAAAAAATTTGTTTCTTCAAAAATCGATTTCAATTAGCTACTTATACATAGGTATAATGCAAATAACTATTGTCAAATTGTTTTTTATAATAAACATAGATATAAAGTTTATACTTACCACATACTAAATTTAAATAAAATGTGTCTTGTTAAATAACCTAAAAAAATTTAGACAAAACATTTTTTTTTCTTGGAATTATGAATCTCAACCTCCTAAAGCAGAATAAAAAAACTAGATGTTACTCGGAAATCTAATGACACATTGTCGTCTTACGGTGATTTATTCACCACGTGCTTTGATTGAATGTCACCGAGTAGGTACAGGACAAAAATTATAGAATTTGCATGTAGAATTAAAAGCAAATCAAATAAAGCTAACAGTCGGCTAAATCTCGCTTTTGTTTAGAGAAATTTCACTCGCAGTCCCCTCGTATTCCACCGCAACTGTACAAACTAAATTTTAACATTTACGTACATATTTGGCGTTGCCAGAAATTTAATTACTTCATCTAAAGCGAACACGATTTGCTCTTTTACTGTTTCAACGTTTATCGACACGAACGTGTTAATAATGAAGTTTGTGAATTCGTCCAATCCGCTTGACGTCTCTATCGTATTGTATGGTAGTCGAAATTTAATTATAACTATACACAAACATAACTTAAACAATAGCAAGTTTTAACCAACATTGAATACGACCGGACTGACGCGGCGCGGCGTAAGTGTAGAACAGCTTGCAGGGGACTCTATACAAATCTAGAGGTTTCGGATTCGATTCCCGGTGGGGATAGTTCATCGCACACTTACAATGAATACAATATATTAAAATAATAAATTACGACAATCTACTAGATTTTAATTCACGCTAGATTAAAAGATGTCACTATACTATTACTGATACTATTACTGTACTGACTTCATTTACACGGGTAAGCCGTGTAAATGAATAAAAAGACTATTATTATACAGAGAAAAGATTTAATTTTTTGATTATTTGTTTGTTTGTAAGGGATAAATTTAAAACTTTTATCAGGTTTAAAAAAACATTTTACTAATAGGAAGCTAGTGTTCCGCGGCGACATATACGTACCTACTTTCTTATCCCGGAATTGCCACGGAAACTCCGAAATTAACTGTGGGACATCAACTAGTAAAAAAATAAAGACGTAAAAATATTTATTTTATTTATTGTACCTAGATTGTTCGATTTTATGGATATTACCTACCTCGCGGACAACACTAACTTTCTTAGCACATGCGACTCGGTAGAATTAGTTGAGATGTAGAGACACTTGTAGGTACGCGATTAGGGGTGTCAGTTTACTCAAGTAAACCTCAAAACGTTTCCATAATCATGTACACTCCATAAGAGTAGGTATTTAACTAAAAACTCAGCTGTCCTACAGTCATGAATGATTTTATGTATGCTAAAATGTTCGGCAGCATTATTCAGTTTTTGACGTAATTTGGCAAAAATACAAAACATAAAAATAATAGAAATCTATAATACTTACATACATAATATGATATAGATCTGTCTTCATCTTATAACTTATGTCCTAAAATAGAATATAGGGTAATTTCAACCCGGAAAAATGAACATTCACTATTCACGTAGTATCTACAATAAATTTATTAACTGTAAGCGGTAACCGTAGAGCCTTTTTGCATACTTCTTTTTAGTATAAATATATTCATAACGCCAACATTAATTGACTTTACTGTCTCATTTTTGGGACAATTAAAAAAAGTAAAAGAGAAATAAAAACACTCGAAAACGTACAGCACACAAGTTGTCACAAAGCAATATTAAAGTTGCATCAATAAAAGTCAAAGAAATAATAATTTGTTTGCTTAAACCAGCCGACGACGCGACGCCTTGTGCGAGTACACGACGATAAACATTTACCTTTCAATGCGGCATTTACTCTATCCAAATCGTAAAGTGCCATTGGAAGAGGCTCGTTCAAAAGTCGTAGCTGCGGTTTATTCTTACTGTTGAAGTCTTCGTGAAAATCGTCGCTCAAAAATATACCCGTGGAATGTCTATACAACTTGTAAGCGCACTTATTCGTCCGGAGCCAGTCGACGTACACAATCGCTCCATTCAAAGTCCTCTCGTCTCCTGAAAAGACATGACTTCTCAACTCCTCCACGTCCCCTTTCATAACCGATCGTATATACAGTTTGTATACCATGAACACTTTCACATTAGGTTTCGCATCACGCCTAATCTTCTTCACACTTAAAACCCTGGCTGTGAAAATATACTTGGATTCAGACACGACCGACGACAGAATCTCATAATCATTTGTTATCGTCTCGTTCGAAACACATTTGGGGTGATTCATGTGTTTTTTGTTGTGAATTGTGTCACGCTTCCTCACTACACCCCTTATACGGAGTTGGGCGACTACAGTCGTACAATAGAACAGCGACAACATTAAAAGTTTTATTTTCATTTTTAAATGTTACTTTTCTTAAGCTGAACGAAGTGTATAAATAATAGCCATATCAATTTATTTTATGCGCCTAAGTTTTCGATTGGAACGACCGCGACCGTAAAAACCAAGTTGCGCAAGAGTGGGGGTAATTTTTGAGAGCTTTGGCGCCACCGAGACGCGTACGCGAAGGCAGCCTCGCGCGTAGACTGGTCACCTCGCAATTCTATGCAACCTTCGTTAACGTAAACAAACTGCCATTTACGGTGCCTACGTTAAGCAAATGATACGTATTGAAAAGGAAATTGTTGCGATAGCTAACATACTTTACGCAACCAGGCGACGGAGTCCCTCAATAAGTTTCGAGGTTAACTACGTATACTTCTTATACTGATAGCTTCATTAGGACCACTATCCGCTGTACCAGATACATGATTATTTGAATTACTACATTGATTTTGCTATTTCATATAATTTGCTTGATGTGCCTAGCTATATTGCAATTATTTAGGTAATCAAACACCACAAATTACAATGAAGTAAACAGTTCCTACTTGTTCTTTATGATCGTATCTGATTTTGCCTACTTTAAGCTAAAATAAACCAATTTTTTCCATTTTCAATTGAGTTATTTTTACCAACTCCGCGTTTGTGCAGTAGTTCAGGGATACAGCAAAGTAAAGGAAGAATAACAGATTGGCAGTTGAAGCACAATGTGGCACAAGTTAACAGTTATTGCCGAACGCGCTCCGATGTTGACTGCACTCTTGAATATTCATGCATTTACTAGGAATGATGGGGTGGAATAGTGGTTGTCAGTACCGCATTCGATATAGGTATATAGTCGACTATTGGTTTTGTTATTTCAATTTTTCTGTCATGGTCACTTGCATTGATGTAAATCATTTAAATGTGTAGGTCCGTTTTTTAAATACTGTAAACTTCACAAATAAAACAAAACACATTGAATTCTTCTTTTTATATACTTACTTAGGCACAAGTTAACGTAAAACAAAATAAAATTAATTGTCAATCTTCTAAAAAATGTTCTACATGTTAAAAATTAATATAGGTGAAATACATATTTACATGCCTAAGTTTCTAACATCCATTACGAAATCTATCTTTGACAGGTATAGGTAATGCGCACCAAACAAAAAACTAAAGCATGGATTTAAATTTAAACTGGGCAATTACTATAAATTGTGTCGAAGATACGTAGGTCAATTAAAATACTCTTTATCTTGGTAGGTAAGTACATTATAGTTGAATAAACTTGGTAGTTGAATGTAGGAAAATTTGTAAACACTTTTTTTTTATTTGGTGTGCAATAAAGAGTTATCTATCTATCTATCTATCTACATTAAAGATAACATAAAATTAAAAGAAACAATTAAAAATCTTTATGCAGCTCATGGTATAAAAGGTGGACTTAATGCCACATTGGCATTATCTGCCAGTTAAGATAGTAGTGATAGTACAGAGAGCTCACTTGTTGGCGGTGCATTTGCAGTTTTGCGAAAACGTATTTTACAATTGGGTATATCATCTTATAACAAACTAAGTAGCTACGAGTTTTAGACCAATGAGCGTAAAATAAGACTAGATACTTTGATGAATTTAAAACTGAAAACTTTACAATTAATATTTTTTCCGAAGTGACATTGCTTAAAATAAGAAAATCTGTCCAACTTAACTTTATGTTAAAAAAGTGAACTGAATTTTTTTTTCTTATATATCCTTCGAAGAGCAGTGCAAAACAGTTTCTGCTAGTAATCTCTGTTTTTAAAAAGGTATTCAGTGTTTACTAGAAGTGTAAGTATATAATCAAATCGTAAATATTAATATAGTGAGCTTATAACATGGTACCTAACCATATGCCTACAGGTAAATATAAATAAAGTACTTACATTCCCGGAAATATAAATTCATTTTGTGTTACGAAAGAACAATTTTAATTGATAGGTACCTAACAAGTAACTACCTAATAAGTTACTATCTTCAAACATTTCTTCACCAAAGCTAACTACTGGAGTGAGCTTAAGAATCTTCTTGTACAAGAAACTGAAACATATTGCTTCAATTTAACTTTAGCTTGTTAGAAGAGTTTCTTTGAGAGATTTTAGAGTTTATGTTCGAGTGAAACTAGTTCATTCCATGTTTGAACTCATGAACTATTCGATTCAGTTTTTTGTTTTAATGTACTCTTTCACCGATTTAAAAAAGAAAGGTTTCCCTCCTATGTTTATAATTATGTTTGAGATTTTTTTTTTTAACTAAACAACCAATTTTGTCATTTTTCAATATTTATGAGAAGGATTTAGTTACATTTAGGTACGTATGTATAAAATATTAACTTTAATATGTAAACCATTTGATTTTTTTATAGATTGTATTATTATTTCATGGATGGATTAAAAAACATCGTTTGGAATCAGCTGTAGAGATGCCGCATTATCTTCTCCTAAATATCTTCAATAATAATTATAAAGATTAACCTTGTGTATAGATTCACTACCTACTCCAGGATTTTTTTTAAGTAATCAAAATGTTGGTTATTACATTTTGCTTCAGCGTGCAGCGCTCATCGTTATTACGTAGGTGATTGCAAGCACTCGCGTTCATAGCAAAGCGAAGAAGGAATTTGGAAAGTGGTACATGTGTGGGCGGGCGAGTCGCAGCGTGTCGGCCGCTCTCTTGACAAATCTTCAATGTCGCACTTTTTGTTCACATAAAAGAGAAATATCATTGCGTGCACGCATTATTTTCGTCAGTTTATGATTCTCATAAGTCATAACTAAAACATTTATATTACCTATACTATATTATATTATGTATATCTGTCACAGACATTCTGTCGATGATGATGATGATTGATGCAAACTCTATAGTTTGTATTGTTCTTTATATTCTGGTTCCTATTTATACTGTATCTTTTTTTATCTTTTATTCTGTCAATTATTCTAGATTCTAGATTTGATTTTATTAAACATATCCACGCGTTATTCGTATACGCGTTGTATATCTTCACAATTTTATTTTCAATAATAATGTAACTGTTCTAATTAGTCCGTCAGTTATAAAATAAAAAAACAATAGACACGTATTTTTTGCTTTTTTAAATAAACTAAAATATACAGAGATAAAGCGCGTTAAAGTTTAGGGTGAAGGGCTCGTGACGTCACTAACCGCTAAAACCGCCATACAAACTGTCAGAATAGTGACGTCACGCGAAATTTCAACTCAATATATCGCCGTTATTTTTTGATTACGTTAAAAAAGAAAAAATACGTGTCCAATATTTTTTAATAATCTACAAGACGGACTAAAAAATAAAAATTAGTCCACATGCCCATTATACAGCATCATTTCGTCGTAAATAATAAGTTTAAATAAATATTTAACAGAAAGTATACATATCTACGAATTGATATTACCCTTTTAAGATATTAATGGAAGTCTCACAAATTATGACAAATGAATATCGAAAACCTCTAGGGAAACAAATTGTAAGATCGTTGATAACGCATGCCGAAGGGAGCGTAAAAAATAAGTGGCTTCGACGTACGGGTCGTCGATTAGATAGAAACTGTAAGCAATAATTTAATTTGGCTGTCATCAGACTAGCGTATTATGGGATAATAATTGTCGATTCTACTAACGCGGAACGCAGCCTTGCTTTGGTCCTGCTTCGATTAGGGTCTCATCATATGATCGGTCGGTCTCTATGGCCGATCGGCTAAGAATATCTATACGAGTATCGATGTATGTGGGAAAAACTTTACCGAAGGAACGGGGTTGTGCTTTGCGTGAGTAGAATTGTGGCCCTGAGTGAGCTTCGTGTGTGGTGCTGTAATGATATCGGGGCAGATGCACTGCTCCATCGCTTTCTATACGCACGCGGTGTAGCGCCTGATATCTGTTTTGATACCAAAAGTAGGTAGGTAGGTACACAGATTCAATTAAACAAATTTCTCTTTTTCTTTGACTCGTAGAGCTATCGGAAAAGGTCATCTAAAGAGGATCGAATTTATACTGATTAAGTTGAGAACATCCTCAGTAAAATAATAATAGGAAACGATGGTCATGTATGCAAAAGGTTGTGATCGTGGAAGAGGCATGCAAATGCACTTTTTTATTTGCTACTTGCATTTTTACACGCCTACCCTTCTGGGAGACAGCGGTGGGTATACAACTGGACATGCTTATAGTGTCGTCTTAGCACAGAGCCATTCGAAATTATGTTAAAAATATATTAAGAAGCGACAAATGTCGATTTTATGCTTAATGCAATTGGAAGGTGCTGATTAGATAGATAAATAGATAACACTTTATTGTCCACCAAACAAAAAAATAGGTTTTACAAGTTTTTTTTAATTTAACTTAATACCTAGGTATATAAAAGGCGGCCGTATCGCTTAAAGTGATCTTTCCCAGGCAACCTCTGAGTGGACAGATTTCCAGAAGAGAGGAAATTAGATATAGGTGTTTATATAACAGGTATATTAGATACGGATATGCAACTTGTAGGTATAAGATACATAACATAACGTAAGGTAACGTAATTGATTAGATGCTTAATAATCCTATACACGTATCTACGTATCCTGCTGCTTGTTACTTAAATTTTTCTTTACTATTTTACCTACTGTCATCGATTTACGTATACAAACGACGCCAAAGTTTTCGCATATATATAAATCCTATAGCGAGTCCATACACGGATAATTGCAGAAAACTACCGAGTATATTCATATTGTGAATTCGTTGGAGCTTTCAAAGCTTTAAAGAATTGACGTGTGCTTAGAATGAAGTATTCTTCGTTTTAAGCACTATTGTCGTGTAAGCCAACGATTGTAGTAGGTTATAAAATGTCGACCTCTAGACGAAATTAACTCTGACGGGGATAAGCCTTGTCTAGCTTTACTGCAATGGGATCTATTGGAATATTAGGTAAATGCGTTATTCGAGGATGATTCGAGGTCTTATTCTGCCTACACTCTCGTAATTCACGACGGAGCGGTATTAAATAAAAATTAAAAAACAAATAATATATTGTAGTGTTCTTATCTTTATATTTTTTATACACTAATAAGCTTCATCAAGGAAAAGTTTTCTTTATATAGTTAATTAAATTATTAATTAATAAAACGAAAGGAAAGAAGAGCATTCAAATGTTTTAGCTGATTTATAACGAATTTTATAATACATAATCTAATGAAGCAGATAAAATCGCATGCAACTGAGGCTATTGTGGTTTGGTTTATCAGTGGGGATTCTCACGGATCGTGCAGGCGAGGCGGCCTGCAGTATGAACTGATACGCATCGCTTCGGCGGCGGCCGATTCGATGTCCCAGACTAACGACACTTAACGCCTGCCGGCCAGCTTAATATATAATTATTATGGCTGCATAATTATATTATTTATCTTTACCTACAACGTTCGTATGACATTAAAACTTCATTGAAAAAGATAAAAAGCACGTGCGTAACATAAGTTACACTTCCTTGACGTGAATAGGTAAGTGTTGCGCATGAGCGCCGCTTCTGTTGACTTCATGATGGTGGACTTCTAGAATATTACAATACTCACGTTATTAAAAGCAGTAAGCATAACTCCAAAACTGCGTACCTACTTAATTACTATAAAAGGAATATGAGTTTTTTCCCACACTTCATTCTGAACAAGATCTGCAACAACAGTCAGTAAAGATAATAATAATTATATAGAGACGAAATGTAGGTAAGTATGAAATTAAATTTCAGTCTGGGAAATCATTATTTTTCATCCCATCTATTCAAAAACTGACGTTTTATTCGCATATAAGCGCACCTAAAGTAGTACGTTTAGGTTCCCTTCAATAAGTGATACTAAAAGTTGTACTGAAATCCATTTTAACCCGCTTAATAATGAGTTATGAATTTGGAATATGAAACTTGTAATGTCTATCGCCAGACAGGAGGTCGAAAGTAAAATACTGCACAAACTGTATGAATAAAGTACTGGCCGGTGAGACTCGCGCCTCAAACAAAAGAAAAAGATAAAGGCGGCAACTGATGTGCTGTGTATGTTTATTTATCTGATATTGCAATTTTATTGATTTCACATAATGTATTCGTCAAGTAGTGAAGAGAGCACCGGAATCTGTGAAAATGACGCAGTAAATATTTAATAACAAATAAATATATTACAGCGATTTCTTGTTTCATTTTCTCATAGAGGGGGATGAAAAGTAGAGTGTACCACTCGGCAATTATTTTTTCATACCACCTGCTTGATAATGTCCAATTACATATCACGCAATCTCAACGTAAAGCAAGGCATTATATCCCAACCAAAGATAGGGAGGTAATGTTGTATGAAACTCCCAAGGGAGTAAAGTTGTAGGAACACTCTTAGCGTTTTGTTTTCTTTTTATGTGTTTTGCCTGTGGTGGCCAATTCTATTTTCAAATAAACCGTCTGCCCGTGTAATAGTAGATTATACACCAAGGGGATAAAGCACTGTTTTATGTCACGGGCGCTACATTGAATCCTGAACATAACGAAGGACTCCAAATTTAACTCCCGAGCGCAGCGAGGGTATTATAAGTTAATTCCCGACCAAAGGGAGGGAATTAAGATTGAGTCCTGAGTGCAGTGAGGGATTCAAGCGCCCAAGAAAAAAACAGTTTTATCCCTGTGGTGTATACTCTACTTTTCTCACATAATGCGAGACAATAAAAAACCAGGCTTAGTACATCCTATATAGCCACTTCTTTCAGCTGGCGTGGCCTACTCGATTTGACAAACAAATGAAGTTCGTCTCACTGCGAATCTAGTGGGCCACGGCTTCGGTCTTCGAAAATCGAGTTGGCCGCGCCCGCTGAGAACACATTCTGTTTAGCGAAATGAGACGTTATGGACATAGCAATAAGAATTATGAAAGTGAAAATCACATTATTGACCAGCGGGTTATAATGAAATTCAATAGAACATTATAACCCGGCTAAAGCCAAGAGATATAATGTCTTGCTTTCGGTAAGGTTTACATGACATATAATAGGCTTGTTTCCACTAAGAATAAATCGGATGGCTGTGAATTTCTAATGATTAACCATGTTAATAAGTAAACAAAAAAACAACTTTTCTATTAAAATAATAAAAGATTAATAATATTTTTGGAAAATAAAATCGACAAAATGAGGCGTTTAATCACGCGACATTAAACACCAATCAGAGAAGCGCCTGGAAGCGTGACGTCACGCCCCACGGAACGAGCGCGAAACACTATGTTGCAGATGTAATTTTCGTATAAATTTCGAGTTTTCAGCAATTATTGTTAAATAATACGGTTCGTTTTTAGTTTAATCTTGAGAGATAGGTATAATTTGCGATGGAATCAGGATTTAACAAAGCAAACAGCAATAATTTGCCCAAAATTGACGCCTTTATGCTTGGCAATTTTTTGCAATGAACATCGTCATAATGAACACCGGCTTTTGTCTATCGGAATTCCGCAACGTTAAAACTTTTATGTAAGTATTATGTGAAGAAAACACAATGTCTTATTTAATTATAATTAATCATATCGTTTGGCAACTAAAAAAAATAAGAAGAGTATGAAAACGAAAATAATATTTTAATTCAAATAAAAATCATAAAACCCTATTCAAGTCATAACATTTTATAGGTTACTAGCTGTCCCGCGTGGTTTCACAGGAATTGTTTCACAAACTTTGCAACCCCTTTTCATCCCCTTAGGGGTTAAATTTTCAAAAATCCTTTCTTATCGGATGCCTACGTCTTAAAAAGAACACACCCTCTCAGGTCTCTACGATCAACGGTTTAGGCTGCGCGTTGATCCACCAGTCATTCTGGACAAAGCATTTTATATGTATGGTATATTATGGTAGATTTTGCCAAATACATATCTTTTACTATACATTTATAAATAGATACATCAAGTTGTGTTTAATACTTACATCAAAATGATCTTCACAGAAATAAATTGTGGAATCAGTTGATAAAGTAAGAGCATCTTGCCTCCTTGCCATTTTTAAGCACTTTTTTTCGTATTAGTTTATTGTTCGGAACGTATATGAATAATTTGTTTGGCGTTTTTATCGTTGTACTTTTACATTGGGGCACCATACAGTATTTATAATACGAGTAATTCGTTATTTATTAAAAAACACAATTGACTGTCATAGACAAACACGGCTGTTTTGTGAGACGTGACGTCATTCAAGACGCCATGACAGTCTTGGCCTTTTTCGCGGTTAATTTCAAGTTAATTTCTAAAAACCCAAAATACTAATATAAAAGACCTATTTTTCTTAAAATAACATATTTTTGGGGTAAAATAGATGCTAAGCTATAGTTTTAAACTAATTTCCAAATTTTGTCAACAAGCCTATTCGGCATTGTCGAGCATGTGGTGTGAAAAGAGGGTTTATGTCTTGCAGTAGATATGAAAAGTAGAGTATGCACCTCGAGGATAAAGCCTGTCTTCGTCACGGGCAGCTTAAACCCCTCGCTTTACTCAGGACTCTACATAACTCCCTCGCTTCGCTCAGGAGTTATATTTTTAATTCCCCTCGCTATGCTCGGGGATTAACTCTAGAGTCCCTCTTTACGCTCAGGATTCAGTATGCCGCCCGTGACGTAAGACACTGCTTTACTCCCTCGGTGCATAATCTACTATTTCCTCTGGCGATTTCCTTTGAATCCCTTTCTCCGTTCAGGATTCTATATAAGAATCCTTCACTCCGGTCTGGATTCAAAATAACGCCCTTGCCCTAAAATACAATTTTAATACCTTGTGATACAATTACTATTTCATTTTGCAGTCGCCGTATTTTAAATTCTGATTTTCCAAATTTAAAAGTAGGTATCTATGCACTGCATTCAACGAAATATGTGCATGGTAGGTACTCGGGATTAACTTTCTTCGCAGAGTGCATTTTAATTTTAAACCAAAAATTCAGTAGTTTGACAACGGAAACTTTTATACCTAGTGGGTTTTTAAATGAGTTGAAAAATGTTCCGCTCTCTCTGAAATTGCACCTGCAAATTGTGGAAAAGGGAAATAATGTTAATAGTAGAGACTGTAGAAAAATATAAAAAATGTATTGAATATTATTAATCGCGGTAACTGGTAAATACTTAACTATTAACTTATATAAGTATTAGGTGTATAAATGTATGTGTAAATATATAAGTTTTCCATCATGGGCATGAAATAAATTATCACATTCTGAAAATCGTAAGTTAGGTATATTCACGGTTTTAGAAAACCTACTGAGCGTTCCCCTTATTCATAATTGAATTACCTGTCCTCATAACTTTTTATTTGTTTCATAGATCTCTTATAGACAGCACGAAAACATTCTGGCTTCGATTCAAAGTCATCTATACAGGTTCATTTATTTATTTATAATATTTATTTTATCGTGCAATGCAAAATAACTAATAGGGGTAGATTGAATCTCCTAGCAAGTGAAAATAAAAACCGTATTTATTTGCCATAATATCCATCCATTTATTGGCCATAATGCCATTACTTTTATTTATATAATTTTATGACAGTAAATAATAACTTATTCTTGAATCCTTATATGAAGCACGTTCAGCTACGAATATGTGATATCATATTAATATTTGGCTTGATATTTATACATGACAAACATGTAGTCATAACTTTAATGAGTATAATTTTACGATAATGACTTAACCAGACATCATATTTAATATAAACGACAGACATTATGTGAAAATTAGATAAGCTGGAGCTCACGTAGGTACCTACCTATTTCGTAAGTAATTTATAGTAACTAATACAGTTTTAATACTGAACAACTTACAGTAGAACAAATCCTAGCATTATGTCTATATGTAAATACTTTAAATCCTAATTTGTACTTATTAGGTATTTATATCTGTATAACATCTTATAAATTTATACCCACAGAAATCGCGTTAAATTCACAAGTATAATGAAAACTATTATTCTATTTAATTATTTTATTAATAAACCAATTTGTGCGTGCGAAATTTTGTAAGTGGCCCTAACAAATTTTGAAATTGAAAAACATGATCAATGGGAAAAAAATATATTTTACCTTTAACTGCTGCGTTGATTCTGTCGAGGTGATAAAGCGTCAAGGGCACCGGATCAGTGATGAGTCGCAGGCGGGGGTGCGGGGCCCACACAACCTCGTCGCAGAGAAACACCGCGGAGAGGCGCGGGCGGGGCCCCGTCGTGCAGGACTCTCGTGCACGTGGCTGCTCTACCAACAACCTCGAACCACTCAACGTTTCCTCCACCGAGTCCTCCGGTTTCGCTACAGTTCTCAACTCATTAAGATCCCCTCTCAACACACGCCGCAAATAAACTTCGTACAAATTCGATCTCTTCCCTTTAACGTCGTCATCAGATCGAAACTTCTTAATGTTCAATACTTTAGCGGTGAAAATATACTTGGATCTGCTTATCGCTTCCATCAGCGTCCACTCATCATCTATTATCGTCTGATTAAAGGGGCACGGTGGCAGCGCCGCCCGGTGCCTCCTGTGTACCGTATACCTTTTTCTCACTTTGCCGCGGATCCTGAAGTCGCCGCCGACGGCGATCGCCAAAACGATAACGCAGACTATAATCGTCGAAGGCTTCATGTCTTAGCGCTACTAAATGCAATAACTACCGGCGAATATGTCACATTATGAATGTTATTTATGTCCAATAAACTGCAGCGATTGGCGGCAACGGCTCATTGAAAAGGCGAGGCGTTGACATCTCACTAACGGGGAGTCATCAAATTGAATATTTAATTTCGAGATACGTATGTAGGCATAAACACATTCGAATACGAGAAATTATGTGATTTTTATTCAAAAGTTAAGTAGCGGTGAATATGCTTATACACCGTAACGAGTCGCGCGATCGATCGATCTAACCGTGTTTGTAAACAAAGTTATTGGTTGGGAACACAGTTATTATGACGCGTGCGCGCGCGCAACAAGCCGGCGCTGACTGAAGGCTGTCACGGGCAGCCTCCTGCGAGATATGAGGGAGAGTGCCGCATCCACTCGGTGAATGTAAACAAAACTAATGAAAAATTGACATAGAGAGCTACGATATGTTTACAAAATACGAGTAGGTAAATAATTGAGCTTTTAATGTAAAAATCTTAAGTAGTAGTATAAACGTAAAATTTATTATAATTTCTTGAGTTATCCATTTAGATATTACCAAAGATAACTGAGCACGAAGTTGCCAATAAATTCATCTTTTAAACATTTATCTGCGGTCTGCGGAGTGGTATATAAATTCGTAGTTCTATAGTGGGTTCGTCGCGAGTTCCCGTGGTACGAAGCTTGTGAAAGCTTGCAAGTCGCGATGCGTGCGTTGCGTGGGCGATCCGGATTATGTAGAGTGGCGCTGGCGCCGCTACAGAGCATAGCCTCTATTACTTACAGGCTATAGCGCCAATGCATATAAAAATCAGACTTAAGTGACTGATGAATGTTAGGACAATATTTACAAATTTTATTAATCTCTGTTCTTGAATTTACTTTTTTCGTATAATACGATGTATGTGGGCACATTCGATATTCAAAAATAAACAGTTCTAGTCGTCACTTTCGATCAGGCGCGATTATGGGCAAACATCTGATCATCTCTCTTATTTTTACTTTATGGATTAATTAATGGCAGAACATCTAAAAGTATTGTTTTTCAATCCAAATGTACCTAATGTCTTAATTCATTGCAGGTATATTTTTCTATTGTTTTATTTTTATGAAACCTTTTGTAATTTTGATATATATATTATATACAATACAGACGCAGGTAATTTTGTTTGTTCATAATTGCAGTGCTGGCCACTATCAACCTGAGGACAAATTTGATAAATATGTTTTTAATACAGTTGCTCAAAAAGTGGCGTATTGCAGGGACGTTTAGCGTTCGGGATGTGGGCTATTACATACTCGAGCTTTTTGTTTACCTTTCCCGAACTCGTGCGTTCTCTTTGCCAACTGTCAAATGGCGACACGACTTTGACACACTTTTTTGCATTGCGAAACGTACGTTTCGCATTACTAATACGACTAGCGCCATCTCTTGATCACAGTTGGAACTTAGTTGAGTTTGTTGTGTTTTTGATATTTTATTAAATTTCTTCATTTTTTTCGCAACTGTATTAAAAATAGTTGTTCAGTACACGTGCGGAACCGTCATTGCAACTAGTTCCGACTGTCAACCCTCACCTTCGGCTGCGCCTCGGCTCGGGTAGACATATGTCGGAACTCTTTGCAATGACAGGCTTTCCGCACTTATAATGAAATATACTATTATATACCAAATTTGGTTTCTCTTTACCTATTTTTGTAGATCACAACCTACAAAAAAGATTTCAGAAACGCCATTCGCTCGCAACTTGTGATTGTGTACGTATAGGAGACGCAACGCTACAAATCTTCGAGGCGTAATTACAGTATACTTACGTTGAGCGCTGTAACAGAAACACGGGGAGCGCGGAACGGGGAACGTTATCAACTCCGTTACAAACCGCAGCACTAATGGCAAAACGTTGTATTCAAACGAACTCAGATATAATTCATGTTAATATTTCACAGGTTAATATTCGTAATTTATTAGTGTTTGTTCATATTAGTTATTATCTATAGCTGTGCTCGCGACTTTGTTCGTATGCTCTTAAATTTACCCGCGGGAATATGATAGTTTACAGTTTTAAACAAAACTAGCCCAACTTCTTTCGAGGGATGTTAATCCCTACTTAATATTATAAATACGAAAGTAACTCTCTGTCTGTGTTTATGTCTGTCTGTTACGCTTTCACGCCTTAACGGCTCAACCGGTCATCGTGAAAGTACAGAGAAGGGCATAGGGTACCTACTTTTATCCCAGAATTCCCGCGCGAACTCCGATTAACGCGGGTGAATCCGCGGGGAACTGCTTATCTACAAATGTTTTATAATTTTTTTTTACTTATGAATTTCAGGTCAATATCTATTGTTTCGATACTTCTTGATCTGATTATACCTAATCTATTAGCGGAAAATTATGTAAACGTAAATATTCCAATTAAATATAATTAGGTACTTGAATTTGATTTAGGTATTTGTATCTATGAATTTACATATTAACCATACATAAAACATAAAAGACAAAAAATGTAGATACCTACTATAGGTTACTTCTCTGACAACGTATCTATACAGAGTTTTTTATACTACATCGCTGATTACGTACGAGTATGTCATATTTACAGTCACACTGCCCGAACACAACAATTTTCTTCCTTTTTAAGTATAGGTACAAGAATGACAGTTTTCTTCTAACCATAAATCATATCATAAACCTACTTATTTAAACGAACTATGCAAAACCTCCTACGCATTTGTTTTGTACGTAGTCGTATAAAGTGCATGCATCGTAAGTGTTGTTCTCTGGCTTTTGTTGTGGCCGAGTAGACGTTGCTTATAATTGATGAGGATTGTAACATATCATATGTTATGTTGAGAGCCTTATAAAGCTTGTGGTGAAATACTATTATTTCCTATGACGTACTTAGGCACTTTAGCTAAACGATAAGATTTTCAGCCTCAGGTACTACTCAACTAGACCTGGATCTACCACCATTTCTAAAACAATATTTTTGAAATTTTACCCTGCATACTGTATCTAAAGGCGAAATTATTAAACATATATTTCAATGTGCGGTAAAACTATTATAGAGATGATGGTAGGTAAGGGCCGGGACATTATTTTCCTAATTGTAGAGGTTCAAGTTTTGATATTTTGCTTTCTTTCTTTGTTCTTTATAATGGGTACGAAAATAAATACAAAATTGTTGCATTTAGTCGACCGAAAAGTTTCTCCAAATTTTTTTTTGTCGTGTTTGTAACATAAATTACAACTCAAATTAAATTTTGGGATGAAGACATTATTGCGCAAATAAAATCAATTTTATATTACTTTCGAAACCTGTATTAAGCAGGTATTAGGTACATGTCATATTTAAAAAGTGCATCTCATTCAAAGAGTAGTCCTGCTGGATAAAATTATAAGCCAACCGTAAATTTACTGGTGTTTAATGTACCTACTAAAAAAATCAACCACGATTTTCATTACAATTTTTATACATATTTGGCGAGTTTTTTTCATTCCATAGTTGAAGTTATTATTTATCAAAATTTCATCAAAGCTAAAGTGCACAATAAATAAGTAGATAGGTAGTAGGTACCATATTATTATTATTATTTGGTGAACAGAATTATACTCGTATGTTAATATCAGCATCAAATAAAATATGTGTAGTACAACTTTTACATAGGCATCATTTATCCAACGTAATTTCAGGATGCGTCCCTGCAATAATTCACCCATCAGACTCACCCCCAAACTAGTCTCGATAGACTGAAATGATCACGCTGCGATATTAAATCACTCTGTCAAACTACAACAGGCTACTCATTAAGCCGCATCGATTACTAAACACTGATACGAAATATATTAGCCATAAACCATCTAACTCAATTTATAAACTATTCGAACGTAATGCTTCCAAATGTAAAACGCATTTTGTGGTTGGTATTTCATTATAATGAAGTAGGCTCTGTAAAAGTCACATTTAAAATTAGTTGACTCTGCTGCTATCTCCTCCATTGTCTTTGTTAATTTAAGGGGGTGAATCTGAAGAAACAGTTTCCCTTAATTTTGATACTGTAGAAGGAAGTAATTAATGCTGAATCGGAAATAATATAACATTTTATTACTAAATTCAGATACTTTAAAATTTAAAGTATCTCAATGTTTAAATGAAAAGAACTTGCTTTGATTGAGTCGGTAAATTTTAACGTGTTTTCCATTCTGTTAGCTTTAAGTTACAGTAAACACGTACCTAACGACGTTTTACAACTCAACGAAACGGTCCACATTGAAATTATGTACTTTAACCAGTTTTTATGAAACTAACTAACCCCCCCGTTTTCACCCTCGTTAGTTATAAATAGTTCCCGCAGAATGCCAAATAAAAAGTACAATATCAGCTTTTCTGAATTCTTGAAAATAATTCTCAATGATCGGTTGAGTAGTTAAGGCGTGAAAGCTAAATTGAAAGTAATGTTAATAATCAAACAAACAAACTTACATTTACATTTAAATAATATTTTAACTGCAATAATAAAATATCATAGGTAGAGACAGTCAAAAGCAGATGCCTATATAGGAGCACATCATGTATTAAAATAGTTGAATGATTGAATGAATGAAAAATACTTTATTGAGCACCACAATCATTACAGAGACTAAAAACTTATAAAACAGAAATTAATTATTAAGTGACTCCAAAGGACGGTCTTGTCACAATGAAGCGATCTCTTCCAGGCTACCAGGTGGAGTATGGAGACATTTATAACAGTAAAACAGTAGGTAGATGGTTCTACATTCCCAAAAAACATTAAGTGGTATTCAGATTATTCTTGGCATCGCAGGTATGCGTTAATATCATCTAAGCTTTTGTCAAATATTCTTACTTAATTGTGAATATTAGCTTAGCAAACAAATCTTCACAATTAAGTACCTACCTACCTTATCAACTGAGCAACTGACTTTGACAATCACGACCACTTTCAGTTTGCTATGAAATATTTGACAACGTAGGTATGTATGTGCTCACGATCAGCTGTTATAATTCAAACTCTGGGTGATCACAACAATCGTCGAATTTCGGATGCGTAGATCATTATGATCACTTTGAAAGTGTAGCATTATGTGGACACCTGAATTGCTTAACTACTTTCGATGCTGACTGTACATGTTAAGTTTGCGCTGGCGCTCCTATTGAGACAGCTGTTTATGAGTAGCAATATAAACCAGAAGCTAATGGGTGTTTCATGTAGAAGTTATCGTAAAATGATGATGTCAATTTCTTATGTCTTGAAAATGTAATTATAGAAGCTCGTCTTAATAGGTGGTCGCCATTGAACAATGCATAAATAATGGTTCGTATGAAGGATGAGCTCGGCTCCGGCACGCAGGTGGCACTTACTTAACTTCAGCTAGTGGGGTTTTCTACAACAATTTGTTCCATGCAAATGAGAATATAATAAATTAAACCCTAGAGAACCATAAGAAACATATTAAGTTAACTGCAAAATATTTTTAGATGATGATTTAAAACTCAATCGACATAGAATGTATTAGATTAAATCTACTATATACTAAAGTTATAAAACTGAAGAGTTTATTTGTTTGGTTGAACGCGCTAATCCGAGGTACTACTGGTTCGAAGTGAAAATTTTTTTTTGCATTGGATTTTCCATTTATCGAGGAAGGCAATGGTATAGTCTATATTTATAACATCATCACGTTACGGCCAATAGAAGCAGATCATCAAATTAACGCGGGTGAAACCACGGGGCACAGCTAGTAGGTATCTATAATCTTCTTATGTATACTATTCTACTACTTTAATATCAAATTAATAAAGTTAGATCGTGTAGTGTGGCGACCTCTACGCCACAAGTTACGAACTAGAATGAAGCGACGAATACTAACTACGTGAATCGCGCTAACGAAGTTTTCACATATACGCTGCATATATACGACCTCCGACGATCTACAGTCGGAGCCGCGGTTCCCCGGGCATACCACCTCGCCCGGCGGGAAGCTTCCTCTTTGGTGGCGGTCGAGCCATATCATCCATCCCGCTCCCGCTACAGTAGTATTTTCCCTATGTATTTCTTTAGACTATACACAATACTAAGCATAACATTGAAGATAAATGCCAAAAATATTTTAATAGTTTATCCAATAAGTTTCTCAATATTTTCTCACTATCAACTGAAATGACGGTGATTCCTTGGTAGGTATGAGTGTAAATTTTTGCGTGATGCAGAATAAGGTAGGTTAGACGACTAGACTTCTTTACGACGATACTAGACTTCTTATCCCTTTCTATTATATTAGCAGTGGAGGTATAGTTCTGCACATTACGTTAATAGCTGGTACCTACGTCCTTATACCTCTTGGATGCTCATTGTTCTTATAGATAGGTATACATATTTGCAAATGCTTTTTGTACAAATGCAATAACGTAAAAGAAAATGCGCAAAGCAAGTCGGTTGAATTGAGCCTTTAAAGATCTACCATCGAACGGTCAAACCCGATGCCACGGTTCCACTGATTTTGCACTGCTTTTAAAATACTTAAGAGTATCCTAGAAAATATTATGAAATTTGTGCATCATAGAGAATACAAGAATTTTCTTCTTTTTAAATGTGGCAGCAGGTGCCTTGAAAGTATGCGCACTATTCATGCGAAAAGAATCTTAATGATTTTTTTTTCCGACATGTAATTGATGTATAAATTTTTTATGTTAGGTACACATTTTTGGCACGTTGGGCAAAAAAAAAAGATAATGCATTCGCAACATCACGCTGCTCCTAAAATGCGTATAAATAAGCAGTTCGCAAAGGTAGTGTTAAAGTTATTACACCGATTACTTAGTATGTGGTGGAAAGGTTTGCAGCTAGTGACAGTCTGTTTGTTGCGCATGTTCGAACATCACAGTTTCTCTAAGAAACTCTTTCTCTCTCTCTTTTTTCTATTGAATTTACTGTAGGTACCTGGTTCATACTGATATACGGTATATCATCTTTTCAATAAAACTGAATAAAGAGAAAGTTCTCATTGGCCACTATTAATAATAGGATAAAGAAAGATTTACAGACTTTAGTCGGTCGAGCAAAGGGTAAATGAGGTCATCATTAGTCTTTTAAGATACGTACCTTTGCAACAGAGCAGAAGCACAACACAAAGGTGTCAACTAGCGGAGCGAACAGAGCGGACGCGACGCTTAAAAGTCAGATACGTTTGAACTGGCGCAACCAAGCGTCCAAGTCTTCTATACGTATAAAATACCTACCTACGCCAAATACGGTTTCATTGTTTTTGAATCAAATTTGGTTATTGTATTATATATATGCTATGTATTTTACTACATTAAATATCATATCAAATTTCCCGGTTTAGTGGTCATCACAAAAAACTCTTCCAATCTTTTCTATTCTTTTCTATTGTTGGCTTTTGTAGACCAGATCGCTCCTCCAATATTCTAGATGTCTGCTATCTGTCTTTTATTTTTTCTATCTCTTTAACTTTTTCCGTGCTTGCTAGTTCTATTTTGGTATCCCTTGTCTATCGATATTTTTACTATCTTATTTTTTTCCACTTTTGTGTTTAATCTAATATCTTCTCCTCTTTTGTGGTCTATGATCTTGGACGTAATTAGTCGTTTTGCTATGATAATATGCTAATAATCCTAAGTTACTACTTATTCCAGTTCCTATTTCCGAGGGGATTCCAAAATTTATGCGGGTAAAATCAACTAGTACTTAATAAATGAAGGTGCTAATACAGTAGAGGATAGCTATACGCATTCTACCTACTAATACCATTCCCTTACTTGCGGTTCACGTCGGTCACAATGGGCCTAGAATTTATAAGTAGATAAACCAATTCAGGCATGAAGATATCAGACATGAATTGAACTGTGGAGGGACAACGGTCGACGGGAGCGAGCGTTGCGCAGTGGACCGTCTTGTGGAAGTTTAACCCGTCACGGGGACATTGCATCAATAATTCAATTCATCTTGCCTCAGACGACGTCCGTTATATGGGTTAGGTGGTTATTTTATGAAGCGTCAGTAGATTATATTATGTTGCATTTTAAAATACTGTCTGCATGTCACATCGAAATTTGGAACGCACTGAAGTAGTCATTTTGATGACAAATAAATACACAATTTTATTTCTCTAAAAATTATCATGAGACTTGAGAGTTATATAGTGGTTTTATGTTAATAATGAAGGCTAGATACTTCTTGCTCAATGACCGATTTTCTTGATTACGTATTGATATTCTAAAAAATCTGGAATCCCTGAAATTCTATAAATTTGAAAATATCCTCAGCTCTGTAGAGAATCGAATTACTATTTAAAATACGTAACCGAGTAATAATTTTAGATTGTAAACTTTTTTTTCACTACCAAAGCTAGTTATTTATCTATGTAAATAACTTAATTTTAACATTGAACAAGAATATTTATTAAGAAACCTAAAGATAGCATAGATGAAAACAAAAGCACATCCCTCCAGATTACCATCGTACAATATTTGACCAACAAACGGAATCAAATGTGACGTACTTTCCATTTGACTTACTAATATCATGAATATAAATTGAAACATCATGGATATTTATGTCGGGTTGCCCGAGGATATTGCTCACAGCACTGATATCTGCGCGGGCAGGTGTTCAGACAATGTGCCCGCCGGCAATAGATTCCTGATACAGATATTTATGCCTATTACCAAACCGTTCGGAAGAAACACAATATAATATTTCGTAATTTGGTACCAGCAATATTGGAGGCACGATCGATTTACTATAATTTTTTACAGAAATTGGATTCATACACTATACGTATGTATATGAATTCCACAACCGTGCGCTTATATAATTTTTGCACTCACCGTCATAATATATTTTGTTATAATACATTATGAAAACACCATTACAAAGATAATGTGATTAAATTAAATGTGCCACGTCGGTAGTTTGTAATCAGTTTAATAACCTAATGCAAATAATTTGATTTCAGTAGATGATATTGCGAGAATTTAACATAAATAAATATTGAATTATGATTTCTTTATAAGAACGAACCATCGAATTCAGCACCTTTGATTTACTAAATGTGGTCATAAACAAAATGGTTCATAAATTTTAATGTTTTAGCTCTTAAAACAGCACGGCAGCTGAGTGCATACTCAAAACAGGCGAGCATTTTATTTTAAAATGTTCGTTTTAAAATAAAAGCAGTCTTGGTATAAAGTTTACTGCAAGGCGTTGGTTTTCTAATCGATGGCAAGGCGAGCTTTTCATCAAAGCCTTAGAGAAAACAACCCTGATAAAACCACAGAATACAAAGTGTATAAAGGCACCTGTTTATACACTTTGAGAGCGTCGATCGTAGATACTGCTGCGATCCGGACACCCCAGGGCTGCACCGGGTCCTCCTACGGTGACAAGATTGCATTCCGCACTCTAAGATATTGACTATCAAATAATGTAGGCGTTAATGTATTGAAGGTTTCCCAAAACATGATGAGCATACCAGGGCCTATTTACTAAGTCTTATAAGCAGGTAAATTTCCAAGCTTCTAACTTTACACGCCTTAACTCTACAAAGCCTAACTTCACAAACTCTACAGTCTATACACCTTAGTCAAAATATCTTATTTACTATGGTTACAGACTTGCATAATTTACAATAGTGAAAATGTTCTTATATTGCGAAATTTAACACAGTTTTAATATTTTTTACAGTTAATTTACTTGTAATCATCCTCATAAGTATTCACCGTCTTGCACTACTTACTATATTTGTTTTATGAACTCATTGCAAAATCAATATTGAATTTTGCTTTAACGTCGACGCTTTCGATTATGTTAATTCATACAAACTGCGAGGCAGCATTTCATATTGACGGTGCGTAGTGGACCGTCAACTACGCTCCATAGTCCGTACCTAGAAGTATCGCTCGCTAAAGATAGTTCAACTTAAAAGAGAGACCGACGATATTAAATATCACTAGTTAAACTCTTACACTCATAATCCCACATAATTTACCATAGGAGTTCTTAATACGGATTTTTGATAATGTGTAATAAGGAGGCTTCTTTTCCACGTGTACTCATCTTCATAACGAGAGGTAATCTAATCCACATCCCTTCATTATTTATATTGTATTGTAGTAAGAAAATAATTAATATGTTAGTCAAAAAAAGGTAAATAATATATTCCTGTAAATAAACATAATATAGGGACTCATATTTCATTGCCTGCAAACACAGATAAAACGACGTTTTCTAAATATGAAACCTAGCTAGACCAATAGCAGGTAAATATATAAAATTAATCATCCCTGAAACCATACAAAATTTCATGAAAATCGTTGAAGCCGTTTCCGAGATTCATATTATATACATTATATAATATATTATTATACAAGAATTGCTCGTTTAAAGATAGTAGATAAAATTAAAGATTGTGAGTTTGTAATGTTCTATTGTAGGTAATCTCTGGATCTATTGAAGCAATTTAGAAAATTATTTTACCAGTAGAAAGTCATGTTATTTGTGTATGTCATAAGACTCATAAGGCTATATTGTAACTCGGAATTTTCGCGGGAACTCCGAAATCCTGAAATCTGAAAGGCAACAGCTAGTGATAAATAAACACCCTATGCTCTAACTTGGAGAAATAATTTGAAATTGACTCAGCATATCCATTGTATTACTAACAATAGTTTATAAGAAATGATGTTACTAACAGAATTGATCCATGTCGATGATCGAATTAAATGATATTTTTTATTATTATTTATTGCTCGTACGCAGTAGAAAGACTGTTTTACGAGCACGCAACTACTTACCTCACGTCACACATCGTATAAATGGACGTAATAAACACATTTACCAGACACAAAAATCCGAGTGTTAAAATATATTTTATCCTTCCATGAGCACTTGTCGACAAAGAGTTTGCCAGATGTTCATATATTTCATAATATCTGTATTTAACAACAACACCCTAATTTTTAATGATATTTTTACACACAAACTTGGGTAAAATTTTAGTTATACTCACATTTAAAAAACAAAAACGCATTTATTGCAGTGACAACTCATCTTTTATAGGTAGGTAGTAGATCTGTTCGTGACCTAAGGGGCTATTATGTTACTTCTGTTTCTATCATTTTTCGGTTCCAATGAAAAATATGGCGGTTTTGCAATTACAATAAACACGTTTTAACACCTAAAATATCTAGAAATTAACCAAAATAAACATAGATATTTCAAATTCAAAAGTTGAAGCTGCCTAAACATGATTAATTAATCACGAAATCGCTACTTTTCTTAATGAAACTGGAATAATTATGACTATGAATAATTATAACGACGATACATTGAGTTGAAATTTCGCGTAACATCCCGGTGCAGTTTGTATGGGGCTTTTATTGACGTTACGAGTCTCCCACCCTAAACTTTAATGCGCATTATCTATGTTTATTTTCATTAATTTGAAAAAGCAAAAAATACGTGTCTATTATTTTTTTATTTACTGACGTACTAGTTAGAATTTAGATTTTTATAGCCTGGAGAATAACCAATAGCCTTGCTGTTCGTCACCTGGGTTAAACTAAGCAAACTTATATCATAGAGTTCAGGAACCTTCCATTCCGTTCAGGTGACGTTCACGACCACTAGATAGAGATAGATGGGTTTTGAAACTTTGTACATCACGCCTTCATATACGGGTGAAAAAGAGCTACAAACTTTTTGGAAAAAAAAAGGAAATACTGATTCAAAGAAATCTAGATTTAATAGAAAAATGCTATTCGTTGGTAATCGCATCACTTGAGGAATGCTGGACCACGACTGATTAACTCTCTTTGGATTGGAGTGCTTTTGGCAAAAAAAAATATATTCATAATAGTCTGAAAAAGGTTTTTTAGAGAAAGAAAAATTTGAAATGTTATCCGGAGAATCGGAAATTTCTGGAAAATCTAATTGCGCTTTTTTATAAGGAATTTTCTTATGAACTCCAGAAATTTAGTTAGAAAATCTGTTGGATCAGCTAGTCTCTGGCTTATTTCCTATTTATAAAAACTTTGTGCCCCGCAGCTTCACTTGCTAGTCGCGTGAATTTGCTGAATTCCCGTCAGGAACTCCTAACATAGTAATTTATGAACCATAGACTTGACAAAAAAAATCGTGAATATAAAAACCTCAGTTGGCTAGTAACCATTGATAATTAGTTGTTCAAAAATATAAACGAAATTTCTTTTCGAAAATTATTGAAATGAATTCTCCTTTTATGGGTACTTTATTGCTACACAGATATTTTGTTTTGTATAAATTACTTGCAAATTGTTGCAGTAAAGGATCTTGCTTACCTATACTCCTTAGAATTCACCAGATATCGCACCAAGTGACTTCTATGGTAGGTATTTACTTAACTTTTTTCCAAAATATAAAAAAATATCACAGATGTTTGGAGAAATGACAAAATATAAAGTAGGTAGGTAATAGACATTTAAGAAAGTGGAAGTTGCGTTTTTTTTTTAACTACTTTATAATAGTTTATCTCTGAAATACACCTGAAATGGTAAAATAGAGATCTGCGACTCTGTTCACATTAGCTCCGTTCATTCCAGAAAATCTTCAAAACGATTGTAGTACTTACATATAGATATGTGTACCCACATAGAAATTCATCGTAAATCTATCCCACCGGGGACCAGCCCTGGAGCGTACGCCCGCGCTCGCAATGACTGAGACGTATGCAAAGGGATCAATGAGATAAATTACTCTCTACTGTCACTTATTTAACAGCGAAATGGAAGTGCAGGGAAAACTGGCAGGGAGAGGGAACGCCGACCCCGCACGGCTAATGGTGCGCGTGGGCATTACGCCTCACTTGCCATAATTAAACTTTAAACCAAAAGTAGAGTGCGGCCATTTGGTTAACTGATGAGCCAAATAAAAAAAAATATGTTGCTACTTGCAATATTAGTTATGTTGTCACAGTTAGTTCGTTCGTGTCGTATCTGTGGCTATGTATCTTTCGCATGACGGCGTGATTATCTTAAAGCTATCTCTTGCGAACGTAGAAAGTATGTGAGGAGAATTAGAAGCGGTAGTTATCTACATAATCTAGGGGCACGGTAGTACCCCTCCAAGACGATCCAAGTGAAGCGCAAGGGCACTACCTACGTTTTCTCAAAGCGTTTCGTCCTTTTTTTGAACCCTTATACCTAACTTGGGTTTGGATTAATTTCCTAATGTCCTAGAAAGCTGAAATTGAACCTTAGTCAAAATATGTAGTGCTGTATAGTAAGGTGTAGAGTTTGTAAAGTTAGCCCTTGTAGAGTTAGAACCTTGACTCTACATGAGGTCTGATAACTTTTTAATAATGCGAGTCATATAAATAGTCTAGTCTTGGCAACATTTTACATGTAAATGTAAATGGTGGGATAATTTTATCCTGATAATATTTAAAAAAAAATATCATTCAGTTTCTTTCATCACTAAGTATATCAGCACCTCTTAAGTTATAAGTGCAAATTCGTGTTTATCCTCACCAAACAAGGTGCAGATATATCTAAAATTTTCTCATTCATTTCCTTGATTGTATTACTGTAATACCACATCAAACAAATAGGAGCACTTAGGCTGTTGTTGCCGCAAATTACGCTGTTATGAGGCTACAAATAACCGCAAATTTATGTAGATAGCTATCAAGTGCTCGGCGTTACGTAAAATGCGTTTAAGATGGCGGCGGCGATAACGCGACACTAGTGCTTACATCTGGGCCTTGTCGTCTCCTGGGTGCCCAACATAAACATACCGTCGCCGTTATCATGGTTTCATTTGCATGTTTCAGCGATGACAATTTAGGCAGACACTCCCAGCTACCTCTCGTCTAACTTTGCTTGGTTCACATTTGAATATTTACATCACTCGGTGATGATCGCTTTAGAAAATGTTCATCTGAAAATAATACATATATTAAAGGTACATAATGATCATTAAACTTTACACATACCTACGGTGTCCCTACATTTACCATACCTGATGTTAATTTGACAAATAAAAACAAACTGGAAGAAAACTAGAGACGAAATTGACCATAAAAAAATGTTATTTTTTTAAAGTTGTGTCTGTTTTGTCCTTAATATGAAACAGAATAATTTTTTCATAGTTAAACCACTCCTATCTAGTCTAATGTAAAACATAAGCTTTGCTTCGCAATCGGTTCACAGAAATAGGATTTATACTAAGAAATCCAAAGTGGAAAGCAGGCAGCAGCACTATGTGCATACTTTGAAACACACTGGCAACTGCTAGTTTCTAATTTAATAAACAAATAAATAAATAAATTTAATAAATGAATAAATAAATAAAAAGAAAATGATAAAGTTTTAAAATACTGGTTTAGAAATCGCGGGTAAAGAATGAAAATATTTCTTTTTCGTGTTGACAGTATTTGTAAGGTTCAAAAGCGCAATCAGCTCTCATTGTAGTTTCCGTCTCTGTTATTACGTCTGCTGCTACAAATTGTGGAAGGTTACAACACAAAAGGGAAGTTTAAATCGATAGCTATCCAACTCCCAGACTCAAATAGCACAATGGACGTTCATTTGACCAGCTCTATAAAACTGAAATAGTTGTAACCATATCTCCCACCGCAGTACTAGCGAGGCGTAGAGTATGGAGTTATCCATACTCTGCCCCTCCCTGGTACTGCGGTGTACAACATTATCATCTGACAATCCCCTTGTGCATATGTAGCAGGTAATTTATATAATTCGTCTATTTAGAAATACTTGGTCTTTTCTATGTATAATGTCTAGGACAGGAAATACATTGAGATGGATGCTCGCAAATCGAAGTTCGGTACCGATTAGCTCTGTCATTGTCACTGTTCAAGCTATTAAACCTACGTATAAAGTGTCGCAGGGAACTTGCAAATACAAAATCTCGTGAAGACGGAAGAGTTTTTCTATGACTGACAATGCCGTTTGTATATACAGATGAAAGATATAACACACACGTCTTAGAGGTTATCTTACCTTACAAATAAAAAATACAAGTAACAGGGGTCCATGTTAAAAATTTAATTTTACGGATTCGTTCGTAGTCTGGATAATTTTAAACTAAAAATAAAGCAAAATTAAGTACGTTGCTTTGACAAATTTTCCAATAATCCTTTGACGCAGTAAAACACTAGCCGTGCAAAAGCATTCAGCCCGGGCAGCGCCTGCGTCAACATCATTTGAAGCTCAGAGTTAGGTATAGGTATTGTATATATATACTTACTTTCAGCAACCCTGCAATTTATTAAATAATACCTGCAAGTATTAGTTGTTGTCCGCGGCTTCACTCTAGCGATTTTGCAATTGCTCTGAACTCACTGTCCTTTTAGTGGTCCCTGATGTTTCACCCTTTTCAGTTTAGCGGTTAAATGTTCAAGATCTCTGAAATATGTGTAATAAAATATGTGTTAATATAAAAGAAGAAGAGCCCAAATACCTATTTTTATTATTCTTAACTTTAAACTAATTCGTATTACTTTTGGTTTACGTTCCAAAATCCCTTTCATTTTGTCTACATGCAAGCAAAAGGAAATCCTAAAATGATGTAATGAAAGACGTTTAATTTTAGATTTTAATTAAAATTTATACCCCCATTATTATTATAT
This sequence comes from Zygaena filipendulae, assembly GCA_907165275.2. Taxonomy (NCBI): domain Eukaryota; kingdom Metazoa; phylum Arthropoda; class Insecta; order Lepidoptera; family Zygaenidae; genus Zygaena; species Zygaena filipendulae. The sequence continues at coordinate 6,694,120 of OU015650.1, forward strand.
TATTCATACATATATAAGCTGTATATGATGCGTGTCTTCAGGCACAGGCACAGTACATACCTATAAGGAGATTCTAGGTAATAAGAACACTAATTAATGTCTTTAGCACTAATCATGCACTGACGTTGTTTTGACGTTTTTATCATGAGAAAGCTATTCTTTAAAAATAATACCGATTGTAATAACATTGCCAGGTTTCAACGATATCTACGGTATACTGGTACCTCAGAACAACTGTTATTGTTCTGAGACTGGTACATAATTTCGTGAACTCGTCAATGTGAACCACAGAGAAAATAAACTAACTAGAGTGGACATGTATTAGGCGGGGCAGGCGCGCCACGGATGCTAAGAAACTTAGAGCAAATGCTCTAACCATTAAAAACTTCTTTCGTTGGCACCCTAAGTATTTGGAATACAGTGACTAGGTATAGCGTTTAAAACATTAATTGTTATGTTTATAAATGTTTTCGTGCTTGATGAAATAGTTTTATGTGCGAAAATCACCCGGCGACACTCACTGTTTTTAATTTGTTTCCATACTAAACTGACTTGATGTTCCTTCTATCTGTTCTGTGATGTGAACATCCGTGATGTGCATGGCGCTTGGAGAATTGCAAAGCAGAACAAAGCGCTCTGCCGCGCCGCGCGTGCCGAGGCGCTCTGTGTCGGAGACTGATTTCAATTTATACATTCACGCACCCGGTCCGAAATAAGTTATAAAGTGCGAAACTAATGAGCTCTTGCGCGCGTTCAGATTATATTACACAAGTACGTTGCTTTAATTGAAATGCCTGGATTTGAGAATTGTATTATATTTAACTAACTTCAGTTTAAAGGAAATAGAAAGATATTTGTATAACAATTCTCAGGCATTTATTAAATTATTATTATTATTTATTTATTGCCAATGGGTGTAATCCTACTAATATTATAAATGTGAAAGAGTGGATGTTTGGATGTTTAGATGTTTGTTACTCAATCACGCAAAAACGGCTGAATAGATTTGGATGAAATTTGGTATGCACGTTGTCAGAGGTACAGAGAAGGACATAGGTACTTTTTATCCCGGATTTCCCGCGGGAACTCCGAAATTACCGCGGGTGAAATCGCGGGGCACAGCTAGTAAATAATAAAATAAAACTTAAAAAATAGATACTTCTACATGATTGTAGGTGAAGTCGGTTATTTTTATTTGAACTTATTATTGTCCATGTACGCAATTTAAAGGTTAAGCGGAAGTGAGAATCTTAAAGTATTTAACCAAAACTTTGTCATTGAAGAAGTATCTCCTCAGTCCCCTCTGCTAAAAGTACGATAGCACAGCTTATACTGGACCGGGTATTTATATCTTCTATCGTATACACATTTGTAAAGCGAAAGGTCATTAAATGAATACGAAATCTTCAAAACTGTACTTGACCTTATGGAGCTTCAATTTTGCAGTTACATAGTTTATGGGTATTAGACGTCAGCTAAGAACTGATATCACGAAGTTCCGGCGGTGGCGAACGCTGGTGCGAGTAAAACCGCAGGGAACAGCTAGTAGATAATGTTTATAAAACTGACAGATCTTTATGGCACGATGCGCTTGTATCATTTCCTTAGGCTTCACACTTACTCTATGTTAATAATATATCTAAGTATTTGTTAAAACTATATTTTTCAAGAATCTGCAACGAGTGCACAAAACGAACCATTTTCATAAAATAGTTTTATGGACAGTTATAAACTCTGCTTTTCACTTCGATTGCGAGGAAATAAAACTGTAGTATATCATAATTAGTACAATATTGAACACTGAAGGAAAGTGTTTTTCCCGGCATATTAACGGTGTTTATGTCTTAAAAAACACATAAGGCAAATAAACTAAAGTAAATATTATAAAATAACAAATTCTATCTATAAACTTCTTATTGTGTTTGGCTGTATGGCTCGTTTTCTTTGCCTTAATATAGAGACATTTATGAGTAGATACGTTAATGCACTTGTGCACAAAATTCGATTTTGTGCAGCCTATATCCTGCTTAAACAAGCACTTTCGGAGCATGAGAAGTGATAACGTTATTTTATCATTAAAATCTAATATTTTCCCTTCAAATGCTACGAATGCTGAATCAGCTCAGGTGGGATAGGGAACAGTTTAGTTTCCGCTTACTCCAAAAGCACTTTCAGGGTTGAATTCCAAATTTTGATAGCGTTGTTTTAGGACTCTGTCAACATGACTATTGTATCTACCAAGACTATAATCGTTGGCAAACTAAAGGACATATTATACTTAATACAAACTTGCTTTGCTCATCACCGTTTTGCCTGTGACGACGTCATCGATCGATTTTACTTCAGGTAGGCATATTATTTCAGGATATGGTTAGAATTTAAAAAAAAGCACACTCTCAGATATTCAGAAAATGTTGTTAATAATGACATATTTTAGCTTCACTTTCTTAGTTGTTCTTTTGATTGTGAATTTTGATGTAGAGTTCCTTGGATTCCGCGATCCAATTGGTTCTTGGTCAGATTAATCTTACAATGCAGTCTGACTACGAACCATCCTCTTTTTTACATGAAGTTTCACAAGGACGTCTTTTTACGTGTGCGTGCATGAATCTAGAGAAACCATTAGATTTTTATGTAGATACAAAAGTTGTATGGGTATCTGATGATTTCAATAGCTGATTGAATTGATGTCGTACAAGAAGTCTGAAGAAGATTTTGGAGTTTATAACACTATTAAATGCAATTTCAAACAGCAACTTTACAATTTTGGTTAGTAAAAAAAGTACTGATAAATGTGTGCTAAGCAAAAAATAAACTTAGTATCGTAGGTCTTTTATATATCTAGGACAGATAGGTACTCAAACTATGAACCCTCGAATATTCCAAATATTCTGTATTAAATATCGCGGCGGATAAATTTCACGAGCCACTGAACTCTATACCCGGCTAATCGAATCGACCTTATAACTCGGCGCCAAGCGTGTCGCAAAATCGGGCTGCATTTTATCTAATACGAGTATCTACGTACGAGATTTAAACAGTTTCTATATAATACAAGCCGCATGAAATTTCTTAACCGTTTTGATGAAATTGAAGAAAATTGCAGAATTGTAAACAATTTAAAGAAATTTACAAAATAGATGGACGATTAGGACGCATTTTTTATCGATTAATCTATTGAACGTAAATACATTGGCTCTCTGGATGTTCGTGATTAGAATAAAATTCAGCGCACAGACAGAATACCATGGATTATAAACTCACTAATAAAAATAATTTATCAAATTTGGAGTAACACATATGTATAGGATTCTTTTAATCCTAACACAAAGAATTCAAAAATGAATCTCGATGTTTTCTCCGTTAACACTCCGGGAAAGATTATTTAAATACTATCAACAGAAAAAAAAAACCAAAACACGTCATAATTTTAATGCATCATGTTATTTTAGAGAAGGGCAAAAGTTCAGCTGTCGTATTTTTGTTGCGATAATGTTTTTGAGCGTTCGCTCAACCTCTGTCAGTTGCCGGTGTAATTGAATCCCGCGTCATGCGCGTGATATACGAGAGGGGCGGTCCGCGCCGGACCAACAAAAGCTGGACCGTACAAATTAATCCCATATAAACAATTATGAACGACCGATTTATATCCGACGAATACGAATCGTTCCCTGCTCACTGTTGGTAGGCATTTGGAGATTTAAATCTGTCGCATGTAATTTGTATTGTATTGTATTAGCTATAGGAACTATCAACTCCGTATCGATCTTCAACTGTTAGTTTATTAATAAAATGTAAATCAAAATATGTATAGGGGCAATTGAGATTGGATTGTAAAAGTCTCAATGTTTTACGGCTTCATTTAAAAACGCTTCGGGATATTAAATTACGGATTATAATAAACGCGAGCTCTTTAACGCCCTCGTGCTTGAAACTTTCATTTAGTTTGGTAGCTGGTGTTATTTTCTCAAAGGATCCAAAGTTAGTTAAAACTGAAGCCAACTTAACCAGCCGGCAAAGTTCACGCATTGAATTTCTACTTTTACACATTTCCGACTGATACTTTTGATACTTCTGAACTAAACTTAAAGAAAGAAGAATTCCGTTTAACCTTAGGTATTAATTTCACCAAATAATCTAAAAAACCAGTGAAATTATTTTACTTAATTACCCAGTAAAACACAGTAAATTTCATAAAAATTGAGCGTACAAGCAACAGCTGCGCCGACCGTCGAAGGACCTATGGGTAATTCATCGTCCCTATCCTTAGCAATGTTTGATTCTCCTTCTATCTGTTCTGTGGTTTTGATGCATTGTTAGTTATTATTTGATTTTGTTTTGTTGTTTCACAATTCAAGATGTTGAAATGAATATAATTATTTGTATTTGAATTTACTTAAATATTATACTTTAGAAAAACTCGACTCGAGAGCATCTACGGAATAGGCCTCTATCAAGTATGCCCTATACCTCTCTATAAAACGCGGTGCCGTCAGACTTTTATGTTTTCTAATAATCCCAACAACGAGGACGTGTGAAATATAAGGCTAAAATAAACATAAAATCCCCACGGGCCGCATTTTTACAACTCAGCAAATAAGTCATTGTCAGAACTTCCAGTTTATTCTTCATGATCGCGTCGTAAACGTAAGCGGAGTTTTACGCGAACCTTTATTGAAATTGGAATCCTTTAAGTACCTACTTACAATTCTTATAAGAATAAATAGGCTCATTGACTTACCACTGAAATATATTTATATTTTAACAACCTTACTATTTTTTTTTAAACTAAGTAGGTATAGGTAGAGGGTGTAAGGTTAAACGAGGGAGTTATTGAAGGAGAGTGTTCAATATCCGATTCTCGTCTCAAATATAAAAAAAAGACGCAACTAACTTACGAAAATTGAGAACAATGAGCGCGCACGTTGCCGACGCGCTGACGGATCATTTCCTAAAGATACCTAATAGCTGCTGACGCGCTAACAAAGTTCATTCACCACGTAGATCTGCGTTTTTATTGAAGTTTTCTCTGTTATCCATTAGCTTTTTTTATGTTTTTTAGTTATATACAATGTAAGCATTATTGAAGGCTTGAATAAATTCAATCATACACCTACTAACGATGTAAGGAAACGAATTACCTATAAATTCATTAAAATAAAATTACAGTAATTTGATTGAACGATTATCAATTACGCGCCGCAGCTACACTTACGTATATAACGCATACGTATACCTACACAAAAAAAACAAGTGGGTACCTACTTAAAACTTTCTTCCAATAAAATCATACTCATATAGCTAATATTGTGATGGGACCGGCTGATCGTCTAGCTTGTCTATTTGTAATTGAGTATCTAAGGAAATTTTAAGAACAAAGCCCGCTGCTAAAATAGAGACACTTAGGTATCCGGCAAAACAACCCCTGTTATATACTGAGCACTGGTAACCCTGTTCGTACATTTCATTGGGTGGACAAAGTGGACTTACCAAATCATTCTACCTGTTTTCTCGCGACTTGACTATGAGCTCATTTATAATGAGTTATGTAATAATTCATCAACTCTCTGGAAACATCAAAGAGGAACTAGGAAAATTAAATCTAATAATTCGAGTAGAATGAATGGTGAGTTGGTGCAATGTATTTGCCAAGTTGGCCATCATAAACGACTGATATCTCTTGAGCACGGGGAATCCCTACGCCGTATAGGCCTTAAGCCATGTAATCGGGGCTGCAGTGACCTCCTTTCGCTGAGAAGCGCAAATTTTGTGTGTCCAATACCCGTAGGTTGGCACATTCTTTTATTGAGCATGTAGCTCGCCCCAGAACCATGGTTTTGTATATATATATTTGTGTTCAATTAGTTAGGTATTGGTTTGGCCAAACCAAAAGTCGGAGGTCAATCTGCAAAGACATGACGTGTATCGGTGTGCCGAGTTATCACCGCCGAATACGCCACCCAACCGTGTACTACTTTAGCAATGACTCTGACTCCTTGAGTCAGGATCAGGAATACTAATTGATTAAAACCCAATCAACCTCAGTGTCTCATATTTCTGCGGTATTTGCCTATCCTCGAATTGTTCGGCCTATTACACAAACGAAACAATAGTTTATCGATACCTACCTTGCTCCCCGGCAGCTTGTCTCACCATCTACGCTCGTCCACAGATACCCGCCGGCTCGAACAATACACTAGCGGTAACTCTAGTACTTTCACTTTCACGGCTTTATGGACACTAGTGGGTCCCAATTCTAATTACTCCGAAAGGATGTTTAAGTCATAATTCAATAAACTGCAATATATTTTGCTCCAGAATACTATTTGTTCTGTCCGGAAGGAACACTGACAGTCCTATGATAATTTAGTTAATGAGTTCTAGTTTAGTATTTGATCAGTTAATCTGAATTAATGTGTTAATACGACTCTGTCTAGGTTCAACTTTCTGCCTAAGAATCGTGATTCAAGTTAGGTATATGGGGATTTATTAGTGGAGGGATTCGATTCAATTTATTACGCTAGTTATGGATAGTGACGTTATTGAAACTTTATATCATAATAAAAGGCAAAGTCTGAATTTGAACGAATCTCCATTATCAAATACCCCAGGAGGTATAATAGATATAGCAATAAAATAGTATAGTTATGATTCAACAATAATTTTATTTCAATAAAACTTGTTCAAAGAATCTCTCTGTTTAATTAGACCTAGTTCACATGCGAGGACATTTAGAACTAAGGCCGAACCTTCCGTTCCTAACAGCCATTCTAATCAAGGGAAAACGGAAGTGTTCAAATCAAAAACCCTTGTGACTATCTAAATACTAAGTACATCTTAGTTCTAATACACACATACTGGCAAGTGATTTATTTACATTATTATTTACATAGTTATACCCGCACTAAAAGGTTAAGACACACACACATACACGCTAGTAACATAATCGATTTAGAAAAACATATTTTGAAGTGCGTCAAGTCAGATTCACGGATGTCTCGGATTCACGGATGTCTTAGAATTCTGCCTTCGCCTTTCAATCAATCTCATCCAGCTCTATAATCGAGCTTGATGTATAACTAGTGCTCGAACCATTGATTATTAGATATTAACTACTTCCTCCCTCATCTCCAGATTTCTTTACATTACTAAAGGTAAAATTACACCCAGGATACTAATTTCGGCAGCCGGCGTCATAGTCTCAATACGTAATATTAATTTAGATCTGTGAATCTGCTTAATCAAATTATTAAATCAAATTGAGTACATTACCGGAAAACTCGAGCCGCTGTGTTGTCTGTCACACCTCACTTAATTTAATAGACTTATTCGTGTATTGCTATTCCCTTAGCTTTTCTCTGTAGTACTTTATTTATTTACATATTACACTGTACACAATAAAATCAAAACCCTGCTCTAATCAAACTTAGATTTACTTTAAGGTTAAAACCACTCCTCTTCCTCGCGGTCGAAACTGGAATAATCAACTCCTGCGCTCTCCCAGAGCTGCCTCCTCGTCAGCTCCCACTCTCTCCACACCACTCCTGTAAAATTGAATTACAACCCCCAAAACCCAACTATTTACGTAATTGGTTAATGGGTTGGCTCCGTTTAAGAAACAGCCAATTAGGATAAAATCATTCAAAGACACGCCCTCCAATTTTGGTCTCTGCACACTTTCCAAAATTCTCACAGTTTGTACGGCTGATTTTTTATACGTTAACATCTGTTGAACACTCTTGTCAAACGTTTCTGCGAAGGATTGCGCAAAAGATCAATTTATGATCACGATCCTTATTTAGCTTAATTGCCCCTCTTTAGTTTTCGTGCGTATTTTAACGTCACTAAAACTATCTAATTTATTGTTCTAAAGTACCCCGGATCCTTTTAGGTTTCTTGGCTTTTGAGAAACCTCTAAACAATTTCTAATATTTTACAACCCCTTGTCAACTCTAACTTTATTTATGGGTCGCTATCGTATTTCGAATTTTTATCCAACTTGTAAAAAGTGAGGTAGTGTTGGTTCACTTCAATATGAATAGCTAGTCTTTAAATAAGTGAAAGTTTTTTTTAACAACAAGTGCTCATTTTAATCTGCAATTTGAAACTTTACGCAAACAAGCATCAGGTAGATAAATCTTTTTATTTGCTAACAGAAGTTTCGTAGTTCAGGTTTTCATAAAATTAATATCTCGCGGAGCACCGCAGGTAAACGGAACTTTGAAATGTAACACAACTTTCTGGAGACATGAAACTAGAAAATTTAATATTGCCGCAGCATGTCGTATTAGTTTTAAAAAGATAGGTAAAGGTACCGGCAGTTTGAAACTGAATTTTTTAAAAAGTTTGAACTATAGACTTTTTACCTTCCATTCGCTACTACGCATACACATACTCCATATTTTGAATTATTTTAATTTTTTATAAGCTGCTATTTGCGCATGAAAGTCTTATCCAAAGCGCACCTTTTTGTTGAATTTTCCAATTGGTAAAGGAAGCCTTGTATACAATGTACAGTGGGCCACATAGATATTAGATAAGTATACCACCTTGTAAAATTGATATCGTTGTAAAACATCTTTATGACGTTATAAGTTGCCGTTTTTGCAGCTCCAATAGTCGTTAATCGCTTGTATTGGAATTTGGAGCTTGAAACTGCAAAAACGGCAACTTACAACGTCATACAGACGTTTTACAAAAAGTATAAATTTCACAAGGTGGTATACTTGGCTATGTGGTCCACTGTAGAAGAAGAAGAAGAAAATACATTTATTTCAGCACAACACACAAGAAAAAGAAACAAACATCAACAGTGCCTAATCTAAAGAAACATAGATACATACATACTGTACATATTATCTATTAGGTAAGTATTTACGACCGCACTCATTGGCACACACTTCACAATTTGGCGCACTCAGAGACGTTCATGAAATTAATGTTAATATAGGTATGTAACTATAATTACGTTAAATTTAGTTAACTGCCAATTAACATTAATTTTATTAAAATTTCTGATTGCGGCAGTTTTGTTTTAAAGATCTTTAGTAAAAATTAAGTAATCATTAAAACGACTGAGTGCGGCAGACTCTATAGACTCTACTACAAATTTTGCGGCTGCGTCTATAAACGGTTTAGGCCGTGCGCTGAAATTTTTTCTCTTCGTAAAACTATAAATCCTGCATTTACCCTGTTTCACCCTTAGAGAAATAGACTAAACTCTGAAATACGTGTTTCTTTATTTGAAAAGAAGAGTCCAAATACTGATTACCTGCATTACTCTTCCCATGATTCCATGCACATAAAACTACCGATACAAAACACAAATCTTTTCTTAGTTTAGGTATAGATACCAAATTGCCTGCCTACATTATACATTGAAATATAAAAAAAGTTTCTAGATCCAGTCGTTTCGGTTTGGTTGATACTTGATTGATTTGCATTGATATCAGTTAGAACACGTAAATTTATACTGTGTATAGATTATTTCAGCCAATATAGCAGATTATTATGATCTAACCTATTTGCAAACGATACATAATAGGGAGAGTTATTAACAATTTAATTAGTTCAAATTGAAGCAAAGCAAGCAGATGATATAGCAAAGGTGGAGGTTTACTGTGGTTATTATTGCATAGATAAAGTATTTATTTGATTTAGTATGTATAGTACAACACTTGAAAATTATTTTGATTACGATCAACGAAGTATACCTTCGTATATTATATAGGTATTAGGTATTACTTACTAGCTGTTCCTTGCGGTTTCACCCGCGGTGATTTCGGAGTTACTTAGACACAGTCAGACGCGACGGAGGACTTTGTTTTATGGTATGTAGGTTGGGATTTTGTATACGATAATCTGCTTATTTATTATTAAAAATCAAGACAAAGAGCTTCTTGCAGTAAGACCACCTTTAGCCATGTATTTATTATTAGTTATATTTTTTTTATTTAATGTAATTTTTTTTTTATAAAGCAAATAATTAATAGGCACAGAACCGCGTTTAGCGCACGCAGTCATGGAATCACAAGTGTGGTGGAAACAGCTTACTACGTCTCTCAACGCGAAAGTAATTTCGCGCCGCTCCACGCACACATCAATTGATTATGTGTTCCATTTTCAAACGGAATTTTTAATAAAACTACCTTACCTTCTATTATGGTATAATTATGTCTATGCAATAAAATTTAGTGTATAAAAGTATTGATATACTTTGCTCCAGTCGGCTTGTACTCTAAAGTGTGCTGAAAAATTTATTCAAGATAAAAGTCAAAATTTTCGGTTTTACTGTTCGGTTTAAGTCGCAAGTGTTCAAACAACCTTACCTTTGATTGCAGCTTCAACCGTCTCGATATTCCCCAGGGTCAAGGGCACTGGTTCGATGACCAAGTTCAAGTACAAAGCGGCATTCCCACGTTGTCGCTCCGTGAGAAAAATTGCGTACATTCGCTTTCTTAATGGCCGACACATAAACGATCGCGAGCTTTTCGCTAAAACCGTGGCACCACTGAAGCGAACGGACTTCGCTGCCCTGAACTTAACAAAAACACCAATGTTATCAAAATTACCTTTTAACACTCGACGTATAACCACTCTGTATAGTCTGTAGCGATCGTAAATTGAATTCACTCCGTACACATTGCCAACAAATATGTATTTTGACGATAAAGTCGCACGCTCCAGCAAAACTTTGTCGCAGTATACAACATTTGTATAACAAACGAAACTTTGACTTTTATGTATTGTGGCATTGTTCGATAATTGCGTGTTGACAGTTTTCATTGCGACCGTAATCTAACTATCTATACTAGGTACAATAAAAGAGTAGAATCCGCGATTCTGTACATTGAATATTTTTACCTAAAATTGAGAGGGGTGATGAAAGAAGAGTAACCAAGCACAAAAAAAGTTTTTAGAATTCTTTTCTGTCTGTCTGTTTGTCTGTCTGTTCGCGATAATCTCCGAACCATTTTCACAGGTAGATTAAGCTAAACATGGAGCTACATATAGGCTTTGTTTCATTTAAATCGGATGTTGGGAAAAAAAGATGTCATACAAAACGTTTCATGCGGGTGAAACCGCGGGGCACAGCTAGTAAGTATAATAAGCATTGCTACAGAATGCACGTTGGGATGACAAACAATTGATGAGTGCTCAATTATTATTATTAACCGGTAGGCGCTACATGATCACAACATGTCACCTGTTGTTTATCAGATGTGAATTGTGTGATAAAAGGTCTGGCCGCGGAACGTGCGCACGAGTGCAGTACTCGTTGGAGGCTGTCTCGCCTGCCGAGTTGACGCCTACGCACCCTAGATCGTTCACCTACTAGGGTTAGTACCGTAGCGTAGTTAGTACGATATATTTGCATACTGATTGGTCTCACGTAAATAACACAAAACGTTCTACCACTGATAACATAATACTACGTAGGTACCTACTCGTAACAGGATATACCGGATGATTGGATGATTATATTGAACGATACCTTTATCGTTGATGCTATCATGATTTGTTACTTTTCACAGCGAAATCTTCTAAGATATTCCATTAAGAAGAAATCGATGGAGAGAAATGTAAAATTGCATAAATCAGGGTAAAAAAAAGGTAAAAAAATATAACATAAGAATAAACACTTTTGTTCTTTGATAAATTGATTCTATTTCTGCAGGTAGGTAGGTAGGTAGGTACCTGTGGTTACAAGAAAGTAGAAACCAAAAACTTTATAAGACTTTATTATATCACTAGGATTTTGTCCCATCAAGAGATATTTTCAGTAATAAACTTAGTACCTACATACCTAGGTTTTCAAAATTTTATATTTTCCGAAATTTTGAGAAATTACTAGAGATTTCACCAAATCCCTGACATCCTTATTTTCCTGTGACTTAGGCACTACACATCAGAGCCCAGTGTGATAACTTCTTAACGATAAAATAAATCAATTTTTCGAAGGCTCTACAATTTAAACATCGATTTTTTTTGTAGTATCGAACACAACTTGCAAATTAGCGATTTCTATTGATAACTTAAATGCAGAAAAACTGTTGATAACATTTAAGTATATTAGTAGAAACTTGCATTTTACCATAATCTCGATACGGCAAGCGAATTTGTTCATTAAACTTAATGATTGATAGGAGATCTCATCGATCGTTAAGTACGTCGAGACTGTAGGCCCTGACTGATTTACTATAACCAAAACATCCCTTGCCCACAACATGCATAATGCATATCTGTAATACTGCTCTAGATGGCAAAAAATATCGATAATTAGTATTCTTTTACTTAATATGACATACTTACTGTACCTACCTACCTATTATGATTTTTTTTTAGTGTAACTTCTTCGAATACGTGAGCAAAACAATTTTAGTAACGTTTTCTAGCAATGCGTCGTATTACGGCCGTAATGAACTAGGCCTAGGTATAATAACAGATGCAACCTTCGGTACATACAGTGCACGTGTCAAATTGAAAATCAATCATTCCATAATGACCGCGTGGCAAAATATCCTTTTCACAAGGTTGTCATTAAAATATATTATGAGCAGAGTTTTTGTGGGTGTATCAATCAGGCGACACTGCGCAGCAAAAATCATTAACGTTGCTAGCAGCTGACATCAAAAATCAATTTACCTACTTTTTGCGACTTTTCCGACGTACGATGGACAGCTCGCTTTCTCAGTTAACTTACCGTGATAACTTTTTATGTAGGTACCTACCTACCTATATAATGTACCTAAGAATCGCTTGACTATTGTTAGTATATCTACCATTTCAGGCGTTCTATCAATACGCGACCCGACCGTTTGTAAGCTAATTGTTTAATTCCAGACAAAGAAATGAATGAATATTAATTGCTCATAATTACAAATAGTAGGTAACTTGGTAAATATCATGATTAGAGGACTACTGCTATCACCCCGCTGTTTCACCCACGGTAATTTCAGAGTTCCCCTTGAAGTTCCAGGATAAAATAAAATATAGATATAGACCTTACTCATGATAGTTTTAAATATATAAGCATACATAGGGACAGACAGCATGCGACTTTGTTTTATACTATGTAGTGATATAATAGGCAATAAAGATTACGTTTTTGTGCTCTAACTTAAGCTTTCCTTTGCCAAATTTTTCCTCAATAATAAACAAATACGACAGTATTTTTACATAGTAAGTATTTTAAGTTTTGTGTTTAAATTGGACTTGCAACTGTTCATTCTCCTACACCCTTCAGTTTTCAAACCATCTGTTTATTTCACACGTTAATTTGAGGACAAATTCGAATATCGACTTTATCCGGTTTAAAATCAGTTATAGAGCACAATAGTCGTGAAATAAATCCGGTACCTACCGGTAATGTATTCTGTGTGTGCATCAGGAACGAGCGAACGCGACAAGCCCGCGCAATTCGCACAGCCTTCCACCGCCCAGTGGCTGCCTACAGCGGGAATAATTTCTGACATGTTTGCAGCGATTAGTTCCACAACTGCCACCAGACTGCGGCCGGTTGAAATATGAGCACACCCACGTTTACATTTTCGTAACAATCTCCCGTCCACAACCGATCATAATCCGTGAATAAACACAAAAAGTGGTGCGGAATTCAAGGGGAAACAAGCACGAAAAATTATAAATTCGTTAGCGTCTTCCACTAAAAAATATTGATTTGCGAGTGAATCTCGCAGTTTAGGTTTTTTTATGCAACACAATTTAATGGTCTTAAGCCATTGAAAAGGTAAAAAAAAAATCAAAAAATATAGATAACAACGTTCAAATGTGATGGTTGTTCATTTTTATTTTCAATGTATCAAGTTTTGCATATTTTATAAATACGGGCCTATATCAATTAAACCTAGTCAAAAAGAGTTCACGTTATGTTACGGTTATAACTTATAATATATGATATGGAAGACAAAAGCGTAATGATTTGAATATTAAAACGATGATGATGATCCTATGATAATTATTATTCTTCTACTAGTTGTGCCCCGCGGTTTTACCCGCTTTAATTTCAGAGTTCCCGCGGAAATTCCGGGATAAAAAGTACCCTATGTGTTAATCTGATGTATAAGCTATATTACTGTAAAGTTTCATTTAAATCCATCCAGTAGATTTTGCGTGAAAGAGTAACAAACATCCATCCATCCATCCATCTATCCATCCATACATATACGTACTTACAAACATTCGCACTTTTAAAATGCAAGTCACTTGGTGGCAAAATTCAGATTGTGCCTAAACAAGCTCTTTTGTTTGGAAATTAAAAAAATGTCACTTAGAAGAAGGGATGTTGACTACTATTGAAAATCAAAATTCTAATTAGTCCGTCAGTTAAAAAATAAAAAAACAATAGACACGTATTTTTTGCTTTTTTAAATAAATTAAAATATACAGAGATAAAGCGCATTAAAGTTTAGGATGAGGAGGTCGTGACGTCACTAACCGCAAAACAGCCATACAAACTATCAGAATCATGGGCGTACCCAGGTAGGGGCAGGGGAGGGCAGCTGCCCCCCCCTAGAAGATTAAATAAATGTAATTTTTTTTTGGCAAATAGAAATTAAAAACGTATTACCTACTCTGCGCAAAATGAAGTGTTGGAAACAAAATATCTTTTCAGCCAGATTTTTTTTTCTATAGTTAAATATTCTACAATATTCGATATAGAGTCTATGTATAGTGAGTCGTGACGGTCGTGCCGCAACGTATTTATTAGAATATTTTATATAGCGACTTTCAGCCGCCATTAATGAATAAAAGTCAATTTTCATGATTTTTTGTTTCAATATACCCGACAGACGATCTTTTCGAAACAGGTATAAGCAGCCCCCTGCCCCCTCCTAGCTGAAATCCTGGGTACGCCCTTGATCAGAATAGTGACGTCACGCGAAATTTCAACTCAATATATCGCCGTTATTTTTTGATTACGTAAAAAAATAAAAAATACGTGTCCAATATTTTTTAATAATCTACAAGACGGACTAAAAAATAAAAATTAGTCAACATGCCCATTATACTTACATAACATTATTATGCAGTTATTTCCACCTAAATACTCCATCAGCACATCGCCCGCGGGAACACATAGTTGCTAGCTTGTCAGTTAGGTACCTACCTACAAGATATCCTTATGAGAGTAGTAGATAGGTAACTAAACTTCATAGTGAGTATTGGCAAGGTGCAAAGCGGGTGGAGGGAGTAGCCTAAACGATCACAGCGCTCGCATTTTCGTCGCTGACTTGAGCTGTCAAATCCATATTGAAGTGAACATTTTCTAATCGTTTTTGAGATAAATTTAATATGTTCCTAGTAAGATGTGTTATTGTGAATTGTAATAACACCAAGAAGAATAGCGACTAAATTTTACCAATTTCCAAGACCTTGGTGGAAACGAGACCAAAGAAATAAGTGGATAATTGTCGTAAGAAAAAAAAGTAAGCCACAGTAGGCTCATTTCTCACTGAAAACAACAATTTGAATATTATTGGCAATAATGTTACGGACTACCACCGTCCAAAATTCTCTAATATAGTAAAATAACACAAGATTTCATTATTATTTTTCACAATATTTACTTACTAGCTGGCCCTGCGGTTTCACCCACGGTAATTTTGGAGTTCCCGGTGGAATTCCGGGATAAAAAGTACCCTATGTACTTCTCTGTATCCCTGACAACGTACATGCCAAATTTCATCCAAATCCGTTCTGCCGTTTTTGCGTGATTGAGTAACAAACATCCACACTTTCACATTTATAATACATAGTAGGATTCTCGCTTGACTTGAATATTTTCCATAACGGCCCCCTGTTACGTGGCGCTGTCATCGCGCACGGTCCCAATACTATATGATGGTGTACGTATACGTACGTACGTATTTATTATATAAGGGTTTTATTATAATAAAATTACTTTACGTCTATAATCATGGTAGGTACTAGGTAGGTACAGTCGGCAATGAAAATATAGCAGCACTGTATTCACAGATGCTAAACTTTATTACAATTGCAATAAGATTCGACAATCAGACAATAGGAATGAATTGCTCTATTAAATTATTATTTTTTGCTCTCCTAATTGATAAGTAGGTATGTAGGTACTATCATAATTTTATTCATAGTACAAAAAAGACAGCCCTGCTGAGTTTGTTGTCAGTTCTTCTGAGCAGAGGACATATTCCGAACTGACAGTAATTTTTAGTTGTAAGAACCTGCTGGCGAATATAAGTGATTGTAACAACCAATCCAAAGTAATAACTTTTGAATTTTTAATTAGCAAAAGTACCTATAGCGTACGCATCCATTTTTAAATTCCATTTTCGGACTCTTTGTATCGAGTTGATAAGTACGCTTTGTCCTTATCAAAGACCTTAATAATTACTCGTAACCATAAATAATATAAATATACCAAGCAGCAGCTGTTCCCTACGGTTCCACCTACGTGAATTTCCTCGGGATTTCTTTGATATACGACAAAAAACTGCTTATATGCTTATAGTAGCGCCCTATTAGTCAAAGACGAACAATGTCTCTAATCCTTCTTATTATAATTAGTTTAGAACAAATTTATTTATATAACCTATCTGTTTCCGTTTCTAGATAAAATTCAATCAGAGTTTTACAAGACCTTCACATAAAAATAACGTTAGGGAATCATAAAGTTTTGTACGACTGACATTCAATTATTCGTCTAACAGAATAATAGCTTTAAATTTGAATTCCATGGCTTTTATGAAGTAGACAGCGATAAGAGGGATTATAAAGGGAGAAAAAGGGGAGAGATACCGATAAGAAAATAATAGAGAGCTCTTTGACACTAACTGTGAGGAATTATTACAAATTTATCTACTTTTTCGGTTGATTGTGGCACCCTTTTGACGACGCGTTTATTCGAATTAAAACAACGGGAAGATGGCTATGACAACAAGCGACAATGCTAAGAAAAATCGGAGTACAATAGTACATTGTTATCCTAGGGGTGAAAGTAACTTATTTAGTCCCGAGACGGGGTTTGGCGCCCGAGCGTAGCGAGGGCGCCGATAGATCGAGGGACTAAATAAGTCTTTCTCCCGAGGGTAACACTGTGCTTTTCATTACGAATGCAAGGAAAGTCAAAATAAAAATAGGAATTAGCTAAAGAAAAAATGAGTGAAGATCGGATAGTCGCTTGACACTTTCCCACCTATTTCTTTTTCTTTGACCGGCTAGCTATTCAGCCAGTATTTTTTATTTACATTGTGGCGACCTAAAAAAAATATTATCTTTAATTATTAATTATTAATTAAAGAAAATAAAAAAATATAAATAGGAATTAGCTTAAGAAAAAGTGAGTGAATTTTATTTTAATTAATACCTACTTAAACTTTACGTTATTTCAATTTTACATCGCGCTGGCTGTATAGAAAGTTGAAACATGGTTCAATAGAAATGTGAAAATAGACCTAGTTTTTTTTTAATAATTTGACAGTTGTCAGTTGAAAGCGATTCTCCCTAGGGCTGAAAAGGGTTACTTTCAACCCGCTTCTCAGGCAACTTCAGACCTACTTTCCGAGTATGAGTAATGAAAAAGAATTTGCGCACAAAAAACGACTCCTTATTTAATTTTCGTATCTCTAGGTAATCTTACACCCTCATTTTTAAATGTGTAACCAAGGTAATTTTCAACTGACTGGCCGTATGTTTGAACTTCTATTGTTTAATAACTGGGGGGTCTAAAATTGAAACTTCGCATTTAATGACCTACTTACACACATGACATTTAGGATCCCTACCTATGATTAGATTAAATTCTCGGAGAAGTCCTGTAACACGCACAATTAAAGCTACGGACTTCCGGCTTCCGTAAAACGTGTAAGGTGATCATTTTTTATTGATGTAACTTCAAACTTACGGTTTACAGATTTTTCCAAGATTTTTCTAGACATTGCCAATTTTCACGATTCTAGGTCGATGGATAATATTTTAAAAAATTTGAGTACCTACCTTGTGAGTGTTGCTGTTAAAATATGCAGCATATTATACGGCCATCTCTTTATGTTACCTTGACTAAGAATATTGGTATTTTCACAACTCCAGGGGATTAAAACACGTGGTATTTAATATAAATTTCAAATAAGGTTGTCTATTAGGTACCTATTCAAATAAAAATATGGAAGGTAGGTTCTGATAATTATGATATTTCAGAAAAACTATAAACTGTATATACTCATTATATTTACTCACCATAAATTTCAAATAAGGTTGTCTATTAGGTACCTATTCAAATAAAAATATGGAAGGTAGGTTCTGATAATTATGATATTTCAGAAAAACTATAAACTGTATATACTCATTATATTTATTCACCATAAATTACATTAATGTATCTTTAATATTTTTTTCCTACATAATATCGTAATGAAACTTTTAACTTCGAAGAGAGAGTCTTGCAGGATATTTTAGTATGTTGACTACATTAAGAGAGGTAAAAATTACATTGTTGGTACATCAATGGATAAATCGAGAAATAAGAATAGGTAATAATAATTGTTACGGGAATTATTATCTACTTTTCTCTTACAAATACTTACTATTTAATAATAAAATTTACTTACTATTTAATAATAGGTATGATAAGTACCTACATAAATCTATTATTACTGTAGTGATGGTTAATTATATTAATGATCTTAAACTAAATATCACATTTTTTATAATAAGATCAGTATTAGGTATATGTAGGTATAATATAATGATATAATCCTATATTTGATAATTATTATCAGCTATATCTATAGCTTTAATATTGTAAAAATCATTTGGTGCAATAAAGTATATTGTATTTATATTGTATATCCTAATAATGATAAAAGACAGATAAAATTTTTACTTTTTTTTTTTACTAAGCTCTAGAAAAATCTGTACCTATTTGCGTATTGCATCTAATTTGAAATTTTTATAATTTTTTAAGCACAAACATTGGAAATAAGTGGTCTATCACAGGACAGATATTTTTATCAGGAAAATTCTGCAAATGAATTGATGAAAACCGTCAATCTCTGTTTTCTTCCTTTTTTTTCAGCTTATTCTGTAAGTAGATAGGTAGGTACGAATATGATGTTTATACTACTACCCTGAACAAACAACCGAGACACCAATGAAGGTGCTTCTGCGATCGGGTCTTTAACCGAACGCGCTAATTTCTTAGGAAAATTGTTTGACCCAGATTGATTTTTAAATTTCTCGACCGCATCAAATCCTTAAGGGCATACAAGTCGTGATAAATTATCTGGTGTGCAAGGTCGCAGATTGTGTCCAGTGACCCGCATTCCTTGCTCCGGAGGTATGACATCACGACCACTCACTCGCAGTCGGTGAATGCACCCTATAAACCCGGGTAGCGAAGACGACATACCCGACAACCTGTGTAATATTAAAACACAAAACGCTGATGGTCATTCAGTCAAGATGGATCATTTGTAGCCGCATATAAAATCCTTACATATTATAAAACAAAGTCCTCCGCCACGTCTGTCTGTCTGTCAGTTCGCGATAAACTCAAAAACTACTGAACGGCTTTTCATGCGGTTTTCACCAATAGATAAAGTGATTCCAGGGGAAGGTTTATAGATATAGTTCATCCTGGTATCCTCGCGGAAACTCCAAAATTATCGTGGATGAAACCGCGAAAGACTAGTAACTATTTAAATTAACTGACGATATTTTTTGTATATACTGTCCAACGGTTTTACCTGATGTATGAAAAATTTCATGATAATCGGTTCAGTAGAATACGTAACAGACAGAGTTACTTTCGCATTTATAATAACCGTATTAGTATCTATGTATTGCAATCTTTATATATTTACGGCTGTAATGATTTATCATTAGAGGAAAATTTGTATTTACGTATCTAATGTTTTAAGCGAAGGGGAAAATCTGTATGTAGGTATACACCCAAAAAATAGTTATAATGCAATTTAGCCCTATTTGTTGTCATCACAATGTCGCCTAGATATTATAATATTATATTTTTCAATATCAATCGACTAAAGTCTTAGATAGATTGCGTCATACATAGATTTATTATTCATTGCATTTGCCACTGTAACTGATGCACAATTGCACGCAGAACTACCAAGTAAAGATGGTAAAAGAGATTGAGTTTAAATATATGTTGAATGTATGTACAATGTACATGCACTAAGTTTCTTTTGTCTTCCCTGATTCCTTATTCCCTGAAATAAAAGTAACGTAACATGATGCGACTTCACTATAGGGTAACCACGACCCCATCATAGAGTGAATGTGACCCCACCACAGAGTAACCACGACCCCAACGTTGGGTAAGTGCGCGTGGCTGTGGTTGGTGGGGCTGTGTGGTCACTGGGTTGGTGTTTCGTTGCAACGAACGTTGAATATTTTGGAAAATATTGATAATAATTTTTTAGTAAATCTTTCACGATAATACTTTTCTATTGACACAATTTCTTATTATAAATTTCATGCAAGTACCTTATTCTTGTGAATAAGTACCTACTTAGGTAGGTACTTTAATAAAATTTGTGTAATAGTTTTTTAACTAACTTACTTTGTAACATTATCAGGGGGATAGCCGATGTAAATTAATGGATTAGCATTCAATGAACTCATGCGGCCATGAGCTGATCCTCGGGCGACGGCTGACCCCATCCTAAGCACTGCGTCTTTCTTGTATCTTCTTGCAGAGACGCGCAGTCTGCCATCGGTCGCGACTATCCCTGCGTGCAGCTCCGTCGCTCCACTACCCGCGTCCCAACGTAACATGGCTTTGTTATTCCTAAAACCCAACCAGACATAATCTTTTCTGCCCGAAGCGCTAAACAAGGTGCCATCTTCGCATATAGCCGACACTTCAGCCCATACATCGAAATGTTTAGCTGGTAGCATCATTCGAGCAATCATCGTAGCCTGTCCATCAAACAATGGCATCTTGAATGCCTCGTTAACTTTTTCTTCCGCGTAATCTTCGTACAAAGGGTAATCCATGATTTCATTAACTTCATCTTCTTCGTTATTATCAATCATCTGGTTGCTTTTATTTAATTTTGTAGCACAATTTGATTGTGAATAAATGTGGTTTTTCGTTTTACTAAAATTGTGAATGTTGTAATATTCTGTAAATCAGTTTCATTCTGTATTAAAATATGATACAAGTAGGTAACTACATAATATGTTGTGATTTTTCAATAATTGTGCTGTATTAAACTAGAGAAATATTAAAATATCATAACTTATTTTAGCCAACAATATAATATCATACAGCTACAAACTAATGCTAATAATTCTAGTTCTAGCGATATCCAACTGGCGGTAGAATGTCCACACAGGTATATTCTGGGTCAGGGCTATCAGGCTTTCCACTATCACTGGTATCTACTGAAGCGTCGGTATACTGCAAAGAATTGGTGGATCTATGTATTTTAGCATGTTTTATATCGTTAATTGAATTTTTTGCATTGGAACTCCGTCTTTGCGTATGGGAGTGATTCCTGTAGATGGATGAATGGGTAGCTCTACCGGAGCGGCTACCTCGACGCACGTGCGGTGATTCTTCTCGGCAAGACCCGAATGCTTGTAGGACAACATCCGATTGGGTCCTGCACGCGTGGTTCCTTAGATGACAAGCGGAAAGGTACGTGCGCCCGTCACTTCCGCACACTGGAAGTGTCTCCTTCGATTGGCATTCGGTGTTGCCGCACTCACAAGTTGCTAATCCACTGCGAATAAGGCAATACGCTCCGAAGTAGCACGTCATGTGTTCGCAGATTGTCGCTGGCAGTTGTGTGGATTCCGCTGTTACAACAACAAGCATACCGTTACGTTACTTATTGTTAGTAGAAATTGGATATTATATAAAACTCAAATTTCAATAGATACTCACGATCGAAACAGCCATTCGGCCCCAAAACGTGTTCGTGATGGGAACAAACTGTGCACTTCTGTCCCTGAATACCAGGCTTGCATACGCAGCGCCCAGTCATTTGCTCGCAATCTTCACGCACGGAACCGAAGGCTGAACATCCGCAAGCTAAAAAAATTTTTACGTCAGACCCTTCACACACACATCATCACATCACAGCGGTGATGGCTCAGTGATTGGTGCGTTCCGATCACTCGCCACAAGGCGTAGGTTCAAATCCCAACAATGAGGTTGAGCAGTCGGTGAAGGAAAACATTGCGAGGAAACCAAAGCTACATAGAAAATTTGTCGCCAAGCACGGCGGTGTGTTCCAGCAGTCTCACTTGACAGCCAGTTCCCATTCCAGGCTAGATGTGTTAACCGTCTCCGACCACACGGTCACTTAACATCAGTTGAGCGGCGGAAAAAAAAACTTACGTATACATCCGGTATGTCCAGTTCCGATTCTGGGTAGTCCCCAGTAGCCGGGCTCGCAGCGGTCACACTTGAGCCCTCCAACTCCCGGCCGACACGCACACTGCCCGCTCTCGTTGCACACTTCGCTCTCCGAGCCCAAGCGATGGCAGCCGCACTGAGACGGGCACCCAGCCCCGCCCGGCCCCCTTGCTGCAGTCACGCCGTCCGCACAACACCCGTGCCATGACTCTTGACATCCTTTCTTCCCGTCCTCAGCTTTACCTAAGTGGTGTACCATCAGCGTCAATATGTAAACAATGTGGTCAATCTTTGAACATTATCAGATAGTATTGCAATAAGATTTAATAACTTACATATTTCTACTGTTGACCGTATACAGGTAGGCTCAAGATAATTTTAGTTATCATTGTGGTCTTTAGTAAAATTGAAATGGATACAAAATTAGGTAAATAGTGGAGTCGTGGAGTCTAAAGTTTATAACTTCTTTAATAAACGTAACTAAAAATATAGTAGATAAGTAACTGGATGGTATCCGGTCAATGCCTACAGTAAGAAAAGTCGTTCCTGCGTCAGTCCTGAAGGCTGAAACTCAGGTGGACGAAACCACGGGCACAGCTAGTTTATATATTTACCCTTTCTACAGCATCGGGCAACTTTAGCCGTATGATGGCAGTAACTACCAATAGGGCAGTCTTTGCGATGTGGACCTCCGCCGCAATCCAGAGGTCGCCCTTCGTTGTCCATCAGGGGTTCCTTCTCGCCGCACGGTCTGAACTGTAATAACTTTTTTAATTTAACAAACCTTTTTAAAATGTCTTTATCGCTCGATCTATATTTCGGAGTTCCATTTTTAACAAAAACCTATCTGGTTGTGAATTGTTTGTTAAAATTAAACAAATAGGTATATACTATGTAGGTAGGTACAGTGTAAATGTATTATTACGAATTCTTCGATTTACGTACCTATTCTATTGTAGAAAGCATTATGGATTTCCCCCGCAATGTCATACCTTAAGGGTTGAGTTTTAAAAAGATCTAAGATCTACCATCTGATCTGCCCCCTTAGCCAAGTTGACAATTTTAATTGTTAGCACTATACAATCTAAGGAGCTTATCCTCATCTGACATGGTCACGTATGTATAACCATAACCAGTTGTTTGTGACCACGTGATACGAAGATAAGTTCCGTAGTTTGTATCGAGAAAACTTCTGTAGCGAATTGTCACCATGGCTTAAGGGCTTAAGTATGTTATACTTAAACCTCTAGTCCCATGCATAGAGCCAGAGGCCGTAGTCTGAGATCCTCCTGTCGGCGGCACGCCTCCAGCTTCATGTGGCACAGGGTAGGGTATAGTCGGAGGTCCGAGGCGCAGACTGGGGCCGAGCTGGTCGCGGCGGCGGCGGCTGCGGCGCAGTCGAAGAGACAGGCGCACCGCGGCTGCCCGCCGCCGTCCACCGCGCACGTCGCCTCGTACGCGCACTGAACGCGAGCGCACACCGCGCTGCCGCCCATCCCCGCACCGGGCTCGCTCGAGCTCTCAGTCTCGTCCGATCTAATATCGTTGCCCAACTCCGCCACTTTCACTGTTCTATTTGTGCCTTTTATAAATGAAAAAGTTTACATCGTAACAACATTCATAATAATATGAGTTATGACCCTTTAAAATTGTAGGTATATCGTAAAGAGGTGACAACGGAAGTTAAACAAGAAGAAAAACTAAATTGTAACAAAGACAATCCTGCTGAGTTTATTGTCAGTTCTTCTCAGTAAAGGGCACATTCAGATTTGACAATCATTTCAACTTAGTAGAGTAAATGATATGAAATGCTGAAAGTGCTTCCTCTTCTATACGTACCGGCAGCGGCTTCATTGTCGGCAACGTCTGCGCATTCCCCATAGTAGGCGACGTGTGGAGGATTTTCGCCGCGCATGCGTGCCTCGCACGCCGCCCGCTGCAGCGCGCACTCGTGCGGGAACGTGCGACCCGAGCTGGCGCACACGGGCTCGCGAGCTGCCCCCGCGCAAGGGGCGGCGCACGCGCACGACCCGCGCGCACACCACGTCCCCGACGGACATTTCACTTCTGCGCACGATTCTATGTCAAACAAAGAAGGCTAAATCTTCCGAACTACCCACTACGCACGAAGTTTGAAAATAAGAAAGAATGAAAGAAAGAAAGAGAGAAAAATTTACTTAATCGGTCTAACTATCTTTGAGTAATCGATGAACATACATAAAAAAACATACAGCCGAATGCAGAACCTCCTTCTTTTTGGAAGTCGGTTAAAAATACATTTATTTCAGCACAACACACAAGAAAAAACAAGTGTCTAATCTAAACTCATACTATAGGCATATCTCTTGCATGCTCTGCCGAAACTTGCAAGTTTCAGCAAGTTTGTCTATCACGAATTTGAAAGTACCTACTAACGAAAGCAATGTAGCAGTAATAGGTATTACGGTAATATCCAAATGCTACTTAAGCCTTTATTTTTGATTTCACCTATTTATGTTTATTTATTTGACTAAGCGCTTATAAAAAATCTGATGCCTGGCCCAAACCATGAATGCAAACTTGTTTCCTGGAAAGATGAGCGAAGGTGGCTGAAAACTTACTAAGATCGTTTCATATCCATCGCCTGAATATATGCACTTAAATAAGGCTTCTCATACTCATCCATGGGCTTAGTAAAGGTGCTTTCTAATCTCCATAGCTTAGTTTAAAAATCGGTTAAGAAAATACCTGCAACTTTTTTTTTTCCAAAATGCAGGCAAGTATGAGAATGTTGTGCCTGTGTGATTCTAAATAAAAATAATTGGTCTCACCACATGAGCCCATGTGCTCGACGTACAGCCTTCGTCTTTCACGACAAGCAGCCTCACGCAACGAGCAGACGCTACTGTACGTACGGTTGTCACTGCCGCACACCTCCTCAGTTTCCTGTGGGTTTTTGAAAGAGAAAAAGCGTGAATGGTAAATGGTAGAGAGAGAGTCAAATAGAAGAAGTAAACATTTAGGTACTAACCGTCCCCTCTTCACAATGTTTTGGGCATACGCAACTCGCTTCGGAAACTCCATCGCTTTCGCACACTGCGTAATAGTCGCACTTTTTATTTTCACACCCATCTAAAAGAAAAATAATTAAATCTATTACTTATTTCTTATACCTTAATAAAGTATGACTAACGTTTCTGACACAAAGAAGTTTCATTCCCTTCACGTACCTAAACTACTAGCAAATAAAAGTTGCATTAATTAGTCTTTAACAATAATTCTGTTTTTTTAGGGAAGGCAAGGAAGTTCCTAAGGTGGCCGTAGCACACCCTGGCCCCGCTAGCTACACAAATAGTTTGTATCTCGATATAAATAACGGCACTGGATCCAACTATCACCGGCGCTGTAGGTACCTACCTATACAAAGTTGGTATATCATCAACTAGCTGTTCCCCGTGGTAATTTCTGAATTCCCGCGGGAATTCCGGGTAGAAATACAGCCTATCTTACTCAGGAATAATGTAGCATTCGCTAATGGTGAAAGAGTTTTTTTTTAAATAGGTCCAGACTCCAGTGGTTTTTGAGTCAAATCGTAACAAACAAACAAAAATACAAATCTTTCCTCTTTATAATATCAGTAC
Organism: Zygaena filipendulae; assembly: GCA_907165275.2. Lineage (NCBI taxonomy): Eukaryota > Metazoa > Arthropoda > Insecta > Lepidoptera > Zygaenidae > Zygaena > Zygaena filipendulae. Next base: position 6,720,124 of record OU015650.1, read on the forward strand.
AGATATAAATAGGTATACAATGATGAACTGACTGCACGGCCCGTCGTACAGGACTGCCACGTCGCGCCGATGCCGACACGACTCCAGCTGCAACTTGCACCGGTTGCCGTACGAGATGCCGTCCGAGCCGCACACAGGCGCGAACTCGTTGGAGCACCGCGGACAGCGGCACGCACCGCGCGCGCCCGACGCCACGCACTCGCCGCCGTGCGGGCACACCACGCCAGCGCACACGCCATTAGAACCTGCCAGTCGCATTAGGCATGTTGCCAGGTATAAAAATCAAAATTCTATTCAAAATCCGTCAGTTAACTACAATAAATAATAAAAACAAAATAGATACGTACCTATATTTTGCATTTTCAAATTAATGAAATAATATGATCATCACTGTGATGTGTGTTAAAATACAGTGCACTCACCGCAAGCGCCAGCGTGCAGCACCCGTAGTTCCCTGCCCAGTAGGCACGCAGCGCGCCGCAGTTCGCACTCGCTGTCGTGCGTGCGCGCGTCGGAGCCGCACACGGGCCGCAGCACGGGCTCGCACGGGGGCGGGCAAGTGCACACCGCCCCGCCCGCGCCCCCGCCGCTGCTCTCCACGTGGCATTCCGCACCGTGGCGGCACTCCACCTCCGCACACGGATTTACACCTGAAACGTGCACCGTCATCGCGAGTGAGGTAGGTATAACCTAAAGCAATCATGATCGATTTTTACCCTCAGTTACGTACAAGTTACTTGAATCCTTTCCATTTCTTTAATGATCCTTACTGAAAATGCCCGCATCCATAACACAATGCTGAGGCCATCTGAGACAGTGACCATTTCGGGCATCCTCATCGGACTAATTATTTTAATATCTAGATGTATGCTATTTCGAGATTTATAAAAAGCTTTAGCCTTTTTTATTTCATTCCAATAGATCATTTACTGATTTCGAACTCACCGGAACTACACTGCCCTTTAAATACAATCTTCAGCTGTTTTCTCGATCGACAAGATTCCCGGTGCATTTGGCACTCGTTGGAGTAGGTCTTGCCGTCAGATGCGCACACGGGAGAGAACTCCAAGGGACACGGCTCCGCGCAACGGCACGATGGCGCTCGTCTCTCGTCTAACTGACACACCTCCGGATCGGGACAGGACACACCCGCACATGGATCTGAAGAAATATTTAGAATGGCGTAAGAAATGCGACTGTTACCATTCCAGAAAACCAGATACACATTAACAAGCTTTAATACTGTGTCTGAAGCATTAACAGTGCCTATAAATGGTGGTCTTAAAATTGCGCTGAAACACGTTGTCTCTGCAAGCTATACGTATCATTATGGCGTCGAACAAAACCATAGGCGTATATAGAGGGGCGTATATGGTCTAGTGCCCATCTCAGGATGTTAGGCCACTGATTCGAAATTCTATAATACTGATAACTAACTTCAGAAGGCTCTTCAAAATAGACTTAATATTTTAAAGTTTGCACCTGCGACCCCCCGAGTACCTATTATTTTACCTATTACTAGCTGACCCACGCGGTTTCACCCGCAGTAATTTCGGAGTTCCCGCGGGAATTCCAGGATAAAATATAGTTATAAGTCTTCCTCATGAATCACTCTGTCTATTGGTGAAAACCGCATCAAAATCCGTTGCGTAGTTTTAAAGGTTTAAGCAAACATAGGGATATAGGGACAGAGAAAGCGACTTAGTTTTATACTATGTAGTGATTTTTCACTTTGAGCTTGTGTTGTTAGTACCACCTACAGAATTTCGCATCGGCCATAACATATCAAGGGCCAGGCCAATAACGCCAGTGAACAAAACTCTCGGAAACCTCACTATCTAGTCGATTTAGCCGAGTCGTTCACCGCCATTTTATGACTGCTATTCAGCGGCTACGACGACAGAGCAAATACTAAGGTTTAAAGACCTGCGCTAATTTCGTAGTTTCCACGGGAATTCCAGTATAAAACTTAAAAGAATCCTAGGTATATGTCCTTTTTTGTATCCCTGACGTGAGGTATGTAAAATTTCATGACGATGGTTGGATAGTTGAATAGTTAAAACGTGAAAAGGTAACAGACAGACCAACAGAGTTATTTTCGCATTTTTTATATTATTATGGACACAAATAATTATAAGATACTCTACTCACCACATTTGCCGTAATATTTGAACGTTATGTTAGTTTTCGTGTCGCATGCAGCGCGACGCATCTCACATTCGCCGGGGTAATCTCGGGCGTCGCTCGCGCAGAGCGGCCGCGATCCTTCGTGGTCCCCGTAATTAGGACAGGAAGTGGGACACTCGCACTCGTAGAATCGGCCATCGGGCGTGGGACGACATTCTTCGCCGGGGCCGCAGTTCACGCCTTCACACGGGTCCGGCACGTCTACCATTCGAAAAGTAGTTACGTCGCAGTCATCATCAAAATTTTAGTAATTACCTACTAGCTGTGCTCGCGGTTTCATCCGCGTAATTCCCCAAATTTATTAAATACTAAAATGAAATTGCTGCTCGTTTGTCCCACTAAAACTCGAGAATGGCTCGACCGATGTGAAAAATCCTTTTTTTGTTGGGTTCGTAATTATCAGAAGGTTTGTATATTAAAGAAAATTGGGAGTCCCTTCGGGAATTCCGAATCTCACGCGGGTAAAATTCGGTTCGTTCGTTTTGATTTTATTTTTTAAGGCAAAACAAGTGCTTCTTTTTTAATAAAGGGTTTTTGAAAATTCAATCCCTAAAGAACCTTTTTTTTTTTTTTGACCCAGGGAAAATGCTTTATGCATACCACCGCCCAGGGGTATTAACGGGGCGGTGGTTATGTGGGACTCCGACCTGAAAAGGGCGTTTACCCACTAAAAACCCTGGGGTGTTCCTCCTCAGCGCCACGCGTCAGGGCCGCGGGAATCGCTAATTGCATGCTCCGCGGCCCCGACCTATAGCCCGCACGTGGCGGGCTCCTTCTAGGGGAGGCTCCTTCTCGGGGAATCCCTAAAGAACCTACCGTTGGTAAGTACTAGGTACCTAATCGTGAAAAACGTGGTAGGTATTGGGGCTCTCGTTTTCAAAGCAAGAAACACGTATTTCAGGGATTGAGGGAAACAATTACACTTAATAAAGAGTTAATTCAATCTTAACCCATTTAAAATAAGAATATGATATTATCTACCTATCAATAGGTAGTATGCTGTACATGTAATTATGTATATTTGTGCATTTTATGTGTCTTATTTTATGTGTTCTATTTGTTTATTCATATATTATGTATTAATTATATCGAAATACGTATTATATCTACCTGTAAGATTTTACAAGCACCACTAAACGCACTTTCTGCAGAATGCAGATCTTGAAGGTTTACTACCATAGAATGCCACAATGGCAATAAGTCCGCCGTTTTTGTGTCATATTGTGCAAAAAATTTAAATTAATATGAACAGCAGATAGTTATCTGCTATTGTAATGAAAGCTGACTAACTAATAATGATGATGATGAATAAATCATCAATTGAAGTTTTTTTTTTCCGTGAAGATACTGTATTAGTAAGCACCTACTTACCACTTGGAAATAAGTAGCAACCAAAGGCAACGGTCACCAGTACCAACAGAGCGATCACTTGCGCGATCAGCATTGTCTGACCAGCGCTTCCTCGCAGTTTCCGACTCACCAAACATCACACATCGTTTTCTCCTCGTTTTGAGCCGTTACATACACAGTATTGTTGTTATATTATGTTGGTAAAACTGTAGGTACTAATACATAAGCAGCATCAGCCACAATGTTTATATGGCGACAAATAAAATACACTTAGTGCGATCAATAGATATAGATTTAAAATTGACTTAGGTATAGGTACAATTGAGTGAAACTAGTCCTTGTAGTGCCCTTTTTCACAAAATAACACTCATTTTCACCTATATCAGTTATGATTATTTATTAAAATATATTATTTAACCAGAATTTTAAATAATTTCGAAGCGTTCACCCCAGCCACGTACTGAAGGGCCAATAATAATTCAATCGCATTTACCTAGGTAGCTGTAAGAACGAACCTACCTAACACTGAATGAATTTCAGGCATGCGCAATAGCTTCGTCCTTGCCATATTATTAGACTATAAGGTAGGTATGGCTTCTCTTATTAATTTTTCATGATATACTTAAGTACTTACTTAAAAAGTTTAAATACGGAGAAATTAGGACATTTTTAATTGAACTTAATTTAAATCATAGTCATGTAGACGAGTGACGACATTAAAGGATGTGGTTTATCTATAGGTACATGTTATTTTATAACGACGCGTAGTAAGCTTACAAGATTAGGAAATTAACGCATTAACGCATATACAGTACAGTATGTATACTTACACGTTTTTAGGGGCACAGAGAAGGACAGGACTTTTATCTTTGCTATTCTATATTAGAATTACTGGTAAAAGAATTTTTGAAATCGGTCCAGTAGTTTTTGTGTTAAATCATAACAAACAAAACATCAAATCTTTCCCCTTTAGACTAGTTGTTCCACGCGGTTTCACCCGCGGTAATTCCGGGATAAAAAGTACCCTATGTCCTTCTCTGTGTCCCTGTCAACATGCATGCACGTCGTGATGATCGGTTGAGCCGTTAAGGCGTGAAAGCGTAACAAACAAATAAACTCACTTTCGCATTCATAATATTAGTAAGGATAGCTTATTCCACCAAAAAATCGTTCATCTGTTCCGCCGCGTTCAGCGCTGCCTCGTTCGGCACCAAACGCTGTAAACTGTATAAGTAGGTACCTACCTACCTACTTGTTTAGTCATTGATTGCTTAAATTTAAATGTATGCAACAGGCCAGAAACTTGCGTCATGTAAATGGGCCTGTAGTCTTATCTATGTTGTACGCGGCTGATAGAAACAGAAATCAGTGGTAGGCCTCCAGTGTATAAGTGTGACCAAAATCGTTCAGCGAAACTCGAATGGAGCTGAGTAAATGTAGTTACTAGTCTCACTTGCACTATAGTAAAGTCAAAATTACAATGAACCAAACTTTGATCTAAGTTTTTTAGACAGCTGGTATGAAATAGTAGTAGTATAGCCCCCGGGTATTGCCCAGTCAACCCTTTTTAACCAACTTCTAAAAAAGTCGAGATCTGATGATGGGATCTTGAAGAAATCGAGAGAACTCTTCAAAAGTTATAGGCACACCTATAGCGACATGGGTATTTTTTATAGTAAATCGTTTATACCCATTTGAAAAAAGGTTTTTTTGATTGAAAGACCCATACTCCCAAGTTGGTCCCATTGTCACCAAGTCGAGATCTGATAATGGGCTCTTGGAGAAATCGAGGGAACTCTTTCAAAAATTATATACACCTATAGCGATTTTTGAATTTTTTATAGTAAATTGTTTATTTGCTTTCGGGAAACGAAGTTTGAAGTGGAACTGATGATGAAGACCACATATGGTCTTCGAAACTAGGTACTCAATAATAGTTATTTCACGGGTTCCGATTCGTTAAATGTTGTGGTTTTCAAATAATTTATGCTCATCACAATGTATATGGCGAAGCGGAACTGATGGTGATGTTCCACCAGAACTCCTCAACAATTATAACGTCTCTGCATCGGGAAAAGCAATATTTTGTAAAAGGTGATGAGCAGTTGACATTAGGCTATTGTAACTTAGATAAATTACAAACCGACTCACTTAAAAGCGAGAAATAAACAATATTTTTACAAAAAAAGACTTCCAAAAACACATAACTAAAAAGCTAAAAATAACAAAATACCGATTTAATTCCAAAGACAAAAAAGAACAAATAAAATACACATATACATATTATTATTATTGGTTTGTGCTACCACTGATCGGTTTGAAGTCGGTGATAAGCCAAATATGGAGTGGGTAGATGGTCTAAGTCCACTCCCGCCACGAGCTCGTCGTGAGCAGAACAACCCAAGTGGACAAACGCAAGCGGGCTTGTCACCGAATTCAAACCGATCAGTGGTGGCACAAATCAATACCTAACCTAAGAAATGTTATTGTTTTTTTTTCTTTTGGATTATAATTGTTATTTTTTTTTTTTTTGCTTTTTAGTTTTGTGTTTTTGGAAGTAGGTTTTAATTTTTTTAATACTCTTCAGTTTTAGCTCACTCTTTAAATCAAGTTTGTAAAGATTAAATAAGAACACAACTAACTTTTTAATAAGTTTATTGTTATGGTATTGACCATTTTAAGAGCTTCACTCGTATGATTTATTACATATTATATTTTTATCGTATGTAACAGAGAGAATTTACATGATGTATAAAAATAGGACTGTGCCGGCCGCATAGCCTCGGAAATGCACGTAAGACAAGAAAATTGATACACAATCAAAAATCATCTATCACTTTCCACTGCTAAAATGCAATGAATAAAATTTTTATGTGCCCCATACTGCTTTACACGATTGCACATGATTTTGGATGCAAATCTACTAACATGCTAAGTTTTGTACATTTACTATCAACTATATCACTTGTTTTTTTCCTAATAAATCAATAATAGCAATGAGGCAGCAAAATAAATACATTATCGTGAATGTTAAAAAATAACAACTATAATATTTATACCAGTATATAGTTAAAACAAGTCGAAACAATAAAAAAATTAATTGGTAATATCTAAAAATCTGTACATTTTATAAACATCTAATTGAGATGTTAAGAATAAATAGTTTTATAATATTTTACAGTCTCGCATAAAACCAGTCATTAAAATTCAAATCTAATTTTAGAAGCAGTTTGCTTATCACTTAGACAATATTAAAATCCACAGCACTAATTTGTCACTTACACTTCAAAGCATCCGCACAAACATATTCCAAACCTACAAATATTTACAATAATAGTGATAATGACTATATTTACAACGAGATTTACTACAAAGTAACAGTACCAAGTAAGAAATGCTAGCTATAGCAAACTCTTACACTTCCCATCGTTACCGCTTATGCGACTCACGACTTGGGTACATGGATGATACAAATCACAGACATTTTAGTTTTTAACCACTCCTATCTTTCAATTTTGCGCAAACGGTTTCCTAGGGGTCAGGCGCAAAACATGCACCTTCGTAAAATGTGCATTACTAAATAGATGCACTTCTCATTACTTTATGATTTGTGAATTGCTCATTTTGAAAAGTGCTCATAACGAGAAGTTTTTGAATTTTTGAATTTTATTTATTTCAAAATGCACATTTCTCGAAGTGCACATTCAGCGTGTAACCCTTTCACCGTAATATTGAACACGAGCAGTAAGTCGTATAGTGAATGCCTGTGCAGGTCGGCTTTGCCACACTCGATAGTCCAGCGAGCGTTCCGCCCTACGTAGGCGGCGCGCGCCGGTCGTAGTCCCTCCTGTACACCTCGCGCTCGTACTCGCGGTCGTCGTATGCGTACTCGGGCTGCGCGTACCCGCGCCACTCCTCCGGGTACGTGCGCATCGCCGGGAAGCCCATGCCGCCCGCCATGGCCGCTCCCTCGTAGTAACCGCCGTAGGGGCCGCCGGCGCCGGCGTACGGAACGTACCTATCGACGCGAAATATTACTATTTAGCCATTCCATTCATTCGGAATGTCGGTGTTTAGCTTAAAAATAACAACTGCTCGATACAATGGGTGCTTAGGAATAAAGTTCAAATCTCAGTTTATGCTAGGCTTTAACGAGCGCAGGCGCAGTTTTCACCAGAAAAATTTTTCTTGATATAAATAAAAATAAATAGGGTGTGAAAAAAGGACAATGTATTGTGTTATAAAACGGTGCATCTCTGCTTATGCTAATTTCCACTTTGATCAAAAAACTATACTTGACGACTAGCTGTCCCCCGCGGTTTCACCCGCGGTAATTTCGGAGTTTCCGCGGGACTTCCAGGATAAACTATACCTATAAACCTTCCTCTTGAATCACTACCTATTAATAAAAACGCATCAAAATCCGTTGCGTAGTTTTAAAGATCTAAGCATACATAGGGACAGACAGACAGCGGGAAGCCACTTTGTTTTATACTATGTGGTGAAGAAGATTCGTTTTGTAAGTGGACGTAGCTGAATTACCTTCTCTTGTCGTGTGATCTTGAGAGGCGGTCGCCCCTGTACTGTCTCGGGCCGGGATAGGCGGGCGGCACCCAGCCGGGGTGCACGGGCGGCATGTCCGCGCCATGCGCCGATGGCATGGGGAACGAGGGGCGGACGCGCGGCGGCCCCCCGCCCCCGCCGCCCCCGCCACCCCCACCCCCGCCGCCGCCCGCGCCCCCGCTGTCGCGGCGCGTGCGCGAGCGACTACGCCCGCGGTCGCGCTCCCGCTCGCGGTCGCGGTCGCGGTCGCGGTCGCGGTCCCTGCCCCGCCCCCTGTCGCGGTCGCGCTCCCTGTCCCGGTCGCGCTCCGACCGTCCGCTTCGGTCTCTGTACATCAAATCGTCCCGCTTATGTCTCCTATCGCTATCGTCGCGGCGCTTGTAATTTTCTCTGTAGGTATGGAAGAAGCGAGATGGTGATGAGTGCATGAAGGATAAGGTTAGCGGATACGATGAAAGTTTAAAAAAAATACAGATAAGAGGCAGACAGTGAAATGAATATTAGCTAAATAATTCAATTAGCGACAGGACCGAAAATAAAAATAAATGGGAGACGTGTATTTAAGCTCAAAGCAATCAATGAATGTAACTAATCAACATGTACATAAATCACAGGGAAAACCTAATAAAAAATATTGGGTATTCGACAAGTTCGTCGTGTAATTTAACATCCTGTACAGGGTACGTGAGGTATTTGAGAACATACTGATATTAAAACTAAATTTTCTATAATTCTAAGTTCTAACGGCGGTAATTAAACGATGTTTATTTATTTGGGTCTAACTCTGGCAATAGGGAGATTTTTGAATGTTTCATCTTGTTCAAAAATTGTTTTGCCTGGATCAATTGCTGACTCCGAGTTTGTGCTGAAATAAACTGCCTTCTGCGCATCAAGTAGAACTTGTACCGGAGGTCTTCGTGGACAGTATTCCAGATTGAGCCCTCAGAAACATGAAGGTCTGTCGCGATGGCCCTTATGAACTTTGAAGGGTCTTGGTCAATAACGTCCTGAACTTGTTGAAAAACTGTGGTGTTCCAATACAGTCTGAACGTGCTTCATGCTTTTTGCGCTTGGCATCACTTTTCACTGCGCGTCCAGATGCACTTTGTGTACAAAAAACGAGGGACTCTTAAAAATCGAGAGATTTCAAGATCGCTGTAATTTGCCTCTAGAGCGACGATCACAGCGTGTCTTTTCATTTCCTGCGTAAGGTTATTGTTGTTTTTAAGCTGAAAAGAAAAAATCGTGCCACTACGTATGAAATGGCAGCCACATTTACTAGTGTCCTTAAATACCTTACGCACCCTGTACATAAATCACAGATAAAACATTAGTACAAAATACTAAACATCTATTCAACAAGTCCGTCGTTTAACATAACGCCCTGTATATTCGAAATGATAACTATAAATGACATCCAACAACTATACAAACCTCTCGTGCCGTTTCCCGTCCGGCTCTGGGTCACACTCTCCTTCCTCTAATTTTCTTTTAACTCCCGACGAATGCGGTATTCTTTCATTTGACTTATCCGACTTCTCTTTTTCCACTTTAGATCTCTTTTCCTTTTTACTATCATTATTTTCGTCTCTTTTGGACGGCTTTACATGATTATTGGAATTATGATTATTCTTATTATTCTGCAATTAAACAAAAATATTATTGATGACAATAATAATTATGAAACCTCATGATTAAATAAAGCAACCATTAATAATTTTTATTCATGAATTACCTTGCCATGTTCCTTATGTTTTCCATCACTCGATTTACCATCACTTTTCTTCAAACCATATTTATACAATCGGTACAGTTGTTTTGCATCAAAACTAGTAAATTTTGATACAAAATACCAGAGATTGCTCCTCCATTCCACTTTTTTTTCTGGATCCGAGTATGCTTCTAAACAAATGTCTATTTGAGTGCCGATTTGTGTAAGGCAGGTTCGTGTCCTTGTCACTTGTTCAGCTTCTGACAGGGACTGATCAGGATTATCTAGTGTCTTTAGAGCCTTCTTCACGGGTCTCATCTTTTCCTTGCACTACAATGTAAAAGATACAATTTTAATTACACAAAACTATATGGTACTAGTTACAAAAGTATATTTATAAATATTTTTATTATTTCAAGGATTACATAGATATTACCTCAACGAAGACAGAGGGGTCAAGGTCACCCAAAACTTCCAATGCTTTCGGTTCGTTGTTAGCAGTAAAATGCATCGGCCCTGTAGGTTTCTTACGACTTTTCCCTTTGTCGCTCTTTGGTTTTTCTTTTTTCTTTTTTGCACGTTTTTTTATATCTTTATCTTTCTTATCATTTGAAGCTTCATCATTCGTTGATAATTCATCTAATTTTGGTTTGCTCTTCTCCGATTTATTATCATTCTTCGTGATTTTGTTAGATTTTTTGTTTTCTTCTGTAGAACTCACGTTTTCCTCCTCGACTATATCTTTCGTTATAGGCTCTTTATTACCACGTTTTAGTCGGGGTTTCCTCTGCTTTTGCTTGCCATTTTTCTGATCTAATAACTTTTTTATGAGCTTCAATAAATATTCCGCCCTTGACTGTAAATGTTTGGCCTGAGGTTTTTTATCCTCATTCGTGAGGATTTTGTCACCGATTTCGAAAGAAGAATCCATTTTTATAGCTTCCCATGAACCTATTCCGTATTGATAGATGCCTGCTAATAATTTTGAATCTTCTGCAACTCCCCACTCTACATCAAAATTAGCAGGTCGTGTCCTAAAGATGAATTAAAAGGAAATAGATTAAACATGGATTAAACAAACATGTACTAAGATGTATTATATTCATTTTATTGCAATTTATGTTCTTAAACAAATCTTACCTGAAATCTAATTGCCATTTTAACCTCTCTTCTTTCGTGTCCGGTAAGAAATCTTCCAGAGGAGCTAACTCGTCTTGGCATGCCGCTAAAGTTTTAGCATTAACAGGCACACCACCGAGCTTGAAAGATTTTCTCGTATTTTTTCTACCTTCATTTTGGTCATCTGTAAATAAATAGCGCCTTTTTTTTATTGTTCCAAAAATTGTTACACAATATTATGTTAAGAGTTATTAATAATAATACAATATCATAACATGCATTTAAATATCCCACAACTTACTCGCAGTTTCGGTGGTATCATTCAATACAGCTTTACATCTTTCCTGCAATATTTCTCCTAACTTCTTCAAGTCGGCCAATGGTTTTTCTTGCAGCTCAGCATCACATGCAATGCTGTCAAGATGTTTTAGAGGTGCAGAGAATTTTTTGTAACTCTTGACGAACCTTCGTATCTGTAAATTTTTTTTTCTTTAGTAATCTAATAATATAATCAAAAAGGACCGGCGAAAGGATGAGGTCTGTTGAAAATATAATTCGGATGATAATTGGAAGTGCCCTCACGTCTTCGTCATTTGTTCCGTAGTTGATCCCTATATTCCACACAGTTAATTCAGCGAACGACAGTAATTTTTTGCGATTTATTCATATAAGCTGTTGAGTTTATTATTTGAGTTCAGTTTATATGTTTATATATGTTGAGTTTATATTTGAGTTTATTATTTATATCATGTTAGCTGTTGAGTTTATTATTATTACCACCTGGATGGATACTAAAAACCCTGTAATATGTGTTCTCTATTTGAAGAGGAGCGCTATAATACCAATTTTCCTGGCTCTTGATACCAAAATTTTTTTTGAAGTGAACATGATATTGTTTGACATTTATGACATTTTGTATACCTAATCGTGTAATTCTTTCGTATTGTGTCATTTACCTATACCTATTGGAATTTAAATTTTTGACGATCACTTTATCCTTTGACATATTATAATTAAATGTAATTATGAATTTGATAATGTGAAATAAATGAATCTAATCTAATCTATATTATGTAAATTACGCGGGACTTGAAACGCGAAAATCTAAAAACTTTAATCTAGTCTATCTGAATATAGCACACCTCTGGATCTGTGAACCCCTTGATTTTCTCCCTGTGCGAGGCGGGCGGCCGGCCCCGCTTGCGCGGCCGCTCGTCGTCCGCGCTGGCGTCGCCGTACGACGCGTCACTGTCGCCGTCGTCGGCGTCGCCGTCACCGTCGCCGTCGCCCTCCCCGCCCTCGCCGCCGTCGTCACCGTCGCCACCACGCCCACGACGTTTACGGCCCGTTTCTATAAACAACATAAGTAAATGTATACTTAATATTAAGAGTTTGTTTTGTTGAACGCACTAATAAGGAACTACTGGTTCTAACTGAAACAATATTTTTGTGTTTAATAGTAGGTACATTTATTGAGGAAGGCTAAAAGGCTATATGATATCACGCTACGACCAATAGAAACAGAGCATCAAATTAACACGGGTGAAACCGCTGGGCACAGGTACTCATTAATATTAATAATAATTAATAATACTTGGATATAATGTCACAACAACCCAAACTGGTCCCAAATTAAGCAGAACTTTTACTATGTGCACCAGGCAATTGTATTTACTTTTACTAATAATTATATCATACGTAATATGATACATATTGAGTACCCGGGCTCAGGATAAACACAAACGTTAATGTTTGCAGTGACTCGGGAATCGAACCCGCAACATCTAGCCAAGCAATCAGTCAATAAATTATTATTATTATTATTATGGCTTAATATTTAATATTTTACATCTATTTCCAAGTATGTTACAAAACAACTTACTGGTATCAATGTTATTTTGCTGTAAATTCTTCCTTCTAGGTGGTAAGTACATGTCTTCCATTTCTTTATTTTTTTCCTCCTCAGCTATTGTTTTTCGCACATTCTCTGGTATAATATCATCCTATAAATGAAATAAATAAATCATAACGGATAACTAATTAATCTCTGTCAATGTTGAGTATATTCCGCTATTACTGATAGCATTGGCCCAGTGCACACAGTGAGGAGAAATTCGTTCCGTAATAGCGGACAGTATACTGCCGCAGTATCCTAGACATCCTGCATTCCGTTTCAAACCGTAACCAGTATAGCTCTGAAAGAAACGGTTTCGTAGTATACTGAATGGACATGACGACAAGGTATAAAAATCCCAAATTCTTTTTAGTCCGTCAGTTAGATAGTAAAAAAATAATAGACGTGTTTTTTGCTTTTTCGATTCATTGAAAAAATACTTAGAAAACGCATTAAGTTTAAGAGTGGGAGGTCGCAACGTCATAAATAAGTATAAAGTGTGTGACCACCTAGATGTGACGTCACACGGAATTTCAACTCAATGTATCGCCGTTATTTTTTAATTACGTAAAAAAAGGAAAAATACGTAATTTAGTCACGATGCCCATTGACGGTGCTATCCGTGATAGTGAAAAATACCCGTTATCCACTTAAAAATTACTAACAAATCTTATTAAAAATTTAACATTTTAACATACCCAATCTCTGCTCTCTTCTTCGACATTTTCTTTTTTAACTTCCATAACAGCTTTTTCCTCATCAAATGCGAAACTGGCAACTTTAAAGGCGGAGAGCAGTTCATCTCCGACCATAGCGGGGCCTTCATCCCGCGTCTCTGCTCTTTGCAAGATTTCGTCAATATCACACTGTAAATAATTAAAACTGTTCATTAAAACTCACTTATTATAATTTTATTGTGTATTATGGCAGTAGAATATTCCGATCTTTTACAAATACCATCGAGCTTAATATTAGTACACTTATCGAAAAAAGTAGCCACTGTAAAGCGCGCTCTACATTCACGCGAGAATCTTGCGAGAACGCGAGAAAACCACGAGAACGTGAATGTGGAGCCGATGTTCTCCGTTGTTTGTTGAATGTGAACTTAATAAAATACTTACCACAGGTTCCTCATCATTTTCATCATCATCTTTAAACAATTCTTCAGCACCAAATTTTAATATGGCATTCAAGTCCTCCTTATTGAATGGATTGTTAGCAGTGGTTGCAGAAGCTTCCCGCTTATTGAGAACCGTCCTGCCAGTGGTGTCCATCCTTTGGATAACCAGATGATCAAGAACCATTTTCCTTTTCGCTCTTTCAACAATATCCTCTTCAACAGATCTGGCGGTAACTAGCCGATAAATATTGACTTGATTTTTTTGCCCAATGCGATGAGCACGCGCCTGTGCTTGTAGATCGTTTTGAGGATTCCAATCGGAATCAAAAATAATAACCGTGTCAGCCGTGGCCAAGTTAATACCTAAGCCACCAGCTCGGGTTGAAAGCAGAAAGCAAAAATCTGTGGAACCTTCAGCATTGAAATGATCCAAAGCTTGCTTTCTCAATTCACCTTTTATACTGCCATCGAGCCGTTGGAATGGAAAATGCCTTCTCTGCAGGTATTCAGCCAATATGTCCAACATTCTCACCATTTGAGAGAATATTAACACTCTGTGACCAGTTTCTCTTAGCCTGCATAAAAGTTTATCTAATAAAAGCAGTTTTCCTGAACCTCTCAATAATTTCTGGAATCAAAATAAAAAAATGATCAAACAAAGCAAATAATATTATAATAATATGTGGGTATTATAGATGATTGTTTAAGAGTAAAAAAATAATATAGTATGTGAATAAGGATAATGAAATTACCTCAACTGCGTCAGTTGTAGCCAAAGAAGCTCTTGATTCGAAATCTTCGGGTTTGGTCAAGAGTGCGTGGTTACAACACTTCTTCAGCTCTATTACGATGTTGATAAAGGTGTTAATCGAACCCTTCACCCCTTTGCGTAAAGCACTGTAGTTTTTCGTCAGAATCCATTTATAATATTGCTTCTGAATTGATGTCATTTCAACTCTTAATATTTGCTCCACTTTGGCTGGTAGGGATTTTTCGACGTCTTTTTTTTGCCTTCTTAAAATGAAAGGTTCTAATTGTTTGTGTAACTTTTCATATCCCTTAATGGCAGCATCTTCATGGTATTTTTCAAACTCCTCCCATGATTCGAATCTAAAGATAGAAAAATTTACGCCCAATATAAATAATATTATTAAGTACAATTATTATAATACAAATAATACAATAGTTGATAGATGCTTACTTATATGGCATTATAAAATGCAATAGAGCCCATAATTCCTTCAGTGAGTTTTGTAGAGGCGTCCCAGTAACAAGCAGACGGTGGTTCGTGTCAAACTCTTTTAAAGCTTTGTATAATAAGGAGTCATCGTTTTTCAACCTGTGAGCTTCATCTACCAACAAACACGCCCAGCTAAAAGACCTCAAGAACTGTCTATCTTTGAGTAGTATCTCATAAGTTGTCAAAATAGCATTGAACTTGAGCCTTTTTGAGCTAGCAAAACTCCATTCAAACTGACGAATCTATGGAATACAGATATATTCTTTATTAATAACAATATGTTGAAATACCATTTTACATGTAGTAAAATAATAATTTAGTGAAGTATTAAACTTACGATATTTCTACTAGTAACATCACCAATATACGTGACAACATTTATATCAGGCGCCCATTGCTGAAATTCTCTCTGCCATGCAGTCATTGTACTCAATGGTACAACACAAAGGAATGGTCCATAAAGCTGTTGTGTTTTGAAGAGGTAATATAGGAAACATATGGTCTGGAAAATGATAACTAATTTAGTCAACAATAACTTTCTATTTAAATATTAATTTTAAAAAAATATTTATTTGAGCAAGCTCATCTTACCTGTATAGTTTTCCCTAGCCCCATTTCGTCCGCAAGAATGACAGAATTTTCTTTACACCAGGAATGTATTAACCAATTCAGTCCATCCATTTGATAGTCTCTTAAAATGTAAGTCTAAAAGACCAAAGAAATAATTAAATACATCGTCGTCCCAAATATATACCAGCAGCATTTTCTACACTAGAAATTGACTGCTCAATTCATTGAACTATTGAACTATCTATATTTTATTACCTGATCTTTTCCCATATATTCAGGTTGTTCTTTTATCTGGTGGAATTTGGGTCGTCTTCTTAGAACTGGACAGTGCCTTGAGGGAGTCGTCTTTGCAGCCTCCCTGCTTTGGAAATGTTTGACTTCAACTGGCCACCTTCTTTCAATGAGAGGGGCATCTTCCCATGTCGCATCAGCGTAAGGAAGGGATTCCCATTTGCAAAAATACTCCACGGTTGTTCCACCACCTTCTAGCTCACGTGTTTGCTCCGCTAATAAAAAACGTAAATTAACAAAATAAGAAAAAGATGCTGTAATATACAATATGTACCTAATATAAAAATTATTTTAAAACTGATATCGTTATAAAAATGAAAAACTTGTTTACCTATTATCCTTTCCACATTGTTATAGGTTTTCACTAGCTCCTGCTGTAATTCTGATTGACATTCATAATAATCTATATCTTCAGGTCCCGCTTGTTGCCTCCACCATGTTAGATCTGCTTCTTTCTTGATGAAATTCTCTAATTTCTTGAGACCTTTAACTCTTTGATCTTTGAGAGACTTCTCAGACTCCCAAGTATTATGGATATGTGACCACCCTTTCCATTTGATCAGGTACTGTGGCTCAGTCGACTCGATGTCATCAGGATCACATCCCTCATTAGGATCTCCATTTTCTTCTATATAATAAAGTGTAGTCACATTGCCAGTGACTGCACAATAACAAGATATTAGCTAAAATTTAATATCAAAATTTGCAACATAATGCAAACTCAGTAAAATAAGAATATATTTCAAAGATAATGTTTAAAGTTCACGTTAAAATAAAAATTAAAACTGTGTTCGTTTCAATTCCTTTAGCGATAAAAGTAATTGGAAGTAAGCTTCTTATATTTAACCACAATTTTCCATAATTATCCCACCAAACTTTTAATAAAAAAATTAGGAAAGGGGAAATAATTTTTTAGTGCTTAAGAAACGTATAGGTAGTTATCTCACCAAAAGCTATTGAAATTAATAGAAAACTAATTTCAATTTATCCCTCAGTTTATATAATGTATCACTAAACGTTTTTTTTACTACTACCGCATTGTATAGAATTCACCTTCCTTGCGATTCATAGAAACCTTCCTTATAAGTTTTTTTTTGCAAATGGCAAGACAGAAATTAGACGACAATTCCGTTTTTTCCATTAAGCTACAGAATCCTATAAGCCCGTTCATATGATATTATAATGTAAACAATCTCATTACCTCCTACTTTCCCCCTGCGATGACCTAGAACCCGTTCAATGGTTTCACTATGATCCTCTGGCTCTGGTTCTGCTTCAGCTTCACCATCCGCCCCTTCCAGAAGGTCTGAAGAGTCTGTTTGTTCATCGCTGGCTTCTTTGTAGCTAACTGCTGCACCTGCCCTGCGAGTTGCAGTTCGGCTAAAAAAAAAAAATAATGAAACTCAAAAAAATTAATAACATTAACTTGCAGATAAATAGGAGAGTACTCTACATGATATTATTAAAGAAGTCATAATATTTGTATACTAAATAATTTGTTGTCATCCTAATTTATACTCAGTTCTGGATATGAGTACCTGCAAACTCACGCGGATGAAACTCTGGTATGTGTACATTTATATGTACATTCTGAAATATGAATATTTTGGAATATGATGATGATGATATGATCTGGGATACGGACAATTTGCACCCTCTGGCCTTTTTGAAATTTGCAAACTATGAATCTAAACGTTGACCACATACATCGTAAGTTGGTCGACCATATTATGAAATGCAACCATTAGTGGCTAACTATGATTGAATTAACACGTCAACGCTTGTTGATTTGTGCAACAATGTTTGGCCATAATATTATAAGTTAGGGTGCCCAGTTGCCCACTGCCCATAAATGTTATAAAAATTTAAAATATAGCCACCGAAATATAACCACTAGTGCGTAATTCTAGGTTAATCCAGACTTGTACTGTTGACCAAAGCGTGAGCAAAGCGAGCGTAGTAAGTTTGCTACGGCAACAGCCAGTGATGCTCAAAACACATGGTCAATCATCATCAAAGTCATCATCATAGTCACAACAGTGCACTATCAACGCCAATAATGGAACTATTTTACAGAATGATCCTATTTTGGCCATTACACTCATAGCAGTGACTTTAGTTGAACATATCAATTATGTCTAAATAAATAAATAAATATCGTTTAATTGATTAATATTCATAAGTCAAGCCAGGCCACATAATAGTCAACCAATTCATGATGTAGTCAATTTAAGAAATGGTCTCTATATAAACACAACTATAAAAAACTTACTTCTTAGTTTCCTCATCTGTGGCTTCTGAACTTTCGTCCTCATCACTGGTGGATCTTTTTCTCCTAGTTGGTTTCTTTTTTCTTAGAGGTACACTTCTTTGGCCCGGTCGCTTTGATGGAGGAGGTGGAGACCCTTTCAAATCACTATCACTATCTGAGCTGTCTGAATTCCAGGAGTCACTAAAAATTGATACTTACTATTTTAATATCTTACTATTAATTGTTAGAAAATCAGAAATTGCCTTACCTAGCAACTGTTCATAAAATTAACACTTAATTGCTAGGTTCCCTTCTCTCTCTCATTTGGTGTGTTTCTCATAAATACTTATGTATAATTTGATAATATAATTATGCAAATACATTACATACCACTTTTTTCTATTTTTTCTACTGTGACTCTTTCCTCTTTCACTTGAATCACTGTCTGCTAGCTTGAGTCTATCGGGTTCCTTTCTTGACCTAGCAGATCGTCTGATTCCATAAATGTCTGGATTTTCTTCCCATAGATCAGATTTGACTTTGCCATGATTATTTCGAGGTCTAGATTTTAAATTTGAATCTTCTTCTGAAGAGTCTCTATCAGACTGATGATCTGATTTTGATGAATTCGCATTGCTGTGTTTCAGCGACGATTTTGTGTCATAGCTGTTATGGGACCGGCCAGACCCAGACCCTGAAGAACTGGACCCGCTATCACTACAAGGTAAAATACTCTATTAACAACTATATTCACATATGCATAGATCCACCTGTCACAAAAAAGTAAGACAAAAGCAATGCTAAATGACGCATGAAGTGTGAAAAACTTTTATTTAGAGTTTGTAAAGGATAATGCCAATCTTTGTATGAAGAGTGGACCAAGTGCTGCCCAGAATAAAATCATAGTACATTATGTTCCTTAGGATAGTAGTAGTCTGTAAAATAAAGGGCGCCTAATTCTATCCCAGGAGTCATGAAAAAAAAAGTTTTTGTTGAGATTTATTAGGAAACAATAAACTTGCATGGAAGGTAGACCAAGTGCTGCCCAGGATGTAAATATAGTACATTATGTTCCTTAGGGTAGTAGTAGTTGGTAAAATAAAGCGCGTCTAATTCTATCCCAGGAGTCGTGAAAAAAAAAGTATTTGTTGAGATTTATTGGGAAACAATAAACTTGCATGGAAGGTAGACCAAGTGCTGCCCAGGATGTAAATATAGTACATTATGTTCCTTAGGGTAGTAGTAGTTTGTAAAATAAAGGGCGCCTAATTCTATTCCAGGAGTCGTGAAATAAAAAGTTTTTGTTGAGATTTATTGGGAAACCATAAACATTCATTCATTCATGGTGAACCAAGTGCTGCCCAGGATGCAGACATAGTACAATATGTTCCTAAGAGTGGTAGTAGTCAGTAAAATAAAGCGCGTCTAATTCCATCCCAGGAGTCATGGGAAAAAAAGGTATTATTTACTGGCTAAAAATAAATACTTAATTACAATAACAATAAATAAATGCTCTTCCCGATGGAGGGATGTATATTTTTGAGGAGTTTTACTGATACACACTTTCAGCCAGCTTCACCACATGCATTGTGATGAGCATAAACTGCTCAGCAACCACCTAAAATTAATTGAATCGCAACCTGTGAAATACCTATTATTGAGTAGTTCCGCTGGTCATCTGTTGTCTTCATCATCAGTTTCACTTCACTAAATGGTGCTATCCGAAAGCAAATGCATGAAATATTCCAAAAAATACCCAAAATTGGTAGGTGTGCCTATAATATTTGATAAGTTCCCTCCATTTCTCCAATATCCCATCATCAGATCCTGACTTGATGACAATGATACCACCTCGGAAGTATACCCTCCTTTCAACCAAAAAAAGAATTTTCCAAATCGGTCCTGTCGTCTTCGAATAATCGGGGAACATACATACTATATAAAACGTACAAACAAAACTGACGTTAATTTTTTTTCTCCGGGACCGATTTTGAAAAAAAATTTTTTTTTCAACATAAAGCAATGCAAGGAACTCAGTCAAGGTAGTCTCACTCCTGGGCAGCATTTGGTCCATACCCTGTCAATCTCCTTTTTCCCTTTTTAAACTACTCAGTCATGTCCCCATCCTCCACGGATCCATGGTTTGATTTAGTATATTTATATTGCTTTTTAAAGTATACACACTGGCACAGTTAGTGGAACACAAAAAAGACAGAGTATAGAAATAATAATGTATACATATATTAAACAAATAATAATTAGACATGAAGTGACAAACTAATATACATCTTTTAATACTTTAATAAGTTTATACTATTAAAAACTAGCTGTGCCCAGCGGTTTCACTCGCGTGAGTTTCGGAATTTCCGCAGGAACTCCCAAGTAGCCTAATTTACTTTTTAAACCTTCCCTGAACTTTTACAAATATTTCAAGATCTAAATTAGCCAAATTGGTCCAGCCATTCTTGAGTTTTAGCGAGACAAACGATGACGTGATTTATATATCAACTAGCTGTCCCGTGCGATTTCATCCGCGGTGATTTCGGAGTTCCTGCGGGAATTCCGGGATATAAACTATCCTATCTCTTAAGTTGGACCAAATACAACATAGTGACCAAATTTCATCATGATTGATGCAGTAGTTTCGGAGTCCACCGCGGACAAACAACGTGACACGTGATTTATATATATTAGATAGATATATAAAATTCTCGTGTCACAATGTTCGTTCCCATACTCCTCCGAAACGGCTGGACCGATTCTCATGAAATTTTTTATGCATATTCAGTAGGTCTGAGAATCGGCTACTATCTATTTTTCATCCCAGAATTTTCGCAGGAACTCCGAAACTCATGCGGGTGAAACCGCAGGGCACAGCTAGTATTAATATAATAATAAAAAACACTTTATTTCTATTTTGTGGGAACACAAAAAATGTTATAAATAAAAATTACTATGATTTTAACACTAAATAAATGAAAAATTAATAATAGGTAACTATATGTTTCCGCCTCATGCCCTAATTTTTATTTGGAAAATTGTCTGTGTTCCTACAAAATAGAGAAAATGTTTTTAGGGTTCCGTAGCCAAATGGCAAAAAACGGAACCCTTATGGATTCGTCGTGTCTGTCTGTTTGTACAATAACTACAAGAACTTTTATATTTATACTAGCTGTCCCCCGCGATTTCATCCGCGGTAATTTCGGAGTTCCCGCGGAGGTTGCGGGAAAAAAGTACTCTATGTCCTTCAGTTCCCGAGGGAATTCCGGGATAAAAACTATCCTATCTTTTAAGTTGGACCATATTATAAATGCATGCAAAATTTTATCAAAATCAGTTCAGTAGTTTCGGAGTCCATCGCGGACAAACAACGTGACACATGATTTATATATATTAGATTACTTGCTGCTACGGAACCCCCCATGGGCGAGTCCGACTCGCACTTGACCGCTTTTTTTTTATTTTGATTATTAATAAAATTAAAATTTAACTAAACACTTTTTAAAGTCAATGTTAAAAGATGCATATTAGTTTATTACTTTATGTCTGATTGTTTGTTCTAATATACTTACACGTTATTATTTCTATACCCTGCCTTTTTTTATTTCGGTGTGTTCTATCTATCAAGTAGTATAAAAAATTAAAAATCTTTTTAAATAAATTGAAAGCATCCCTAAGAGCCACATCCTGATAGAATAAGGTACTTGCATGCATTTTTCTCGGGTTTATTTTAAAGACAGGTATATGACCCACTTAAACCAAACAAGAAAATTAAATAAGTAGTGTTTCAAAGCTCCAATTTGCTTTTTGCCATACTGCCAAAAGACAGAATGACGTCACTAGATAAAAATTACGCCATTACTCTCCTTACTATAGAAATGTCACTTGTGTTGACAGGGTCATGTCATCAGTGAGATTGCCAAATCCGCTATGTGCATTTTAACAATTTTTCAGGAGAAACAAATAACCAATTTACGAAATTATATATTTTTTTAAAGTTATTTCTTAAATGTATAAAATTTTATGTGTAAAATGACATGAAAAAAATCAAGAAATTTTTACAGTAAATGAAGATTCATTCATTGCTAATTAAGATTTTTTTTGTACTTTTTGTGCACATGTGGGTATTGGTTTTGCTTTTACTAAACACATAATGACTCAAACACTCGATACTTAATTCACACATGTGCAGTGGTGGTTATCAATTTATTTTGATTATGACAACCCAATTGGCGCAATGATCACCATGCCTGCCCGCTAATGAAGAGGTTCCGGGTTCGATTCCCGGTGGGGGTGGACTTTGTGTGATGAACACAGGGTTCCATTTTCCAGTCTGGGTGTGTATAAATATCTATAGTATAATATATATGTAATAATATGTAGTATATACCACATTTGCTTGGTTTCCACGACACAAGCTTATAGCTTAGTGTGGGATCAAGTAGATCTGTGTTGTGAAGTGGATTATTATTATTATTATTTGAATTTCTAAAACGACGAAAATCCATATGTGTTTTGATACACATGTGTAAAGGAATACGGGGTTTTGCATCAGACGTGGAATTTAATTTTAAAGCGAAATCTGCAAAAAATAACAAAAAATGCTCAAGCGGATTTGGCAATCTCACCGACGATGTGACACTGACAGATAAGTGACCTCAATAGTCAATATCCAAAAGCGAAATTAAGGTATCACATACAAACTGGAATTTTTGTATGTGATACCTACATACAAAAATTCCAGTAAAAAATCGAAATGCATTTTACCAATGCATTTGATTTAATTTAAAAATCTTTTTCTAAAGTAAAATATGTATGTCTTACCTGAAAGGAGGAAATTTTTCATAAAAAAGAAATGTGACATAGGTACCTAAAATGTTTTACCTAAAATGTTTTAAGTTAAATGTTGAATGTTTTAGAAAACATTGTTAATTTTTAAATAAATCTGTTGCAATTATGTGATTTTTTCAGACCTTATTTTTTAAATATTGACCCAATTGCTTATAATAAATTTCATGCAAGTGCCCTATTCAAAGTTAAATCATACCATTTCCGCTTTGAACTCTGTTTGTGATTATTGGTCAGTTCTTATTATGCCTTTTGTCCCTGAAGCTGATATATTCATTTTTAGGAATGTTTTATGAAATTCCGAACTCTTATTCCAAATTTTAACTTCAGTAAATTGGCTCTATAAGTCAGTCATTTTCTCTTTACAATGATACAATGTATGAATGTATAAGAGTGAAACTACTTGGAGGGGATGATGGGGGCAATTGTCCCCCAAATTCGCAAAGCACCTCGCAATTGGAACACTTTCTTTTGACAAACCTAACACAAATTTTACCAAATTTTCTAAATCAAACTGCAATAAGATTAAAGTAAAATTTTAGCATAATAATCATTAATTAAACAATTGATAAAAATAGTTTCACTTATATCACTTGTACTGAGTTGCAAGCACTTTTTTGTTTAAAACACAATTCCTGGAAGTAAAATCATATAACATAATTGATACATTTATTGAAAACATAAGTATAAATATAGGTACCTGTCAGATCCTGACCCTGATGCACTGGAGTCACTTTTATCACCCTTGTCACTCGAAGACTCACTTCCAGATTCATTCATAGAGCCATTCTGAAAGTTTTCCGACATGAATATGTACACATTCCCATCACACACAAAATAAGTGCTCAGATGCCGAGTTGTGGAAACCAGCCCACCAACAAATACAAATACATTTGTTTAATATAGAAAAAATATTGGAAATGGTGAGTATCACATAAATCAACCTTAAACTGTAAAAACAAACCAGAATCCTAAAACTTAACAAGATTGGGAAATATTTGTATAGATGTGGCGAAAATGAAAACATTAAAAAGTAAGTAAAAAGAACTGCTGAAGTGGTCTGTGTAAACCAATATTTTTGCTGCTTTAAAAGTGGTTCGCCTATGAATGCTAAAACTAACAATATTTGGTGAATATCTTACTAAAATTAAATTTGAAGGAATCCTAACCTGAAACAACATAAGTTAAGGTAAATATATATTAAATTAATTGTCGAAAACTCTATTAAAATCTCTTAAAAACCACCCAATATTTTACTATGACAATACTGTTTTACAGAGACTTTTACAATGTTAAACAATAAGAATTTTGGAACATAACCTTAAAAGGATCCCACCTATGTTTTGGATTGAACTGGAAGACCAATTTTCAAAGCAAATTTGGAAAAATAAGACCCTTTGCAAACCTATTTTCTTTCATGTCTAACGAGAGATTACGTAACAAATTATCGCCAAAAAACTTTTATTCGGCAAGATTCGAATGTTTTCATACATAATAACACGAAAATATATTGTAAACAATCACAGAAACCCTTAAATTCATTATTACGTCTTAAAAAACTGGCTAACTTCAAAGCCACACCCATTGGTTCTGGAACTTTCCCCGATGGTGTAAATAGTAAAAATTTAAACAGGGTACATTTTTAGGCAAAATAATTGCTGTAAAAAGCTTTAAAACACTCACCAGGTGCATTTTGATGTATTTTTAAGGTTCAACTCAATAGCCCGTAAAACTCACTAATATAACGAATTTGGCTAAATAAATTCATTGAAAAAAAAGTTCATAAACACTTGTTGTCAAATTTATTAACATAATTTTGTAAAAAGCAGTTAAAACCTTAAGTAAGTTTTTAAAGTAAAATCTTGTCAAGCGACGCCATTTTGTCATCGCATGATTGCTGGTGACGAGGAATATGAAAGTTTAAATTTTCCAATTCTTACAAAAACAACTTAAGCAGAAGTAGTAACCATTAAAAAAATAAAAAATAAACTTCCATCCGACGGAAATATTACACTGAACACTGAAATCTACAAGAGAAACGCACACTATCAGCGAGACTCGAAAGCTACAGCCATAATGCCATGCTGCAGTTTTAGCAAAAAGGACAAGAAAAATGTTGCCAGTAGCGATCTACGATTACGAGCAATTCAAGTCGAATATTTCGATTCTTCAAATATCTCGAATACTCTTGAAGAACGACCACGATCAAAGAATATTATATATAACTCTACCCCGCGGTAACACCCTGCGTGAGTTTCAAAATTCCCGTAGTAACTCCAAAGTAAAATTTAATACAAAAAAAAAATTTTTTGGGGTGGATCACCCTTGGGCCTTGTCTGTCACTTAGAAGTATGAAAAATAGTTAACGGTTTTCAGATCTACCGAATATACAAAAAAAAATCATAGAAATCGGTCAAGCCGTTTCGGAGAAGTTTGGCAACAAACACTATGACACGAGATTTTTTAATATTAGATTAGAGATAAACAAGTGTTACAACTTGTACGCGTTCCAGACAAGTCAGTGAGTACCAACGTAATTTGATTCTGTTGCATTAGGAGCTAACCATAGAAACGATAAATTTTTTTAATGGGGAATACCTTTATCAGACGGACGATTTCGATCATAATAATTACTTACTAGCGCCATAATATACAAAGCCTGGCGCATACATAAAGTTTTTGTTGAACAACTATTTTGTTGTATTTCAGTTTATAGGAATGTACTGCGATCATGGAACTTGCGCATACAGTGAACACGACAAAAAGCCCCAGTTGTGTGGGATTCACGAGAAGTACACAACTCGAATAAACAGTTTAGTCGATGTAGAAGTTGTATGTATGCGCCTAGCCTTATTCAAATTAGTTGACTGTTGAGGTACATCTTTACTATAATAAAAGAGTGGGAATCAAAAATTCTGTAAATTGAACATTCTTACGAAAAATTAAGAGGGGGTGATAAAAAAAATAACCAAGCATAAAAAAAAATCTTTTTTAAGATGAAGGCGTCTGTCTGTTCGCGATAATCTCCAAAAAAAAAAAAAATATTTTTTAAGATGACGGCGTCTCGTCTGTCTGTTCGCAATAATCTCTAAATGTACTGAACGGATTGCCATGCCATTTTCACAGTAAGATTATGCTTAGCCAGGAGCAACTGGAGGCTTTGTTTCATTTAAAACTTATGTCTGGAAAAAAGTTGTGGTATAAAAACTTGCCAAATTATCAAAAATACCCAAAAAATACTAAGGCCCGTATTCCAGAAGGTGACTCAGATCACGTTTTACTTGAGATTAGTTTTAAGCTCAGATCATAACTTAAGCGTACATCTTATTATAGAATGCGTTTTAAGTTCTAATCACTTGAAACTAGTCTTGAGTAGGGATTCTGAACTCTGATTGGTTCTAATCAGTTGAAACTAGTCTTGAGTAGAGATTTTGAGCTCTGATTGGTTGAGTGGTCTTGACATGACAGACGTAAACAAAGATCAAATCTTTGCTTCAGGTACAGATTAGTACTCAAGCGTCGTTCTAGAATAAGGAAATAACTCAGCTGATTGTTGATTGATGAATCTCGTTTCAAGTGAGGTTCTAAAATTAAAGCTTTACTTGAAATTAGTTTTAAAACTAGATTCATGACTTGAGTAACCTTTTGGAATACGGACCTAAGTCAGTCATCGAATGACTTACCCGTAATCGCATTCGTTGGAAATAAGGTCATCGAGACCACATCCGAAACAATCGCAACAAAGGATGCCGTGTAGATTGGATCAACGCCAATGAAAACGATCGTAACAAAGAAGGTGCTGAGTGGACTTGATAAATGCCGAAAGAGTTAACTCGAAACAATCATACCAAATGGACTTGATCAAAGAAAGCAGTTGCGCGGCCTTAAAACTAAAATATTTCGATTTTTGGTCGATGGTTGAATCGATTATCGATTGCTCAAAATTAATTGCGCATCGCTATACTTGCCAGCTTTTAATAGTGGATATGACGTAACTACGTCATATCCTACTTCCGAGTGAAAAAGAAACGAGCACCAAATACAAGGGCCATAGTATTCTTATTTTCTATACTATAATTAGGTTCTCATTTTATGAATTTTATACCACCCTGTAGTAATTAGAATTTAATGAGTGTATGTATAGTACCTAAAATAATTTAAGATTCAATTCAAACTTTTGACGGAGTTGTCTGTCAGACAGAGGCAATCTAAAACTTGAACACGTTCACAGCAAAGATAAATCCTACTAATATTATAAATGTGAAAGTGTGGATGTTTGGATGTTTAGATATTTGGATGTTTGGATGTTTGTTACTCAATCACGCAAAAACGGCCGAACAGATTTGGATGAAATTTGACATGCACGTTGTGAGGGGTACAGAGAAGGACATAGGGTACTTTTTATCCGAAATTACCGCGGGTGAAACCGCCGGCCACAGCTATTTTACTAACACCAATATTTAATAAATTTGTATTAAATTTAACAATACGGCCTTTATTTTTAAGAAAAAGTATTTATTTTATAATAATACTAGCTGTCCCCCGCGATTTCATCCGCGGTAATTTCGGAGTTCCCGCGGAGGTTGCGGGAAAAAAGTACTCTATGTCCTTCTGTTCCCGAGGGAATTCCGGGATAAAAACTATCCTATCTTTTAAGTTGGACCATTTTATGAATGGTTACAAAATTTTATCAAAATCCGTTCAGTAGTTTCGGAGTCCATCGCGTTCGCGGACAAACAACGTGACACGTGAATTAGATTATCAAAGAAGTAACTAAGAATGCGTAAAGGCTTTAAATTCTGATAAAAGTAGTTATGTACCTACTTTTCTAACGCACTTTTCATTTTATCGGAGAATGCTTGATCCCTAATTCCCTACTCCCTAGCACGTAGTGATTACCTTCTCTCTGCTCCCTAGTGCTTTCGAAGTTTCGACTGATGCGTAGACTCCACAGAACACACCTACTGGTAGACTCCGTCTACGGCTGATGATGTAATCAGAGAGAAGGTAATCACTACGTTTTATCGCCGACAACTTATGGTACCTAGCAGGCTGTCGCAACTTCATACTTCAGAAAAAATGTATGGATTGTGTCCACGTTGAAATGGTGGCATTCGGTCTTCTCGCCCTATAGTTTATGGCAATGTCAGTCAGTCGCTGTCTTAGCGGTAAAAATTTTGGCGCGTGATTCAATTGAAAGAAAATTTAATTGTTAGTGTGTTATTATTTGTTAATTTAATAGTATTTAAGTGTTTTTTTTGGTCCGGACCTTTGGTTTGTCTTGTAAGTGAACCATAGAGATGTCTTATAAAACATGTGAATTTGCGGAGTAAAATCGAAGAATGAAAATGGTGTAAAAAGAACTTTTATTTCAAGATTTCCTCTTGATCCAGTCCGGTACGTGAATTTTTTTGTATTTATATTTGTTTTTATTCTTATTCAGTGCTTAAAATAACAAAAATACTGTTTTGAAAATTTATTAAGTGATTTGAAAGAATATGTGAATAGTGCAAAAAATACCTATACCAATGTTTTTTTTACATAGATATCGATAAACCCATTATTTTTGTTTTAGATGCAAGAGTTGAGTTAAGGCTACCGGTAAAAAAGATTTGGCCTATTTACCAATCGAACAACTCCATCAATTAAAATAGAGCAGTTGAATGCAGATAAAAATAAAATAGTGCAATTGAGTTAGAGAAATAACTCAAAGTCATAAGTATGTATTTTTTATTCGTGCTGTTTTTACCGGGTGACCATGTGATAATTCTGATAATAATAGAAATAGTTTTAAACTATGGGCAAAGTTGTATGTTTAAGTGTTCTCCCTGAGCTGGACCCTTGATTTACTGCAAGAATCAGTTGCTTACTCAGGAGTCAGGGTGCATAAAATTGCAACTTGCTGATATTGATTATAAACTATGGAGGGTAGAAGTAAGGAGAACCATCTCGTATGGGGGATTAGTTGAAGAAGTGTCCAGCGGTAAACAGCAAATTATTATTCGAACACTCACCGAAATGGCGCTAGTGTAGGAAGCGGCTATGATATGAACTTAGCAGTTATAAACAGAGTGAAGTGTTCTGAGTGGAAAAATTTATTAAAAAATGCGCTGTAACAAACAGGAAACTCTTCTTTCCTTTTTTAATTTAGTATCTTAATCTAATAGTTTGTGGCGCTCTTTTTAAAATTCTTCCACATGCTACTATGGCGCCACCTTAATTTGCTCCCTTTCAACGGACACTTTTTATCAATCTGGTCATACTGACAGGAGTGACAGCTGGTGAGTAGCCACCGCTGACGTGAACCTGACAGAAACTCTTTAGACATGAGGACATAAGTCTAGTTAATTTGTGACAGAAACTCAGTCCTCAAAACTCAAAACTTTAAAGATCTTATTTAATATCAAAATTCGACATCATTAATAATTGTTATTTAAAAATCCTGGCCCTAATAATAAAGTTTAAAGGAAATATCCATAAAAGATCTTATATATTATTTTTATAGAAATTTTTTATTGGAACTTGGAAGAATTTTTTACTACTTAATAGACGCCATTATTAAAGAAGAAGAATAAAACGTAGTCGGTAGTGGTTATTAAAACGCAGTGATTATTTGCTCAGTGGTGGTTATATTCTCTTTGAAGAAGAAGGTTACTGGTTAAGTGGATAATTACTCTTCAGGTGACAGGTACTAAAGTCCTCGCAGTAAGTGTTCAAGAATTTCAAGATTGCTCCAAGTCTTCAAGATTCAAAACCACAAATTACATAAATATTAAATAGGTACTAGAGGCTACTAGACCAAAAAGCGTATACCCTTATTACCTATATGTCAAGATTAGTGTTGTGCGGAAAGTGGATTTTATCGTACCTAGTGATTTTAATTTGACGTGTCCTTATTTTCCACAGAAAATACATATTATGTATACAGTCGAAGAGAATCGCAAAGTTGCAAATATTACTAGTTTACCTGAGGAAATTATCATCATGATTATTTCTTATTTAGATACTGTGTCAGTAGCAAACTTGTACAATACAAACAATATTATGAGAAACATAATATGTATGCAAGGTGTAATAAAAACCTGCAAAATGTCAGCAAACACATTGGCCACTGCAAAATCGTTCAATTTGAATTTTTTTAAAGATATTTCAAGACATTTGGTCGAGCTCAATTTGCGTGGTGTTAGAGATTTGAGTAAGACATCTCTAATGCTGGGTCTTAAAAGATTGGTAAGCCTGAAAATTTTGAATGTGTCATACACCAATATTACACTTGATAATCTACTGGATATTTATCAAAAGTGTCCCACAATCAGGGATATAACTATAAATTTTATTTTTTCTAAAAAGTCACTAATTTTTACTGAAAAAACGGTTAATAAATATCAAGATCTTCTCAAAAATTTTAAAAATATACATTTCGTTGGTAGTTTTCATCTATGTGAATATTTACCATTTTATTTTTTACAAAAGTCCTGTTTAAATACATTAAAGTTTACCATCCTTCAGTGCAATAGTTCAGTTTTAAAAGTAAATTTTCCATCATCAACAACAATTTTAAAATTTTGTCATCTCTGTTTATATCAATTGCACTGGAAAAATATTAGTTTCCATTCAATTTCAGATTTTATGAAAACCTTGATGCCTCTGTTAGACTTTCAAAATTATCAATTCATTTTTATTGATGAATTTTCAACAAGTAACACCTTAAATGTCTATGCTTCAATAATATTCAAGGAATATTTTTTACAAAAGCATAATATAACAATTGAAGTAATAGAGAATTTTACTCATGATGAAATTAGAACAAAAATAATAAGAAAAGTCCCTATATTCATGGCATGGAATAAAGAAACTATACAATTCAATGATTCATTTTATTGTAATTTGTTTAATAAACTTACAAAAATTGTACCTTATTTATGTTCATCAAATATTGACACACCAGCTTCCAAAAACTATGAATGGTATTGCATAACACCTCAACTTCCTGAACAGATTGAAAAGAAGTCAGAAAGTTCAGAAAATTTATTTAACAAGAGGAGAAGAGTCACTCCATCAAAGTTCATATTAAATTATGAAAATATATTTAAGGAACATCAGCAATTAAAATTAAGTGTTGTGTTTCCCTGCCAGTTCAGAAATCCTATTAGTTTATCAGAAAATTTTAGTTATTTAAATAAAATAACTGATTTAAGTTTAAAAGGAAATCCTCTGTATTCTTTAGACTTTTTCAATACTTTATTCAAATGTTGTTGTAATCTTTTTACTTTAGATGTAGAAGGAAATTCAACATCGCCTGTGGCTTTGCCAATATCAAGATCTATTATGTTAAGTAAGACTATTAAAAACATACTGATATGTGACTATGGAATTAATATGGAATCCTTATTTCTAGCACTAAGCCAAACATCATCTTTGGAGAATGTTTATATCATTGAATACCAACAGTCTTGTATATCAACTGTTGATCCTACTGTTATATTTCAACAATGTTCTAATCTTTATAGTTTTGTAATTCAGACACATAATTGTAATACTCAAAATAAGTTTCATAATATTTTAAATAGAGCTAAAAAGAAATGTAACAAATATCACTTAAATGTAGAAGCCATTGGAGCTAAAGTTCCTGGGTTTCAAGCCTATTCATATGATCCATTTATTGAAGTATTTAACATATGTGCAATAAAAGAAATTTAATAGATTGTACTTTATTTTTCTTAAATGTATGCCTTCTGGAAACATGTGATGGCAATGGAATAGGACATTTAACACATATTACCTATTTAATATTTTTTACCTTACAAAAAAAGTGACCAAGAATTTATGAAAACAAAAATGCAAGACGTCAGTGACACTAACCTATATTCAGCTATTGGGACCGTGCGCGACGACAGCGCCACGTTACAGGTGGTCATTACGGAAAATATTCAAGTCAAGCGAGAATCCTACTATGTAAGTATTATAAATGTGAAAGTGTGGATGTTTGGATGTTTGTTACTCAATCACGCAAAAATGGCAGAACAGATTGGGATGAAATTTAGCATGCACGTTATCAGGGATACAGAAAAGTATATAGGGTACTTTTTATCCCGGAATTCCCGCGGGAACTCCGAAATTATCGCGGGTGAAACCGTGGGGCACAGCTAGTAAGTAAATATTGTGAAAAATAATAATGAAATCTTGTGTTATTTTACTATATTAGAGAATTTTGCACGGTGGTAGTCAGTAACATTATTGCCAATAACATTCAAATTGTTGTTTTCAGTGAGAAATGAGCCTACTGTGGCTTACTTTTTTTTCTTACGACAATTATCCACTTATTTCTTTGGTCTCGTTTCCACCAGGGTCTTGGAAATTGGTAAAATTTAGTCGCTATTCTTCTTGGTGTTATTATAATTCACATTAACACATCTTACTGGAACCATATTAAATTTATCTCAAAAACGATTACAAAATGTTCACTGCAATATGGATTTGACAGCTCAAGTCAGCGAGGAAAATGTCAATTTTAGCCGAAGCGAGCGCTGTGATCGTTTAGGCTACTTCCTACACCCGCTTCGCACCTTGCCAATAAGGACTTGTTCACGTTGACTCGCGGGTGCGGTGACGAGCGCGGTCACGAATATCAAACACACAGTATAATATACAAGTGTTCACCTCAGACGAAATATTATTTCGTCTGAGGTGTTCACGTACAAAATACAGGTGCGGCGAAAGTATCGGGCTAGTGAGTAGGTAGCGTCTGGGCGCGTGCGGCGCGCTCGCAAATACACCTTTGACGATGTTTTTGTGTGTTCACGTCGAAAAATGGCAGAGCGCACGATTAACGCGTGACGTCAGACGAGTTCAAAGACAGATGTTCAACCATTTTGATTCAGAAACGATAGCACGGTTTCATCGTGTCGTTCAATACAGAAAAAAATATCAGTGCTGTTCAGGCTAGAACTCCAATTTGACAAAGTCACACAGTCAGCACATAAACAAAAATCCCAATTTTTGTCATCTCTCACTTTAGGGATGAATTTTCGATTAAAAATAAAAGATCGTCATCCTTGTTTCCAACCTCTGACAACACATAGGTACTCGCGCAAACGCCTGGCGGCCAACAACCGACATAATTATTATATGTGAACACGAGTGCCCACGTCCAGCACCAGCACCCGTTACCGCGCCCGCGCGTTCCTACGTGAACAAGCACTTACCCCTTGGCCACAGCGCGCGCCGCGATAGCATTGGCCTACTTCTTATGTTGTCTACCATTATGTTTTCTCCGCCGCTGCCGTGGCTGTGGCGCCGCCCGCGGGTCCACCGTTCACGCCAAGCGAGAACGCGAGAAAACCACGATAACGTGAATGTGGAGCCGATGTTCTCCGCCATTTCTCGTGGTTTTCTCGCGTTCTCGCAAGATTCTCGCGTGAATGTGGAACGTGCATCAAACGCCCTGCTGCGCGGTCGATCTGGACGTACCTACCTACCTTTGGTAAAGTTTCATTACTTTTTAGTTTTGCTATGAGTAGGTAATTCGATGCGTTTTAAAAAGGGAATGCATTCATAGGGTTAGGTAGTTATTATGCAAATTCCTACTCACTAAACGCATCTATAGATAGGGACCTAGGTATATTTTATTAAAGACAATTAATGTTTTTAATAATGAGATTAACATATTTTATTAAGAAGTTTTGCAAATGTTAGAGAAGCGATGCCGAATAAAGCACTGCCTCCACAAGCGTACGTGAGTACGCCTCTATAGTACTGAGGGCAGGCAGATGCGTCGCTGCATTTGCTGAAATAAAAAAAAGAGATGTCCTATAATTAGCTGACAAATCTCGCATTCAGGGAGTCATTTTATGCAGTTACTGAAATTTGCATTGGACAGGTAGATTTCAAGATATTAAGTCCTAATAGATAAATAGTTTTTGTTTTAAGAATAATGAACTAAGTTTCAATATAAAAAGGGGCTGAGTGGGTATTATTAAATGCTACTGACGAGTCCTCGCAGAGCAGTTTACTTACGTACCTACGTTACTTTACTATTAGAAACTTTACTATTCTAGTTTCTAATTTTAGAAACTAGAATACCTATCTGTAAAGACCATTATTATTATTATCTTTGTCAGTTATAATATAACTAGTGAGTACTAGGTAGGTAACCTATTAATTTTTGGTGTAGATTAGTTGGGTATCTAGTAAAAACTGGTACCTACCTATATAGGTAGGTAATCTCGGTATAGAGTGTATAGTAGGTACAACCTATATCTACCTATATTCTTAAATCTGGTAGATACTTACTAGTTTTGAATAGCCACCACAGCAATTCCTGTCACAAGTTTGTCAGCAAAGGTAACTATAGAGTAAATAACGGCTCCCTGATGGGAATGAGGACCGATGAGGTCAGCAGTGATGCACAAGCTTGAAATCAGTGTGATGGAGCTACCTGCGCCTGTAATTAATTAATAATAAAATTGGAATTCGTCACTACGAGCCAGAAGAGATGGTGATAATTCTGGTGTGGTTACGAGTAGGTATGTAGGTACGTACAGGAATATTTTTAACCGACTTCCAAAAAGGAGGAGGTTCTATGTTCGATTGTACTTATGCATGTTTTTTTTTTTATGTATGTTCACCGATTACTTGAAGACGGCTGGACCGATTTGGAAAATTCTTTTTTGTTTGAAAGGGTATACTTACTTCCAATTAGTTCCCATTGCCACCAAGTCGGGATTTGTTTATTTCTCGCTTTTAAGTGAGTCGGTTTGTAATCTAAGTTGCCTTAGCCTAATGTCAACTGTTCATCACCTTTTACAAAATATTGCTTTTCCCGATGCAGGGACATTAATTGTTGAGGAGTTCTCCATGTACGTACTTCACCATCAGTTCCACATCGTCATATGCATTGTGACGAGCATAAATTGTTTATAATCGTTTCTATTAAAGTTAACTAATCGAAACCCGTGAAATATCTACGTATTGTTGAGTAGGTAGTTCCAATGACCATCTGTGGTCGTCATCATCAGTTCCAAATTTTACTTTCCGAAAGCAAATGAATGATTTACTATAAAAAATAGCCAAATCGCTATACCTAGGTGTGCCTGTAATATTAGAAGTGTTTCCTCGATTTCTCTGAGATTCTATGATCAGATCCCGACTTGATGACAATGGGATCAACTTAGGAGTATAACCTTTCAAACCAGAAAATAACTTTTCCAATCGATCCAATCGAAGCCCGTGAAATATGTATCTGTTATTGAGTAGTGCCGATGACCATCTGTGTTCTTCATCATCAGTTCCACTTCTTAAAATTTATACCATTTTTACTATTTTTATAAAAACTACCCAAATCGCTATAGGTGTACCGAAAATATTTGAGGAGTTCCCTCGATGTCTCCAAGATCCCATTATCAGATCCTGATTTCATGACAATGTGACCAATCGGGAAGCAACAGCTTTCGAATAAAAAAAGAATCATCAAAATCGGTTCACGCAGTCGAAAGTTATGAGGTAACAAACATAAAAAAAATATAGGTACCTACGCGTCGAATTGAGATTCTCCTCCTTTTTGGGAAGTCGGTTAAAAATACGGTCGACCCCGCTTCTTCAGTAAGTAACTACCTAAGTACTTCTCCAGATACAATGGAGGAATGATAATGAGTAATGACTTGCCAATTACTGTTGCCACCAAATATATTTGCACAGTGCTAGCTTCAGGGTCCACAGCTAACGCTATCCACAAGCAGCTGATAAAACTCAGTAAACTGCCTATTAAGTACGCCACCTGTGACATAGTACCATTTTTTAAATTAAATGTTTCGCCACGCAGCCGGTAAATACCAGCCGATTAGGTACTACCTAAAGAACAATGCCCAAAAAGTATCCTACTCCAGCGAGACATACCAAGCTGCACCATAATCCACCTATGTAGTTTTTATACGTGATGTGCGTTCAAACAATAAAAAATTACCAAAACGAACACTAATACATAAAACAAAAATTTGTGGTTCTTGTTTTGTCACATTGAGAGTAAATTTTAGCGGAAATGAAAGTGATGAATATAAAGTTGGCAACGTTGAGCACGTCAAAGCCTTTTATCGATAAATCTTCCTCTTGAACCACTCTTTATGTTGGTGAAAATCGCATGAAAATCCGTTCAGTGGTTTTTGAGTTTATCGCGAACAGACAGACAAACGGCGTAAGACTTTGTTTTATAATATGTAAGGATATTTATTAAGTAGCACAAATATAAACTTACTTGGTTTCCAATTTTATTTATACTGCTCTTTAAAACAAGCGATGAAAAAAATGAGGAAATATAAAGCGCAAGGGGTACACTTGCTATTAGCTCTGACCCCGCACTAGGGTTGACTTCTAAGCGTTCCTCGAGAAATAAGGGCACGTAGACCAAACTTAAGGCCCAGTATAGACGAGAGAAAACATATCTGGAAAAATGTATATAAAGTTAATCCATTTTCGTTAGTGTGACCTATAAGTAGTAACAAAATACTTATTTTACAATCTTCAGACACAATATTAACAAAGACAAATATGTCGATACTTACAACAAACTCGTTTGATACAGCAAGGGCATTTTCAAAAAATACATAATTTTTGAAGAAGTCGTAATTTTTATTGAATCTCCTTCTACATTTGCCACGCATGGACCTCTATTAACGGCGTGGCCATTTACAAGCGGAGGTTTGGTGGAATTTAATTTAAAAAATATATGAAAAAATATAAAAGAAGTAACACCGATCCCAGAGATGATCAATGACACGTCCTGAAATAAAAATGTATCTGGTTAAATATATTTTGAACAGAGATAGTTGAGAATAAAAAGTAAAAACAAATTTGAGATAATGAGTAGCAATAATATAACATTTGCTGCTCTTTAACATGTAGGTAAAATAAATTCTGAGAGAAACCGTAAATTCATGTGGGTGAAACTGTGGGAAACACTCCACAGTGGAATTATTTGAACATCAAGAAGACAAAAACTAAGAATTGTTCATGACATCCTAGCGCGTATTTGTAACTTTAAAACCTACCCAAAGATTTTTATGAAGTTAAATAAATTATAACCGATGCCGATGTATGAAATACAACCTACCCTGAATTTGTAATCATCCGTTGGTCCAATATGTGTGCTATAATTTGTAGCTCTCAAAACTACCCAGGTTATAAAGTAAACTGCCAAACTCGAAGTTACTGAAGCCATGTATCTGAAATTATATTTTTTCGGTGGAATTTGTTTTATATTCGGCAGAACTCACAAAATTAGTCAGCTTTTTATAATGCACCTGCCACCTACCATACATAGGTATGGTATAGGTACCTACCGACGACACGACAGGGTTTGATTCCCAGTGGTGGCGGATTTTGTGTGTAATTGTTAGTTCGAGATCTTTTTAATCCTTATCTATAGGGAATAGTAAAAAATTAATAAAGCAGTCTCGAGAAGGAAAGTTGGTAGATTTATTTTATTTATTTAAAGAACTTTATTGCACATTTATGTACAAAAGGCGGACTTAATGCCTACCTTAATGCGGACCAGTCAACCTTCTGGCTAGGGGATAGCTTAGTAGCATGACACAGAACCGGAATGTATATATATATATATATATATGTATATACTAGCTGTCCCCCGCGATTTCATCCGCGGTAATTTCGGAGTTCCCGCGGAGGTTGCAGGAAAAAGTACTCTATGTCCTTCAGTTCCCGCGGGAATGCTGGGACAAACAACGTGATTTATATATCAGAAGATATATAAATCACGTGTCACGTTGTTTGTCCGCGTTGGACTCCGAAACTACTGAACGGATTTTGATAAAATTATGCAACCATTTATAATATGGGATAACCAACTTAAAAGATAGGATAGTTTTTATACCGGAATTCCCTCGGGAACTGAAGGACATAGAGTACTTTTTTCCTGCAACCTCCGCGGGAACTCCGAAATTACCGCGGATGAAATCGCGGGGGACAGCTAGTATTAGATATATAAAGTAGATATAGTAGTTAACTAGGTATAAAAAAATAGAACAGCAGGGCAAAAACAAAAGTTACGTAATAACGTAACTTTTGTTTGGTAATAACGTAACGTACGTAACGTAACGTAAAGTTACGTAATAACGTAACTTTTGTTTCTATAATTTTTCGGTTGCAATCAAAAATATAGCGGTTTTGCGATTATAATATGCACGTTTTGACACCTACAATATCTAGCAATTAACCAAAACGAACATACTTCAAAAGTTGAAGCTTCCTAAACATGATTAATTCATTACAAAATCGCAATTTTTCTGATTGAAACTGAAATACCTATGATAGCAACAAAAGTTACATAATTGCCCTGCCAAAAAGCATTCTGCTTTATATTAGTTCAAAATAGCATAAACCTGACTTACTTACCTGATAGAGGTTAATTCTGATCGCACTTGTTGGCAGTCGGAAATGGACGGAATCATTGATAGATGAGATATTTGGACCACCGCCCAGCCGATTTGAAAAAAGGATATGAGAACAGCATAGTAAACAGGCATCCACCATACAAGGTATTCAGCGTTAGATCCAATCCAGCAGCCCCAACATCTCACAAACATCAATGGGAATGTACATGTGACTATAATGGAACCTATAAAAGAAATATGATAGATAGACATTAGGTGGACACTGGACATGGTCTAAAATGAAATCGCTTCCGCTGTCTGTTCACGATAAAATCAGAAACTACTGAACGGATTTTCATGCGGTTTTCGCCAATAGATAGAAGGAAATGAGGAAGGTTTGTATCTATATTATCTATATTATCCTAGAATTCCCGCGAGGACTCCGAAATGACCACGGGTGAAACCGCGGGGGATCTAGCTAGTATTGTAGGTACCTATCTATAATATAGGTAAGCCAAACTGATACACCTAACTATTATACCTATACTTAAACATGAAATTTCTAAAACTACGTGGCCTATGAAGCTGAAACTGGGGGGCAGGTATAGTTTTTATTTTATCATTTTATTTTCATTTCTTTATTTTCCAGTTTTAAAATATTAAAAATTAGGTATGGAGAGTAGAAGTCCGCTTGCGAACTCCCAAATTAACCCTTTCACCACCATCCCCGTAATATCACGTTTTACGAAAGACATGCTCCTGGGGCCAGCTGCACCGTGCACGTAGATAAAATTACTTTAATAACATACCACTGCACTGAGTTTTATATTTATTAGATTAATTCCCAACTCCTAAAGCTGGGAGAAATCATGCCTAAAGCGTGTCACTGGAGGTACCCAATGGCTAGGTACCCAAAGGCTAGATACAATAACGTGGCGGTGAAAGAGTTAACGCGAGTGAAACCGCAGGGAACAGCTAGTTATTAGACATAATATCTCTTAAAATCTCATATGAAACGAAATTTTTAGATAAATTTTAAATTCAGGAAAATTGTCCTGTCTTATAATTCTAACAGAAGCTTTAGGTATGTTTGACCTATATGTCATTGATATACGTCTAGTAGTAAATCAATGCTATATGTACAAACTTTAGTTTTTCATAGTAATATTTTTTTGCTAATATGCAAACATAGGTATAGGAATAGATACGTAACTAACTACTTGAATAGGGTTCTTACTTCTTACCTGATAAATGCCAAGATTTTTTAGTACCATATCTATCAGCTAAAACTCCTACTACAGGAGTTGCTAGGGCATCGATGACTTGACCTGAAAACATTTTTAAAAATCTTATTTATAATAGTAAGGTACATTATCAAATACTACCTATCTGTTTAATTTGACTCTAGCGGCTGCACTCAGAGTCGTTTTAATGATTACTTACTTTTAAGTAAATTTTGTTTTATATCTTTACTCAAAATTAAGTAATCATTAAAACTACTGAGTGCAGCCGTAGGTTTCTATATCTTATTTACAATAATTAATTACTTATAATTTAAAATGTTTTCAAAGGAAATCTTTATTTTTATCTACTTTTATACCTACATATTTATTATCATTTATCTACCTATGTAAATTTACAAATACCATATTAGTAGGTATTTGTGTACCTACATTATGTAAATAACTTGTGTTATCTGCTATGCTAAGTTCAATATGTATTAAATTTGACATAATTAAAAGGATATAAATAAATAGGTAGGTACTTATAGATACATACCTACCTACCTATTTATTTTATTACTTTATTGTAAGTATACAACACAACTGAAATTATCATATAAAACCGAAAGTGAGTTTGTTTGTTTGTTACGCTTTCAGGCCTTAACGGCTCAACCGATAATCGTGAAAAATTTGCAATTTTGTCAGGCGTACAGAGAAGGACATAGGGCTCTTTTTATCCCGGAATTCATCTGAAACACCGAAATTACCGCGGGCGAAACCGCTAGTAATACCTACTATAAATGTAAAAGTTTGTTTGTTTGTTACGCTTTCACCCCTTAACGACTCCACTGATCATTATGTTTTGCGTTCCTACACGTTGTCAAGGGTAGATACAGAGAAGGACATAGGGCACTTTTATCCAGGAATTTCCGCGGGAACTTCGAAATGAACGAGGGTGAAACCGCGGGATCAGCTAGTATTGTATATAAATTAGCTATTCCCTTATCCCTTATCTTCCATGCGCGTTAATCGAAGCTTTGGCTCGGGAACTCTTTTTATTTTTCCGGGATAAAACTTAAATAGTAGGTACTCTACCTAATTAATAAGGTTTGTATAGTTTTATTATTTACCTAAAAGAAGGAGTGCGCCGGCGACAACAGCTCTCATCTCCAAGACAACTTGGAAGAAGAGCATCATGTAAGAGAACCACATGGACGCGCAAAGGTCGTTGTACATATGCCCCAACCCGTACAACACATTCTGGCTGACCAGCCACCATCGCCGCCGCTTGATCGGGTTGCTGCAATAAACTCAAGAATGTTTTTTTTACAATTTCACATAAATTACTCGTCGACTCGTATTTATCTGTAGCTTAAACTGAGAAAGAAATGACGTTTTGACATTAAGACTTAAGAACAATGTAAGTTTGGTGAGTGTGGTGTACACCTATAGGCTATACTAACTACACTTAACTTACATATTATTATTTATTATGTGTTAAAGTCAATGATACTATGAGTAGGTATGACAGGTTATAGTGTTGTAATCTAATTTGTACAAGCTAAACATTCAAACAAGAGACATTTTGAAGCTTTTCATAATTCATGCTTAGGTTTAGGTACGTATAACTAATAAAAAGAATAACAAAAAAATAAAAACCGACTTCCAAAAACACAAAACTAAAAAGCTAAAAATAACAAAATACCGATTTAATTCAAAAGATATAAATACACGTAGTATTATTATTGTTTTGTGCCACCACTGATCGGTTTGAATTCGATACCATACATACAGACAGACAGACAGACAGACAGTCAAAAATTCTAAAAACGGTATTTTTGGCTTCTATATCACTGAAAGATTTTATTATTTATTTTCACTTTTTACATTATTCTAACATAATAAAGAATATAAATACTATTGGAAATGTTCAAATTAATTTTTAAAATAACATTTGAAACATCGATGAAATCACCTGTTTGAACGCCGTCATATTTTGCGGGTCTTGGATGACGTTACAAAATCATACTCAGTGTTCGTTTACATACTAAATGTTACAGTAGATCAACACCGGTAAATCAGAGATCGGTGCTATTGACGTCACATTTTGTTTCGAAGTGTTGTTTGTGTTTGTGATGCATTCTATTTCGCAAAGTTGAATTTCTCTCCCTTATTTTTCACTTTTTAAATAACATTTTTTGTAATTAAAGGTTAACTAAATAATAAAATAGATAATTGTTTATTCATAATGTCTGGGTAATAAAGATTCAAGGGAAAAAAATATCAAGGAAATTTAAACGATAATAACTACCTCACTGATAAACTGTAATATTAGCTGCATGTAAGTAATTCTGTATATGCATTGTATGGTTTTATCTGTATGTGAGTATGTGTATGTATGCGTATGTATGTGTATGTATGTATATGTGAGTGCGTATTTATGTATCTATGTATGTAACGTATTAATTAATTTTTATTTTTATTATAGTTGCGTATGCTGTTGATATACAATATATGTATTGTATGTAATCACATTATGTATTTTATACTAGTTGTATTTTCCTATCTAATATATTATATAAAGACCTATCTAATTTCCTCTCTCTTATGAATCTGTCAACTCAAAGGTTGCCTGGGAGAGATCGCTTTGAGCGATAAGGCCGCCTTTTGTATACCTTTAAGTTGAATGTAGGAAAATTTGTAAATACTTTTTTTTAATTTGGTGTGCAATAAAGAGTAATCTATCTATCTATCTATAATGCATATTTCCTATAAAACGGACATTAAGGGATGATCTTCTAAGACCATATTCACGTGATTTCAACCCTTAAGGTAGCCGCCCTTACTGACCTCTCTCAAATTTCCATCCTGTAGGTTTATTAAAACTTACTTGCCTAACGAATAAATAATGAAACAAAAAAAAAAACATTTATTTTATTTTATAGGGTTACAATAAAACGTTTAGTTGACATTTTGTTTGAATTTCGAATAACAAAACTTTCGAGTTCTAATAATTCTAATATTACCTACCTAAGAATTTTGTAGAATTATTATTATAGCAGCGATAGAATTCCCGCCTCTTATGTTGAAAATATACCTACCTGTTAAACCGATGTTAGTAATTTCAGTTTCACCTGGACTACTAGCTACTACCTGCATAGATTCTCGGATGATCATTCCATTGATTTTTGTTTGTTTGTTACGCTTACACGCCTTAAAG
Source organism: Zygaena filipendulae (assembly GCA_907165275.2). Taxonomy (NCBI): domain Eukaryota; kingdom Metazoa; phylum Arthropoda; class Insecta; order Lepidoptera; family Zygaenidae; genus Zygaena; species Zygaena filipendulae. The sequence continues at coordinate 6,763,094 of OU015650.1, forward strand.
GCTCAACCGATCATCATGAAATTTTGCATAGGTATATGTTACCAGGGATACAGAGAAGGACAGGACAGGGTACTTTTTATCCCACAATTCCCGCGGGAACTTTGAAATTACCGCGGTTGAAACTGCGGGGAACAGCTAGTATTAAATATCAAGCCTTCAAGTAAAGAAATCCGGGTTCCATTGTTGACGTACCAAGAAATAATAAATCGTAGGTGAGATAAGACATTAACTATTTTTTATTAAGGACCAGCTGCAGTGTTCCGCGGATCCCCGCAGGACCTCCAAAGTAGCCAATTTATACCCCTTATAACATCAGCTAATTATTTAGCAGTGAGTCCTGTCAAAATTAGTCCAACAATTTTGGAAATTTCACCTGCGTTAGTTTCGGAATTCCCACAGGACCTCCAAAGTTCTTTTATACAAACTGGTCCTGACAATAGCGAACACAAATAAAAAAGAATCCAAATCCAATTTGAGAATTTGGCACAGTCTTTGAAAGTTATGCGATCACATACATTTTGGCGATTCTTTTTTATTTATACATCGTGTTAATGAATTAACTGAAAACTAGAAAGTAGTTCGCTCAGAATCAACTAGCGAATCGATCGCACTATGTTTTAATATAGGTTATATTTTTTCACTTTTATTAGCCCATGTCTAAATTATTTATAATACAATATTCGGCGCTTACGCCGCCCCCGCAGTAAAAAAAATCGAACCGGTAGGTGCGGGCGTAGCACTTGGAATTTCGTAGATAGGTCACCTCCAAACTAATGTTGAATAACTTTTAAAGTATTATTTTTTTTACATAAAATATATTTTAATTATATTATTGTTTATTTTTATAAATGGGGTGTATCAGATTTTCAGCTATTCATTAACACGTTGTATAGATATCAAATGTTTATTTAACCACTCTCTTGTATATATAGATGTTAGTGTCAAAGATTTGATGGATTATAAACAATGATATACTATCATTATACTGTTCACATAATCAATCCAGTTACTACCTATATCAATAACAATCACTAGAGCATGAACTCTTAAGTTTTTCATACTCCAACCTTGCACCGGGACGAAGAGCATTCAATGCATGCGACATAGTAGGTAGGTATATTAAAAGATTTATTCCGTATCTAATAATCAACACAAAACACAACACAATCTCCTAATCAACTTCATACAATTAGACGTATAGATACCTATTACCTCACCAACGTATACCTACCTACCATATTTTGTTGGTCATTTAAATGGAACCCGAAACCAGTCCTCGGTGCCGGTTTAGAAGATAGATTAGTTAGATAAGAGGTTAGGTAGGTTTAGATAAGAGAATTTAGAAAACCTGATTTAAATAAACATACTGGTGGTATCACCTTCGGGCTTCGAATTAAGACAATTTTTCTACAATGGTACCTAAAACTTTGGTCTACAGAGCGCTCCTAATTTTGCATTTCAATTTCCGTGAACGAAGAGTAGGTATACAAACATGAACAAGACGACGCAGGTAATAACAATTATAAAAATGATTTAAGACTAGATAATCATGATATAAATTGCAAAGTACTCATCTCAATTTTTCCCATAAAATATTGAAATGGATTAGGGAAATGATAGAAATTGATTATGTTGGTTAACCTTTACCCTCCCAGCAATTTTGTTTCTGAAACCAATGTAGAGACACGCCAAGTTTACAGCTGTTTTATTGAATGTATAGATTGTTGTATTTTTGATTGTTGTAGTTGTTGTATGACGGTTTTCTTTCCGGCTGTGAAGTTATAAAATAAGAATGAATAAAATATAATTGTACATTTGATGTGTTTCTTTGGGCACGGAGAAACAGTTTTTGGTGAGTTTTTTTCGTGTAGATACCTATAGTTGGGCTTATTGAAACACTTCCGTCATAACATTTATCTTTAATCAGAATTAAAACTTGACATAGGTGTATTAATTATCTCGCTCATTCATTGTTTCACTTTCATACATTAACATTTAACATCGTATATCACGATGTGTTATGGTCATAGTGGACCAGAATCCTGCCCACTGGACACTCTGCTGTAAGGGTAAGTATCTATACAAAACTCTGTTTTTAATTTATTTTAATCGTCTCTGTGAAGGAAGTTAACAATTGGATGAAAAGAAGTCATTATAAAAATAATTGTATTCATCATCATTCGACAGCCGACAGAAGTTCGTTGCTGGACAAAGACCTTCCAAACGGATTTTCACGATAATTGTTAGGTCACCAGGTGAACAAGATTGTCAGTCTAACTTGTGTTCTTCCTTAGAGGTAGTCGTTCATATTACCTTCGAGAGTAGTTCAATGACATGATAAAATGTTAGAACACATAAAAGTGGCAATTTTATCCAAATGAAAAACTGGTAGTGGTAAACTAAGATAACTTGCAAGATTACTATGCACGTGATAAAAAAGGGTATTCAGTATTCGATTTTCATCTCAAATAACTAAGACAAAATATCACTACATACATGTCTAATATTACAAAAGAAAGTCCTCCACCGCGTCTGTTTGTCTGTCTCTCTGTTCACGATAAACTCAAAAACGGACGGATTTCACCACTAGATAGAGGGATTCACGAGGAAGGTCTAGGTTTATAATTTGTCAAGAAATTGATTAAAACGATAATTTTATTGTTGGAAGTGTCGGGAAAAAGTGCATTAAATTTTGCATACTATGTCTATAACACGTTGTCAGGAGTACCTACAGAGAAGGATATAGGGTACCTACTTTTGTCCCGGATTTCCCGCGGGAACTCTGAAATTAACACGGGTGGAACCGCAGGGAACAGCTAGTATATAGGTGGCTTAGTTGCAGCTGGTTGAACACCTGTCATCTCAAGCCTGTGGTGACGTACGGTCTTGCTTTCCCAGTTGAGACGTCGCAAAGTACATCTAGGTTTGAATCCAGCTGTTTGATCCGCTGCAATTGCATGCTTGTACCAGCTCGTAGTATCTCTTGAAGTTCTGAATCTGCCTCTTGCGCTCGAGCTAGGGTTTCAAAATCTATGCATTGCGACAGAGCTTCAACTCTTGACAGCGCGTCGGCTACCACGTTGTCCTTGCCACGCACGTACTGGATGTCGGTACTGAACTGTCCGATAAAATCCAAGTACCTAAACTGTCTTGGTGAGCAGTTATCCCGCCTTGTTGTAAATGCATACGTCGAAAGTTTGCGTTCGGTATAGATGGTGAAATTGCGAGCCTCGACCATATGCCTGAAGTGCTTGATCGCTTGGTATACCGCTAATATATTCATAACGAAAAAAAATCATGGATAATAAAATTGAATAAATTGAATAAAACGCTCTTTTCTTTTGTATATTACCTACCTAGGTACCGCCGATGGGCGCTAACCCACCGACAAATCAAATGTAAAGATCCCGCATAAACCTAGGGTTTCTATAGGTACGATTTATCAGTGTTTTTCAAATAATAAATTTGACCAGGTAGCTATTCCCCGCGGTTTTACCTGTGTTAATTTTATAGTTAACACGGGAATACCTACTGGCATAAAAAGTACCTTATGTCGTTCTCTGTACCCCTAACAACGTGTATGCAAAATTTCATGATGATCGATTGAGTCGTTAAGCCGTGAAAGCGTAACAAACAAACAAACAAACTCACTTTCGCTTTTATAATAGTCAGGATAGTTAAGGATTACTTGAAAGCATGAATTATCTAGGAATTCAACTGGATATTAGATACTTATATTCCCTTGTTAAACCCTACATCCTGTAGGTATACATATGTGAAACACCAAGCACCTAAATTATCTCTGTGACGGAACATGCATGTCTCCCTACATCATCCTATTACCGGTAACCGGCTTTAAGATCTACCAAAGTCTTAACACGATAAATTCACTATCCCTCCATATCATTTTATGTAGGCGTCTTCGTACCTACCTAGTTGTGTTCAATTGAATAATGCTCCAACAACTGAAAAATTACCTTAGGTCAGCAATATCAACATTGGCAATTTCTCCACCAGCATTTTTCACAACTGTCTCATCAACATCTGTTGCTCCGTATTTAGTGCACATTTTTTTTTAAATAATACTCGCATAACAAATTTCACTGCATTACAAAATTAAGCCGAAATAATTATGTTCGAAAAACTGTCACCGAAAAATTATATCAATTTTCATCGCTCCACTACGACCACACGTACGCAAAGAGAGGTGGCTCACACTATTATGACTTCAGTTTAGTGGATGAATAATTCTCGTCTTGGTAGGTATAACGATGTCGCTTGCATTATGTCTCCCTACTGCGAATCGGGGACTGTCAATCAAATGCAATTTGTTAGGAAATGAAAAAATGTCATTGACTTGAACTTAGCTAGTGTACCTACTTCCTAATAATATACTTCATCGGATATATTTTAAGTACTTTCTATCCATATTCATTGATAGTATTAAGTTTATCGACTCGCTTTGACATCGTAGAGGCTTCCGCGAGTATTAGGTTACTTCTGTCCGTATATGATTCATGCCTCACCGACCATTGTGTGGCGTAAAACCTGCCTAAATAATATATGTAAGGTATGAGTAGGTATTATGGTGACCCCAAAATGGAAACTTAACCACAAGACGTAGACACAAATTACAAATGAGTAGGTATAAAGTTCTGCCAACCGTTAATGATTTGTAAAAGAAAAGTAAATTGATAAAGTAATTTAATTACTTCAGTATCGTGCACTGAAAGGGGATCTTATTATTCGACCAAACATCCCTACTTATTTATTAGGCAGATGCAATTGATATTCGAAAACTAAAACTTGGTCTCACTCAACAGCTAGAGAGTTTAAAGAAAAGAAAAAAAAGGTGTTTCAGTGTGGCAGTAACATTTATATTACCTACACAACAACTAACACCTCGTATTCCCTTTTCTGTTGAGGTACATCACCTAAGAATTCAGATTTCTGTAGGCTGATTATTCTAAACCATGGATTCTAAACCAATGGTCTGGACAATGACATAGACAAAAAATTAAAACCGACTTCCAAAAACACAAAACTAAAAAGCTAAAAATAACAAAATACCGATATAATCTAAAAGACAAAAACACACGTAATATTATTATTGGTTTGAGTTCTCCTAGTACATCAACATCAGTTCCACTTCACCATATATTTTGTGACGAACACAAACTGTTTAGAAACCATATTAAAGTTAACGATTCGAAACACGTGAAATACCTATTATTGAGTAGTTCTGATGACCATCTGTGGCCTTTATCATCAGTTCCACTTCTTCAAATTTTGCTTTCCAAAAGTTCCAAAAGAAAATAAACGATTTACTATAAAAAACACAAAAATCGCTATAGGTGTACCTGTAATTTTTGAAGAGTTCCCTCAATTGCTCCAAGATCTACATTAAACCGCATTACCGAATGGATGAGCAGGCACAATTTAAAAATAAACTTTTCAAAAACTAAAATTATGATCTTTCACCCGCCCCAAAAAAAACCGTTAGATTTCAACTTTTTCTACAGAGTATACAACTTGAAGTTATGAGAGAATTCACATTACCAGGAATAGAAATAGACACACACATCAATTGGAAAAAACATACACAAAAAATAAGTGGCAAAATATCGCGTTTTACATATGCACTTAATGAAATTAAAAAATCTACTGACTTGAAAACTACCCTTGCAGTATACTATGCCTATTCTTTTGCATGGCTTAACTACGGACTGATTCTCTGGGGATATAGCACAGGCGCTCCTGCAATTTTTACTCTACAAAAAAAGCTTATAAGAATCCTGGTTAATATAAAACAAACTGATAGTTGCAAACCCCACTTTAAAAAACTAAAAATAGTCACCTTACCAAGTCTATAATATGTAAATTTGTTCGAAATAATCCTAAGCTTTACCAAAAGCGCAGTGAAATACCTGTAAAATATAATCTACGACATAAAGACAGACTAATGCAACCCACTTCTACGTTACAATTATACTCAACGAATCCCTATGTAATGACCATCAAGGTACATATATAACAAACTACCGCAAACATTAAAAGATGAAAAAAATGATATAACTTTCCTGAAAAAATTAAAAGACTTGTTACTTACTAAGTCATACTATGACATAAAAGAATATTTTGGAGATACTTTGAATATTATAGATATAAATAATACATAATGATCTCACATCATAAATATTTTGAACAAATTATTTATAAGTAGTATCTACTGAGGAACAAAAAATAAATAGAATATTATTATAAAAAGAGATAGTATAAACTTTATACTATCTTAAAATTGATAAATAATACTTATAAAAATAAATAGCTACTCAAGATGCCAACTACTAAATTTTAAAGTACCTATGTGATACATCTTGCTCTCTTCGAATTTGAAATGTTTTGTACTGTGCCCTATAAACATGGTCCATAAAGAACTGTTTACTAACTACCTCAACACCTTATGTTACTTAATGGATGTGCAATAAATAAATAAATAAATAAATAAATCTCATCATCAGATCTCGACTTGGTGACAATGGAATCAATTTGGGAGTATCCCCTTTCAAACAAAAAAAACAATTTTTGATATCGCTCCAACCGGAACCCGTGAAATACGTTTCATCAGTTTCACTTCTTCAAATTTTGCTTTCCAAAAGCAAATGAACGATTTACTATAAAAAATACCCAAATCGCTATAGGTGTGCCTATAATTTTTGAAGAGTTCCCTCGATTTCTCCAAGATCCCATCATCAGATCCCGACTTCCCGTCCAACCGTCTTCGAGTAATCGGTGAACATACATAAAAAAAAATACATACAATCGAACATAGAACCTCCTCCTTTTGGAAGTTGGTTTACATGTTTTTCTCTCTTCATTAACGCATGTTAATTTCAGAAATTCCTTAGGAACTCTGTATATTGTATAATCATGAAAAATACCTACATATAGGATAACCTACACTCATAGCTATACTGTTCTCTGAAGTTTCACTGACGTGAATTTCGAGATTCCCTCGAGAACTCTTTTTCCGCGTAAAACGTACCTACCCTATGTTATTTAAGAATAGGTACTGTAGCTTCTGATCAAAAAATATATTTTTGAATCGGTTTAGTAGGTACTTCCAGAAGTTACCCCCTGGCCCCTGCAAACAAATAAACTCATCCTGTTTAAAATATTTAAACAACATAATTATTATTTATTATAGCTGTCCCCTTCGCGGTTTCAACCGCATCAATTTCAGAATTCTCTCGAGAACTTTTTGTATCCGGATAAAAGTAATCTAACGTTATATCCGTATTCTAACACCTAAAAATACTTTTCCAGTTTTTTACGCGTAGGTACCGATCACAGATGAAGCAGCGGTTTGGCTAATCGCTAGCTTTCCGTTGCACCTCATGGTGTTTTAAAATGTATTTGATTTGAATGCGTGGAGAGTAGTGTCATCTATGTTATTCGTTGTTGATATCTGATGAAACAAAAGTTTCTAGTGTTGTAGCTCACGCACGCCAATCTAGTTGTCTACTGCGGACTGCTACGCGCTACGCAAGCTACGTTGTAGTAATTCCTAATAGTTCTCTACAAATTTAGAAGGTGGTGCTACTTAACCGATCAAGATGTTTAACTTGTTGAAGTGACGTTTTGTAGGGTACGACAGCCTGTGCAGAGTGCTACGCGCTACGTAAGCTGCGTTGTAGTAATTCCTAATAGTTCTCTACAAATTTGGAAGGTGCCGCTACTCAAGTCAACCGATCAAAAAGTAGGCAGAAGTAACTTTTTGGTAGCTGAAGGGTAGTGGTTACAATTTATTGTCTTTAGTACCTACTTGCCCAATTTTTTCGTGCTTACCAAACGCGTCAAGGCATCAAGAATAAAATAAAATTAAAATGAGTCCGTTATGCGTGAAAAGAGGCAAAAATACAAAAAAACCTCATTTCGGAAAAAAAAATACAGTTGCTTTGTTTTTCCGTAGAGCAGTCGTACGACGCCGCGCGCCGTGAGGGAAAATGAATTTTTAGTCCGAACCGTGCGATAAAGAACTTCGTTCGTTTCCGTAAGAACTACCTATAATTATTGTTTTTTTATGTTTAATTTATTGTACGTGACGCACTTGTGCGCTCTTGTGCGTGTAGCTGTACGCATGCATAAGAAACACACCCAATACCCATCCACCGTCATTATAAATTGCATTTTAAATATCTATTAACTTGTAAAAATAATAAAATTTTACTAGCTCTACCAGTCACTATTAAAACCTATCATAAATGTCGACTAACTACAATACATACATAATGTAGGTGAGTACGTATACATGGTATATGTAACTAACGATGGATGGTAACTTTTTCAATTTAAAATCGTTTTTCTTTTTTTAACAACCAACTGTCTATGGTTAACAATAAATTTCGTCACAATCGATTGAACAATGGAATAGACTACTAGTGTCTATGACTACCTATGACCTGCCGCCATCAAGCACAAACTACTAGCGACCTAACTAGGTATATCCCGCTGATTTACCGCCCAGCCGTTGCCTGTCTATGGACAGTCATGGCCTGCTGCCATTGCAGCAGTCACGATAATTAAATCCACCACAAATTGATATAGCGGCACTAATGGCACTGGCGATTTATTACGCGCTTATCGTAATTGTTTTTAATGGACATTATTGTAAAAGTTTTGCAGAACAAAAGCCATAACCAATTTGTCATAAGGCATACTACATATTTTTATTATTTTTATTTAGGTAGCAGTCAGAAAATCTTAATCAGTCGGCTGCTGAACGTTTCGAATTTTTTTTTTAACGACAAGTTTTTACCCAGTTTATTCGTTATTCTATTTTTCTTAGTTATTAGGTTGGCAACAAATTAGGTTGGAAACCCTACTTACTAAAATAAAAAAATACGTGATTTAAGTAGGCATGTAGTTAATTTGCACAATTTTTTAATTATTAAAATATTGTTCCGCAGGTAATGTAGGTATTTAGTGAAAGTATGGCGAAACCGGGGCGTGGGAGGTTATAAATTATAGCATTTGACTTTGTTATGTATTTAGGTCTACTCGTATTGTATGAATTATTAATACCCCTTAACAATATAAATTAACCGTCTGTCGGCGACACAATAGATTTTAAATATAGGATCGCTTAATGTTCCCTATCCGAACCGAATACCTTCGAACCAAACAATACCTACTCAGCTATATAATATTTATTAGATCAGCAATTTCAAGATTGAATATATTGTAATGTTTGCTATCTTCGAGCTTTTATTGAACTTTGGTTAAATAATATAATACGAGTAAAAATTTATGAGACCATACCATTATGTACCAGTACCTACTATACAAGTATGAAAATAAAGATCTCTGAAGAAGAATTGAATTATTCTCATCCCACGTGGACACTATGACATGGTACACGGAGTGCATGGTTTAAAAAACTAAAACCTTTTATTTTACAATAATTGTAATTTCTTAATAATAATAATCTTAAACATTGATATATTAGGTACTAAATACACAATCACCGACGCAAAATAAAACAACAAAATTGAAACCTTCACGAATCTTTAGGGCATTTCGATTTGTACAGTGTTTTTCAAATAAAAAAAAAAAAGCCTCATGTCGTACATCGTAGAGTTTGCAATTATTCCATATTGATTTAAAAAGAAAATTACTTTATGACATCTGATTTCGATGCCACTTTTGAAAAGACATTAATTTTGTATGGAACTGTGAATCTGGGTAGAACGTAAAAACATTATAATATGTAAATCAATGAATGAGTGCTGCAGTAGGTGCCAGTGTCCTCGTAATAATAATAATTATTTCAGATTTAAATTGATGGATACGACGTATATTATGTACTTATATTACATTGTTACAGCAAATTATGTAAACAAATATGCTAATGTTTATTTTGCACTCGCGCACGTACGTGGCTACTCGTTTGTGGAGTTTACGGATAATGTGCTTCTATTAAGTATCTCGACACATCGTACACTGGTTAAACAGTAACAATTCGTGAGAAATTTCTACTGACGCCTATTTTATAAGACTTGGGCCACGCAGATAATAATTTGATTATTCTACATTGTTTACACGTTCAGCTGAGCTGGTAATCTTCATTATAATTTCTGCTCCTCTCCTTATATAACCTACTCCTAACTCAATTAGATTTTTAGAAGCAAAGTGATATTTTTGTAAACGGTATTACAGTTGCTTATTACTCCCTAATAATATTATAAATGCGAAAGTAACTCTGTCTGTCACGCTTTCACGCCTTAATGACTCAACTGATCATCATGAAATTTTGCATACACGTTGTCAGGGGTACAGAAAAGGACATAGAGTACGGTTTTTATTCTGGAATTCCCGCGGGATCTACGAAATTAACGCGGGTGAAACCGCGGGGAAAAACAATTTACATGAATAGCAAAAAAAAAGTCGAGCAATGGCACAAGAGCTTATGAAATGTGTTTTTTTATCTTTTATATGTTTTTTTTTTTGCAACCAAAACATAACCGAAGCAATAAAAACTAGTCTGAAAATGTTAAAATCACATGCCTTATTTATTTTTTTACTTTTTTTTATTTACTTTAACGAATAAAACCAACACAGTCATTACAAAAGATTGTCAAAAATACAATATGATGAGTAACATGAAATAGATACCATGAGTTTTCACAAAAGTGTATGAATAGACAGCATTCATACCTACATCTTAGATTTGCTTCGTTTTTATAATTATAGACAACTTTTACAAAATGTCTCTATATAGAATAGAATAGAATAAAATATAGATGATTATAAATTACTAACTGATCCCCAATTTAGGGGTTCCCGCCGTACCCCTGACAACGTGCCTACAATTTCATGATGATCGGTTGAGAATGAGCCGTTAGGTGTGAAAGCGTAATAAGCAAACAAACAAACTCACTTTCGCATTTATAAATATCTACTAGTGAGGATGGTTTTAAAAGATGGATAACCATTTTCTCTTATCAGTATTATTCTCCAGATATTCGTGTGAGTTTATACTAAAGTAAAATGTATTTTAGCGCTTCCTATCACCCAAAAATTGAAGTACCTACCTACTTAATGTATTTTGTGGGTCATAATCTAAGGGAGGTTATATCGTAAAAACAGCTACTCTCGGGTGATCTTGTACGAAAAAAAGGTTATAGACTCTCGATTAAAACGGTTTACGTTTATTTTTAATACAATTTTGCCCCGGTTTACGTGTGGTAGGTCTATAAAACGTGTCCGCTTGGGATATTATTTTATAACCGCAAGATACGACCAGATGGACTTGGGTATTGAAGAGAAACAGGGCATAAAGCTTATTAATTAAAATTGGAAACATTTAATAATATAATTATATAGATTAATATTATACAGTGTGTCGGTTTCATTTATAATAAAGTTTAACATATTGTTATCATTATCTTTGTCTCTATCATTATCCCAATATTAAAATGCTAATGTGAATTTGTTTGTTTGTTACGCTTTAGCGAGTTAACTATACGTAGCTGATCGTCATGGAATTTTGCATACACGTTGTCAGGGGCACAGAAAAGGACATGGAGTGGGTAATTTTTATCCCAGGTTTCCCGCGGGAACTCCGAAAATAATGCGGATGAATTTGCGGGAAATCTCTTTGTCAATTCATTTAATTTGTCATAAAATGTAAATGTAATTTTTAAAGAGAAAATAAATATCTATCTATCTATCTAATAGTTTAGATATTAACAGATATTAAATATAGAATGGTTTGGTTTTTGGACCAAAAATAATGTGTTTGGACTTTTCTTTTGTCAAACAACAGGTCTATTCCAGATAAAAGTATCTTACATGTTATTAGGTGTATAAAGAACAAATAATGGGAAGGACATTTAAAAAAAAACAATCAGTCATTTATAATAACAAAGTTCATTTATAATATAGATTCAAGAGTAGTAAACTCGATCTGAACACGAAAAAAAAATGTTACACTCCTTAGCAAAGACACTACGAGGACAAAAGACACAGCTAGGAGCAGGTGTATCTATTCGAGTACATTCCGGGGCAATGAAGAACTGGATTTGAAGCATGATATGTAAGCACTCACGCGCATTTAAAAACCGGCGTCAATGTCGGGAGCGTTAGATTATTTTAAAAATATTACGGACCTAGTAGTAAAATAGTACAATAGAGTAATTGACATACCAGAAAATGATAGAGATAAAATTTATTTTGGGAAACACACATTTATTTTCCAAGCTCTTTGTATGTATTACGTATATGTAAGTGCCCATATAAATATATTATATGTACTCCATGCATATTCAAATTGGTAAAATCACATTAATTTCATTATTGTACGCATGTAAATGTACAGCAAAATTGCCAAACGCGCACTGTGGCCATCGCACTTTCATTAGCGAAATTATTCGCTAATTTGCTCTGAACTCGACCGCTGTTACTCAGAAGGGGTATTGTGGAGCCTAATCTACTTCATTACACTGGCTGTAGTGATAATTAACACTGACACCGGTACAATTATACATTTTAACTTGAGTATGTTAAGTTTAACACTGACATGCAAATTATAGTATGTATCCTCAATCCTGTGTTGTAAGTGGGGACTCGTACATGTTGTGTTCCTGCGCAAAATTTCATCCAAATCCATCCAGCTGTTTAGGGGTGATTGAATAACAAATATGCCCACATATTCATAACACAGAGGTCTTCACAAAATTTAACATTTGTATATATTACTACTAGAATTAACAATTTAATCCAAAGTACAAATTGTTTAAGTTTGAATTCGAAATAAATTTATGTATTTTAAAACATCAATAAACATAACTCTAGGATACCTACCTTAGAAAAATCCTATAGAAAACGTGTAAATTCGATTAATCACCCATAGTGTACGTGATGAAAGTATTTATTATGTATTTCGAAACAATAATAAACCAAACTTAATATATTGCGTTCCTTAAAAAAAACTCTTATAAACGTGTAAGTAGCAAACTGCGTAGAAAATTTCAAAGTTTATATTTCTTTTGACGAGAAGTAACGAGAAAGCTAAAGTTCCAAACAAACAACTCTGAAGCTACATAGAACCGACGATATCCGCCGGCCACCCGTGGTGTGGTAATGCGTTATGTAATAAACAATAATAGGTAGGTACCTACTTAAATCTTTTTGAATATAAAACAAGACGTGTAGGTACCTATGCACATTATATACTCGTAATGACGTTCAAAAACCCGTTGGATTAACATTCCGTTATCATCCCATTAACAGAGGCTTAAACCTATACGTACGTGTCACAACGCATACGTAACTTATTGATTTTTGTAATTGTTTAAACGTTGAAAATGGATTTTTGTCTCATTAGATACTTAGAGCTCGCACCGACTCGTTAACTAAAAACTAAACGCACAAGTGCGCTTTGTCGGTCGCCGGTCGTGACGAGTGAAACACCCCATGACTCTACTTTGAAGTTAACTTCTATCTATGCCTATCTAACTATTCTCCAAAATTATAGTAAGTACCTAACTAGAGAGAGAACCTAACCTACCTAACTACTTTGTTTTAGAGAAATTTCTGTTTTATTCGAAAACAAAGTTACTCTAAGTGAGCATTTACTTCAACTTGAAATGTATAATTCAAACTACCCAAGTTAAAAAACATATTTTTTTTAATAAAATTAAGTTGTTTATTTGAGAAGACATTGACATTATGTAATTGAAGCTGATGAAAAATAATTGTAATAACAACTTGAAGTACCTACTAATGATAATATTAAAAACGCAAAAGTTTGTATGTTGCGTATGTTTGTTACTCTTTCACGCTGAATTTCTGGATGAATTCGCATTTAATTTGTAATGGAAAAATATACCTCGACACGCAGGCGATGCCGAAGGGAACAGTTATATTATAAAGTTAGTAGCAATGGATCAAGGTTTTTCTGCGAACATAATATACAACAAGCTGGTAAAGTAGATTCTTATTACACCAAGACTACATTAACCGCCACCCGCTACAAAGAAATTATTTTTTCTTAAATGTTTATAATTGGTTAATCGTTGTGATATCAAGTTTAAATGCCGCTGAATAATCGTCAAAAATTAGTAGATACCTATTTACTTTATTTGCATATTATGCTATTGATTTTTTTAAGATGAAATGTTTTAGGAGATAAGTATGATTTCTTATAGCGGGTTTTATGGCTAACCTTCTTCAAGGTTGATATCAGGAATTTAACAGTTTCTCTAAGCACTTGTAGTTGAAACATCGAACACCTTCGTGATGCCTACGATCGCTGACATTTCTAACGTTTTGCATAACCTGACATTATGTCTGATCGAAGCACAGTGTTCCATCAGAGGACACCGACTATTATAATATAATACAATACAATACAATCGTTCTTTCTTTCTTAGTTGCACTTTTAAGATCAGTGTTTCGTCACCGAAACCTACTTTTCGTCCAATTCAATTACGTTCTTTAAGGTTAACAAAAATGTAGCAAAAAAATTACCCAAAAAAATTCGTGTCAACAAACCTAAGGTAAGCAGATGGAATTATTATGAAAGAAGACAATGTCCCAACTTCTTGGATTAATTTCAGTAAGCATACTTACCTCCTAGTCATTACCGCGCCTAAAATGGAAAATGTCTAACTTGCACTGGGAGAGGTTACGAAAACAAACCTTATAAAACATTGTTAGGTACATGTTTGAGATAATGTGGACAAATAAAGTTATATGACATGTTATATAACTTCGTCACGTTAGTTTTTTGGTTTTCTTTTGTTATTCAAAAGTACAACAGTCGCTGCCGCAGCTAAAAAAACGTCCTGTCAGCGACGACATTGTGGATAGCATAGCACTGGAGAACGAGAAACGACAATGATTATACAACGTGTTAATGAATTAACTGAAAACTAGAAAGTAGTTTGCTCAGAATCAACTAGCGAATCGATCGCACTATTTTAATATAGGTTATATATTTTCATTTTTACTAGCCGATGTCTAAATTATTTATAATATAATATATGGCGCGTATGCCGCTCGCAGCAAAAAAACTCGAACCGGTAGGCGCGGGCGTAGCGCTTGGAATTTCATAGATAGGTCATCTCCAAACTAATGTTGAATAACTTTTAAAGTATAATTTTTTTTGATATAAAATATATTTTAATCATATTATATTGTTTATTTTTGTAAATGGAGTGTATCAGGCTTTTAGTTAATTCATAAACACGTTGTATAACATTTTTATATTATATTGCATTGTTATTCTAATGTGTACTCCCTTATTTTATGTTGCAATGTTGCATAATAATGTTACATAGGATGTTATATAACACAAGTTATCTAACATGTTAAATAGTCTGTACGCACCGTAAGCATTATCATTATTGTATGATAAAATTAGTTCAATAGCCAGTATCTATGCCACTCGAAATGTATATGGGTTCAATAGTATTCAATTAAAATGGAAGTTGATTGTGAAAGGTGATGAACTAGAGAGGTTAGCGTGGAAGGTTACCTACATTGTTTTCCGTATAAAACAATTAATTATTATTTTAACACACCTATATGAATGGACAGAAGCAGATGGAGACACATTACATATGGTCACGATCCTAATTAGCGAGGACCGACAAAGAAGAAGAAGACAATAATGAATAGAAGCTTAATTTAATTTTAATGAATAGCAACTTATAACGATTGCAAATAGCAGGAGATAGATTTTAAAACTGGTTATTTATATGATACAGTTAGAAAACATGAAACCGTATCTCTGTAGTTTGGATCTATTGATTTTAACCCATTAATATAGGCAAAACGACTTGCTAATAGGCTTCAGTCTTATTCAAATGTGTACCAAACAGGTAGGTACACACTCTACGGATGATTCGATCTAAGTCTTTGAATCGAACGTTTCTAATTGAAATTTTAATTATCCACTCACTGTTTAAACTTGGATCTGAAATGCGTAGTAGTCTCGAACCCTGCAAAGCCGGCCGTTAACTCAGGAGCAAGCGGCGCGTAATGCCGCAAGCAAATAGGTAAAGGGGCCCTCTGCGCCGGGAGTCGTTCAACTACACGTAATTTCATATGTTCGCTCTATTTACTTTAGAATTCTTAGTTAAGTAAATTCAGTAAACAAAACTCAATACGTTTGCACGATTCAATAAGCATCGAGAATTTATAAAAGTGAATTACATAACTGTAATTAATTAACTGTAATTATGCAAGCTGATTCCGAACTGCCGTTTATATTTAGACAAGATAAGTGCCTGTTGGTCACTGATATTGTGTCGCGAACACATCTTTCGCGCAATGATTTCGCCCCCAACACTCTTCGGTGTAATTGATTTCTCTCCGTGTATACTAACACTTGATACTCTAGTAACTGTCGCGTCTGATGAAGTAAAACAATCTCATAATTTTGTGAGTTCACATTTTTGTAACTTACCTCTACATATCACTATGGATAAGGTGCATCAAATGATTGCAAACTCACTGAACTCTTAAACTTATTAGCTTGCTGGTTTTGACGCGATAGCGATTGCCGGCAGTAAATAATTGGTTACGAAACTTTAAAATAATTAGTATTTTATGTTAGTACCTACCATACATATCTATACCAGTGTAACTATCATTATTTAGTGTCTCAAGTAAAAGTTTATATTTAATCTTTATGATTAGGTATATCAAAGTTTACTTAAATTAAAACTTTTTAGAAATACCATTGTCAGCATACGATCTTTAAATATAACCTCACCCTTTACTACACGCGCGCGCTTACACACGCTGTATATACCCATGTAGGTATAAAGTGATGTAACGTTGTAAAATAAGTTCTAAACCCGTGGTTATCGCGCCCAGAGCAATTTGATTGTTATAATATGATATTAGCATCCAATATCTGCGTCGTACGTGAGTGTAACACAACATTAGGTGCTTATTGTATGTATATAGGTATATACGTATCCATGTATTGTGCAAACGCAATCAACTTGTGGAGGCTTTGCGATGGGGTGTTTTCGTCGATTATCCGTGCGTGGATTGACTAGGTACCAATTTGTGAGCCTCATAGGCGGTATTGTTACTAGCAATATCCTTACTGTTATCGAATAGCAACCAAACATCTATTGACGTGATTTATGAGGTGTAAGAAAGTATGTGATTGTACACACTGATACACCTATCCCTTATTATACGTAGCTGTAGGTATAGGCATAGTTCATTGGTAGATTAAAGGTCTTGGAGGGATTCCGGAATTTACGCGGGTGCAGAATCCGCAGCAGCTAAGTAAATAAAAAGGTCTAATAAAAGGTCTAATAAATAAAAAGGTAAAACATTTGTGAAAACATTCGTATCACACTCGATGCTTTCGAATTTTGAACATCCTGTCAAAATTTTTATTGCTGGATAAAATTTTGTAATAAATGGTTGTCATGCTACGGGCTCTATCTTTAATATTGTAACTGCGAATGTAAGTTTGTTTGTTTTTTACACTTTCACGCCTTAACAGCTTTACCGATAATCAAAAAATTTTGCGTATTCGCCGTCAGGGGAACAGAAAAGGATGTAGAGTATTTTTTATCAAGGGATTCCAGCGGGAATTGCGAAATTACTCGAGTGAAACCGCAGGAAACAGTTTATACACGCGCACCAGTGTAACGTGTGCACACAAAATGCAACTAGGTGCATAAATGCGTTGATTCTGTTCTGTGCGCAGTTAGTAGCAATCAGTCTCATTCACGCCGCGCCACCGCCACCGGCGAGACTACATTTTTCATCCTCTGACATCCGTTCAGTTAGCGTGAACACATCGGGAGATTTATGCAGACACAACTCGTGCATTCGATGGAAATATCGCTCAGTTCCATTCATAACACATTTCCCAAACATTTGAGTGAGCCTTTAATTTTAAAAAAGGTTTCGATTCAAATAAAGTTAAAGTTTATCTACGTTTAATTAACTTTTAACTTTGTATGTTTACTGAGTGTTCGTTATGTCAGGCTTTTTATAATAGCAATATTATAAACACTAGCTGTTTCCAGATTCCCGCGGGAATAGGGATGTTGACAACTTTTGAAAATCGAAATTCTAATTAGTCCGTATTTTTTTATTTTTCAAATAAATGATAATACACAGAGATAAGACGCATTAAAGTTTAGGGTGGGGGCTCGTGACGTCACTTATCGCCATACAAACTGCACTGGTTAGTGACGTCCCGCGAAATTTCAACTCAATGTATCGCCGTTATTTTTTGATTACGTAAAAAAAGAAAAAATACGTACCCAATATTTTTTATTAATCTACAAGACTGACTAAAAAATAGTCAAATAGCCTATTTCGAGAAAAAGCTATACTGAAATCGACAAAATATTTTACTACATAACACTTAAACACTAAACCATGTTCAACTATTGCTTAAGTAATGAAAATTCAAACAAATTTTCTACAAAAATTTTTTTGCAAATTTTCACGTTTTTAATATAAGCAAAATTTGCAAGCAGCATAACTATGATAATATTAGTAGGATAATAACCTATAATAATATACTATTTATAATAACGTAGCGTTGCGTAGGTCTCGAGTTATTTGATGAAATGTTTAGTTTGATAATTTTAAACTTGTTTGATGACTGTAAAGTTGTACATTTCAAAAATACGGTCTTCAAAGTTAATAGTCTGACCTCTCTACTTTGTCATCATTGACATTATGTTGGGTAGTGGCGATCACAGAACGTGTATAAAATGTAAAAAAATACAATCGTCACCCATAGAATCTTTGTTGAGTGTGCAAAGACTTCTCTTTCTAACCAAACGCAAGATAGAATAAAAATCCATACTAATACCATAATTACAAAAGTTACTCTATCTGTCTGCCTATAACCTTTTCACGCTTTAATGGCTCAACCGATCTTCATGAAATTTTGCATACACATTGTCAAGGGTTCAGAAAAGGACATTGGGTACTTTTATCACAAACTTCTGCGGGAACTCTAAACTTAAGAGCAGCCGAATAAAATTTCACGTAGGTACACGTTGTCAGGAGTACAGAAAAGAACACAGCGTAGGCACCTACTTTTATCACGAAATTCTGGCGGGAACTCTAAAATTAACGCAAATGAAACCGCGGGGAGCAGCCAGTAAGATAAATCTACTGGTTCAATTGATTTCGTAAGTAGTTAGGTATACCCCTTTGTGTTCTTGTGATACAAACTGAAGCAAAATGAAGAAGAATTTTATCATGTGCTGGGAATTTAATATGTTTTAAAAAGAAAACGGAAATTTAAGGAAAAGGCTATACTAATATTTCATAATAGGCCGAGAAATAGTTTTTAGAGTAGGTGTTTTTTAGATACCTATACTCGTATGTTTAAAGTATAAAATTAATTTCCGATTTATTAAGTAAAGCCAATACAATTACAATTCTCGATAGAAAAAATATCTACTCTCTTATACATATTTTTAGCAGAATACTTATAAAATAAAACAACGATAAAAAGACATTGGTGACTTATTTACCTATTAAAAAGGGATTGATATTGATTAAGTATTAACAAAAATAGAATTTGACTTTGTAAAATAGTATAATTGCAGTATATACAGTATTTCCATTACTGTTTCTTTTGGTTTATTTCGTCGCGCACGCAAGCAGTCACGACTTTCTCTCGCATGCAATCATAGTTATCTGCACTATTTTTAACCATTTAATAATTTTATGACATAATTTTTTGAACTCTCCTGGGATCGCAGTAAGTAGGTATAAAGGAGAGCGCGGAGAGCTCAAATAATAGGTCGCCGTCGATTACAGATATCAGCAGATATCGAATGAATTACCGTGCCATTGCTCGCTTGCAGAATGTATAGTCGGGTCGCAACAAGGTTAGCTCTTCCCGCTAACTCTTCCGAACGGCATCAAATCACTGAAGAGTGTTCCTACGGGATCATCTCTATATCAAGGTTCATTATTTGCATTTAGTTACTGCACTTTTTATAAAATAATTTAAAAATAAAATTTAACGCGGCTTATATATATTTCATAATCTAGTTGTGTTATCAATAGATGTTTAATCAAACGTGTTGAAAAGTATATGAAATTAGTATTTTAATAAAAATTAAAATATTTCAATTTGATATATTTAGTATTTTTTTTTTCACAACACACAGATCTACTTGATCCCACCCTAAGCTATAGCTATATATTGTGTCGTGGAAACCAAGCAAACGTGGTATATACTACACATATTATTACATATATATATTATACTATAGATATATATATACACACCCAGACTGAAAAATGGAAGCCTGTGTTCATCACACAAAGTCCACCCCCACCGGGAATCGAACCCGGAACCTCTTGATTAGCGGGTAGGCATGGTGACCACTGCGCCAACCGGGTCATCAAATATATATTATCTACGAACTTCACGAATCTTCAAAACTATACTTACTATAAAAAAACGGGTGTACCTAATACAATAAATAAATAATATAAATTGTCAGTTGACCGATTACCTACTTAAATAAAATATAAGTAAATGGATTTGTGTGTTACTATACCTAATTGTTGAAGTGTGGACTCGATAAACCACTTTTATCGAACATTTTATTACTCTTTTTGCACTATCCCTTGCAATAAAAGCTAAATCGAAAAGTATAAGAAGCCGCGGGAGAAGTAAAAAATAACTCCATGCCTATTTACGTCAACCATAAACTAGAATATAAATTTTGTAATGCCCTCGTTGCGACAAATTTATATTTACTGCCCTACGCTTTTACGAAAAATTATATATGTGGGAACTGGGAAGATATTGTATATCTACCTTACTATATTATGTCGGTACATACATCTGTTTTAGATATTAAGAATATGAACACTTTATAGATACATAACGGAGGCAATAAACTTATTCATGTTATCCTATAGAGTATATATAATATTATTAGTTTGGATATATTATCAAAGGGCTTACTTATCGATTTACAAACACCTGAGTCACAAGGGGGTTGCCAATTAAAATAGTAGGTAAATAAAAATCTAGAAAAGCTTTTCGACCAGTTCCGGAGTCCATTGAGAACTAAACCGTAATATATGTGCCTAGCACCGACCGAGTCCCGCCTGGCACTTGAATTACAAGCATTCTCTGATAGAGATTTTCTGCCGTCGACATTAGAGATATGGAAAAGTTCTCTAACAGAGCCAAAAAATATTTCTTTTCTTCCCGTTTTTAGCTTTAAAAGCAATGCCTGAAATCGAATTGTTTATCTGGCCTTTACACAATATTAAATCAAATCACCAAGTTACGGAGAAAACAGACTTCAATTAACTTGAGTTAACCAAAGTAAATAAATTGGATTTTAATTAAATGCTGATTGTAGAGCAGAAATGAAACAAAGCAGTGTGTCGTGACTACTACAAGACGGTGACTCAACGACTCCCACGACTATGGAAATCTAGTTGCAGTCTCATCACGAACCGCCCAAATTTTGGGAAACCAAGTCGATCACAACATTTCATTGCTATATAAATGGCGCATTATAATCTGTGATTGCAATTTTAACTCCCGAAGCAAACAAAGGTGTTCTATGAATTTTACGATGTGTATCTGTGTATTTGTGTGTCTGTCTGTGACATTATGGCACCCAAACGGCCGAACTGATTCTGATTTAGGTGGTTTGGTTAAAAGGTGAATTGATACAGAATTCTTAGCAATGATACAAGAAAGTCTTTCCAACTGTTTGAAAATTATGAGCTCTTTTTCTACTTGATAAATGGATGTGAGCGTCGTCCACAGGTATTATTACGCCGATTTCATATATTAGGGGTGACTTATATTTTCGATTTACTGAACTTAGATTTTGACGGCTGCGTACCTATATATACCTATTGTAAAATTAGAAAACAGTGGATTGATGGATATTTTCAACACTATTTGCAGTTTGATTCATTATATGTACAAGCTTTTCATTAAAATAAATAGCATTCGTGTCGTAATCATGCATCAGTCCCATGAACATATTAAGTTTGCCAATTTTTAATTTGTTCAAGTTATAAGTTCAAGTAGTTTCCTAAATTTTCTTTTTTAGTCCGTTTTGTAGATTATTAAAAAATATTGGACACGTATTTTTTTTTTTATGTAACCAAAAAATAACGGAGATATATCAAGTCGAAATTTCACATGACGTCACGCCTCGCTACAGTTTGTTCGCACGTTATAGCCAGCTGTGACATCACGAGTCCCCCACCCTAAACTTTAATGCGCTTTATCTATGCATATTTCCATTATTTTAAAAAAGCAAAAAAATACGTGTCTTTTATTTTTTTATTATCTAACTGACGGACTAAACAGAATTTTGATTTTTTTACCCAGGAAACTAGCCTATTACAACGAGAAAATATCTTATATCTAATAGCTCGGAGAGTTGTTTAAACACAATATGCGGGATTATTTGATAGCCACCGCGGTGCCTTATTAAAAGGGCAAAAAAAAACCTCTGAAATTATTTCACCGAGTATTTTAACAGTGAGTATCAAGATACTTGTGGAATTAATTATTAAATCGTTTCAGGGGTCGGCAACTCGCAACCCGCGGGCCGCATGCGGCCCTTAAGCCACTACGGTGCGGCCGGCGCATGTAAAAGCCGTTCCATACCACGACGCACCAGTTACAGGCATTAATCAAAAACACTTATAGAAATAAGTTTGGTAGTACATAGGGATCATTCATAGAGTAGATACGTCATTTTTTATCCCTCCCCCTCCTCGTCACATTTGTGAGGCCTTCCCCTCCCTAGTGTGCAATCACATATTTTGTATTTTTACATCTAGAAATTTAAACAGCAGTTCCGACAAATCCGACAAAGTTCCGATAAATTGTGTACCTAGTACCTACATTAAAATGAGAGTAACAATAAATATGGTATAAATACAAAAATTATTTTCATCTACAAAAAAATGTGTCCCGCTTTTATATCCTCATAACATATTTTGTGGCCCTTATATAAGAAAAGATTATTATTATTATTTATTTATTTAGAATTTAATTTTGACTGATTTAATTACTAATTAATTATTTATTTATTTCATATTATGAGTTTATGACTTAACTTTTAGAGGTTTAAAATTATCATACTTAATAACAATAATATTCATATTATTAAATAAGGGTAAAATTAAAAATATAAATAAATCACGGCAAACATAAAACAAATAAAAAGGTGACTTACGTGGCTGAATATTTGATTTGTCGGCGCATCATTGGTAATACAAAAGAAGCTGGGGCTGTTGAATCTCAAGGTATCAGGGTATGATCGAGCAATGCGTCGGCAACTTGCCCACACGATTTTCATGCACTATTTTTTAGAATCGAATACCTGATTTATATAATAAAAGCAGTAAGAATGTATTAAAGACAACATTTTCAAAATAATTTAATTGTTGTAACATTATTACCAATTAACTAAAACGCAGCTTACGCTCCAATGGTAATTCGAGAGGGAACGTTTCTCAATTTATTCACACAAAATAAAAGAAGACGCCAACCAAAGCATATTCTCAGCGGGAATTGAACGTTACTTTTAATAAGACACTTTCAAATTGCTGCCTTATAAAAGCTGCTAGGGCTCCTAAATATTTTCCCTCATTTTCCTTATTCGAACTCCGTAATTTTTTAACACAAAACACGCTTAAGCTTACACATTTGTAACGGTAATAACAAACCAAAAGGAGCCCTAATGAAAAAAGAAAATGCTTTCTTGTGGTATTATACAGCTAATTGTGTTTGTAGGATACTGGTGAGCTGCGAGTGGGCCCTAATGTCAGATAGACATTAGACGTGTTGAATAATAAGCATTAATTATTTTGATGTTTTTTTGAATGGTTAATGCAATTACACCACCAACTAACATATATATTCCATGCTAACCCTAAACTAGGGAGATTCTGTTGCATACTGACCGATGAAAACAAACTAACCAAAATTATAACATCCAGAATCATCCATATTTGACATCGGGTACTTCTTTTAAATATCAAAAGATACAAATGTAAGTCTATCCCTGCAAGCCAACGGGAACACTCAAAGTTCAAACCAAGTTCACCAAGATGGCGGTCAACAATGATAATAATTATCACATTGAAAACCAACGCTGCTCGCGACTTAGGTCACTATAGTAGCTTACGCTGAATCAGATCCTTTTGCCTACAGGTACTTTTCCTTCTTTCCTTTCTTTCAAAACGGCAACAAACTTTTTCTCAGTCAGTTCGTTGTTGGTTTCCGTATGAGTATTATAAGGTATTATTAATCAAACAGATCGTTCATATATACGTTTGCGTTACCATCTGTGTTCGCAAGTGGGTCGAAGAAAATGTTCGATGATGTAATATCAAACACCACTTTTCGGCACGTTGGCACGTTTTCAAGGGAAATTCTCGAAGTCATGTTCAGATAACGGCTAAGTTGGTAACTTTTCACATTTCCTCAGAAGCGGCTCGGCTTAGCGCGACCCGACTATCTCCACTCCCGAGTGCCGACGTCGTTGAATTGTCACTTGTTGTAAATTAGTTGCCCCGCTAGTTGGATTTTTAAAATTTTTTATTTGGTAAACAAGTAGTTTAATAAACTTATAAAAAGTAATCCAAATTTGTACCTATTATGTACTACTAGCGGTCCAACCGGTTTCGATCTCATGAATTGCGGAATGAGCTCCGAAACTTCAGGAAAAAAATTGTCTTTTGTTAACTCCAGGATAGATTGTACCTTAGATATCTCCAAACCCCTTCTAGCCACTTCATCGTGAGGAAGTAAGAAATATACTATAGGCGCAAACACAAAATTTCGCATTTATAACATTAGTGCGATAATTATACAGAATGGAAAGTTCATATGGAGCAGTATAGGTAAGGGTTGCATCTTAACGGTTGTTACAACATTGCAAATGGTCTGAAGATACCATTGCTAACTTTTTAACATTTCACAAACTTATCATTATCAGATAATTTATTTAATTAAAATTAATTTAAAATTCTAAAAATAAAATTGTAGAGTCGAGGAAAAAGTGCATTTTCACATTATTTGCGCCTTCGTGTACCTACTATTTTTACCAGGGTTATAAAAACATCAGAAAGCGCGAAAAGGTTTTTCCATACATTTACTAAGTAGGTAGGTATACCTGTACCAGGTACCTATAATTTTTTTGAATCTTTGAGGAACTATTTGTGGAAATCCTACCGATTTTTGGGAAAAAAACTCAAGCAAATCTATAGACACAGCACGGATTACCTGTATGTCCTTGTATAGGTATATCTAAGCCTATAGGTATTTTATAAACGTTTGTCAGTGTAGCCGAGAAACCCTTTTTAAATGATGCACAACACACACGGTTATGTTATCGTTTGCACCCGAACATGGGGCGTCGCGTCGTTTGTGCAGATACGATCTAATGGGCAAGAACAAACGGAACATTCGACTTCGTATCTCTAGCTGTTGCTTCGGAAAAAGATGACGATTTTGTAAACGAAGCGGAAACGAGATTGCACAGCTTCCGCGGTCATATAAAATGTATGCAAATAGATATAGCGGCGACGTCAGGGTGATCAATAAAAAAATTCGTACTTCAACTTTCTTGAGGACTCATCGATGATTGTGTATTATGGGTATTTAGCATAGGTACCTACCTACACATTCAACATACCACACATTCTGAAGTTATTTCGATGGAACATAAATTTTAATAATATGCATCTCGTGTTGGTGAAATTAATAACACAATGACTCTTATGAACTGAGTCCCCGCTTTCTCCTATTGCTCAAAGGCATATTATAAATTCATCATAACACTATTGAGTGTGAGGTATTATTTCAAACTAATGAAACTAATATTTCAAAAAAACAATATTATTTCTTTTAATTAAACTGTCAAGGTAACAAATTAGGATGATATATTTATTGAGTACAACTACATCATGAAAGTTTTTAATGCAGACTGTTTATTGCGGTTTCACCCAAAAAAAATCTGAACGAAAGTACCCTATGTTCCATTTACTGAAAATTCATTCGGCTGTTCCGAAAGTTAGCCCGGACAAACAGATATAGCGACATAAACGTTGTATGAGCATTGCGGTCTGCATGCAAAGGGCAGTTGTTATTACAGATCATAATCATATCATTTACATGTATTAGGTTAAAAGTAAATTGCTTTTTCATTTTAATTTTTTAATTTTCTCACCCCTAATCATATTTTAGGTAGGTACCTACTCACTACACCTACCAACTTGAGAATACGTTTGGAATAAATTAATATCGCATGAATAAAATATGATAAATGCCAGTGGATTTGAATTGATATGAGAGCTATAAATAACGGCATTGACGGCATATTTTTCTGAAGATAAAATAGTAAGTCTTCCCCCGGAGCGGGCCGTATTTTAGAAATGCTCATCAATTTCCATTCTTTGTTATTTGATTATTCACTCTGCCAACCACCTTTTTATTTTTCCACTTCCGTAGAAACAATCAGATATTATACTTAGGTATCATCATAAGTACCTAGTGTATTAACGAATTGCATTGTTATTATTGAATAATATTAATATGCTATAGTAAACAAATCTTCAAAAAAACTAACATCAACTCTAAATATCCTAATTTAACGGCATTTCATTATAGGTAATTCTTAACGAACAAAATTCAAAGTCAATGCGTCGTTGATTGCCATTGATTCTTTACTAATTCACGTGATTAATTGTTAATACATAAGTACGTAATTTAAACTAATTATATTATTTTTTTTTTTTTTATGTCATAGGGGATAAACGAGCAAGTGGTACACCAGATGGTATGTGATTACCGCCGCCCATAGACATCTACAACACCAGAAGGCGTGCAGGTGCGTTGCCGACCCTGGAATGGGGATGGGAACTAACTTTCAAGTGGGGCTGCCGGAACACACCGTTAGGTGCTTGGCGACAGATTTGCAACTTGAAGGTGGTAGCTAGCCAGCCGGGAACTAGAGAGCGCCCTACCACCATGCTATGGTTTCTTCACGATGTTTTCCTTCACCGACATCTCAAGCTCATTGTTAGGATTTGAACCTACACCTTGCGGCGTTTAATCCGAACGCACTAACCACTGAGCTATCATCGCTGTCATATCGCTATCGCTATGTTATTATACGTGATATATAATAACTATGTGGGAAGTCCGCCACATCGTTTCAGTTCGGCAAACACCGTAAATTAATCATTACGTACCTACCCATATTTATTTGTTCGTACTGACTTAAAATAATAATAATAATTAATCAAACATTTTTGTCGGTTATTTGTCTCAATGTATTATCCTTCCTAATTTAAACGACATATCACACAACAAAGACGTGTAATGCATTCTGTAGTGCCATTTAAAGAATAATTGCGCACTTCCTGCTGCAAGGACCAAAATACAATTGTAAGGACAAAGGTATGGGTCCTGCAATCATTAGGTATAGGTACTTACTTATACATACGTGAAAATTGCAAAGGTAGGTACTTGTGGGGACTTGAAATTATGACAGACTAGCGGCTGTGAATAAGAAATAGCACAATACTAGCAGAGACTATACATAAAAAATAATAATAAATGTATCAATCAACATTGTTTACATATTCAGACGACATGAATTGAACATTCATGTTATGCTTACAATCTTGATTGTGGTCAAACTATCTATAGCTTACCTAAATGTTCACCATAAATAACAATTGTATAGGTAAATTAAATTTTAAGAAACCCTCGACAGTTCAAGGTTGCTATGGACTTCTAGGTAATGTCTTAAAAGTATCAGAACACTAAATTTCGACTCGATCGCCTATGAAAGATACTCACTGCATCCATTAACATTCATCAACTTAAAAAGAAATGATAATCTTCTAATGGAAGAACAAATTTTCTTAAATCTATTTACGAACAAGTTATATTTCAGACAAAAAACGAAATCAAAAAGGTTTAGCCTTTTGCAACCACAGAATAAGTAGGTACCTACGCAAATTTAAAAGTTAAACTTACAACAAATAGAGGGGTCTGTTTGCGTTTGGGGTTAGAAAAAGGTGACGAAATTAGAATACTATTCCATGAGAACTCTGAATATGCATTGACGGTTTCCATTGGAAATTTTAACACGTTGATGCATGGTAGGTACGTATTAATTATTAATTTGTATTCATAGAGGCCGTGCTAACAGCATACGTTCGATGAAATCGATGCATACTATGAATTTTCTACAACGTAATATCACATGCCGCTAGCACTTTTGCCATGATTAATACCCATTGTTAATATGGCCCTTCTATGAATGAATCTGTCATTTATTTTTTACAAATCATTATTTCTTATTGCGTTGGTATATATTTAATGAAATATTTAACTAAAATGTTTTCAATAAATCCCTCCTTACTAATATTATAAATGCGAAAATAACTCCTGTCTATCTGTCTGTTACGCTTTCACGCCTTAACGGCTTAGCCGATCATCATGAAATTTTGTACATACGTTGTTAGGGGTACCTATACAAAATAGACATAGGGTAGTTTGTATCGCGGAATTCCCGCGGGAGGTTCGAAAACAGCTAGTCATTCATCAGTTTTGAATACAGTGTGTAAGATAACACGAGGGATAATTTATTAGTATAATTATTATATTATAAAAACACATCGTATTAATAATTTACTTTATTATTCAATTATTCACGTTTGACGACCCGATTGGCGCAATGGTCACCATGCCTGCCCGCTAATCAAGGGGTTCCGGGTTCGATTCCCGGTGGGGGTGGACTTTGTGTGATGAACACAGGGTTCCATTTTCCAGTCTGGGTGTGTTTATATATCTATATATAATATATAAGTAATTCTATGTAGTATATACCACGTTTGCTTGGTTTCCACGACACAAGCTAATAATAGCTTACTGTGGGATCAAGTAGATCTGTGTGTTGTGATGTGGATTATTATTATTATTATTATAAACGGGTAAGAAACAACCGCACTAATGGATCTCACCTCACCTAATGGTAGGTATTTCAATAAATCTCTTAAAGGTCATTAACCTGCGTATACCTTTGTTTTCTGTTCATGTTTTCTTATTTTATTTATTTATTTATTTAACAATTAATGCACATTAGGACAACATAAAAAAAGAAAGTATATAAAAGTAAACATGTAGGTACAAGGGTCATGCTTATTCTCTGTGATGTATCACTGTTTTTTAAGTAGGTACCTATATTTTTACTAGTTATATTAAGTAAGCATCCATTATCGAGAGCTAGAATATGTTTCGTTTAAAATTACATTGTATATTTATTATTTAGTAGTAGTAGTGTGAACTATATACGGTTTGATACAACTACATGAGGGAGAAATTCTGTAACATCCCAACATCTTTATGAGAAAGCGTGGGTACATAACGTTACGAATTGTCAACTAAGCCGAAAATATTTATATGAACCTTTTTTATGACATAATAATATTTTTTCAGAGTGTCCGTAACGTGCCTTCAGCTGCTTACGTACCGTTTTAACCTTGTTGACGACGGTAAAGGTGGGTAATAGCTACATGCGGCTAACGGGCTATAAAAAGTTAAACGACTGACGAGCGCACTAGACGCGGTCATTTTAATGTGGCCTACTTGCGTTGATTTGCTCAAATTGGCCACACTTTAAATTTATGTAGGTGTAGATATTTGTTTGACCCGAATAGATGATCTTCAATATTTATCTTACAGTGCTCCAAAACTTCATCGGAGATTACTGTTTTGGTAGTGACATTCACTTGCTCAACCATTCTTAATTACCAGTGAGTATGGTAGGTATATACCCATCTTAAATCTTTAGTTTTTCATAAAAAGTATCAAGTTCAAAAAAAAAACATCAGCTACTCAGGTCAGAGGGCCAATTGTACTCGCGAAAAACTCAAATGGCACTACTCTCGGCTCCATAAGGGTCTTCCCACATTATCGATACCAAGAATATTCGCAATAAGCCGATTGGCTGGCGCAAAGGGGAGGGCATTAGTGGAAGCCCTTATTATAGATACAGGAGCGGTGGACACCACACCAAGCGACCGCTACTCCTCCTCCTCCTCCCCTTCTAAATATGTGTCCATGCTCTACAAAATTAGAAGTGGAATCAAGACCCTCTCGCTTGGTTTTCGACTTGCCCAACTTCACCATTAGCGACTTAATAAAAGTGGATACAGTTATCTAAGTGCCAAACCGTGAAACTATTTAGTCTGTTTTGCTATTCCATTAACCTATGTAGGTATTTCGCTTCCTAATGTAGACATTCCGTCTAAAATACGACTAATAAAGTATCATCTGAAGTATTTATTTTGTTTCTTTTTCCAGCTACTTAGTAGGTAGGTACTTAGGTACCTACTTGATTGCATGTTGCCATTTTTGTTTCTATACTACCTAGATTCACACTGTTTTGTGCTTCTAACTTTCAGAACATTATATAAGCTATCGCTAAAGCTATAGCATAAATCTACCTATATTTTTGTGTTTATTAGTCTCGTCACTTGTAGTAAACTAAACTATATTTTTAGTTCGTATCTAAGTTTTAAAGGGAACACAATGGAAAATACATAGTCAGCACTAGAGGAGGGGCACAGTTCTATTTAAGTCGCAGCGAGTTTCACTATACTATTCAATAAATAATCAGGACCTATTAATCATATTATTATTGGCGCGTCGAGCTGCGATGTAATGAAAGCTGATACAGATATTGACACCTTTATATACATTCATGACGATATTACCTATACACGCCATCAATTAAACCCATCAATTTACCACTAGGGTCATGAGTGAACTAGAAAATTAAGTTTCTCGCGTAGAGAAAAAATACATAAAATTATGTATGAAAAACGAGGTTGTCTTAAACGTGCCATATAGCTTGGATTAGCTGACATTAAAGCTATCAATAAATTATTATTATTATTAGTATGATAAAATTAAAAAATATAATACATGGAATAAGCATGACCCTTGTACATGATTACTTTTATACTTTCTTTCCTTTTTTGTTGTCTTTGTGTGCATTAATTGTTAAATAAGATAAATAAATAAATAAATAATAATAATAATGTTTGGATACTAACACACCTGCTGCCTTACTCTTGAAAATGATTTAAGACTGATTTCGATTTTGATTTGAGTCAAATTGAGATAGTAGATATTTAGAATCGCGTTAATGTCAGAAAATGACGTTTGACAAGTCAATAAAGATGAATTGTTTTCGTTGACTATTTAATGAAATTGAGAAATTTGACAGATAAATACGATAGAGACGTGATCTCAAAGCTTAAAAAGTAGCAAAATTTGATTCCTTTTCGATCTCATTTCGATTCGAGTTCGACTTGATCCTAACGCGATTTCGTCAAGAGTATGACCCTTACTCGATAGCGTCAAGATTATGGCACCACTAATCCCATAGTTTAACAATGAATATCACGAAATGTTAAAATGTTTTGCTGGTTGGCGAAAGCATAGTGGTTACTATAATTATCTATAGTATATACCTATTAACGGTGCTGTAAACAACTCATTATACCTCACACTTTAAAACTCTATCAAGAGACATTCTTATAAAATTATTCAAGCTTTTAGAAAATTGCGTCTTTCATTTCATAGCAGACAGTTTACAAAAACAAGTTCCTATGGCTTGCGTAAATGCGACATCGCCACAACATACTTTCAAACAAAACGCAAGGGGGGTCGCGGGTTACAGCTAACTATTTAGGTACGTGGTTCATGTCGTGAACAGTAAAAACAGAATATTAAGGTTCATACATCTAGCGCCATTATAGCTATAAAAAAACCTCTATCAAAACGGCCACTTTCAGCTGTTTTAAAATAAAGTTCTTTTTATATCAATATGCAGAAATATCATCGTATCGATATTTTTGAAATGAAAAATACGTTATGTGTGACTGACGCTCCTGTAAGGGTCTAAAAATGTAGTGTCCGGCCGAAACAGATCTTTAAGCCGGAACTGAAACCGAACATTCGGTCATGGTCTTTATTTCGGCTGAATCCAAAAGCAAAACAGAAACTTACTTAAACATATTAAAATTTTCTTTTGTATATTGAAATCTTGTTTATTATCCACCCATTTTTTTCACATACATAAAGATACATACATACAGTGATAATTAAAGTGTGTTACAAATATGTCACAATATAGGTACTACTTATATTTATTCATATGATAAACATGTTAAAGTAAAAACTTACTCTCGGAAATAATATTTTCAAAAAACAACATTCAGACTAACAAGTTTCGGTGCGGCCGTAAGTTTCGGCCATGGACCAATTAAATTTAATTAAATTCTATTGGTTCATGGTTTCGGCGAATTTTGGCTGTAACCTAAACTTCGGTTTCGGTTTCGCCTAGTTTCAGCCAACAAACTACTACTACTTTCTCCTTAATTTCGTCCTTAATCTCTACTTTTGTCCTTAATTTCGGTTTCAGCCAAAATTAGCCGAAACTTACGGCTGCACCGAAACTCAGTGTTCACAATAATTAATTTATAAATAATTTAACACAAGAATTAAAAAATTCAATTGACCGTTTATGTATAACTTATAAGTCTGAATGTTGTTTTTTAAAATGTTATTTCCAAGAGTAAGTTTTTACGTACTTAAAAGATCATTTCAGTAAATACTTATACTCGTAATAGCTCTTCACATTTCAAAATCTTGTAACAGTCACCTTGTCTGGTAGACACGTTTCTAATTATTTTATTTTTGTATAATATA
Source organism: Zygaena filipendulae (assembly GCA_907165275.2). NCBI lineage: Eukaryota > Metazoa > Arthropoda > Insecta > Lepidoptera > Zygaenidae > Zygaena > Zygaena filipendulae. The sequence continues at coordinate 6,795,906 of OU015650.1, forward strand.
ACTTGATTAATCCTTGTAAGTTGTAACTTACTTCGAATAATAAGGAGAAAGTTCAAAGTTCAAAACTTATCTTGAGCGACTGCATTGACTTTGAAAAGGTGAACCAAAGCCACACAACATTTAATTATAATCTCAGGTTTCAGTCGACGAACTCTTTCAGCGAAAATTGACCTCTTTCGGTTCACAGTTATAATATAATATTGTACTGTTATATAGGTACTAGCTGTTCCCCGCGGAACAAATTAACGCGGGTGAAATTAATTTTAGAGTTAATTTTAGAGTTCCCTCGGGAATTCCAGGATAAAAAGTACTATATGTCCTTCTCTGTAGTATCCCTGACGACGTGTATGCAAAATTTCATGATGATCCGTTGAGCCGTTGAGGCGTGAAAGCGTAACAAACAAACAAATAAACAAACAAACTCACTTTCGCATTTATAATGTTAGTAAAGATTTTGTGTTTTAAAGTTTTAAATAAAAAAAACTTGCTATTTGTCTATATGTTTGTACGCTTGTAGAACCCCACGTTCTTGATTAGGGTTTTCCTCTGTGATTTTTTAGTGTTTTTTTATCATGGATGATGGAACTCTGACCAAATATTTATAAAAACGGTTTTGGTGTCACTTTACAAATGTACGTGTTTACACTTTACTACCTTTTTATTAAAAATTAAATTGGTAATGTTCTTTGATAATAATAGGTATTTTGTGTAGGATCACAAGGTAAGTATATAAGTTCTTCTATTAATGCTCTAACATTACCTATTACATACTTTATAGGCATATTTTGATTTTCTCTAAATACTAAAATATATACGTTTTTTCTTCTTTTCAATACAGTTTGTACGATTGACGAAGGTTGACATTCTTTTCATTGGATCTAATATTTTATTCTCAGAAGAAATTCAACGTCGCGTCGTTATCTAGCTCAGTAACTAGATACTAAAAAAATATGACGACAACCTTAGCAATCACATTTTGTGTTATATTAGAAAACGACTAACGCGAACGGTATCAATATCACAAAAAAGGATTATAAGAAAATATGAATTTAAAAAAACCATACAATTGAGCTTATGACTAATAGCTGTCTCCCGCGGTTTCACCCGCAGTAATTTGGGAGTTCCCGTGGAAATTTCGGGATAAATAGTACCCTGTGTCACTCTGCCTGTACCGTAGCCTATAAGTGAAATAATTTTCAAAATCGGTTCAGTAGATCAAGAGATTACCCCCTACAACGTCACAAACTCACACTTTACCTCTCTACTCACGTACCTATTACCTTTGTATTCAGCATCAAAAGTAGCTAAGCGATTCAGCTCCCTTAGACAAGTTGATAAACGCTATAGAAAACTACGGAACGAATCGTCATGTCACGTGGTCACGTAAAATCTTTCAATCAAAAGTCTACTTTTGTGCGACCACGTGATATGTAACCTGTTTAAAAATGATATTTTTGCCTAGGTATTAGGTACTATTGTTTTGTAGATGTTATTGGGTTTTTTTGGGAGGAGAGAATTATTTTAATACATGGGGTGCTATTGACTATACACGTTTTTAATATAATAGTATTTGGAATTGTATCCATTTACTAACAATAAATAATAATCATTATTATAAATATAATACAATACCTACGCGTTGTAAAGATATCTAAGTCATTACAGCAAACGATAGAATTATTGTAGACAATCATAATTTAGGTATTATCACAATGGACAATGATACAATTTTATTTAGAAATTAAACTTTAAAAGCGATGACATGGTATTAATAGATCTTCCGTTGTCACTGATACAATGGCTGTACAAAAATGTCTAGGAATAGTGAGATTTGTGTAAAACTAATGAGTTAAGAAGTAATATGCGTGTATGTTCTATATAGACGGTTATTAGGTATACATATAATACTGCACCCAAACAAAATGAATTTAGGGGTGGAATGAATTATGAGACAGGCTTGCTTCTAGTTGTCCAGCGGCGGTGCGTTTATGCAAGCCATGTAGAGAGAGCCCCTAGTGGTCTTCAAATATTATCAGCTGATACTTAATCATAATTTATGTTATCTCATCAGGACCATTTTCTCTTGTTAGTTGTATTAAACACATATTATATTTCTGTGCCTACAATAAATGATGCTTTAAATCGCAACTCCAGGCGATAATATCTTATCATTTACGAAGCAAAATCGAAAAAAATATTATCATATTAGGAAAACTATCACCGACTTTCATTTTCACCAGGTGTGTGAAATCGTCATGTAATACATACATAAAATGAAATCTATCTATTTTTAGATAATTGGTTTAACCAGATGTATTGTTTATTCAAAAATCATTATTTATTATGTAGGCAATAAATAGCTGTTCTTCCAACGAATTTATCTTTTTACCTATATAAGGCGTTAAATTACTGACATTATTAGAAAATACATATTTTTAATTTTTTTTTTAAGATTTTTGTAAACAAAAAATAATAGTCAGTCGGACTTTGTTCCCACTGTGTTCTTAAGATGCTGTTGCCTGTTGGGCGATTGATATTTTTTTTCTTAATTCCCTACTTACATGCGAAAATCTGTAATCGGCTTTTTTGTTTGATACTTTAATGTTCATTTTATTGTGGTGGCAGTGATTTTCCGAATAAAGTAAATAAAATAAAATACTGGCTAGTTTTCACCAGCAAACCAAATTTTTAGAAGGAGAAGATTTTTTGACAACTGTAACAGTCAGTAACAACAGAAACAGTAACTTGTCAAATATAGAAAATAATTTGATTAGCCAAAGATAACTTGAATGAGAAAACTAGCCAAGTTGTATGCTCCTTGAAATAAAGAGGATCTACTGAACTTGGCAATTTTGTAGGCGAACTTGGCGAACAAGCATATTCCTAATACTGATACTGATATCATTGCTTTTTGTAAGTAAATTATTATTATTCATCATTCAAAAACTATATTTATTTATTTATAACACAAAAAAGTTCACAGCATTACAGTAAAACTAAGGCACTGTGAAGTTAATAATACAAATACGCTAAGACTACTAATAAACTACAACAAGACAAAACCTAAAACGCTAAATTTTTGATGCATTCATCCGCTCGCAATACCTCAAACATTCATCGCTCACACACATCCATCAACTGGCAAACAAATCACAGTCAGGAGCCGATGCGAGAAGTGCATATAATTTTCTTCTGAAAAAATTCCGTTACAACTAAGAATTTTTATTATAATTATTTATTCACCTGCAATAATTTCGGAGTTTCGTGAAAACGTAGGTACCTATAATATGTTAAATTTCGTGATGAGCGGTCGAGGGGTTAAGACGTAAAAGCGCAACAAAGAAACAAATAAACTCATATTTAAGGATAGCTGTTTTACCCGTAGTTCCTGCAGGAATTTTGGGATAAAAGTACCCTATGTCCTTCTCTGTACCCCTGACGTGTACGAAAAATTTCATGCGATTTCATCCGCTTTTATTTCGGAGTTTCCGACGGAATTCCAAAATAAAAAGTACCCTATCTCCTTCTTCGTGCCCGCGACAACGCGTATGCAGAATTTCATGCGATTTCATCTGCGTTAATCTTAGAGTTTCCACGGGAATTCTGAGACACAATATACCATGTGTCCTTTTCTGTACCTCAGACAACGGTAGGTATACGCAAAATTTCATTACATTTCACCAGTGTTAACTCAGAGTCATCTGAAACTGAGTTAGTTTTGTTTTATAGGTCATTCAGTGATAAATATGACGATTTTTGGACGTTTTAGGACGTACTAAATAACCGTTTGAGGTGTTATATGAAATTTGGAACACATATGTATCTCGAAAGTCTCAATATATGAGTCAAATTTGACATGTTTAAGTGAAATAGTTTATGAGTTACGAGGAGGTCAAAGTGGCTCCGAATGGTTCGTGTAATATTACACACGGTGCTGCTTGCCAGTGCTGTTAGCTTGAACTTGGCTTAACACGCTACCGCGTGTCTAGATATTTAACAAGTCTCCGCATGATACTTTCTACAGCCATGCGTGACACGTACAATGAGCATTGGACACAATATAAATGAAATTGAATTGCTAGTATTGTATAACAAAGTGAATTCTCTATCATTGTGTACTCAGTTATACTAGACACAGTAGAATTCTAGAAGAGTGGATATTGAACATCATGTTTTGTTTTGAATTATACGGTTAAAACATGGAATTAAAAGACATATAAATAAACACATTCTTTGCGCGCAGAGTCATGTAGTCTTACGAGTGGTGGAACCATCCTACTATATAAGATGCGGCGAAATTAGCTGCAAATATTTACAGGGTTGAAATAAGTATGTATATACCGTTATAAACATGTTCACAAAATAAAAAAGGTTTAAAAAAAAATCAATCAAAAAGAAAACAACCTGTGAAGGCGCGTTGCCGCTCAATCGCTTTGCACACACTATTGCCGTGCTATCTTAAGATCAATGATCTCGGTCGAGCTGACCTGATGCATCGCTCGCTGTATGCGTGGCGCGTGCCTTGTATATACGTATTAGAAAGAAGAAGAAAGAAGAAAGAAAATAAATTTATTTGCCAACTAACACAAAATATTACAACTGTGACAATACAAAAATGTTGACAAAATGGTCCCGGCTCAGTATAATGCTATCTCACACACTTAACAGTGTGAGGCAGCGCTGGTTTTCAGCCGGAACCGATTATTAGCGAGCTACGTTGTGAATCTTGTGAATGTAGTTGTAATGTTTTTTCAATGATTTTTTTTTTCCTTATTCTAAAAAGCTATCGAACTTATTTAGTAATTTTTTCGCTTATCCTGTTTGTTATAACGTATACTTTCAGCCCTGTAAATATTTGCGGCTTATAGTTTTGTCACTTCTTATATATCCTGGTGCGAACGTAATTTGTCGCCATTCACAACGTGAATTTCAATTTGGAACAAATTTTTTAATAAAACTATGTATCTCTGGGTTATAGTTCTAAGAGTTAAAAGAATGACAAGTGACAACTTGACTGACTTTTAAATAGAAACCTGAACTTTAGAAAAATAGATTTATATTACAATGTACAATCCATGCATGTGAAACCGTGGGAAACGGCTAGTTAGATTAGAATATGAGTATAAGATTAATATTAAAGCTCACCATATTTTTCTTATAACACGAGATATCTGCATAATTTATAAATTTACAAAACAAACAGCATTGTAATCTGAAACAGCAAGAAAATAACACCATTATTAACAGAAGAGAAAAAAGGCTATTATACACCCACGAAGTTCAAATTACCTAGCTTATAAAATGGTTAAGTTATTGATTATATTTTTCTATGGAGATTAGTCACGGCGACAATGAATCACGGTGAAACATTTTTATCTGTGGTTTAAGCAAGCCAGTTTCCCAGAACACTAGTTGGAGTCGTGTGAGACAACGCAACCGAAGCGGAAGTCCGATCACTGAAGCGCTTGTGGCTTCAAGCGGTTAACCTGGCTGCTTACTTTCTAAATAACAATTAACAGCCATTGGAGTTTTCAACATCATATTTTGTTTTATGCAAAATAATACGAGGTTCTTATGTTTACAAATCCTATTTTCCAGCCAACAGAATTTGCAACTATCAGCACATAATTGCTATCTTGCTTAACTAAATTTCAAATCAATTAGTTGATTTATGTTTATCTGTTAATATGTACTATATTATTATCCATTTATGTAAAATTCTGCCAGCTGAACACTTTTATAAAATTTGTATTCTGTCTTAAAATAATACAAATGTAAGAGAATGAGTCGCGCTTTTATAAAGTTCACAGTCTAAAAATCAATAAAAATACTTTAAAAAATTTAAATTAAATAGTTGAAATAGTCTTGCGCAAACTACAAGCGTGACTAAAACACTTTACAAATAAATTATTAATTTGTGTTCTGAATGTGATACTATAGTAAAAACTGCCATATTGAATAATAGTAAAAGATGACGGTGCAAATCTACTTACATTTATTTTGTCATGTTTGCCTTCACGTCACTATACCTACTGTAGAAAAAACGAATCGTCGCCGAAGATCATAATCTGGTTCAAGGACAAGTTTTTGTTAATTTCATTAATAGAAACAGTTGCACGAAGCTAATCATTTATACTATATATACATATATATGTATATATATATAGAAAACTAATTTGACTAGCTGTTACCCTCAACTCCGTCCGCGTGATTTTCTGTATTTCCTCGAGATCTCCGTGATTAAAAGGTTGCCTGTGTATTAATTAATTAATTATATTCTCAGTCCCAAATTACATCCGAATCCGTCGAGCCGTTTCAGTATGAAGTACCTAACGAGCATACTTACTAACACACACACGCACACATCATATTTGACATTTATAATATTAGTGTATTGTAGATCTGTTAGAGCTTAGACCATATAGAGTCAAGAGACAAACTATAGGAATCGACTACTGACGCTGTTATATTATATGACGCTGTTAAATTTTATTTCTGAAACAATTTTTACTGCTACTTTTCGTGACTTTGATTTTTACTGCAGTACCTATGTAGTTTTGAAATCTAGAGATATACACACAATAGGCGAAAATGAATGTTAATTCAAGGTTCAGGTTTAGTGTTCAGGGAACAAAATTCTAAAAATTAGATTTGGACCCAAGAATTTGTTTAAAATTAAATTTTTGATGAGGTAAAATATTAATAAATAATTTAATCATGGAAATAGGAACTTTTCAATTCGGTAGCTTTCTATTAGCCAAATTGAAAATGTATTTATGTTTAATAGCAGGGTAAATTGACATAAAAGATTCATTATCTATACGGATGGCTAAAATATTCAGGCAGTTTCCGTTAGGGTTTGACCTTAATTTAGGTGTAGTGACGCAAGCCCTCTGTAGGTTTGCGTAGGGATAACTTGGACAGGAAAACACTTTACGCTTACCTACTCAGAATTAAATACGTAAGTAGATATATGCCATATAATATGAGTTACCCAGTTAGCTGCCTGCGAGGGTGGCCTCAACTCGTAGGTACAAATATGTCAAATTAAATATTGTAGGGTTCCGCACAGAAAAAATTTAACCCCCTTGAGTTCGTTTTTTGTCACAAAGGGTTTTCTCAGCAACTAAGCATCTTAAAAACTTAAAATTTGGCATATTGATAGATCTTAATAACGTGCATAAGTATATTGTGCATCAATAACTGTTTTTTTTTTTAACTTAGTTAAAAATGTGCAACAAATGACTGTTCCCTTTAGTTCTTCTAAGCTTTTAACACAAAAATTTTAATTTTAATAGGGTAAGTAAATATTACTCGTTAAATAATATACCTACTATATTACTACTATTTTAAAGTATCTTATCGACATATCGTCAGGGAGAGTGCAAATCCGCGTAACTGGCAATGGATAAAACCGCATATGTGACAAATCCTTTAGGTCAAAAATGCAATGTAGCCAATTCATAATACCGTGACCGCCGTACCGTACCGACTTAATAAATAATCTTAAAATATAGATTGTTAACAATACACAGAACAGATAAATTATTATTATCGCAAGATCTGTAAAAATAAAAAAATATAAAGTTTTAACCTTCTCCTGTAACCTTATACGTAGTGCAGATACGCGCTCCCTACCTGTAGTAGGTTCGTGGTTTTGCACTATCCCCGACGATATTTGTTGTTTTAGTAAGTTAAACCTACGGTACCCTAATAATGCGAGCCTAACTCGCTCCTGACCGGTTTTTTGTTTTCGCCACGGCTACTGCGCGATGGCCGACCGCGCGTCGCGACGGTACCGCAAAGCGTGTTTTTTCAAACCGGATTCTCGTTCAACCGCTCGCTCTTGCTATCGTCTATATAGGTATTGCTCTCCCTTTATGACTCGAGCTCCGGACGCTCTCTTTGGAAACTAATTGAAGATAACAACCCTGTTTTTTCACCTATCTACGTGTTCGATCCGAAATCGCCGGCGGTAAAGGGAGCTCCATAGAGTATATTTCTCTGAGGTTCTAAAGAGCGATACTTTTTTTACTTACTATATAAACGAAGAAGATTGTGGATTCAAAAGATTTTTCCTTCATGTATCAGCGAATAATGTTTATAATTCATGTTATAAACACATTTAATCAAAACGTGTCCAGATAGATATCTTTATTTTAAACATTGGGTGAATTTAAACTGTATGGCAACTATGTATAGTAAAAATACTCTCTTTCAAACTTTTACAGAATTGGTGGTTAATGTTAATGATTTTACTGTTTTCAAATTAAAAAATATCTTTAAAATATACAAACATATACTTACGGGTAAAACTGCGAACCTCCTTTTTTGAAGTCGGTTAAAAATCAACTTTTATCAATTGAAATCTAATAGTGTAAGGTAATGGTGCAACATTCAGTAAGTAGACACATATTTTTTATACTTGTTCACATTTACAAATGTGGATCAGATGGCGTAAATAGGTATGTCAATAATCCACATGGCGCCTGTTAAATATCCGAATAGTCATTAAATTTTCTATATCTACAATTATAAAAGAAACACTAAATGGACTTTCATTGCAATTTTGACCAAAAAATAAATCAATACAAACTTCGCCGCGCCGGTCATTGACTGAATAATAATTTTCGCTTGAATTAACGTCACGAAAACGTGTTGATTTTGGTAATAAGAGCATGCTTAGGTCAACAGCCCAAAATGTTTGGTTACATAGCTAAAGTTTCGATAGATAAGCATTATTAGACTGAATACTCAAGATACACAATCAGCGATGTAAAAACGTCTTTAAAATGAGAATCACAAAATTCAATTGTGTAGAATTTACAGAATAAATATTTGAAATTTGAAATTTGTGGTTCTTTTCGTTTACTACAGTTTTTTTAATCAACTTTACCTAAGTCGTAGGTTAGCGTGATTGCTCAATCAAAAGTTGTGACATTTCTTTCAGATGCCACTTTCTTATGATATAATATGTGTTGCACTATGAATTTTGGTAAAACATAAAAAATAACTAGCACTCCCAGTGGTTTCACTCGCGTTAATTTTGAAGCTTCCGCGGAAATTTCGGACTAAAAGGTAATCTACCTACGTCTTTTTCTGTACCCTTACCAAAGTGTAATAGAAAGTTTCATGATCGGTTGCGTGGTTAAGGAGTGAAATGATAACAGACAGAGAGACAGATAGAGTTACATTCGCGTTTATTTTAGTAGGAATGAATGTAGAAAAGGCTAAAACACTTATAATCTGAAGTCAAAACTATTAATGCATGCCATTAATAGTTTTGAGAATATACCTACATAGGAAATTATATTAGGAAATTATGCTACTCTGGTATGAACTAATTAGTAGATTATGCACCAAGGCATAGATATAATATAATACTATAAGTATACTAGTAACCCAGGGAGTAAAGCAGTGTCTTATGTCACGGGCGGCATATTGGAGGATGAGCGTAACGAGGGACTCTAGACCTAGAGCTTAGATTTAACTCTCGAGCGAAGCGAGGGAGTTATGTATAGAATCCTGAGTGAAGCGAGGGGTTTCAGCCACCGGTGACGAAGATAGGCCTTATCCTCGAGGTGAATAATCTACTTTTTATACCAACTGTGAGACATAAACTCTCTTTGCACGGACAATGTCCAATTACATATCAGGCCGTCTTGACGTTAAGCAAGGCATTATATCCCAAGGGAGATAATATTGTATGAAACTCCCAGTAAAGGAAAATAAAGGAAAACTCTTAGGATTTTTTTTTCTTTTTATGTGATCTGCTTGCCAGGTCGATTTTCAAAAAAATCCTCTTTTCACACCACATGCTCGACAATGCCGAATTATATGTCATGTAAACCTTACCGAAAGCAAGACATTATATCTCTTGGCTTTAGCCGGGTTATAATGTTCTATTGAATTTCATTATAACCCGCTGGTCAATAATGTGATTTTCACTTTCATAATTCTTATTGCTATGTCCATAACGTCTCATTTCGCTAAACAGAATGTGTTCTCAGCGGGCGCGGCCAACTCGATTTTCGAAGACCGAAGCCGTGGCCCACTAGATTCGCAGTGAGACGAACTTCATTTGTTTGTCAAATCGAGTAGGCCACGCCAGCTGAAAGAAGTGGCTATATAGGATCTACTAAGCCTGGTTTTTTATTGTCTCGCATTATGTGAGAAAAGTAGAGTATACACCACAGGGATAAAACTGTTTTTTTCTTGGGCGCTTGAATCCCTCACTGCACTCAGGACTCAATCTTAATTCCCTCCCTTTGGTCGGGAATTAACTTATAACACCCTCGCTGCGCTCGGGAGTTAAATTTGAAGTCCTTCGTTATGTTCAGGATTCAATGTAGCGCCCGTGACATAAAACAGTGCTTTATCCCCTTGGTGTATAATCTACTATTACAATGCCCATGTAAAGAGTGTGTATGTAAAGTAGCATATCTTCGTCACGAGCGTCGTTTAAACCCTCGCTTCACTAAGGACTCTACATAACTCCCTCGCTTCGCCCGGGAGTTAAATTTTGTCCTTCGTTACGCTCAGGGTCCAATATGACGTCCGTGACGTAAGACACTGCATACTCCCTCGGTACATAATTTAATATTATATACCTAGCTGTTCCCCGCGGTTTTTCCTACGTTAATTTCGGAGACCATGGGGGAATTTGGGTACAAAGTTCCCTGTACCCCTGGCAACGTATATGAAAAAATTCGTTATGATCGGTAGAGTAGTTAAGGCGGGAAAGCGTAACAAAGGAGTTTTTCCGACAAGTGTAGTTTTTCCGACCAGTTTTGGAAAAAGTACTTTGGGAAGTCCCAATTATCGTTATATTTTAACCAATTTAAACTTTGACAAATTATATACCTACTTCTACTCTACTCTATCTGTTGTTGAAAACCACATGAAAATCCGTTCAGTAGTTTTTGTATTCACGTATCGCTAACAGCCCGACAGACGCGGCGGCGGCGGAGTACTTTGTTTTATAATTATAACCAAGTGATTATTGTAATTGTAATGGCGACTGACATTTAAAGCGATGCTTTCTTAAAAAGTGTCCGTAAGATAAAATGACTCGAAAAAAACAAAAATTCCTTTTAACGTCGAACAATTTTAATAATTTATTGCTGTTTACCGATATTCTGTTAAGTTTGTACTTGGCAGCGTAAAAACATTTTTTTTATTTTTTGTGACTAGATCGTTAGGCAGGCATTAAAGTAAGTATTTACGTAAATAACTGGCAGTGGTTGTGCGAACGGGTCCATTCCAGTCATTCCAGTCGAGTTCAAACTTAAAATTCTCGACAAATATTGAATTACCTATTGAAATAAAAAAAACAACTTCGTCAGTTTTGCTTATTGTAAATTTTGATGATTTATAATAATTAGGTACCTACTAAAGTTTATTAGGATATTAAAGATAGCATATTGTTTAATATAAATTCTTACCTATATTACTAATTGTTTCACCCACATTAATTTCGGAGTTCGCGCAGGGATCCCGGAACCTAGACTATCCTATGACCATTTTTGTACCTTAGGTATCTATGCAAAATTTCATTATGTTCAGTTGAGTATTAAAGGCGTGAAATCTTTACCAATAAACAAACTCATATTTCGCATTTTTAATAATATTAGGATTGCTAACCAAACCTTTCACTATATCTACACTAATATTATAAAGAGGTAGAGTTTGTAAATTTAGATATAAAGAATAATCTCTGGAACTGCTCAACTGATTCTAAAAATTCTTTCACTTATAGGGAGCTATAATATCCCTAACATGAGTGATAAAGGACAAATTATAGTAATATAAAGAAATCCCGAGGAACTCTAAAATACAACCAGCTGTAATACTGTTGTAGTAGTGATTAGGTCGAAATACCAAGTTTAGTTGATAGTCAATGCAGGATGCGCACACGCAGGCTCTAGTTACTAGAGCCTGCGTGTGCTAGAAGTGCGTAGAGTAGAGTATGTTGTAACTAGAGTCTAGTTAAGTAGTTACAACATACTCGGTTGTCAACTTGTACAACGCATTCGCTCTGCTTTGTCTCCGACTGCCACGACGCTTATAAAGGCTACAACTGAAATTAAATCTTCAGGAAATACGGTAATGGGACGTTTATGCAGATTTAGTTCGTAGGTACACGTTTTCCGTAAAGTTCTAGTTATGAATGAGCCATCGTGGATTTGCGCTGGTAATCATCTGCCACCAGCGCGAGGCGGGGCGGGGCGGGGTGCTCGGGCCGTCGCTGCACGATGCTGCAACGCCGCATCGGGACAGCCGACAATGTACACGGAAGCTCCTAACTGCCGCGAACGTCGACTCCACCATTCCTATGTAAATTTCACTGGCGCATCCGACGGCAGATAATAAAGCCTTAATTTGCATGCCCGTTGCCCTTTGGGACCGCTAAAACGGCCTGAACTACACGACACGCCACGCCGGTGAGTATCACTTGTCGAACAGAACTGGGTTATCGTCACATGAATAACAATCAACCTTTAATAGACAATGGTTATTGAATACGACGAAGTGATTTGGCATTCATCGAAGCGGTGTAGAGTGAGGAGTGGGCGCTGAGTTTACAGACTAGGCAGGTCTCGTTGCCGGGCTCGCATGAGTTGAATACAAAGCTTATAACATTAATATATAGCGTCAACGGATAGCGTATGATGTATCTAAACCTAACTGAATCCAACACTTCGTCTTATTGCGCTATAATCTTAGCAATCGGAATATTACATAAACTACAAGCTTTATTCGAAGTTATAGTACACACCTACTTATTTTAGCGAGTTAATGATAAGTGCATACCCACTTATAACTATCGTTATAACTTTTGACTGCGTACAATAGTAGATACAGTATAATAGTAGGTACATAGATACCGTACAATCACGCTTTTTGTGTAAAAAAGGTTGTGCATGAACTCCCGTCCCGCCAAATGGTAAGCGTTTACAAGGTCTATGATGCGAGGCGCTTGTACATGTGGGGCCTTTGCAGGCTCAAAGTTACAGGCTCCTATGTTCAATCAAATGCTATTAACTAGCTATTCCGCTAGTATAATTGATTGGAAGAAACGTTCCATATCACAAATCACAGAGATTAGATATGAATCAGGAAATTTAAGATAAGCAATACATTCCGCAGATTTATCGTACATAGAATAAATCGGTTTTTTTCCAAGTAGTTGGACCAGTAAGTAAGTAGTTCGATGATCAAACTGTTGGGACATTTTTTTTCTACATTGTTAGACTGACTCAAGTATGACGCTTCAATGGACGTGCTGGAAGTTGATTTTCGTTACAATCGTAATCTTTAACAAATATATACACAAATTAATATTTTGTATGTATAGTTTTGTGTATATAATAGCGCTAATTCGTAAACTCATTCAATCTTTACACAGTCTGGTTTTGAATACCATTAGTATAATATGGTCTGTCGTAATCTATACTAATACTAGCTGTCCCCCGCGATTTCATCCGCAGTAATTTCGGAGTTCCCGCGGTAATTCCGGGAAAAAAACTATCCTATCTTTTAAGTTGGACCATATTATAAATGGTTACAAAATTTTATCAAAATCCGTTCAGTAGTTTCGGAGTCCATCGCGGACAAACAACGTGACACGTGATTTATATATATTAAGACTAGCTTTCCCCGCGATTTCATCCGCAGTAATTTCGGAGTTCGTGTTCGAGTACGGTGATTAGCTGTTCCCCGCATTAGTGCCGGAGTTCCCGCGGGAATTCCGGGATAAAAACTATCCTGTCTTTTAAGTTGGACCATATTATAAATGGTTACAAAATTTTATCAAAATCCATTAAGTAGTTTCGGAGTCCATCGCGGACAAACAACGTGACACGTGATTTATATATTTAAAGATAAGATAAGATAAGATAGGATAAGATAAGATAAGATAAGATAAGATAAATTAATTAATAATAATAAAGAGCAAAAGTTTGTGAGTTTGTGACGTAGTAGGGGGTAATCTCTGGATCTATCGGACCGATTTTGAAAATTCTTTCACTTATAGGAAGCTACAGTGGTCCTGAGTGTCATAGGGTACTTTTTATTTCGGAATTTCCTCGGAAACTCCGAATTTCCCGCGGGTAAAACCATGGGGGAACAGCTATCTCTGGATCTACAGAACCGATTTTGAAAATTCTTTCACTTATAGGAAGCTACAGTGGTCCTGAGTGTCATAGGGTACTTATTATTTCGGAATTCCTTCGGAAACTCCGAATTTCCCGCGGGTAAAACCATGGGGGAACAGCTTTATCTAGATCTACAGAACCGATTTTGAAAATTCTTCACTTATAGGAAGCTACAGTGATCCTGAGTGTCAAAGAGTACTTTTTATTCCGGAATACCCGCGGGAACTCCGGAGACTGTGAGTTTGTGAGGTTGTAGGGGGTATAATCTCTGGATCTACTTTATATCCCGGGATTCCCGCGGGAACTCCGAAATTACCACGGGTGAAACCGCGGGGGTCAGCTAGTAAACTAAAATTGCATAAACAAACTGTTACGCAAAATAGAAACTTTTCTAATTGTAAATATTATGTGAATAGGCTCAGCTAGATATGTTTGCGTTTGCGATGAGTACCCAGAAGCAATTATTCTGTCTTTCCCTGAGGCGCACTGGCATCCGGTGGTCTGTGTGTAGATTGTTGGACTTGCTTACATCCAGTCGAGGCATTCCAAACTTGAACAAACTGCCTCCGGAGTCTGTTGAAGACAGGACAGGTTCCGCGTGTCGCTTTCTCAAGACTGAGGTTTTTTGTATAAAATCTAGCTTAATATAATAAATGTGGATGGATACTATTTATTTATTGATTAATTTATTTATTTATTCTTTATTACACAGTAACTACCAGTAACCAGTTTACCATTGGGTAGACTGAGAAATATAGAAGATGGGGTGTGCAACCTACGAAAAAAATAGTAATATAATAATATACTTATAATTCTACTAATATTATAAATGTGAAAGTGTGGATGTTTTGATGTTTGGATGTTTGTTACTCAATCGCGCAAAAACGATTGAACGGATTTGGATGAAATTTGGCTTGCACTTTGTCAGGGGTACAGAGAAGGACATAGGGTTCTTTTTATCCCGGAATTCCCGCGGGAACTCCGAAATTACCGCGGGTGAAACCGCGGGGCACAGCTAGTAATTAATAAACTAAAACATAAAGACGGAAGATTATGATTATAGCCCTTTTCTGTGAGTTAAGTTACTCATTTCAAACAAGAACCCGGATAAAGTACAACATGACTTTCCATTTAAATTTTTTCAATAGTTTACTATTAACCTAACACATCATTACACATCGTAGATATATAAAAAAAGTAATTTGTTTTCGGCTTCTGATTGTTGTAGGCACTCAGATTACAATCACGACAGGAATGTTGGAACGACTTATCAATTTGATACACATTTTTTTTTTCTTATATGCATTTTATAATAATAGCTTCGTATAACGAGCTAGTAGAAAAGTAGCCTTGAGGCAGAATGGAAGGGCCTGCAGAGCAGCCTGGCCGTGAGTCAAAAAGACAAAAAAATTAAGCAGTAATAATATTATTAAGTAGTGCCTGTAGTATTATGAACATATCGTAAATATAAGCTTTCTTGTTGTAACCTACATACAGTGCCAACCTTATAAACTAGCTACATGTTACAATAGGTTTTGCTCTAAAAAAATACACTTAAAATAATATATGTCAGGCAATATTAAGTTAATGCTCCGTAAAAAATATGCGAGCCATTTAATTTACTGCGGCAACTTACTTAGCCAACAATGGAGTAGCAATTTACTTATATAATGTATAGATAGAACTATGTTTATTCCCTTTCAGGCTGGCACGTTAACTCTCACACATGCTTAAAAAAGCTGTAGGTACATAATGGATATATGCATGGAATTTCGTGATATGAAATCACGCAAAACAATTCATTACTAGATAGTAGATCTTATGAAGTATATAAGTACTATAAAGACGGAAAATATATTTTAATTAGTTAATGTTTGTTTAAATAATAACTTACACTTTGTTACAAATGAACAACCCACTATCTAACACAAAATCTTATAATCAGAGAAACTGGAAAATGCGCCTCCATTTCTGTTCTTGTATCTACGACATTCAGAATAATAAAATTATAAATCTTTTCATAGGAATTTGGAAAATTTGTTTTGATTATGCAAAAAAAAATTTAATACAAAACTATTTTAATTTCTTCATCAGAAAAATGTAAATTCCAAATTTATATTTAAGTACATTTGTTTTCATTAGTCGACCCAAATCTGAAGGTAGAGACCGCGAGTTATTTCCGCAAATATCAATCATAGAGCGCGTTGGATTTCAACCAGAGAGTCGTCAGTGATTCCCGGATAATACAAATATCTTACGGGTTTCAACCGAGTCTTCGCTCGTGTTTCCGGTTTCGCTTACAATGCTGCAGTAAATTATAGTAGATGTAACTGACTGGAACTGAACCAGTTATCATTAGCAGAACACTAATAGGGAATATTATAAACGATTGTATGATAAGAAACGAAAAACTTATCGAAGAAAGGTAGGTTAGAGTATTCGATTCTCATCGTTAATAGATATGGTGCAAAAAATACACTGACATTAATTTTTGACGGAACCATCTAACTTAATAGACTGTTTATGAAAATTGAGCGCCTTAGAAACCGAGATCATAATATCAATTAATTATCTACCTAAAGGTACTTCATTCGAGTAAACAAGCATTCTTTATGAGGTTTCTCTATGATTTATCTGCTATGTAGTGTAATTTCTTTTGGTAGATAATAATATAATTATCTATCTATCTATACTATAATAAAAGAGTAGAATTCGCGATTATGTACATTTAATATTTTTACCTAAAATTGAGAGGGGTGGTAAAAGAAGAGTAGCCAAATAAAAAAAAAATGTTTTTAAAATTATTTTCTATCTGTCTGTCTGTCTGTCTGTTCGGCATAATCTCCGAATCTACTGAACTGATTCTCATGCGGTTTTCACAGGTAGATTAAGCTTAGCCTGGAGCTACATATAAGGCTTTGTTTCATTGAAATCGGATGTCGGGAAAAAAGTTGTTGTATTAAAACCTTTCGCGCGGGTGAAACCGCGGGGCACAGCTAGTACCTAATAAACGTGAATATTCGAGGCTTGAAGATGTTTGCCCCTTATTAAAAGTTCATATTAAAATGTTCGGCAGTAATATAAAATATTATCTAAGATTTTTATAATATCAAATAAATACCAAATAAAATAAAACATATTATTATAATCTTCAACTAAATAATTAAACTTAACGTTTCTCATATTATTCATCAGTGTGTCCACCCACTGGGCGTTTTTACATGGGAAAATGATGGCGACGGTGACGTCATGGCTATACAATAGCAGCAGTCTATGCTAATATTAGAAAAGTAAAGATTTTGTTTTTCTTACGTCTATCTGTTCTTAATGGATAAACTCAAAACTTTAGGTATTTTAGGTACTTCAAAATCAACGCGAGTACAACCGGGGGGGATCGACTAGTAATGACATAAAAAGATCCCATATTGTTACCTACATGTAGATAGGTATGCTAATTAGGTAGGTACATAGTGTAACTAATAAGTAAAATAACCACGAAAATAACCCTTGCGTAATACTTAAAAAGGTAGTTAATTCTACAGTGACTTTATCGTAAAAACGTTTATTTATAAGTAAAATAAAAAAACAATTTGGGATTGTAACAAAAGTTTGTGATTACGATTGTTGACATGTGGTGAACTAGCGCAGACGGTGTCGCCATAGTATTATTATTCTGTAGTGTTGCCGTGAACTTTTTGCGCAAGGGCGGGCGGTCAGGGCGCGCTACTCGTTTCGCGACCGTGCCGACTGCCGCCCGCCCAGTGCCACGCGAGCCGCCCTACGCGACGAGCGACCGTGTGACGTCACCGAAGCTTCCGAACGTCAACGCTAACGACACATTACCATAAGTAATATTCAAACAAATTTGAGTGAATGTTCCAAAGTGTTGATTCGAAATTCGTATTTGTGTAAAAATAAAAAGCATTTCCGATACTAATGTAGAACATTGTTTGGACGACAAAAACTTTTGCGAAACTCTATGGATTTGAGAACTTATTATAATTTTTTTGTTCAATTATAGTGACATTATTATTTCATTAGTGACAAGGTGAGTTTCGAATTTGGATTAAAGTTATTATAGACATAACATTATACTGTTACAAGTCATAAAGTACATACAAGTAGGTACCATTTATATGTTTTTTTAACCTGTTTGTTTATATAATGTCTCATAGGTGACATGATTTGCTATAAAATACAAAGTGTTTTATATTCTGAAATATGCAACTTGCTTTATTTTTACATATTTTAGTTTCAATTACACATAGGTACCATGGCTCATTGATACTGTTTATTATAATTTACTGATTATTATTAAATATCAGTTGTTTCTCGCGGTTTGGAATTTGTGCGAAACCCGCGCGAATGTTGGGATTCCCTCGAGACTTTGGGCATGTAAATTCCTTTCTTAGCTGACTTCTACCCCCATAAACTATGAAATATAATTTCATAGCTCATTTTATTGGTCAACTGGTGTTCTAGATTTTATGATTAGTCATCAGTTAATAAATGAGGGAGTAGTATATCACACTTGCCGCTAATATTATAAATGCGATAGTAATTATGTGTATACGTAGGTTTATTACATATATATTCCTCCACGGTTTGTGACGAATTTCGATGAAATTTGACACACCGATGGAATAATATATATTCTGGATTTGTTAGCGCGTAGAACACTTTTTATTCCATATTTTTATCACAAAGTTTTTGTAGGGAATCCCGAAATTTAAGCTGAAATTTACTACGTTAATGTCGTTGGTTATGCTGCTAGCAGTACCTACGGTCAACATAAAAAAATACGCACGCATTTCTTTTCATTTACCACTATGGCAATCAAAGTAAACAACGGTCAAGAGTGTCTTTATGTTTCTGATGCTGACTTTACATATGAATATATTCAAACTTGAGATTCAAACAATGCTCTTTGACGCACTTTAACCAAATAGATTATAACAATCCAACATCTAACCGTTGCAACTGGCATTGTAATCCATAAAAAACTGCAAATGACTATTAAATAAATGCGAACAAAGCGCCATTGACCGAGACGCTGCTGCAGCGACGCGACGACTATTTCCGGCTGTTTAAAAATCGTGTACTCGTCTGTCCCTGAGTAAACAGACGTGGGAAAATGAACGTCTTCTCTTTTGACTAAACAATTCACCGTTCACTCGTCACAGCTACCCGTAACGACCACGAGTAAATGACCTCCTTATTGATACAAATTAATTGACCGTATTAAAATGGTACCACTTTGTAACTTTCAGAGAAAGTTTTAAATGACATTTGAACTTTAACCACAACCTGGCTTCCTGTCACTCATCGGCCGATAGAAGTTCTCTGCTCGACTAAGGCTTCTCCATGGATATCCGATATTTAACAGATCGTCAGTCGTTGTCATCTTTTGGAAGATCAAGTATTCAAGTATTCAAGTATTTATTGCTCACTAAGTGTACAAAGGATAAACATAATAGTTGTACAGCGCTTTTAAACTTAGGTTCCCTTTACAGGGGTTGCAACATTATTAAATTAAAATTAAATTTAAAATTAAATAAACATTTCATACATTAATTAGGCAATTGTTATTCCAATAAATTATGTCATTTAAAGATCATTTATCATTTATCTGAACTAGAGAGAATGTAGGCGGGGCACTCACGGTCGCTAGAGGAAATTAGAGCAAATGCTTTAACTTTCCCAAAACTTCCTCTCTTAGCATCCTAATTATATGTTTAAAAAAAATTGTATTTAGAGTAAGTATAAAGCTGTGTACTACCCATTAATAAATAAATAAATAAATAAACAAATGCAAAAACTATGAATTTTGAAAACATAAACTAAGTAAAAACATAACTAAATAACATTTAATAAATACACTTCATACAAATTAATAGTTAAATGTTTTTATGCGATGATGAATAGTTTTGTCTACGAAAATCACTCGGCGACATTAGTTTTCATATTAGGTACAATTAGTTGATGCCCGTTCTATCTATTCTATGGTTTGCCCACCCCGCGGTCTGAGAGTCAATTCTGCTAACGTTGAATATAAAACAGCACCGCTACTTTAAGGGTCTCCACTCATATGCCTCCGTTGCGACAGCTGATGTAATAATGGGAGTATGCTAGTATCCGTATATGTGGAAAGTTCCTCAACGAGATGAGCGTGGAGCTGTTTTGTGTTTTGCATGACCAGAATCTGCTCTCTGTCTGGTGTGGGTCCGTCACATTGAAAGACATACCTAGGTAGTCTCTATTCGCGTGGTGTACAGTCAGTAGCAGCAATATGTTAACACTTTGGTCTGTCTTTATACCTTATTACTACTGAAATAAGATTCAACGACAATGAAGGGGTTTAACATATGAGTATGGGTTGGGTATGTGAGTGCACCGGCACTACTGACTATCACAACCAATTTTTGCTTAATCTAGAACTTATGTCTTATAATATTATTAATAGCTGTGCTCCGCGGTTTCACCTGCGGTAATTTCGGAGTTCCCGCGGGAATTTCGGGATAAAAGTACCCTATGTCCTTCTCTGTACCCCTGATAACGTGCATGCCTTTCATCTGAATCCGATCAGCCATTTTTGCGTGATTGAATAACAAACATCCACACTTTCACATTTATAATATTAGTAGAATTATTCGTACAAAGGAACTAACTTACTAACTATAAGATCAGCAATCACTTACTGCTAAACAATAAGATGGTGTAACATCTCATGAATTCCCATTTCATGAACCATTTGCTATCACACAAAGCTTATAATATGTTTTAAGTTAAACTATGTATAAGTATGTAAGATAACTGTTAAAATCAAGTCTAATTTGAATGTGTAGTTTTTACTTGATGCTACAACATATTATACAATAGGTAGAACATAAGTCCCAAAACTAATAGTTTGGGACTCAGAGACATATTATATACATATTATGACCCATTGTAATATTTTTCTTATCTTTGATATACCTACAGATTCCAATATTTATTTTACGATAGTAAATATTTTCTTTTAAATACTAAGGCCAATGATCACAGAAATAATTTTTTTCTAACCATTATTTAATAATTTGTCTATAGGTACTAACATTACCTATAAAGAGGAAAGAAGAAAAGAAGGAAAAGATTTGCCCCGAAATTCATGCGGGTGGAATCTCGGGGAAAGGCTATTTTTTAGATAAGTAGGTAGGTACTTTAAGTCTTCAAGTATGTACATAGAATAAAGGGTACTTTTCACCCCTATACAGAGAGCCGCATAACGGATTTCGGAACTAATGCGGTGATAGTGCGGTGGGAACAGCTATTTTAAAATAAAATAAGAAATTAAATACCTAACTAAATATTCAGTGATGTTCTGCTATGTTTTCATTTGGTATTTACTTATTGTGAAAAGAAAAATAAGAAATCGATGCTGCCAGAGTTACAAAATTTGCGTCGTCTTGCCATGCAAAGTAGATTGCTAATAGCGTAAAATTCTTAGAATCCAGCTATTTTAAGAGTTCAACCGTCAACGTAACAAATTTTTTCATCAGCTTGCTTAGTGGAATAAAATATATCATATATCTACATTGCTATAATTAAAGCTAAACATTTTTTTTTAATATTATCACTAGCAATTTCAATAATTATCCATGTTACGAACATTAAAGGTTTATCTTATTCAATTTGCCGGTACCGGCCTAACCGGGTCCATTTCCGCTCGGTGATTAGTTGCCTCCTGCCGCCATGGAGCTAGCCCCATCGTTACATAAGGCTTTAAACTTGTGTGCTTATACCTTATACGATGTACCTATCTGTGCTTGACTTTTTATTTTGTAAGGACTAAAAAAGTTACAATGTTAAAACCGGTTTCCCCGCCGCACCGGACGAGAGACACAACGTTCGTTTCTTTATGGTTCAGTGATCTTATTCAACAGACTCGCATAGCTTCCTGCGCTAGAGCGAAACAAAAGACTTTCCTCTCATGAATACGAACGAAGACGATGTGTGCCGACGAGCATCGCCGCCCGCGCCTGCTGGTTCCACTACGTTTAGTTTTACGATTTTGTACTTATTATTGCGTGAATTCATTGATGATTTTTAATCTTTGCTCCAAATACAAAGACTGTACATACATATCTTTAAACATATTTATGTGATGGTGAACGACTCAAATTAGCATTAAGACCAGGATTATAAATATTATTATCTTTTTATTCTTTACTGGCTGTTCCACGCAGTTTCACCCGCGGTAATTTTGAAGTTCCCGCGAGGATTTCGGGGCTACAATATAGCATTCTAATGGAGAAAGAATTTTTGAAATTGATCCAGTAGTTCTTGAGTTAAATTGTAACAAACAAACAAACAAAAAAACATAGAATATAAATGTTTCCTCTTTATAATATTAGTATATAGAAGTATAGATAAACCAACTCACATAGTTTATTGCAAAACAAAAAAAATCTTCGAGATTGATGAAGAAAATCTAGGTTATTTGCCTACTAATTTAATTGGTACATGTTACAATGTTTGCTTGGTGTAATAATAGATAATGTGAACTCTTTGTACAAACCGGTTCGTGTATTGAAAGTAGGTGACTGCCAGAACACGACAAAACCAAATGAGAAATATGTTGCTACGAGTATAAGCACGGTATAGGTAAGTAATGATTGCTGCAGCAACTGTCTCAGTGAACGTAAACTTACCCGAAGCTTTAGCATTGAACGTAGAGGTAAATGAGCTCCAATTAACTTTAATCATTTTACGAAACAAAATCTTTTTAAAGCCTTCCGTCTTAATTGCTGAAAAAGTCGGTTAAAAATGGAAACAAAAAATTATAAAACGAGAAATAATCCGTAAACAAGTAAGTACCTATGTACATATACCTGTTATTGCCGCCGACTGGCTATACAGAAATTGTTTACTTACCAATACTGTTTCGAAATCCATCAACTTATTTTTGTTAAAATGTTGACTGACGTTAACCTTCACGAATCAATGAAAATAATGTCAAAGATATGAAAATTGCTTTGCACAGCCCGGCCGGCAGGTGTCTTCAAATTTTATATCCTGCACACTAAATACAGTTTTGTTCAGATTTATTATACGCAAAGAAATGCTTACACATTTCGTTTCGATATATTTTATGGAGTCTAAGGAGTTTGATACATAAAATTGACGCGGAAAATGTCGCAATTTAAATAGGTAGGTAAGAGAGTCTTACAAACTAAAATATTTCTCAAGTTAACGAGGTCAAATGGCATGACATTAATCGCAACCTTGGAAATAAAAAAAATTAATGCACGAAGAAAAGCAGTACCTACCACAGACAATAATCAACTCTATAGGTACTTTATTCAGTAGCAGTTCTAAGCACGACAGTGCAAAACTCTTGTATAATTTTTATATTTTTATATTGTAAAAGTAGGTAAACAAAATTGTAGTAAAATTATTATTGTTTAATACAAACAATTATTACCTACAATGGTAGATTGATTACAAAGGAGGAAAGAAAAACAAAATTATACTGAGGACGCCATTTTGAATCCAGAGCAGAGCAAAGCATTCCGGAGTAAAATCCAGAGTACCTACAGCAAAGGATTACAAAGTAGAATCCAGCACAGTAAGGCATTCAACATAAATAAATTTGTGGCTAGTTGATGGATACATTCAACCTTTCATTTTACTAAGTAAAAAAAAATAGATAATCATAATTTTGGGTCACAAAACCGGAAAGATATGTTTTTCATATTCCTAATTCGAAACTTACTGCTTTCGATGATAGTCTCTTGTAGAAAAAAACTGCATTGCTCGTACTTTATGGAGAATCAAATATTATGGTTTCACGAACGGATGGGATGAAATTCATCCCAACCGTTAACATCCGTAGTATTAAACACTACTCGAACTAGGTAGGTAGGTACGTCGTAACATTTATATACTCAAGAGCCGGTCATCTTGAGAGGTGACCGGCTCTTGAGTATATAAGTAGCGTTTATTTTAACGTATCTAATTAATAAATCAAATTGTTGACTTTTGAAAAATAATATTGGACGAAAGCAAATTGTATTGAACACCTTTATATTGATTTAGTAATTCAAACTATAAGGCAACAATTATTGTATGTAAACAAACGGAGGAAATCAGTTCAGATTGATATCACGTAATATCGTCAACAACTTGCCTCCTGTAAATATTGACTAAAGTAACGATATCAGTTATTGAACTTGACCATTGGCCTTTCAAATGGCAACCCAACGACATAGTAGGTAAGACCATAATATCGACTTTAATTTCGACTGAACAATATCAATTTTGACAATCTCGATCGACGCATTAGTTGGTCAATCTTGCCAATCGGTTCTGTAGAAAAATGTTTTGTAAATGCAGTTGAAAAAGCCTTTCCAATTTGATTTCCTTACTGCATTAGGTACATTACATTTTATTCATCCTAATACGATTGAGATAATTGACTCACTTCTCATGCTTGCACTACATTATCGCCGATGATCGTGTGATCGTGTGATCGGCGATAATGTTGACACCTCAACGCAACCACAAGCGATTCCCTTTGATTCGTGCCCAAAAACCGACAATTCACGGGTCGCGGGCGATCGTAGACGATAATCGGCGAGTACAGTCGAGTATGCATCACGCATAATCGTCTGTCGGTACTCGGCGATAATGTAGTGGAGCCATTACATTACACATTATTGCGCTTGAGTAAGGACCGTTATTGTTATGATTATTATCATTTCTACGGTGTTATCCGCTTGCTTAATTTTTGCGTCTCCATTATTTGTGTTTTTTGCTCTTGATATCTTATAATATACAAATAAAATTAAAAGTAACTATTGTATTGTCAAAGTAAAAGCTTTTTTACTAAATGCATGTGAAAGTATACCTCAACAGTAGGTAATTTTACAAAAACCGATTTTAAAAAAAATCTCTGTCTGTCTGTTTGTTTCGAATCTCTGAAACAGATGGAAGTATTTTGACGGGACTTTTACTGGCAGATGAAAAGAGAGGTGATGTTATAGGAAGTAACTTAATAGTTGATGTTATAGGAAATAACTTAGACTACTTTTATCGGATTATGCCGCCTGGCCGCACCTGCTTCATGCGGAAACTTACGCGGATAAAACACTAGGGCACAGCTATTGTTATAATAAGTAATGGTTTAGTTTTGTGACTTCTGCATTATTACTCAACCGCTTCCCATTCTATACTATAGTATTTTTTCTCTAACAGTAGGTAACAACTAGTTACAATGAAAGTAGGTCAACAAATCGTTGAATTTAACAAGTCTCAATGCCATAAGTAATATTGAGAGGCCGCATAAGTGTCACATGCCGAATATTCAATTGATTCTTGTGTAGGTTTCATTCATTACTCAACAATATAGTCGTAATAATCTTCGGATTATTCACTTTATCAACGGCAAAGAATATATGAAGAAATACTTATCTAGGTACTAAAGTTCCTTTGGTATTTTCTATGCAGTTTAAGTAAATCTAAACTCTACTTATTTATTATGTTTATAAAGCAAAAATGAAGAGACAACTTCAGATTTTTTTAAACTAACCCAGGACCTATATGAAATTGACATTTGGCAGATTTTTATGCCACATTTTCCAAAAAGAACTTGAAATGACACGCAGGAATCTGCGGGGAACGTTAGTACATAAATAAAAGAATAATTATTATTATACAACGTGTTAATGAATTGACTGAAAACCAGATACACCCCATTTAAAAAAATAAACAATAATATGATTAAAATATATTTTAGGTTTAAAAAAATTTATACTTTAAAAGTTATTCAACATTAGTTTGGAGGTGACCTATCTAAGAAATTTAACTAGATTTTAAATTCAAGATTTTAATTTACAATTTTATGCAAAGAGCCTAGGAATAGCTTATGCAAATACTTATCAGAATACCTGACTAATCGTAAGTCTGAGATTCCAAATCTATTTGGCGATTCTTCTAGGAACCTGTACCTACAAAGCGTGTATTATTTAAAATAGTCTCATACCAATTAATATTAAACTCCTAGGTATTTACTCTATTATTTTTACAAGTGTTAA
This sequence comes from Zygaena filipendulae, assembly GCA_907165275.2. Taxonomy (NCBI): domain Eukaryota; kingdom Metazoa; phylum Arthropoda; class Insecta; order Lepidoptera; family Zygaenidae; genus Zygaena; species Zygaena filipendulae. Next base: position 6,822,136 of record OU015650.1, read on the forward strand.
AACGACAACAAAAAATCAAAAAAACCACGAGGGTAGGAATACCCCGCGGTGTTAAAGCTAGTGTAGTGTACATACATAATTAAACGGGTAAAATGGAGTTAATTGCTGACCGTACTCGTGTGTGGCGTGACGTGACGCCACGCCACCGTAAATGCGTTACGTTTACGTTTGCAAAGTTTGCAAACGTCAACCATTCTCATGGGTGTATTAAAATATTAGATTTAAAATGTAGGTCATATTTTATATCTATTTTCGACAACTGATTACAAATGGCCAGTATTTTGCACAATATGGAGGAAAAAATGCGTAGTGGTAGGTCTTCGTCCGACAGTGGTTCGACATAATAAAAACGCGCCGGCGCCGTTTAAATAGAGACAGTATACTTATGCGATTTAGCTGCAACATATACTATTATGTACCTAAACAGGCCGTGTCTGTATCTGTAAATCCCTACTCCCTACTAATATAATAAATGTGAAAGTAACTCTGTATGTCTGTCGGTCTGTCTGTCAGTTAGTTTGGAGTTAGTTTTGAGGCAAAAACGGCGCAGAATTGACCTAATTTCAAAAAGAGTGGTGGATTTTTTAAAATAAATGTAATACAAGTGAAAAATAACCATCAGCATCGGTAAAATAAATATTAGAATACGAAAAATCGTAGTGTGACTTAAGCACGTATTTCAAGTTCGAGATCGCACGATCGCAAAATGGATTCCAGATTCTAGTTAGAATATGAAAGGTCACAGTTGGCGTCTACAGTAGAGATGTAGTTTGAAGCAAGTAGTCTCATCCAATTAAGAGCACGTCCACTGGATTGCTTCCAGCGTTTTTGTAATTGCGCTTCCTCTATTTTTTTCTCTCGACTCTTGCAATATCGAAATCGTTTTATAGTAACTTATGCGATTGAAACTTTTATAATGATATTGTACTTTTATTTTATTTGAATCATCGTCGGCAAATTAATTTAATATTTTTTCATATTTATAGATTTATTAGAAGCCCGCTCTCCCGTAGTTTAACTCGTGTTTTGCCCTTTTCACGTTAAGGATTGAATGAACGAAAAATCCTAAAGAAAAAATGGAATCGATGGACCAGTCAGTAAGGACTCGGGACATGTATACATTTATTTATACAGGGTGAAATTTTCATCGAGGGATATAGGTAGGCCTACCTCATTTCATGACCTGAATAAATATACCACAACACTTTATAATATACGAAAAATATATATACAGTCAAATAAACATTTATCATTCTCATTTTGATTTCTGAGAATCCATTTTTACAAGTACTTTGGCCCGGGTACGACCTTGTCGTACATTGTGTACGTTAAAAAACACCAATTAATTACAGAAAAAAGCCCTAACAAAGGATATGGGTTTACGCGGATAAATGACCTTTACATTCGATTTATCGGCACGTAAAAAGGAAATGGACGCTAAATACCTAACTCTCAGTGATTAGGGTGTTAAATGATCCGTCAGCCCGTCGGCAACTTGTGCAGTCAATGTCATATATATTTTTTATGGATAACTAGCTGTGCCCCGCGGTTTCACCCACGTGAGTTTTGGGATCAGGAACCTTTGCGGACGGAGGCAGAACAACATATTCATCACAACCGGACCAATGGTTTCAAAACGCATAGAGAACAGGCATACAAACATAGATTTTTTTTTTATAAAGAAGAAGAAGATTAAGTAAGTACGTCAAAATTTAGCTCTATCTTTTACTTAGATATTTTTTGACACCAAAATCGAATACTAAATACCTCCCCGTTACACGCTGTATATTGTATTGTTAAAAAATAATGAATGAAACGTCACGTCATAAACACATTAACAATCGAATGAAGTCACTTATGTCGCATCTTGATCGTGAATACAAAGATATCTGTGAATGTAGTTACGACATCATGCCGAAAAGTAATTTGGCCAGCTTAGGTTCTTGTGTATTTAATGTTATTGTCACATAACGGTACATATACCAGAGTCGATGCGGTGGAACGACAACCTCCGTGAAGATTGTACACTATGCAAATGAGGGAATATTGGAAGTAGCGGTGCCTACGTTTACGTTTGGTGCGCTATTGTCACCGCGTACCGATTACAATGCAAACTTATCTGTGTATGTATAGAATATAAAAGACTGACAGACGCTTTGGTTTCATGCATGACAAAACGGTATTGTGTCGACCATATTGAAGGTTTCTTGGGTGCAACGTTGGCGCACTTTGCTAATAATCCTATAGTTGCATGCTTATATTATTATGTACCTACCAGCTGTTCTCCTCTTGCAGTTTCAACCGTATTTCACCATTTTTAGAAGTGGAATTACCAATTTTCTTTTTTAAACTTGTACTGTTATACAATTTATCTTTTCACTTCCTTAGCGATTGAATCCAAAAACTCTCTCGAAGTTGAGAAATGCTCGCTGTGCGTTGCTGCATATAGGTAGGCTCTTTCGTGTCCATATTCATGGCTTTTTTTTTAAATCTCCTAAATTCAAAAATAAACTTTTGGAACGATATTAAGTTAGTTAATAGATAAATACAATTACTCCAAAGTTGTGTAAATGCAAAAGATAATCGTGAATGAATTAGTATTGGTGTTGACATTACTTGTACGTGTTTACGTAGAGGTAGACACCGTTACTGAGACGGGTTCGCGCCAAATCTCTTCATTAAACTGGTTAGAGGTGCGCTGCCTAGCGGTACCTCCCGTTGTTGACTGTTAGCTTATATATAACCACTCTAAGCCGGGATACCAAATGTAGGTATATACGAACTTATTCACACTAATAATATATAAATAGGTAAACTTTGTAAGTTTGTGGTAAGTTTGGATATAGGGGTAATCTCTGGAACTCCAGAATCGATTATTAAAAATCACTGATATGAAGCTACAGCACTTATACTCGAGTGCATATTTGCCATTTCGGGGTATTTGTTTACAGTCTGTGACCACAATGTCACAACCTCAGGTGAGCTATGGCCAAACACCCAGCCTGTTAACCATTAAAAAAAAACTTTTATCCTGGAACAACGAGTTCCTGCGGGAACACCAAAGCTCACATATGGATCAAAACCGCAGGGGGAACTGCAGCTAGTTGTGTTAGGAAACCGTGCTTTAAGAAGTTTTCAGTTTTGTTGTATTCTCAGGTTAGGTAGGTATAGTGTAATTAAATTACTTAACTGAATCTAACGTCAAAAAATTTGGCTCTGTCCTTGCTGTGTCCGGGTGAGCAAAATGATTTAGCCCAAAAAGTGCAAAACATGCAACTCCTGACGATTTTATGGATGTGCCAGCGGTGATACTGCCTTGTTGTGGATCCAAGTGGATTAAGGGGCTATATTGACCAATTTCAATGATTCAATTTTGAATTGAAAGGTGTTTCTGTGACCGAGACATAATAGGAACCAGAACTGGAGAATGGGACTATTCAACAAACGACATGAAACAACTCACGTTTAATACAATCGTAGTAAAAAGTACACATTCCAACAGATCCATCCGGAAAAAAAAACCTTATACTCGAGAAAGAGTGTGGTTTGAAAACCACTCTACTCTAGACTTCCTCTTTGGTTACGAGCAGCTTACGCAGAAACACTTCCGTTTAGTTTCTGTAATTTTTAAGTTTATTTTTCTCATCTGTATTTTCTTTTTTATGGCAATACCTATAAATAATTTGTATCATTATGATCTGTAAATAAATCTAAGGCCACGCAAACAAAGTAATGAGTAGATATACACGAGCTACTGCAAGTATTAACTAACAACAATAGCAAATAATATAGGTAACTATGTTTGTAATACAGTACCACTTAAATAGTTATAAGTACCTAAGTCTGGAACTGCAATACCATATTCACTCCGAAACAAACATCCATTCAGCATGTAAACCAGCATCGAAATAGATATTAAAATTACTTAAGTATTCAAAGCATTATCCGGAGCTATTATTTGAAAACGAATTACCATCCAAAACATCGATGTTAATCTTCATTTGTACGCTGCGGGGGTGCCGGTTGCTTATTTGGATGCGTGCGCCGACGTGTGCTCGGCGGCCGGAGCCAGCGACGATCGTGGCTGTGAATCGAATGCCAATGTGCAATCTTATATTTAGCACCTATCGCACTTATTACGGGTTACCGTTGAATCAAGTCAAAACTGTGTCAGGGCGTCGCCGCTGCACTACATAGGTAAATTATCTAGTGCGATGGGTTTGATGCGGCGGTCGACGTGCCTGCTGATAAAGAGGTGTCAAGTACAAATTCCAGGAGGAAGTGAATTTTGTGTCGTATACACTTCACCGTTTTAATCCAGTCATTTGGTAGTTTAACCTGGAAAAATTAGTAATTTTACAGATTTCGATGTGCTCTTTCCGAATTTCGACTTTGCCACCTCGTATCTATGCCGCGTATTTTAGCGCAATTTTCTTTGATCGCTGTTCCTACGCTATACCGGAATTGTGCACTGCATTGCATGTGGATGACATTAGTACTGGGGACATCACGATAAAATGAGAAGTTGAAGAGTAGGTACACGTTGCGGCGCTCGTACGCTAAAACTATTGATTTCACAAAAAAATGTTGGTACATAAATAGTAGGAAATTTGCTCTAGTTTACTTTTGTATATTAATATTTTTATCTTACCACAAATGTAAAAGAAAGAGGTATTTAATGATCCCTAGAATAGCCGTCGCATATACGTCGCATGCATTGGTAACTTGCGCGCTCAATTTTCATGGCATTTTTAACTCACATAATACCTATTGATGGTGTGATATTTCTACATTATTTGAGACGAGAAACAAAAACTGAATACTCTTCTTTAAAAAATAGGGTGTAAGATTAGTAGTTTTTACCATATTAGTGTGTGTTTCCACGCCACAAAGCTATGACTTGATGTGTGATCAACCAGAGATTATAGATCTGTATGAATGTAAAGTGCTAATGTATTTTAATAGAGCCAAACTACTTAGAGTGCCTCTAAGTTTATCTCATTCCTGGAACTGTGATTATAATCCAATTTTCATGCTCCACCGCACAGTAGCCGCACTTGTCTAACCAAGATAACTATACGCCTTTATAAATTAAGTCCGTAGCGACACTATCTGAATAATAAACAGGATGTTAGCAAAACCTTGCTCTACCCACCCCAGGACCCAGTGATTGTTGATTAATGAGTGCTCCGCAAACTTATCAGTTTACATGAATTTCAATATTATACGCTAGAGCTAGATAAATGCGGAAATGTTGGTCACGTAACGTGTATTTTATTATTAAGTGGATAACAAATAATTTTACGTTTTTAAACTTCAGGGCTACAACGCAATTTTTTTCAAATGTCGATTTTCTCAACTTTCTGTAATTTAATTTTAAGCGTATCTCTCCCCGGCTATTATTGAGCAGCACATAGGTACAGCACATAATATATTTTTTTTAATTGAGGGCATTTTCACAAAGGGGACATTTTCCATTCATTGGTATGTGGTTGTTCTTTTTGAAAAAAGAAGTAGATAGCTATAAAACTCATTACTTAGTAAAAGTGAAGATAAGGGAAGACAGTTGACAGTAGATAAAGGGACGGTGAAGTTAGCATACAAATTAAATAAATAATGACTCTAGAACAAACACGTTTGTTGTGAACATTAAAATTCAGTAACCGAGCTATCACGAGTACTATGCTCATTGAAATACCGAGCATATATAGGAAAAAAAACATATCATCGAGTTAAACACAGGTTGCATTCACGTATATTTAGTAAAATACCTATAAACAAATAATGCAGAACCTTTTGGCGCGGAAATATCGCTTCGATACTAACAGAAGCATTTATCAGGCGTTGGCAGTCGTCCATTTGTATCCATCGAAACAAACCCAACAGTAACTAAGTATACCATTCTAGTGGACTGTCTGCCCGTACTCAAGCAAGCGATTTTTTAATATATCTTTTGAAATTACGTAAAGTAAATAAATTATCAACAAAATAACAGCCTCCAACGTTTCCTAATATACCTATTCTGTATTTTAAGGTATAATCACGGGTATAATCTTCCGTTGAATAAAAACGGTCGATAATCTAGAGGCAAGAAATGAGACGAAGCTAACATATTTATTATTAAAATATAAAAAAATTACTCAATTATTTTTAATAATCTTCACTTTGTTTTTTTCCTTATTTTTACCTATATATAAAATAAGCGGGCACCTTGTTATTTTATATTTTCCCTAACATGATATACTATAATCTTTTACCTACCATATCTTTTTTAAATTATAATATAAGATAATAATATTAATATATTGTTGCTTATTATTCAAATTTTATTTTAATTCAATGAGGCGCTAAATGCAAGATTATCAATATCTGCAAAAAAATATGTGCAATAGGCTGTATTTTTTTACATAAAAATTACGAGGACACTTCATTCGCAATATGTGAAACGTCTATTAAATATTAAACCACTATTTTCAGGAAAAAAATAGTGGTTCTCGCCCACAGCTAATTCATGGTCCATTTGATATGAGAGAAATCACTACCGTAGGTAGCTAGTAGAAAGATCATTATAAAATCTCTGTAAATGAGAGTAATAGTTAACGATTCTCAGCAAAATCAGCACTAGAACAAATTCGGTGTGTCTATTTAGTACTGGGTATGTTATTATTAAATCAGCCGGTTGTCTAGTGTAACGTTTGCGTGAAAGCCTTCGGGTGGAGAGGGACGCGGGGCGGCGTGCGGAGGGTATCGTAGTGCTGGCAACCAACGTGCGCGCTGCATATTGATGCAAGGCATTAGACCCCAGCGAGGGGATCACTGCTCTGTGCTTGGGACTGACGAGCTCTACGGCTGCTCTACGATACCACTTTGTGTTAAACTCGACATACTAACGGCTCGAGGGCTCATGCCGGTTTAACGACCACAAGTGGAACACAGCCAAGTAATAAAACTTCATGTTTACACAACTAGTATGCAAACGCCATTTCGTATTTTAGGTAGGCTGACATAAACATTTAGAAAGGAAAGGTTACGAGTTACGTGGCTAAGTTCATAATAAATGCACACGAAACAGTTATCGATAGACAGGTTTTGGAGAACGTATTAACTTTGCCGCGTATTAGCCCCGCTCAGTCAGTCAACGACTACGTCATCGACCATTAATAATAATCACAAAGCAGACACATCCACCAAGACATCAAACAAAGATGAACGCTGGAGAAGTACACTACTGAATATCTTAAGCTGGAAACGTATAAAAAATGTATCTGTTTTAATTTTAGAATTATTTAGGTTTCTCTTAAAACACTTTCTGTCACTGTCCAGAGCGCGAGACAAACGAACAGCAATTCATTTTATATAATTAATTATAAAAAGATAAAATCTATACCTATATCAATTTTACAGTTTGCAAAGATTCATCCAATACTTTTTGTTTTAAAAAGTTTCAATTTATATATAGGTATATTATTATGGAATTATTATTATTATTATTCAGTTTCTTCAATATTGATTTAATGCAGGATCGCGAGCCGTCTGTAGTCGCACTTGATGCGACCATTGTTCCCGGAGCGGGAAGGCATATTGTCTACCGGCCAACTGTTTAATATCATTCAGACCATTGTTGTCAAAAGTTACATGTTGTAAATTGCTGTAGTCTTTTCAGTTCATTTAGTTATTAAATATTAAAAAAAAACTGCTAACGACTGAATTTCGAAAACAACATTTTAAGATGATGGTCGCTAAAATATTTTTCATCTGTATATAAACGTAACTCAATACAAATTAGTGCTTTGTGCAACATTTTGCCATGTGTGTTGAATAATCATTATGAGAATCACGAAACCTTTTATAGCTATTGCTAAATAAGTTAAGTAAATTATAATTAATAAAGGCATTGATTTTTAATAAAATAGTACTTATATTTAATCGAAGAAGTTTGTTAGCAAAATTGTATAAGTATCATTCAAACCTGTCCAACATGTACAAAATAATTAGCGCTCTTTGTATTTACATACATAACCGACAGCATGCGTGTTTCAACAAATTTATATTTCAGTTGGCAAAGTTGATACATACATACATGAATAATAATATGGTCGATTGGGTAAATTCTATATGTCGATATCATAAAAAGTTGTCATCGTGCCACTTTTAAAGCAAAGCAAGTATCAGGTTTACTACCTACCTACTTTGCCTATTGAAAAATGAAGATTCGCTTTCAAGCCTGTAATTTTATTCGTAGAGGTGTATTCGAGTAGGTAATTCATATACCTAGTTATGACTGGTCACTATATCTCGCATTAAAGTTAAAAATATATGTATACTATTCGTGCGTGTTTTGTTCAAGGATTTATGAAGTCCCATTTAATTACTTGTTTGATTGCGTAATCTAGTGTTAACGAGCGCTGCGAGAGCAAAACCGCGATTAATCAACGTTAAGAACTGTCCTTGATACTAGAAGTTATAGTACTTCCAGTCCAATATCAATATTTAAACAATCCACGCAGAATTCAAACGTAGAATTTTTAACAGAAATGCTGTTCTATAAACGTTGGCGAAAACAGTTGTATACAATGAACAGTTAAGCAAATCTCGCCAACAGTTTATTTTACAGTAGGTATTAAAAAAATGTTTAGGCCTTTGTGTATTGTAAAGACTTTGATCTTTCGTCGCGACTCTCAACACGAGACTACCGACTGACCCTTTCGTTTACTTTCAAATAAATAATTAAACTCATACAAAAATTGTATTATGTACTGTTCCCTGCGGTTTCATCCGCGTTAATTTCGGAGATCCCGCGGGAATTCCGGGATAAAAGTACCCTTTAACCTTTTTTGTGGCCCTAACAACGTGTATATATACCTATGCAGTATAGGTATGCAAAAAATGCAGTTTCACCCCCGTTTTCCCGGAGTTCCTGCGGGAATTCCGGGATAAGGGTACTTTCGCATTTATAATATTAGTAGGAATTTAGGTATGGCGACCTTTTTTTTTTCTTCTTAAACTTTGATTTGTTTTCGAACTATCAACACTGTAAGTTTTAAATCATAACAAACGGCAAAGATGAAAATTAAATAATTGCTGTGTTACACATAAATATTAATTTTTTTTATTAATTTTTCTATTTAAGCTGCAGGATGGCCAAGTTTGTAGGTACCTAGTAGATCTCCTCTTAAATAGTCTCGTACCCGTACTCGATGCTGTATTCCATGGTGACATAATGGAGGATAAATGGGACTATACAGTTGATATAATCCATACTGATATAGCGATATAGTCTTTCGAAAATTAAATGTGACGATTTTTACCGACCTCGGCCCTCGACACTAAAGTATGGTTAGCATCCGTGTGTTGCTATTATAATGGAAATATTTGTAGCCTCATTGTGACTATAAGTAACAGTATTTTTGGCTGATAATGATAATAATGAGATGACACCTCTTTCTCATATTCTTACTATTTTGGACACGTTAAATCGTAACAAAGTGAGAATGCTACACGATTATTTGGTTAAATGTTTAGCTGACGTGGGTCGGCGGCTGTTTGTTAGAATTTAAGTTAAAATGGAAATGAATATTATACGAAGTGAACACGGAATACCACCAATGTTCGTGAAGTGATTAGATAGTTAGTGTCAAGACTGCGCTTGTCTGTTCGAGGTAAATTACTGTCACCTTTTTAGGTCATGATTTGAATCGGTCGGTCACTTTTGGATACGTAGGTATGTATAGGAACTTTCCTATATCTATGAGAACACGTAAAAAGCTAAAAAAATTCTATTTTTAGTGTTTGACAATTAAGAAATTAACCAAAACGACGTTTTTAACAAATAATATTTAAATGTTGCTGATGTAAACAAAAATAATATTGACTAGAGTCTCTCTCTTTCTCTATTAAACTTTGACTTTGACTCTATTTAAACTATCGATATCTTTTTAAATATCTTAAGATCAAAGTAGTGCCACTCTTTAATAAAACTACATTTATTTAAGAGTGACACTACTTTGATAGCTATAGGCTTCCTAATAGTAAGAACAAGTAAAAATTTCTTATTGGTAAAAATTTAACTTTTGTCTGGCTATACTTGGAGCACAATTACTACGTCCAATCAAACTTGCACTTTAATTTGCTGTTTACAATTGATTGGTTTCAGGTCAAGCTTTTACCCGTGAGTTTTCTATTATATCAATTCACTACAGACTGTTTCAAAACTTGTTTGGCGAATCGAAAAAAAAGTTTGAAACAAAAATACCATAGATAATTGAGGTACCTATAGTTTTTTAATTTGATCATTTAGAATATTTACACACATTGATTTATGCTAAAACGTGTGGGCTACAGGTATTGTTGATCCAAGGCCACAAGCATTAAAATCAAATGATCCATCGTTGTTGTCAAGAAAATGTTTGGTGCTTCAATTATTATAATTTACACCATGTTTTTGGGCTATGAGATCATAATATATTCATAATAAGATGCTATAAAAAAATCTTATACCGTGGTAGGGTAATGTTTGTTGTTGTTCATTAGATATTTATTTATTTACTAGCTGTGCCCCGCGGTTTCACCCGCGGTAATTTCGGAGTTCCACCGGGAATTTCAGGATAAAAAGTACCCTATGTCCTTCTCAGTATCCCTGGCAACGTGTATGGCAAATTTCATCCAAATTCGTTTAGCCGTTTTTGCGTGATTGAGAAACAAACATCCAAACATCCAAACTTTCACATTTATAATATTAGTAGGATAGTAGGATTAAAAAAATAAAATTAGAGAAAAGTCAATAATTAACTGTTATGTAACTAAATGTGAGTTAAATTGTTTGTTTGAAGCTTCCGCGCTTTTAACTATTCAACTAATAATTACGAAATTTTGTACACGTGGGTACAGAGAAAGACGAGTAGATACTCGTTCTCATAAACTAGGTACTTTTACCTTGGAATTTCGGTGGGAACTCCGAAATTTACGCGAGAAAAACCATAATGTAATAATAGGTATATACATTTCTATGAATGTAATTTGTTCGAGTATGGTGTGTAGGAATAATGTATGTCAACCTTGATGTCGGAGGCGCGCAGTCTGCTAGCTCAAGGCTACATGTCAAGAACACTCGACTGACAACAAAATGTCATCATTCAATTAGATACTGACTGTTTATTCTACGAGTTTATACCTTCTATAAACATTCACGGTACTTACTTTAATTAAAAACGTCACTCCTTTGTAAAATAGCGGTTACACGCTGTAAATACATTGGTGAAACATTTAAAAGGCTAACGTCTAGCTACGTTAAATGTGAAACTTTACCTATCTATGGACCACAGTTAGTACCTTAAGCAGTAAATTGAAAAAGCTGACAGACGAGAATTGCGTTGATGTTTGATGCAAGAACACACCTGCGCAAGAGTATGGGCAGGACTGCCGCCAAGCGGTCTTCCAATCACAATTATTATGTCAAGAACATTCTTGTAATTACTAAGTAATGCAAGCTTTTATACCATAAATCGCTCAAATACTAGAACACATTTTCCTGTTATAAGTACTTAGTACGCGGCTACTTGAAGTTATTCAAGTTTTTTGTAACTATAATTTTCAAAATCTATGCGATAATTCATTAATGATTCACGTGCACAATGATGTTGCATACCTAATAGTAAAACAGCTTCTATTAGTTATCGACATGAAGCCATTTAGTAAAACAATTTGTTTTAATAGTCTTAAAATTAAAATTTTATACCTATACCTACACAGGTACATCTTTATGCCTACTATGTATTATATGTAAGTGCGAATTTGAGTTTATTTGTTTGTTTGTTTGTTACGCTTCCGCGAGTAAAACCGCGGAAAACAGCTAGTACCTACCTAAAAAAAGGGAAGGCAACAGAGATAATAATATTCATCAATAGAAACGTTTTATACATATACATACATAATATTTATTCAGGAGAAAACAACACAGCACAAAAAACGCAATTTTAAGATCCACACAGGAAAAAAGCTGTTCGAAATTCAACTAAAGTTATAGAAGGGCAATCAAGCTTGTACTTGCGTTTAAATTCGATTTAAACCTGGGCGTTTACGGGCTTTTATCAGGTTAAAACCGGGTTGACTGCCCATGCATCTATATCTATAGTAGATGAAGTCTCATAACCATTATATTTATAACAGCATACAAAACTGCAGGTCTAATCACAGAACCGTTTTAATTGGAGCAGCAACAATGTAAATAGTGTTCAACAATTGCATGGGCACGGGCGCCGATATCGGATTGATTTAGCGGTGCGTGAGCGCACGGTGCTGTGAAATCGCCAGTGGCCGCGCCGATCTAAACTGTGTTATGCGATCTTGTGCACATAATTCATTGAACCCACTAAGCACTAGCCAATACATTTAATTCATTCCCCCATTTTGCTACTGATATGATAGGTATGTTTGGATGTTTGTTACTCAATCACGCAAAAACGGCTGAACGGATTTGGATGAAATTTGGCGCGCACGTTTTCAGGGGTACAGAGAAGGACATAGGGTACTTTTTATCCAGGAATGCCCGCGGGAACTCCGAAATTACCGTGGGTGGGAAACCGCGAGGCAAATTATAAATATTGTAATAGAGATCCAGATGCAATTCTCAATAAGATGCATATTATGTTGTCACCAAGAAAAGGTGTCCGATGTCCAATAGACATTAATGTTTCATTCGCAATTTTATCCTTGCAAGTAATATGAGCCTTACCAGCTCTCTGAATTCATGTTGCCGTGTCTACTATTGGGTACCACTCGAAACCCAATGTCCTTCCCTGTATTCCTGACAACATAATTATGCAAAATTTCATGATGATCCTCTGAACCGTTGAGACGTGAAAGCGTAACAAACAAACAAACAAACTCACTTTCGCATTTATGTATATAACAGTAAGGATTAACCTTATTATTGAGTATGAGTAGTTTGAAAAGTAAGCAGTTACAGAGCAGTTATATAGCTAATTATGACCAATAAAGTTAAGATTACCATAATATCTAAGTTCAAAATGTGTTGTGCATCTAAGGATGCAATGAGACTCCGTTACTCGCTAGAGCTTCCTCTCGAAGCAGCTGCAACTTGCAAGCGACGCGACGCGACGACGGTGTCCGGGGCGCATTTTGATTGGCCGACGGCGAAGCGCGTTGATTTATGGCAACCGAGCAACGCACACCGTGCATCTGCCTTCCTCTATAGTCTAAACAATAAAGCTACCTGTCATAGGACGTTAAGCGTACAAAAAATCATCTTAAAACTTTCAACTAGCAATTCTCGTCCATACCTAATATTCTATGTAGTATCTCGGAAACGGCTCTCACGATTTAGATTTTTAATTTTTTTTTATTTTAAAAAACCAATAAATACAAATACAAAATTCACATATTTCCAGTGCAACAAAAACCAAATTTGGTTTGTCTGTGCACCAAATTTTGTATTTGAATAAGGTTTTGATTGTGCCATAAATGGTTATGCTTCTAAATAAATGTTTCGATCTTGATAATAAAAATAAGAATATGTTAGAGTTTTTGGTGATGTTATAAAAATTATTGAACTGTTAAGTGTGCGAGTAGACGTGAGTTGGCGTGACTATCATGTATCTAGGTACATGACAGTCGCGACGGCATGCTGTAGGGTGGCGCAGCGCGGGCGCCGCCTGGCACCGACCCCGAGCCGCCGCCGCCTCCTGCTTCCGTCACGCTATGTCTCTTCTACACTAAATTGAACTGTCCGATAAAATAAACTGAAAAATTAGAAGAAAAAAATGTTAATAAGTTAATAAGTTTCACAGTTGCCGCAGGAATTCTGGGACAAACAGTGTGTCCTTCTCTGTAGGTACACCTGACAACGTATATGCAAAAATTAATTGTGCTCGTTTGAGACGTAAATGCAAGGAAGCGTAACAAACAAACAAATGAGCAAATAAACTCACATTCGCATTTATAATTTGAAGGGTTAATAAAGTTTTCCAACAAAGAAACAGAGAAATTTTATAAATGACTAACTGTTCTCTGCGATTTCACGCAGGAACTTTGGAAAATACGTTCCTAGCTGACCAATAAACGGGCCCTTATTAATTATGACCAACAACATTACTTGCTTATAACGCGCGTCCCAAAAACACAAACGCTCCAGATGCCAAAATAATAGACATTAAGATTGTATATACTTGTATAGCCTAAAACACATTGTAAATGTATTTTTGAAAGTGATACTTCTTTGAGCACGAGGGCAAAACCATTTTTGTGGCGCGTTATCTCAACGTGACACGTTTTGGTTATAGAGAATAAAGGCCTCTAGGACTTGCTAAAATTTTAGCTTCATATTTTAAGTAGTTTTCGAGATTTCGTGTTTAGTCAGAGTCAGTCACCTTTCGCTTTTATATGTAGGAGACTAGCTTTTATCTGTGGCTTCATTCTGTAAGCTTTAATCTTGTATAGGAACTTTTAATTTTCAGATACCACCTACATGTCGAGTTTGATCTGAATTAGGTATGTGCGTTCGAACTAACTAAAAAACTCATATAAATAAGTATATACTATAAACAATAAATAATTAATGATAGCCAAATTTTTTTGTAAACTGGAAAAACTCCCGTCACAATAAGTAAAATGAATAGCTGTGTGTCAACTGTCAAACTTTGCCAACACATACGCAGAAAGTTTTTAACTTCTTGCTGCACTCATATACGTATTAACAATATTACCAGGGCCCATATTCACTATGATCAAACATTCCTCGCCCATAACGCGGGTCCCAAAAACGAAATCCCAAACGTCTATGCCTAAATATTGTGAATTTCATTTCTGTATGCCATAAGATACGTTGTGAATGTATTTTTTAAGGTTAAGCTCTTTGAGCACGAGGGATAAACAGTTTTTCTGGCGCGTTATCTTAACGAGACGCGTTATGGCCATAGTGAATAAGTGCCCAAAATTAGCTGAACAGCGCTCAGCTACTATATCAATGTCATCTGCACCACGTTACTTTAGTCATAAAATGGTTTATAACGCTTAATAATATGACCAGCATTATGCTTTTCGGTTAATACGAGTATCTCACGTGAGAAACTAAGCAGATCCTAGGCACTTAGCGTTCGCTAGAAAATTTAAGTACCTTAACTTTACCAATTACCATACACTTTTCATCATATAAAAAAAACGTGTCCAATATTTTTTATTTATCTACATGACAGAGTAAAAACTAAATTTTTTAGCTAACAAGCCCATTGTACAAAAAAACTTAAAACATCAAAATATATTTTTTCCTTGTAATATTATAAAGTATTGATATTGTTTTATTTGCACTTATAAATAAATGTTGTAAGGTCCCTTTCTCTTCTGAGGTTCAGAGATCTTTATTTCCACGCGGTGCGTTGATCACGCTCGCGCTATAAGCTCACACGTGACGGGCCGCCATAGCCAGCGCGCAGCGGAGTCAGGCGTCAGTACTCAGTACACGTCTGCGGCGAACGATGTTCTCAATTAGCCCTCGTGTGGCCCACATCAGTATGATTAATGTTAATTACGACTTGATTTTCCCGCGAATAGCGATTAAGGGTACCATTACACCTACATATTATCTCCTGCGGCGGTCATTATTTTGCGAACACTTTCCAAACATCTCCACATAACTTTCTTGTAATTAGAACGTTATTTCCGCCTATTTGATTGGAGTTTCTTTATTATAAATAAGTACTAATAAATAGGTATATATTTTTATCACAGTTTATAAGGAAATAAGAAAAGCACTTGATAAGTAACAATAAATAGGTAAGGCCAATAATAGACGCTAAATCTGCTAAGTTAATAACCTTTTACTAAAAAGCAACCAACTTCCTTAACTCTGATAACTAATCAACATAATATTTAGCTTAACTAATCCCGACTAGTTTCACATTATTATGAAACGATATTTTTTCCGTCTTAAACCATTAAAATTGTCTTAACACGACAATACCGGCATGAATAATATCTCAGAGTAAATATACCTACTACGTATAATATCAAGCTAACAGACCGAGACAAATGAACAAGTCTATTGTACGGTGATGGCATTACGCAATAAGCGAGCCGTGATCGTACATAATATGTTAAGTTCACGTTATCGCTGTGACTTAAAGTAAAAGCGAAAATCGAGTAGGTATCTACCTATTTACCTAGTGGCTGCGAGTAAGTAGCTAATTGGCCAAACAAAACCATACTATTTCTAGTACCGGGCCGGATTTACCACTAGGCTTACTACATCCCGGCTTAGGGGTACATAATGACCAGAAGCATAAAAATAAATGATAAAGAAACTGTTAAGTTATAAAGAAATTTTTTATGTTGATTTAAGTCACCGTAAATTTTTTATATACTTCGTTGTGTGTAGTTTCACAATGATTTACAGCAGGCGTAGACATATAGGCAGACAATGGCGTAAAGAGTGTGACTGAGAAACTCAGATCTACTGGGAGATTAAAAAAGAAATTACCTGATAAAGATGATTGTCTTAAGGAAAGTTAGACAGAAAAACTCTTGGGCCTAGGAGGCACTAAAATCGTAGTCCGGCCCTGACTTGTATGGATAACAAGTTACAACTTACAGCGTACTCCGCTAATAATTTTCGCTTCTTATGGAATTCGGCTGTTGTTCGCCGGTAATTGAGCCGTCTCGTGTCTCGACACGACATCGACTCATCAGCAGGGAAGACACGGTAATGAGGGTTCGTGTTTCATTATATGAAATTATTTATTGTTTGTTACATAATCTATGAGCAGTATTCACTTAATTAGTGTAGGTACTAGAACACACAAAGCGTAGGGCTTACTGGCACGTATGTGTATTTAACCATAGTATATTAGCTACCGTTAAATAATATATCAGAGTTTTTGCACCACTTTAATACTTCAGTGGCGTTGATAGGAGTGTTCTTTCTTCAATAATTTAATAATGCTTGCCTACATATTATCGTGCATTATGAAAAGAATTTCTATAGTTTCTGTATTCTAGACCCAGTGATCTGGGCTTTCACTCAGTTTCTCTATTTACGATATTTATTTATTTACGATTTCAGCTCAACAAAAGTGCTTGCGTACCTATAGTTGCTTTGAGAGCTTAAACATGTTTATATTGTTACAAACACAAATATAGGTAATCTGACAATTGACACACTGGGAAACTGATTTAACAATAATAATAGTAATAGAAGTATTGTAATGTGCACAACACAGACACCGGTAGGTACATAACATAACAAGGGTAGCAAATCTGGGACACTACGATATTATACCTTTATTAGTCGACAAACGACCGCTGGAGCATAATACCTCTTAGTATTTTCGGATTCAGAATATAAGTCTATATTACGCAAGACAGAATTATTATAAGTAAATCAGGAAAGTAGTCCGATCGGGCTACGGGCCACCCGTCGACCACTGCCTACTTTTTTCACCGGCTCCAATAACCGTAAAATTAGATTACAACGTGTATCTCGAACGAAAACGAGTTTCTTAAAAAAAAAAATACAACGACAACAACATTGCACTTTTATCCATTTTTGCCGCCCTATCTGCTGAAATGCTGAACTGTTACATTATTTGCCTTGTTTCTTGAAAAACAATGAAGTTGTGCAAAACGCTTATTGTGCGTACTATACCTAAGTATGATCGACTTTTGTAATCAATATAATCGGTTAAAATTGTAACAGTTCGTTACGCTTTTAAGTTTTAGTACACGGATTAGTTGTGATTGCAAAACATCGACGTGTATCATTTACAAAAATATGGTTTACTTATTTCGTCTGAGGTCTTACTTAGGTATATTACGATTTGAGTGGAGGATGAATAGGTAAAGAACGCGTGAGTGGCGGTCACCCACCGAGGTCGGCTGTGACTACATTGGGTAATGGGTTGCATAACAACGGAGGACCGAGTCATGATTGACCCGGTAACAATTGACCCGGCAACATTGCTACCATCACCTCTATGCCAGTCGTCAAAATCTACTAGCTGCAAGCCCCTATCATATGTGAATTATAGGGTACCCTAAAAAACTCCTAACATAACTATGAACCACTGTTTCGTTTATGTCAATGTTATGTGAATTGTGAATCATTCATAGACTGACATATTTCAAGAGCACTGTGCCGACAAACATCTCACGGATTTACCTACAAAATTTTAATTCCTTCAAATATTTTCCCGTAGCGTTTGATATCTAAGAAAATGCGTTTCTTTAATAAAAAGAAAATATATATATAAAATATATATTATACTAGCTGTCCCCCGCAAATTCATCTGCGGTAATTTCGGAGTTCCCGCGGAGGTTGCGGGAAAAAAAGTAAGTACTTACTCTATGTCCTTCTTTGTACCCCGACAGTAGTTTACGGTGATTAGCTGTTCCCCGCATTAGTGTCGGAGTTCCCGCGGGAATTCTGGGATGAAAAATAGATAGTAGCCGATTCTCAGACCTACTGAATATGCATAAAAAATTTCATGAGAATCGGTCAAGCCGTTTTGGAGGAGTATGGGAACGAACATTGTGACATAGATTGATTTAACTGCATAATATACCTACTTCCTGAATGCAGACGCGTTCTAAAGTCAAAAACAAAATCGTGAATTTACTGTTGATAAATATTGACTTTTATCACGCCAGAAATAAATAAAGTAGGTACCTACCTAAATAAAAACATAACTCATTATGCAGTTATAATCCGATATTTAAATATTTTCGTGTAAATAACAAATTACGAAGATTGTTTCTACGAAATACTTGTTTGTCATGTCATTCTCACGACTTGTTTGGTGAGGCACCTTTGAAAATCAGTATTCACTCGTCAGAATGTCGGATTAATAGATATAATTACAGAAGAGCTCCGAGTGGCAACGGTAAACAGTGGGACACTGTACAAAGAGAAATCTGTTCCGAGATAAAAGAGTTCATTAATGAAGTTTCGAGGGACACAGGGTTTTAGTTGCAGCACGTTCAATGTCAACATTACTTTGTCACTTAATCTCTCTTTACGAGCTCTCTCTCTTGTGGCATAAAAGTTAGATATGTATATGTATCCACGTAGTTTGACGTACAATCATTAGTCGTTTTTTTTTTTAGTTTCGATACGCATTTTCGTTTTGGTACGGAGTTCTGTTTTGGTAAACAAACGGGGAATTAATCGATTCGTGTTCGAGCGAGTGATTGATGTATGTACCTCAATTGAATGTCAGTAGATACCTAAGCTATTTACTAAATAATTAGTTACAAAAGACAACGTTTCCACGTACGACCTAAAGGAATGAAGTGGAATGTTTAGGTTTCAAGGCAATCAGCTAACATCTGCGAGGAAATACTTATTGCGTTTAATAGAGAAATATTAAGAAAATTGACAAGACAAGAACCGCTGTAGGTATATACCGTTGTAATCCATTACGTAAAGCATATTAATTTGACCTGACTTTTTAACTTCTCACAAACCTAATTAGATGATTTGACCTATTTTTTTTTAATTGTAACTTTGTTACCAATAAAAAATTTTCAAGTTGTGTTAATTGAAAAGAAACTGGGCCCTTATTCACTATGACTATAACATGCCGCGTTAAGATAAGACGCCACAAAAAATTGTTTTTTCCTCGCGGTCAAAGAAGTTTCACTTTAAAAAAATACATTTACAACGTGTGTTATGGTATACAGAATAATAATTTCTAATATTTTGACATCTGGAGCGGTCGGAATTGTGATTTTGGGGCAAGGAATGTTGTTGGTCAGTCATAGTGAATAAGGGCCCGGCACTACAGGGTACGTTAGGAAAAAGAATCGCTACGAGTTACGCTCTTTATGCAAGAACGGAGGTTAAAGTTTTTTTTCTTGAATAAATATTTTCTATGTCTATAGGTTATGGTTTACATTAAGTATTGGTTTTTATAAAAGTTTAAATAGTTATGCGTGCAATAATGGATTCACGCACCATTTTTACAATATCTACTGTCTACCTAAAATATTAAAAAACGAGAAATGAAATTAACAAGTTAGAATTTGAGTGTTTAACGATACTATACGAATATTAACACCAAGTGTTTGCTAATGCATATATATATATGCATATATACTGGGTAATCATGGTGTGTTACTGAAGAAATCGAAAACGTCATGTTTTCAATGTCGAAGATGGCATTTGTATTATTGTATTTTAATACTACACCTTGAATAGATGTGAAAAGAATCACGTTTTAAATCGATACTCATTTAAGACCTACTTCAATATTTTATAGTTCCAAATCGAACTCATAAATAATGGGCTTTAAAATATTAAATGGGTCGTAATCCTCTAGATTTTAATATTTTATTATAAACTTATAACTATTATGAACAAGTAGAACAATTTTTAAGAAGATCATACAAATCTCTAGGCAATTTCTGTGAATCTTTGCTTAGATAGTGATTGACGTTTCTAACTTTAGCTATAAATCCAACGGGATCGTGGTGAGCAAAGTAAATCCTTCGGTGTAGATAACGGAACAGAGAATACTGAGATAAATCCATTACCAACAGTACCAACAATTTGCGTCTCTCTGTTGTTTTAGCTTAATGAATAACACTATAAATTGAAATGTTATCTAATATTATTATAAATGCTCACCTTTTTAGTATTTCGGGATTGTTGGTTTTGAAAATAATTGAAGACCAAGTTATAAAGAATTTCACTACAACTACAAAATTTATTATGAATGGTTATTTGTTTCTCAGAAAAAAGTGAAGCACTTCTCCCGATAGTTAACATAAACAATCATACAGATAGACACTTTGATCTTATCCTATCCAGATACGTACGTACGTACGTACGTAGGTATATCCAGAGCTGGTCACAAGTATAACTTGTTGGTAATCAAAGGCACCATCCAAATACTCTCCACCTATTGTAAGTACAATTTATATTGAATTCCTTGCTTTCATCATCAGTAACTTGCTTGTCTTATGTTAATTCTGCAATCCTTCAGAAGATTCGATATTTTATTTTTGCTGTAATGAGTTTACTGCTCGATAACGATGGTATTTTGTAATAGGTAGTTTTGATAAACCTATAATATAACTACAGTAGGTATCAATAAAAGACAAGTGATTTGTGTCGCTAAAACTCTATCTCTTGTTGGTTTTTGTTTTACCCCATGTATGGGTTGGTTTTGAAAATAGGGGTGAAAAAGAGATATCTCCACCTATGGATTTTCATTGGCGATGTATATTTATTCATTTATTTATTACAAAAAGAAACGGTTGATACAAAATTACGAGACTATCTATCAGTGACCAAACTAGGCTGAGCCTGTATCTTGGCGAGTGCGGTTAACAAATAAGATATACCTATAATAACTACACAGAAATTTAAGCTATGTATACAACATGGGCTTAAAAATTAATATAATCTATACGTGTGTGTGTGTGCGTGTGCGTGGATGTGTGTGTGGGTGCGTGTGCGTGTATGTGTATGTGTGTGTGTGTGTGTGTGTGTGTGTGTGAAATTTCTATCACTGTAATGTTTTCTGTTCTGATATACGCCAGTGCGTTTGTGGTGGTTTCTTGTATGACGAAAACATTGCTTATTAACATTAGTACTTATATCAATGGGCTAGAAAATGTCAAATAGGGTTTGTAGGTTATATAGGTAGATAAATAATAATTAATCGTTCCTATTATTAATATTATCGCGCCGTATGGTGTGCGGGGACTGCCGGGTGCATTGCGCAGCTGCCCGAGGCACCTGCACCGACTTATCAGCCGACGCTGAACGTTGAACCCGTGTGACCTTTGCATTTATCCATGCACATTTATTTGACATTGCATGCACGTAGAATTTTCTGCCGCGTGAAAAAATTAAAACAAATCACAAAAAGTTAACTGGTCATACCTAATAATTGTTTTCATAAATTCAGAATCCGTTGGACTTTGTGTAAAGAGTTTGTCGCAGACAAAATGTATAATTCATCCTTTCACAAACATTCGGAATTTTATGAAGGACAGAAAATGCCGCAAATTTTATTTACGAGCAAAACGTGTTAGGTTAGGTAAGATTTGAACAGTGGCCATAACAGACATAAATGGCATTGAATCCCAAGCACACTGCATTTTGTATCCTCGTTATCTATACGAATACCTTCTTCTATTTTAAAAAGGTAAAATTGGTGAGGTAGTGAGCTAGTAGGGGTAATCTCTGGATCTAATTAACCGACTTTGAAAAGTTTTTCACCAACAAAATGCTACATTATCCCTGAGAGACATTATATAGGTTACATTGTAACCCGGAATTCCCACGGGAACTCCGAAATTACCGCGGGTGAAACCGCGGGGAACAGCTAGTTATTATCTCGCAGAAATTCCGAGACAAAAAGTACCCTATATCCTTATATGTAACCCAGACAGGGTTAATGTTTTTTTTCCGACATTTCTAACAATTACCGTTATAGGTATTTCCATCAATTTACACAAAACCTTGACTAATGATAACTGCAAAAAAACTGCATAAAATTCCGTTCAGTATAGTAGTATAGTTTTTGAGTTTATTGCGAAATGACAGAGAGACAGACAGACGCTGCTGAAGACTTTGTCTTAAAATATGTAGTGTTGCCGACGAGACGTACAGATTAAAATTTAAATTCTAAACAGGTACATCAAAAGTGTTTATGAGCAAAACAAGTTCCGTCATATTTTTTGTTAGCGCCGCGCCGTTTGATGCGATTACGTTTAGAGCTGCAGTGGAGCGTGGCACACATGCTCCGACAACATACCTACTGGTTCGTGCTGTGGATGACTGACAGCTCAGTTGGTTCTTGTTCAACTAAGCGTAGATGCTAAATACCAAAGATATTCAAAGAGAATAGATTGACAATACGCTCGGCCGCTAAGCTTTACCCTTGAACCACGCAGCGGTCAAATGATCTTATGCTAACAAAATGCCGTTGGCTAGCAGAGACTATTGTCTATAGATACCACTTGACGAAAAAGTGATGTGATTGGCTATTTGAAATGCATTTTGTGGTGACTGGTATTTGATTGCGTCGCAACGATGTGATTGGTTTTTATTTTGATCATTCCCCGGCCCCACGCAAAACTTGAGTGACGTGGATTGCGTAGTAAAAGTTTGTATTGTTTGTCTATTCTCTTATAATATCTTTGCTAAATACGAATCTATATTGCGATATTCATTCTGATTAAAAAGTAATAAAAATATAATAATTGTCAATTAACAATTTCACTACGATACAAACGTAACATATCCACGTTTACTAACACAGTTATTAATTCAGTTTTTCCGTAGGTATAATTAATGAGCGTGCTTAGGGGCGGCGCAAACGGTCGCAGTCTAACGGCGTGGTGCTGTCAGACAACAGTTAGTCTCTACCGTGCCGCTGTAATTAACCTTAACGCGGTCGCCTCAAACGGCAGAATACGGAAACTAGTTCTCGGCTTTTACAGAACAAATTGAAAATGAAATCCAAGCCTGCACTTTTTAGTATCACTACCAGGCATTTTTTTTGCACAGGCAAATGCACTTTTTTAGATTCTTTTTTATTTATTTTTCAATCACAATGCGTACCTAGGTATAATGTATACATACATGCGGCTATCCAACGCAAATAAAAAAAAAATGAGGTATCTTATGTGAAAACACGTTCAAACGATGTTTTATCTTAGTCGCAGGCCCCGCGGTTTCTCCCGCGTGAGTTTCGGAATTTCCAAAGGAACTCCCAATTTTCATTAATACAAACCTTCCCTGAACTTCCACAAATATTTCAAAATAAAAATCAGCCATATCGATCCAACCATTCTCGAGTTTTAGCGAGACAAACAAACAGCAATTCATTTTTATATGTGAGACTAGCAATGCCCCGTGGTTTTGACCGCGTGAATTTCGGAATTTCCGCAGGAACTCATAATTTAAAAAACCTTTCCTTAACTTCCACAAATATTTCAGAAAAGTCAGACGAGCTCACCGATAAATTAACTCCATAAGTGAGTGGTCACTTGACCTGCTTAGTATTAATTATACTTACGGTCTTATTATTTGTGGCAAAACATTTAGGTACAGTGTAAATTATAAATATTTTTCTTTAAACCGCACAATGAACTTTGTAAGGAAATTAATGTAGAGGGATGAGGGTTTTCTTTTTATTTCGTTGAAGTTATAAACGAAATTTAAAAATAAATCATTATAACCCTCGGTGAACAAAGAGAACATATATAAACCAATTCTCAAAGAAACTACTAGGTACTGGACTTAAAAAAAACAACATAGCTTTAAAGCAATTGAATTAAGGACGAGCAATTGAAACTCAACCTTATTCCTGTAAACTATGAGTGTGTTGTACAAAACTCTTTGAAGTAGGTATATACCTCGATACAGATGACGTTGGATCATTTGTGTTTTCATCGTTCACCGTTATGGCTAAATTAATTATCAAATTATGTATTTAGCTATAAATTGGTACTACATAAGCATAACACTTTCAATTTGTGACATTCATTTGCTTTAGGTACAAGTGGGTATAACACGTCGGAAACTCGTGTTCGGCTTGTTACGATAGTGTTAGAGTAGCCGATGTAAATACCTGTCATTATTGACTGTCAATTTCTTATGAGAACCCTGTAAATTGCTCTAATTTGTCATAATGTAGGCACTTATTTTTTCAGTATCTTGCCTCTATGTTAGTTTGCTGATAATATGTATATTCATATTACATTACAACAAAGCTAATTTTATGTGGTGGTAATTGGAATAGTTTAATCCTAATTTGAAACCTATACAGTAATTTTAACATTGTTGGTAACTTGCTATTACACTTTGATCTTAGCCAAAAGGCCGAGAAACTTTCTTGCTATTTCTATTCTAGACAGATAGAAAGTCAAAGTTGTGCCAAAAGATGGCGTTGCTTTTTATTATTTCAGACTTCCATTTGGCACGACCTTATTTGATTGAAATTCCCCTGAGCTACTAAAATATGTCTTATTGTTAGAGCTCCTTGAGCATAGACAACATTATTCTTACCTTAAATTTAAAACAAAACGCGTTCACAGTTGTAATTTTAATAGGCCTTGTGCGGGTTTGGGCTCTGCATGATCATTACGTATAGATAACAAAGTTTGAATTTTAAATTTCTCTGGTTACGTCCAAGCCTAGACTATGAATACTAATCAACGCGCCAATCTCAATGAGCATGGAATGTTTCTTTTTGCACAACTCACACGTAGCTAGAGCTTCATTATTTGTACTACAAAAGAATATAGAGTGGCCTCCAAACGTTTAACTCTTTTTCTACAACAATGAACCCTGAGAGTGCTTTTGACACTAAGTGGTAGAAATACAATCACAATATAGGTACGTACTTATTCCAAATTACGAAAATGTGAATTGTAGAACCATACGTATAACTGAAAGGTTTATGTATATTTAGTTACTTACGTATATGTGGGTACTCGCGTATAATAACACACTTACCTAATTACGCGCAACTTTTTATGCAATTATCCTACTAGGTATGCGATGTATAACAACATATCGTAAGTCAGTTATTTAATCATTTTATAAAGTTAACAAAAAGAAAGAAGAAGAAGAAAGAAAGACCATTTTTATTTGCATAAAAAATAAAATAAGCAAAATGTAACACGATAATAAAAAAGTTTTTTTTTATAAATTCAACCCATAAGGAGGCGAAAAGAGTGGAACGAGGGTGAAAAGCTTTAAAAGTAGGTATAAGTAAGAATTCGTGACTATTGTCAACTAACATTATGTAAACAAGAGTTAAGTTTGCGATTTTATCAACATTTTATTACGTTTTAAAGAAAATATAATTTTCAGAACACTTAAATAAATTTTATCATAACCATAATAATATCTCATCAAGCCTTACTATAAATAAGTCGATATCGATATTAAATGGCTCAAGTCCACGGTGGTTATGTTGATTTCTGGTGTTTAATATGTATCCCCTGAATTATATTACAGTATTATTATTATTTATTATCTATCAGTCTTGAATCACAGTTTTGTAACCATTTTAAACATAATACTTGCATTAGCGGCTACATAATTTTATCTATGCAAAACTGAACACCGCAGTAAATACTCAAGTAAAGTTTATACAGTGATAGCTAGTTTAAATATTTCACTGATCACATCACATACAATAGGGATGTGGACTACTTTTGAAAAGCAAAATTCTTATTAGTCCGTCAGTTAGAAAATAAAAAAACAATAGACACGTGTTTTTTGCTTTTTCAAATAAATTAAAATATACTAACAAATCTAAAAGAAACTTGGATGACATAATATGCTTTTTTTAAAGAAGTGGATCCGGATTTGATGCCTATCTTCGTGGCCAGGGATTTGCAAAAACTGCCGCCAGCCTCAATCGATCATATTGATACAGTTACTTTGTTAAAAGATGTTACAATGATACGCAACGAAATAAACACTCTCAAAGAAGAGTGCGTCACTATTCTAGTGGTAATCAGAATCACTTAGGTCCACTATCATACCAATCAGGTGTACCACTTGCCCGTTTGCCCTCGATGACATTAAAAAAAAAATTAAAAAAATTGATTGAATTCTTTATTTCGAATATAAAAATCAAAAAATTGTCGGGACTCTTATGTCCAAACTTCAAAACTAACTGTGTTGCATACAAACATACGGGTTGAATTTCCAAAAACCTTTTATATCTATTCATAATGCTTGCCTACATCATAAAGCATATCTAAGTTTGTGCTAAATTTCAATTGGTAGGGTACTTATATGATTTTTAGAAAGCACCCATCAACCATTTACAGATAGGTTTTATCAAGTTAAGCTACAGTTGTTTTAATGACACTACTAGTCTTACCGCCGTACTCAGAGTCGACTTTAATGATTACTTAGTTAAGTATAGATTTTTAAAACAAAATTGCCGCAATCAGACAAGTTTAATAAATGAATGTTAATTGGCATTTAACTAATTAAGTTACATGTCATTAAATGCCAATTAACATTAATTTACTGAACGTCTCTGATTGCGGCAGTTTTGTTTAAAAAATCTATACTTAACTAAGTAATCATTAATGTCGACTCTGAGTGCGGCCGTTAGAACCTATTGAGTGACCCGGTTATGTATAAACTCTCAACCAAAACTGATTCTATAAATTTCACCTTCTGAACCAGTAGGTACATACACAGGGCATCGAACGCGGTGAAAGTTACTCGTACGAACAAAACGGGCATGGCTTTGAAAGTTGTCAAAGACAACTTTCTCGGATTCACATTCAAATTTGAATCTTAACGCATTATGAATAGTGAATGAATCGATTGAAAGGTTCGTAGTGTTGGTATAATATTAGCGTAGATTTCAAATAAAAATACGACGCGTTGCAGACGCGCGCCGCGACGTCCACGTGCGTCTGACTCGGTTTTATTTGCGGCGCCTGTGCTATATATATCAAACTGTAGGTTGTCTGTGCATATGTTATGTACCTGCTGCCGTCTGCCGCTGCGTCTCTATAGCTTCCTTTTAGACACACATCTTTATCTATCTATTCACATAAGAAAAAAATAGAATCCGTTTATCCGCACATTGAATATTTTGATCAAAAATTAAGAAGACGATAAAAGAAAACTAACAGAATGAAATAAAATTGTTACCTGTCTCTGATGGCATGTATCTCAAAAATTACATATCAGGCCTTTCTAGGATATTTTTTATGCTGGCACTACGTGAAACCGCAGCCACTTAATGGCCTAACGGTTCGGGTTGCTGGCTATAAGAAGTGGGAGCGGTCGTCATAGATCGCCATCCCAATAGCGCATCGTGGTTCATATTATAATAATAATAATCATCTTAATCCACTTCACAACACACAGATATACTTGATCCCACAGTAAGCTATTAGATCTTAGCATGTGTCGTAGAAACCAAGCAAACGTGGTATATACTACATAGAATTACATAATATGAAAAAGAAAGAAAACCTAGAAAGTGGAACCCTGTGTCCACCCTCACCGGGAATCGAACCCGGAACCTCTTGATTAGCGGATCGGCATGGTGCAACCCACTGCGCCAATCGGGTCGGTCGTTATAATGAATACGTATAAGTAATCTGAACTACTGAACCAATTTTGACCTGGTGAATGTACCACCAGGTCAAAATTCTGTAAACAGAGCTGTTCAGTCGCGAGTCTGGGGAAATGCCTGATGTCCTGATTTTTCACAATCCCTCTGACACGCGAAAGCACTAAAAAGTTCTGTGCAGCAGTACTAAACAAACTCAGTTCCGCTGAGTGGCGGTTTTTATGAGTGTGTGGAAATTATATAATGTCTCGAGTTGATTTGTTGAACTTATTCCATAACTTAACTTTTCCGATTTAACTTATACCTACTATGTAGTGTTATGTAACTATGCCAGAATTGTTCTATAAAGCAGAACTAAACCTTGTGTATACGCACAATCTATGTGCGAAGGTCTAAGAGAAGAAATTGAAGAATAAATAACCACCGTTTGACCCATGCACCACTTCCTGATTATAAAGAATAAAGAGTTGGAAATGTACATCATTGGTGTTTGAAAGAACTATTACTTTTGTAACACATAACAATTGCCTCTGATTGGCTTTATGCAATAACTGTCGCACTAGTTGCACTTCAGTCTGTTTTGTTTTTTCTCACAACGCAATACATAAAAGCTATTCTTTCAAGATTTTAATCAGTAGGTACATACAAAACCAACATCGACATCATAATTATTATCGATGAGATAAGCTCAGCCCAAGTTTTAGTTATTGCATGAATGTTGCAACTCATAAACAAACGGTTAAAATGCAATTATGTATATGAACCTATTTAATATTAACAACTCATGAATATGGTAACACTGTGAAACTGTATAAAAAGATAATATCTTGAGGCGTTAAGTACGAAGTTTTGTTTGTTTTCTTAGCGTTGCAACTTTATGATCTGGTGCAACTGCTGTGCGTTGCTATTTATATTACACTAGCTGTGCTCCGCGGTTTCACCCGCGTGAGTTTCTGAATTCCCGCAGAAACGCCAAAATAGTCTAATTTACTCCTTATAACATCAGCTAATTAGCAGTGAAAGTCGCGTCAAAATTGGCTAACCATTTCGGAGAATCACCTCCGTGAGTTTCAAATTCCCGCATGAACTATTTTTTGCGAAAATAAAAGTAGGCTAGTTACTCCTTATAACATCAGCTATCTGCCAGTAAAAGTCCCGTTAAAATTGATCCAACCGTTTCAGAGATTAGCCGAAAAAAACTGACTGACAGACATACAAAAATAAAAACCTTTTTTTATGTAAGTACCGTATATACTTTCAAATACATTTTGTGAAAAGCTGTTAAATTGAAATTACAAACAGACACTTCAATTTTATTAATATAATATATAGATCGGAGTGTGGGACAAGAGCGGTGCTTGGGTGCATGTCCTGCCGGCGCCGTCTGGACGCCCCGATGAGTCACAGGGAAACCCACGCTACATCGTACTCCCCTTTCGTGGAACTAAACGTCGATTTACCCCTTAATTGATGGAAATATACCCCGTGACATACCCACTCTAATAGCTATAGTCTAAGCCAGCATAGACTGGAAATTAGGGGAGAAACTGCAGGCACAGTGTAAGTACTTTTATCTTTTCGCGTAGTAGACGTAGTAGTAGAATTCCTTTTGTTATGTGTCAAGTTAATACATAGAAGTATGCCAGTAAAAAATATCTAATATGATTTAAACGGTAAAATGATGGAAACAAATAACTACGTATCGTGTGTAAGCTTTATACTACTACTACTGCTACTATAAGGATTAGGATTGTCGCGCATGGTATCTTTCATATTCCGATATGAATAAGACAATAAAATTCATCTAAGGCTAGTATGACTGGGAATCATTACTATTAACGTTATCTAAAAAAAAAAAAATAACATTTTTAATAATTGATATTACTAGTTCCAGCGTCTCTACATAAATGCTTTAAGAAGAAACTAATGCACAATGGTCAGATCAGACGAGTATTCCTATTTTTAATATCGAAAGCTGAATAAACTACGTGTGAATATCTATTTACTGTAGGTAATGTATGATTGATAAGTAGTAGGTAGGAGGGAGAAATTAATTAATTAGTCTCAGCCCAGCACCGGTGTTTGATGCACGCCCGTGACATGGCGCAGTCGTTAGGATACAATTACTACTGAACTTACTAGATGTCAATGAATTTAACACCTACGTGACGCTACTAAACGTTCACAAAGTTAAAATGCCAATTATAGTCGGTAAACATGCTCTAAACATTCATACTTTGATTAAACATGGTGTTTCTAGCGTAATTTGAAAAATAGATCACTACATAGTATAAAACAAAGTCGCTTCCCATAGTGTGTCTGTTTCTATGTAGGTATGCTTGGATCTTTAAAACTACGCAACGGATTTTGATGCATTTTTTTATAGATAGATTGATTCAAGAGGAAGGTTTATACGTATATAGTTTATCCTGGAATTCTCGCGGAAACTCCGAAATTACCGCGGGTGAAACTTCGGGGGACAGCTAGTTTTGAATATTTAGAATCTCGAAAATTATTTTTTATAGGAATCTATAAATTTCGAACTATTCTGCAACTTTTATTTGTTAAGAAAATAGATAAATCACCTCTGATATCTACTATAAGCTACCTATTCGTATACTTTTTATTTTAATGCGATTAATATATTCTTTAAGACTGAGTTTATTTGGTTTTTTGTTTGTTACACTTTCATGCCTTAACGGCTCAATCAATCATTATGAAATTTTGCTTACATGTTGTTATGGGTACAGAGAAGGACATATTTTGTCCCGGGATTCTTGCGAGAACTCCAAAATTAACAAGGGTGAAGTCAAGGGAAACAGGCAGTATCTAAGTGATATATACATACATACTCATGTTCAGCAATAAAAACTAAATGAAGTGTAGTTAAATAATAATATGTATTTTAAAGAAAAAATAAATTACAACTTTGTTCTTCTGAGGTAAAAATATTCAAGTACTTAACTACAAACTATGTATTTATTTATTCTTCTTACGTACTTTTATTCTATGAATATGAAGTAAGCGCTGTCATAGCCAGCCGCGACTCATGTCGCGTGACGTGCGCCCTCGTTGCGACTCTACTCCGACTCTACATTATTATAGTCACACACGCGAACAAGTTTTAACACCCCACTTATTATATGCCTGTTAGACTAGTCTGTTGATCGATAGTAAACCCTTCATAATAGACAGTTAATTACTCCTTAGGGGATGATAATTTGATTAAGAAACTGACAGCGTTTGCGACACGTTGACCCCCCCGCCGCGTTAAACAACATAAACTTCAGAATAAGTCAGCGCTTACTTTATACGTACATATTATTATGTGAAAATTATAAATAAAATACTACACATGATAGGATATGTATAGTCCAGAAATACAATCTATATTTTAAAATCTTTAAATACCATAGATACCTACGTTAATCAAAATTTTTTTACTTAGAATTTGAGATAACACACTTCGTTGTTTTCTACACAATTTCAAAATAATTCCATTGTATCTACTACTGAGGACTATAGTGAGGACTGAAAATGCGTTGTGTAGGTTACTTGTGGTGGATGGCACGCGCATCGGAAATCGATACCATTTGACTCTGTTTACTATTCTCGACCAATATCTTAATATATATAAATCACGTGTCACGTTGTTTGTCCGCGATGGACTCCGAAACTACTGAACGGATTTTGATTAATTTTGATAAATTGACAACTTAAAAGATAGGATAGTTTTTATCACGGAATTCCCGCGGGAACTCTGGAATTACCGCGGATGAAATCGCGCGGGACAGCTATAGTATGGACAGCTATATAAAGGGATATGCAAATCAAAATTCTATTTAGTCCGTCAGTTAGATAGTAGAAAAAATAATAGACACGTATTTTTGCTTTTTCGAATTATTGGAAAAATACTTAACAGATAAAACGCATTAAAGTTTGAGCTCGTGCCGTCCGCGTCATAACTACATAGATTGTAGATAAGTATAAAGTGGACCTATAGACGTGACGTCACACGGAATTTCAACTCAATGTATCGCCGTTGTTTTTTTTTATTACTTACGTAAAAAAGGAAAAATACGTACAGTATTTTTTATTAATAGCTAAAAATTCAAATTGTAGTCATCTAGCCCATTGTAATAGGGCGCATTATACAATTCGCCTGCGACATACAGATTATAATCAACTTTACATCATGCTTTTCAGACTTCAGGACATACAAGCTAAAAATAGGTTCACGTTGACATAATACGTATATCACGAAGAAAATGGGAACTATGTACCTACCAACAGATGTATTATTTCTGTCACTTTATAGCAAAAATATTTTTCAAACGAAGTTATCCCCAAAATTATAGCTCCCATCTTATTTCGTAGTACCTTTTTAGGGCCCGGCTATTTCCATACTTTTTGTAACTTTTCTAATACATATTATAAGTTACATCTGTTTTGTTGCTTGCGAAAAACGATTCCACCAGCCATGATATCCCTTAGAGATGCAAAGCAATTTTCTACCAGAGATAACATCTCTATACAAGTTTTCTTACATATACACTAGGTATTTGTTTACAAACTCATTTTGCCGTGACAGCATTTTTAGGGTTCTGTAGCCTAATGGCCAAAAAATCATAATGTGATCATCTGTCCGTATATACCTATGTCACAACCATTTTACTACGTATAGACGGTATAGTAATGAAACTTGTAGATGAAAGAAAGGAAGGTGCATTCTATAAACCTCTATACAATGGTGTAGTAAAATTTTAAAAAAGCTAATTAATAAGGCGTGACACTCCGAATCGTGGCTTAAGGATGATAACCAAGCAAATGTGGTATATACTAAATATTATTGAATATATATGATAATATAGATATATAAACTACTATAGATATGAAAAAAATAAAAGTCATAATGACATTTCAAGGTGACCCGCGGTAATTTCGGAGTTCCCGCGGAAAATCCGGGATAAAAAGAACCTTATGTCCTATTCTATAAATAACCATAAGTAGGTAACCACATATTATTTACCTCTATATAAATCCTGTTTACATTAAGTCTTGATTGCGATGAAATAATAATAACATGCACTCAGTAAATACTTATGCGCCTAGAAACCTAAATACCACAGTGCGCAAGAGTTCAGGAGAAGAATCCAAAAATAAAATGTAATGATAGAGCGGCGCATCTGGCTTAATAAAACTGGTTTAAAGACGTCATGTTCTTATGTTCTATTGCTTTGAAATTCGGAAAACGCAACCGACTGAAATTTTATTTTATTTGCTTAGCATGTACCTACCTACATTAGCGTATAAATTCAAAAGAAAAACAGCAGAACAGCATTTATTTTACTATAAGTTGTTCTTTGCCGCTAAACACGGATGAATTCTGAATTCCCTCGAGGATAACGGAATAAAAAGTATCTCCATGGTGTGTTAATAAGCTACCCTCCATCTCCATTGCGTTGCAGCATGAAGTAAGTAGGTAGGTACCTACACACATAGATACAGGTAGGACGTATAACCACACACACACACTCAAAATTTCACAAGTTTACTTTAATATAAATCTAGAGGTTAATCTTACATGTAATTAAGAAAATAAATGTACACAACCTTCACATAACAAGATATAAACATGTCGTAACGATGTATACGTAAGAAACTACATAGAATCCTTCACGTAACGGACACCCGAAAACAACGATACAAAATCCTAAACACACCCTGATCCCGAACAAATACTTGCTTTTCACATAATAATGTAGTCCGGTGTGGGAATACTAACAGTCCTCCTCGTAGTTTACGTATTCTCAATTGTCTCCAAAAAAAAATTGGTTCCTGGTAGTCAGAGAAATTATAAAGCACTAACTGTGCTCTGCGGTTTCACCCGCGTTAATTTTGAGTTCCCGCAGGAATTCCGAGATAAAAAGTACCTTTTGTCCTTTTCTGTATTTTCGATAACGTGTACACAAAATTTCATGATGATCGGTTGAGTAGTTGAAGCGTAAAAACGTAACAAAAAAACAAACAAATAAACTTACAGTTGCATTTAAGGATAGTCGATCCTCCGCTTTTTCACTCTAGTTAATTTGGCAGTTCCTATGGGAATTCCAGAATAAAGTACTCTTTGTCACTCAGGAATATCGTAGTTTCCTATACGTGGAAGAATTTTTGAAATCAATCCAGTAGTTTTTCAGTAGTTTTGATCTATGGTGTGACATGATAGCGGATGGAAACGAGTCACTTGTTGAGTTGTACCAGTATTTAGTAAGTGATTGTGATTTTTTGTTGGATAGTCGTAATTGGCCTTAATGTATAAAAAAAATGTACTTAGAAATTATTTAGAGCTGTGTACTATTCCTAATAAATAAATAAATAAATAAATATTCAGTAATCAGTTCAGTTACAAACATACAAAAATACAAATCTTTTCTCTTTACTCGTATAACATTAGTGTAGATTAGAAATATGTTTTTGATATAGGCAGGACTAACTGAGCTTATAATTGAAATTGTGATCAAAGCTAAAACACGATTACGATAACGTGGTACGTAACGCAGAATGCTTTTAAATTGATTAACATTGATTTACAGACATTCGAGACTTGATTTACCTAATTAAAAGGGGCTGATATTTACGCATTGACAAAGCTGTCTAACCTTTTTAGTTAGTCAGTCTAAAGTTTTTTTTTTCGTCTTTTTATTTGTCACACGCGTAAAGTCATCACTTTCTCTCACATGATAGCTATAATAATAATAATCCACTTCACAACACACAGATCTACTTGATCCCACACTAAGCTATAAGCTTGTGTCGTGGAAACCAAGCAAACGTGGTATATACTTCACATATTATTACATATATATTATACTATAGATATATATATACACACCCAGACTGGAAAATGGAACCCTGTGTTCATCACACAAAGTCCACCCCCACCGGGAATCGAACCCGGAACCTCTTGATTAGCGGGCAGGCATGGTGACCATTGCGCCAATCGGGTCGTCAAATGCTATGCTATCTCTTATCTATCTATCTATTATATGCCATCTGTTATCTTTTTTTGTTTTAAGTAATTACCTAATCGAATAAATTTGTTACTATTGTAAAACACGCACGCTCTAATGTAATTATTAAACTGATGGAACTAATTAATTAGAAGTATAGGTATTTTAACGAAAACTTTGAACTATCCTGGTTGCAGTGCAGTTCTATGAATCACTCTGTAAATCTAAATTAAATGATGGCAATAAGAAATTGTTCACTATTCTTTTATTTTAATCGTAGAGTGATTAACAGTATCAACCTCTATTAAGTCAATAATAATAAATAAATATGCTTTAAAAGAATCCAAATTGCGCCTCGTTTCACTACATAGTATAAAACAAAGTCGCTTCCCGCTGTCTGTCGGTCCCTATATGTATGTATCTTTAAAATTACGCAACGGATTTTCATGCGGTTTTCACCAATAGATAGAGTGATTCATGAGCAAGGTTTATATTTATATTTTATCCTGTAATTCCCGCGGGAACTCCGAAATTATTGCGAGTGAAACCGCTAGTGTTAAATAAAAAACAATTTCTTTGTTTACTAAACATGTAGGTACATACGAGTATATCGTATAAAAATGTGGTATTATGTATCTACCAAAAAATAATTAAAAAAAATATACGGGTCGACTTGAGAACCTCCACGTTTTTTCGTCGGTTAAAAATACGGATCATCATCTTCGTTTTAGGTAGAGGCGTAATTTGAAATGGTGCCAAAAATGGGTGTTATGCCGTTGAACGTTGTTCACCTGCACCGTGGGGGTTATTACAGTAAAATTGGAACAGAGTTACTGCTATATTATTTAGCTGTAGTTTACATGCACAGAACATACAGAATCAACCTACATTGAAAACAGATGGAAACCGATTAGATCAATTAGATAAGTATTTGAACATACATTTTCAGGGTTTTTGATAATTCATCTCTTAAGGAGAAAAGCGTGACAGGCGGGCGACATTACGTTCGACCAGCTAGTGTTATATTATAGGTACTAGCGGTTTCACTCGCGGTAATTTCGAAGTCTCGCGGGAATTACTGGATAAACTATACGTATATAAACCTTCCTTTTGAACCACTCTACCTATTGGTGAAAACCGTTGAAAATCCGTTCAGTAGTTTGAGTTGATATCGCGAACAGACAGACACACAGACGCGGCAGAGGATTTTGTTTAATATTATAATAAGTACCTATTATATATAATAGGTATAGTGACTAGCTGTGCCCCGCGACTTCTCCCGCTTTTTTGTGATTGGTTACCCTTCTTTGATAGGCCCCTCTCGTTTGTTAATAAAATTTTAGTTTTTAGTCCATCGTGTAGATTAATCAAAAATATTGGACATGTATCTTTCCTTTTTTACGTACCTAATCAAAAATAACCGCGATACATTGAGTTGAAATGTCACATGACGTCACTATCCGGCACAGTGTAGGCTTGATAAACTTTATTATTAAGTCTTTATATGTATCTACACGTACCTAAAGGAAATGGCTTTAATTTAGATAGGAATTATCTGACATAAGGTCTATACATGTATTATTATTATTATAATAATACAGCTTTATACTTAGCAAGAAGGAGAACATCTCAGCGCATACTTACGTCATAACCACTAAACTCGAGCCCAACGCGAGATTAGTCAGGCCCGGTCGCGGCTGGTGTCTCTGCCGTGAATATAACACCCGCATTGACTTCGACGTTCTACGTTACAGATACGTATATTTCCCAGGAGGCAACTAAATCACGCATTTCATGGTAGCGTCAGGTAAACGGCTCCACCACAGAGAAAATAATAAATTAACTAGAGCGGACATGGCGAAGTCGCGCCACGGTTGCAAAGGAAGTTAGAGCAAACGCAAGCAAACTTTCTCAAAACTTCCTTTACTGGCACTGGCAGTGGCATACCAACTAGGTAATAAGTATATTTTCCACAAAAATTCTAAAACTGAATTTCGGAAACAGATATACTAAGTAGAAACGTAATAAAATGGCGGTTAACACTGATTGATACATTTCGTTCATTAATATTTTTATAATATATATCTATGAATAGTATCGTGTACGAAAATTCCCCGGTGACAGTAGCTTTTATACTAAACTGATTGTGAGTTAGTGTCCCTTTTATCTTCTCTGTGGGCTCACCGTTGGTTGTTGTACCTACCAAATATTCAGGAATATTCCAGCATTCGATACACATAGATTCTACTCTGTCCGTATCACAGTTCGCTTTGTCTCGCTTGTATACATGAGATGGGAGATAGGAATTAATTTCGCCGAATTTGTAACTTAACAAATAAAAATTTCACAGATTTTTTCTTTTTTTTTCTCTCTTCCCATTTTATTTTACTTTGGGCGAAAATTGGTTCTGTGCTAAAATTCGTGGAAGCAATTTGTTACAATAAACACATCTTTTCCAATGCTTTAATTATGTAACCTTGAAAACCTTCAAGGGACGGAAGACGTTAGTTGAAACGTATAATAATATAGGTACTCATTGAAACGTACCTACTCATAGTCCGGTACTAACTGAATTATAGCCGGGGAGCTTTTAGTCGGGTTTCGTTTAACGATTATGACAACGTTATGGAGCGTCAAGGATGCTGAAATATAATACATTTCTAATAACATCCACTCTAATTTAATAGATGCTTATTATAATGGACTTACGATGTGAGTGAACCATACTCACAATTGTAATAAAAATAAAGACTCCAAATTTCACTTCAGAAATATCAAAAGATTGAATAATAAAGAAACCGGTCAAATGTGAGTCAGACTCGCGTACCGAGGGTTCCATTATATAATATATTAAATTAGATATGTTCCGTATATGTTATAAAAATATATACGGAAATCGAGTCTCTCAGATTTAGAAAATTTTATTAAAAAAGCTTTTTTGTGTATAATGTATCCACAAATTTTCAATTTTCCGGTTTTTCCCTTTACTTATGACATTGATTCTTGTCTTTCATGATTCTAGTTCGACGGGAAGAATAGGTTATAATATTTCCTTGCAAGTGTCAAAATATGTGGCATAAGCGACCGTATTTTTGACTGCAGCGGCGTTGACTTATCAGATTAATTTTTTCACAGTTCCAAAGAACTTGAGTTTTCGATAATCATTTCAATTTGATACTTCTGAACGTTCCCAAAAAAGGTTCTTGGTAGACAGACAAACAAACAGCGGACAACGAAATGATCCAGTAAGGGTTTTTTTCCCTTTTGAAGTACGGAACCCTAAAAAAAAATAACTTTAGTTTAAATGCCTACAGTACGAGCAAAATAGACAGCGCCTGTTCCCTGCAAACAAACCTTTATTAAATTAAAATTAAAGCACTCTGAATAGGGGTTTATCCGTTTATTAAAATTAAGCCTGGCGTGGAACTAGAAAGATTAATGATCCTTTGAATGCAAGTTATGTAAAGAGCAAATGAAGTGGGGCTATGCTTGAGCCTCAAACGGTAAGACAACCCTGGCCTCATTCCAAGCCGAATTGCTCGTCTTCGTTTTATTCGGTGCCTCACTTAAGTAGGTAAACGTCTTAATATGTTAATGCTAACTATGACTTGATTATGTCTATAACTTTTGGTGACAAAAAAAAACCCTTAAAAACTGGTCAAATATGTTTCGCACCACGCACAGTGAAACGTTCCGCAGCGGGTCAATAAGAAATTTATTTTTCTTTTTTCTCCATATCCCATACATTTTCTAAAACTAGACTATATATCCTATCAAAATCATTTTCTATGTGATTTTTTATTTCTAACACCTTGAATCTTTCCAAAATATTCAACCCGGCAATTTAAAACTTATAGGGTGGAACACTAGAAGTGGCTTAACAAACAAACGAAAATTCTAAGAATTTATAAGGTTCCGTTGTTGCCATTCCTTTATGGGACCCTAAAAAGGTATTTATGTAGGTACCTTCGCACGTCACGTAAGAAGTTAAAGTTAGGTTAAGTTACTTTCTTGACGTGAATAAAAAAATAAGTTAACATATTGAGTATTTTTTCCTTATTCCTATTTAGAGTTTTGTTTTGTACGTACCTATTTCTACTTACGAATGTTATGTTTGTAACCAACTCATGTATCCGTTGCCTCTATTCTTCTGTTGTTTCCTATTTTACTTTTAACGTACCAAAAGAAATATAACTTCAAAATTACAACCAAAATTACTATAATTTCTGGTTTTCTAACTTTCCTTTTGTATTTTCGACGGATTTTCTCAAGTTGCATCTTACTTTAGATGAAGTTGGAAATCCTATGCAACTTCAGTGTCGGTCTAGAAAATCCTCTGAGACTGTCTGAGCTCCGAAGCTTTGTTTTGTCTTTATGTTTGCTATCGTGACTTTTTCTGTATCCCGAATAGTCTGAATGTTACTTACATATAGTTTTAATTTAGATTTTTGTTGCTTTTGCGAGTAATGCGTCCTTAGATGACAGATGGACGGACGTAAACGTACACTTTTATCATATAGGTATATTTACAATATAGATAGATAATTAAAAGAATTCATAAAATTCAATTCGTTCGTATTCCGTCCCCCGTCTCAACAATAGATGATTGATATTAAAAAAAAATAAGTTTTATTGTATTCCAAATTGTAATAAGTAGTATTATTCCGATAACATAGCTAATCAACGCGCATATTCCACATTCTTCTCACGGTATACAAAAGCAAAAAAGCCATTAAAGAAAATACATTTAAAAGTCGACAAAGAGTGAATGTACAATACACTTGTCCCCGAACAAGTTGGTTAGAGTTTGCGAGGTTCAAGTTATATTGTTCCCGACGGAATGGAGCAAATAGGAAACAAGCAATAAAAATAGTTCCGGGGCATCCGACGGCCTGGGACGAATTCCGACCAAAATTACGTGAGCAAATTAGACATTCCACGGTATTGTGCAGGATTAATTGGGACCCCCGCTGAGGTCTATTTGTTCCGAAGTACACAATGCTATTCAGCTAAATCTTTTTTCACAGTCGTACTTTTCTTCTACGTATATACCTTAATTTTAAAAATATTTTGAAGACCGAAATTTGCATAACTGACTAATTGAGATTTTTTGGTGACAACAAAAGGCGGGATTACCAATTTATTCTACAAAAATTGTAAAAAATTTACTACCTACCGCAGATTATAGGGATGGTACGTCGTTATTACTGCGTTTTGACGAAGCCATCATAATGTAACTATTACGCCTAAAAGCCTCTGCAATAGAGGACTATATGTAAAAAAGGTTGTCGCATCCCGCTTATATAAAGTCATTATTACTTAAAGCTATTGTTAACATGTGACATCCCTAGCCTCGGTCGTCATATACCTATTACAAGATCAATGGCGTCGGCTTACTGTATCTACTTCTTATGCTGTGGTATTGCGATGTTGTTGACAGCGAAATTTTTAAATATAAAAATAATGTCTTAAGTATCAACTCGTGAGTCCATCGGTGTACAATGTACAGTCAGCAACAGAAACAGTTAAACATTTTTGACACTCTATAAATCTTATTGCAATAGTAATAACGGTCAAGGACTGATAAAAGTACCTATTATATTGCTGCAACAACACCATAAACTCTAGTTTCAAACCGTACAACGAACAAGGCGATGAAAATATGATGAAAATATATTTAGGTAGGT
This sequence comes from Zygaena filipendulae, assembly GCA_907165275.2. NCBI lineage: Eukaryota > Metazoa > Arthropoda > Insecta > Lepidoptera > Zygaenidae > Zygaena > Zygaena filipendulae. Next base: position 6,862,915 of record OU015650.1, read on the forward strand.
AGAGAAGTCATCACTAGGCATACAACTATTAAGAGTTCTCGGGTTCGATTCCCAATAGGGTGGACTTCGCCTGCATGACACGGGAGGCCTATTTTGACTATATCTGTAGTATGTAATATAATAATGATAGGTACAAAATCGTTCCGCATTCCAAGATGCAATAATATGTTCCTAGCCAGATTATATTATAGTACTTATTGTGTTAAATAAAAAAATAAATTAATGCTATTTATCCTGCTTAAACCGTCAGTATTTAAGTAGGTATTTACCTAATTTACGTGTGAATATAAATACACATTAATTAAAAGGTCTATTTTTGAAATAAGAACACAGTATTCAAAGTACTTAATATTTTATATATTAGTTCTCAATAAAAACATTGTTAGCAAACATTATTTTCATTAATTTGATATACATACAAAGATATTTGTAGTTGGATAGGGCGGCGGTTGGAATTCATGTTCTATTTAACTATTACGAAAACCTTAAAAAATTGCCTATTGGTCTTAAATATGCCGATTGATTTCTTTGGTTCATTTGTTTTTTGCGCGAAGCTGTTGATCTCTGATCCCATACGAGATTTATTTTATGATTCGTACCCCCTTACTGACTTACTTTGTAAACAAGTATCCTTACTATTATGAATGCGAAAGTGAGTTTGTTTGTACGTTTGTCTATTTGTTGATTTGTTACGCTTTCACGCCTCAACGGCTCAACCGGTCATCATGATATTTTGCATACACGGTGTCAGGGGTACAGAGGAGGACATAGGGTACTTTTTGTCCTGGAATTCACGGGGAAACTCCGAAATTCACGCAGGTGAAACCATGGGGAACAATTAGTTAAAAAGATAATAAAATTCTATAACGAAATTGGCAAAGCAATGGCTAATAACCGAAATAGGTAGTGTCTTCGTCAACATATTGGTTTGATTATCATACTTGTCCTGGGTTAGGAATTTATAAAATTGAACCACATTTTATTCAGAAGTTTTTGCCAATTACTTAAGATAAAAAAATATTCAAATTTAACAAAATATAATCTCGACAGCCATTGACATTTCGACTTGATAAAAATGTTATCGATTAGCATAAAAATTTTAATCAAAATACAAAAACCTGTCTGTTTTGTGACCGTATTTAGGATGTTTTAAAAATATACTGTTATTAATATTAAAAATATCGATTTCATAAGATACTAAAATGTTGTATACCTATAGTTAATCAGAATATTATAATTTAAATAACTTTATAAACGTCTAATTAGTAAAATAAAAATAATGTGTGTGTGTAGTAGTACCTACTTAATGTGGGGCTGCTAACTTCGGAAGCGTCACTACCGGTCACTGTATGCTAACACTCAAGTCTCATCGCACCGAATGAAGTTTAATTTAATCATCTAAATATTCGTATATTTACTTATATATTATGTAAGTATATGGAAAAAGATTTTTTTTATTTATTTCATTTAAATAACGAAATTTACAAAACACAAATGTAACACACTGGACTTGTTTAAGACGCATGCAATGAATTTTTATGTAAGTATCTACCTATTTTTCTTAGGTAGACATGAATTTTCTTCTTTGAACTGCATTTTTAAACTAGTTATATAAAATTATCTTCTTTATAAATAAAAATGAATGTTTGTATGTCTGTCCTCTATGAGTTTCGAAAGCATTTGTGAATCTTTGGCGGGTTGTTCTGCCTGCGTCCGCAAAGGCAAAACTCACGCGGGTGAAACAGCGGGGCAAAGCTAGTTATGAATAAAGTATAAGTAACTAAATACATCAAATTAAGCATTCAGTTGCGTTTTTTTCAATTCAATATTCAGAGATAACTCACTCTTACCTAAAGTCAGTATACAACAGACATAGATTTTTCAGCCGACATCGTGGCTTACGAGTTTACGACACGAAGTCCTTTTCGGGGATAACATTTCACGATTTGGCCGTCTCCCGGCGGAGTGTATCCGACACGCATGATCGCCTATAATGAAAACTATCCGATAGTTGATAGCGCGCTCGCCTCTCAGCGGCCGCTCCTATGGCTCTACATCCATAACAATCGGCACACTGAGATCCTCCGTCCGATGTCCGCAGAATTCATATGATCTATTTATTGGGATTTTTACAATTCGAATTCACCACTCGAGTCTCACTCACTCACAAAGGCCTAGTTCTTTTGGTTTTTTTAAAAAAACGAAAACGTGTAGGTAACGAAAAAGTAAGTTTTTTTTTGTTTATTTTGACTAATCTTCGAAACGGTTGAACCGATTTTGAGGGGACCTTCACTGGCAGATTGTTGTTGTATTAAGAAGTAACATAGGCTACTTTAATGAGGGTTCCTGCGGGAATTCCGAAACACACGCGGGTGAAACCGCGGGGCACAGTTAGAAATATAATCCCATCAAAAACATAAATGTGAAAGTAGAAGCCCAGTTTACTATTAAGCATAATATGCTTGATATGCGATCTAAATAGGTGCCAAGTTCTGTAGATAATCCTGAAATTTATTTAGAGGAGCACACAACTTGGCTATTTTTAACCGACTTCCAAAAAAGGAGGAGGTTCTCAATTCGTCTGAATGTTTTTTTTTGTATGTTTGTTACGCGATTACTCGAAGACGGTTGTTTCGATTTGGAATTTTTTTTTTTTGTTTGAAAGGTTATATACTCTAACTTAGGTCCCATTACCACCAAGTCGGGATCTAATGATGGGATCTTGGAGAAATCGAGGGAACTCTTCAAAAATTATAGGCACAGCTATAGCGATTTAGGTATTTTTTAAAGTAAATCGTTCATTATTGTAACTTAGATATATTACAAATCAACCCACTCAAAAGTGAGAAATAAACAAAATTTTAACAAAAAAATTAAATCCGACTTCCAAAAACACAAAACTAAAAAGCTAAAAATAACAAAATACCGATTCAAACCAAAAGACAAAAATACACGTAATATTATTATTGGTTTGTGCTACTACTGAACGGTTTGAAATCGGTGACAAGCCAAATATGGAGTAGATAGATGTGTAGATGGGCTAAGTCCACTCACGCCATGAGCTCGTCGTGAGAAGAGCACTGAGCAACCCAAGTGGGCAGAAACAAGCGGGCTTGGTATCTAATTCAAACCAATCAGTGGTAGCACAAACCAATGATAATTGTATTTTTGTCTTTTGGATTAAATCGGTATTTTGTTATTTTTAGCTTTAGTTTTGTGTTTTTGGAAGTCGGTTTTAATTTTTTATATACTTTTTATAAAACTTATATTAATTTACTACTTAACTTATATTATTAGAAAATATTTTAAATATTGGCTAATTTTTACCAGCAAACCAAATTTTTACAAGGGCATATCTTACCTTACCTACTATATAAAAACAGTAACTTGCTTATAAAACATAACTTTAATAGTGTCTTCATATAAGGTATAAGAAACAAAATTGTTTTAAGTGTATGTATATTGTATATTTACCTACTCGCATACTTAACTTTGTTATTACTTTGTTGATAGATAATTATCAATAATTTTCAGGTTTTAGATTGTTTCCTTTGTATACGCCGTAAAAGTCTACCTTGCTGCCAAATATCAAGTTATTAGGTCATCTGGACGTTGGTGAGGTTTTTGATCTATAAGTTGATCAGTCAGTCGCAAAAAACGTTTTTAAACGTTAATTGTTATCAATAACTACAGCAGCTCTACAGAGCTACATTAATGAAATTTTGAATTCTGGACAAGCTAAAGGGCTTTAATAAATGTGTAAAATTTCATGTATACTTAAATAGGTTTCTAGTTGTGAAGGGATCAAAAGTAGCTCGAAATGATTCGTGTAATATTACACAAATACATACGGCTGCTGCGTCGCCAGTTTCTTTTTCTGTGAACTTGGCTTGGACACGCTGCCGCGTGATTGCAACATTTTGAAATTAGTTCTCAAGCTATGCTTGCGATCTCCCGAATTTTGGCATTGGAAACTCTTTGTTGTTCCGGGATGAAAGTATCTTATATTTCAACCTCCCACCTAAGTTACCAACCTACCCAGTTTTATTCAAACCTGATATACAATTATTAATGCTTGCACGCACAGACCGACGAAAAGTATGAAAGTACTTATATATAGGTACCTATTTATAGTACCTATGTATAGTACCTATATATAGTAAGTATTTTGGGTCCGTCATGATAATATTGTCCATAAATAATCGTTCGTTAATTTAATCATATAAAAATATTTAATGCAGGTGCAAACGCGACTTCGTCATAACTCCCTTTCATTATAAAACAAAGTCAAGTAGTTCATAAACCCACACACCCGACCTACCCTCACAGGAGGGTACAGGTTAGTCTGCCCCCGCGATGACCGCGAACGGCGCGCGTGCAGTGACGTGAGAGTAACTCCCGCGGGAACTGCGAAATACCGCGGGTGAATCCACGGGAAACAGCTAGTTAATATATATTATTATCTACTAGTTGTATAGCCTGTGACTCCGCTTGTTAGAGTTGGAAGTTAGCTGGCGCTACTGTCGCGCTAATAGTACCTAGGTACTTTTTACGCTTTATGTTACAAATTGTCATAACTTTCTGTAAACCGATTGCTATAAAGCAAAGCCTGTTCTAAGTTAGGCCGTAAAAAAGGCAACTAAAGAACCGTTCTGTAGCTTTCCACATAAATTGGTAAAATTGTAATATTAATTGCTTTAGGTTTAGCTATAAGACGTCTTGCATTTTTTTACTTACTTCGAAAATGGAGGAGGTTATGTTTGGTTGTTTGTACCTACTATGTATGTCTTTTTTTATCTTCATTCTAAGGACTCGCCTGTATTTACTTGTTTTATTATATTAATAGCAGTTCCTCGCTAGTTTCACCTACGTTCAATTCGGAGTTCCTGCGGAAATTTCGGAAAAAAAGTACCTTATATTATTTTCTTTAGGTATCCCTAAAAACGTGTATGAAATATTTCATGATAGTAGGTTCAGTAATCAAGGCGTGATATCGTAACAAGCAAACTCACATTCGCACATATTAGTTACTTGCTGTTCCCCGCGGTTTTACCCGCGATAAGTTCGGACTTCCCGCGGTAATTTCGGGATAAAAAGTACCCTGTGTCCTTCTCTGTACCTCTGACAACGTGTATGCAAAATTTCATGATGATCGGTTGAGCCGTTAAGGCGTGAAAGCGTATCAAACAAACTCACTTTCGCATTTAAGTAAGGATAAGATGTACTTCTTAGTAGTTAAATGGTTTTTTTCTAATATACTTAATACCGAAGGTAGGTAAAGATAGAATGTTATCCGAATAGTGATTGGAAATGTTCATTTTGATTCTGATAATAATAATAGTAATATTATGAGCGCGGAAGCCGACCACACGCCCGCGGCCGCCAACCAGCTCACGCGTACCTACGGGTCACGATTCCATTCTAAATGTAAAATTGATTATTAAAAAAAAACATTCGTCTGTAACCAGTTTTCCTATTAAAATAACCCAGACACTATAAAATATTATGTGCTTCTCCCGCCGCTATCAATTCGAAAAGAAAAAACACTTTATGTACGTCCAGTCAAAATTGCCATAATATTAATTTAACAAACTATAAATCAAAGCATATTTTTATTATAATAATAATCGTCGAAGCTGAGTGTCATAAAGCACTGTAGGCATCATAAACAGTATAATTAATGCTATAACTTTCTTGTTATTGCTCTCCGCGGAATCAAAAGTTGATTGGCAGATAATGCTACTAGTATTAAAAGTACCTAACTTAAATTTGTAGGTATTAAAAATTTAAAATAAAGTAAACCGGGTCGTCACTAGCTTAGCAAAATTTTAATATGATTTCAAATCAGAGTATGTGTTCAAGTTCATTTTTATTACTATATAGTTAAGTAGTAATTTTATTTAAAAGGCTAATTATAGGTAGTTGAGCGATATTTTCATAAAATATTTTTCTCTGCGTTATTGAACTTTAAATACAACAAACAGTTTTTGAACGGTGCAGAAAATTACAATGTAATTGCTGGTAATGTAGCAACTGAGCACTCCGAGGCAGACATTACAATTTAATGCTTCGAAAGAAACACCTGCGGACATTGAAAACTGAGTATGATAAATATTGCGTGAAAAGAAATAATTAATAGCTGGATGTATCATTCGTCACGCACTGTATGAAGTATTTATTGTATCTATACTCGTGGCCCGCTCTTTGATTTTACAGGATTAACTTTTAAGTACCAACGCGATCAGCATATAGTTGTCGAACTTTCCAATTACAATTTGTTGTTGTTGTTGTTGCTGTTTTTCCACCGTTTTGACGATGATTCTGCCAATGTCACAGTTTGAAAAGAATAGGTAGAATTAATTTGATTAACCGGTAGGTACCTACCTTTTTGTATGCGATAGCCGATATCAACCGTATAATAGGTAACTAAAAAGTTTAACAGCTGTCAACGTGATAGTTAAGATTATATAATATTCACTCTACTAGGTCACTATTCTGGACGACACGTTTCACCAGGGTCTCCAGGCACCGGCGCATATGCGGGGTGCTACGATGACGCACTTTGTGGCCTCCTTCACCGTGACAGTCCCTCGGGATGGCGATCTTGCGCGGTCCCATCACTCCCACCTGCCCTCCACGTGCCCAACAATAGATCTCACCTGTGAATTTTTATGCCAATTAGCAAGTATTTTCTGCAGCGTGTTCGAGCGAAAGAAGTTTATTATCAAGTAACTAAGTGCCAAAATATAGAAGAGTATTTTCTTATACCGGTTCTGACTATATTATAAATATAAAAAATTTTGTTCAGGTAAGTTGCACGGATATACCTAATGCTACTCACCTAAATAAACTTGGCATATTGATATCCAAATGCCAAGTTGTTTTTTCATTCGTCCAGTATTTTTTTTTTATTAATATTCAAACAATAATCTATGTAATATACTTAATATAAAAATTAATCCCTATTTCCCTTGGCCACGGCATCACGCGTGAACGGCTGGACCAATTTCGCTAATTCTTTTTTTGTTGCTATAGTTATTGTAAGGAGAAGAAGAATAAAAGAAGTTTGGAGCTTCTGCGGGAATTCCAAAACTCACGAGGGGGAATCCCCGAAACGGGTGGACCGATTTTGACGGGACTTTCACTGCTAATTAGCTGATGTTATAAGGAGTAAATTAGGCTACTTTAGAGTTCCTGCAAGAATTCTAAAACTCACGCGGGTGAAACCGTATTTCATATAGGTAAGTTTTTACGCATAATTATATGAAGTTATCCTCCTTTGATGTAAATAAATAAAAAAAGCATTCGAAGACAACTTTATGCGCGTCATTTCCGTAGACTTCAGGCGCATCACATCTGTTATGTGCTGCTAATATTTAAACCTCAATTTAAACAAAAAAAAGTGTGTGTCAGCTCCGACGCACGGCTGAAGTTTGCTCTTTTATTTTTGTTATCTTCGATTACATGGTCTTTTGGCGGGATTTTAGCAGAAATGGACGTCAGTTTTATTTCTTTGTTTAACAAATTAGTTTATCGTGATTAATATTTTGTGAATGTGGTAGATTTTGCATATTAGTGATCCATTAGTGATTTGGTGATGAACAGTGTTTGAAAACAGTGAAATAAGATGAAATGGGGCGTTCATCGGGAGGTTGTCGTTTTACTATACCACTTCCTATAGAGCGTTCCTTCCTTCCTTACTATTCCTTCCTATTATTTATTTATTTATTTATTCTTTATTGCACAGTGTGTACAAATAGCGAAATTAATACCTTGCGGTATTCTCTAACCAGTTAACTATTGGGTAGACAGAGAGATATAGAAGATGGGGTGTGCAAACAAAACAATAACTAATATACTAGACACTAATAAGTAATAACTAAAACATTAAGACGCAATTTACTCACAATACATACTATAACACATCGATTGTGAAGTGTTGCTGCCAAAAGTTACGATAAAGTATCGAAATACATTTCGATGTAAGTAACTTCAGAAGAAGAAAAATACAACAGAATTGGTTGTACCTATGGACTTAGCTTCGTTTGCCTTCCCCAAAAGGGGTAAATTTAACAAAAAAAAATAACAGCGTCTAGTTGCCATAGCAACGTGCGCTAGATAAGTTGCGCTTGCGCACAAACGTTATGTCGAGTCGCGCAATTGACGACGCTAAAATATGAAGATTTACTCGAGCATCGTTGGGACAGACTGGATTTTGAAGATTAGAAGGTAGAAAGAAAATAAGGTTATATTATGTTTTCTCTTTCACTGCTGGGTTGAGCTTCTTCTTAATGAAAAATAATCAACCGCACTGGGCGGTTTTGTTTTTGCTAGTTTGTGATCTTCTATCAAGTTTGCATCAAGTTTGCATATTACCTACTTAATTCCCATTTATTTCATCATCAATTTCGATTGTCATTAGCATTTCATTCATTCAATTTCATTCCCAGTTGATTCCTCGTGAATTGCCCCCAGCGGTGATAATGCGAAATTTTGAATTCTGTTGGCAGAAATACCTACGTATACCTACCAGATTCACACAACAGATGTGACAACGAAACAGTTTATCATTAAGTTCATCTATGTTTTGTACAAAATTATTAAACTGATAAACTAATCATTATAATTAAAATAATCCCAGAAAGGGCAATTCTGATAATATCTATAGTTATTTAATGGTAAGTATTTTATATCGTAGGTACCTATTATAATAAATAAATGAATATTAGTATCAATTTATTTAAATTTAAAATGCTTATGAATTTTTTTTAATATTTCATGACGTATTTCATTGATCGACGGCTATCTACGTATTTAAAGAGAGTGCCACTGAAACTGCCTCGTAGGAAGAACAGAATAGAGTTCAGTTTCATACTTCGTCAGGTTGTGAATTATGTTTTTCTAGGTGGACTTTACTCAGGAGTCGAAGTTCCTTTGATTTATTTATAATGTGACAAGACCATAAGTTGATGCATTGATTAGTCAATCAGATACTATTTATCAATTAATTACCTATTATAAAATTTCCCCAAATAACAATGAAACCCCATTCGTGCTTCGTTACACAGTAAGTAGGTACGCAAACAAGCTTACAACAACCGCAATGAGAAGTGTTCTCTGCTCTAGTCTCCACATGGCGATACGGTTCTCCGCATTTTGTGGTTGAGCCTCCTGAGAGAAAAGACAAGATTGTAGTGCGAAACGGTTATTTTAAAAAAACCACTTTAAAATTATACTGAAAAATAATAATTCTGTAAAACAATTAGCCTGAAACTACGGACCCTTAAAAAATCAGTTTAACACACGACCTTTTACGTTACCTGCAGTTTCTTTCATACAATGACGTGGCAATAACATCAAAAATTGTTCTTCCCATATCCAATGTAAAATTTCGTTTATATCGATGTCCCGTCCGCATTCAATTACATAAAAATTGTCACCATCCGAATAACAATTACATGTAATTGTTGTGATCCGACTTTCAGGTGGTACGATCCACGGACCTGTTTAATCTCATTTAACATTCAGAAACAGTGAATTTGGTAATTTTTTTATTTATAATAATTACGTTTATTCCCTTGATCCCGGGTCGTAGTACCTCGTACCTCAGCGCGTAAAGCTGGCAAGCGACTCAAGCGATGTATATACTCGTAGAGACATCTCCATGGGTCGGGACTCGGGACTAAGGGTAATGTAATTAGTTCATTACTTCGCCCCGGGACGACCGCGCGCCGCTCACTTTGTACGCCTCCACAGATTTATGTAACGTGACTGACTCCCTTCTGTTTTTCTGCGGAATTCGAAATTGTGTTTTTTTATACCACTCGGAGGGGATCGATAAGTATATTATGCAAATGAACGTTGAGCGTATTGAGAACTTTATTAACAAAGATATAATTAATTTAGCCCCAAATGAACTTAAGCGACGAGCGCGTACTTATGCGAGAGCGACGCTGCATACTTATATCTCATATAGGTATACGAAATTACCCTGAAGACTTCACTTGTAGGTATATAATATTATATACAGAGTGTAGTTTTCAAAAGGGATTTCGGATAGATAAATCAAATTATAAGAAATAGCTAAAAAATCTTTAAAAGATTTTTGGGGGCCGATTTTGACTTATACTACTACACAATATTTCCTTGTTGAGAATCGAACCTGTTGATTTTGATGAGAAAAAATTACATCTTATATACATTACATGCCAACCAGTCATTTATAAGGATTGCGGTTAAATTACAAGAGAGTCAGTTATCACTATATTATATGATAAAAGAGTGTCCATAACTTTTAATTTTAATTTCTCAGTAGTTGTGACTTCACAGCATAGGTCATTAAAATGAAGTAGTAACGTCTACTCTTACATCTTTCATCAATCACTTAACATTATGAAATATTTCATACTGATTTTTAAGTTTATCAGATGAATCAAATCCGATTTTTGATCATAGAGGTGAGGTTTAGTCAGTTGTTTAGGGTAAACATAATATAATGTTTAAGGTAGGTATATTAACTTCCTAAATAAAACGACTAACGATTTAATATCAAAGCATAATTTTATTAATTGAGTACTAAGTACGAACATAAATATTAGCTACAGATCAGAAGTACTGTATAGGTAATTAGTTCGTTTACAAGCAGTTTCAAGCAGGGCAGAAAAAGGGTGAGTGACCTCGCGTCAAAATCATTATTTGACAGTTCTAATGAATAGAATTTTCAAGTTACAATAACATAGTCATACAACTTTGCTGATCCGGTAACTTTTTCTAAATTCAAATCATAAAAATTCAAAGAGGGTTCTAAAAGTTTATTTGAAAATCTACACGGATTACCTTCTGCCGTCGAATGACGCCGCGGGAGACGGCTTGTAATAAATTTACCTAAAACAATTTGTTATTCACATGTAAAAGTAGATATTTAGTCAACCAAGCGTAACAAGGTCAAAACAGTTTTTCTGGCTGCTCCAAGCGCCTATCCGACCCTATCTGTCGAGATCACTGGACCTTGAATAGTAGTCAAATGTTAGTTATACTTTTATTGTTATCACTTTTTATTAATCGACAAAAACTGCGAGCGAAAAATCATTATTATTATAGGAAAAAAATTCCATGGTAAAGCATGAACCTTACCACAAATAAAAGTATCTGACTCAGGACTACTGATAATAATATTCTACTATAACTACTGTACTAGAAGCTAGTATCTATGCTTAATATGTTATTAAAGAATCTATAGGTACCCAGAGAGAAGGTAATCACTACGTGTAGGTACCTATTGTACAATATATTTCATGAAATAGTATAAAGTTGATAACTTTGTTTGTTTGTTTGTGGTAATCTCTAGATCCACAGCACCAATTTAAAATTTTATTCCAGTAGGTATAATAAATATAAAGAGCACCTATAAGTCCATACATCATAAAAAAAATATTTCATTCTATCAATTTACGGTAATTACGGAGTTCCCGCGGGAATTTCGGGTTATGTATATTTTTTTAATTCAATTCAATTTTCATTATTTACTTAGTTATCGTGTTGTATTTATTTACGTTTAAAATTTGTATAGTAACGTATTCACTTACCTATATAAGGGTCATGTCCTGTGGTCATGTCGGTTGTTTGTTCAAAGCGATAAACTATATTATACGCACTATAAAGTAAGTACGTACCTACATATATTTAACAAGTGTAAGAGATCCGGACTGTACCGTTAATTAGTACTGCCATAATGATAATGAAGCTTGCACCTGCCTGCAGGGCCGTGGGAGGGGCGCATTCGTTGCGAGTTGCGGCTGAGCATACTCTGCGACTGTCACATCGCATTCGCATCCCACTGTGAACTAAGCATTTTATCTCTATAAATCCTCCCACAATTTGCGTAAGCTAAATATGTACATATTTACAACAGTTATCTGTATCTTTACGCACGCATCTTTACGCAAATTGTAATTAGCGACAAGTGTATATGTCGAGGTCAGATCATAAAACTGATATTTATCATGATATGGCCGACCATATGCAACCATTTCATGACATGGCCAGCTAAAACTGATCTTAACGTTTAAAGATTTCGAAGATGTCAACGTATGATGATTTGGGCGACAAAGTTTGGTCATATCACATTATGTAGGGTGCCCATAAAAGATATGTAATAAAAATTCAAAATATAAATTCGAAATTTAACCGCTAGAACATCAATCTCGGTTAGATTAGGTTTGTACCTACTGCTGACCAGCGAGCGTAGCAAGCGTACCGCGGCAGCGGCCGACGATGCGCCAAAGATAAATGATGAGAACTACGATCATGATTTACCATTTGAATTTGGCGTCAAGTAAAAAAGTCCAAATAGTACTTAGAAAAGACAATAGGTATTTATCCACCAAAAAAATTTGAACTGTATAGGATCGTCGATGGATTTTGTCTGAAAATTTAAAAATCTTCATTCGCTATTTCTATAGTGCCATCAATAAAGAGCCCATAATAGTTCATCAACTTCCGTTGCTTTGTCCCCCATATTTTTCTTATCGCCGCCATCATAGATCGCATAAACAATGCGCTATCCGTGCCTCTAGCGTAAAATAGTGTAGGTAGGTACTTAACTATTTTAAGATTTGATAATATTTTATATTTGGCCACATCGTGAAATAGCTGTAGGTACGTCTAGTTTTTCATTTTCACATCTAAGTAGGTACCTTTAATCATTTCAGTTTTAATTTTTTTAACAGAAACGTGTTCTTCCGTATTAGTTGACTTTGTATGAATAAATATTAGTCGTGAAAACAGCATTGTGTATTTTATCGTGCTTTTAGTAAATGAGTATAGGTATTTCTCTTGGCTATTTATAGCATAAATGCTATTGTTGTTTTATTGGTTTCCCCATGGCCGCAATATAATCGACACGAGGAACACTCGGGGTCCAGTCGGTTTAGAATTGAACTCGTCGGTGACAGCTATAGATGTGACAGCCAATTAGCCTCCTGCCTCTGTCCCCCTCGCCCCTCCCGCGCCCGCCTAACCCGCACTTGCGGACCCATTTATCTTTATTCGATAGAACCGCCCCACATGACTGACACACTCGATCCTCTATGAGTGGCAACTCAATATCAATCGGGTCCAACTTAACCTTCTCCACTTACCTAACATTATTCAAAGCCGTTAAAATTCTTATGTACTTACTGGTTTTTCATATACGCTGATGAAAAACACATAATAGGTACGTATACCTATATATCATAATTTTTCTCGTAAACAGAAAACATTCAATTTTAATTTTATTAAACTTAAAATAAATTGTTAAAATTGTTAAATGTAATCTATGGAACTATGGACTTCTGAAATAAAGATTATTATTATTATTATTATTATAACCTACTTAGTGCTTAGTTTGTATAGCTTGATTTTACTATGATCATAACACACCACGTTACAATAACGTGCTGTGCGCAAAATTTTTTTCCCGAGTTTCACTTATAAAATAATAATAATATAAAATAATACTTATAAAATAATAGCCGTTCCCCGCCGTTTCTCCCGCTTTAATTTCGGAGTTCCCGCAGGAATTCCGGAATTAAAAGTACCTACTCTATATCCTTTCTGTAGGTGCTCTTGACAACGTGTATGCAAAATTTCATGATGATCCTATAAGCCGTTAAGGGCGTGAAAGTGTAACAAACAAACAAACAAACTCACTTTCGCGTTTATAATAGTAAGGATTACTTGTAAAAATAATAAACTATTATTTATTCAAAAATTATTGTCTACAAAATCTACTCTAGATAGCGTTGCATTCAACACACTAAGATTTTTCTAAAACTTCAAATTTTAATCTTATTACAAGATGACTTGTATTCAAAATCTATATTTACTTTTTAAAGTTCCGAGATGTGTTCCTGTACGACTCGATTTGCTTAAGATCGTGAAGGTTATTTGCTATTCTTGGAATATCTCTTAGCGAAGTGTGGCGCCGTCAGTGAGTCAGTTTTCTTGCGCTGCAGTGATTCACTTCACTACTCACTCGACGATTGTTAACCGATAACAATTGCAGTTTATCTATTAATCTTTAGAGTTCCATACCTCCAAAGGAAAAAGAACCCTTATCAGTTCGTTGTCCGCCGTCTCTGTATCTGTCTGTCTGTCTGTGTATAGACCATTTTTCTCAGGAATGCGTAGAGGTATCAAGTTGGAATTAATATCGGATACACAGATCTGCAATCTTCTGAAAATCAAACTTCTAATCAACGCAATCAAAAGATATACAAACAACCCAGAAAAAATCAAAAAGACTAAAAAAAAATATATTTTTTTAAGTCTTCGCAGTACGAGTCCAACTTGTACTTGGTCGGTTTTTTAACCAACTTCAAAAAGGAGGAGGTTATTTATGCCCGAAGCTATGTTTAGTCTGCCACATCCTAATTTTTAGAATAATGTTCCCCATACCCACGAAACCGAAGAGATTTCTTTCACCCTATTTTCCTCCATTTGGCAGTAAATTCTTAACTCATATGCCGAGAAATAGAGATATTGGCGAAGGCGCGAAAAAAATCCTTCGTTCTTGCAATAAATAATAGTCAGTTGACTGACCGTGACATTCGAGATATCCCGTGACAAAGAATCTTTAGGTTGAGTAATGGTTTTTTTGAGATGGACGACAGAAAGAGGGGGGTGGGGCACGGGATTCGGGGTTCGGGGAACGGTAACAAATGGTGCGGGTCCCGCGGGGTCGTCGTGAGTCCACAGTCCACACCAACATCTACGGCCGACGGCGTGCCTCGACCCAATGTCCCATTGCTCCATAGGTAACATCATTGTCAATATTTAATACAGCCTTTTCTTTTAACCTTCACGTTCGAGCGATGACTCCCGGGGATTCTTTCACCATACATAGTTAAACAATGGTTATGGTTCTATTTGTCACCCTTTGAACCTATAAAATTCGGACCATTTGTTTGAAACCAAATACGATTTTCAAATACAATTATTTTCATTTCAAACAATACGTAAATTATTTTCGTTTACTAAAATTGAATTTAACAAAAAACTACTTTTGCAAAAGAAAGTAAACTCAAAAGTTGTTCCTTCTCTCTTCTCTGTGATTGTAAAATTAAGGCAATAAAATCATTTAATTCATACTAGCTGTGCCCCGCGATTTCACCCGCGGTAATTTCGGAGTTCCCGCGGGAATTCCGGGATAAAAAGTACCCTCTGTCCTTCTCTGTACCCCTGACAACGTGCATGCCAAATTTCATTCAAATCCGTTCAGCAGTTTTTGCGTGATTGAGTAAACGTATGCGAGGATAAGAGCTCGAAAGCGCATTTTCATCCGAGTTGATTCAAATTTATCGTCACTGCTCAGCTCCTATGTGTCTTAGCATTATGTTATATAGCCTATACCCTGCCCAGGAGTATGGACTACAATCGTACCAAGTTTGGTTAAAATCCCTTCAGTAGTTTTTGACCTATGCGTGCACATACAGACAGACAGACAAAAAATTTACTGATTGCATTTTGGCATCAGTATCGATCACCATTCATCCTCCAATATTAATTTTGATTGATTTCAAGCTACAGAATTGACCTCTCTACAGTTTTATTATAAGTATAGATAGATATGAAACTACATTAATTTTCATTCTCATTAATCGTTTGTTCAACACTAGCTATTCTCCCGCGGCCTCACTAGCAGTAATTTCGGGGTTCCCGTGAGAATATTGGGATAAAAAGTACCCTATGACACTAACGGCCGCACTCAGAGTCGACTTTAATGATTACTTAATTTAGTATAGATTTTTAAAACAAAATTGCCGCAATCAGACACGTTCAGTAAATTAATGTTAATTGGCATTTAATGAGATGTAACTTAATTATTTAAATGCCAATTAACATTAATTTATTAAACTTGTCTGATTGCGGCAATTTTATTTTAAAAATCTACACTTAACTAAGTAACCATTAAAGTCGACTCTGAGTGCGGCGGTAAGTAATACTGAAGTTTTCTATAAGTGAAATAATTTAAAAAATCGGTTCAGTTGTTCCAGTAATTATATGCTACAAACAAACTTACAAACTTTACCTCTTTATAATAAGTGTGTAGAAGTGTACATATAAAGGGCCAGTACCATAACAACTTCATTTAATAACTATACACGTAACAATATTAAATGACACATGTACTGACAATGCAAAATGTAATATGACGTAGGTATGTATTGTGTATAGTATGCTAATATCGCGCGTTTCTATTAGGTACTATCTAATAATAATAGGTAATGTAAGTTACAATTGAATAAAGAAGCTCGGTCACTGAGTCATCTATAATAACGCCCAGTCAAAATTACCTAAAAAGAGTTCCTCGACAATTCGGTGTAATTATATTGTTCCAACTACTTGTAGTTTCGACACCAAAAACCAACCGTGTTTTATTTCATCTCTGTAAAAAGTGTAACGATTAGGTACCATTACCTTATATATCAAAAAATAATTAATAAGAACTTTTATTTATGTTTATATGGTGTGGCAATTTTTACTTGTTGCTCAGCTGTGATTCAAGTAATTTCATCACTAATTACATATTTATGACCTACACTTTCACAATTAATAATTATGTTTATATAGAATGTCTTTGGTTTAACGTCTTAGCAGTAACTAAATACACAATAGGTTCGTTACATCACATTGTAAAGCTATTCCGATTTCCAATAAATATAAATATTATAATACATAGTCAATATAGGCATCATGATTTGCTTGATTAATCTGATATAATTGATCTGTGACGGTTTTAATAATTTCCCTTTTAGAACCGAAATGGTTAATGTCGGGTGGATGTAAGAAACTTATATTTGGATGTACTAAGGATGTATTTTGTGCACTCCGGGTACGGAACCATTTCTCTAAAAAGAACCGTTGAGCAACTTTAACCGTACAAAGTTGTTTTTTCTAGGACTTTTATTACTAAAACATTTTCATGAGCAAACTTATTGCGATAAACTGAGATATAGTAGAAGTCGTAATTATAAAAAATAAGAGAGCTGTATTTTTTTATGAAGTGTACCTACTGCTTCAAGCGTCGTTTTCTGGACAGTGGACACCGTTTCTTGCGTTTTTGTGACTCTTGATTAATGACTTTTTTTATACCCACGGGACAAGTAACATTTTTGGGCGTTTCTTGACTTAGGAACTTCTCCCTAATTCACATTTAACATATCTAAGCCCTTTTTATTCACAGACAATACTGAAGACTATAAGGCAATTAGATAAAATTTTGATATAGATTTATACTTTCGTAAGAGACAACATTTTCGTAATAATAACAGACTTTTTTAAATCAACTTGTTGCTTAACTTTTTTGTACCAACTGATTAATTAATAGAATTACATAAAACGTAGTTTATAATATTTGAACAACGTCAATTAAGAGTGTCATTGGAAACCAGTTTTAAAAAAAATGTTAGTTACGCACCAATGGAAGATCGACAATGCGTGGTAATCAGACTGTGAAATAATCCACTGGGCTCCTCGACGGTATTATAGAAGTTCTGTGGTGGATGTTGAATGATGAATGACTTTTTACGTAATTTAAGGGGTCTCTGACGTCACTGTGTAGAGCGGACGGGAGAGTCGTGCGCTCCGTGACCCGCTCAGCCACGCCGACCGCAGCCGAGTCTCCATGGAATTCATATTTTATTCGTGCGTAAAAAGTACTCTTTTAATGACCAGTGAATATATTGTACTCCGCGACCCGAAAAGTTCGGTTTTTATTCAACTCTATACCTACAATTTCAACATAATTTTCAACATAACCAACAATAAATTCTAAAAATTGTTATATAATCCCAAATGCAACTGTCATTGATGATAAAATTTAACCTCACGATATTGCTTTAAAAACTCAAAATTAATTCACAATTCAGTAAAAGCTTTATCTATGTATAATATCTTAATTCTAAACCGATACCCTTGGCGATTTCTTTGTTTTGGCCTTTCTTTAATTAACTTATCACCACTTAGTACAAATAGATCTCTTCTTTATTAGTTTTTCAATAAGTAGATCCCTACCAGATAATTGGATCTTCAATGTTAAATTTAGTTAAACGAACAAATAATAAAGTGATATTGTTAATTAAGCTATAGATATCATTTTAGTATATCTGATTCTTAATAACAAAATTTAATACTATCTAATTATAGTATCATTGTGTAAATAAAGATCGATTGGATTGCATGCTATATTATTGATTAATATTTTACCAGGGCCATTACTTCTTGTCGGATACAATCTGTATTGGTTTCTTGAGTAAAGGAAACTGGGAAGAAGATATACGCTGGACATAACTTTGTTAGCAGTCGAACGGACGCTCTGGGGCAGTGAACCGGAGCGAATGGAAGTAGGTAGAGGGAAGCATCACCGGCACCCAGTCACGGTTTCTGCTCACGACATAAGCAAACTTGCACCGAGTTAGTCTCCAACAGAATACACATAAAAGTATAATATACATGAAATGTGTATAATATCAGTTAAAGATTTTATTATATGAAAATGGAGATCACTCCTTTGCCCGTCGGTCTTAGAGATTTTCCCAGATTTTCCTCAAAAACGAATTAAGTACCTACTTAACGTAAAAACATAAGGCGCGGGCCAGACAGAAGCGGCGCGGGCGCGCCCACAGCGCACCTCTTCTATCCGTTTTGCACCACGTTCTTTTTTACAACATGTAGGAGAGGGGCGTGGTGCAAAACACAGACCTACCTACTTTTTTACTGTAATAAATGTCACCATACTCCACCTGGTAACCTGGAAGAGATCGCTTTATAATGATAAGGCTGGCCTTTGGAGCCACTTAATACTTCTGTTTTAAATTTTTTTGTCATTTTACTATTTTTGTGGTGTTCGATAAAGTGTTTTTCATTTCATTTCATTTCAGTTTTCATAATAATACTAGTTAAAATAGTGCAATAAACCACCATATGTCCCATTCTCTTAAGTTTCCTAAATTAACATTGTAGGTAATTTTAAAAGAGCTAGTATAAATATTGAGCCATAATATACAGAAAAACGGCAGGTTTTTCTAGTAAAGCACGTTATCGCTTATGAATGTGTCTACACACGTTATTGCAAATAAATGAGTTTTAGGTATCTCCAGGAAATATGTATTAACTACACAACAAACAGACCCAACTAGACAAGCAGGTAAGTTAAGGACGATTAATTGCAACACAAACACCGTATTATAATCTGCAAGGGCAACATTCTTGCACGCATTCACAAATAGTAAGCCATCAATTAACCGACGAGACCAGAGTGCTCAATACAAAACGTACAAATTATTCCCAAAATGTGGCAAGATCGTTGCTCTTTTAAATTTTTACTAATAAAAGGTTACTTTACCTTTATTTAAACATATTTTCAAATTGAAATCGTCTAGTGAAAAATAATAATTCAAATTTAACATATTACGTTCCTGAATATCAAATTAAATGCATCGAAGATACCAGCGTTCAAAGTGAGTAGAGACACAATAAATAATTAAAAATGTAATCGTCTTCAATCATTGTTTTCTCCTTATTACATAATAAGTATAAATACTGCGCAGCTAGTCAAATACTTACTCATCGTCATTATTAATACTTACACATTAGGCGATCTATAGGTAAGACTATAAAAGACCGTATACCGAAGCATGATTTTAAACTTGACCAAAGCTATTAACCATTTTACTAAGTGCGATGGTATGTGTGAGGCTGTGTCGGGTGTGGTGTTAGAGGCGGACAAAGTTGCCGGTACGCGTTTGATGCATAAATGATCAAATGAACTAGACTCGGGTGTGGGTCGATGTTCTGTTGCGTAACAAACCGTTACCGATCATTTGAATTGGGTCCGAGATTTGAGATGCCGCTGCGAGACGAGACCCGACTGGCCCGAGGGCCGCGAGATGTTTGTATACCATGCAGCGGGCAAAATACAATGAACAACAAATTACACACTGCTACGTGACTCAAGAGCAAATCTTGGAGTCATGTCACCCATTTTGTCCATGACGTTATTGATGTTATCGCGAAATTCATGCCAGGTACTGGAATTACGAAGCACATTATCCACTCTAAGAAATAAATGAAATGTTTGATGTCAAATACGATAATGTCCTGCCTCTGCAATTGACCTAAGAAATTTTTAAATGTATAGAGATGAAGGTATTTACAAGACAAAACAGTTCTACATTATTTGTTTGAAAAGCAACAAATTTTAAGATAAGCATTGGGAGAAACAAAACAAATTATTAAAGTTACTACAAATGATTTTATAGGTAAATAAATAAGTTTCCAATAAAAATTTCAAATGCGCAGCAAACCAGTTCTTTACCGATTCAATTTAGAACCATTAAAGCTGTAGCAACTAAAATTGATCAAACACAACTTTAAAAGTTCTGAACCGACCATTAAACTTATAGTTACCTACAAAGTGAGTAAGGTACTGGATGCCGTCAACGATGAATATGCAATATTAATGTTGCGTAAAATAATTTTGGATATTTTGCAGAGACTATTAATCTGAGTCGTTAATGAGGTTTGACGTTGTCCTCGCAGCGATCGCGTCCACAATTTGTGCTTCGTTGCACCGTTGCTAATGAAATATTACAGAGTATCTCCCGGTAATAGGCTCATCGCTTCCAAAACCATTTCTCTTGCCTGCTCTAGCGCGAATAAGCTTCTAAATAAGACCATACCAGCGAAATTTAAAAACTGCGAAATTTAAAATTTAAAAACTTCTATTACATTCTTTAAATTATTATTTATTTGGCATTATTGGTATTATTTTATACAAGCTGTGCCCCGCGGTTTCACCCGCGGTAATTTCAGAGTTCTTCTTTCTCTATAACCCTGACAACGTGCATGCCAAATTTAATCCAAATCCGTTCAGCCGTTTTTGCGTGATTGAGTAACAAACATCCAAACATCCACACTTTCACATTTATAATATTAGTAGGATAGTTATTTATTGTATAATTAAGCGAGTTTCATTATTGAAATGCGTAAAAAATATGTATTTAATATTAATAGGGGTTTATAAAAATAAAAAATAAAATCAAATACCATTTATTGCCAAAAAAGAAAACTTAAAATTCCTCCTATTAATCAATTAATGAAGAGAGTCGCAAATGCGCGACTCGCCCCACCACAAAGTCAACAAAAAAAATATACATATATTATACTTACATATATTATGACAATAGGAGTGCATTCAGCGTGAGCTGGATGAACATTCTTAATCCAGATGTTCACCCAGCGCTGGTTTTCAATGCGCCCCTTCGGTTTTTAATTTATATGTTTTTGAATAACAAATTAGATAAGTACTTAACTGTTATTCATAAAACATGTAATGTAAATATTATGTGCATAGTATTTAGCATACAATTTTTCAACCAATAATTCACTGCAAGAAATGAAACTCAAGCATAAAACTATTATAGGTATCTAAACAAAAAAATCTGGCCAATTTTACAATGGTGAAAACAATGAAACAGACTGCACAACAAAATGAACTAGAAGGCTGTATGGCGTTAGTTATTTAATCCAACGAAACGAGCGGTTCGCGTGCGGTCACGACCTCTGACCGCAGACTTTCTCTCATCCACATCGGCCCTATACTACGACATCGACTGTCTGACGCATCTCTTCGGAACAAACTAAATCAAGAAGAATTCTCCCAGAGCACTGTTTAATATACGACTGGCTACTTCTCTAATAAGAAATAACTGCAATTATATAGATAGATAGATAACTCTTTATTGTACACCAAACTCAAAAAAAAGTGTTTTCAAACTTTCCTACATTTAACTTAAAGGTATACAAAAGGCGGCCTTATCGCTTATATTAAGATATTCATGAAGATAAACCTATTAGATTAGATTTTAACTGTTTTCAATTTAGATAACAAACTATAGATACACTGATAGAGAAAACAGGTTTAAAAATAACCAAAGCTTTTAATATCTAATTATTATATAATTAATTAATGTACTAACGCACGTCAGAAGTTATACCACGGATTACATAAATAGTTAGGTACCTACTACGATTATACTTTGAACTTGCTAACTTTCGCACGTCGACTATTAACAGTCATGCTTTACTACGTGACAACTTCGTAGTAGATACTTTTCAATGTTCGTTACTTCTGTACCTACTCAGAACTCACAGCCATTGCCGTGTCACAAGATGTAGATATAACTTCGGAAACCGTTTTTAAATTGTATCTTATTCAGTTCTTTCACTCGGTTCCCTTGACGATAGTCAAGTCAAGTAAGTGGGAGGAATATCAGGAAAACTATAGAATGATTTACGCATCTTATCACTTATTAGGTACAGTGGTACAATATCTAAACAATTCATATTAGAGACAGTTGAGTGTCGAGTGCCTCCGCCGCGCTGCAGACATAAGTCACAATCTGAGCACTTCCTGCGCCGACTCACTAACATCTCAATTGCTGCTCTTTTGTAATCAACCATTTATTTGTGGCGTCACTCCGTGGAGCGAACTAACATTAGCCGTCGACTTCATTTCTCGCCGTAACTACGCATTAAGCTGAATCCGGGTTATTTCATTTTACTCGTTATGGTTATATCACCCTTTCGTTGTTGCGCAATTGCAGGCCGTAAGAACATGAAGTGCCGATTTATCCCACTACGTGTTCTTGAAAACATCTCGTTAGCTATCATTTAATAAGTACTGCGTCTCCTACTTATACCGCTTGTGTTATCATAATATTATATAATTGAACGAAATTAAGTATGAAAATAAATTAATTGAATAAATTAAACGTGACACTGAATTTGCTGTATATTTTTAGTCCTCTTAAGTGTTTGATCACGCCAGAAACTATTTCAAATTAATAAATAAACCCTTCGATAGATCTCAGTTAAAGCACAGATAATATAATACTATACTAGTTTAAAGTGATAAATTACGTGTCTCGCAAAGTTGACGGGAATCAAAGGATGTAAAACAACATGCACACAACCTTGCGTGGACTTCTGCACCAGCGCGATTCTCGATCGTCGTGATGATGGCGGGCCCGCCAGGTTTTAGTTGCCGTGATTTCCAGGCTTCCAGAGTTCAATAATGGCGAGACACTCGCGGTGGACGTGATCATCAGAATAAATACTTGTAATTTTATAACAGTCGTATCTTTCTCACATGCGTATAGGTAGCAGTTGCGGTGAGAATATTAATATTCATTTTTTCTTACAACCCTCACTTTATTTATTCATCGGGTTGCCATGCGCTGACATAAATGTGTACCTATAAACGTTTTCATTGAGGAAAAAGGGAAAAAATTGCGAGACACAAAACAAATAAAGAATTAAATAATTACTGGCGCAAGCAGTGTTCTTTTCATTTGATTCAAATAAAGCGGTTAAAATTACACAAACGGGACAAGAACACGTTCAAAGAACACTTCAATTAGGTAGTGAATGTACATGTAGGCAGCAATACCAATGTCAAACGAGTCTTATTCCAATTAATAAATCACTATCTCGGTAATTCATCTAACTAGTTACCTATTCAGTAGATATTGTAGCATAACTTCAACCCAACACCATTTTTAGCGAGTATTTAATTTACACGATTTCTTTTACTATATGCAACCAACAATAAACCAACTTACATACCGAATTTAGTTTTGCGTTTGTAACTTTACCCGTCCTAGCACTGGATAGTATAGCTTGCGCTGTCAGACGCGTAATAGGTACCTAAGTTTTATCAGAATAAAAAATATGTGTCCTTTATTACTTACTTAGAGATAACGTTACTTCTGATTTGTTAGAATGTGTGGTAGATACAAACACAAATTTTGTCTTTTTAGATAGATGCTACTCGTAGTATACCTACTTAGATTATTCTGTAACTAAATAAATCTAGTGTACCTAGTGATTATACAGATATGCATGGCCGGCTTCAATGTCTTTTTCCCTCAAATTATGGACTGTAGGTAAGTGTATTAATAGTGATTTAATCGACCTTGATTGAAAGTCGGTTCAAAAAATCATGACCTTATTCATCAAATGCAACCCAAAATCATGAACACAGTCTGATAATCGCATCTATATATATTTAGTGAATTACTAGAGAAGTAACAAAGTATACTATTGTACATATAATACGTATGTGTACGTAACAAAAGCATTCGGGTTCAATTAACGTCTTGCAACCATATCAACCTACATCAAATTGGGGCTAGATTATAGATCTTTTTGTAGCGTCTCTAATGGCGCACATTCAGACCATTGTCTTTGCACGCCGGGGCAATTTTATTTATCGCAATCGCGGTACGAGTAACGCGGGGCCAATTGTACGGCTAATAAGCTTCCCACTTTACAGCGAGCATTAAAACTGCATTATACTCCATTTAACGGTGGATAAAGCGTGTCATGGTAAGTAATTGAAAAAACCATGCGTTTCATGTCTCATGCGAAAAGTGAAATCTGAATAATTGTGTATACCTACAAGTCAATAATAAAAACGAGAATGTTTGAACGGTCGTTGCTAATCACTCTCTGTTGAGGTGATTTGTTCCATCTATCAATTAACTACGAATGCCGTACGGTTGCATATGAACAATAGCGGCTAGTTGATAGGTCACGCAATGTTATGAGATTGATCACATGCACTCAGTCGTGTGCACCTCGACTTTATTCCTTGGAAATTCTGTTTTGTAAATATATTGTAGTAGGTAATAAAATTTATCCAAGACATTTACCTATGCAATGTATCATTTTTTAACCGACTTCCAAAAAGGAGGAGGTTCCGCATCCGGCTGTACCTATATGTATATGTTTTATCTTTATACGCACATATATCTACATTCTACGCGCATCTTATTTGTAGTAATTCTATAAATTGTTTTACCACGTATCCCGCAAAAACTACATAAGATATGAATAAAAGTTAAAATGTTAATAATTGGTTTTCAATGATATAATATGTTGATACCTTTATCCAGGTAGGATCTAGGAGGAAATCCTGAAGTTCAAGCCGGTAAAACAGCTGGCAATTGCTATTTTTAAAATAATATGTAGAACCAGATACATATGAAAAATGACCATAAGAGATTTGTCATCAAAAAGTATTTACCTACGTGTAGTAGAAAAAAAAATTGTTCCAAATTTCGAATTGAGTATTTCCGGAATACCTACAAAACACTTTTAATAACCAGATTGACGCTTACTCAACCGTTTAGCATAGAACCGTTTTTTAGATATTGTGCGTGTATTCGTACGAGTTAATTATATTTGACACTAGCTGTGCCTCGCGGTTTCACCCGCGTGAGTTTCGAAATTCTAGCAGGAACTCCCAATTTTCTTCAATACAAACCTTTTCCTGATAATTACGAACCCAACAGAAAAAGGATTATTCACATCGGTCGAACCATTCTCGCGTTTTAGAAAGACAAACGAACAGCAAATAATTTTTTTATATCCAAGATCATATTTTTCATTCCAATATAGATTGTATTATAATTAATGTGGACTGTAAAATCGAAACTTGACAAAAACCAAACTAGGGTGACGGAAACATCTTCTTTCTCCTCGTAAATTCTAAACTCAAGTGACTTGCTACTGCAGTTACTGATAATTAATTCATAGAACTTACACGTAACGCGTATATTTATGACTAGCTGTTCCTCGGGGTTTCACCCGCGTCAATTTCAGAGTTCCCGCAGGAATTCCGGATTACAATATAGCCTATGTTACTCAGGGATAATGTAGCTTTCTAATGGTGAAAGAATTAATGAAATCTTTCATCGAATAGTTTTTGAGTTAAATCGTAACAAACTAACAAAAAATCTAATCTTTCCTCTTTATAATATTAGTACTTATATGTAGATAATATTTAATTGGGTACAACAACAAAAATCATTTTATAACTTAACAATGTAAGAGAACTAGGTATTAAAACCTGTTGAAAGTCCGTAAGTTATAACAAGACTGAAAAGTTTAAACGAACTTTTTTCGTTTGACTAATATGGTACGTGCTGGTATAGGTGTTGTGGTAGGCCGTACCTAACAGGCAGTGGTAACACAGCAATAGAAATCAATATAGTTAGATCGAGACTTTTTCTGTTTTATTTTTACTCGAACAAATTTATATGAACAAATTGAACTGCAGGTCTTACAGTGAAAGAACACTCAAATTCAATATACGTATATTTTTTTAACTCCTCAAGTTACGTCATAGCATTTGAATTCAATCAAAACAAGAAGTGTATAAATATAACAGTTTTTATGTTTACGTATCTACCTATAATGTATATATACCACCTAGACATACATTTTCATTAAAAATAGGAAAGTTATGTCAAGTCAAATAATTTTATTCAAAGTTGGCCCATAGGTAATGTGACTCTTTTTGACGTCAATAAAGTTACAATTATTAATATGACAGCACCCATAAAATACCCACCCTTCACAGCTTCCTAGTACTATGACTGAAGAGAAGAAGCTGCGCAACAAACTCCCCAGTAGCCACACTGCCAGTTTAAAGTTAGATTAAAATACTAGTGTTACTCAGATTGCAATTATTAATTATGTGAGAACAAAGAGCAGTAACTAAAAACAAACTAATTGTAGACAAGATAATAAGACCAGTGTGACCAAGAAAGCGTATAAATCTATATTATCAATCCGCACTAAGCGATAAACTGGTGAACTACCAACCCTCAGCGTAAGAATAGGCATCTACCCTGTAACAGAACTAGTGTAAGTACGTGTAGGCCTACATATATAACAAAAGACTTACCTACCATGGATAGGTACATAAAAATCGTTACCTACGTTGAACGTGAAAAGGTGTGGTGTTAAAAACGAGTTTTATACGAAATTGGATGTTATTTTCAGAATATTCACGTATCGAAGACGGCTATATGGTTCATCATAACATTACACATGCCGGCAGCTATACTCACCGTTCAATAACGGATGCAGTCGATTACGTGGATTATTTTGGTCTCGGGAAATATAAACAGGCGTGTGGCTGTCCGTGCAGCGCGGCGGCGCGGCGTGCGCCCGCGCAGCGTAACGAGCCTTACACCGCCCACAAATCACCACCACGATGAAACGATAGTTCGCGAATCGACTACAATCAGATTACAAAATATTCCTATTGTACTCTACGAAAAATTTAATACTTCCGACCCAACGTGCTAACTGATAACTTTCATAATTTTGTATTGTGACCCGTCCAACGCATAAAACTAAAATTTATTTGATTCAATTTTTATAGCAATGAACAGAAACCTCGCTGACAATATTTCGTACAATATTTAATAATCGTATAATAATTGTCTTGGACATTTTTTCTTAATTTGTGATAGATAGATAGATCAGTTATAGATAGATTTTTCATACGAATATTTCTACCGTGATTTTTTTACGATGTAACGAGAACTTGATTTATTTTCTCTGGCTGTAGTTGTTCGCTCTAGGCGAGTCCCTCAATTTTTTTTTTCAGCACTTTAAACTGTATTTTATACTTTATAGATATAATATAATAAAATATTTTATAAATTGAAATTTGTTATGGTATAAATGATCACGCCAAGTCAACAAGTTCGCAGAATTGTGATGTTCTTATAGTGAATTGTCATGCCATAGTAAGCTTCATTAAATAACCTCGGATGGCTGTTGTTCCCATGCAAATAAGTTTTTCGTTTATTTGTCATACCTCTGAATACAACGTCAAAACACTTTGTTTTTCTTAGAATTTTTTAAAAGGCACGTCTCCAAACACTTTTTGGTACCTATAATCCGGTATGGACTGATGATACTATAGCGAAATATCGCACTACATGCATACATAATTAACCCTTCAATACCTTCCGACCACGCGGTGTATGCGAAAGTAGGTAGGTACTTACTGTTTTTCTCTTACCTTTTTACAAATATTATATGCCTTTGAATATACCTACCTATTAGTTAATAAAATATGTTCAATGGTTCAAAAGGAATATATTCAAGTTCATTATATTTTAATGTTAAAATTTGAAAGAGCTCAATTACACCCCGTAAAAGGATCTCTTTATCCGGGCACAAAGAGTTCCCGAAGGAATCCCTTAATACACACGTGCGAAGTCAAACAGCTAACTATAGTAGATATTAATTTTAAAGGTTATACTGTCAAAATAAAGGACGTCGGCAATAAAATATTATCTATTAAAACAAACTTTTTATAAAAGGCGTGATTCCATATAATCACATCACTGTTCACTGTCTCGTATGACCTCGTAAATGTATTTTTACGATGATTGATTTATGCTAATAAGACAAGTTTTAAAATCATGTTTATACGAGTATTGCCAATGATAAAAAATTAATTACGAGTAGGTACTCGAGCATGTTTAAAAACGAAATTGTTATGAAAAAATAGTGTTTCTCAATTTTAAAACTGAGAAGTATTTTAAAATGACGTAATTAGGTGGTTGGTTACGGTTTAAATTGTGTAAATTGGTTCTGTGAACTCTACAGCTAAGATTTATATGTATACCTACCTATGTACTTATTTATACGAGAAGGCACGCGTACCTACTTTAACTGCGGTGCGATATTCTATTTGTTTCCGGAAATTGTAAGGTGTATTTCACGTAATATATATGCTTTAAAATTATACATTTAAGTTTTTAATAGCAAAGTGAGCGTCGCGCGTCGTGTGGTCGTGAACAAGTATCACTAATAATAAGGAAATTGTTTTTCGTAACGGAAATTTACACGTTTGATTGTAACTACAATTAACTGTTTATTTCCTTTTTTTATTTTGGAATTATACGCACCAACACTTTGTTATTAATTTCAAATATTTATAGTTTTCATTTTTAGGGTACCGTACCTACCTCAAAAGGAAAAAAAATAGAACCCTTAGGATATTTTTGTTGTCCGTCTGTCCGTCTGTCTGTCAAGACCCTTTATCTTGGGAACGCGTGAAAGTATCGAGATGAAATTAAAACCATATATTCAGGTCTACAGTCCCTTGAAGCTGTAAAAATATTATTAATGTAAAAAGATACGGCCGTTTATGCGGAAAAAAGCTAAGTACGGAACCCTTCAGAGGTTTCAGGTTTTTTATTTTTAAGTATATGTACTTAAGTAATTCATTTTATTCAATGTAACACTTGTGTAATTATATATATATGATTGATACTTATGTATATTATACTTCCATAAATTTTGTATTTTAATATGATAACGCGTAATTTTAAGTCATCAGGAAAAGGAGCAGTCAAAAAAATAATTTAAAAGAAATTGAGAAAAATCACAGGATTTATACGTCTATAAAAAATTGTTTGTTCATATTTTCATGTAGATTGCCCGTAAAAATCAAAATAAATTTTATTTTGAGGGGTCTGACTCATAACTCTGTAAACCATTTACATTTGGACATAGATAAGCAATAGTGTGTTAACCCACACTGTAGAAATTTTAAGTAAATCGTGTTTTAAAAGTAGGAGCGCCATTTTGTGTCGACATTGTTTATGTTCAATATTTAGTTACATATTTAAGCAATGTAATAAGGTAAACACATAATTAAAAAACGTTCCCTAACTCTCAATAAATCGTTCTGAATCAGTAACTTAATTTTGTGGGTTAACATGTTATTGCTTATCTGCGTTCATTTATAGTTGACTGTATAATTTATATTAATAGGTATAATTTTTTGTACCTAAAATCTACTCCACCGGGATTAGGCATATAATATGTAAACTTTATTTCCATGTACCCACTGCCGTTTTCAAATGTATGCGTAATGCGTATTTACCCATTGGGAATATCGAAACTCGTGGGCATCAGTTTTTTTCATCAACACGTCCGGATATCCGCCGGCTGTTCACACATTCACATCGAGTTAAATTCTGCTCAACTAACCACTAGATACTTATATTTGCACTCGTTTTATTGTTATACTGTGCACGTTTCCCTGAATTTATAAGGTACCTACCTACTTAGATAATATATGTTGCATTCAGTGTCACCTGTATTGCGATCGGCCCCCTGGTATAATTCACGATCTGAAAACTCCGTAAGATATACGTGAGTTTCCAATATAGAAATATTACACATATAGAGCGTTCATTCATTTCAAAATTCCGTTCGAAAAATAAAAACATATGATGTGTATTGTGTACCTACTATGTGGTATTTGGAACGGCTGGAAATTACGTTCGCGTCAAGAATATAGTAAGGTGGTTCGACCACCAGTGAAAATGCATCACGCTGCGTGCGCTTAATGCGGTTCTATGGTCATTAATTCTAAGCGTATAACATAGAACTCATCATTAAGTAATACGTGCCGATTAGTAAAGTAGATGCTCCAAACAACAGGCGGTATGTTCGACACTCGATTTCACATCGGTCTATCCCCTCAGAAGAATATCGCTAGCATAATAGAATACCTATATATGTAGGTACATATACATATGTAGCATACTTAGTGTTAAAAAACTAAACGGTGGGATCTCGTGTTTCTAGAGTACCTATACCAACTTTTTACCCCTTGATTTATAACTGTATCTAGGTATACTTGCTCGTCTTTTCTATTAGTAAAATTCCAACTATGAGTACATGTGTCTATGTGAATGTAGGTATTCATTCTTCTATCTATATTAGGCAGATATCTACTTAACCATAAAATATTTCCAAGTAAAGTTAATTAGCGATTGTGAGTGAACTCTGTCTGCGGCTGAAAAGTCAGTGGCAAACGATACAAGTTAGTATACAATGTTAGTCAAAAAGCGGGTACCAACGGCGAGCCCATTTAAAGACATGTTTTTTATTCAAAAACTTTTTTATCTGAAATCTGATAATCACAATATAATTAACTCTTGGGTACCAAGTATAGTAGGTATCTTATTGTCTGTGACCCCACACCACAGAGAAAATAAATTAATCAGAGTGGACATATTGTAGGCGGGGCGGGCGCGCCACCGATGCAAAGGAGCAAATGCTCTAACTTTCCCAAAACTTCTTTTGCTGCCATTCCAAATATAGTGCGTAATGAATAGTATTGTGTGCGAAATTCACCCGGCGACACTGGTTTTCATCTGTTTTCATACTATTGATATCTCTTCTATGTTAATTTTGGGTCGAAAAGCCGCGATTTTTTCAAAATTATGATATGTTATTTCTGGCATGACTGATTATGACTCTTGATAAAACTCTCTGACTGACTCTTGATAAGTCTTGCGGTTTTTGAGAAAAAGTGAAGTGAAAATATTGTATAAACTAATGAAATTATAACTGTAGAGTATCTTACACACATTTACTGTCGAATTGTCGATACACTCTCATGTCACAGTTAAGCAATGCACACATTTTTTTTTCCATAAATTACTCTAATTCGCCGTTGATAAACATTCCTACTAGTGTTTTTTTTTCATCAACGCTGACCGTCATGGTTTATGTATTTGGTTCTTTAGTTAAAAGATATATAGCTCGCAGACGGCAAAACACTATCACAAAAATAAAAAAGCTGTTTTTTTACCATTATTGTTTTAGTCTCGTGGCCTATATTTTAGCTAGGTATCACGGATAGCGTTAGATAGAACCTTTAGCCAGTAGTCCCCTTTCTGACTAACCTTGTACAAGATTGCGGAGAAACGTACCCAAATACCGACACCATTGCGATGGTTCAAATCAATATTAGAATACCTGTACTAATTATCTTCAAGAGCACGGTGCCTCAAAAACATAGGTACCTACTGTAAAATAGTCTGTTCTAAAGAAAATTGTAGATATCGGTTACAAATATAAAAAGGAATCAACGGTCAAAAATAATCTTATAAAATATTTTGTAGCAATTTTTAGAAGTTAGTTTAACTGTAGCGCTGTGCCTATAATTCTTTGCTTACACGCTTTTTTTAACTTAAATGTCTTTTACCTAGATTCCTATATAGTAGATATAGATATAGTAGATAGTCCCCTGCGATTTCATCCGCGGTAATTTCGGAGTTCCCGCGGAGGTTGCGGGAAAAAGTACTCTATGTCCTTCAGTTCCCGAGGGAATTCCGGGATAAAAACTATCCTATCTTTTAAGTTGGACCATATTATAAATGATTGCAAAATTTTATCAAAATCCGTTCAGTAGTTTCGGAGTCCATCGCGGACAAACAACGTGACACGTGATTTATATATATTAGACTAGCTGTCCCCCGCGATTTCATCCGCGGTAATTTCGGAGTTCGGGAAAGTCCTTCAGTTCCCGATTGAATTCCGGGATAAAAACTATCCTATCTTTTAAGTTGAACCATTTTATGAATGGTTACAAAATTTTATCAAAATCCGTTCAGTAGTTTCGGAGTCCATCGCGGACAAACAACGTGACACGTGATTTATATACATATATTAGATTAGATAATCCATTCCGTAATTATTTTGTATGCATACATAATATCAGCGATTTATACCTGTTTAGTTTCGTTACTTTAAAAGATTCCATTCTAACAAAATAATAGCAATTTTATCAGTAATAGCTACAATTTATTATTCGTAATTCTTAAATATACATAAAATCGAGTTTGTGATGTATAGGTATAATGTAAAATTAAATCTTCTTTAGTTTCAAATATGTTATCTGGCGTGCGTTAGCGCAGCGCACCCAAGGCGCCGATTGGTTTGAAATATACACCATTCTTTAGTACCGACTTAAGTATCTCTCGATCTTAACTCATTACGAAGATTTTAGAAGAATTTTAATGAAAAAAACATTGTTATTCCTTTATTGGATCTTATCCTTATAAACGCACTAGTTGTGCCCCGCGGTTTCACCCGCGTTAATTTCAGAGTTCCCGCGGGGAATCCGGGACCCCCATGATCCCCCCTGTGCACGCGCATACACTAAGAGGTCTTCAACAAACGACCTCAAAACATAAAAATATACGTACACTAACATTTTACTATAGAGTGGTCCGCCTTCCTGAGTGAAGGATGATGAATATCTCTGCGTTGGCCGGTCTGTGCAAACGCCGAATTTTTATAGAATAGAATAGAATAGAATAGAATACACTTTATTGTACACCAAAATAATTTTACAGTGTGTTTACAGAAACTTATAACTAAGGGCATACAAAAGGCGGTCTTATCGCTTTACTAGCGATCTCTTCCAGACAACCTTTGGGTGGATAGGACAAATACAGAGAATTTATATATTGATTTGGTATAATATAGGTAAAACAGGAATCATAAGACTATTTATATTCTTTTATTTTTGGCTTTTATTCTTATATTTTATGGCTATTTTATTAAAATAAATACTTACCTACGTTATTATCTCATAATTGTATAATAATATAAAATCGTAGAATCGTATCTAGTTGTGTTGTTAAATGTTAAAATTTGAACATACATATTTTATGAAGAATGTTTGTTTGCGATCGCAGCTCATATATCTATCAAAAAATAATAGCGCTGTGGGAACAGGGAATATAGAGTCTATTGTCCTTAAAACACATCTTCCTTCTACCCTTGGTGATTAGTGTCTATTAACTCAATGTTTTTATCTTTGACATTTGTGGGAAAATGCAATTTGTGACTCCAAGGCGACTTTTGTTGTTCTCAGATCCCACGACCACGTCGTTTAATAAGTAGGTACGGTTCACACACTCACTTTGCAACTCGTTACATGCTGATATTAATTACACACATTTGATATCTGCAACGACTTCCGTCGCTGCGCTAGGAACTAATGAATTCAGATCAGTGAAACATTAATTTTTACTTTAATTAAAGAACCCTACTATTTCAACGTGAGTCAGTTATATAATAATGTTACCTTATAGGTATTAACTAAAGGTATACGGATAAAAAAATCCTGCATGATATTTTTTAAAAAAAGGTAGGTTCTAAATTAGACAAGGTTAGGTTTTGATATACAGGTATTTATGCCAAAATTACCTCTTTATATAATTAGTAGGTATTTAGTATATACCTAATAAAGAGTAGACAGCAAGACTATATCATAGGTTCTTTATTAATAATGGAACTTGTTTCGCAATAGGTACTGTTTGTACAAACGACGACGAGACAAAAATGGTTATGATCTTAAGTTCTTATTCAATTATATAGAGAGTGCGTTGACTGTTTAGTAAGATTTATTTGTCTTGATAAAGACTCTGAAAGAGGGCAAACAGCTCGCGTGGGAGCAACCGAGAAAACCAACGCGATGTGCTACGCTACGTCACGCAGTGGCATGGTTCTATCTCATTTCTCAAGTGTTACTTTTAGCAAAAAAATAATAATAGATAGGTAGATATAAACAGTTAATAGTCTTTTGTGGACATTGGACATACGAAAAGAAAAAAAACGGGGAGGGGTTAAAAGACAGTCACTTAATGAACATGTATGGAATGAAACGTGACAGCTCTATCTACTAAGATAAGTACGTGAATACTGAATACCTACCGTTTTTATTCTGAATAAAAAAACTGCTATAACAAATTACTATTTTTCAGCATACTTCATAATATTATTTATTTAGCAAACATGGATTTCATTATATCGCGTCGTAGGTAACTCATATGTGTATATGTATAGGTACCGCAAAAAAGGGTAGATCTTTATGATTAATTATAATTTTTCCTTTATTTGCAAAATCTTAAGTACTTGTATAGAAGTAGGATATTACAATTTTTTTCGTATTATAATTAGGTGGGTACCTACTTAAGAAGTACATACCTATTTAATTTAGGTTATATATATAATTTAACTTATTATATTTAGGTTTTATATACCAAACATACCTATATGTGTAATGTGTATGCGTGTCTAATATATTCATAGGCATCTATAAATAATTAAGATATTAATTTATATCTATCGTTTTCTTTTCTCATAGGTACATTTATTCATTTTAGTATATAGATGGGCAATCAACCCGGTGCTTTCGTTTAAACCCGATAAAAGCAAGGTTTTTACGGTTTAAACCCGGAAACGGCAGGCTTTTATCGGGTTTAATCTCAAGCACCGGGTTGATTGCCCATCTATATTTTAGTATCTAGTAGGTATATAATTATATATAACTTTTTAGGCCCCTTCTAGCTTAATAAACTTTAAAATAAAACAAAAATCAAACCTAAACTAATTAATGAAATTGAAAGGGTAATAGAGTACTTATCGCTTCAAATGAGCGAATAAAATAAAGGATCGAAATTTCAAAGCTAGTACTAGCGTAAGTAAATACCGGTCAAATGATTGTGTTCAGTAAAAATAAGTAAGTAGATATACACCAGTTAAAGTACACCGGGATCAAAGCGACACAATAAGCTACTTCCTGCGTCCAGTGGTCGGCGATCCATCAAGGACATGCCACTATTCCAGCTGACATGCAAATACCTACCACATCTTATCTCACTATCATGATCTGCGAGTACGATCTAACCACTCTATATACCAATATAAACATTATTAAAACCATATACATATAGTGAAAATAAATATGTGTAGGAGGTACTATTTCAAAGGCACTTTGATTAATATTTAAAAATTATATAAATAAATTGTATTTTTGAGAGTAAATTTAGAAAAGAAACAGAACTAACGGAAGTGACGTGCTTGTTACGTGAAGTTGGCAACGAACACAGCATGTGGTGCTTGCATATTGTGTTTGTTTCTAAAGCAAAAAAGAAGCCCTAAATCACAATAGGTATTAGGTAGGCAATAGGTACCTACTTTTAGTATTTAATTTTATTTGTGCATTTAGGTAGGTACCTATATTCATTTATCAACGAAGTATAAAATTTTTCGTTACTATATTTTTATACTAATTTTTTACATTTATATTGTACATTACAACACACAGAATTTTTTTTCACGACGATACTTCATTCTACTCAGATTGTTACATACTTTATTATTAAACACATATGTGGTTCCTTTCAAGGTAAAATAGGAAGTTCTGTTACGCAATGTCTAATGAGGTTATAAGTCAAATGGAAAAGTTACAGATAAAGTTCCTCGGGTTATACCTACCACCGCGTGGAAAGTCTAACTTCAGGTGAAACGTGCAAGTGACCGCTTCTGACCTCGTAGCCTCGTACCAATTACAGCGCTATTAACGCAGTGGTCACAATGCGGTGACATTAAGCGGATGTCCAGCTCTCCGCTCTTTTCATTCATTCCAGCGCCCGGATAATTTGCATTTGTTTGGGATTAGATCGTCACATCCACATCACGTATCCGTGGCGCTTTGTACTCCACCTGTAATGTCCATCGCGCAATGCGCCGAGGTCCGTTTTAATGGCCACTCATACATACCTAGCGGTTAACCAAAACGCTTCCATTATCTATGGCCAGAGTATAAATACGCGACCTCGAAATGATCAACAATTTAACATGCTCGTCCGTATGAATTATTGTCCACAGTACAAAGCAATAACATATCTAATGACAATATGAATCGGGCTTAAACAAAAAATATGACGCAGTATTGTCCCCAATTTTCCACATAAAGGCCCTGTGAACCGACCCATAATCAAAGCTTATGATTTTCCTACATACCTATTATTATTTCTACGTATTATTAACATAGATTATAGGTAATTTATAAATGTAGCTTCGAGTAGGTACATACATATTGCAATTACAGAAAACTAGCTGTTCCCCGTGGTTTCTCCCGCAGTAATTTCGGAGGATAAAAAGTATCCTATTATGTCCTTCTCTGTACAAAAATCTTCTCGGAACAAAAAACAAGAAAAATATTACTTATGCGAGTACCGTATATATACTTTCATTTGTATTTAGTGCTAATTTGTGCCAAAGCTGTTAATTTGGAATTACAAACAGATACACACTTAAATTTTATTTATACTTACGAGTATTTATAGATGTATAGATGTAGAAACGAGATGTAGATACGATATGAGTATTTATTACCTATCTAAAAATGATAAGGTTATATTGATCCTTAACTTTTGGGAACGTCTCAAAACTTTTCAGACGTTATTCCCAAATATATCAATGTTTCTTGCGTTTCAGCAGAAAAATTATTAATTTGAACTCAACGAACCGAGACGCGAGATATGGTAATGACAAATGGCACGCTATCTGGAAAAGTTGTAGCTGGGTTTTCTTGGCGGAATGAAATGTGCGGGACGTCGTTAGCAATGCTATCCAGCGAGTATCTCGCGGTGTCCTGCGAGAGACGTTTATTAAAGACATCGAAGATACTCCTCCAGTTTATTATAATATTATGCGCGACATTGCAATCTGGAAGACGCGGCACTGTCACAGTAAAATACTTGGTTGTGATAGGAATTTATGAATAAATATTTTATGTTATCGGCTTCAGTAAAAATTAAGGCATCTAACTATAGATACTCAAAGTTTCCTTTTGTTAACCGCTAGGATGAAAGTATCTAGTGCCAATGCTAATATTTTCAATTTAAATGAGAAAAAATATCACGATTATTTTCTCATCCGTTCCCAAACATTCGCATACTAGTCGGTACCTACATAATACTAATAATATCTACTGATTGCAAGTAACAACAATCACTAACGCTATCTTGCTCTGCACCATCCCGGAACTGTTGAAGAAAGGATGGCGACAGGCGACGATGTGGACTGTGTTTAGAAGGAATATATTGCACTTGCAGGATTGTGACGTACAGCGTCGCTCCAACCCAACGCTCGCTGCTGATATGCAAATCAGCTCAGACGAGATCGTAAACTATCGTGTATCTACCTACTCTAGAGCTAAAATAATTCCGATGCAATTTCACCAATCTTAAGTCCTATCTCTCAAGGATTTGAACTTGTCGAGAGGAAACTAGAAAAGATAAGTTTGCATCGTTCACATTAGAAATTAGATTACAGAGGAAAGAAACGAAAATATTCGAACAGAGATCTTGGGACACGTTTGATTTCACTACCGATGCTTTCTTTAATCCTACTAATATTATAAATGTGAAAGTGTGTATGTTTGGATGTTTGGATGTTTGTTACTCAATCACGCAAAAACAGCTGAACGGATTTGGATGAAATTTGGCATGCACGTTGTCAGGGGTACAGAGAAGGACATAGGGTACCTTTTATCCTGGAATTTCCACGGGAACTCTGAAATTACCGCGGGTGAAACCGCGGGGCACAGCTATTAAGGAATAAATCCTACTAATATTATAAATGTGAAAGTGTCGATGGTTGGATGTTGACGGGGCATAGCTAGTAAATAAATAATCTTTGATTTTAAGTACATCAAAATGACCAAAATACTTATTACTTAACCTAAGATCTAAATATTAATTTATTTCTATGGTGATTTTCCAGAATTGAGGTACCAACAACTACAATCCCTACTATCCCTACTAATATTATATCTCTCTCTATCCGTACTATCCCTATTAATATTATAAATGCGAAAGTAACTCTGTCAGGCTGTCTCTTTTTTACGCTTTTACGGCTTAACAGTTCAACCGATCATCATGAAATTTTGCATACACGTTGTCAGGGGTACAGAGAAAGACATAGGGTAATTTTTATCCCGGAACTCCCAAGGGAACTCCGAGATTAACGCGGGAAACAGATGATCACCGAAAGTGTTGGAACCATTTTGACGAGACTCACTGGCAATTAGCTGATGTTGTAAGGAGTAAATTAGGCTACTGTGGAGTTCCTGCGATTTGAAACATTGACATTGAAACTTACACGGGCGAAACCGCAGGGCACATTAGTATTATAATGTTTTAGAAAACTTGAACAGTTTGTCGCCATAGACACACAAAGATAAGGAACTTTATGTTTTATTCTGTCAACTCATGTCTTCTTCTTTGTTGAAAATACGGTTTAGACGTTATCTCGGAAAAAAAGTCCAATTAAAACATTGAGCAACACCGTCACGAAATGTAGTGTGTGTGTGGCGCTAACTGCAAATACGGTGCGGATTGCGAAAGATCTCATCAACAGTAACAATAATGAATGATATTATTTAAATAAAATGAGATTTTTGACGATTAAATTGATATCATCAAAAACAAAAATCTAATGTTTAATGGAAAGAAATTATCTGTCTATGTTTAATTACATACCACGGATTTGACTATGTACTCATAGTGTATTCAATCGACGATGCTTTCATTGCACTTTCTCTCTTTTCTAATGTCATGACATAATATAAATTATTGTTCCTTTAGAAAGGTCAGTCATCAAAATGGCGATGGAGAAAGCTATAATTATGCGCGAAGTTCCTAAACAAATGGGAATCAGAAACTATAACGAGTACCATATCCATACAAACGATAGTGACCGGTATAACTCAGGAAAATTTAAGCTTGGGTTGCAGTACAAGGAAGGACGCATATTGCTCCTAAAGCTATCAGCCGTTGGGGTAGAATTGCATTTGAGTGGTGACCACTTATCAGCTGGATGAGAATAGTGCAGAACTGATCGAGAAGTTATTTTGTCTCAGATATATTATAGGTCTATCGGAGAATACTTTCAGGTGATTTAAAAGTAATGGCAGTCAATTTTGGGTGTGCTGTCACATTGTGATTCGAAGATTGTTATTTTACTACCGTCAAAAGCTAATGACCAACGAACAAAACACTCATGGCCATGGCCAACTATAAATAAAGATATTTGACTTTACCTTTTGATTATCAGTCTACCACGTAGTGATTACCTTCTCTCTGCAGTCTACTTCCATGAATCATATCATGGAAGTAGACTGATGATCAAATACAGGGAAATTTTCTATTATAGTCATAAATATAACTGTTATCTGTTAATTATTGTATTGTATACTTTTATCCATTGCACAGTTTGTTTTATAATATTATGCACAAGTCTAAACATCAAATAGGTATGCCCAAACGTAGATTCATGAAAATAGCGTTGTTATTCAAAATAAAGGAATTTATTTGCAAAACCAGACACGTTTCAAATGTCCGATTATTGCAAAAACTCCAACTAAAAGACAAAGAACTGAAATTCCATCAAACTAGATCTACGTAAATGTTAAATTACAATATCTGTTTATGGAAATAATCTATGAATCAGCACAACATAGTTAAGACTGTATATAATATAAAGAATATAGTAGGTAAAATTAGTAGGTAAATAGGCAACATTATTTAACCATATTTATAAAACATATCATATAATTTATATACAAAGGAATTTTAAAAGATTGTCCATCTGGCCCTGCTAAAATTGGTGATTTTTTACAAGGTTGGCACTACAATGGCAGGTACAAATACAAACCCAGGTAGTAAAAAAATTCTCACTGCTTATAAGAATGCATTTTGTTTTCCAGCTAACCACCATTCTACTCGTAGTTATAATTGTTTATAATAAATAAAAATAGCAGGCTCGGAATAGGCTATTTGACTAAAATATATTTTTTTAAATGGGTCTTGTAGATTAATAAAAAATGTTGGACACGTATTTTTTCTTTTTTTACGTAATCAAAAAATAACGGCGATACATTGAGTTGAAATTTCGCGTGACGTCACTATGCAGTTTGTATGGCGGCCTGTAGCGATAAATGACGTCACGAGCCCCCACCAATTTTAATGCGCTTCATCTCTGTGTATTTTCATTTAATAGAAAAATAAAAAATAAGTGTCTAATATTTTTAATTTTGTAACTGACGGACTAATTAGAATTTTGATGTTTTTAAAACTCTTTGACATTATAAGCATAATTTTTTTAATTTCATCTTTAAGTTAATTACATTATCATTGTTTTATATAAAATTACCTATATAAGCACTCAATGTGAGCTATATTATGTTTGTAATGAATTCAACTGATGCATATTTCAAATTATTTTTTGCTCCTTACATCCCTATTCTACCTGCAAATGTAGCGAGGGGTGGTATGGCGTTTTAAAGCGAGTGACTCTGCTTGCCATACGACGATGGCTGTCTGAATACAAAATTACAATAGGTGTTATTATTCATACTATCTATAGATGAAACTTTCGCTGTATCAGAAACAACTCGGATGCTTTAATACCTACAAATTAATGTTTTACATATTCTAACAGTTTTTATTGATCATGGACTGATACTATTTATATTCTATTGGCCGTAAATCATAAAGTCCCGCAAGTTTCTGCTTAAATAAGCCTAATAGTATCAGAATTCAAAAGTAACTGTTTTACTTGAATTGATAACTAGTATTAAGTACTCTTTAGATTCATATTTATGTTTTTATTTTATGGCCTCTCATTTGGAAGCGTCAACAAAACAAAAAATAATATAATAGAAGAACTGGCAAGTAAGAAACGTGGCATCGGTCGCTCTCGCCGCACGCGCTTGTTTAGAAAAAGAGGTAGCGAGGCTTGTCAGTTGTCAGACGAGTTTGTACGATGCGGCGGTTGCGAGCGGGAGGGGGTGACTCCATCGGGCCAGTGTCGAGTGTGCCACCAGACGCGCTACTCTACTACTATTTACTAGCTCGCTCTTACGGTCCGTTCCTGCTGTAAACGCAGCACTGTTGCATACAAACTATAACCGGTTGGAACATAGTGACTTTCTATAACGCAAACCTCTTTTGTGATAACTTGGTGGTGAGTGTATTCCTGTGGATTTGTTCAACCAATGTGTGAACGAAGAATTGTGTTATTTATGGATTGCATGAAACTGACTTCGATGCGATGACCCGGGAAGGCAAGAAATAAAAACCGAAGTTCATAATTAAAAGTGTGTAAGTGTCTAAATTTGGTAACAGTGGGGCATTAATAACGAGTAATGTTTGCCACATATGTTTTGTTCTCTCAACCCAAGCGTGGGCTCTACATTCCGTGTAGGCGGTACAAACAAAAACCCGTGGTGCCAGTGGGTATTGTGGCATGGGGGAGTGTAGGAGAGAGCGGGTACATAAAACTGTTGACACGGCGGCGTCCCTTCCCTACCGAACGAAGTGCAAGTCAACGACTCTACATTTTGTTGAACTACAATGAAATACTGTTTCGAATACATACATTATGTATGATCGCTCTGATTGTTCTTGGGTAACCGTGGATGTAATTTTTTTCACTTATTTAGTTATTGTACTTTTGTAATTTGTTATTACTTCACCCACCCACCCACCACCCACCCACCATTACATCGAATAGGTATTTAGTATTTTAGTATGGATTTTAAATCGTAAATACTTCATTCAAGTATCTCTGTTAAATGATCTAAAGTGGAGATTTCTTTATTGTACCGTATTAAGAGACGTTATTTTGATCTGAGAATCCGGGATATGAACTACCTATTCGGGTCCTAGTTCCCGGGCGGAGAGCGTACAGACAGACAGACGGGAAATCCGTTGCTGGCCAGATGAATCACTTCATGATAATTCTAGGACATTACGACGCAACACCACCCGGTCACAAACTAAACAGAGCTTGTACTATGGGTACCAACTACCAAACAATTGAAAAATACAAAATAGTAAAAGTATTTATTTTGTAAATCCATAAGTATTTATGATAAATGTGTGTTTAGTATGTATTATGAGTCTCGTTCTGGATAGGGTCAGGGCAAACTTTAACCGTATACCCTGACGCGAGGATCGAAGCCGCGACACCTAGCATAGCAAGGAAATTTGCTAATCCCTAAACCAATGGCGCTGTCAAACGATGTATTATGTATTTCTAAGAACTCTCTTGATAATGAATTTGATGTTTACTAGCTGTCACTTTGATCAGTTAAAATCTTGCAAACGGTAGAAATGTAAATGGCCT
This sequence comes from Zygaena filipendulae, assembly GCA_907165275.2. Lineage (NCBI taxonomy): Eukaryota > Metazoa > Arthropoda > Insecta > Lepidoptera > Zygaenidae > Zygaena > Zygaena filipendulae. The sequence continues at coordinate 6,905,626 of OU015650.1, forward strand.
AAATATTGTTTAGGGTATTAATCTAAAGATATTAATTTGCATTGCACTCTTCTAAATATAACTAATTACATTACAAATAAAATTAAAAAAGAGCTTAGTATTAAAATTATAGGACTACAATTTACAATCGGTTAGTAATCCAAAGATTGATAAATAGGACTGTATGTTATTCGCCTTTCTATTCGTTAGACATTTATACTTACCAAAGCATAATTACCTACTTTAAGCTATGAAAAATTATATTATCACATGAAATAATGTTCTTACAATCGTATCCGCATACGAACCACATAACAGTAATGATTCCTTAGTCTCTCAAAAAGTCCCTTAATCACTATGACCAACAACATGTCTTGCCCATAACGACGCGTCCAAACAACGCATTCCCAAACGTTCTAGATATCAAAATATTAGAAATTTTTATTCCGTATGCCCTAAGAAACGTTGTAAATGTATTGTTTTGGAGTGAAACTTTTTTTAATTACGAGGGAAAGACAATTTTTGTGGCATGTTATGTTATGGTCATAGTGAATAAGGGCCCCGGTGAAGAATTTGAGTGGTAAGAAAGTAGGAAATCTACAAAATGCTTGCACTCGGGTTGTTTGCTATACACAGATAAGGATGGCGGTCTCTGATTCATCCATTTGAGTTCATGCCAGTGTCTTGCTTATAAATAGGAATAAGAAACCATAACTAGTGTTGTAAATTGAACTCAAAATCAGCATTGCATTATCAACATCCTGCGTGATAATATGTCTGTAGTCTGTTCCATAAGTAAGTTCCATAAATAACACAACAATTAAATCAAAGAGAACATAGATTGCAATATACGACATCAAAGATTTAATTAAGAATAGTAATTGATTTTATAAATGATTAAAAATATTAATAATATGTACGTGAACCAAAAATTAAATTCATATTAGTGCCCAATGTAGAGAAGTACTTATATCAGATTATAAATAACATTGGATTAAATCAAAGTGGCTGTATGAAAACAAACATAGTAGGTACATAGTCGTCCATAGAAAACTTTTAAACGACGAGTATGTTTTGAAAATATTGTCTCGAAACTAAAGTTAAAACGATATAACACGGCCACAGTCACGCTCTACATCTGACAGTTTAAAACCAAATTGTAAGTGATACCTACATTTTAATTCGCAGCTTGTACAGCTGCCGCAAAATATAGTAAATGGAGCATTCTTTTTAATTAGTAATTTGGTATGGTTTAGTTTCTGATGGTTTTCATAATATTTTATTGTATAATTAACTATAACACAGTTTTGCACGATTATTAGAGTCTTAGCCAATGATAAATACTTATAATATCATGAGTCTAAAGTAAACATTAGCAGACGGTGTTATGTTCTCTATAGATAAGATAAATTACTTATTAAATTACTAGAAAAATGGTTTGTTTGTTTGTAGAGAGTAATCTTTGCAATTACTGAATCAAAAAAAATCCCACTGATAAAAAGCAACATTAGCCTTCATTAAAAGGATACTTTTGTCCCGAAACGGTGAGATTCCTAGGGTATCGCGAAAATATGAATAAAAAACCACGAGCATCAGTTGCTGTATATGTTCATTAACAAACTCTTTGACTCTATTAATTGTCCTGTAACAAAAAGTGTCCTAGGAAATCCAGAAATTGTGAGTAAACAGTAAATTGATTGTAACATGCAACTATTTATGAATCAATTAAATGAAAACCGATAGTGACGTGTCCCATAATTATATTATTTATCGAAGATACTTATACCTACCTCCGTAATTATTTTACGATTACGTTTATTGTTATTGTATGGTCATTGTCATACAATCATCTTTACAAATAAAAATGAATGTTTGTATGTCTGTCCTCTATTCATTTCGAAACCATTGGTCCGATTGTGAAGAAACTTTGGCGGGTTGTTCTGCCTGCGTCTGAAAAGGTTCCTGATCCCGAAACTCACGCGGGTGAAACCGCGGGGCACAGCTAGTATTTTATAAAACACGTACATAACATTAACTAAGTACATCACTTTTCTATATAAAAATATAAGTAGTCACATTCTTTTCCATTCTTTTAAATAGATACTTGTAAAAAAATAAAGATTTCAGTGAGCACAATAACGATATAGCAGTTATACATAATGTGATAAGAAAACTCCTCTTTGTCAAGACTATCCTTTTTCCGACATTAATAAGACAAGTAGATTTGCGAGATATACACATTTTACGTGTGACATAGCCAGCAGCGACAATAAATTTTGTGCTGATATGGAAAAATGGCGACAAACTGTCGTTTGTCGTCTTAGCAAGTCTTCTTACGTTATCCTTATAGCTTCCACGCGGAGGCTTTTCCGCGGGGATTATATTGCATATTGCGGTCGACAGGGGAAGAACCACAGCTTCCCGAGACGTGTGGTGGCGTGTGATGGCGTGTGGTGTACTGCGTAATGCGTACCTACTAGCTACGTGAGACCGTGAGATCCGTGGGCCTCACTGTAAAGTTATATTTCACAGCAAACCCACAAGTCGGCCAGGTGTCTCAAATGTCAGTCCCAAGAAAATAATAATACCTATAGGTACATTTCCCTTGCAAACATCGGGGTAAAAGTAGCCTATGCTAAAACGGGGATATTTGATATTATGATCTTGTGTGAAAAAGTGAAATAATACTTATCCAAAATTGTACTACTTATTTCATGATAAAATGTATCCATTAACTACGAACGAGGACTTTACCACTAACTATTATAACTTTTTACAATACTTAGGACAAGAATTTTCATAAGTTACCTCAAACACTATAACTCTATATAGAGGTACAAATAAGGGTTCAATAAATAAACTACTTATTTGAAATATTTATTTTGATAGGTATTTATTTCATTTTATATTACTTATATTGATTTATTGACAGCAATTTACCCCTAAGGTGACCAAGACATTAAAAATATAAAGAAACTATTCAAACCGGTCTTATAAAATATTCATTCGGGCGTCTCTTTTACATTTTTATGTTTCTCTTTTCGTATTCGACGTTACAGTACGATGTCATTTTTATTACACCTACTTTATGTATTTTCTGTTTGTAGCAGATGCTATCTATTGAGCCTAAACGAAATGCACATATCAATTTTGTTTGGTTACATTCTAAAACATTGTTTCTTACATTCCTTAACGCGATAACATATTTTTTTTAAATTCCTCATGAAATAGTTGTACGTCTTCTTTAAAGGAAAAAGCAAATACTTTAGATTTTTTTTTAGTTTTGTCTCATTACAATAAGGCTCAAAGTTTCTTACCACACTGTGTACGTATACAAGGTAATGACACCAATTCATTTTCCGCTTGATAACTGCTGTTTTTTGGCTCAGTGATTGTTGCAACATCGATAAATTGCACGCTCGTAGACAGAAAGTACCGACAGAAAGACCAGCTGCTGTAGAAAACAACATATTACCAGACAGTGGAGAATAAATTTCGAACTCTTTGTGGTACCTATCGATACTGAACCCTCATGTTCAGTTTTCGTGCTCCCTGCAGTCCCTGCACAGTAAATACACACACACATATGTGCAAATTTACATTGCCTGCGTGGGCAAATGCGCCTTCAATTGCAATCAAATTATAATCCGCCAAATCATTGCAGGTCCCCCAGTTAACTTATAATAGTACTTACGTAGGTAGGTAGGTTTGGTATTTTGTTTGTTGAATTAAATTTTATTCTGATCATCTGTTACGGCTACAATTAGACTTTATATTTTTTTAAATATTTCAATTAAATAAAATTTTTTAATTATAATTTAATTATAAGTCAAAAATTGTTTAAAACTGCATTTCTAGGTAACTTATAATCATTCTGATGTGCCTAATTGCATTTTCATTACGTGTACCTAATTGCTAAAATTTGAGTAGAGATCAACTTCTATCACAAAGAATTAGGAAGTTCACAAAACAAGTTGTTAAGAAAATTTGAATTTCGAAGCCTTAGGTAGGTGTGGGCGCAAAACGCAGTCAAATAATGTACCTATTTTATTACTCTATAGCGACATCCAGCAAGCGTCATTTTCAAGGAGAAACTAAGGAGATATATACCTAATACATTTGCATCATTTTAATCGATATAGGTTTGAAGTGCTTTTAAAATGCAATGATACCTACCTATACACGCAGCAAACATCATTCCGATCGACTGGGGTACTTAACTTTACATACTTGAAGCTAAAACGAGACGATGACAGCGACTGCGAGACAATCGAGTTTGTTTTCTCACGAGTCACGATCACGAGAATAGTCGAAAACGGAAACAAAAAGTGGTCTACGAATCCCGACAACGGCGCGATCGCGTACCTACTGCGTGTGGTGCGTCAAGTCACAGAATAAAAAGTATCTGGATCAAGCTCATCCCGTGTGATCTTGAACCAGAATAAACCGCTTGTCAAACGGACAGCAAAGACAAATAGAATACGTGGCGAGACGTTTTTCTCCTCCACTTGAAACTGTATAGCTTAGGGCGGTGTGCCTGGCACGGTGGCGTATTCATCCTGTAATTATTATTATTCTTAACCACAGAACAGAAAATAAAAAAACATACATACAATCGAACATAGAACCTCCTCCTCTTTGGAAGTCGGTTAAAGATAGTAGGGACGGGACATCAACTTAGTTTGGTATAAAAACGGATAAAAACCAGCGTCGCCGGGTGATTTTCGCACACAAAACTATTCATCATGCACTAAAACATTCATTAACGCAAAGAAATGTATTAAACGCTTTATGGTTATGTTTTTACTTAGTCACTGTTTTCAAAATTCACAGTTTTGGGAATATTGTATGCTCTAACTTCCTTTGCAACGGTGGCGTGCCTGCCCCGCTTCTAGTTAATCTATTTGCTCTATGTTCTTAACCGTAGGTATACTCAATAACATAATATACTGTATAGTGTATTATATGTAATCGACCAGTTTTTACCAAAGAGTAGGTACTTGACAGGAAATTGCCATAATCATTCAACTGACCTGCCTATATACCTACTTCTTTTGAATGTCAACCGACATCGATATTGAGATGTGTAAGTATTGTAGAAAGTAGGAATTTATATAGTTTATCTCCACTAATATTATTATAAAGAGAAAATATTTGTTTTTTTTTTTTTTGATAAATTCAAAATCTACTTAACCGATTTTAAAATTATTTCACTTAGGTATAGGAAACTACATTGTTTCTGAGTAACATAGGGTACTTTTTGTGCTGGAATTCCCACGGGAACTCCGAAATTAATGACCGAAATCGTGGGAGATCGACTATCTATAACTACTAATGTTATTTAAAGCGCTAAAATTTGTGAGTTTGTGACATTGGTAGATAATACCTGGATCTAAGGAATCGATTTTGAAAATTCTTGCACATATAGGAAGCTAAGGTAGTTCTGAGTGATGTCGGGCAGGTACTTTTTATCCCGAAATTACCACGGGAACTCCGAAAGTACCGCGGGTGAAACGGCGGGGGACAGCTAGTAGTCTATAAAGTTAGTCTTCAATAGAATACAACAAAATCGCTATCCGAACTATACAACAGATTTTAATGCGGTTTTCACAATTTTCTGAATTGCTTTTTAGAATCCAGAAAACAATAAAATTTATTCCAGATTAAACAATAACAAAAACTACCTCTTTATTGTATTATAATAACTGTTATAACTCTTTATTGTATTATAAACGCATCTATCTACATGATATCACAAAAAACTGTTAACAACTATTGAACATTGGTATCATTAACTGAATAGAATGTTTTCTATTGTTTATACAGGGTGTAGTGAAGATGATGGCGCGCGAGGTACGAGCAACTGATTAAACAAAATGGCCGTCGCCCGCGCGGTCCTACTGCTTCTTGCGTCTGCGGCCCATGCATGGATGCCCGACGCCAACGCACGTATTTACCTTAAATACGGTAAGAAAAACCAGATATATATTTAGTACTAGTAATCCTTTACTCAGACACATTGTGAGCTTAAACTGTTTTAAAATTTTCATACCGTACCTATGTTATAAAAAAGTAATAAAAAAGGAAATTATTATAAACTGAACCAGTTAGAACAATGAACAGTTTCGGGAAATGCGCGGACAATTAAAATATATCTATAAAATGTTGTAAATTTTTTTGGAAGCTCTAACTAATAGATTAATTGTTATAATTTATGTGAATGTAGTTTTTTGAAGCCGATGAAAAAATGAAAATAAAGTAATTTAACCTATAACCTGACCTCAATCTCTAATTATGAGTAGGTAGGTAGGTACAGTGGACCAAATAGACTAGAATACCACCTTGTGAAATTTATGCTTTTTGCAAAACGTCTGTATGACGTTGTAAGTTGCCGTTTTTGCAACTCTAAGCTCCAAATTCTAATACGAGCGAAAAACGAATATTGGAGCTGTAAAAGCGGCAACTTATAACGTCATAAAGACGTTTTACAAACTGTATAAATTTTACAAGGTGGTATACCTACTTGTCTATGTGGCCCACTGTACCTACCTATCGGTCCACAGGGTACAAAATTGATTCAAGTTTGAAATGCTAATAATTACGAGCGGTTTTGTTTTACAAAAAAAAAAAACCGTTTAATTTACGACAGATAAATGTCGTTTCAAAAAAGATTTAATTTTATTACATTTTTATAGTAGATCCAATGATGTTATAAGTTTATTAAAATAAGATCTACCATAATTGTGTCAACTCTACTTTCTATTTGTCAACTGGTGTAGATGTTTTGTCTTGTAAAAGCAAAACAAAACCGGTAAAATGTGATAAGTACTGTAACATAGTATGGAAAAATTGCCTTTACAACAGTCCCATTAATATAATAATTCGTGATTTTATTTTAAACCTCATACAGTTGAATATGGAGTAAATGAGTAGTATAAAATATACATACTTACCTAACTTTTACATATAAACAAAATTTTCAATCTTTATCATCCGTTATAAATACATAAATGTTAAATTGTGATAAGTAGTAAGTACTCATGTACCAATTGTGGGTTGTGAGATAGTCCCGTTTCAAGGCATTTGTAACTGTCGGTGACCACTCGTGCGGTGAACACTCGATTAGGTGTTTATAAAATAAGCACTAATCGCAAAAATCCACGAACACATCGGGTGCAAAGAACCAAAAGCCTGAGCAACCCGTGTGACTCGGAACGACACATGAGAAATTCTCAAACAATTATTATGAAATTGCCAACTCTCATTGTTGTTTAATCGTCGTACAATACGAACAATACACATTTGATCCCAACAAAAAATTAGTAGAATTGTATACCTATATACCTACATGAAAATCCTTTCAGAAAAACTCTACGATAACGTCAAGAACAAGAAGTATAATGTTTCTTACCTTTCTGAATTTATTATGATATATGTTATATTGTAATAGGTAGGTAGGCAGGTAGGTATATAATATATGACCCATCAATATTATACAGAACTTTTACATAAGCGCATACATCTTGTGATCTATCATCCAGATATTACGTATATTCCAGAATTTCAATTAATTTTCTGGTATTCACCTCCGTCGACTCCAACAAAAATTTTAAAACATTTCAATTCGATATTACGAAGAAACGAGTTAGACTCTATTTGATATAGTCGCACACAATTTTCACATTATAAATTCGAAAACTCAGTTTCCTAAAATATGATAGAGGATAGAGGAACTTCATGAACTTCAATGAGTTCATTTGTTACAGGCGATGAAACTTCCGAACAGTTCGTGGGCAATGCGACGGCGAGAAACCACTTCCGTATCTTAGACAAAGATGATTTCTCCATAATAGTGGGTGGCAGGTAAGCTAACGAGTTTTTTTATAACAGTTTGGAATAATAGTTATCTACAATCAATATTCTATAATTTTGAAAGTTTTTGTGACACAAATGTCAATATAGCATATATTGAACAGACCCTGTAAGTTAGGTGCGAGAGAAAATTTAAGATAAAAAGAATTCCTTAAGGGAAACTCGAAGTTCGCGTTAACGGAATTGTGGATGATAAATTTAATTAAATTGACATGAATACTTTTTCATACCACTTGCTCAAAAAAGTGACATTCTATGCCACAAAAAGCGAACATAACAATAGTCATTTTTAATCTGTTAAAAACAGTACTGAATTGCATTCATCCTCTAGGGGGAGAATGTGATTTAAATTTTGAATACTTACCGAAATTTATACTGAACTACATCTGTGTTTACAACATAGGTATAAAGCATTATACATACCTACATTTGACCATTTGCACGCTTCGAATCATATGCGGCGTTCGCGGGCAAAGACTGTTTGCAAATGGAATGCTGCCTTTAAAAAAATTACACGCGCGATTCTTAATAAACCAACAGTTTAAAAAAAAGCATTGATTGATCGGTTAGTTGGACCAATGTTTCGAATGTTAACTTTTACTTTTAACTGTCATTATTTTTAGTAAATGCTTATCTTATATTATTATTGCGTTAATTTTTTCGCAAATGGTACGAAAAGTAGAGTATTTTCCAAGGGGATAAAGCTGTCTTAGTCTTGGGTGAACTTAAATCGTTACCCGCGACAGACGACACTGCTTTATCCCCTTGGTTAATAATCTACTATTTCAGTCACTTACGTCATTATTTATTAATCTTTGTAGATAGCTCTATTTCTACAAAAGTTATTTTACCTATATGTACCTACCTACATACATCACCAAATAATATTATTTTAATTAAGATTTCTTCATCAGATGTTGCTCTTAACTATTATAACTTATGTATCCAACTTTTTAATGATCTTTCATCAGAGTACCTACCTACCCACAATATCATTAACTCTATCGACCGCTGAGAGTTATCTCACAATTTCAACACCTCACATTTGTAAACAACTATCCCATAAATGGCGTATCTGTATTTTGGACAAATTTTTCAAAATAGACACGACGCTGAGGACAGAAAAGTCTATAATTATTTTTTAGTACCGCTCTATCCAGTATAACGTAAATGTTATATTTTAATTCCACACAAAAAAGCTTTCTTTAGAAAGTAACGCTAAAGTTTCTCCCAAAAAAGCTACGGCCCATAAAAGAAGTGAGATCAAAGTTATCACCAAACCTTCTGTGGCAAATATATTTACTACATGTAGGTATATCCTTGTTTTTAACTTCACATAGTATTTTCTTTTATTCAACAAAAAAATAAAAAACTTCCAAAAAAAAAAGAAAATCAAGTATCTTTTAATGTAAAGATTCCAAATATCGTACGCATCATCATTTGTGATATATTCCTCTAAATGTATTTTTAATTAGATATCATTAGGTATCATAAACGAGAGCGAAGTGATGAATCGAATATGATCAAGCAGTAATAATGAATAGGTAGGTACACCAGTCACGCACATAGCGTTTGAATAGAACTTGGCTTGTACATCACAATCTCTACAATGTGTGTTTCGTTGCAGGAACACCGTGTACAACCTTAGTCTCTACGACTTGTCGGAGAATACAGAACAGGTAATGTTTATTCATTGTATGCACTCGTTCCTTAAGTATACGTAACATTGGAATAACTAAATAGGTAGATACCTACATAGTAAAATTATTTGCTTATTTGCTTATATTTAGAGCATAGGGAATATATTATATATCTCTTGATAAATTAAATTTATGTTTAATGAAACTGTTACAAAAAACCTAAGTAGGTACTTACCTACCTAAGCGAATAAAACCAACACAACAGATCACAAATAAAGTTATCTAAATAGGTATATGATTTTAATGCGGTATGCTTGATAACGATTGTAGGTTCGACAGTAGGTGGTTACCCACTTCAAATTGATAGGATATCTCGTACATAGAACTATAATTCCGCAAATCGGACTGACCCTGGTCGTCAACCCAGTCTGATTTGATTCGCCACCCATTAGTTTCTAATTTTGTACGATGATTTGCGATTAAAAAGGACATTTATCGCACGAATGTTACCTACTTCGGTTATCGACCGTTTCGAAATCGATCGCAAAAGATTGCGAACTATATTCCGCCGAACCATTTCACTGGCATAATATTTTTTGACGCCAAACGTAGGTATCTATCGTGACGATAGTTCGTTGTTCGTCAAAATCGTAAAATAGCTCTCGAGTTTCGTGAAATTAATAAGGTGTTTATAGTTGGTGATTAACAGGTTTATTTATTGTAAACAGTCTTGGGCAAGTGTACGTGCTTTTGCTGTTCTCTGTTGAGTAGGTATTCTCTGCCTAATCTTAGTTACCATTTGTTACCACAGATAGGTAGGTCGAGGTAGGTAGGTTAAGATTGAGACCATTTCCATTTCAATCAATGACGTTGAACTAAAGATTTTTCCTTGCTAATATTATAGTTGATACTATCGATATTGAATCTGACAAAGATGGTATTTGATATCCCTAAGTACGTATCTAACAAAACAACGAATAAATTATTACTAGCTGTGCCCCGCGGTTTCACCCGCGGTAATTTCGGAGATCCCATGGGAATTTCGGTTTAAAAATATGACACTCAAGACTACGTAGCTTCCTATAATTGAAAGAATTTTCAAAATCGGTTCAGTAGATCCAAAGATTACCTACCGGGCCTATATTGCCTATACATACCTACTTTACCTCTTTATAGATATTAGTAAAGATAAATACAGGTAAAACTAAATACATATAGATATAGATTTAACGGCTCGATAACTTTTGCTTGCTAATTCTAGGGACAATAAAAATTTAAAAATAGAATTTAATAACGTAGGTACCTAGGTAATCAAAAAATCCGTTTAGATAATTTAAAACTCTCCGTTGGTACATTATAATTATTTATAAAACCATAAATTATTGACTTCTACGGTATATCCAGAGAGAAGGTATTCACTACGTGGTATATCTACCAAAAAGGTTTGCCTCTAGAGATTAAAATACCGACAGCAGCTTGTACTTCAAGCTGGGATTTGCACGTACCTTCATTTATAACAGAGCCGAGACGATTAATGGCATTGAATAGTTAAAGCTGGCAAAAAATACAAAACGTATGTATGAGCGTAAGGCGCAAGGGTATTTGGCACGCAGCCATCGTCCGCCAGATATTGCAAAACTTTTCGCCGTCAAATAATGTATAAAAACTCGCCCATGTACAATAGCTAATGTAATATATTTTCTGCTGTATAGGAAAAAATCTTGATTACTTAGTATTAGATAAAGTACGATCAGCGGTAGTCGTGAGCTATGCTGAACGTTCTACCTATCTATATTATTTATGAAAATTGAGTTTTGTACCAAAAAATTAGAGCCCCTCTAGATGAGGCGTTTTACGCGCGAGTCGAGAACGCGCATGTTCTCGAGATACTAGAGCCACATAGATCCCGTCCAGATGCTCTCGCGCGTAAAGCGCTTGCAACGCGTCAGACTCTCGACTCGCGCGTTCTCGACTCGCGCGTAAAACGCGTCATCTGGACAGACATTGACTCTAGAAGGAAAACATTAGCGTCACACATAACATAATAAATTATTTCTGCCCATAGCGTCTGGAATGGCAGTCGACAGATGCACACAGAGAGCTTTGTCAGCTGAAAGGGAAGTCAGCTGATGAATGTCAGAACTACCCGCGCGTCGCGGCACGTTCACATGGACGACTATTGGTGTGCGGCACCAACGCGTTCAAGCCGCTATGTAGGCGGTACGCGAGACATCCTCCGAACCACCACCTCGAAGAGTTCGATGGCTCCGGCCGCTGCCCGTACGACCCACAACACAATTCTACCTCGATATTTGCCGGTAAGTAGGTTAATAGTGTTTGGTTCACAAATGCCATGGGTTTACTTAAAACTATTTCCTGGTTACATCTCGCTCGTTCCCATGTAAAGCGAAAGAAAAAGCGCCAAGCATCGTAGCTCGTCTGCCGTAGAGAGGTTGTGCCAAGCACGACATGCACCGACAACGATACCGATCAATTTATTAATACCTTATAAACTTTAAGAGAATTCTTAGTTAAATTTTATTGTAGGTACAAATATAACCAAATTAGAAGTTTAGTATTAAATTGTTAAAAAATACAAATTCTAAATTTGTACAAAACACTATTTATACTTTTTACCCCCATAGGGGTTGTGTCCATTAACTTCTTTTTACTGAAGAGCTGAACCATAGAGCCTAAATTTAACCATTTCCATAAATCAAAACTAGGTACTGTTCATGTAATCAATTTTTTATTGAATTTCTGAAAAACTCTGCTTGCTTAAATTATAAAAGAATATCTACTTTATGCAAAGCAAACACACCCAGTGGTTTAAGCTATGCGCTGGTCGTCAGTTAGTCATTCAGCTTCACCTTCCATTCCTTTAGATATTTATAAAGCTTCTATGGATTTTACAGATGGACAACTCTACACTGCAACAGCAGCAGACTTTTCCGGCACTGACCCGTTGATATACCGTGATCCGGTCCGAACAGAGCGGTCAGATCCGCTATTACTAAATGATCCTTCTTTTGTGGGAGCAGTTGCTTCGACCAGTCATGTCTATTTCTTCTATAGAGAGACTGCAGTTGAATACATGAACTGCGGCAAAGTAAGTCACACAAAGTTTTATAAGTACTTATTGATCTTATCCCAATAGGTAGATACTACCTAAAAGTAATTTGGCAACCGTGCTGTTTTTCTCGGACATGTCCTGGTCATTAGGGTTTCCTAGGGTGACCTAAAAATAGTCTTTAAGTAGTGTCCTCAGATTTTAAAACATCCCTTCTCTATTTTACTCTTAGCTTAAAAATTAATACTACTATTTTGTTAACAGGCTGTGTATTCAAGAGTTGCTAGAGTGTGTCTAAATGATAAAGGTGGCCCTCACACGTACAGTGATGGATGGACGTCGTTTTTGAAAACACGCTTAAATTGTTCTATACCCGGGGAATATCCATTTTATTTTGATGAAATTCGTAAGTTATTTTAAAAGAAAATTCGACAGATTATTTATATCGTTACAACCTACGTTCCGTAAAATGGAAAAAATTAAATTAAAAATATTTTTGTTCATTTACAGAAGCTACGACAGAATTAATAAATGGAGTTTACGGTAGCAGCAGCAGTAGGAATGACATAGTATATGCCGTGTTTACTACTCCACAAAATGCTATAGGTGGATCGGCAGTGTGTGCTTTTGCTATGAGAGATCTCTTGGACGCATTTGAAGGTTCATTCAAAGGGCGGGATGGTATGAACTACAACTGGCTTCCGCTAGATAAAAAGAAAGTACCCACGCCTCGACCTGGATCCTGTGTAGAAGACAGTCGTACACTTTCTGTACCCTCGGTCAACTTCATAAGAACACACCCATTAATGGATAAAGCTGTTCCTTCGTTCTTAGCTCGCCCAATTCTGATAAGAGTGAGCTTACAGTACAGATTCTCAGCAATCGCAGTTCACCCACAGGTGCAAGCGATGAATGGAAACAGATACGACGTTATGTATGTTGGTACTGACGACGGTAGGGTAATCAAAGCTGTAAATGTGGCAGCAAACGAGGGTGACTTCGATGCAAGCGCCGAAGAATATAGTAGGAACCCCGTCAGAACTGCAGTTATATCAGAAGTGCAAGTCCTACCGCTAGGAATGCCTATTAAACAAATGCACGTCGCACTTACAACAGAGAAATTAATTGTTGGGTCTGGCGATATGATAAAGGCGATATCACTATCGCATTGCGGCAACGTACAGTCGTGCAGGTACGTCGAGATATTTTATTATATTAGTAACCACCACCATTTTAAATTTATTTACTTGAAAAATTTATTTACTTTCAACCTGTTTGTCAGTTATTTAATATCATTTTAAATTCTTATCGTAAAATAAAGTGTCCCTTATCGTTAAAAAATAACAAATTTCTATTTTAAGTAGGTCTACTTATAGTATAAGTATAATTGATAGTGTATCTATGTAATATTTATATTTCAAATACCTACTGATTACAGCGAGTGTGTTGCGTTACAAGACCCTCACTGTGCATGGGACTCGAAGCAACAACAATGCGCTTGGGTCGGAAATAGGCAATTTCCGAATCCTGAGAGATTTCTACAAAATGTAGAATATGGAAAGACTGATATATGTAATAAGATGCCGGCTCTTCTACCTAATGACAGACAAACTAACAGGAGTCCGGGCACAAATAAACCTAATGTCTTGTCTGAGGATAACAGTTATAACAATAATATACATGATACAGGTAAAAATACTGGAACGAACGAATCCTCAACAGAATATCAAGTTTAAAACGGCATTCAAAATTATAATAAATGTCTATTATTTCCAGATTTATTAACAGTACAAGCGGACAATAGACAAATAGAAACTAATGTCTTATCTGAGGACAAGAATCATAATATTAACAAACACGAAACAGGTATAAATAGAGGAGTGAACGAATCCTTATCATATTTTGATTAATAATTCCTAGCCCACTAGATAAGAATAAAAATTAGGTCGGTTTAATAAAAGTTAATAAAAATTAAACTGAGTCACAATCAGTATTGTGACTCAGTTTTTTCAGGATTCTGAAAAAACTACTGAACCGATTCATGAAAATTTAATACTAAAACCTTCTTCAGAATGTAACAAATACTTACCGGAAAACCGTATCAAAATTGGTTTATCCAAACACGAGACAATCGTGCACAAACATACATACAGGTCAAACTGAGACCCTCCTTTTTTCAAAAGTCGGTTATTAAAATAAAAATTAAAAAGACATGAACATTAATGTTTATGCTCACTGTTTCAGATTCGTTGACAGTCCAGGCGACAGACGGTAACATATACAGCGCGCAGGCGCTGTTGATAGCAGTGGTCGCGTCCTGTCTCATCACCCTCATGGTGGGATTCGTTATCGGGTATCTTTTCTCGCGGAGATTTCGGCACCCGTTTTTTTCGGATACCTCCCCGTTCAATGAACAACACAACCATCTAAACAGGTTCGCATCTCATCATTTACGCTCGGACAAGGATATTTTACTATATAAATCGACACTAAATGACGACAACACCTAACAGCCATCCATTTACCTATTTCAGATTGAGTCCGCTGGAAACGCCTCTGAACGTAAACACTGCGTACATGCCGCCTCGATCGAAAAATGTAAATATGGTCGCAAACGTTTGTCCGCACACTAAACAGGATAACTTGCATCACGAACTCGGTAAGGAGAGGACGCTCGACCTGAGGAACTCAACCGAGTCCCTCGACAAAGATCTCAAGTGCGGCACACTACAGAAAGTGAAAAAGACTTATATTTGAAATATACCCCAGCAGACGATGTACGGATCTATTGCTAAGTGACAGAAACTGTGTGAACTTTGAGTGTGTAAGGCAAGTCTTCCGGATCGGCTGGAGTTGGGGCGAGACCAACGAGTACCTAGATATTGTTGTGCGCGCGTCATGTTATTTGTAAATAATGCATTTTCTTTTATACGTAATGCTTGTAGATACAATCAATAGATACATTATTTTGAAACTTTAATTTTACATAATTAAGTACATTAGACTGCATTTAATTGAGTGTTGATGTCTACTATCGATATCGCAGAGTTCAGAAATCCAAAATCACAAAAATCTATTTTTCAAACCCTAAAAGTTGCTCATAACTGTTGCGCTTTAGCAAAACCTATTAACCAAAAATTAGATATTGAGTTTAAATTACTTACTGTCCCCGTGTTTCTAGAACGCTGATTAGTGATTAGCTGACAGCTTTTGGATTGATTTAATTTTTAATAGCACGGCAGCCCACGCCTTGTTTTCTCAGTGACTAATAACAGGCCGAAGCTTGAGTAGGTTCAGTTCGATGAGACGCCCAAGATTTTCCCCTGAGAAAATTCTCGAAACGGGTAGCTAAGTGTTACATGGAATCGACAAGTTCCAAGCGTAGAACTGGGACTATGTGACCATTTCATTTACTAAGCTAATACAAATATTTACTAAGCTGCATACAAAAATTCAGCCGATTTTCTCAGGGGAAAATCTTGGGCCTTCGTCGAACTGAACCTACATAGATACTTACGAAGTTTCAGCCTGTTATATTAGTCACAGAAAACAAGGCGTGGACTACCCGACTATAACTATCTTATATTGCTAGGACCTCAAACAATATTTAAATATTTTATTGATAAAAAAATAAGATGTCCTCCAACTTTCTATAACTACCAATGTAACTTCTAATTTCACAACGATATGCAATAAATTATTATGTACTATTCGTTTGTACTCTGTGCTAGGTTCGTTTAGACAAGTACCTACTGTATGGCTAAGCACAAGGACGCTAACGTACCCACCTAAAGTTGTCTATCGGAATTTTTCCATGACGGATCTGAAAATGATTATTAAAGAGTTTGCTAAAATCAATTATTGATTTTATCTAGTAAAATCGACTATATTATATATTAACAAATAGTAAAATCTGTTAAAAATATTAATATTATTTAAGTAAGTACCTAATCAATTTGGATTGGATGCTTAGTGAATATTCATTTTACATTCCAATGTCAACATTATCGCTAGATTTAGGAACGTAGGTAATCTGTACATATTCTAATTAGGCAATTGTATATATTTTAAAAGTAACTATTGAAGCTCAAGGGCTCATGTTGATCAAATCAACTTTAGGTTCTATTCAGTAAATAGCTTGAAAACTACTTACCTGCATAAAACTTATAAGTAGCAACAATATAGAATAAAATACCCCTTTAGTTGGGTTATTTATAATAGTTATATTATTGATACGAGTAGGTACCAACGTATTTTTATTATGCCCGCTCCACATTCAGGCGAGAATCTTGCGAGAACGTGAATGTGGAGCCGATGTTCTCCGCCGTTTCTCGTGGTTTTCTCGCGTTCTCGCAAGATTCTCGCGTGAATGTGGAGCGTGCTTTACAAATAGGTACATTACAAGTTTACATGCAAAGCATTTGTTAACCATTTGAAGTCATGTTTAAAAAAGTCTTTAACAAATTAAAAATGTTTCAAAATCGTACTGTTGTTTAAAAACATTTAAGATTCAGTTATTAAATTATGAATTTTTATGTAATTTTATAGCATTAAATTGCTGTGCTAAGAGCATAGTGCCTTGTAGGTTTGCCAATTTAGTGCCTAATGTACCTAATCTAGAACTCAAGCTGACACAAATATGCAACTATCCTATGTACGTCGGAACTCGGAGGTCCCTTTTAGGTGCAATATGGGCTAAGGCAAAGCGCGCACTACAAAACTTAATCGTTGCGATGTTTTTAAATTCAAAATAAAATGGCAAACGACAATCATTCCTACACAAAAAACAAATAGCACCTAGGTACCTACGTAGGTACCTACAAAATATTCGTATCTACAATTTCGCATCTGCTATTTTAAATCACAAACTGGTAAATATACTGTAGGTACTGTTCACAGGTCGGGGATTACTATCCGCAATGATTAAAACTCGTAGTGCGCGCTTAGCCTTAGGGCAGAGTACTTATTCAATTCAACCGAAATCAGCCATTAACAGACGTTACTTTATAGTTGGGACTTGGGACCCACAACGCGGCCTAAGGTATTCCATATTTTTGACGAGAAAAAATGGAAATTGGAGTTGATTTAATTAATTACCTACCTAATCAATCTGGCGTAGGTAGGTAATCAAAAACATGTTTCACGAAAAATGTTAAATAGGCATTAGCCTGATATTTATTTATATTAGCCTATAGATATGTATATTTTTAAAGAATAGAATTTCATTTCTTTATATATTTTATTCCATTTCTTATAAACAAGATTTTGCATAGATCCAGTAGATCGTCGTAGATCAATCAAGTAAAAAAAATTTACTAAGGGACTACCTATCCCAAAAAAACATTTCGTGTACCTACTGGATCACGAACCTATCATTTGTAAGTTCATTACCCTACTCTTATAACGATATCAATGTAGAATAAAAAAATTAAGAGTAGCAAAAGGACTCTCGGATTTACAAAACATTGCACTACCTAAGTATACATAAGTTTTTAGGGTTCCGTATCTCAAAAAGAAAAAGCAACCCTTATAGGATCACTTCGCTGTCTGTCTGTTTCTTTATTCCTCGATGTGCCTCTCATACAAATAAACGATGCGTACGGAATTAGAAGAAAAAAAATCGCGAACAACAAACCCAAGTTTGGACCTTCTATTTACATGTACCTATTGTATTTTTTGTTTATAATTTTATTAATACCTACACCCAACTTTAGAAAGTCTAGAGCGATTTTTTCAATAAATAACCAAGATAAAATAATCCAGTTAAAGTTCTTTGCTGTTGAATAGTTGATAAATAATTCAGCACTAGGCCTTCACTGAAGACTTGTATCCATATCGCTGCTATAGTAGAGTTTACCTCTAGACAATAAGCATGAAAAAAAAAATAATATGAAGACACGCAAAATTCATACTTAATATGCCTCTCTAATTTGTATAGAAACAAAATGTTTTTAAAAACTTTAACTTGAGGGGCTAATACGACCACCTGCGTGTTGATAACTTGAAGCTTTCCCACCGCGACATGTAAAGTTATTGAAGAAAGCAGGTAATTCCTGTCTGTACATAATATTACGTATTAATTACCTACCTAATATAGTTACTAAGTAGAAATTTATACATAATTATAAGAAAAGAAAAAATAGTATTATTAAATAAAAATATTGTGAGTGAATTTGGTTTAAAATATATTTGTTTTACTGATAAAACTAAACATTACAATATGAGAATACCTAGTTAAGGTATACAAACTGCTGATAGATGTAGTTAGGTACCTATAATAGATACATGCGTCCTGCCAAAATGAGGAATACACATCAATAATACAATACATTAATTATTTATATTTTTCTATATTGTAATGATACAGTGTAATATTAGGATCTTCATCATTTTCCCATTACATAATGGAGAAAATAAAAATATTCAATATTAACCATGTTTCATTTACAACTTTTTCTAAAGGCAGGCGTCCACATAAATAGGTACGCATCGTACCTACGCATCGGACGCCGCATCACATCAAACTGATTATTTTCTAAAATGCGTCCACATTTACGCATCGTGCATCGGACACATCGCATAAAACGGATTAGGTACCTCACGTGTGAACAGGACGATTACAGCGAACGACGTGGAGTCAGCGAGCGCACAGAGTCCGTCCACTTGGGCAGGCAGTCTCGACAATGTTTTGACATCTTTATCGTATCGATCGTTAACTAGAGACCCAAAAATCATGACGATCAACATCATTACAGTAACCAAGTGAACGGACTCTGCGCAGTGCGCTGGATCGTCATTTCGTTTGACGTCATCGGCACGCATTGCATCGGAGCATCAGCATCGGCATCAGCATTGCCAACGACGCGCGACGCGACGGGTAGATTCATATAGAGGTGGGCAACGTTATTTTTAATTTTGTAACGAAAGTCTTAAGCAATGGAGTTAAAGACTTATATTGCATAGCATAAAAAATAGCGTTTAACGTTCCATTGAATATTAACAACTGTATGCATTGAATAATGAGTCTTATTGAAATCGCAGTAGGTTTATTATCGTTACAAAATTAAAAATAACATTGCCATCATGTAGATTCATGCGATCCATAAGATGTGGATCAGTGAACGCATGACTTTCTATTCAAAAAATACTACGATCCGTTTGATGCGATACGTCATGCGTCCGATGAGTATGATGCGTATATTATGTGGACGCCTACAATAAGGAAATGCGCACATACCTACTACTTGTAACGTGTTACGTGACCTATTTTTTTTTTCAATTTTTTACCCCCCGGTGACTACCCGTAGCATAACTAGTATAGTAGTTATTTTTGTCTGTGCCCGTAGTATAATAGGTATGTCAAGACCCGCTCGGCGCCCCATCTCTCTCTAGTTTTCACGTAGTAATTCATAATGATAATGATTTTAAATCATTTTTTGCGAAATTAAAAAAAAATCGGCTTTTATTTATTTAGTCACGGCGCTTGCCTTGAGATGCCAAGACTGAGTGAACAAATTCGGTATTTAAAAAATTGTCCCATTTGAATATAGGAGCTCGAAAAAGCGCCAGTTTGCGCCGTGTCAGTTGTTCTCTCGGGCGCAGGCCACATATAAATGGCGTCGGACGCGGACATGGCACGGGCCTATCCTCCTATCCTATCCTATTCCATTCAATTTTCATAAGCGAACGTGAATGTTCTCCGCCGTTTCTCGTGGTTTTCTCGCGTTCTTGCAAGATTATCGCGTAAATGTGGAGCGGGCAATACAAAATGTATGGAAATAAAGCACAATTTGACACACGGTGGGTATATCGTTGCTCGGAAACGGTGCGTCATAACCACGTCCGAGCAACGACATACCGCGTGGCTTATATTGTGCTTTAGTTCCATGCATTTTGCATGAAATTTGAATGGAATAGGAAGCCGCGCGTACGGCGTGCCATGTCCGCGCTAGACGCACTTACCCCTCGGCCACAGTCTGGACAACCCATATACCCTGCTGACATGCACAGGCAAACCTGTACAGGTAACCTTTCTGGTAGACTGCAGCATGTTTAACTATTCAAGACTCAAGTCACTGTCATGGACAAAAACTATCAATCTTATTATAACAATGAAACGTTGAATAATTTATTAAAAATATACATATTATATTGAGTAAATTACTGAAGAGATTACTTCCTTGTCACGATTGAGTGTCACTAATTATTTCTTCTTCTTCTTCTTCAATTATGGCAATCTATCGCGATTTATCGCGTTTAATTCTGCCAATGTACGTATTTTTAGCAATTAAAGTAACTGTGGAGAAACACCAATGACAAGTTAGATTGTTCCCCAAGATGAAACACGGTTCTCTCTCGAAAACCAGCTTATTACTTGGGCAACAAAATTGCTGCTGAATGGTAGTGAAAAAATCAAATAGATCAACAAACACTAATTATTTCATTATCACTAGATTGAATGTGTCACTAATTGCACTCTATGTAATTAATATAATTACATAGAAACTGTCTTTTTTCATATGCAGTCTTAACTATTTCTCTGTCTATAACCACAACATCATCAGATGTTGTCGGCTCATCTTTTATTTGTGCACAACCTTCATGTAGCAATACAAAGTTATGCAACACACAGGCAGCACTGATGATCACATTCACAACTTCTGGATTATTTAATTCCAAGTAGTTCAACTGTGTAAACCTTTCACGCAACAGCCCAAAAGCATGACTGATATAACAATGTGCCCTCAAGTGTGTCTCGTTAAACTTCATCTCTTCACTTGTCAATAATTCTTCACTCGAGAACGGAATCATCAAATTTTTACACAATTTGTATTCAGAATTTCCAAGTATATGATTTTCATAATCTACAAAGTTTACCAATTCATTTGCTAATGGACTATCTTCAAGAACTTGAGATTTGTCTAAAATGCCCACATCTCCCAGATGTATATCTATAAACATCAAAGTCTCATTACATACTGCTTGCAACAAAAGTGTTTTATTTTTGAGTCTTTTTTTTCTTTTTACACCGAATTTTATTCGGCAGGCATCAACAAATCCAACACAATTTGGATATTTGAACTGGCTATAGACTTTCAACCTTGTTAAATGTTGCTCTTCAATAGAAGGCCAAGTAATAAAATTATACCTGTTATCATAGAGAATTACAGCTATCTCTTTAATTAAATAACTCACTGATGATTTATGTAGATTAAATAAACTTCCAATTTCACTGTATGATGACTCACTGCATAAAAACCATAGAAAGAGATGAACTTTTTTATCCAAAGGAATGACACTGTCAGGTGTTATATAATCCCTAAGAAAATTTATTAACATCTGAAAATAGAGAGAAAACCAGTATTATAGTTTTACTAAATACTATCATTCAGATATAACCATTTCCAACGGTTATCTATACTAATAGGTATTTTAAAGATAAGTTTGTTTGGGAAAGTAACATAGGATACTTTGTATTTCAAAATGAATAGAATAAATTGCGGAACCAACCCAAGGAGAGAGCTAGTTGGTTAGTTACTTCAGTTTTAAATATGACAAAGGTGACAATATAATATAGTTGTGTCCCTACTGACATCATAGAATAAAAGAATCATCATACCTGAAAGAATTCTGAAAATGATGTGATTTACACTATGGTTAATCCTTACTAATAAGAATGTGAATGTGAGTTGAGATTATTTGTTTGTTACGTTTTCATGCTTTTGCTACTCAACCAATCATCATGAAATTTTCCATACACATTTTCAAGGGAACAGAAAAGTACATAGGGTACTTTTTATTCCCGAATTCCCATGGAAACTCTGAGATTAGTGTGGGAAAAGCTAGTATTAGATATTTATGTAGGTACCTTCACAGTGCTTCGCTGCATCTTAAATTTATCAATGAACGTTTCATCACAGTAGTTTAAAACGGTATTCTCGTAAAACCCTTCTACACGGCGTAATGAGGGTGTTATGCTCATTATTTCATAACAATCTCCTGAAGGCACAATCTGACAATACTCCTTTTCCAGGACGTCATTGATGACTGAGATGTTCTCATTATTTTCATTTATTACCTTTGCCATAGCAATGACGAGTCTGTTTATAGCAGAAACACTATGGTTCTCCATAAACATCTCCATTACGAATTGTTGTGAAAAACAATCCATCTTTCTATTCAGACAGTGAACTATTTCCTATCTACTAAAAAGATTTAATATTATACAATAAATGTGTAAACATAAAGGTGCCTATGGGTTTTATCAGGTCATTCTATAACTCCTATTAGGTACTCTTGACTTCCATCCACAAGAAGTAAGGACCAGCCAGAGACCGAATAAATATTATTAAAAGTCGCCAGTCACCACGTTTTTTCGACTCAGGGTCCGAGACACCGAGACAGCGGTGGGCGTTGTACGAAACGTAGTGATTAATATGATCTTTGGTTTGGTTGTACGGATGCACTAGTTACATCGCCGTCGCCGTACAATCTACGAACGGACGGTTCGCCGATCCCCAGCACAAATTAACTAACTAGACATAAATATGTCTAAAGAATCCCCAGGCAACTAGTTGAATTCGAAGACGGGCGACGGCCGTGACGAGCGACAACGACCGCCACAAATTAACTAGAAATTAGAATACGACCGCGACGATCGACGAGCACAACGGCGAATTTTTCCGTTTTTCTTTGGCAAGTTTGGCACCCACTGATGTTGTTGTTTTTTATGTTCGCCCCTTCTGGGACAGACGAGGGCTATTGAGCCATACAGCCAAGTCTTAAGTTGGCACCCACTGAGCAAATAATCACTACATTTTAAGAGTAGACACTTCTATACTAATCGCTGGTCCGATCATTCCGATCTATGAAAGCACTTTGTGTCAACCACAGGTAGGTAACCCTCTTTTATGTCTGGTGTCTACAGAAATGAGTCTAGTTAATTTGTGGTGTCCAGAGAGGTTTTGAAATCCGTTTTTCAAATCGTTTTTTCAAATCGATTTCAAAAGCGGCCTGCCATAAGTATTTTAAGTTTTCCCGCGATGCTAATTTATAGTAGTTTTTTTTTTAATCTTCACATATAATGTATTTAGCCAGTTTCAAGTAAATTAAATTGGTATAAATATTTTTATAATATCTATTGGCATTTAGCATCGTTGAGATTGCAAGCACGTAGTGATTACCTTCTCTCTGGTAGTAGTAGTGAATTGGTGGTGAAGAGAAATAATATTCAAATAAAGTTACATACAAAGATCATATAATCACTACGTTTTAGTTACATACTTATCTAGATGTTATAATCAAAGATTGATATGCAGTCTCTTCCAGGAATTACTGGTTTATTCTAGGTTTGACTAAAGTCTTTGGACTTAAGTTTAGTTACAAGAACTTCCTGACATTGAGATACACTGAAACTGAAAATAATTACTTGCTCACTTTGATTACTAAACCCTATACTCGGTATTCAACACAACAGCCCATATCAGTAGCAGGTATCAGGTTCTAAACTTAAAAAATAGAAAACAATTAAATTTGTTTAATTCTAACCTCAGACGAAATAAAAATTCTAACTAGGTATGCACAACATGCGAATTTTAAGAAAACTGGTAGGTCAACACCTAATAAAACAAATGTGTTGAGATATTGTCATTGTTTAATTTTAACACATTGATATCTATTTCAGTAGCCCATTTCACCCTCTTATAGAACTCTTAACTTAGGACTGATGTCTAAGAGTAAAGATTTTGCATGTGGTTTCCAAGGAAATGAAGGGTAAGAAATTCTTAAACATTTTGATGTTATAATTTTATGTATGTAATTGTAGGTACGTAGGTACCTCTTCTTTTTTCTTCATTTTATTATTTTACATATTTTTTTACAGTTTCCAAGGAGAAAAGTTGGTGTTTCCAGCAGCTACAAGAAACAAAGAGCCAATACTTCAAGTGTTAAAAAGGTTTATACTGTGTGAAAATGACTTGGTTGATGAAGACAGTCCTTTATTTGTAGAAATTGCATCTGGTTCTGGCCAACATGTAGCACACTTTGCCTCCCATTTTCCTGGTGTAAAATTTCAACCAACTGAAGTGGATCAAAGTTTATTTGGTAGCATTCAATATTATGTGCAACACTGCCACACAAAAAATATTATGCCACCAATATTGCTGGATATACGCAATAATATGTCTTGCCATGGTCTACAAGAAAATAGCATTGACTACATATATAATGCAAACATGATCCACATTACCCCCTATGAATGCACTATAGGATTATTTGAAAATGCTGGTGTTTATTTGAAACCAGATGCTCTGATGATCACATATGGGCCTTATAAAAAGGATGGCATTATTTTACCTGAAAGTAATATAGAATTTGATACATCTCTCAGAGCTAGAAACCCATTATGGGGTCTGCGTGACATTGCAGAACTCATAAAATTAGGTGAGAAAAATAATTTAACCCTGATAGATAGCATAGAAATGCCTTCTAACAATAAAACATTGATATGGAAGAAGTGTTGAATTAGAGTACCTACTCATTAGTTACTAGAAATTAAAAACAACAATTATAATTATTACAATATAATAAATGTACTGCTCAGATATATAGAAGTGTTGAATTAAGAGTACCTACTCATTAGTTACTAGAAATTAAAAACAACAATTATAATTATTACAATATAATAAATGTACTGCTCATATATAATATTATATACTGCCATAGTAGGTATACAGATTTGATTAGAAGACAATGTTAAAATGCAGCACAATTTAGGCTTTAGATTTAAGTATTTTATGTCTCATCAGAAATAAGGCCCTTCGTCATACGGCTTACGGGTATCTACCGAAGTCTCCGGCCTCCGCCATACGTTTCCGGTAACCCACGTACACGCGTCGACGCGATGCGTTCCGTTTAGACATGGGTAACTCCGGACCCGTACATATCTTTGGATATGCATCCCGAAGCGGAGTTGTTACAACTTCTTCACTTTTGTCAAATATTAAACATATCCCTCAGAAGAACATATCCAACCAACTCCGACCACTCCGAGACCAACCGAACCGAGCGCCGATCGGAGCCGAGCGGAAGGAGTTGAAATGATAACGCCGTGACATCCCATATCCAACCAACTCCGGCAACTCCGAGTCCGACGCCGACCGACTCCCGAACCGAGTAGGTACCGAAGCGAACCGAACCGACTCCAGCGGAAGGAGTTGGAATAGGTACAAGTCACGAGTCACCACGAGTGGCCACAACCACCCACGACTTACGAGAGATTGGTGCTTGGTAGGTGTGATGGTTCCTGGCCGGACCACGGTACGGAACAAAATTTTTACGCTGGCACAAATTCATTATTTTAATTGTGCCTATTTGTGCCACTAATGCCAGGAATTTGTGCCTTCTGGTTTTGGAGTTATGAGAGTACGATTGTGGTCGGGCTGGGAATCCTGGTTCCTGGCCCGACCACGGTACAGATGTTACGGAACCGAGTTTTTTCTTTTGCACAAATTCACTATTTTAATTGTGCCAATTAGTGCCACCAATCCCAGGAATGTGTGCCTTACCCCTTGGCCACAGTCTCGGCGGCGGCGGTAGCGGCGGCGGCAGCGGCAAAAACAAATGGTAGACAACATACGAAGTTGGCCACAGCTATCAGTAACTACCCAACTAGAGCACGACTGCGGGCAGCGGGGGGGCGGGGGGCGGTAGGTGCATGCACATATTTTGTACGTCAGGGTTGCTTATTCTTTTTTTGAATTAAGTTACCTATTATTAAATAAAAACTTAACTCTTACATAGTATTTATACTATGTATAAATTTAAACCTTAATAAAACTGTATCTATAAGTACCATAAGTTATATTTAAAAGTAACAAGCTGTTCCCCGCGGTTTCACTCGCGTGATTTTAAGAACTCCCCGGGTAGGTACTATGCACATATTGAGATAAAAACTATCCTATCTCGCAAGTTTGACCAAATTACATACAGTGTAAAAAAAATCATTTATGATCGATTTAGTAGTAGTATAATATAGGGGATTAGCTGTGCCCTGCGGTTTCACCCGCGGTAATTTAGGAGTTCCCGCGGCCATTACGGGATAAAAAGTACCCTATGTCCTCTGTACCCCTGACAACGTGTATGCAAAAATTCATGATGATCGGTTGAACCGTCTAGGCGTGAAAGCGTAACAGACAGACAGACAGCTACTTTCGCATAGGTATTAGCAGGGAAGCAGAGACTTGACATTTATTTCCTATCGACATAATCTTAATACGGCAGCAGCAAAAACAAATGGTAGACAATATAAGAAGTTGGCCACAGCTCGCGCCGCTGATAACTTCGTGGTCAAGGGGTAAAGCACACATTCCTGGGATTGGTGGCACTAATTGCCAATGTGCCAATTGGTGGTACTTTTTATCCCGTAATGGCCGCGGGAACTCCTAAATTACCGCGGGTGAAACCGCAGGGCACAGCTAATCCCCTATATTATACTACTACTAAATCGATCATAAATGATTTTTTTTACACTGTATGTAATTTGGTCAAACTTGCGAGATAGGATAGTTTTTATCTCAATATGTGCATAGTACCTACCCGGGGAGTTCTTAAAATCACGCGAGTGAAACCGCGGGGAACAGCTTGTTACTTTTAAATATAACTTATGGTACTTATAGATACAGTTTTATTAAGGTTTAAATTTATACATAGTATAAATACTATGTAAGAGTTAAGTTTTTATTTAATAATAGGTAACTTAATTCAAAAAAAGAATAAGCAACCCTGACGTACAAAATATGTGCATGCACCTACCGCCCCCCGCCCCCCCGCTGCCCGCAGTCGTGCTCTAGTTGGGTAGTTACTGATAGCTGTGGCCAACTTCGTATGTTGTCTACCATTTGTTTTTGCCGCTGCCGCCGCCGCTACCGCCGCCGCCGAGACTGTGGCCAAGGGGTAAGGCACACATTCCTGGGATTGGTGGCACTAATTGGCACAATTAAAATAGTGAATTTGTGCAAAAGAAAAAACTCGGTTCCGTAACATCTGTACCGTGGTCGGGCCAGGAACCAGGATTCCCAGCCCGACCACAATCGTACTCTCATAACTCCAAAACCAGAAGGCACAAATTCCTGGCATTAGTGGCACAAATAGGCACAATTAAAATAATGAATTTGTGCCAGCGTAAAAATTTTGTTCCGTACCGTGGTCCGGCCAGGAACCATCACACCTTGGTAGGTATTCGTTTCTTTCTAGTTTCTACGAATTATATGAGACGGAGCACGTGCTCAAGACGAGGTCTTTTAAGCAGTAAAAAAGCGCTTTAAAAATATACGCAGTAAACGCACCCTTTCGTTTATGGATCGAATTTAGCTATAAAGCGACAGAAGAGCTAGTAAATTCCATACAAATTATTTAGACACCAACTAGCTTACGAGTTTCTTCTTAGCTAGTATGTGTACTGTATAGTATTTAAATTTTAAAATTAATAAATATGATTGTAGAGTGTGCTGTGTGTTCAAAAACCGTATCATGGTTTATTAATGTAAATTATAGGTAGGTTTAGGTATATTGGACTAAAAACTAATAAATAACATCAAACTAATATACAGATATTACAAATATTATTACTTAGTTTGGCAACAGCCAAATATTATATTACAATAATTACGTTTAAATAAGATTGACATCCCGCCTTACAACATAGATTTATTTTGAATCTTTTTTTTTTATATAATTCTCCCCTTTTTTGGTAAAGTTTACCCCGTAGACGGAGAATGAATTTCATTCTTCATCTACGGTTTACCCCTTTCGGGGAAGGCAAAGGAAACTTAGTCCATGCAGCCAATAATTCTCCCCTTTCGGGAAAGGCAAGGGATTCTAGGTCCATACAGCCTGAACATTTTTTTTTAATTTACCCCAATGGGGAAAGCAAAGGAAGCTAAGTCCATACAGTCAAGTCAGTATTTTTCTTCTGAAGTTATTTACATCGAAATGCATTGGTGAGATGCGGATATGGATATGCTATCCGGATGCATATCTTTTACTGTAAGGATACGTAACATATCCAATCCTTAGTCGGACACGTTTAGCCCATGCCTAGGCCTCAAACGGTAGATCCTTCTGTAGCAAGAGAGAGAGAGATAGAACTCAAGACTTCCCTCTCTCCTTATGGATTTCGTTATGGTAAAAAAAAAAGAAACAGAGGGGTGAATGATATGAATTTCAGCCCATAACACTGGCCACTTAATATTGTTGGTCTCTATGGCCTTGTAACTTATGATGTTGTCATTTCTGTTTAATAATGTCGAAGTTTTTAGTTAATTAAAACCAAGTTTCCTTCTGGTGAATCGTTTATTTCATATCAATACCCACTCCCTATTTGGCTTGTCACCGACTTCAAATGGTTCGATTATTGGATTATACACACAGGAATACCAGCTTCTCGTGTATTTTTACCACAAATAATAGAAAATACACACAATGCACGCCTTTTATTTTGGTTTAGCTAAAACATTAGTACTTAATTTGCGTTTTATTTATATATTTCTTTATTAAGGATTCGGTGCATGGAAATTTCAATCATTTTTTTTAGTTATTCAAAGACGTTCCTAGGTGTAAATTGTAATTTATCATATAATATATTTGTAATTAATTATATTAATTATAATTTACAGCTAGGCCAAATGCCAAATAAGTAAAAACTTTGTGTCCGTCTCGTGTCCGTGTGAATTTAATTTTAAAAGTCGTGTAGGCCGAAACCTGACATTGTTCTTTAATAAAAAAAAAGTCTTGATATTTTTACGACCATTATTTTTTTCGTAATGAAATAACGGCTTCCTTTTTGATCCTAGTAAAAAATAATGAGAGACTTTTTTTTAAACAACTTTTTAATGTAAATTATTTATTTTAAAATTCGACAGCATTAATAGTTGTTATTTCGAAATAGCGGCAAAAATCCTGGCCCTAATAATAAATTAATAATACCTACCTACTTTAAAAAAAATAACCCAAAAAACTTATAAATGGACATAGATATAAATGGAATAGTGTGTTAACCCACAGTGGAGAAATTTTGAGTAAATTAAAGTTTTAAATTACAGCGCTATTTTCTGTCAACATTTTTTTATGTTCAACATTTAATTTCATATTTAAACAATGCAATAAGGTAAACACATAATTTAAAAACGTTCTCTAACTCTCAATAAGTCGTTCTGAATCAATAACTTCAATTTGTGGGTTAACATGTTATTGCTTATCTGCGTCCAAATAGGTATCCAAAAAAATATATGGTGCGGTCCGTTTTGTACAAACGGTAAATACGTGCGCGAGAGTTATTCTTCTGAGGCGTGCACAGTGCACACTGCACACGACTGTTCATAATGATTACGATCGTAAACATGCATTTCAAAAATGATAGTCAGCTGATCGTTGAAATTGTAGGTTATGTTACTGGTTTTTTTGAAAACACCAAGTAAGGTTTTTTCGACGGAAAAGCAGTATATTTTACACTAATTGATTTGAACGAAAGAAAAACCAAGTTCGCCAGTTTAAAACAGAACTATCGACAAACGAAAAAACAAATCACAACGGAACTTGACGTTTGGCAGCTGTTTGACAGTTCCGAAGACATTGCACTACCTCCTCCGTGTCGGCACTGTTTGCACCAAACGATCACGTCATCGATGACGACACGATGCGAGTGTACTGAGGCGCGTTCCGTGGATTTGCACGAGTGCAGTCGAACGCGCTCTTTACCCGTTCCGTGGCTCAGACTGCAGCAACCAAACATCCATCTCCGAAGCAAGTTAATTTTCACTCTGACAGCTATGTATTGTATAAGGGAGGTGTTGTAGTCACAAAAAGTTTATAATTGGATGTAAAATAGTCTTATTCGCAATGTGAGTTGAGAGAAAACAAATGGCGCCTGAAATTTTAAATACTTCGAGGTTTTAAAAAAACAACTCGATCGTTCCGTGGCTTGTTTGCAACTCAAACGAGTTAAATAGCCGAACAAATACGCCCAAACCCACAACGAGCGCAATTTGAAGTCTTTAGTCTAGTTAATCTTAGCCAATCTGAGGTTGTTTGTATGAATATAGTGCACAGGAGCACGGAAAGTGCAATTTGGACCGACCCAATAATTAGATCCAATCACAAACTACTTAGAGATACTAGATCCAATCATCCCTCCAAACTCCAAAGACTAAAGAATTTTCATATGCTTTACCTTCTCTCTGTGTATGAGTATTATGTTAATAAATTCCAATAATTAAATTAAGATCTAATTAATTAAATTATTTTCATCACTTCTACCTAGGTAACTGAATATTTCATATATTTCTTATATCAACTCCAAGTGTCTCAGACCACAGTAGGTATTTCCTTTTGAAAATTGTAATTAGTTTTCTGTTTAGGTCGTAAATGAAAAGATGTCAAAGAGAGCGGCTTCTGTTGCTTTTCAAGAAGAAGAAAAGCCTGTTAGGAAGAAGGAAGGCAAAAAACACACATTAGATTCTGATGAAGAAGACAGTGGGGCCGAAGAAGAGCGCAATAATGTTCTTAACGCTAATGACATCGAAGGCGAAGAAGAAGGAGTCATGGGGATGGAAGGCGAAGTGAGTGTGAATCCGCCCATTTAACTAGGACGGTTGGAGTAGGCAATTGGTAATATCCACAAATAAATGATGTCAAGATGTAGGTAATAATATGGCTTCTGCATGGCTCAAGCTCTATAGTCAGCAGCATATCTCTAGGGAAACAGGCACCAGCCTCATGGCTGGTTTTTCTGACTTCGACACACATCATTTAAAATAGTCATTTCAAAATTTTGGATTGTGTGGTTAATCATGCAAAGCAGCTATATGTTCCACACAATCCAAAATATTGAAATCACTATTTTAAATGATGTGTGTCGATGTCAGAAAAACGTCAATGAATGCCCTTTTGATGTATACAATATACATTGTTTGCTTGTAATCTTCTATATATAAAAAGTTGCAGGAAAAAATACTGTAAAACAGAAAACTACTGAACGGGATTGTGTCATTATCCGTGCAAAGCAGCAATATGTATTATGTACCCAAAATGAATTTACAAGAATTACTTTTAGCTGTTTGAATATTATGTCAAAATGGAGACTTCATACTTTTTTACAATTTTGATTGTACAATATGAGCAGTTGAAAAATTAATTTTTGCACAAATAATATAGTCTATTTATGTAAGTGGATACAAAAAGCCTTGGCTTGAATTTTCTCAATGGGGACAAATAAAATTTTGTATGAATATTGTAATGAAATATCCTTATTGTCATTAGTGATAGGCACCACTGGAAATGATAGTTTAATATTTTATTGATGTATGTAATACGAAAATGACAATTGTAATCTAATTATATTAATTATAAATGATAATAATTGTAATCTAATTATATTTTTGATACCTTTCAGATAACTATTACTCCATTTAACATGAAGGAAGAGTTAGAAGAGGGTCATTTTGATAACCAGGGTCATTACCACTTTAAAAAAGAAAAGGAAATTAGAGATGGTTGGCTCGACAACATTGACTGGGTAAAAGTTAAAGGAAGACCTGAGGACAAGTATAAAGTTCATAAAGATGATGAGATGAAAGGACTTGGTGATGATTCAAGCAGTGATGATGAAGGACCAGAGGAAATTGTTGATGTCATAGCTAATTATAAAGAAATATTGCAACACATGAAACCAAAGGAGACAATAGCAAAAACTATACAGCGCCTTGGTAATTTAATTATTCCAAAGTTTACCCTCACCATTTTCATAATATATTACCTTGATATTAATTTTTTATTTGGAATAATTTCTAGGTGTCAGTTCTAAAATATCCAGTGCAGAAAGATGGAAGCGAAAGAAAGCTGGGATTGTTGATGAGGGTAGTAAAACTGTAACAAGAATTACAGAATTAGCCAACCAGATATTGACCAAAAATGGTAACATGGATGTTTATCAAGAGACTTGTGAAAAAATAAGTGAGATAGTAACAAAGGATAAAAATAAAAATAATGATGCAGGCTTAGATATGTATTCAGACGATTTTGGTCAAAAAGAAAAGCAGAACCTTGGTAAACAAATCGAATCTGAAACTGTTACTTTTGAAAATACAAGTAATGATGATAAAGTCAAAGTAAAATGGGAATTCAAATGGGAACAAAGTAACAGTGCAGAGATATCAGGACCACATTCAACTGAACAAATGCACAAATGGTCTACAGAAGGCTACTTCAAGACAGGTGTCTGGGTCCGGAAACATGGTGAAGATAGTCAGTTCTATACTTCCAACAGGATAGATTTTGAATTATTCATGTAGATGTTATAATGTTCAAATAAATCATATCAATAACTACAAAACAAATTAGTTTCTATTTAAAAAAAGTATAATAATACCATAGATAATATTTTTAACAATATTTTAATAAAATAGTACCTATAATAGATCAATTTCAAACATACTTTTTCCTATTTTTAAATATGTTATATGTGAAACTATAAATATCAATATTGGTCAATATTTTTGCTATTTGGTAAATTAAAACAATGAACAATGTTATCACTTGAACAATAACAAACTGTGATATTGATGTGCCAATCTCCAACCAACTGCCTCTGTTTTTGACATTAAACAGCAGTTGGATTCCCATAATGTTTGAGTATATGAGAACTATAATGTTGAGATAACTGGTTGGCGCCTGCAATAGAAGTATTTATTACTAGATTTTCCCGCGGCTTTGCCCTCATTAATTTTGGAGTTTCCGCGAAATTTCTGGGATAGTAATACCCTGTCCTTTTCGGTATCCCTTAGTACGGGGTAAGGGGCCCTTGGCCACGGCGGCGGCGGCGGCGGAAACACAAAAAGTACGCCACAGCTATCATCGGCGCGCGCTGTGGCCTACTTCTTACGTTGTCTACCATTTGTTTTCGCCGCCGCCGTGGCTGTGGCGCCGCCCTAACACGTTGAGCAAAATTTCATGATGCTTGTTTGAGTATTATTATAATGATAATAATCCACTTCACAACACACATTAAGGGCATGAAACAGAAAAAGACTGATGGACAGAGTTACCTACTTTTGCAGTTATAATATTAGTATGGACACAGATAATATAATAGGTATTATGTATTGCTTGATGACCCCTTGGATACGAACGCCAAAGGATAGAAAAGCGTGGAAGGCTTTGGAGGAGGTTTATGTCGCAAGATAAGTTGAAGTTGTCGATGAAAATGTAAAATTAGTTTAACAAGTAGGTATTCACTTTCACTTCAATAATAAAGGCTATTTTTATTTTATTTATGTATGGATTATTACCTTCGTGACATGTTGAACAGCTCTGAAACTACAGGCAACACACAAGAAAGGTGATAAAGTTTTCAACAATATCAAACCAGTAATTATGAATGGTTGATATGATGTGATAAAACATGTCACCCATCGGACTTCAAAAGAATTCAGGGATGCTATATTTCCTGTTCCAAAGAATGCTAAAATTATGTACAATAACTGGTGAAAATTTGTTAAGGTGATTTCGCATTGTATGAAATTGGGTCGGTTTCAATGGCTTACTCCTTTCTATAACCTCATAAATATTTAGGCTAGTCCATATACAAAGTTTAGGCTGGTTAGTAAACTTTAAGATTTTTTCAATCCCTATTTTACACAAATAATAACGTCATTGGTAGGTAGGTACTAAAAAAAAACTCCTGCAAATCAAAGTATTTACGAAAAAAGGATACAAAAAAGAATGATCTTCTAAAATCTTCACTACATATACTTCTGTCATACGACAGCAAATTTTGGTCTTCTTCAAATGTGCTCTCGATTAATTTGTCGTTTTGCGATTTGCTTGCCTTAGATTCGATTACGATCCAATTCAAAATATTTGAATTTAATACGACTATAAACAGTCCTTCGTGCGCTACTGATAGCAGCAAGTAAAGATTTAAAATTGACGTGTTCACAGCCATTAAACGACTAATCAGCCGTTTAGAGTGAAGAAGAGGCATCAACAGTGAAATAACTGAAACAAGTAAAATACGTATAGTACTATAAATAAATACATATAGTAGTACTTAAGGCTACTGCAAAATATAAAATCTCGAAAATAATGAAAGCCAAAGTCATCTTTTGGCACGATATAATAATAATAATAATAACATTTATTTCAGGCCACAAGCACCCATAGGACCCATAAAAAACCCCATATTACATCTGCCATTACAATTTACATTTACATTACATAAAGTTAAGTTACAACAAAAATAATTTACATATAACAAAATATATAACAGAAATCCCCGAGTGAATCTCAAATTAAGTGCTTAGTGGTATTAAGACTTACCGGCTAATATCCAAGCAAATGTTTGCTGCAACTGTGATACTGGTGTTCCCATCTCAAATCTACTTTGTTGAACATAAACATTGTGCAAAGACAATGCTAATAACAACAACTGCATAACAGAGAGCGTGACTTCCCTTCCACTCTCTTTATTATTGCAGTAAAGCGGCAGTAACACTTTCCATATGTGTATTGTTACATTCCCTAACCAAATAACTCCTGCCAAAATGCTAAAAAGTAACAAAAATGTTTAATTGTAGATTTATGTTTTCAAAAAAATTGTGCCTCAACAGCTGCCTGCCTGCCTGCTAGACGCTAGTAAGAGTTATGGACTTGGTAAACTAAGTTCATACAATAATGATCATATGCGCCGGCAGACTTCCACTGCTGTATCTATATAGGCCTTGCTCAAAGGTCTTCGTGAAGACTATTACAGTGGCAAATTATAGATTATAAGAGGATCTTAGAGCCGTGTTAAGTACATATTTTTAACTGAAATTTCGACTTGAAAATAGAAGTACCTATTATCCTTATTGATATTATTATTATTATATACTGTAGTAAAGTCGAATATTTGTGGGGTGTGATTTCTATGCAAGGCAGAGTAAAACACTATTAGGCCCCCAAGTTAAGGCAGCTAAAAAAACCCGTCTGATTCCATTCTAGTTTTTGCATGATACGCATATTGATACCTATGTACATGTATAGATTATACAGACAGATGCATGGACAAAAGTGAAAAACTCCCTGAATTATTATTGGAGGTAAGCACCTCAAAACGAAAAGAAACCCTTGTAGATTTGCCGTCTGTCTGTGAGACTACAAAAAAAACATGCGAATCGCAATTAATATTAAATACTCAGGTACCTATGCAATCCCTTGAAGTTCTAAAAAAAAACTTCTAAGTCAAAGTATTTAAAAGATACCTACCAGGGTGCGAAAATATCCGATATTTATTATAAATAACAAAATATCGGATATTTTTTATATATATCCGATATATGTGTATCAAAAATGTAATATACACATATCCATTTTGTATGAGAAAAATATTATTATTTAATAGTATTTTTATGTATACTGTTTGCATATTATGTATTTTATAAACATAAAAAATTAGGGAGCGTCTACTAATCACGTGAGGCTCGAAAAAGGGGGCAGGGTTCGGAAAAAATCACGAAATATTAAAAAGAGGGGGGGGGGATATAATGAGATATCACGTGCATTTATTTTTCGCTTATCGGTGGTCCAACGACAATGTCTCTTAAATATATTCATGTAAAAATTGGTTTTTATTTTTTATACCTTCCTTTATTATTTTTATGCCAGTCAAAAACAACCTGCAACCTTAACTAATGACTGTCTGGACATTTTTATCAAGATGGTTAATTTTCCAAAATTTAATCAGATTATATATACCTTGATTATACCTTAAAAATAATAATCTGAAAATTTTAATAAAGGTAATTTGTACCAAAAAAATACACGTGATTTCGGGTATGGGGGGAGGGTTCGTCTAAAACCTTGCCACATAATATCATCAGGGGGGAAGGGTTGATAAAAACATTACGTTACGTTATTGCGTCATTACGTTATATTTTATTTGTTTGTTTATTAAGGTTAAAACTCAGGACAAATAAACTCAAAAACATAAAATCTTCTTATAAATGAGAAAAAATCAACTAAAAACATAAAATGGACTCAACCAAGTATTAAAACTTATTCTTTGGGACAATTTATTTTTAAATATTGGTGAATATTATTTATATTGATATATATCGAAAAAAACCATTGGATATATCATGAACCTTTCGCACCCTGAAAGATACGGCAGTTTATGCCGCATATTTGCAGGACACTCCAGGGAATCAAAACTTACTGAGTAGTTCCTGTAAGTTTCGACCTAGAATCGTGAGATTTAACAAGTGATGTCTTGCACAAGGGAAAAATCCGATAATCTTTTAGTAACTAGGCAAGGTACTTATGTCACAATTTCTTTGCGACTATATAAACTTAAAAGCTCTCTGTACCCTCCGACAAGGGGTATGCAAATTTCACGATGTTAGATTTGGTAGATAGATTAGATAATAGATAGTGTAACAAACAAACTCACATTTGCAATATGCAATATTTACAATATGTACCATTAATTAGGAATTGCAGATTTGTTGATATACCTATGTCGATGTAAGGGGACAGTAGTTTTCTAACGGCAAAGTGTGTCCTTCAATTCAGTTTACGAAGAACTATTTACATAGGTCGATGCGCGAGTCCGACTCGCACTTGGCGGGTTTTTATATTTTAAACCTAAAAATACGTTGTACATAATGGAGTCAAGTTTTTATTAAATGACGTATAGATGAGCAAAAAAGGCAGAACTTACACTAATTCAATGAAAGCGTCTTTTCCCACCACAGGTAAGAATGAAAATAAGCTGAGTAGTGTACAGCCGATACACCATTCGATGAGATTTCGCGTCGGCAGATAATGCCTCATGGAACCAACGAACGGCCAAACAGCCATTCCCAACAAGGGTATACTCAACATCCATCTATAGGTGAAGGATAATCCCTAAAAATATATATTTAAACATTAAAACTCCATGTCAGAGCTAACGAGTTTACAGCATGATAGTATTTATGCGAGGTTTTCATTTAGTACTACAGACTAGGTACTACCTACATATACAGAGTGTAAACTTAATCGAGAGACGTATTGAACTTATTCACAATGACCATAACACGCCGCGTTAAGATAAGACGCCGAAAAAACTGTTTTTCCCTCGCGATCAAAGAAGTTTCACACACATTTACAACATGTGATAAACAGATTATTAATTTCTAATATTTTGTCACCTGGAGCGGTCGGAATTGTGTTTTTAGGAAGCGCGTTATGGACACGGAATGTTGTTGGTCATA
Source organism: Zygaena filipendulae (assembly GCA_907165275.2). Taxonomy (NCBI): domain Eukaryota; kingdom Metazoa; phylum Arthropoda; class Insecta; order Lepidoptera; family Zygaenidae; genus Zygaena; species Zygaena filipendulae. The sequence goes on from OU015650.1 coordinate 6,943,473, forward strand.
AGGGCCTAGTTCGGTCGGAAGGTCAGACTTGCGCACCGAAGGTTCCGTACAGAGGATTCGTCGGAACCGGAAAGCTGTTGTTCCCATATCCTACTAATATTATAGGTAAACGCGAAAGAATGTAAGAATGTATGGGTGGATGGATGGATGTTTGTTACTCTTTCATGCAAAAACTACAGGATGGAATTAAATGAAACTTTACAATAATATAGCTTATACATCAGATTAACACATAGGGTACTTTTTATCCCGGAATTGCCGAACTCTGAAATTAACGCGGGTGAAACCACGGGGCACAACTAGTACTGACATGAGTAGGAATTAGTTTACCAACTGCAAATACTATTATTAATTCGAAAGTGACTTTATTTGTTTATTACCTACGCTTTCACGCCTAACTACTAACTGATCATCATGAAATTTTGCATACAAGTTGTCAGAGGTACAGACTATAGAGACGGACTTAGGGTAGGTAAATACTTGTAATACCGGAATCCCGCAAGGACTCCCAAAATTATCGCGGGTGAAACAGCGTGGAACAGCTAGCAAATTTATAATCACAAAAAAAAATGCATGTCACTACAAAACGGTTTTTCGATTTTTCCCCTACTCGTGCTAATAAAAGACATCTCTTGACAATTTTCATGATTCTAAGTGAACGGGAAGGGGCATGATGAGTAAATTTTAATTTTTAGTCTGTCTTGTAGATTAATGCGAATTCCTAACTAATATTATTAATTTGAAAGTGAGTTTGTTTGTTACGCTTTCACGCCTTAACTACAGAACTGATCATCATTGTCAGGGGTACAAACTACAGAAACGGACATAGGGTAGGTACTTATTATACCGGAATCCCGCAAGGACTCCAAAATTATCGCGGGTGACACCGCGAACAGCTAGCAAATTTATAATCGCCAAAAAAATTCATGTCACTACAAAACGGATTTCGATTTTTCCCGTCACTTGTGCTATTAAGACATATCTTGATAATTTTCATGTATCTAGGTGCATGATAACTAAATTTGAATTTTTTGTCGGTCTTAGAGATTAATCCGAATTCCTAACTAATATTCTAATGCGAATGTGAGTTTGTTTGTTACACTTTCACGGCTTAACGGCTCAATCGATCTCCACGTGCATACATGTTGTCAGAAGGACATAGGGTAACTTTTTATCCCAAAATTCCCGCGGGAATTCCGAAATTACCGCGGGTGAAACAGCTAGTAAATAATATTGGGCACGTATTTTTCCTTTTTTACGTGATCAAAAAATAACGGCGATACATAAAGTTTAAATTCCATGTGACGTCACGCCTAGCTACACTTTATACTTAGGACGGACGTCGCGACCGGGACACTTGCGCTTTATCTAAGTAGATATAAGTAGGTATATGTATTGTTTCAAGATTCGAAAAAGCAAAATACATGTCTATTTTTTGTACTATCTAGCTGCAGGGGCGGATCCAGGGGGGTGGCACTGGGTGCAATTGCCCCCCCTGGATTCGCCCCTGTCTAGCTGACGGATTAAATAGAATTTTGATTTTTATACCTTGTCATCATGCCCATTGTCACAATAATGCGATTTTTGCCGAATTTTGATTTTTATACCTTGTCATCATGCCCATTGTCACAATATAGTATATTTCATTACAAGTGCGGAAAGCCTGTCATTGCACACGTGTACTGAACAACTATTTTTAATACAGTTGCGAAAAAATTAAGCAATTTAATAAAATATCAAAAACACAACAAACTCAACTAAGTTCCAACTGTGATCAAGAGATGGCGCTAGTCGTATTAGTAATGCAGGTAATGCGAAACCTACGTTTGCAATGCAATGCAAATGCAAGTGTGTCAAAGTCGTGTCGCCATTTTTGACAGTTGGCAAAGAGAACGTACGAGTTCGGGAAAGGTAAACAAAAAGCTCGAGTATGTAATAGCCCACATCCCGAACGCTAAACGTCCCTGCAATACGCCACTTTTTGAGCAACTGTATTAAAAATGCGATTTTTGCCGCATATCTTTTGATTACGTTGACTTTAGCAGGTCTAAGGGAATGCAAACCTGAGTATTTGATATTGATTTCAACTTGATCTATCTCTGTGTCCTTGAGAAAAAGGATTTTGACAGACAGACAATAGGTACAACGAAGTGATCCTATAGTTCCTTTTTCGTTACCATAAAAAATGTATAATTATTTATTGACGTAAAATATTCACGAAAATTGAGCGCAATTGCTAACGCGCTGACTGCTGACGGATTCTAACCTAAGGCTAAAGTTAAATTAGATAGAGCCTCGCTTATTGCTAAGAGCCAAGAAACTAGCCGAGTGATTAATCCTAGTGATAGATACCATCTAGACACCTACCTAGGCCCCTTTCCTTTGTATTGCCGCTGGCTTACCGATTAATGTAAAGGTCATTCAACCGCGTAAGTCATCGTTTTTATGTAGGACTAGCTATGCCCCGCGGTTTCAGCCGCGATAATTTCGGAGCTCCTGCGGGAACTCCGGGATAAAAAGTACTCTATCCGCCGCACTCAGAGTCGACTTTAATGATTACTTAGTTAAGTATAAATTTTTAAAACAAAACTGCGGCAATCAGAGACGTTCAGTAAATTAATGTTAGTTGGCATTTAACTAATTAAGTTACATCTCATTAAATGCCAATTAACATTAATTTACTGAACGTCTCTGATTGCGGCAGTTTTGTTTTAAAAATCTATACTTAACTAAGTAATCATTAAATTCGACTCTGAGTACGGCGGTTCCTTTTTTATACCCCTGACAACATGCATGCCAAATTTCATCCAAATCCGTTTCAGCCGTTTTTGCGTGATTGAGTAACAAACATCCAAACATCCACACTTTCACATTTATTATATTAGTAGGATGACCAGCATTTTTTTTTAATATCTTGAGTTCCTGATGGAATTTCGATAAAATCGATACATGAGTATCTAAGTTAGACCCTTAGCAATACAACAAAAAAACCGCATTCAATTTGGTGCATTAGTTTTTGCGTATCACGAATACAAACATACATACAGACAGACAAAAATTATAAAAACGGTATTTCTGGCTTCTACATCACTCATAGAGTCGCCTAAATTTATTTTTTCTTATTTATCTCCCATTTACAGACATCGACCTGTTACAATTTTATTATATGTAGGTATGGATTTTCTAGGTACTTATGAATGATTTTTCTATTTATATAAATTTACTAGCTGTTCCGCGCGGTTTCAATTTCGGAATTCCCGCGGATTGTGCCATTTTCACCCCCTTAGGGGTTAAGTTTTCAAAAATCCTTTCTTATCGGATGCCTACGAGATACAAAGAACACACCCTCCATGTTTCAGGTCTCTACGATCAGCGGTTTAGGCTGTGTGTTGATCCATCAGTGACTCATTCAGTACAAAGCATTTTATAAAGTATAGTTTTGTTACATAATATAGTACGAGTTATCGAGAGTTCGAATAAGTCCCTCGTTCAACCTTACATCCTGTATAACATGTACCTATAATAGGGATGTTGACTACTATTGAATATCAAAATTCTAATTAGTCCGTCAGTTAGAAAATAAAAAAACGATAGACACGTATTTTTTGCTTTTTTAAATAAATGAAAATATGCAGAGATAAAGGGCATTAAAGTTTAGGATGAGGAGGTCGTGACGTCACTAACCGCAAAACCGCCATACAAACTGTCAGAATAGTGACGTCACGCGAAATTTCAACTCAATATATCGCCGTTATTTTTTGATTACGTAAAAAAAGAAAAAATACGTGTCCAATATTTTTTAATAATCCACAAGACGGACTAAAAAATAAAAATTAGTCAACATGCCCATTAATCTGTAATACAAGAATTGGTGTGTCCAATCTAATTACCATCGCTATTGATCCAATAGTGTAAAACAAAATTTCACAGGGCACTTTAAAAAGCTTCTTGTCATTTTTAAATTGTTTTAATGTATTTATCCAAACATCTGATGATGATAGAGCAAACCACCATAAAATAACTGGCATCAAAAAGTATAAATAATACTGGAGTGGCAGGTTTTGGGCTGAAAATATTAAGATTGATTAGAATTTATGAAAACTTGAAATCAACAGTGCATTTTATACCTATGGAATTGGAAAAATGGCACCAAACCTGACAAATTATAAGGTGACTTAAAAGCAAGTTAATATTTGAATTTTAATTGTTTATATTTATTTAAATATAAACTTTTCTTTTTTAACCGACTTCCAAAATTGGAGGCGGTTCTCAATTCGACTGTATGTTTTTTGTTTTGGAGGAAGGTTCAAAATTGAGTAAAAAGATGTTAAAGAATCCCAAACACTTTGAATCAATAGATTTTAAAGATTTCGGACCAACCATTTAAAAAGTGGACTATTTATTGTCTGTACTATAGCAATCAATTATTTTAAAACAAGCTGTGCCCCGCGGTTTCATCCGCGCGAAAGGCTTTTATTCAACAACTTTTTTCCCGGCATCCAATTTCAATGAAACAAAGCCTATATGTAGCTCCAGGCTAAGCTTCGCAGGCAGGCAGGCTAGGCTTTCTACCTGTGAAAAACGCATGACAATCCATTCAGTAGATTCAGAGATTATCGCGAACAGACAGACAGACAGAAATGATTTTTAAAAACCCTTTTTTTATGGTTGGTTCCTGGATAGACCAAACTTGAATTCGGTAAATTTAAAAAATTTTAGACATATTTAAATAAATAAGTTAGTTAAAATATTTAGTTATAAAACCATACTCACCATAAACAAGATAAAAAGATACTAAAAATAGAAACAGGAAAAATTTGCTCATGAAATTATTCCTAGGAGTTACACCAAAGCCCGTGTTGGAAGCATCAACGTGAGTTCTCATTTTTTGCATCAATAATACTTTGAGTAAGCACACACTCCACCCTATGAATGACAGGCTCACAAGAAAAAGCAGTGGTCTTTGGTAATAATTGTGATAATACTCCAACCCAGAAAGACTCAAATTCATTATTTGCTTACTGTGTAATATTAATTTTTCATAATTTTCATCTGTCAGAAACTTTTCTGTCAAGGCAATTATTTCATCATATTTGCTCTGATCAAATGGTTTATACGGCTGGTGCAAAACAGATATAACATTTGCTTCTATATTCATTCTCTTTTTGTTGTACTGTGAAGCTAATTGTCTACTGCTACTGTAAATAGCTTTAGCTTTATTTGCAAGAGACATATTCAATAAATCAGCTGGTAGTTTGCCCTGAAACATGCAATGTCTTTTTATTGTTTAAAATTCACTGCATGAAAAAAAAATTCTGCAGTCGGACCCACATGAATTTTGGGAACCAATATCATTTCATGATGAACAGCATCTATTCCCATGTCCTATTCATTGAGGATACAAATAATATAACAACTCTAGTAACTACCTATATGCTACATACCAAAACTTCATTAAAGTGCATTCAGCTTTAGCTGTTCCAAGACTTTCTGAGAAAAGAATTATAAATATACTAGCTGTGCCCTGCGGTTTCACCCGCGGTAATTTCAGAGTTCCCGCGGGAATTCCGGGATAAAAAGTACCCTATGTCCTTCTCTGTACCCCTGAGAACGTGAATGCCAAATAGGACTGACATGTAATTGATTTATAAAGGTCCTTTAAAATAAATATGTTTAAAAAAAAAATTTCATCCAAATCTGTTCAGCCGTTTTTGCGTGATTGAGTAACAAACATCCACACTTTCCCATTTATAATATTAGTAGGATTTATTAATTTTTAATTCAACACTGCAAATAACCCTATTTTTTATAATTTCACTCACATTGAATTCAGTACCTACTCTCTCTGGAACTCTAAACTGTCTCTATGTCACACACAAATACGTAGCTTGCAATCAGTGAAAGAATTTTTAGAATTGGTTTAGTAGTTAAAGAGATTAACCCCTACACCCAAACTTACAGACTTTACCGCTTTATAATAAAGGGTACATATTGTGTAGATAAACTTACTATGGAGTTAACAGGGACAGGTATAGCCAGTATAGTAGACATAAGTGGTGCCAAATCAGCTTGGTTTATATCTAGCCTATGGCTCAAAGACATATTAACAGTTTGCTTATCAAGTATCTTGTCTAGTATTTGTTTGACTCCTGCTCCCCATAAAACATAAGGAGTTTGAGTTTCATGTTCATCACCTGATCCATGTGATCCTAAAGCATCAAAAAAACATAAATATAATAATAGTGTTTTATAGATCAGATTTGTTCTATTTGTTTACATTGTGAAGGTAAGACATGTACCCCAATCAGTCATGCCATGATCTGAAGTCATAAGGAATGTTGTTTTGCCATCATTATTGTAAAACTCTGTTATCAAATTCTCCAGTTGCTTTATGCCTTCATCAACAAATCTTATTGTTGTCAAGAAGTTTCTGAAAAAGAATTGTAGCAGTTACAGGTTTCATTTTAATTAAGGATGTGACCTATTTGTCCAACTTATTATTTATTGGAAAAGTTGCACCACTTACTCTGTTTTTGGCTTATGCATATGGCCAGAAGTATCAGTGCCAAGCAAATGAAAAAAAAATACAGTCTGTTTTTTATTAAGTTTTTCAATCAATTCAATATTATGTTTAGCATCGCCGAGAAATCTTGCTACATTTTCAAAAACCCACGAGTCCAAAAGTGTAGTGTTTTTATTTGTACTAAATGTATGATCATATGGATCAAATTTATTTACATGTATATGGTCATTTCCTTTTGTGAAGATATCAATAATATCATATGCACCCCAACACCATGTGTTAGATGTATGATTGAAGACTGAATCAAAATCAACAGGATTTTCTTTCCAACCTTTGGCTACAGCCGAAGGGTCTTCATAGAAGCCAGCAATAACTGCTACATGACCAGGCCTTGACTCTGTAGGAACACGGGTGTTTGATATTCCCCATCGACCATATGAATTAGCCACATCTCTAAAAAGTTTAAAACATTACATGGAATACATGTTTATAGCTTTCGATTTCAAATTATAAATTATAATCATACCTTAAATACTGCATAGTTGTGTAGTTAACAAAAGACTCAGCTCTCAAACCATCAACTACAAACAGTACTAGTCTGTCTGCCACAGCGTCATGATGCGGTACATATGGCACTACATTATTTATAATCGGGGACTTAAAATAAATGTCGAAAATAGAAAATAAAAAGACTAAATGAATGCACAATCCTACCAAAAACATTGCGACTTGGCTACACTCATCACAATTGTAAATAAGAATATGATTAATTAAATTTAACCTATCAACCTATATTTTTCGGAACAACAATCTACAAGTAGGTAAATATTATTAGTATTTTATACAATTGGTGTTATTTCATGGGTCGGTCCAAGTTAAACTTTGTGTTTTATTCATAAACACAGTGACAGAACACTATTACTAAACATATTCAACAGTGATCACTAGAACAAGCGATTTCAGTCTAATTTTTATTGAGTGGTTATATACTCTTTGTTATTGGGTCTGAGATTAATTTGTGATTTTTCAGGCGACTGGCGATTTATTTACATTTTACAATCACAGAAGTCACAGAACACAGACATAAGTCTAGTTCTTCTTCTTCTTTAATAATGGGGTCTATAATTGATGACAGAAACGATAATATAACTCTATAATTTATGAGTTTTTTTTTTAGAATAGAATAGGATAGGATAGGATGGGATAGGATAGGATAGGGTTAGCCTGACGGCCCATACCAGACCCCTGCTGCGGAGACCGCAGAGGGTCCTGGCCGTCAGGGCTATTAGAGGGTATCGCACCATCTCCTTTGAGGCGGCGTGCGTCTTGGCGGGGTCCCCCCCCGGGGAATACCCCCCGCCAAGGGCGGTTGAATCGCGGAGATCTCATCTTCGGCAGTCCCTGATGAGAGAGTGGGAGAGTAGGCTGGCCACTCCATCTGCCGGCCTACGGACTGTCGAAGCTGTCCGTCCAGTTCTGCGTGAATGGACGGAAAGGCAGCAGGGCGCCACGACCTTCCGGCTGACGCAGGTGCTTTCCGGGCACGGATGCTTCGGAAAGTACCTGTGCAAATCGCCGGAAGGGAGCCGACGGCCTCGTGCCATCATTGTGGAGTCTGCGACGAGGACACGGCGCAACACACTCTAGAAGAGTGCTCGGCCGTCGGAGTGCTGGGCTGAGCAGCGCCGTGCCCTCGTCGCAGCAATAGGAGGCGACCTCTCGCTGCCCAAGGTCGTCTCGGCCATGGTGGGCAGCGAAGGCGCATGGGCGGCGGTTCTCTCGCGTGGCGCTGAGGAGGAACACCCCAGGGTTTTTAGTGGGTAGTATTCCCGCCCTTCTCAGGGCGGGTCGCCCTTTTCAGGGCGGAGTCCCACATAACCATCACCCCCGCCCCGGGGGCGGTGGTATGCATAAAGCATTTTCCCTGGGTTAAAAAAAAAAAGGGGTAGGATAGGGTAGGATAGGATAGAATAGAATAGAATCGAATAGAATAGAATAGAAAAAAGCTCAGAATAACAGTAGCATAGAAGGAGCCTTACGACATTGAAGTGAAGCCTGTCATAGACTAAAGAGCGTAAAGCTAGTGATGTGACTATGCATAAAATAAATACCGATATCGACTTCTTAGTTTATACTTTATGGTATCAGTTCATGAGGGGGGAAAATCTTCATCATATGTAAGCATATTTCTTCAATCGTATGTAAGCATATTTTTGATAAATTGCTTTATGAGAAATTATGTTTTCAAAGATGGCGCGCTATTTAGCTGCACGTAACGCCTTAAATATTGGACATCTATATGGATAAATCAAAATAAGCTAAGGTGAAATAAAGAACTCACTTCGGTCTGATCAACTCATTTATTTATAAACACAGGATAAATTATTCACAAATTGATATACATTGTGACGCGCATAAATTGTTTAGAAACCATATTAATGAATCGGAACCCGTGAAATACCTATTAATGAGTAGTTCCGATGACCATCAAAAGTCAAAAAGTCAAAATTATTTATTAAAATTTGGCCCATAATGTGGCTCTTTTTGATGTCATCAAAGTTACATTTATTATGACAGCACCCATAAAATATCCACCCTTCACAGCTTCCTAGAGCTATGACTGAAGAGAAGAAGCTGCGCAACAAACTCTCCAGTAGCACGCTGTCTGTTTAAAGTTTTAATATAATATTAGTAATAACTCAATTTGCAATTAAGTATGTAAGAACAATAAGCCGGAACCCGCAATAGACACATACTAATCCGGTACAGACTACAGATACATTAGGAGAAACTAGGATTGTCTATAATAGTAGACAAGACATGACCAGTACCAATTGACAGTAGCACCCGTTCACGAGTATGACGTGCTCGTAAGCCCCGCCCTACTCAATCATACTAGAGGGAACCGAGCGACCCGACTCACACGCCACCGCCATTGGTACATTTGAGTGAGCATGACAATATATCAAACCACTATTTTATCAATGAAATTTATTCATTAATCACTTAAGGCCGGTAACGGCAAACAGCACGCACACAACTTTTAACCAATTATTTTAACAACTGTTTCTCAGCCGTCGGATGGAGTCCGCCCACAGATCTTCGGCTGGCGACGTCTGTCCGTCGGTTGAGAAGCGAACCCTCAATACTTGTTATATATATGTTTAGTTGTTGTATACGTATGCTGTTAATCTTTGTGTTGTGTCAAATAAAGTTTATCAATTCAATCTAACCTCGCAAAGAGCAATTCATTACCAAACGTTTGTATCATTTAAGTAATCCATTACACTATAATAGGCATTATCGCACAAAGTGTGTTTAATAAGGCTCTTAAATTTATTTAGAAAAACAATGCAATAATTTAGATGACGCTAGTTCTATCGATACTTTATTTTTTGGAAGCACTATTGTATGCGCCCTTAAGGCTTAAGTATTATACGATGAATAAAGAAAACGTAGTGATTATATGATCTTTGTTATAGACCGTAGATGGAGAATGACCGTTATAGACGAAAACCCGCGACTTATACGTCTGTCATGTCAAGATCACTCAACCAATTAGAGTTCAAAATCTCTACTCAAGACTAGTTTCAAGTGATTAGAACCAATCAAAGTTCAGAATATCAGAATCTCTACTAAAGACTAGTTTTAAGTGATTAGAACTTAAAACGTATTCTATAATAAGATGAACGCTTGAGTTATGATTTGAGCTTAAAACTAATCTCAAGAGAAACGTGATCTGAGTCACCTTCTGGAATACGGACCCTAAGCTAAGCTAATAAATTTAATAGCTTTTAAATTTAGCATAGACAGACGTAAACAAAGATCAAATCTTTGCTTGAGTATAGATTAGTACTCAAGCGTCGTTCTAGAATAAGGAAATAACTCAGCTGATTGTTGATTGATCAAAAATAAAAAAAAAACAAAAATTTTTTTATTTACTTTCACAAAGTGTACTTATAACTAAATAAATAGCTGGAGCCTCCTTTTAAGCATAAATATGCCTGTGCCAGGAGACTCCGCTCCTCATAACTAATTTGTGTTTAACATGTTACACATTCCGATAGTACAGCTTTTTATTACATACTTAGGTTATTCGTTGTTATATTAATTTAATTTGGTAAAGCGTATGAGAGAGTTTCGAAGTGTGTGTGTGTGTGTGTGTGTGTGTGAGCGTGTGTGGGAGTGTGTGTGTAAGTGTGTGTGTGTGCGTGCGTGCGTGCGTGCGTGCGTGCGTGCATGCGAATGTATAAGAGTGTGTGCACGAAAGTAAATGTGTGTGAATTTGAAATTGATGAATCGCGTTTCAAGTAAGGTTCTAAAATTGAAATTTGTTTTAAAACTAGATTCATGAATTGAGTAACCTTTTGGAATACGGACCTAAATATATGTATAATAAGAAATAAATCCTTACTAATATTACAAGTGCGAAAGTAACTCTGTCTGTCTGTTTGTCTGTCTGTTACGCTTACACGCCCCAACGGCTCAGCCGATCATTATGAAATTTTGCATACACATTTTCAGGGGTACAGGGAAGGACATAGAGTACCTTTTATCTCGGAATTTCAGCGGGAACTCCGAACCTACCGCGGGTGAAACCGCGGGGAAAAGTTAGTCAGAAATAAATCAGAAACGGCTAAGACAATTCTTTTTGTTCCTCTAGCACCTAAATAAGATTTTAACTTTAGTTTGAACAAGCGCTTCGTGGCAATTGCGCGCAAAGGTGGAGGAATATCATTCCAGCAACTTGTGGCAAGATATCTGAAACTACCCCTAAAGGCTTTACAATTTCAAAATTATTTATAAAAAAAATCAGAGCTATATTTAATAATTAATTTTATCTACACTAATGTTGTAACATTCTACTTATGTTTCCAATACTTGACTTATAATTACTACTGTTATAGCGCAGACAACAAAACACTCAATTTAAGCAATTTCACATGATGGTATAATATCCACATCGATATCGTAAAATCTCATTATAACATCAATAAAACGCGACCAACTAGATTGCAGGGCCAATCAGGTTGGTCACGTTTTATTGATGCGCGCAGCTGCGCTCTCATTGGTTAGATTTTAATGGCGGCAAAATCACTGTGACAATACACGTACGCGTGAATTTAATTTAATGCTTTTACTCTTGTTGTTTGATTAATTGCATTAGTGAAGATAAAGTAGTGTATGCAACTGCATATAACACGGGTATTAAAACACGAGTGTGAGTTTATGAAACGAGCGCATTTATATGACAGTTGCATAAATTACTATTATAGCTAATGCATTTAGCCATAAAATAATTCGATCAATGTATTTTCTAATAAAATGTTTCGTTGTACGGTTTGAAATTGCAAGCCAAGGTACTATAGCTTGCAAGAACTTTCTCGGAGCTCTTGGAGGAAACTGAAGAAATCAGCACAAAATGTCATTTATCAACTATATATAACTCAGGAACTCCGGAGTTTGTGAGTTCGTGAGTTTGTGAGATTGTAGTGGGTAATCTCCGGATCTGCTGAACCGATTTTGAAAATTCTTTCACTTATACGGAGCTACAGTGATCCAGAGTGATACAGGGTACTTTTTATCCCGGAATTCCCTCAGGAACTCCGGAGTTTGTAAGTTCGTGAGTTTGTGAGATTGTAGTGGGTAATCTCTCGATCTACTGAACCGATTTAAAAAGTTCTTTCACTTATGAAACAGGAGTGAAATCAAAGAATAAAAACTCATCCAATATGACTAATTTTAATACGTAAAATAGACAGAGTTTCAACTTTAATGCACGCAACAAGAAGAACACTCAAAAGTAGCTAGCACGGCTACTTATGTGTCTTCCCCCTGCCCCTTCCGTAATTATGGGCGGTGCTACGATATGGTAATCGTGACGTCACGCCGAATAGGCGTGAGGCAGTCGGCGGGAATTATTGGCGCGTCTTTCAAATGTTCGGCGAGTCAGGCAGACTGGCTGGCTTGGCTGGCTGGCCTGGCCGGCATGGCCAGCCTGGCGTGGCTAGCCTGGCATGGCTAGCCTGGCATGGCTGGCTTGGCACGCATATGTGAACTTAACACGTAGCGGCGCGTTACAATCGGCCATCCTGCAACAAATTGCTCCCGCAATGGGGACAAAGAACGAGGCTTAGCTTTGTAATGAATTGTATCTAGTATTTTAATTTTTAGTATACTCTTTTCACGCACGCAGGTATCAGATATGTCTATTAAGCAACACAAGCTTCTATTGGTGCAACACACAGAACAGAAAATAGCTGATAAAAGGGATATCAACTAAGTTTAGTATGTCAACAGGTGAAAAATAGTTTCGTCAGGTGGTTTTCGCACTCAAACTATTCATTACGCACTAAAACATTCATTAATGTCCTAAAATTGCGAAAAATATACTTGGGGCAAGTTAGAGCATTTGCTCTATTTTTCTTTGCAACCTTTGTGCGCCTGCCCCGTCTACATGTCATCTCTAGCTAATTTATTTTCTCTGTGGTGCCACATAATATACGCCTGCTATTAAAAATTACCTACTGCTTTATGCCTTTCACGGATTAAAGATGTTGGCACTGTTTGATATAGGAATGACAGAAATGATCTCTCCATACGCTTTTTCCCGTGTCCGTTGAAAGTTGAAGCTCGCGATGTTCCTGAACTTGTATCTATCATATTGCTGAAAACTCTGACCACAATGTAGGTTTACAATCCTAGTAGGGCTACTCGAGGGAGTCTTCCTCTAAAGAACGAAGTCACCTTTCAGTTGTCAGTTTTGACGGCGTTTATTGAAACTACATGTTCCAATGAGAGAATACATATAGAAATAACTAGTGTGGGTACCCAACAAAGAAGTTATAACAATGCACTTATGGTACAACTAGGTTTAAATAAGTTTTAATAATTTCTTGTAATGTTCGATCATTACAATGTGATAGGCCAATGTCTGTGAAGGGATCTAAAGATGTTAAAAATGAAATTTAAACATGTAACGAGAACTAATTAAATGTGTAATGTTCAGTATATTAATTGATAGTGCATTAATGCATCAGGAAGACAATTGGACAAATTTTATTATTAGCTGCTTCGCGAAGATTTTATGTGCTACAAAATACTTTTAATTTCCCTATATTATTATTATTATTGCCTCAGAAGAAACAGTAACATTGAGACAAAATAATGAAATAAATGAAACAGAGCAAAGGGCGGCCTTATTACCAGAGGCTATCTTTTCAAGGCACCCCAAGGTAACGGAGGGGTATAGGTATAGTACCTATCTGTATTGAACTTCTTAAAGGGCTATGTCGAAATATAGTTTTGAGGCAAAAAGACGGTGAACGCATTTTATGCGGACTTCATGCAAACAAGTCATGGTAACTTGCGGCATAATAAATTTAAACGCGACAACTGCTTGCTACAACTAGCATAATTGTAGTTACCTACAACATTTAATTTATTTTGCTATCAATGTCAGTTTTTGGATGATCTCAATCCCTATTAATTAAGTCGAGTCCTCAAATCCTACAAATCACTTTGAAATCGTAAGCACTCTGCAATACAAGAGACCGCTTTAGTTTGAGCAATTTTTTTTAGAAAATTTGCAGTACCTAATCGTGTTTTGGCACTTACCAGAATCTCATTATTATTTTCAAGTAACATGTATTCAAAATCTAACTCCTAAACTTAATACCTTTGTAGTTTTTTTTTTAACATTGTCTCTTATAGCACCTTATATGTCTTTTAGCAATTGATTGCTACCTGATCTTAATACCCAACAAACCGAATATTTATTTGAGAGCTTTGATTTACCACATATCAATAACAATAACACTTCACAGCACACAGATCTATTTAATCTCACACTAAGCTATTATCTAAACTAGTAAAGGGAAAGGATTTGATTTTTTTGTTTGTTTGTTACGATTCAGCTCAAAAATTAGAGCAGATTTCAAAAATTCTTTCATCATCAGAATACAACATTATCCCTGAGTAACCTAGGCTATATCGTGATCCGAAATTACCGCAGAAATACCGAAATTACTGCAGGTGAAACTGATGGTAAAAGCTAGTATAGATGTATGAATTTTATAGTAAAGATATATATAGAACCACGCTTAGACTGGAAAATAGAACCCCGTATTTATCACACAAAGGTCACCCTACTACCCTACTTTTTGCGCCAATCAGGACGTCAGGTCGAGTTGAGTCAGGTTTGAGTTGATTCTACAAATGCTGGATTTCAAAAATGCGTCAGTGATAAAACTATTATGTACTCGTGATCGAACTAACATAGGTATAGTTGAAGCTTATGCTAAGGTTTTTGAACCAGGTGCAACTTGCTTTCCTTTTTCTCATGTCCTTTTACCTAACATCATCTGAGGGTAGTAAAACAACAGTTTTTTTTTGTATGACTATTTTCTGCAGTTCTTACTAGGGAGTTTCAGTTGCAATCTTCCTCTTTATTACTAGGATACTTAAGTACCACCCGTTATTAAGACTAACATCATCAGGAAACGAAAAGTAGGATACTCACAGCAGCACAACAGACTAGCTCAAATTCGATTGTTCTACCATTTGCCATCAGAAACTTTCAGATCCTAAAAGCCACCTGCATCACCAGATCAGATCAATGGTGTCATCATATTACATAACCTCAAACTGACATAAGTACCTATGCCAAATTTCATCTCAATCGTCTACCAGCAAGTAGTTGAAAAAATAGTGTGCATTCGATGAAAGGGCGGACAACTTACGAATAATGCAAGTTAAAAGCTTGTAACATATTGTGATCATTAGAAACGCAACGACTTCTACTAGAGCTTCTGTTTATGATGGGTCAAGTTGACGAGTACAACGCATAGTTACGAACTGTACCCTACGTGAATTTAGGGACTACCTCGGGTACTTTTGTCCTAATAGACACGAACCTTAGTGCTCGACCAAAAAAATTGTGTAAATACCCTCAACCAGCAAATATCGTTCGGAAGCTACTATCCAAACTTAATGACTCGACTGCAGTACTTAACTAATAGTTAACTCTGCCACTTTCATAGACATCAGTGTTACTTGTTTAGAGTGGCTAAATCCAAAGACTAAATACATAAGCTGACGCAAACGGCAACTTAGATGGCATGACGTATTAAACTTATGTCCCTTATTTATGTACTAATTGATACCCTTATTTTCTCATAATATATGACTAATGAGAGGCCACCTATGTAAATTACGACTTGGGCTCACGGCTAATATGTGCATATCGCATAGATTAAGCAAAATAAGTAAGTAAGGCGTATTAGGCAAAGAGGCATTAATTGGGTGACTGACCTGGCTCATGGCATGACTGATCTGGCTCATTTTTGTTGACTGCAAACATCTTTCTGCTTGCGTAGGAACCTGGCCGGCTTCACAAACGACGTCCTTAAAAACCGTCCTCGGTGCTCAAATAGATGCTCGGCCGCGTATTTGAAATGGAAAGAAAAACTTTATTAGACACAAAAAATTATTCCAACACACATATATACAACAACCAGGGTTCGCCTCCTAACCACAGGATTGACTGTTAATAAACTTGTCGTACCTACCGATCAAGTACGTCGCTGATGTACCAAACTGATTCATTTTCTTCATCTATGCTGATCTTCTTCTTCGTCGGTACACTCTTGACAGAGTGGTCGTGGTCCTCACGAAGTTGTCTCAATGTGGGCAGATGTTACGTGCTTCACGATGCCTCGCCACTCTTCCCGGTCAGATGCTGTTCTTGTGCATTCGTGCAGCTTGGTCGGTCCATCGCATCGGTCTATGCAAGGTCGCGTACGGTTGTTAAATAATCCATTAATCATCTTCATATTTGATCGTTGTTCTTGGCTTGAACTTCATTCGTGAACGGATACCTTGTTTAATTTCTTCAGGGCGTTTTTACTTCATACCCACTTCTGATTGAAACAGGAGTGAAATCAAAGAATAAAAACTCATCCAATATGACTAATTTTAATACGTAAAATAGACAGAGTTTCAACTTTAATGCACGCAACAAGAAGAACACTCAAAAGTAGCTAGCACGGCTACTTATGTGTCTTCCCCCTGCCCCTTCCGTAATTATGGGCGGTGCTACGATATGGTAATCGTGACGTCACGCCGAATAGGCGTGAGGCAGTCGGCGGGAATTATTGGCGCGTCTTTCAAATGTTCGGCGAGTCAGGCAGACTGGCTGGCTTGGCTGGCTGGCCTGGCCGGCATGGCCAGCCTGGCGTGGCTAGCCTGGCATGGCTAGCCTGGCATGGCTGGCTTGGCACGCATATGTGAACTTAACACGTAGCGGCGCGTTACACTTATAAGAAGCTACAGTGATCTTGAGTGACATAGAGTACTTTCATCCCGGAATTCCAACGGGAACTCCGGAGATTGAGTTTGTGAGATTGTAGGAGGTAATAATGGATCTGGATCTACTGAACGGATTTTGAAAATTCATTCACTTTTAAAAAGCTGCAGTGATCTTGAGTGACATAGGGTACTTTTGTCACCGGATTCCCGCGGGAACTCCGGAGTTTGTGAGGTTATAATCTTTGGATCTACTGAAGCGGTTTTGATAATTCTTTTATTTATGGGAGCTACAGTGATCGAGAGTGATATAGGTACTTTTTACTCCAAAATTCCTGCGGGACCTCTGGAGTTAGTGAGTTCGTGAGTTTGTAGGGGGTAATTTCTGGATCTAGTGAACTGATTTTAAAAAAATTCTTTCACATTTAAACAGCTGCAGTGATCCTAAGTGACATGGTACTTTTTATCCCGGGATTCCCGTGGGAACTCGGGAGTTTTTGAAGTTATAATCTCTGGAACTACTGAACCGATTTTGAAAATTCTTTCACTTAAAGGAAGCTAAAGTGATCCTGAGTGATATAGGGTACTTTTAATCCCGGAATCTCCGCGAGTACTCTGCAATTGCCGCGGATGAAACTGCGGGAGTCAGCTAGCAATATTATAAAGAAAAAAGTTTGTGAGTTTGTGACGTTGCCGTTGTAGGTAATCTCTGGATCTATTGAACCTACTTTGAAATTTTTTTTACTTTTAGGAAGCTACAGTGATCCTGAGTGTCATTGGGTACTTTGTATTCCGGAATTCCCGCGGGAACTCCGAATATTCCTCGGCTAAAACCACGGGGGAACATCTATCTCTGAATCTACTAAACTGATTTTGAAAGTTCTTTCACTTATAGAGAGCTAGAGTGATCCTTAGTGACGAGGGGTACTTTTCATCGCGGTATTCCCGCGGGAACTCCAGTTTGGAAGTTCGTGTGTTTGTGAGATTGTAAGGGGTAATCTCTGGATCTACTAAACCGATTTTAAAAATTCTTTCATTTATAAGAAGCTACAGTAATATTGAGTCACATATAGTACTTTTTATCCCAGACATGCCGCGGGAACTCTGGAGATTGTGAGTTTGTGAGGTTGTACTTAGGGGGTAATCTCTCGATTTACTGAACCGAGTTTGAAAATTATTTTACTTATAGGAAGCTACAGTGATCCTGAGTGACATAGGGTACTTTTTATCTCGGAATTCCCCCGGGAACTCCGGAGTTTGTGAGGTTGTAGAAGGTAATCTCTCGATCTACTGAACCGATTTTATAAATTCTTTCTTTTATAGGAAGCTAAAGTGATCCTGAGTGACAGTGTGATGGTTCCTGGCCGGACCACGGTACGGAACAAAATTTTTACGCTGGCACAAAT
This sequence comes from Zygaena filipendulae, assembly GCA_907165275.2. Classification (NCBI taxonomy): domain Eukaryota; kingdom Metazoa; phylum Arthropoda; class Insecta; order Lepidoptera; family Zygaenidae; genus Zygaena; species Zygaena filipendulae. The sequence continues at coordinate 6,961,707 of OU015650.1, forward strand.
TCATTATTTTAATTGTGCCTATTTGTGCCACTAATGCCAGGAATTTGTGCCTTCTGGTTTTGGAGTTATGAGAGTACGATTGTGGTCGGGCTGGGAATCCTGGTTCCTGGCCCGACCACGGTACAGATGTTACGGAACCGAGTTTTTTCTTTTGCACAAATTCACTATTTTAATTGTGCCAATTAGTGCCACCAATCCCAGGAATGTGTGCCTTACCCCTTGGCCACAGTCTCGGCGGCGGCGGTAGCGGCGGCGGCAGCGGCAAAAACAAATGGTAGACAACATACGAAGTTGGCCACAGCTATCAGTAACTACCCAACTAGAGCACGACTGCGGGCAGCGGGGGGGCGGGGGGCGGTAGGTGCATGCACATATTTTGTACGTCAGGGTTGCTTATTCTTTTTTTGAATTAAGTTACCTATTATTAAATAAAAACTTAACTCTTACATAGTATTTATACTATGTATAAATTTAAACCTTAATAAAACTGTATCTATAAGTACCATAAGTTATATTTAAAAGTAACAAGCTGTTCCCCGCGGTTTCACTCGCGTGATTTTAAGAACTCCCCGGGTAGGTACTATGCACATATTGAGATAAAAACTATCCTATCTCGCAAGTTTGACCAAATTACATACAGTGTAAAAAAAATCATTTATGATCGATTTAGTAGTAGTATAATATAGGGGATTAGCTGTGCCCTGCGGTTTCACCCGCGGTAATTTAGGAGTTCCCGCGGCCATTACGGGATAAAAAGTACCCTATGTCCTCTGTACCCCTGACAACGTGTATGCAAAAATTCATGATGATCGGTTGAACCGTCTAGGCGTGAAAGCGTAACAGACAGACAGACAGCTACTTTCGCATAGGTATTAGCAGGGAAGCAGAGACTTGACATTTATTTCCTATCGACATAATCTTAATACGGCAGCAGCAAAAACAAATGGTAGACAATATAAGAAGTTGGCCACAGCTCGCGCCGCTGATAACTTCGTGGTCAAGGGGTAAAGCACACATTCCTGGGATTGGTGGCACTAATTGCCAATGTGCCAATTGGTGGTACTTTTTATCCCGTAATGGCCGCGGGAACTCCTAAATTACCGCGGGTGAAACCGCAGGGCACAGCTAATCCCCTATATTATACTACTACTAAATCGATCATAAATGATTTTTTTTACACTGTATGTAATTTGGTCAAACTTGCGAGATAGGATAGTTTTTATCTCAATATGTGCATAGTACCTACCCGGGGAGTTCTTAAAATCACGCGAGTGAAACCGCGGGGAACAGCTTGTTACTTTTAAATATAACTTATGGTACTTATAGATACAGTTTTATTAAGGTTTAAATTTATACATAGTATAAATACTATGTAAGAGTTAAGTTTTTATTTAATAATAGGTAACTTAATTCAAAAAAAGAATAAGCAACCCTGACGTACAAAATATGTGCATGCACCTACCGCCCCCCGCCCCCCCGCTGCCCGCAGTCGTGCTCTAGTTGGGTAGTTACTGATAGCTGTGGCCAACTTCGTATGTTGTCTACCATTTGTTTTTGCCGCTGCCGCCGCCGCTACCGCCGCCGCCGAGACTGTGGCCAAGGGGTAAGGCACACATTCCTGGGATTGGTGGCACTAATTGGCACAATTAAAATAGTGAATTTGTGCAAAAGAAAAAACTCGGTTCCGTAACATCTGTACCGTGGTCGGGCCAGGAACCAGGATTCCCAGCCCGACCACAATCGTACTCTCATAACTCCAAAACCAGAAGGCACAAATTCCTGGCATTAGTGGCACAAATAGGCACAATTAAAATAATGAATTTGTGCCAGCGTAAAAATTTTGTTCCGTACCGTGGTCCGGCCAGGAACCATCACACGAGTGACATAGGGTACTTTTTATTACAAAATTCCCTCGGGTACGTACTCCGAAATTACCGCGGGTGAAACCGCGGGAGTGAGCTAGTAACAAAGGTTGCCTGGGAGAGATCGCTTTAAGCGATAAGGCCGCCTTTTGTATACATTCAAGTGAAAATTTGTAAATATTTTTTTAGTTTGGTGTACAATAAAGAGTTATCTATCTATCTAGTAACATAATAACCACAATAAAGTAATTTCAATCAAAAATGCACAACCACCAAACCGAGCGAAAAGTATTATTTAAACATTAATATTTGAAAAAAAATAGTATAATTTTATGCATAATTTTGTTTTATTTTCTTGAACTCTCCCCCAATACTTAAACTTGGCTACGCCCATACCTACCACCTTTACATATTGATGTAATAGTACATTGTTATCCTAGGGGTGAAAGTAAGGGGTGAAGTCTTTCTCCCGAGGGTAACACTGTGCTTTTCATTACGAATGCAAGGAAAGTCAAAATAAAAATAGGAATTAGCTAAAGAAAAAATGAGTGAAGACCGGATAGTCGCTTGACACTTTCCCACCTATTTCTTTTTCTTTGGCCGGCTAGCTATTCAGCCAGTATTTTTTATTTACATTGTGGCGACCTAAAAAAAATATTTTCTTTAATTATTAAGTATTAATTAAAGAAAATAAAAAAATATAAATAGGAATTAGCTTAAGAAAAAGTGAGTGAATTTTATTTTAATTAATACCTACTTAAACTTTACGTTATTTCAATTTTACATCGCGCTGGCTGTATAGAAAGTTGAAACATGGTTCAATAGAAATGTGAAAATAGACCTAGTTTTTTTTTAATAATTTGACAGTTGTCAGTTGAAAGCAATTCTCCCTAGGGCTGAAAAGGGTTACTTTCAACCCGCTTCTCAGGCAACTTCAGACCTACTTTTCGAGTATGAGTAATGAAAAAACAAATTACGTGGGTATTTGGAGTTTATTTAGTTTAATATAAATATAACTGTGGAAATTTCGATGTCTTTCGGCCGCACTCACAGTCGTTTTAATGATTAGGTAGGTACTTAATTTTACTAATAACTTATCTATCTATCTACTACCTTTTAGACGTAGGTAGTGATTATTTGCTCAGTGATCTGCATCTCGAAAACGGCTCCAACTATTTTCATGAAATGAGTGTTTCATGTTTGGCCGACATAGCAAATAAGTGTTCGGTACTGCTTTACTGACTTACCTACAAAAAAAAAACGGTCATCAAGGTACCTACTTTAACTTAAATAGTTTAACGTTAATTTAATGAACGTCTCTGAGTGTCGCAGTTTTGTTTTTAAAATTTTTGTAATTAGTAAAATTTTTTTTATTTTATTTATTTACCAAACAAAATTAACAATAAAAAATACAACTTACGTAGCACTTAAGAAACCACTAAGATTTATGGAAAAGATGCTATTTTACCCAGTAGGTAGATACAATTTTGGTTTAGTTTAAGAGTAAATACAATTTAGTATAATATGCAATAATCAGTAAAATTTAAACTACTAGCCGAATTTAAAACCAGTGCACCTCTAAGATTTAGAATGATTGATATCTCTCCATATTACTTAGAAAATAAGATTTTAGTTTACTTTTAATATTTTTTTGGTTTAAGCTCGCGATCAAATCAGAGGGTAATTTTTTAATTAGTCGAGGAACCAAGTACCTAGCTAGCAGTCCTCTCGCCGTAGGTACACGTTGCCAGCACGTTGCGTGCATAACCGGTTTTGACCCAATACGCGCGTGATACAGGATGATTAATTTCTTTCTTGAGTGATTTATTAAAAAAGTGTTCTTTAAGTAACATAATTATATTTAAATTGATTGTGAACGGGTAGAATTTTGCAGTGCCTAAAAAGACCGATTTCGTCGTTATAAAATTGTAGTTGAATTTTTTTAGACACTATTATTTTTTATATTTTTAATTGTAGCCTATAAATTTGGTTAAGGTACGTCGTATACGTTCGTCCATAGCTGCTCAATCCATATTGTACTTGTGATTCTGCTAGCGAGTTATATAGCATTAGCTTGACTTTAAATGGGATACGGTCTTTAAGGATCGTGATATTCGCTAGAAACTGTAAGTTTATTGCAAACATGTTCAATATGATTTGAACCGTTGAATCTACTGTCAATTGATAGACCTAGATACCTCTGACAACTAGGACAACTACACGTATTTGAACTTACGGCATGCAGACAGGTATGATCGTGGGCCACAATACTTTTTAAGGGATAGTGTTTGACATAGGGAGATTTAATAATTAGTAGTTTGGTTTTGTTGGCATTTATCGATAAACCGGCATCATGGCACCATCTTGTTAAGATATTTAGATCTAGCTGTATTAACTCTATGGCTTTTTGGGGGTCCCTGTCAGACACCACAAGACATGTGTCATCTGCAAATTGGTAACATGTACAGTACTTGATGTATTTGCTCATCTCGTTGACATAGGATAGGAAATGTAGGGGCCCTAGGACTGATCCTTGAGCCGTGCCCTCAGTTGCTGTTATGGGTCTGCTTTACTGACAAAATACCAATAAACATTAATTTAACGAACGTCTCTGAGTGCGGCCGTTTTGTTTTTAACATCTTTTTATTCTTTACTTAAAATGAAGTACCTCATTAAAACGACTCTGAGTACAGCCGTTTATCAACGAAAGTAAATAACGGAGTTTTTAAAAGTCGTAACTAGTCTTCATTATATTCGATTCCTGCACATAATAAATTGAATAATTCTTCTTCTTGAGACTTTTTTAAGTTTTTTAAAAGAACGTCTGTCGGTATTTTTTCTTCTGAGTACTCTTCAGAAGATAGTCCAAGTGTCGTGTATGCTCGACAAACTTGTCCTGCACTTAGCCATCCTCTTTGACCGGGATCGAAACTTTTTACAATAGCTTCCAAATGCCTGTAAGAAATCAAAATAATATGAGTTTCATGTAAATAGCTTGTAGATAGAGCTAGGTTTCAAGTTCGGGACGTAACTTTAAAAGTAGGTAGGTACCAGAGAGAAGGTAATCACGTAGGTACCTACTTATTTTGATTTGCTTAAAGTAAGGTGAGTGGGGGGAAGACCGAACGCTTTTTTTGATGAGATGAGCAGTGTTGAAATTGAAGTCTTGTTTAACATTACATTATGCTAAAATTATATTAGTAATGAGTAAAGCGTAAAGACTAAATTTTACTATCATATCGATACAATCCTGTTAAAACTGTTCCAAACCAGAAAAATAAATTAAAAATATTTTCTTCTTCTTCTTTAATAATGGCGTCTATAATTATAATTTGCCATTGACAATGTTTCTTAATAATAAAAATCTCTTTATCTATTTCTTCAATTATGGCGAACGCCAATGAAAATGTTAGATTGTTCCTCAAGTTAAAACATGGCTCTCTTGAAAGCCAGTTTCCTGCTCAGGGTCCAAAATAGACGCTGAAAAGTGACTGAAATAACGAAGACAACGTGACACGCCGTGTTTTCGGTACCTACGGCTTTCACTCATCAACAACCTAAAAATATTTTATCGCAAAAAAAAACCAGGGGAATATGAAAGGTTGATGGGGAAAGACCGAAATAGTTTCTACCATTCAAATTGATGTCAGATGTTGTCGATGGTCACTATAACTAGGCTATGGTTTTAGGTACCTATCCTGAAAACTCAGAACTGCCTGTAGTGTCAAGATATAATTAAATAACGAAGATAAAAACAATTATATTTTTTGCATATTTCAATCTTACCCCGCCGGAGTAGGACTGAAACAGAGGTTCTCAAACTTTTCCTTAAAGTTATACTAGTAAAAAAACATCACCATCAAATAAATACTTTTGCTTATTCTAAAATAATTTGAACCGTTGTTTCATCTCAGAAAATAAATCTACCATAACACAAATCAATATGAGATACGGATTTAGGATTTAGTTGCGCCGTATAATTTAAGTTTCTTCTTTTTAACAGTCTCTAAGACTTTGGCCACATCATCATGTACGAGGTTTTTTAGTATAGATTTCCGGGCGTAAATCACGTGACGTTATCAGTTAGGTTTGAGAACATCTGCCAATCAGTATGACTTTTGAAAACGGGTTAAAATCAAAACTTTTTATATATTTGTCTTACCCCGTCAAATATTGATGGGGAAAGACGGAAAGCTGTAATAAATCCTAAAATTAGTAAAATAGTCATATTTAGTTTCAATAGGACATTTAAGAATTAAAAATAATAAGTAGATATTCCAATAAAACCCTCGTACCAACATCTTGAGTATAGTTACAAAACACGGGGTAACATTAAAACACTCATTTAATTTGCGAAAAGGGACAGCGCAGGTTTTTTGCATTTTTCACAAAACCTCTCATTCAAAGCGGCAAGTGCCGACTGAGGTGGGGTACGTTACAAAACAAAGATTTTACCAATTTTGCCAGCACTGCAAAAATAATACTATATCTGGAATTATAGCCAACTTTTTGTGTTACCCCGTTTTCCATCTTGCCCCCACTTACAAACATTTATATTGCAGTAATTTTGATCTGTAGATACCTACCGTGATACCAAGATAATAAAAAAATATTTATCAAGATCGTATTCCATAGATGCTAATTGCTAGTACAAAAATAATCACCACCTATCTTCGTATAAAACGGGTGCCAGTCCATGTCCAGCACGAAACAGCATACAATCGTCGAGCAACTTTTCAAGAAATGCTATTGGCTGATTTGATTCCTGGGAAATCGTTTTTGTGAGTAAAAAACGAATTAGTTCAGGAATACGGCGTTCACGTAAATAGCTTTCGGTTCTAGAGACGGTACTTAAAATTTGTTGTTTACGTAGTGGAATCTCAGTTTTCTCACTAGAGTCATCATCGCCTGATATGCATTTACATACATAAATCGGTTCACGTTTTTCTAATTCCAGAAATTCTTCATCCATACCTTTTTAATTGCCTTTTTAAAATGAATCTAGATTTAATTAAAAACAATATCTCTCCTGGAAAATAGTTTTAGTAAAATTCTTCCCGTTAGGTAGCTTTTTTTCAGTTTTGACATTATTTTAATTAAAAACTTATCAGAAAAACCTCCGCGCGCCGTTTATATGACGACTTACATGCATTGTCTTCATCTCTACACAGCCAATGGAAGATCTGTGTATTTTAAAATGTGGTAAACTTTTAAATAATTCTTTTCTGCTCAAATTCCCACTAAAAATCATAAGTCGATAAAACGATAGAAAAAAAAAACAGATTTTTGGCGGAATTTTTAGCAGAAAGGACGTCAGTTTTATTTCTGTGTTTTGCAAGTTAGTTTATCGTGATTAATATTGTGTGAATATGGTAGATTTTGCATAATAGTGATCTATTAGTAATGAACAGTGTAAATAACTTCAGAAGAAGAAATATACTACAGATTCGGCTGCATGGTCTTACTTCCTTTGCCCATTGGGGTAAATAAAAAAATGAATAAAAAAAAACAAAAAACCGTTGTAGGCCCTTTTGTTTTGATTTTGAAATTTGATCTTGAAAACCAATTTGAAAACAATTTTAATGTGAAATTGTGAATATTGATAAGTTTTACATTTAGTTACGTATCGACAATTCGGAATTTGATTATTGATTTTCTCAGATATCACAAAAGAACGATGTTTTTATGTTTAGTACTCGGGCGTTTGTGTTTGTTGCACTAACTTGGGATACCTTTCTAGTTCAAAGTTAATTTGTTAGTTATTGATAAGTTTTTTCATCAAAACATAGAAGATTAAACAACCATGGCTAAAGATACCGATGAAATATATATCGGAAAGATTGACGACTGTAAGCAGTTACTTTACTAATAATATTGTAATATAAACGTAATTTTTTGGAATTTTCAGTCCAGTTTACCTAGATCCTCATCTATACACTATGCCACGACTATATACACGACTGGGTGAATCCTTACTATCCTTACTAATATTATAATTGCGAAAGTGAGTTTGTTTGTTTCACACCTTAATGGCTCAACCGATCATCCTGAAATTTTGCAAGTACACGTTGTCAGAGGTACAGAAAAGGACATAGGGTACTCTTCCCGGGTCCCGGAATTCCCGCGGGAACTCCTAAATTAACGCGGGTGAAACTGGAGGGAACAGCTAGTGTTACATAAAGGCCTATCTAAATCTATCAGTACACATTATAAAACAAAGTCCTCCACTTCGTCTGTCTGTCTGTCTGTTTGCAATAAACTCTAAAACTACTTAACAGATTTTCATGTGATATACACTAATAGATAAAATGTTTCAAGAAGATGGTTTATATGTATAGTTTATCCTGAAATTACTGTGGGAACTCCTAAATTGCCACAGGTGAAACCACAGGGGACAGATAGTAATATTTACGTAAGATTTATGTACCTACGCTACTGCACATCATGGCATAGATACCTACTTAAAAGATTTTCATTGATAGATTTTCATTATTCTTAGGTGATACAGAAGTTCGCAAGACTGGGCAAGAAATGGATGTAATAAGACAACGAACTGTGGCTTATGAGTACTTGTGTCGCTTAGAAGAGGCTAAAATATGGATGGAAGCCTGCTTAAAGGAGAAGTTGCCTCCCGCCACAGATTTTGAGGAGAGTTTATGTAATGGTGTTTACTTGGCTAAACTTGGTAACTTCATTGCTCCAAATCTTCTCCCGTTGACAAAAATATATGATATTGACCAAAGACGATACAAGGTAAATTTTGTTTGTTAGAAGAACCAACTTATTTCGTTTGCTGTGAATTGATACTATATATATAACTTTTTTCAGCTTGCTGGATTGCAATTTAGGCATACTGACAATATTAATAAATTTTTAGAAGTTCTCAAAACATCAGAACTTCCAATAGTAAGTAAAATTCTTAATTATAAACCAACCTTATATTTTATTTTAAAAATCTGCAACAATTCTGCTTTTCAGTCAGGTCTCTTAATGTTTAGTTTCTTAGTCTTAAATATCCTCATCTGTCTATTTAGTTTTAAAAACTCAAGCAATGATAGCTCAGCGGACAGTGCGTTCAGATTACACTGCAAGGCATATATTCAAGTTCCAATGATGAGCTTGAGCTGTCCATGAAGAAAAACATTATGAGGAAACCATAGCATGGAGGTAGGGCACTTTGTAGTACATGACTGGCTTGCTTTCACCTTCAAGTTGAAAATGTGTCAGAGAGTCTCTAATGAAATCCAGTTCCCATTCCATACTATGTGTGTTTAACAATCTTTGACTACACTCAGAGGTGACCTGTGGTCAGACACCTAGATAAACAGAAAAAACACTACCTACTTAACCAATTAATTAATTTGATTTCCACTATAGAAATACATTTTATTACCTATATAAGGTGTGGCAAAATTTGCTGCAAATATTTAAAGGGTTGAAAGTATACATCATTATAAACATTTTCATAAAAAAAAGAAAAAAAAACTTTCAAACAAAATAAATCAATCAAAAAGAAAACAACCTGCAGGGTTAGCCAAGTTGACATTCTACAATCGTTAACACATAGAAAACATAAGTAAAGAATCGTCATGTCACATGTAAAGCTAGAGTTTTGATTAGCTGACCAAAGTTTTCTATTCTAGTTTGCTATGTGTTAACGATTGCAGAATGTCAACTTAGCTAACCCTGCTGTGCAGACGATTGCCGCTCAATCGCTATACACATACATTTTAAGATCAATGACCTCAATTGAACGGACTAGCTGATGCATCGCTCGCAGTGTGTGTAGAGCGTGCCTTGTATATGTATTAGTGACTTACATGTATTGTGTACCTTGTGATTGTACATAGTTGTAATATTTCTTTAAATGAATTTATTTTCCTCATTCTGAAAAACCACCAAGCTTATAATATTATTTGTCGCTTATCCTTTTTTGTTATAACATATACTTTCAGCTCTGAAAATATTTGCAGATAATTTTACCACATATTATATACTAGTTGTGCCCCGTGGTTTCACCCGCGTTAATTTCAGAGTTCCCGCGGGAATTCTGGGGTAAAAAGTACCCTATGTGTTAATATAATGTATAAGCTATATAATTGTAAAGTTTCATTTAAATTCATCCAGTAGTTTTTGCGTGAAACAGTAACAAACATCCATCCATACATACAAACTTTCACATTTATAATATTAGTAAGGATATTATGTTTGCAGTCACAGTCCTAATACTGCTGGGGTTGTCACTAAATTAATTTACATCTTTGAAACTGGTATACCATTGTTTTTTTTATACATTAGGCATATAATTTATAGTAGGTAGTTTAATTGTTGTTTAAATGTTTAAAAACGCGCACGAGTCAAATTGAATTGCTCTTCATTCTCCACCATGGCTTGGTGTATGTTGCCCAATTGTATAGAATGTAATACTATACTAGTACTTACCTAGATGCAGAATGGCTCTATTACGGGCCCTTACCTACAGACAGGAGGAAGACCAAAACGGATAGTGGTGTGGCCGGATACCGGATATTAGGCAAGCTATGAGGCCAGATATCCGGCTACCGGATATTCGACCCATTATCGCGTTACGCGATCTTAATTTGAATATAGGCGCGGTGAATGAGATCGGAAATATTAGGGCGTATCTATTCCGGTGTTATCGCCAAACTGAGTCACCACTTACCAACAAATGCGGAAAATTTGGCATTTATTCACCACAAATTAGCCCCTTGTAAATATTGAGTACCTACTGCACTAATTAATAAAACAAATATTTTTGAAGTGCGATTATAAAAAATAACCGGTGTCCATAACTTATTGTGGTATGATTTGACTTGTGTAAAATAATAATTTTTTGAACTTTACTATCCGGAATCTGGCAAGATACTGAATTACTATCCGGTATCGAGCCGGATAGTGAAAACGAAGCCGGGTGGGTCGGATACGCGACAGTTACCGGATATCCGTTTCATCTCTAGTATGAACCACTCCTAGAGGACCTTGTGAGCGTCAAGACGTCCCGGCGATCGCCGACCTGCCGATCTAGCCAGTCCAGCGAGGTTAACCAAGTTGACATTCTACAATCGTTAACGAATAGAAAACTTATGTAACGAATCGTCATGTCACTTGGTCAGCCAATATAAACTCCAGTTTTCAAGTGGTCACACAAAACTACAGTTTTGGTTGACTGACCAAGTGACATGACGATTCGTTACATAAGTTTCCTATGCGTCAACGATTGTAGAATGTCAACTTAGTTAACCCCGCAGATCTGCTTATAGCTTGGTGTAGGATCAAAGTAGGGCCATGCTGTATAAAAAAAAACATACGCGTCGAATAGGGTACTTGCATGAATTTTTTTTTCAGTCTATTTTAAAGATAGAAGGCCTACTTAAACAAAGCAAGAAAAGAAAAAAAATATATGCATAAATTAATTAAATAGAGCGTTTCAAAGTTCCTACTAAAAAGTACCCTATGTCCTTCTCTGTACCCCTGACAATGTGCATGCCAAATTTCATCCAAATCCGTTCAGCAGTTTTTGCGTGATTAAGTAACAAACATCCAAATATCCAAACATCCACACTTTTACATTTGGACGCAGATAAGCAATAACATGTTAACCCACAAACTTAAGTTATTGATTTAGAACGATTTATTGAGAGTTAGGGAACATTTTTCTATTATATGTTTACCTTATTACATTTCTTAAATATGTAACTAAATATTAAACATAAAAAATGTTGACACAAAATGGCGGTAAGCTTTTAAAACACGATTTACTCAAAATTTCTCCAGTGTGGGTTAACACACTATTGCTTATCTATGTCCATTTATAATATTAGTAGGAAAGTAAGATAAAGAGCAAAAGTTTGTGAATTGTGAGTTTGTGACGTTGTAGGGGGGTAATCTTTGGATCTACTGAACCGATTTTGAAAATTCTTTCACTTGTAAGAAGCTACAGTTATCTTGAGTGACATTGGGTACTTTTTATCCCGGAAATCCTGCGGGAACTCCGGAGTTCGTGAGGTTGTAATCTATGGATCTACTGAAACGATTTAGAAATTTTTTTCACTTATAGATAGGAAGCTAAAGTGATCCTGAGTGACAAAAAGTACCTACTTTTTCTCCCGGAATTCCCGCGGGAACTCCGAAATTACCGGAGGTGAAACCGCGGGGGTCAGCTAGTGAATTATAATTTCTTATCATCTTTTCGGTAGACTTTCCAGCCAGAAACAACAGACATTTATGACAGAAAAAATATGCCTCGTGTGGTATATTGCATTCATGCTTTGAGCTCTCATCTGTTCAAACTAGGAAAAGCTCCCCTTATTCACGATGTTTTTGGGAGTGCTGTTTTTACAGGTAATATATTATGTAATATATATTTATAGCACTGTATTTATCCCACTACCTATATGTACCTATAGTGCTACTAATATTGGGAACTTCGATTTTTTTATCGATATATAAACAGGTTGCTTATGGTGTTCGGCTGATTATCAGTTTTTTTTATCCTCAGGTTAGTGTGGTTCAGGTTGAGCTAATTAAACTTATACATAAGAATACATTAAATTTTATGTGCCGCGCTCAAAACGTAAAATTCCGTTAAATAGTACCTACTAGGCACTAGCCTTTGATTAACCAAGACCAACAACATTCCATGTCCATAACGCATGTGCCTATAACACAAGCCCAAACGCTCTAAAAGGCAAAAAAAACTGCCACTGTGATGTCGAAATATTTCTATTATTAATTAAATATTCCAGAAAATATAGCTGTGTTCTATTAATATTGGGAATTTATTACTTTTCAGATGAACAACTTGACTCAGTCTCAAAAGACTTGCAAAAATGTAAACATCCTTTGCCCTTATTTAAAAAGATAGGTGGTATTTTATCGCAGAATAGTGTTAATGATAACAGCGCATTGAACAATGCAATCGAAGAGCTAAATCAAGTTTTAGATACAGAAGAATCGATCACATCAGCCATTCTGAACCCAAAACTGAAATTGAAGCACATACGAAACCATCTTATTGATGAATACAAAAAAGTTTTACAAGCTGCCAAACAGGAAAAAGTTCAGTCTGCCTGTAATCGCTCATTGAATAAAGAATACGAATCTGATGAGTATGACACAATGCTCAATATTGTTGAAATTCAGGGCCATATAACGAATACGAACTACAGGTTTTTGTGGAAAGATTTAGTTGAAGCCTCAAAAGTTAATGATCTTAACACCTTAAATAAAGTTTTCACTGAAGATTGGGTGAACATCACCAACTACGACTCCGGTAATTTGGACTTCTATTGCGACGTAGTAAAAGATATTATCGAGTGTAATAAAGAAGTAGATTTAAACATAATTACAAACTGGCACAACATTTTTCAAAATATAGTTACCAAAGGGAATCGTAAATCACTTGAGCACACAAACCATAAGAAAGCCATCACAGACGTCAACAAAGCACTAGACGAGGGTAATACCGATGATTTGTATAGAGCATTGGTCAGTCCACATTTGGAGTTGAATTTTCAAATCGTCAAATACGCCATACCACTTTTGTATGAGGAAATGAAATTGGAGAAGTGTGAATTGGAGAAAAATCTAAATGAGAGTGAGATAGCAGCATCTGTGTCCTATTTGACATCAATCGCAGCTATTTCCGAAGCCGTTGAGAGAGGCGACGAGTCCGCGGTGTGGCAGTCCCTCAACTCCGAACAGATCCGGCTGCACGGGTTGCGGCCGCACTGCCGCCGCCGGTACCTGTGCGCGCTGGCGACCGCCTTGCACGCCAAGGCGCGAGAGCAGTGTGCCTGCCCTTTACTCACTCTAGAAGACGTCCGTGACACCATCGAGTTAGTCAACATGAAAGATGACGACAATGAAGAGTGTAAGCTATAAATAAGTTATGACTATTTATGGTTATTTGCGGAAGTCTTTATAGCAAAAAAAAGATAGTTTCATAAAAGATTATAATGTTCTAGAAATGTTTTAAAGCTGAAGCAACTTCACGCTTCGTGTCGCTGTTCATGAACTTTTGCAAGGGCTACATGTGTAAATTAGAAACAAGTTCTTGCCCCTTTTTCTGTATTCCTCTAATTTTTATTATAATGTTTTAGAAATGTTTTAAAGCTGAAGCAACTTCACCCTTCTTGTCGCTGTTCATGAACTTTTGCAAGGGCTACATGTGTAAATTAGAAACAAGTTCTTGCGCCTTGTTCTGTATTCCTCTAATTTTTAGTTTAGAAAGGATTTTAATTTGATGTTGTTACTGAACTGCTTCATACCATACTTTTTTTTAAATTCAATTTACATTGTAATTGTTACGTGCATAGGTATCTCCATAGGCTGACTTTTATATGCAGAAGTGTAAGGATCCAGACTATAGTCTCATCCTTCATATTTTTCTCCTAATTTTCCGTCAATTCTTTGGGTACTTGTTACTAAGATTTTTAGAATTTATATCCTTACTACTTATATTATTATAAATGCGAATGTGAGTTTATTTGTTGCATTCATCATAAAATTTTGCAGACACGTACAGAAAAGACATAGGGTACCGACTTTTTACCCGGGAATTCCCGCCGGAACTCCGAAATTGACACGGATGAAACTGATATGAAATTTTAAAATAATCATGCGCAGTTTTTGGCCATTAAAAATTTACTGATAATTTTAAGAAGTACTTACTATCCATGAGCTGTTCCACAGTGTAGAGTTGTTAAATCTTTTACTGCTATGTTTTCTATATCGGTTCCAACTTGCAGTGGTACAGGTGATTGATGGTATCAACAAAGCAGTGTCAGAAGAGAATTGCATTACATTGATGCCGCTGTTGAAACGATCCTGTTTAAAATTGTCCGCACCAATACACAAGGAAGAATGCGATCTTTACATGCGTATGCTCAAGAAGAAATTGCTACAAAAGGAGTCGCAATCACTGTGGCTCGACGACGTGGTAGAGACAGTGAATGACGTCAACAAGGAATCACACACAGTGAAAGAAATAACAGAGTGTCTCATACTACTAAACTCGGCAGTTTTGAAGAACGACATTAGTGGGTTTTGGGAGGCGCTCTCTAACCCTTTATTTTCAAGCTCGCGAAAGATTGAAGACACATGTAAAGATGTGTACTTTCATACTTTCTCTAAAGCTCTGAAGAAGAGGGGACATCACATATGCCCGTGGATTGTTTGTCACACAGATGCTGGCAACACTGTGTATATCGACGTGGAGTCGTATACTTACAAATGGACCACCCCAAAGGACTTTGTTCCATATCCTAGATATTTGACGAGGAAAGATGTAAACATAATGATTGAACGGACAAACAAACATCACATAAACAAATTCAAACAGACTATGATAGAAGAAGCGGTAGTCAAAATTCAAGCTCTGTCCAGGGGTTACTTGGTTCGGAAGAAACTGAAGGAACGCCACGATTTGTTTATGAACAATATGAAACAGATAATTAAAATTCAAGCTTGGTGGAGAAGCATTGTTATAAAGAGAAAATATGGCACCGTTATTAGAATGAGAACAATAGAAGCACAATTAAATCGTGAGAAAAAGAAAAACCCTTGGGCGTGGTACAAAGTGCAGGTATGCGATAACATTATTGAACTCCCTCACCTCTGACCAAGGACTCGCGAAGAATTAGTCACAGAACATGGCATTGGGGCTTATATACATTATATTTTTCAAATGAACAAGATAAATGAACAAAACTATTTTTTATGATAATATTCTGTTTCAGGAAAAGAAAATTATAAAAATCCAAGCGCTTTGGCGCGGCCGCCGCGCTCGTCGAGCCTTCACATCCTTGTGTTACTCGGCTAATCCGCCGCTCAAAGTTGTCAAGAGATTCATACCCATGTTGGATTTCACGACCGAAGACTATGACCGAGAAATGGAACTGCAATCTCTCAAATCTCAAGTGGTGCAATCTATAAGAAGAAATCAAGAACTCTCAAAGCAAATTGATGATATGGATCTGAAAATAGGTTTGCTTGTTCAGAATCGTATAGCTCTGCAAGAAGTTGCGGCGCATGGACTGAAACTAAATTCCCTGGTTAAACACAGTTCAATGACAAAACTAGTTTTTCAAAAGCGACCAGACGGCAAAGGATCCTTGCTGACGGTCACAACTGCCGTTAAAGGACTAAAATCACTTACCAAGGAAAGCAAAAGGCTTCTAGATGGATATCAACATTTATTCTATGAACTCCAAACTAATCCCACTTATTTATCGAAACTTTTGTTTTGTATACCACAAAATAAATCGAACTTTTTCCTGCAAAATGTCGTTTTGAGTCTGTACAACTTCGGAGCGTACGTGAGAGACGAATATTTACTGCTGAAGTTATTTAGATTCACATTGGAAGAAGAAATAAGTTGTAAAGTTGTCAAACCTTACGACGTAATCGCTTCACCACCGTTGGTGCTGAAGATGGCGGTGAATCTATCGAGGCAGTTGTCCGGACTGAGTAGTCTTCAAACAATAATTGGTCCTCTCGTTGAAAAAATATTGAAAGACAAAGATTTGAACATTGAAACGGGACCTGTGGAGATATATAAGATGTGGAGAAACGAAACCGAGATGATGACTGGGCAGATATCGTGAGTGAATTTAATACAAATACTGGCTAATTTTCTTTTAGTGTTGGTCTCCTTGTTATTAGTTTTAAGTGTTTGCATGTTTTTGTGTTGTGCCAAATAGTTAAGTTATTTTCAATTTCAATATACCACATTAGGTTAAACAAGGGACATAATATACAAACCCATATAGTTAATACTTACGTCATGTAATTAATAATAAGAGACATTAAACGTCTGAAATTGAGGTTGTTTTTTTAGGTATGTCCGACGAAAAATGAATACTAAAGAAGTACTCTCCTTCAGTGAGTCCCTAGTTTATCTTAAACCCTGTTTTCTATTCTTTCTTTTGTTTTTTTTTCTTAGAAAGCTACCTTACACTGTAACTCAAGAAGAAGCACTTACCTACCCGGAAGTAAAATCAAGGCTCGAAATTGCATTCAAACAAATAAAAACTATAGTGACCATGTTTATGGATGCAATAACTAGTTCCGCTGATACTTTACCCTTCTACATCACTTACATGGCTCGAGTCTTACACAGGGCTCTTTCATGTAAATTTCCTTGTACTCCTGAAAAAGATATTCTGAAGGTAAAAATCGTTTGTTTTGTAATAAAAGAATCGATTGCGGCGGTTACGATTATTTGTATGTTGTGGATAAAGTGATTAATAGGACACTAGTCATGATGTTCAGATAAAGTGACAAAAATTTTTCGATAGTGCTCTCCCGTTCATAAACTCACGTAAACATCCTTACATCCTTTACTTATTTACTTACTTTACCTGATTCTAAAAGTCCAAAAGTTGACTTTAGGAAGTTGTTTTTTACATTGCCTGAAAAAATCTTGTCACTATAAATGTCATTATGAATAATTCCCCTTATTAATCATACAGTCCATAACATACGAATCTTGCACACCATAAACCTTTTTTGAAAGCTCAGTCAGTTTAGTCTAATTACTTTTAATGTTTTTAGGTGATTGGAAACTTCGTTTATTATCAGTTTTTGAACTCCGCCATAGTAGCCCCTGACGCTTTCCATATAATCAACATGCCAGATGGTTCTGGACTTACTGCGGATCAAAGGAAAAATCTAGCGTCCATAGCAAAAATACTGCATTTCTCAGCTGCGAAAAAAGGCGTAAGTGTCTTAATCTATCGGAGAAAACTCCATGTGGTTTCATTTTTACAGGGCAGGGGTCACACTAGATTCTAAAATGATTCATTGAAAAAAAAAAACTGACAGAAAATTTAAAATAGGGTAAATTTTGTACCCAATATTATTATAAATACAATAATACAATATGACATGTAACTACAGTTCGGCGAGGAGTCCAGTCACCTCCGCTGCCTGAACCCGTTCATAGTGGAATGCCACGAGAGGATGAAAGAGTTCTTCCGCCGCTGTTGCCGCGGCCCCACGTTAGAGGAGTATTTCACCGTCGACGAGTACACGGAGTTCACGCTGCTGCACCATCCTCACATCTATATGACTGTCCAGGTGACCCATAGACACAGTACAAACATATAATTACGTATACGCTTGTGCAGTCAACATCGGGAACTGCCTTAACACTTATAGTTGAATCTCACTGCTGTAGTAAATAAAGTTCGACAACTCAAAAAAAAAAAACATGCAGTCGAATTGAGAACCTCCTCCTTTTTTTGAAGTTGATTAAAAAGCCGCACAAACAAGTGTACAAGGAAACGAGGCCTTCGTTATACTTGATGTAGATACGAGCAATTGGTGAGCGATACCTTAACTTAAAACATGATTGTACGCATAGTAACGAACCTAAAGAATCGATTACAGAAAGAGTAATGCCTTTTTTAATCGACTCTAAGTTAACCAGGCGAATTTCAGTCGCGGTCGCCCAGACAATAATGTAGCAGGTAAATTGTATAGTTCCTCCGATTACAAACCGCCGGCTTTTTATACTTAATGCCGGGGACGAAAAATGCCACTGATTTGTATTATTGAGTGATCCGACGTGCAAGGTTAGGTTTAAAACTGAATTGTGTCCACAACAGATAGGAGTCGAACCTCCACACGTATTTTGTTTTCAAGCTGACGTAACAAATCCGCAATATTATGTTGACTGAAAAGTCAACATATTGTTTTGTAGCTGTTTGGTAAGGTTCTATAAAATTTGTGATGCTAAACCTCAGAAGAATATGTGTGCTAAACAAATATTTGTCTATGGTTCAGGAAATAGTGGACACACACGCACTGCTGGTCGAGTATTTGGACGTGATCGCGCCGGACCCGCGCGACCGACTCAACGAGCTGCTGGACGACCTGGGCGACGTGCCTTCGATAGCTCAGCTGGCGTCGCGAGACCTCGACGTGGTGAGCTCAATCACAGACACTTGGTTTTCTATGCGTTAACGGTTGTAGAATGTCAATTTGGCTAGGGGAGACTTTTTGAAAATTAGTGTCGCAGGATAATTTTGTGTAATGAATGAAAAAAATTACAGTATGAAACGCCATTTAGTTACCTTTTTATTTAGTTACTATTTGTTGGGAATATTTTGCAAAATATACCCGGGAAACCAGCAAAGGAAGTTTTGTATTAAGAGCCATTTCACAAAAATATTGCGCGCGAGTTTAGGTACAAACTGCGTTATTGTTTATGTGTGCGTAGTTACTCACACGTACACAACGTAAGCAGCGTAAAGCGCGCGTCGAGACTCGAGGTGGACAACGCAATCTTGAGCCGTGGGCAATCGTAGGTATTCTCAGATAAAGCAGGTATACGACCCTAGCCACGCAGCAATTTATACGAGACAGATGTTGTTCAAGGTTTTACTGGCTTTGTGAAATGAAAAATTGGGTTTCTTTTTTAACTAATGTATTAGTTACACTGACCGATAGAATAATATTTTTTTACTTTTATTACAGCTTCAGTGGTGTACTTATACATATTATGACGATTACAACTCTTCCAACTTTTTGAATCGTTTATCTCAGAAACGGTGGCTCTTAGGAAAAAAGTATTCAGATGTTTTTTTTATAGATAAATAGCTGTGCCCCGCGGTTTCACCCGCGGTAATTTCGGAGTTTCCGCGAGAATTCCGGGATAAAAAGTACCCTATGTTCTTCTCTGTACCCCTGACAATGTGCATGCCAAATTTCATCCAAATCCGTTCAGCCGTTTTTGCGTGATTGAGTAACAAACATCCAAACATCTAAACATTCAAACATCCAAACTTTCACATTTATAATATTAGTAGGATAAATTCCAGATCAAGAAAAAATTCCAGTCTTTTTTAAAGATATATTAAACATTTTATGAATAAAATTTTTACCTGAACTAATTTTATCAAATAAATGAAAATATACAGAGATAAAGCGTATTAAACTTTAGTGTGGGGGCTCGTGACGTCACTAACGGCTATAAGCCGCCATACAAACTGCACCGGTTAGTGACGTCACGCGAAATTTCAACTCAATGTATCGCCGTTATTTTTGGATTACGTAAAAAAAGAAAAAATACGTGTCCAATATTTTTTATTAATCTACAAGACAGATAAAAAAAATTGCGTAACATGCCCATTCCGATAAAAATATGCCATGTTACAGGTACATTATAACCCATTTTTCAAATGAAGTACTCGTCAAGACCAATCAAACGAGCACTAACTCAAGGGGATTGTATCTTTTTTTACGGAGTTCCTATGGCCACCTTCCAGCTCAATCATCAGATCAGCTCCATGTCATCATGATATTCCATTGTCAGGCGATATACTTCAGCTAAATCGAAAAAAAATTTTAGGTAATTGTATTTACTTTACCTCTGTTGCCTTTTTTAAGGCTGCAAAATTATCACGGTTCCTTTTTTTAAAACAACGGTATACACTATCCTTGCGAGTAGCCATAGCTAAAAAATTAAAAAATATAGTATTATTATTAGTAATTTATTAACATATATCTTTATTATTATTATCATACAAACAACTAAAATAATTCATACCTACATATTTCATAATAAACAAAACTTACCTCGCGAAACAAAACTCGAAGCGGATCAAAAATATTTGGTCGCAGTATAATCACCACTTTACCAATTTTACAATACGAGCGCACGAAAATCGGAACGCGGAACAAAATGGCACAGGTCCTGCCTCGACGGGCGCTCGCGCCATTCTAATCGGTATCCGCTTGTGCATTGTAATTTATACTGATGTTTAGATCAATATATTGACAAATTATTTGCTAATATTTGCAAAATAACTGTAGAAATCAATTCTCCAAAGAACAATGTTTATTTTGGGATAATTTCATTTTAGTTATTACTGTGTATTTAACCAAAAATCACGATAAAATTGACACTTTAATTTTAAAAATTTACCTAATTATTTCTTTTTTTTACTCAATAATGGTAATGAAATTCAAGAATCTATTACATTAAAGGACGACTAAAATATATTTCCGATGATTACTATATTTTTTTAAACTTATTATATCAGCATTATTAATAGATATAGGACTTTGAAATTGAGTCTGCGGCCATTTTTCACTAAAATGGTTGTGGGAGATGAGGCACTAAAAATTTACCAAATTAGTTTTAGTAAATGTGTTACATTAAATGTCAACACCAAAGATAGACCTATTTTTTGCAGTTATTAAATAATTTCTGGGTGTTACTTAACATAGTAATTTAGGAGTCCAAAATCTTAGAAATTCGCGCGAAAATGTAAGATGGCTCTTAAAACCCAAACTGCTCCCCACCCTTGTAAAGACAAGGGTGGGCCGCCTGCCTCGCTACATCTCAGTGAGCATAGTCATCAGTGCAGTGCTCAAATTATTAACACCAGTGCCGATTACGCCGTATTAACTGACATAATTAAAAATAATTAGGCCGCGCGCACTTTGGACACGAATTCTATACGTACGATCGTGATCGTACGAATTGAGTACGCACACTGAATACGTTTTTTTCCGTCAAATAGGTAGTGACATCGCATCTGTGAAGTCTTCTGGTTGAAACGCGATGAATATAATATGTATAATATGTATCTCCACAATAATTCTCTTATAACTCGTCGTAGAACCTAATTAAACAAATCACGATTTTGGTGAATTTCTTAATATTATGGAAGACTTATATAATGAATATTTATTATAATTAATTTACTATTTGTGCCCCACGGTTTCACCCGCGTTAATTTCAGAGTTCCCGCGGGAATTCCAGGATAAAAAGTACCCTATGTGTTACCTAATCTGATGTATAAGCTATATTATTGTAAAGTTTCATTAAAATCCATCCAGTAGTTTTTGCGTGAAAGAGTAACAAACATCCATCCATCCATCCATCCATCCATCCATACATACATACTTACAAACTTTCGCGTTTACAATATTAGTAGGTTGTATATTTACACTATATTTACATATTTATTTTTATACAATAATAAATTATTATTTATGCCCGTAAACCAAGTCAATGAATTTTTCCTCATTCATTTTATAAGTTTCGACGTACGAATGTGTTGTAAAATCCCAACAAGTTCGGATTGTTTTCGGACTTCGTCGGAACTACATATACGTGTATACGCACGACTAACTCACGCCCAGTCTGCGCGCTCCCATAGTACTCGGAATGTCGGAATCATTTGTGCGTGTTTGTACGTGTACTCACGAGTAAAATTCGTACGAAAACGTATCCAAAGTGCGCGCGGCCTAAAGTATATTGAAATTAAAATAAAGCGATCATCAGAACTATATCGTTTTCAATAGGACGCAGATAAGCAATAACATGTTAACCCACAAAATTAAGTTATTGGTTCAGAACGATTTATTGAGAGTTAGGGAACGTTTTTTTAATTATGTGTTTACCTTATTACATTGCTTAAATATGTAACTAAATATTGAACATAAAAAATGTTGATACAAAATGGCGCTCCTACTTTTAAAACACGATTTACTCAAAATTTCTCCAGTGTGGGTTAACACACTATTGCTTATCTATGTCCAATAGAAAGTAGGCCGTCTTTTCTCTTATTAGAGCAAATTCTAAAAGTTCAAGATTGTAGTTGTTGTTGATTGATTGATTGAAGATGATGGAACACACTAAAGACATCGTCTTTTAATGTCGCTGAAACGTACTATCTTGTGAAGGATGATTTTAAAATTGGTCACGGCTATATCGATGGGCCTTTTAAATGTGATTTTATCGTACCGCCATCCTTATAATAGAATTTATTCTCGACATTTATTGTGTAAACACTTTCAACTTGGCATATTTTGTAAACACTGGTAGTAAGAAGTTAATAAACTAAAACTAAACTTTGTATAAATCTATAAATATTTTTTTTATTTTTCAGCAAGGTGGAGAATCCTCTGAGGAGAACGCAAGATTAGAAGTGTGTCTGGCACTTGTAAACAAATTTGAAACACTCACTAATGACTTGACAGATCTGAACAAACTCTTCATAAAGACAAAAGAACTTTGTGTAGCTGTTATTCCATTTTTGAACGGTAATACAACATTTTTAATTCTAAATCTAATATGTAAACACGGTGGAGAAGTGTGAGAAAAAAAGTCGACTTTTTCAAGAAAACTGATTGTGCTGTCAATCAGCCAACTCTGGGGTGTCGCGCGCTTAACACACAGACCCACATAAAACTGACAGGTATTGCCTGTACAGTCGCTTTGTCTCTTTCTTCAACGGTTCTTTTTTTCTTTCTCCATACATTTTATTTATACTCTCTTTCTTCAACGGTTCTTTTTTTCTTTTTCCATACATTTTATTTATACTTATGATTGATGAAAGTTTTCTATGGTTATTACCAAGGCGAACATCTGTTGGAAGCACTCTGCATTGGCACCACCAGAGAGCAGCAGGAGCAGTATGCGAATAAAGTACAAAAACGAATATATTCCGGGCAGGCCCGGCCCGATGAGGTGATGTCATTGCGCGAACACATCACAAAACTACGCAAAAACCTGGAGAAGCTTGAAGATGAAGGATACGTGACCCGGGAGGACGGGTATCAGGCCCTAGTGACGTCCATCGCTCACGATCTATGCAATAAAGGCAAATACAGGCGGTCGCAGAAGAGGGCGCTGTCGACGCTGCTGCGTACTAAGCAAAGTTTGATCGAGAAAACAAACTACTATGAGGAAAAGTGCAAGTCGTATGATCAGTACATAAAGTCATGTTTATCGAACCTTCATGCTGGCAAAAGGTACCTAAAAGACAACTGACCGTTTGGATATAAATAAAATAATAAATTGAGAACCAAAAACACGTGATATTAAAGAGTCTTAAATATAAACTGAGGGTGACAAGTATAATTGAATTATCGACTTTAAAATCATAAGATTATGGTCTATTTAAATTCATCTATACATATAAATAAAATTTATAAATCCAAATTAACAGCTTTTCACTAATGCATATGAAAGTATATACGGTACTTACATAAAAAAGCAATTTTTAAAAACTTTCTGTCTGTCTGTTTGTTCCGGGTAATCTCTGAAACGGCCGGACCAATTTTAACGGGACTTTGTCTGTCAGATAGCTGATATTATAAGGAGTAACTCAGGCTACTTTTATTCCATAATTTCCGTGGGATCTCTGAAATTAACGCGAGTGAAACTGCAGGGCACAGCTAGTCATAAATAAGATTAAATAAAACCAATCTTATATTTTATCTACATCACAAGCTGTGAAAGCTTATGATCGTTATTTTTAACTGCAATAACAAAGTATTAAGATTTATTACTATCCTCTAAAAAGCCCCTGCCAAGCCGTGCCCGCTAGTGTGTTATCACTGATTTATTGCTAAAAATCCGTACCTCTTTGCAGGAGCGTGCACGCCTATCTTAGAAAACCTGGAAAGAATGTCCAAAAATTAAAATCAAAATTAACTGCCAAGTATTCCGGCGCGAAATTATTGGAGAGGGGCGTGCTTTTGGAGATCGACGGCCTCTCACCTTCGCAGTTCAAAAACGTCCAGTTCGAGATAACGCCGACGGACCTCAACGGCGTGTTCACGGTCAAAGGGAAATTCATGGGCATAGAGATGGAGTCGATCGACTTGGACATCCAGGACCTGTTACAGAAACAGTACGAGGGCTGTGCTGTGATGGACATGTTTGGTAAAGCAAAGATCAACGTCAATTTACTGATATTTTTATTGAATAGCAAGTTTTACGGTAAGTCGTATTCGTGAATATAAATAATTAATGTAGGTAAAGCGGTTGTTTATGTGACTCGTCTCTCTAACAATGAGATTTTAAAAAGTGACCAAAAATTACCAAAAAATTCCATGACAATTACCTATTAACTTTAAAAGCAATTATTATTGCCAATACACTCAACTTTTACTTTTATTTATAATACTCGTAGGAATTATTGCGTTCGAACTTCAAACTCCCAAAGCCGCAGGCGGTTAGAATTAGGTATGTATCTGTTCTTATTTTCAAACGAATTTTTCGTAGTATTATAAGTAGTTAGTGTCACAAAAATCTTTCCAATTATCTGGCCAACCTAGACCCGCTTAGCAACTTTCTACGCTCAGGGAACTTTCAGTTTTCACTTCCATTTTGATAAAAAACTACCTACAAGCTTTCTTTGCCTTACTTTCAAATATTTTCATTAGTTTTTCAGTTATTTCGTCAGTCATTAAAAAATAACATCGTTCAATAACATCATTTTTTTATATAATTTGGTATAAATCAACGAAAGCGACCTGTTTGTCCTTTTTTTTACTGAAAATTAGGGTTCTTTTTCACCTCAGAATTTTAGAGTAGGCTTTTAAAGGTGGTCAATTTATTATAGCAAAATCAGAAATTACAGGGATTTTGAGTTAGATCACTATAAGGGTGCGATATGCTTGATTAATTTTATTTTAATCTATATGAATTTAAAATATCGTCAAACTTAGGGATGTGTTCAAAAACACCAGCGTTGGACTGTTGTCTTACTGTTTTGGTAACTACTGACCGGCGTGCATTTGTGTACGTAACTTGAAAGGTCAAGTTTTCACTTAATTAGTTTTCGATCACAACCCAAACCTAATTATTCATTAATAATTTTTTTTTAACAATGTAATCAATATTATTTACGAATATGTGACAATCAGTATTTAATTGGTTTTATTTGTTGTGCTAGTAGGACTACGTGATATTTACACACATTTTAAGTTTTATTGTTAAAATAAAGGAGGCTATATCATTTGAATGTTTAAGTGATTTTATTTTTATGAGATATAAGTGGACATAGATAAGCAATAGTGTATTAACCCACACTGGAGAAATTTTGAGTAAATCGTGTTTTAAAAGTATAGCGCCATTTTGTGTCAACATTTTTTATGTTCAATATTTAGTTGCATATTTAAGGAATGTAATAAGGTAAACACATAATTAAAAAACGTTCCTTAACTCTCAATAAATCTTTCTGAATCAATAACTTAATTTTGTGGATTAACATGTTATTGCTTATCTGCGTCCAAGTTTCCTTTGATAAGTAGAGATGTTGAGACCATTACTTTTTTCTTTGTTGTAATAATTTATATTTTGTTGTAAAGATGCATTAACAACAGGATATTACACCTTCTTTTAAAAACTCTTTTAAATTAATCCTGAGATCGTAATGGACCAGTGGAATTTTTAATTCAATTTTATAAAACCGAAAAAACTTAAGACCTAAACTAAAATAAATGATTTTGAATTTTCGTGCTGAAACATTAGCCGCCATGATTTCAACTCGTGACGTCACTTCGTTTGTAAACAATACGACTGCGAAAGAGATAGTGTATGTTCCGATACACACTTCGGGCACTGTTCGGTTGGTAAACGAACGGTTTCCCAGTGTACATATCAGAACACACCTTGGATTGTATACTAACGGAGTGACGTCACCATTATGTACCACCAGTAACAATGTATAATATGTATAATGTGTAACAAAAACCTAACATACTGTGTTGGCAACATTAACTTCGTTTAGCGATTTTTTTTAACATCAAGCTACTCCTCGAAGTGCATAGTATCAGAAAGAATAAGAATTAATGACCGCCTTACACTTCCATAAGTAGTAAGTATGTTCAGCTTACCACCATCTTAGTTACTTATAGTCGGGGTTTTATTGGTCGCAACCTTGACACTTTTGTATCAAAGGACTCCGCTTGGAACAGTTGATCCTTGGGTTAAACTAAGCTGATTTAGACCGGGTGACACGAGGTACCCCCCCTCCCTTGCCCAGGGGAGGGGGGTGAAGAGTACTTCGCCCGCGTTGCAGTCTGCGCTCGATTTCTGCCCACATATAGCTACTAGGTCAAGTTTGGTATCGTTTTCATATAAATCGAGGACGAGGGTTTCATTTCTGGAATAAACTTTTTGCCCGTCCATAGAAAAAAACCGAGCAACTGGCAAAAACAAAAAAAAATAAAAAAATAAATTTCGGAATATCGTCGCTAAGAATTATACTACGAGTAATTTCACCACATAAAAAATATAGTGTTATAGCCCCTTTATTCTTAAATATAAAAAAAATTATTTGAAAAACCTCTTTTAAGTATAAGTGTGTTAAAAAAAATATTTTACATAGCACGGCGGGACCAAATTTCTTAAACGAAATTTTAAAAAACTCAAATATTTGCTTTAACATTTTGCCCAGACTGCTAGACTGGCATTGTTTTTGAACAACATAATATATGTGACTTAAATATGAACACAAACATAATATTAAATTATTATTTATTCATATTTAAATAAAAATTGCACCATTATTGACAGTTTCGACTACATCTGCAAAGATCTGTACACTTATAACGCAGTTACATCTATGTGTACGCTGTACTTAGCATTTGCATCTAATTAATCCAATAAGTTAATTAAGACAGGGTGACATGCGGAACCCCCCTAGCGGGTGGGCAGGGGAGGGGGTGGAAAATGCATCATCCGCGACGCAATCCGCGCTCGATTTTTGCCTCTATATGGCTACTAGGTCGAGTTTGGTGTGGTTTTCGTGTAATTCGAGGACGCGGGTTTTACTTCTGGAATAAACCTTTGCCTATCCATAGAAAAAAACCGAGTAACAGGTAAAACAAAAAAATAAACAAAATTAAATTCGGAATATCGTCGCTCAAAATTATACCATAAGTAATTTCACTAAACAAAAAATTAGTCCCTTTATTCTAAAATATAAAAAAAAAATACTAAATACAACATCTTTTAAGTATAAGTATGTGGAAAATATTTTTTATAGCGCGCTAAATTTTCTTCTGTCATGGTATTGCAGCTTCTAATTCCTATACTTAAATTTTCTTCCATAGAACCTGAGAAAGCAGAAGTAACAGCAAAGTTTCCCGCCTTTACTGGTTGTGTCTTTTTTGCGGTTAAGGAAAAAAGAGTGTCTTTGAAACCATGATGTGCATATCTAACAGCTACTGAGGGTTTCAAATTAGAAATACAAGGGGATATTGCCCAGCCCTCGAGCTTACCCAAAACTAGAAACATCAATTGTCACTGCTATGTATGACAAGTACCTAAGTAAAAAAGGACAGAGCAGACCAACTGTAATTAAAGCCAGTACCTATCCTATAAAATTTAAATAATAGTTTGGATTTTACGACGTTTTTTAAATCGGAAGCAGTGCATATTTTTATCTTTTAACATTCAACTCAAAACTTGGAATCAACGACAGTGATTGCATCATTGTTTAATTGTTAATCACAGATCAGGCTTTTGCACGGATGTGACCAACTGAATAAAACAATTATTCACGAAAAAGGATCGAAGCATTGAAAACATATTGCCGGCTAAAGATTCTTTATATCAACATTAGCTTTGAGCGGTGTACTAAGGAGGACATGCGTGGGAACAACTTCTTGTACCGCATCAAGATATAAGAAGGATATGGATCCTTCTAATAGGTTAGTGAAAACCAAATTCAGGAACCCGTATGGACTAGCTTGCTCCTAGCTTCTAGAGCACGTTTTGAATTCATTCGGTTAAATGCTAAGTGCAGTGTACAACTAGATAAATGCAACTGCGTAAAAATTCACAAAGTTTACAGAGCTTTGCGGGTGTTGTGGAAAGTGTCAGTGAAAGTGCATTTTTAATTTAAATATTGATAAATAATAAATTAATAATTATCTTTGATTCATGTTTAAGTCTGTTGTTAATTGATTTACTTTTTTACTCCGACTGCTAGACTGGGAATGTTTGAAAACGAGTTAATTGGTTTGTTTTTTAAATTCCGCGTTAAGGAATTCAGTCTCGTTGCTCTATGTAAAAATTTTAAACTTAAAGATGTTCTAGTAACACTTTTATATTCTACACTAAAGGGGTTACAATACCTGCAATATTTTTTGTATACTGAAATTACTCATACTATAATTCTGAGCAACGATATTCCGATTTTTTTTTTTGTTTTTTCCCGTTACTCTGTTTTTTTATAGAGAGGTAAAAGGTTTATTATAGAAATAAAACCCTTATCGTTGAATTATACGAAAACGCCACCAAACTTGACCTAGCAGCCATATAGAGGTAAAAATCGAGCGCGGATTGCGTCGCGGATGATGCATTTTCCACCCCCTCCTCTGCCCATCCGCTGCGGGGGGTTCTGCATGTCACCCTGTCTTAATTAACTTATTGGATTAATTAGATGCAAATGCTAAGTACAGCGTACACATAGATGTAACTGCGTTATAAGTGTACAGATCTTTGCAGATGTAGTCGAAACTGTCAATAATGGTGCAATTTTTATTTAAATATGAATAAATAATAAATTAATATTATATTTGTGTTCATGTTTAAGTCACATATATTATAGTGTTCAAAAACAATGCCAGTCTAGCAGTCTGGGCAAAAAGTTAAAGCATTTATTTGAGATTTTTTAAATTTCATTTAAGAAATTCGGTCCCGCCGTGCTATGTAAAATATTTTTTTTAACACACTTATACTTAAAAGATGTTTTTCAAATATTTTTTTTTATATTTGAGAATAAAGGGGCTATAACATTATATTTTTTATATGGTGAAATTACTCGTAGTATAATTCTTAGCGACGATATTCCGAATTTTATTTTTTAATTTTTTTTTGTTTTTGCCAGTTGCTCGGTTTTTTTCTATGGACGGGCAAAAAGTTTATTCCAGAAATGAAACCCTCGTCCTCGATTTATATGAAAACGATACCAAACTCGACCTAGTTGCTATATGTGGGCAGAAATCGAGCGTAGTCTGCGACGCGGGCGATGGACTCTTTCCCCCCCTCCCCTGCCCATCCCAGGGGGGGCTCCTCGTGTCACCCGGTCTAAATCAGCTTAGTTTGACCCAAGGATCAACTGTTCCAAGCGGCGTCCTTTGAGACAAAAATGCAAGGTACCCCTATACCGAATGACCAATAAAACCCCTACTATTAATCGAAAAGTAGACAGCAACGCCAAACGGTTACGTCCGTAAGTAAGTTCAACAATACATTTCTTCACCCTACTTGTCGGCCGCCGTCCACACAAGTAGTAAGTGGGCGGGTGTACGCGCCACAGCTGTCCTGACTAAAAAATACATAAATTATATAATTTTTTTTTCAAGTCAATTTTAAAGATATATGGCCTACCAGGGGCGGATCCAGGATTTGGTTGAGGGGGAGGCAATTTGGTTGCACCATGAAATTTTTTGAATTAACAGGATAGACAAAAAAGTCCATTAATAAAATTTAAGTGCTTCATATTGAGAGCATCTGAATTGAGCTTATGTATGTATTATATTATCTGTGTGTATGTTTCGCGATTTTTTAACCGACTTCCAAAAAGGAGGAGGTTACGCATTCGGCTGTATGTTTTTTTTTTTATATTACTCGAAGCTAGGGTTGGAACGATTTCGAAAATTCATTTTTTGTTTGAAAGCGTATACTCCCAATTAGGTCCTATTGCCACCAAGTGGGATCTGATGATGGGATCTTATGGTTTAAGAATCTTTATTATCCTCAAAAGATCTTGGGAAAATCGTGGGAACTCTTCAAAAATAATAGGCGATTTGGGTATTTTTTATAGTAAATCGTTCATTTGCTTTCGGAAAGCAAAATTTGAAGAAGTGGAACTGATCATGAAGACCACAAGTGTTCATCGGAACTACTCAACAATAATACGTATTTCACGGGTTTCGATTGGACCGATTTAGAAAATTGATTTTGTTGTTTGAAAGGGTATACTCCCAAGTTGGTCCCATTGTCACCAAATCGAGAACCTGATGATGGAATCATGGAGAAATCAAGAGAACTCTTCAAAAATTACAGACACACCTATAGCGATTTTTGTATTTTTTATAGTAAATCGTTTATTTGCTTTTGGAAAGCAAAATTTGAAGAAGTGAAACTGATGATGAAGACCACAGATGGTCATCGGAACTACTCAATAAAAGGTATTTCACGAGTTCCGATTCGTTAACTTTAATATGGTTCCTAAATAATTTATGCTCGTCACAATGTATATGGTAAAGTGGAACTGATGATGACGTACCAGGAGAACTCCTCAACAATCAACGTCCCTGTCGTCCCGTCGGTAAAAGCAGTATTTTGTAAAAGGCGATGAGCAATTGACATTAGGCTATTGTAACTTAGATAAATTACAAACGGACTCACTTGAAAGCAAGACATAAACAAAATTTTAACAAAAAAATTAAAACTGACTTCCAACAACACAAAACTAAAAAGCTAAAAATAACAAAATATCGATTTTATCCAACAGACAAAATACACGTAAGTTTATTTTTGGTAGTTATTACCAGTAGTTATTATACCAGTACTAGTAGTTATTATTGGTTTATTCTACCACTTGTATTATTATTTGAAGTTGTCTACTATTATTATTTGAAGTCGGTGACAAGCCAAATATGGCGTAGGTACATGGGCTAAGTCCAGTCCCGCCACGAGTTCGTTGTGAGCTGAACAACCCAAGTGGGTAGACGTAAGCGGGCTTGGCACCGAATTTAAATCAAAAAGTGGTAGCACAAACCAACAATAGTATTACATGTGTTTTTGTCTGATGGATTAAGTCGGTATTTTGTTATTTTTAGCTTTTTAGTTTTATGTTTTTCATATTTAAAAAAAATGTGGTGTCGAAAACGATAGAGCTTAGGTAGGTATAGCGGTTTTTGAGTACGATTCTCTGTAAAATCAAAGTTTTTTTAGTATTTCATTATTTTCAACTTGTACTTTCATGCATAAAATAATCTACATGGAAGCTACAACAGATAAAAGTAAAAAATGAAAAATTTACGTTCCAGCGAATCTGACCTAAATTAACAACTTTAAATTAAAATTTTGTAGGTTTGTATCTATAAAGTGATAGGAAAATAATGGGATGTGTTATGGTTAATAGCGATTTTTTTACTAAACTGAGGAAAAATACCATCAGAGGTGCACATGTGATGTGATAAAAACGTGTTTCGTGATCAGAAGAACAAAGAACTACCTAACTACCTGACGTAGCTTCACGACCGACATAAAGCAATCTGAAACTTTCTTTGAAGTAAGTCGGTGATTTGGGATCCCTCAGCACTTTAAAGATGGTACAAAGAATATGTGTAGTGCGCCTGGCGAATATGTAAACCACACACATTTTGCAGCCGCTCCAACTTATCGCGTTACTATGTCTAGTTGTTGTATACGTATGCTGTACATCTTTGTGTTGTGTCAAATAAAGTTTTTTCAATTTCAATTACTCTTCTGTCAGATTCATACAGCACACATCGGCGTAAACAAAAAGAAGGTTACTCCTTGGATTAGTAAAATGAGGAGAAAATTTGGGAAATAACGCAGAAAACTCAGAGAAGTGAATAATTTTCGTCCATATGACGAGATACGGAAAAATAGGTACTATTGAAACAAAAAGATGTTTTTGACCGTAGAAGATTTTAAAATTTACAGTCAACAGAAGAAAAATTTGATAAATTTTGGAAATTTTCCCCAAATTTTTTCCAAATCCGAATTCATCGCGCACCGCACGTGATAAAAGTCATCGACTATTTTTTGAGCACAGAGGTACAATATGACGGGGAATAAAAATCGAAATTCTATTAATTCCATTTAGTTCGTCACTTACATATAACATAATATAAATAAATAATATGGATAGATTTGCTTTGAACGTGGAAAAAAGTAGAAGAGTTAGGTACCAACTAGTTTTGGGAAGTGAAATCACAATAGCTTACTTCCAAGTCTCAAGGATGTTGGATGAAGTTAAAGAAAAGGAATAGAGAAACTACATATATAAGGATAATTGTAAAAACATATATACAGTCAAACGCAGAAACTTCTCCTTTTAAATGAGAAATATACCATACGGCACGTAGTTTCAAACCAGAAAATTTGTTTTAACGAGAAAGAATTGACAGATTTTGTGTTTGTTTTACAATAATAGATACAAACTTCCATAGGGGTTCGTTACGAACTAATAATTTATAGAGTTTTAAAAATGAATATTTGTTCGTTCATTCAGGTTCATTCGTATATTTCTATTCAAATTACGATGAAACTTTGGTGAAAAGCCACAACCTTGCGAAGATTTTTCTAAGGTCTAATTAAAGTAGGTACCTATTTAGGTCTTCAGGGGGGGCAATTGCCCCCAGTGCCCCCCCCCTGGATCCGCCCCTGTGGCCTACAGCCTACTTATAAAACAAAGCAAAAAAAAGAAAAAATATATATGCATAAATTAATATACTCGTAGTTTTAATGTCTAAACAAATAAATAAAAAGTAAATGTTAATAAACTAAAACTAAACTTTTACCTAACCTAAAATAAAGCTAAAATATATTATTAAAAGGAGTCCCTTTAGGCAATAAATAAATTAAATATAGCGTATCAAAGTTCCTACTTTTGATTTTACCGCCGAAACGTGGAATGACGTCACTAGTTAAAAATTATGCCTTATTAATCTGTGATAGACATGTCACTGTCGTAATGACAGGGTAATGTGACAGTGACAGACAGATAACTTCAATATCCAAAAGCGAAATTAAGGTTGAACTGTGTCGATTTACTTCCAAAAGCTCCAGAAAAGAATCGAAATGCATCTTACCGATGCATTTTAGAGTAAAAAACTTGAGAAAAAATTAAATATGTGTTGACTGTATGCACTCAGTTTCTCTTGCCTTCCCTGAAAGAGGTAAATGTTTCCTAAAAAAATTAAAGTGATGTACACGTAGACGGATTCTCCATCTACGGATGTACATATTATGTTAAGCGTGGCTGTGATTGGTGTTTCGTTGCAACGTTCCGTTTCACAAAAGAAAAATTTTGAATATTTTGGAAGCTATTGAGAATTTTTTGTTGAATCTTTCACGATAATGCTTTTTTAAGGCTCCATTTTTGAAATATTGACACAATTTCTTATTATAAATTTCATGCATACTTGCATGAAATTGCGAGTAACGAAATGTATTTGTGTGTAATGTTTCAGTACTCGGTACAAGATACAAAAGAAAATATGCATCAAATGGAACGGAGTTCGCCTCTTGCTTATTTTCGAAGTTGTCCTCTTACTCCGTAATCTGTATAGTGTATAGGATGAACAGAGATTGAGTTATGATATTGCCAACTTGACAAACCATGAAGAAATGTGTGGTTATAGTTGTTGATTATGATATTTTTGTGACCGGTGGAGTTTCGTTCGGTAGTCTTATTCACTATGACCAACAACATGTCTTGCCAATAACACGCGTCCCAAAAACACATTACCATACGTTTTAAATGCCAAAATATTAGAAATCATAATTCTGTATGCCAGAAGAAACGTTGTAAATATATTTATTTTGGAGTGAAACTTCTTTGATTACGAGGGAAAGACAATAGGGTACTTGCATGAATTTTTTTTCAGTCTATTTTAAAGATATATGGCCTACTTAAAGCAAGAAAAAGAAAAAAATATATGCATAAATTAATTAAATAGAGCGTTTCAAAGTTCCTACTTTAGACCTTACCGCCGAAACGCGGAATGACGTCACTAGTTCAAAATTACGCCTTATTAATCTGTGATAGAAATGTCACTGTCGTATTGACAGGGTCATGTGACACTGACAGACAGATAACTTCAATATCCAAAAGCGAAATTAAGGTTGAACTGTGTCGATTTACTTCCAAAAGTTCCAGTAAAGAATCGAAATGCATCTTACCGATGCATTCTAAAGTAAAAAACTTCAGAAAATGGAAAATATGCGTTAACTGTATGCACTTAGTTTCTTTTGCCTTCTGTGAAAAAGGTAAATGTTTCCTAAAAAAATAAAAGTGACGTCATGTGTCAAGCTTGGCTGTGATTGGTTTTTCGTTGCAACGTTTCGTTTCACAAAATTAAAAGTTGAATATTTTGGAAACTATTTATTTTTTTTTAGTAAATCTTTCACGATAACGCTTTTCTAAGGCTCTATTTTTGAAATATTGACACAATTTCTTATGGCACCCTATTTATTTATTATACCCTATTCTTGTAGCACGTTATCTTAACGCGCCGTGTTGTGGTCATTTGTGATTGGACTCATCCAAGGGCCCTGTGGAGTTTTTCTTTCTTAAAGTTGTCTTATTGTTTGTTCGTGTTATCACTGTCATCTGACGTCTCGTCTGTTTTTTTTCCTTTCTTGCCGTTGGCGCCTTTGAACTTTTTCAGGTTTAAATGTGATGTGATGTGATGTGATGTTTTATGAAATTATGAAAAAAATCTATTTACAAAATAGTTAGGTATAATGCGACCAAATTAAGTACCCTATTAGGGTACTTCCATGAAATTTATTATAAGAAATTGTATCAATATTTCAAAAATAGAGCCTTAGAAAAGCGTTATCGTGAAAGATTTACTTACTAAAAAATTTTCAATAGTTTCCAAAATATTCAACTTTTAATTTTGTGAAACGGAACGTTGCAACGAAACACCAATCACAGTCAAGCTTGACACATGACGTCACTTTTATTTTTTTAGGAAACATTTACCTCTTTCAGAGAAGGCAAAAGAAATTTCTGAAGTTTTTTAAGTTCTTTAAAATATATCGGTAAGATGCATTTCGATTCTTTACTGGAACTTTTGGAAGTAACTCGACACAGTTCAACCTTAATTTCGCTTTTGAATATTGAAGTTATCTGTCTCTCAGTGTCACATGACCCTGTCAATACGACAGTGCCATTTCTATCACAGATTAATAAGGCGTAGTTTTGAACAAGTGACGTCATTCCGCGTTTCGGCGCTAAGGTCTAAAGTAGGAACTTTGAAACGCTCTATTTAATTAATTTATGCATATATTTTTGTTCTTTTTCTTGCTTTGTTTAAGTAGGCCATATATCTTTAAAATAGACTGAAAAAAAAATTGATGCAAGTACCCTATTGCAGATTCAGGAAACCGTATAGCCGCGATTTATTTGCTGGCAGCCCTGCTAGTACCTAACCTAAAGCGCTCTCCACATTCGCGCGCGATTCGCGCGCGAAGCCGCGCAACACCCGCGAACTACAAGTGTGGTATCATGGTTCGCGGGTGTTTCGCGGCTGTTTCGCGGCTTTTTCGCGGCTTTTTCGCGGCTTTTTCGCGGCTTCGCGCGGAACCGCGCGCGAATGTGGAGCGCGCTTTACACATAAGTCTAGTCAATTTAATTTGTGAACCTAACAATAAATTGTGTAAAAAAAAAAAACATGAACAGCATAAATCGTAAGAATAAAAAGATTTTGCTATTTATCCTTGGTTTGTTTTGTGCCTTCATCTACTGCGAATATTTAATTTATTATGTGGTTATCGCACAGGTATAAATTGTTTTTTTTTTTGTAGTAAAAACTACTATTTGGGATATTAATGTGGGTATTTTATGATTTTCTTCCATAAATTACAGTGTAGTTGGCCTGAGCTGAAAAAGCCATATGAGGGTGCAGATATTTTGAAGGCTCTTGTTCTATCAGACCCTCATTTATTGGGTCCTAGAAAAGGTTGCTGGGTCGACAAATGGAGACGAGAATGGCAAATGCATCAGGCATTTCAAACAATTATAACATTACATGCGCCTCAAGTGGTTTTTATCTTAGGTAGGTATTGTAAAATAGAATAAGAGTTTAAAATCTGGACTATCAAGTAGTAAGTTGTATTGTTAGAATAATGGTTAGAAAGAAAGAAAATACATTTATTTCAGCACAACAAATAAGAAAAACAAACAAACAAACAGTGCCTAATCTAAATATGTATACATATGATATCTCCACACATCTGAAACTCTGTATCATTGCTCTTGTTATAACTTAATAATTATTTTATTTTTTCAAAAAAGTTACTGCTAAAATTCTCATTCAATTATTTTCAGGAGATCTCTTTGATGAAGGGGAGTGGAGTAATGATGAACAGTTTAGTGACTATGTCGAAAGATTCCATAACCTATTTTCAGTGCCTGATGATACTAAAATGCATGTTGTTGTTGGAAATCATGATATTGGTTTTCATCATAGGTAAATGAGTACTAAACACTACACCAAATAGGCTAGTTTCCTGGGTAAAAAAATCAAAATTCTATTTAGTCCGTCAGTTAGATAATAAAAAAATAAAAGACACGTATTTTTTGCTTTTTTAAAATAATGGAAATATGCATAGATAAAGCGCATTAAAGTTTAGGGTGGGGGACTCGTGATGTCACAGCTCGCTATAACGTGCGAACAAACTGTAGCGAGGCGTGATGTCATGTGAAATTTCGACTTGATATATCTCCGTTATTTTTTGGTTACATAGAAAATAAAAAAATACGTGTCCAATATTTTTTAATAATCTACAAAACGGACTAAAAAAGAAAATTTAGGAAACTAGCCTATTTACTGCAGTTAGTAGATATTATTGTTAGACTGGTAGAGACCTAGCTTTCCCAATCAATTGTACCACTATTTTTTTTTGTAGAATTAAACTACAATCTGCTGTCCGATTCTCAAAGCTCTTAAAGGCACCTTCTGTGCAACTTATAACTTTGAAAAGTATTCACTTTGTGCTCCTTAATTCAATGGCAATGGAAGGTGACTCGTGCAATCTGTGCAAAGAAGCTAGATTTCAGTTAGAAAGAATTTCAGGTAGGTATCTAATTTTCATTGTTATTAAAAATTTTAATATATTTCTACACTGAACAATCATTTCATGGATCATCACGAAACAAAATGTTCTTCTGTTTGTAACATTGTTGCTGGAGCTAAACTGATTTAGATGAAAGTTGTGAAGAAAAAGTTACCTATTGAAAATGTTAATAAATCCCAAGGAATCCCAAAACTGTGTAGTGTGTAACCCTGAGAAACTACTAATCTTAAATTATAATCTAATCTGAAATTTACACCTACCTTTATACAATAAAATCTTATCAGCAACACAAGATCCAAATACATTAGAACCAAATACATACTCTAAATGCTTTTTATATTATAGAAACACTTCAATGTGCACAATCCCCAGAAAAGTGCACCAACCCATATCTGAATATGAATTACAGTCGACCAGTATTTATGCAGGTATGTCAAATTAAACCAATATAAGCAGGATCAAAATTAAGTCATTGGCATCCATTGAATTACTTTTATTTACATCTTTAGAATGATTCTCATATTAAGTTTTTTTTTTTTTTTACTGCGTGTAGCTTCGATTTAAATTATTTTACGTGAATCTCTATGAATCTCTATATGAATAATATTTTTGATTTGCGTAATTTTGGTTTCACCCAATTCAACCACCAATCCAGCCACTTGTGATATTTTTACTAGCCTCTAGTTGAATGTCCATGACTTCAATTTCAACACAGCTACAAATTTGATTATGCTGGTGGAATATTTGTGATTTAACTGCAGTTGAATACAGGCGCGGTCCGAAGGGGGGTCACGGGGGACATGACCCCCCAAAATCAATTTTTTTCATAATGTGTGCAATAAAATTGTGTATTGTACAATATACTCGACATATTATTAGTGATCCCCCCCCAAAATTTTAGCCTGCGACCGCGCCTGGTTGACTAATTGTATAGTGTTAACAATCGAGATTAGTAGGTACCTATACAAAATCTACCATAGGTATTTCTACCTTTTCGATGTTTCAATAATTAGCTTTAAAGTAGTATTAGTTGTAAAATAGTATAGCGTCATTTACAGCACTTTCCTCTGTATAGAGTATCCGACAGCATATGCACAGAGGCTGACGCAGCGCCGCTGTCTGAAAGGAATATACCGTTCAGATTGAAAATTGATGCTTTGTCTAAAGAAGCTACTGACCACATAGTTTCTAAAATAAAACCAAGAGCGGTGTTTGGTGGGCACACGCACCACGGCTGCCTTGTACATCATGAGTACAAAACGCCTGAGACTGTCATAGAGTTAAATGAATATTCAGTACCATCGTTTTCTTGGAGAAATAGACTGGATCCAAAGTATATGTTGGTAATGTACTTATATTTTTATTTTATTCAGCTCCAAACAATATTGTAGGTACCCATATAAAAAAACGAATCCCTTTTTCCCTTGGTCACGGCATCACGCTTGAACACTTGGACCGATCACCATTAAATGCAAACCTACATATTGTTGGTACTTTTTATCTCGGAATTCGCGCGGGAACGCCGAAATTAACGCCGGTGAAACCGCTGAGTTAGTAGTAGTAGAGTATTATAATAATAATTATGTATTGTCAGCTTTTTCTTCGACTCTCAATTGTTTATTTTAGGTGACTGTGACACCCGAAGATTATGCAGTTAATAAATGTGGCCTTCCAAGAGAGACAACTATGGCTATTTCAGCCGTTTTAATTATTCTCATTTTTTCATATTTAAGTGTACTGATGAAACTGTACGTGAGGAGGTATAAGTGGCAATAATGAAAAATGTGGCTGTTATTTGGATAATTTAATAATAAATATTTTTGACAAGATCGAGCACTTTTTTACACTGTACACCTTATAGAATAAATTAATATAACAGAGTTTTGGAAATTATTACTAGATTCGTGTGGAATTTCTTGGCTGAAACCACTAAAACAAAAACATTTATTGGGAAGCTTGAAGCTTCGCACTCGATACAAGTTATTCGCGGTGATCCACTATTTTTTAACTTTTTTGATAGATTTTCTGTATCTATCAAATGAAGCTGCTCTCATAACTCTATCGAAATTTGTGAGTTTAATATTCGTAGGTACTTATAAAACAAAATATGCTATTATATTAAGTAAATAAATTCAACAGATTGCAACTATTGCCATTTGTTTTACTAATGGTATTTTTTATTTGGAATTGAGACGAATTTCGAGAGATCGTTATACCTATAGGTACGTCCCTCGAAATAGTTTTAATATACATTTCTAACATTTTCAATAAAACAAATAAGCAAGGAACGCCAAACGAGATACTAGGCGAAAATGGCGGTTATTTTGAGTAAGTAAGGTACCAAAAATTTTTAAAACTCGCTAGTAAACTTGATGGAATATTTAAGTATATTTTGATAGTTGGAGAATGTTTCAACTAAAGCAGCACAATGAAAGAGCGGCAGTGCTGATGTAGTGGATTTGTCTTTCTAGCTTTTTCTGCTTCCGTGGACATTCAGTTTAGTGGGATTTACTCCACACCTATATAAAATATACATATAAGTCATTCATCAAGAATATTCTATAAAAACAAAATTTTCAATTAAACTAGAAATGGATAGGTACACTTTTAAATTATATGTGCACAGTGCAATTCATTTGCAAGAAAATTTCATTTTCGGAACGTGTAACTATTTTTTACTACATCTTCAAATTATCACAAAAATCGAAATGATAAAAAAAACTAGATAGTACCTATGTATATCATCAAGGTAAAGAAAAAAATGCTAATGTTAAAGTTAAATTTAACTATAATACCTACCACTTCATGGCCTTTCTGTGTTGATATGTGCATGGTTCGATGAAATCGGACCACTTATTTGGCGCATTTCTTTCTTTCAAAAACTTCAAACCGTCTTGCGCTAAAACGATTTGCGTTTTTAATTGTTTTTGAAACAAATGTTAAAAAGTTTTTTTTATAAGTACTTACCACATTCTTTTGCTTTCCCACAACTTATACATCTTTAGATTTTTTTGTTGAATGCTATAACTATTTACTTAAGCAATTTAAACTTTCGAAATGCGGTTTATCGATTTATTGAGAATTATTCATTATCTACTGTGTTTAAAATCGTTTCATGTTGTAGGTGTTCATTCACATTTAAAAAAAACCTGAACACTCGTTTCTACAATCACTTACCATATTGACGTTTTAGCATTTTTTCTTTCTATTGACTGACGATGATGGTATGATAATTCGACAGTGTGTAAAAACACTGCACTGTAGAGGTAGATAAAACTTAAAAGATTCAACTTTTTTATTGTTAAATAGATATTAAATTTATGAAATACTGATATTGGTAAATCATCCAATTTTAGTTGTCCCATAGTTATGTAACTCAGTCAGTCGCTTAAAGCATAGGTTACCGAAAATAAGTTGGAATTGAACTATTCTCCATATAAAAACAAACTTTTCGTGGAACCCGCGATTTTTAGTTGAATCATTACTACTTATTATGTACGTAACAACATAAACATCTATCATCAAAGCACCGAACACTTAAAACTAAAATCAGTCTCTTATCAAAAATTAGTTAAAATAAGTACATACCTACAATCTGTTATGAGCATTGACAACTTATTTATTTTTTATTTATTTAACTTATCAAATAGGTACCTATCCTCTGTGGACTCTTGCCCCAGTCACGTAAAAGTTAATGTATAAACTCAGATCAAATAAAAACTAAAGACGGAACGCGTAGAACAAACAAGTGAAGCCAAAAAAAGACACCACACCGTGAACGTACACAGAAACACGCACACACAAGAAAAAGACACCAATGGAACCGTTCGTTGTGGCGCTTTCCTAAGCACCACATGCATACGCAACCGGCTTCACTTGGTTGTTCAAGACGTTCCGTCTTTAGTTTTTATTTGGTCTGAGTGTATAAAATAATAACAAAGTAAGGCACAATAAGTTATGCTTGGATATTTACAATCTTATTTTAACACTTACCTAAAAACCGTATGTGCAATGTATTTGTTAATACTAGAAAAATATCTTAACTTCATAATTAATGCTCATTGATTTTAAATCAGATCTTTCACACTAGGTACTGTTTTCGATTTTCTTCCGTTTATCAGATCTATGAATCTAATTAAATTTTTTAACATTAGGTATCTCTTATGATACCTACTCTTACCTAATTTTCAGGGACGAGTGAATAGAAGAAGCGCGTTGCTTTTAAATGTCCGGAAATGCACAATAAACCTTTTGGTAACTCAAAGTTTTCTCAAGTACAGACTCGCAAGAGTTCCATCTCAGCGCATGCAAGTTTTATAAAAATATTATTTGGAGCACCCTCGGTTGCTGAGGCGTCGACGAGACTTGCCCGGGAAGGTCGTGAGATCGTGACCTTCCGTGGTGCCTGTGATGCGCGCGCGTCGGCCGGGGCGCCTGCGCCTGCGCCTGCCTCTGATGGTAGCCGGTGTGCGTGTGTCGGGCCGACGAGCATATAACCGCATGCAAATAGCGGTCGTATCTACACAGATTGGAATCGCCTCCTCCAGCCAAGTCCGAGTGTCCGTGACCGGATTTCTCGTGTTTGAAGTTTTGGAATGTATGCGTTGTTTTCTCGTTGACAGTGTGTGACCTATTGCGAGGTTTATGGTGTTTACTAGTGATTTCATCTTCATGATACGGAATAGAATCGCAGGGCTTTCTGAAAACGGAAACACATTATCACGTTAGGAATTTCAAGTTCGCTCGTTATTCACTTTATCGTCTCTTTTTGTACAGAAAAATAATTACTCAAATCATTTTCGAGTTTTTCCGAGACTAAAGAACATTTGATTTTTATATATAAGAAGAACACAGATAATATACGTAACAAACCTTGTGGCCTGAAAGCTCAGATGGTTCTTCTCCATATTAGCTTGAATAATTTCGAGGAGTTCACGTCTTTGTAGACTTCCTGATCGTCTTTTCGCTTGTTTTCGGTCTCTTTTATCTCTATTGGGTTGTCGATGAGGCCTTGACTCCTTGGAAGAGGTGTGCCGGCGGACTGGTCTGTGCTCTACTGAAGATGATGACTTGGAGGTAGCGTCATCGTCGGGCGACAGCCTGTCTCTTGGTTCATCGTCGCTGTGGTCCAAGGTATCGTTTTGTGCCGGTTGTACACGAGGCTCTTTCCTACGTTGATGACGTTCGCTGTCCCGATTCTCTGACTCCGTTGAGTCTTTTCTTTCTTCAGGAACGACTGTTAGTCTCACTTGTATTGTCTTCGATCCGTAGTGCGGAACTGTTACCGACTTTCCGATCGCGTCGTATATAGTAGACACGATTCCAGCTATATCCTGCCGATAGTGAAATACAAAATTTATAGTTGAGCTTTGATCATAACTTAATTTACTATCTATAAATTATAAACAAAACGTATGTAATAAAGATAAGAGGCCTATGAAAAGATAAGAGATGTTAATAGGGTAAGCACTAAGCAACCATAGTTTCGTCATCAGTGTATCAGCTGACAGACTTCGACGCTGGACAAAACTCGGGGCCCAGCTGGTTATTACCTTCACCCAAAAAATACTACCCAATATTTAATTAAAATACTCAACGTGAAAATCCTAACATATTATAAAACAAAGTTCTCCGCCACGTCTGTCTATCTTTCTGTCTGTCTGTTCGCGATAAACTCATAGACTACTGAATGGATTTTCATGCGGTTTTCACCAATAGATAGAGGGATTCCAGAGAAAGTTTTATACGTATAGTTTATCCTGGAATTCTCGCGGGAACTCGGAAATTATCGCGGGTGAAACCGCGGGAGACAGCTAGTAAAAAATAATATTTACACTCACATCTTTGGTCATACGACCATGCCCGTCAAGGTCATACAACGTGAATGAAAACTGAAGAGGATGTTGTTTAGACGATTCTGGATGTTGTAACTCGACATCGCAAGTCAGTTCCTAAAAAGAAACGATAAAACAAATATGTACATTACAGTCAACACATTACACAGTTTATTTCAAAGTAAACAGTGTACTTAATAAGTACAGTCAGCAAAGTTTATAATTATAATATTTTGTATGTTGGCTACTGAGGTTGGCTGTGCTTTATTACGAATGTCTTATATGTATCTCCAAAACATAGTTTTTGTAATATATAAACATGCCTATTTTAATACTATTATTATTATTTTATTGTTCTGGGAGGTTGAAGGGAGGGCAACAGTAAAAGATCTGTTAAAACCTCAGAATTTTGTCTGAGGTTAAAACGTATTCTTCAAATATCTCTAGCCCGTATTTCCGCTTAACGGGACCAAACTACTGCTGTACCTAGCTACTTTATATACGAGTATTTAGATTGATGTAGCAGGCAGTAGGTACGAACTGTACCTAATTTTATGAATGGTTAGAGATAACACACGGCGCCGCCGCCGGCCGCTATAATATGGCGACGGCGGCGGCGTTCCGTTAATGATGGGCAACGGAACTCCTGCCAGTAGGTACCTACTTACTATCTTTATCTGTTACATATTGTGGAATCCAGCTGTGGCGTCATGTGTTACATGAAGTATCCACATTAAATTGGCTGTGGGCTGTGGCTAGTCATCCATTAAACGGATGATCACGACTTCGTCCGCTAGCGGAAAATGTATTGATCTTTCCTTTCCTAACGTGCTTTTTTTGTTACGAGATTTGCACGCGGAATGAAAAACCTTTTTAGGTGATATACAATTTTTGTTTAAAAATAAATTGTATGTCACTGTAAATTGTAAATACCGTCGATTATAATCTTTCTCGGGAGATTATAAATTGTCAAAAGATCGTGAACCGTAACACATTGCCGTTTTTGACGCATTGCCGGCCGCTGCCGCGGCACGCTCGCTCGGCTCGCGCGATTTGCTCAGCTGCCATTGATATATTAAATACTAGCTGTGCCCCGCGGTTTCACCCTCGTTAATTTCAGAGTTCCCGCGGGAATTCCTGGATAAAACGTACCCTATCTGATGTATAAGCTATATTATTGTAAAGTTTCATTTAAATCCATCCAGTAGTTTTTGCGTGAAAGAGTAACAAACATCCATCCATCCATCCATACATTCTTACAAACTTTCGCGTTTATAATATTAGTAGGATATCAATGTCAGCTGCAATACCCTCGTCCCGTAGTAGTGGCAGTACCTCAGACGATTTCGGACGACTTCGAAATAGTCTGAGGGCAGTACCTACAAACCTAACCTAACCATA
Source organism: Zygaena filipendulae (assembly GCA_907165275.2). Lineage (NCBI taxonomy): Eukaryota > Metazoa > Arthropoda > Insecta > Lepidoptera > Zygaenidae > Zygaena > Zygaena filipendulae. Next base: position 7,006,433 of record OU015650.1, read on the forward strand.
CAATCTACCGAAAAATAATGCGTATCGTAAATCGTATGTTACGGTTCACAATCTTTTGACAGTTCTTTTGTGAATTTATGTAGTTTAGTAGGTACCATAGCTTAGTGTGGGATCAAGTATATCTGTGTGTTGTGAAGTGGATTATTATTATTATGAAGATAATCATCTAAAATCTCAGGGGTACAACATAGAGAAGGATAAGTTATATTAATTTTCACTTTCATTCATGCTACCTACGTAGATAGATTTGTGTCATAATGTTTAATATGTTAATGAGTTCTGTCTCTGCCGCTTCACTTTTTTCTAATAATTGCTGATTGTGCAACTTTCTATTTGGTATCATAACTTAGGATAGGTAGAGATTTAAAAATCTCCAAAAATCTACTTAATATAAACTTTAAAAAATAAACATTTTGAATCCAAAATACCTCAAATCGTAGGCCGTGATTTTTATCGTTGCTCTCTGTAGCTTGGTGGTCTGTCGCAGCGGCTAGTGTTGGCGAGGGTGCCTTGGTGTGCACTTCGCACGTGGTGATCAGCTGCGCGGTGCGTGGCTGCTGCGGGGCTGGCTGCAGGCGCGCGCGCGCCTCTCTGGGCAGCAGGTCGGGCGGCGCGGAGCACTGCGACGCCGCGTAGCCGACCAACTCCTCGGTGTCGGTGCGCTCGCCGTCGGAACCAACTGGAACGGACACACTTTTACGTGAGTATGTATACCTATTATTATTCCACTGAAGTGTGTAGTGTATAACAGTCGGATTAAAAATATGTAAAATCAGAACTTTATAGCCTCTGCCTATAAAATACTGGCTGTTGCCTGCGGTTTCACCCGCGCTAAAACTTCCTCTTGAATCACTCTATCTATTGATGAAAACCGCATGAAAACCGTTGAATAGTTTTTTAAGTTTATCGCGAACAGATAGACAGACAAACGCGGCGGAGGACTTTGTTATATAATATGTAAGGACTAAAGAATATTCAACGACTGTAGAATTTATTACGTAGGTATTTCTGATGCTTACTGTACCTACTCCAACACACAACAATCAATATTCTGTTTTTGTGTTGTCCTCAAAAACAAGAGTTTTCTTGGACCACGCATGACGCAGTCATAATGAGTATTTTTTTATAAGTATCTAATTTTTAATAAGTAGGTAATTGTACTGTAAAAAAATGGATGCAAATGCCAAAGAATTGAAATTAATAGTTCGTTTAAATACGTATCTCAAGCAAGCATTAACTACTTTGAACTCTGTAGATTTTGGTGAATTTGAATTAAACTTGGCAAGTATATATAAGGTCTGGGTCAAGATTTTACGGTGACGTTCACGTTATTTATTTTTGTGTCTTTATATTTGTGCATTAAAACGTACGAGTGTGACGTCTCAAGCTGTACTTCGATGGTAAGAGCTCCAAGAAAAATATTGCTCTACTTTTAACGGCAAATTCCAACCACGACCGTACATCATGGTTAAAAAATTGCACTAGGACTAGACACTGGCTAAATGCAATAATTGCAAAATCCAATATATGTAGAGAAGAAGGGTTTTAAGGTAATACATATTTATTTACTTACGACCAATCTTACTTATTTATTTACGACATCGGTAGTTTCCGGGGTATCAAAAGTCTAATTAGTCCGTCAGTTAGAAAATAAAAAATAATAGACGCGTATTTTTTGCTTTTAAAAATTAGGTATAAACATAGAAAGCGCATTAAAGTTTAGGGTGGGGGACTCGTGACGTCATTGTTCTGTATTGTATAAGCCCCGTACAAACTGCACCGGGTTGTGACGTCACGCGAAATTTCAACTCAATGTATTTCGTTATTTTTTGATTAAGTACGTAAAAAAAGAAAAAAATACGTGTCCAATATTTTTTATTATTAATCTACACGACTCGTATTTTGACTGGTGATCCCTTTTTAGGGTTCCGTTTTTGCTATTTGACTACGGAATATTTTTCCTCACTACGGAACCCTTCATTACTGTGTGTGATCCGACACGCACTTCGCCGGTTTTTTTATATCTTTAAACACCGTACCTATTAAGTATATCTTTATTGGAATTTCTTTTAAAATAACGTGTTAGGTAAGTAAGTAGGTTAGGTAACCTCGTTTAACCTTTCACCGCCATTCCCGCAATATCACGATCTACGAAAGACTCTTGGTGTCATAAATTTCTAACAAACCACTGCACTGACTTTTTAACCGACTTCCAAAAAGGAGGAGGTTCTATGTTCGATTGTATGTAGGTTTTTTTTTTTATATTTAATTTTATTAGAGATAGATATTGGGAATTCCCCAAAAATAGATCTAGCTAGGTCTAGGAGTGGATGGAATGCAAAGACATTCTATATAATAAAAAATATCATTGATGGAATGTAATTGTTATTTTATATTAAGTATGTATGTTTTAATACAATTTTATTAGTCTAAAATTTTATTTATCTAAGACGAGTAATTGTGACATTTTGACCCTAAAGACACTATTTATCCCATAAGGTACTTAGGTAACTAACTACTTACTTGCATGAATTTAAGAATTCTCAAAGCTCTTAATTATTTTCACAGAATGAAACTGCTTACTGTTGCTTATACAATTTTGATGATCGAAAAATCGTGTCTAAATAAAATAGGTAAGTATAGTTACAATATTATAAAAAACTGTTATTTGTGAATGCTGCACAATTGGACATAGGCTTAAAAAATGTTTTCAATGTACACGACTCCAGTTCAGCATAGATATTTTTTATAGTAGTGAGTCAAAAAAGGAAAAAAAATAACAATATAAGTTCGTAATAAAAGTACCTACAACGAAAGCCTTAACAAGTTGTCGGCAAATCTCAAAAGTTCGTCTGTGGCGGGCGGCGCGGTGCGGCGCGGCGTGGCGGCGGCGCGGTGCCGGCCGCCGTTTAGTACACGTTTCTCGGAAGGTCCCAGGAACGGATCGGCCAAAATATGTTTGGGGTCCGCCCGCTCACCGCTCAGCCGCTCACATCTGCCGCCGACTGATGCTAATGTTGTTTGTGAATGCATTCTACCATTTCATTCCAGTGAACCAATCTGACCGATATAATAGAACGTGCTCTAGGGTGATTTTTCGTGGAAATATAGGTACCTACATTATTATTGATCTTAACTCCCTTCATAAGAGACAGGTTATAAAATATGTTTACACGCTGTGATACCTACGTTTTAAAAATGCAGGTGTTTGTATAAATGTATGTAGGTGCAACATGTGTGTATTCTTTTTATAAGACGTACGCGGTAAGCGTTGTGTTTAGATTCAGTTAATGATGATTCTCAGCTTCAAAATGTGGAATTATTTAAGTAATGTTTCAAAAGAGAAAAAAATTTATCCAATAGTTAAAATATTAAAAAAATCCAGCCAAGTACATACCGGACCATGTACCTACTTTAAAGGGTTCCGTAGTAGGGAAAATCATTTACCATTAAAATTCGAAATTAATAATTGAAATATTAAAGTTATTTTTCCTCAAATATCCCATATTTCAAAAATTATTTATTCAAACCAATTATCATTAATAGTGTTTTTTGGAGTTCTGCCACCGCATTGAATTTATTCAGAATTTCCCGCCATATAGTAAAAAAATTGAATGGAGACACTTTTCGACTTTAAGATCACATTTTATTAACTGTTTTATTATATTTTTATTTTAGAGATTTTTTACTGTCATAAGAGTCTGGTAGGTACCAACCATATCATACATTATACTAGTTACCCCTAATTTTCATTATTTCACTATAGCATTGTATACCGTTCCTAGAATTCACTTTTCTTCCAAATTTCTACTAGCAATAAGTAAAATGGCTGTGACGAACGGACGGATATTGAAAAGGTTTCGTATTCTGCCGTTTGGTTACGTAACCCTTAAAAGTCGAGGCCCATACCTAACAAAAATAAAACTTTCTAATTCCAATAATCTCTAAAATCTAAATAACGGTAAGTACCAAATAGTCGTTAGGTACTAGGTACGCGACGTGGGTACGCAGCACGTATGTCAATAAGTAGGTAGAGATTCCCTAAAACCGTTTAAAAAAAATCTAAAGGTGCTAATAGATGTTGGCCGCGCTTCGGCAAAGCCAATTTCGGCAAATTGATACAAGACGAGTGCTACTCTCCACAAGTTGGCCAAGCTCGAATTAAGACCAATGCCACGAGTACGGCCAATGTAGACAAGTTTTTATGGAACCGTCCACATGGTTTATTTTGAAACGTAGACAAGTTGACCCTCGCGTATTTGGTCGAGTGAATCCGAGTGCAGACAAGCGGCAGCTAGCAAAGCGAGTCGAGTATGGACTCCTCATACGTTGGCATTGGCCTTCACTTGGATTATATTAGGTCAACATTAGCTGATATCAACTTTAACCTTTTCAAATGCTGAATAGCGAATACCAAATGCATAATTAAAATGAATGCAACAAAGGCTCAGCATCTCCAAAAAAGTTCTTTGTGAACGCTCCACCAGTTGCTCTAAATTTTTGCTTGCTATTAATTTATTTGTATAGGCACCAGTTTCATGTAGAGCTCGAGAAAACATAAAGGGGCGCGCAACGCTTTGATGTTATATAAAATTATCATTGTCTCTGCTTCACCGACCAACTTTTAACTTTTCCCTTTGAAGTGAATCAAATAAGCGTCGTTGCATTTACAGCTGTAGGCGTAGATACCTATTGTTGTTGCTGGCTTTACAGCTTAGCTGTTTTCCCGTGGGTTTCTGTTCACCCGGGTGAATTTTGACATTCCTTCGGGAACTTTTTGTCGGATGGGGATAAAACGTATCCTGAATGTTGATATAGGATATAAACTATATAGGTTGCAAGTTGGTTATATATCCATGCGATAGTTTTTGAGGAATGCATAATGTATATCACTAGCTTTCTTTACAAAAAAAACAAATACAGACAACGCCACGTCATCGTTAACTACCTATGTGTAAATCAACGACACTGCTTTGAAGCAAAAATGACTATGGATCTATACAATAACTTCTTACAAATTTGGAATACCTAATCAAATTCCGCGTCTTACATTGGTAAGGTTAAGGTTGGCACAAAATGTTTTCATAGATTTCAGCGATTAGTATCAAAGTGCCGACTCTTAAAACCTAGTGATTATTTGCTCAGTGCCTATGTGTTTAATATTTTATAAACTCGCGCGAAATCTTTAAAACCTATTTACGCATAGAATAAACGTATATTTTGTATTGAGTTTGACGAAAAACAAGATCAAAGAAATCTCTGTCTACTTTGAAGTATAGCCATTACTATATTGCGCACATTAAATGAACTTCTCTGCTGCTTCGTAAACGGATGTTTCGTTTCAGATTTCAAAGTCCACACTCGTCAAATTCTTCAAAATATTTTTAAACGTTTATTACAAGTACCTACCCGTATAATCAAAGTTATATAAAAAAAAAATGTTGGTCATCCTACTAATATTATAAATGTGAAAGTGTGGATGTTTGTTACTTAATCACGCAAAAACGGTTAAACAGATTTGGATGAAATTTGGCATGCATGTAGCCTTTGACATGGAAAAAAACATAGACTACTTTTTATCCCGAAATTCCCGCGGGATCTCCGAAGTTAACGCGGGTGAAATATAATTAATTATTGCATACTACACGTTGTCAGAGGTACAGAAAATGACATGGGGTACTTTCTATCCCGGAATTCCGGCGGGATCTCCCACATTAACGCGGTTGAAATATTTTTTATGTAATGTTTGACATATTTTTAAAGCAACCGATAGGTAGGTACCTATTTTGACGAATGGAAAGAATGAGAAATCACATTTGGTAAATCGTTAATATATAAACGAGCCGGATATTAGGGTGTCTGTGAAAATTTTAAGCATCATTATTTTGTCTACTTTGGTTCATAGCAAAAATTTTACGTAAGCGTCATAATGGCCCTGGCCAAAACTAAATGTAAGAGATTAAACAACTTTATTTAACTTACTGCTAATTTTTTTATATCCATTTCTAATCTTATTGCGCCACCACTTGACGAAGTGGTTCGCCATGGGGGCGTCTGCGGCGGGTGCCGAAGCTCTTAACGTTTCGTAGCACGTCATGCGCTGCGCTCACGCACACATCCCATACACTTCAAAGAAGCCGCTGAACTATTAGTTAACACAAAATATTTTGCATACCACTATTTATCACTGTGATTGTTCACTTACACTTATAGTTTTGTTTTCGCTGATTCAAATGTAAAAAGACGTACGTGACCCACTTGCTCGCGTGAATACTGAATCGTTGTAATAAATGTCAAACGGAGTACGACCACTCCTCCCGCGTATTGCTGAGTGACTGACTCGACGATGGTGTTTTGTTGCTCCGCAGGCCGCCGCCCGTGGCCCGCCGCGCCGCGTTCGTTCGTGTTTGGTTCGTTCACGTGCTTTGCCGAGCTGCACGCTCGCTCGCCCACTTTGTACCGCCGCCGCGCCGATGCGGCTTCGCCGGAGATATAGCTTTGAATGTTTTTCGTGATCTTGACGACTTGACTCGATGACTGATGAGAATAACGATGGGACGCAAAAGTTCAAAACAATAACAAGATATGTATTACATATTATTAGGTATACAAATGTAAAGTCAACTGAAACAGCTGTTAACAGCTATCTATGTTTTGTTTATTTGCGAAACTGATATGTAATAACTTATCGGACATTTTTTTTTATTATGTAGAAGGACAGGTAGGTAGGTACCTCTGAATAATTCATGTACCTAGCTAATTAACCAAATAGGTAGAGTTTTGGTAACTCTATATTTCTTTCAGAGAATAAAACAGACACCAGTACTCAGTAGGTCCCTACTTTACTGTGCTTGACTGTGAACTAGCCATTCGTCACCCATTTCACTTGTGAATTGTGATTTGGATTCTCTATACCTATAAACATTAAATAATTATGTCACACACTACTCGGTGTGCTCAATGATTAAATAATTTGCAAATGATAATTTTCTTCAGCATATCTTCGCCTCCTTTTGGGCACAATGTATAATATAATGATATACCTACTTATCGCATGGAATCGCGACTTAGCTCCATCGCACAACTAGTCCATTTCGGGTTCGCTTCCTGCCTTATGTTGATGGAACATCTGCCTTGTAGTTCATTGAAGTAGGTATACGTTAGTACATAATTATGCTTCAATGCTTGTAGTCTGCTTTTTACCCATTTCTTCATCCCATTCAAGGAAACAGTGGAAACTTAAATTGGTCAAAGATTTTTCAGTGACTGTGAAACCTGTAATTTCTTTAAAGAGGCTGTGATGTTCTATCTCAATTTGGAAACTAAAATATCTATTTATTTAGGTATATGCATTGTATTTGTGAACAGAAAATAGGCTAGTTTCCTGGGTAAAAAAATCAAAATTCTATTTAGTCCGTCAGTTAGATAATAAAAAAATAAAAGACACGTATTTTTTGCTTTTTTAAAATAATGGAAATATGCATAGATTAAGCGCATTAAAGTTTAGGGTGGGGGACTCGTGATGTCACAGCTCGCTATAACGTGCGAACAAACTGTAGCGAGGCGTGACGTCATGTGAAATTTCGACTTGATATATCTCCGTTATTTTTTGGTTACATAAAAAAAAAAAAAATACGTGTCCAATATTTTTTAATAATCTACAAAACGGACTAAAAAAGAAAATTTAGGAAACTAGCCTATTGGACCTACGAAAGAAAGCCCATAAGGTGATCGCGATACAATGTTACATTGTACATATATAGGTATTAATGTAAAATTGATTTACAAAATAGCCTGCAGTGGCCTATATGCTAAATAAGTAATTAGTTCTTGATTATAACAAACTCCAAGCTTGTTTTTGAGTTCTTTTGCCTTGATTCTGCATTGAGTTTTTTTTGCGATTCAGTAATGAGCCTGATATCGAAAAACTTCATTAACTTCATAAGTATGACTCTACATTCATATGAATTAAGTGAGAGCTTATTTTTTATTTAACGAGGTCCGCTTCCATTATCTATTGTTACGGTATCACTGGAGGTGGAGTTGCGTAGCATCAGGTATCATACAGTGCAATTTAGCTGCAGAAATTAGAGCGACTGTCTCTTAGGTATATCGTATATCAGCTTTTTCCTGCCGTACTTACCTACATATCATATTATGATTTATGGTAAATTCATAATCACTACTTTTCTCCCAAGCAGAAAAAATATCATATTAATTAATTTAATAGGTATATGTTATGACGTACACTACCTAGTACTCACCATAAGTTTTCCGAAATTTCGAATATTTAATGAAATCGAGATAACCCTACGTGAGGCATGATAATATCGTATTGCTGGCGTGTTTTGAACCACTACTTAACTTTCAATTTGTCCCTAAGAAGGTTGTTTAATTAATGATCAGATATCCAAGCATATTTGAGAAAATTCCATTTCTAGCAAAACAACAAAGAGAGTTGGCATTGGCGAGTTTATTAGAAATAGAAAAGTTAGGACTTTAATTAAATCCCATTAGAAAGTATTCTAAGTAATAGTAGAAAAGTTGCATGCAGCAAGCGCGTTGGTCCGCTACGTCGGTATTAGCAGCCTCCAAGCGGTCGACGACCCAATGCCGGCGATCACAAAAAAGATTATGATGGTAGATAGTAAGTACTACGTTGTACAGACCCATGGCAGCCCATGCTGTCGCTCGCTTTCTCGCACAGATATAACGAAGTTACTACTTACGTCCCTAGTTGGTTTACTATAATTACCTACCGCAGAAAAATCTATAATATTACTCAAATACTGTATAATTTATGTAAAGCAATAGACAACGAAGCTTATTAGTTATTACCCGCTGAAAATGCATGGATATAATTATGATGACTAATAATAACGGCTCGTCGGTAGATTCAGGTAGCCCCTTCTATGTTGGCTTATGAGTATTACTAATTAATAAACGAATCGGTACGAGGGAGGTCGACTCAGCGCCGTCGAAGCCTTCTAATATTTTAGGCAAACAATATGAGCATTGAAAGCGTAACAAAATGTAAACGGAAACTATTTTACGAGTTATCTATGTAGATACTTACGAGATACGAGTTAAATGGAGTGAAAGTAGGTAGATACTCAGAAGAACATGCTTTAGTTATTCTTCTGAGGGTAGGTACTAGGTAGGTAGGTAGGACCTACTTACCTACCAAAATTACCCTGATATTATGTATGTTCCTATTGTGGTAGTAAATAGATATCATTCAAGTTATTTCTTTCTTATAATGTACCTACCTATGCAGGTAGTAGATGTTATCTACAGTAATTACGTTACTTCCGATATAAGACTAGTATTTAAGAAATTAGGTAGGTACATAATTAGAATTGTCCTTAAAGTCTAAACGGTGCTAAAGTTCAGGTTTAATATTTCATCTAAGGACATAATATTATTTTAATAAGGCAAAAAAGCGTAAAAGTATCAGCACAATCTACCGGTAGCTGGGTTCGACGTGGGTGGTATGTTTCGTGAAAAGATTTTGAAGTCATCTCTATTCATATTATTATTATCAATAAGCCCTGCCAAATGCAAGAACCGGATTATGCTCTTACAAAACATTGTGGAATTCATTATAAAGTAGGTTTATAACCCTATTAATCTATCCAAAAGTGAAATGGACTTCGATAACTTAGCTGGGATCAATATTGCTTAACTTTGATACAATATATGAATATACCTATCTAAAATTTTTTTGCTCTATAGGTAGCTTAAGTTTTTGTAAAATTAGATACTTGTAAAGGTGCTTTAGTTATTTTGTAGTAGGTAATTAGTAAGTAATAAAGTTCACGTGGTTTAGTACGAGTATTTTTTATTAGAACTTTCTTGTGATGTGTGAATGAACAACAGATACACTGGCCGTGTAAGTAACACATACTTTGTTGATGGCATTAGGAATAAAAATAATGAACAGTAACAATGTCGGAGTGCCTACCTAAGTGTAATAAAAAGATAATCGTGACCTGGAATGTTGATAGTGGCGTTATTTGTGATTCCTGCTGTTCAGTTAGCTGGCATACCGCCAGCAGCGGCCGCGGCTGTGGTCGCCGCGTCGCGTCGCGCGTCGCGTTGTTTCCACTCGCCAGTCACCAGCGTCGGTACTCTTCGTCATAGTTAACGGCAAATATTGTGCAAACGAGCTATTAATTTGATGTTTATGACGGACAAACCTCCTCAACTTTTGTTTTCCGATACAATCATAAAAGTATTAAGATAGAATTGTTTAAAAAAAAAAAAAGACTTTAACTAAACTAAAGGCTAAACTGAGCTAAAAAGTAATCATCAAGGACCAGCGTTCTTGGTAGGTATACCTACTAGTAAAAGTAAAAAACAATTATTGTTAAACGTCTCAAATTAAGAATTAAGTATTAATTGGTAACTGCTAAAATGCTAGATGAAAAGTAACATTTTGCGTATTTCTGATAACAAGTGTAGTTTAGTGTAAGTAATAGTTGTTCTTTACCTATGCTCTAAGTGGTTACGTTTCAAATTATAATTGTTTTTAACAAAAATACACGACGCGAGTTGTGACTGAGGAAGTTCATGCTTAATCGGTGAATCGGCGGCCGAGCGTGGCGGCATTAGGGTTGTCAGATGACAGGAGCCCACCGAGATTGTCCCGGGTCCCTGATTGGCCAAAAATTTTCCAAATACCTACTTACAAACTTCACATGAATAATAGCGATTTGCGCCAAGCTAGAGGAGTCTGCAAAAGAAGTTTTATTTTATTTTATATTTGCTCACGAGGGTTAGTTTCAGATTCAAAAATTTAAGCTAGACCCAGATTCGAGTTTTTTTTTAGAATTATTGAACCGATGAGCCGCAGCTCAGTTGTTCAGGAAAATAAGCCTGCAACTTTGGCAACCCTAGAAGGCATTGAAACACCGCGGTCGCGCCGCACCGAGTCGCACGCAGGCCGCAGCTGCGCCGGCGCAGCGCAGGCGGCAAGCGGCGGCACTTCAAAGCAATAATAACGTACGATTACGTATCTACCTCCATCGTCTCTCACCTCGCGGCACGACTATTCTTTTTCTTTATATCAGAGAGAACCAGTTCTCCCTCACGTCGGCCGTTCACAAAAAGCGTTTTCGACTTAATAGCCACAAAGTGTGATTATTAGTTATAACTTATAGTATAGGTACCTATTTATAATAACGCTTGAAATTTAGTTTTAATAATGTATTCAACAAGATAACATGCAAATAAGAATACACAATAATATACACACCGGCAGAATATAGCGGAACATAAAAAGGCAGAGTATAGAAATAATTACGTATATATATTAAAACAAATTATTATCAGGCATGAAGTAATAAACTAATATACATCTTTTAACATCGACTTTAAGAAGTTTTTAGTTAAATTTTATTAAAAGTAATCAAAATTAAAAAAAAATTAAAAAGTCTCTAGTTTGTGAGAACTCTGACAATGTTGCAAATAAAAGTTGAATCACGAAGGGGAAACACACGTTATTAATCGTTCATTTATTTAGTGTTAAAATCACAGTAATCTTTAATTTGCAACATTATTTGTGTACCCACAAATTAGAGAAAAAGTGTTTTTTTTATTATTATTTTAAATAAAATTTAATAATTTAATTACAAACTTTTAAAGTGTTAAAAGATGTATATTAATTTATTATTTCACGTCTAATTATTATTTGTTTTAATATATATACGCAACTATTTCTATACTCTGCCTTTTTATGTTCCGCTAATTCTGCCGGTGTGTATATTAAAAGTACCTACTTATACTTATTGATTGATATAAGACTTGGTAGATATATTTGATTTTGTGCGGACAATCTATAGGTACGCTATCTATTACATATGTATAAATAAAATTGAAGTGTCTGTATGTAATTCTAAATTAACAGCTTTTCACTAAATGGATATGAAAGTATATACGGTAGGTACTTAGGTAGGTACATAAAAAAATCAATTTTTTTAACTTTGGTCTGTCTCTTCCGGCTAATCTCTGAAACGGCTGGACCGATTTTAACGGGTTTTTCACTGGCAGATAGCTGATGTCATAAGGAATAACTTAGTCTACTTTTATTTTAGAAAAAAAATTCCTGCGGGAATTCCGAAACTCATGTGGGTGAAACCGCGGCGCACAGCTAGTAGGTACATAATACCTACACTTGGTCTAGACTAGTTCTGTCACTTAGCTGAACTGATTTTCATTTTAATTGTTGAAATGTAAATCAAAACTTATTTTAAGCCATATTGTTTTCTTCATGTAAGTACCTATGATTTTGGTACCAAGTAAACTTATAGACTCTCCGATATTGTCGTCTCGTGGTCGTCTCGGTCGCGAAGAGTCGCGGTCTCCGTGGTCTCGGTGCCTGTCTCGGTCGCTTGTCTCTGTCGCGGCGCGCCGCGCGACTCTTCCTTTACAGTCAGTACTCAGTACTAGTCAACACACTATTCGCATTTCTGTTTAAGTTTTTGAATAATCTAAATATCTAATATCCGTAACGGAAACCAGACAAGGCAGTGGGATAATCCGAATCAATTTCAGCACCGAAATCGACACCGGCAAAATAGGTATTCATGTATCCGTATGCGGTATGCAGGTCCAGATCCGCATAATATGTATCTACAACATCTTTAATATGCATAAGGAAGTATATTTTATTGCAAAAGCTTGCATCAAATCTTTTCGCGCATCTAATACTTGGGTATGCTGCATTTGGTAGGTACATAAATTACAGTGTCTACTGGCTGCAGTGGCGCGGCGTGATGTTTCGTCGCTTTTGATGCGCTTCACATGCATTGTTCCTTAGAACTTCTCTGAATACTTATTTAGAGGAAAAGTTGGAAAGTCAAATGCAAAAAAACAAAAAACACGTATCAAAATCTCGTTTTCTAATCATTCCTTCGTACATTTTTTCTCGTTATTTTAATTTGAGTCAGTTAGGTATATTTTTTCCCCGGAAGAGGAGACAACATGTTCGGGGAAAAAACTCATGTTACACCAGTACACCACTGAACAGGGCACGGCTGCACGGAAGATTAGAGAATAGAGAAGAGTGGCTGTTCCCAAAGGGAAGACTACTTTGTCGGCAACATCAAAGGCATTTAAATTATATCAATAGTACTGTGCTACCGCGCGGTCCTTTGTCGGCATTTTTGAAAGCGGCAACTTCACACACGAAGGACTTTGCCGACGGCGATCCATTATCAGTTTACAAAGCAGACATCAATCGTTCCGCCCGCGCCACAATAGTACGTCACGTGCCGTTGGTAATCAATTGACAAGTTTTTGTTCAAATTTCACACACTCACCATTTTTGTTTGTTGCTATCAGCTATTTGGCAATAGCAAGCTTTAATAATTATGACTAATATTTTAAAATCTCGGTAAAAACATAATTTCAATGTAGAAATACCCCTGTTATTGAAAAGTAAGAATTTATTTCCATGGATACATCACACAGGTCTCAGACCAACAGCTATGCCTACTCATTATAATACGTACCTGCCAAGTATTTCACACAAAATATTACCTACCTAACTTTAATATTATTGTAGTAAAAAAATATAGTATTAATTATAATCATAAATTAGATATTCAGGCCGGTTGTGACTAGCGGCTCGAGCCTCGAACCAGCGCGTTTATGTAAGTATAATCTTATTCTGTTTGATGTTTGCGCCCGCGCCTCTTATGGACCGATTTGCCGGAGCCCGGATTTGCCATTTTTTGTTTGCTATAAGTTAATTTATTCAGTTTATTACAAAAATAAGGTAGGTAGATATGGGCGCCTAATTAAAATTTATAGCTTTATAACGCATTTAAAGTTATTCAGTCTTAAAGACTGCTACTGAGCGCCTAGTAATACTTATTTATTACACGTATTTAGGTATATTGCCAACGTTAGATACGAATTAAGTAGGTACAATATAAATTATTAGGGTAAATTTTTTTGTCAAGATATTAATGGCTTACGAGAAATTAACTATGTATAGAAGTTTTAAAAAAGATGCTTTTTCAACCCCGTCATCCAGTTTACATTTGTGTTTATTGCGTAGAGTCAGGAGTTAATATCCTCGCCTGAAAACTCATTATTTTACACAAGGCAAATCATACCATAATAACATAAAACCACGACGACAAGTGAAGAAACAATGGAATAAAAAAATGAACTGAGAAATAAATACAAAAATTACAAACTGCACGCGTGATACTTGATAGGTAAACACTCGAACATCCCCGAGTAGAACCGATCTCCGCTCACGTGCGATAACGATTGATATACTACACCACTGTAGTACCACCGGCACCGGCTAGTAGTAAATCAATGGCGATAACACCCGAACGCGCCCAAATATTTCCGATCTCGTTCACCGCGCGTATAATATTATATTCAAATCAAATCGATCGCGTCATGTAACGTGATCAAGGGTCGAATATCCTGTGGCCGGATATCCGGCGCTCCGGCCTCATAGGTTGCCGAATATTCAGTATCCGGTATCCGACCAAACCACTATTAGTTTCATCTCTACTCTATATTATTCGAATTAGGATATCTATATTTATGACACAGATATAAATAATATTAAGTATTAAGTTTTTATAATACCCAAGAATAGAAAACCTATTTTACCACTATAAATAATACTATAACTTAAAACGTACCCACATAGAACTGTGTAGACAAAGACAAAATGTCTGTTTATATATTATTATAATACCTATATCTATATATAAAAATTAATTCCTATCGGTCCAACCGTTTCGGAGATTCTCCCGCAGGAGTTTCGGAATTCCCATAGGAACTCCAAAATTAGCGCGGGTGAAACCGCTGCCGGGTGAACAGTCAATAAAAAATAATCCAACTAATATTATAAACGCGAAAGTTTGTAAGAATGTATGGATGGATGGATGGAGGGATGTTTGTTACTCTTTCACGCAAAAACTACTTGAAACTTTACAATAATATAGCTTATATACATCAGATTAACACATGGGGTACTTTTGATCCCGGAATTCTCGCGAGAACTCTGAAATTAACGCGGGTGAAACCGCGGGGCACAACTAGTTATTAATAAAAAAACGGTAGGGTAATAATGTGTACCTATTATTTTTATTAGAGCTAGAGAGCAGCTGGTCTATACCTACGCCAATTTTCATGAAGATTGATACCTATTTGAATCTGCTGATAAAACATGAAAAATGAAAATACAGCAGAACATATTTTTTTGTAGTGGACAGTGCAGTGGTATTAGGTAGTTGATATTTAACTATTTACCATTTTTTTTTACATAGGTAAAGTACGCGCACTTGTAACGCGCGCAGCAAGAAGGGCTTTCAGTTCAGTTATTGTGATTGATAATTAGACCAAATTTTAATGTTTCAAAAATGAGTCGTCATAAACAAATGTTTTTCTCGAGCTAATATAATAGATAAGTATTACCTTGATAATACAATTACTGTCTTTAGTACACAGGGGCGGATCCAGGGGGGGGCACTGGGGGCAATTGCCCCCCCTGAAGACCTAAATAGGTACCTACTTTAATTAGACCTTAGAAAAATCTTCGCAAGGTTGTGGCTTTTCACCAAAGTTTCATCGTAATTTGAATAGAAATATACGAATGAACCTGAATGAACGAACAAATATTCATTTTTAAAACTCTATAAATTATTAGTTCGTAACGAACCCCTATGGAAGTTTGTATCTATTATTGTAAAACAAACACAAAATCTGTCAATTCTTTCTCGTTAAAACAAATTTTCTGTTTTGAAACTACGTGCCGTATGGTATATTTCTCATTTAAAAGGAGAAGTTTCTGTGTTTGGCTGTATATATGTTTTTACAATTATCCTTATATATGTAGTTTCTCTATCCCTTTTCTTTAACTTCATCCAACATCCTTGAGACTTGGAAGTAAGCTATTGTGATTTCACTTCCCAAAACTAGTTGGTACCTAACTCTTCTACTTTTTTCCACGTTCAAAGCAAATCTATCCATATTATTTATTTATATTATGTAACTGACGAACTAAATGGAATTAATAGAATTTCGATTTTTATTCCCCGTCATATTGTAGATACCTCTGTGCTCAAAAAATAGTCGACGACTTTTATCACGTGCGGTGCGCGATGAATTCGGATTTGGAAAAAAATTTGGGCAAATTTCCAAAATTTATCAAATTTTTCTTCTGTTGACTGTAAATTTTAAAATCTATTGTCAAAAACATCTTTTTTTTCAATAGTACCTATTTTTCCGTAATCTCGTCATATGGACGAAAATTATTCACTTCTCTGAGTTTTCTGCGTTATTTCCCAAATTTTCTCCTCATTTTACTAATCCAAGGAGTAACCTTCTCCTTTTTGTTTACGCCGATGAGTGCTGTATGAATTTGACAGAAAGTAATTGAAATTGAAAATTGAAATTGAAAAAACTTTATTTGACACAACACAAAGATTTACAGCATACGTATACAACAACTAGACATAGTAACGCGATAAGTTGGAGCGGCTGCAAAATGTGTGTGCTTTACATATTCGCCAGGCGCACTACACATATTCTTTGTACCATCTTTAAAGTGCTGAGGGATCCCAAATCACCGACTTACTTCAAAGAAAGTTTCAGATTGCTTTATGTCGGTCGTGAAGCTACATCAGGTAGTTAGGTAGTTCTTTGTTCTTCTGATCACGAAACACGTTTTTATCACATCACATGTGCAGTGTGCACCTCTGATGGTATTTTTTCTCAGTTTAGTAAAAAAATCGCTATTAACCATAACACTTCCCATTATTTTCCTATCACTTTATAGATACAAACCTACAAAATTTTAATTTAAAGTTGTTAATTCAGGTCAGATTCGCTGGAACGTAAATTTTTCATTTTTTACTTTTATCTGTTGTAGCTTCCATGTAGATTATTTTATGCATGAAAATACAAGTTGAAAATAATGAAATACTAAAAAAACTTTGATTTTACAGAGAATCGTACTCAAAAACCGCTATACCTAACTAAGCTCTATCGTTTTCGACACCACATTTTTTTTAAATATGAAAAACATAAAACTAAAAAGCTAAAAATAACAAAATACCGACTTAATCCATCAGACAAAAATACATGTAATACTATTGTTGGTTTGTGCTACCACTTTTTGATTTAAATTCGGTGCCAAGCCCGCTTACGTCTACCCACTTGGGTTGTTCAGCTCACAACGAACTCGTGGCGGGACTGGACTTAGCCCATGTACCTACGCCATATTTGGCTTGTCACCGACTTCAAATAATAATAGTAGTCAAGTGGTAGAATAAACCAATAATAACTACTGGTACTGGTATAATAACTACTGGTAATAACTACCAAAAATAAACTTACGTGTATTTTTGTCTGTTGGATAAAATCGATATTTTGTTATTTTTAGCTTTTTAGTTTTGTGTTGTTGGAAGTCGGTTTTAATTTTTTTGTTAAAATTTTGTTTATTTCTTGCTTTCAAGTGAGTCCGTTTGTAAATTTATCTAAGTTACAATAGCCTAATGTCAATTGCTCATCGCCTTTTACAAAATACTGCTTTTACCGACGGGACGACAGGGACGTTGATTGTTGAGGAGTTCTCCTGGTACGTCATCATCAGTTCCACTTTACCATATACATTGTGACGAGCATAAATTATTTAGGAACCATATTAAAGTTAACGAATCGGAACTCGTGAAATACCTTTTATTGAGTAGTTCCGATGACCATCTGTGGTCTTCATCATCAGTTTCACTTCTTCAAATTTTGCTTTCCAAAAGCAAATAAACGATTTACTATAAAAAATACAAAAATCGCTATAGGTGTGTCTGTAATTTTTGAAGAGTTCTCTTGATTTCTCCATGATTCCATCATCAGGTTCTCGATTTGGTGACAATGGGACCAACTTGGGAGTGTACCCTTTCAAACAACAAAATCAATTTTCTAAATCGGTCCAATCGAAACCCGTGAAATACGTATTATTGTTGAGTAGTTCCGATGAACACTTGTGGTCTTCATGATCAGTTCCACTTCTTCAAATTTTGCTTTCCGAAAGCAAATGAACGATTTACTATAAAATATACCCAAATCGCTATAGGTGTGCCTATTATTTTTGAAGAGTTCCCACGATTTCCCCAAGATCTTTTGAGGATAATAAAGATTCTTAAACCATAAGATCCCATCATCAGATCCCACTTGGTGGCAATAGGACCTAATTGAGAGTATACGCTTTCAAACAAAAAATGAATTTTCGAAATCGTTCCAACCCTAGCTTCGAGTAATATAAAAAAAAAAACATACAGCCGAATGCGTAACCTCCTCCTTTTTGGAAGTCGGTAAAAAAATCGCGAAACATACACACAGATAATATAATACATACATAAGCTCAATTCAGATGCTCTCAATATGAAGCACTTAAATTTTATTAATGGACTTTTTTGTCTATCCTGTTTATTCAAAAAATTTCATGGTGCAACCAAATTGCCCCCCCTCAACCTAATCCTGGATCCGCCCCTGTTAGTACATGCGCGTGCCGTGAAAAAACCAACGACAAATTGACTGTTTTGAGGCGTGGCCGCGTAGCGTGTTCTGCGGAGGCGGCAAGAATCAAAGGCACGTCTTGATCAAAGAAGCCGCCTTCGACGGCCGCCGCTTTGATCTTGCCGCACGAAGTGCAAATTATGTTATAAAGACAGTGAGTGGCGCGCCCGCCAAGCCGTGCACTGCTAATTAATTCAACCCGTTGTGATGGCCGTGGGCAGTGCTGTGCTTTGCTTGTGGTTATGTCGTCAGTAGGTATGTACTTACTATTATTTATTTTGTGGCTATGTCGCCAGTTAAATCAACTAGGTATATATACTCGTAGTTAAACTTCTTACATAACACATTTTTTTAAGGGCTTGGTTAAGAATTGGTGTTTGACAAATTGTAATAAGTAATAATAATTATAAAGTGTAATAAACGTTTAATTAAGGGATAAAGCGCTTTTTTTACACTTTACAATTTATCAGACTCCAATCTAGGAAATCGGAAGGTGTAATCGAAGTTATAACAGTTGGTTCCAATTTAGGATCAGTGAGTGAAAGAGAGAGCGAGTGATCACACTACATTAAAATGTACCCTAGAGTACTGATTTAGGGTACAATTTAGTGTAGTGTATCACATACTCTCTCACACACTGATCCTAAATTGTATCCGATTTAGAGCCCCTTAATTGGAAGTAGTGTAATAAGCCCATAAGGGTGGTAAAGGGAAGGGGAGCAAGCAGGGGGCGCGGGCGTCAAGGTAAAGACGCGGGCGCAGCAGGTTTATTATTTACTAGCTGTTCCCCGTAGTTTCACCCGCGTTAGTTTCGGAGATCCCGCGGGTATTCAGGAATAAAAGTACTTACTAGTTACTACCCTATATTTTTTCTACACCTACCCTTGACATCGTATAGGTAGTATGCAAAATTTAATGTAGTTTCTTCCGAGCTAATTTCGGAGTTCTCGTGGGAATTCCGGGATAAGAAGTAGCCTATGTACCTATGTATGTAGCCTTCTCTGTACCCCTGACAACGTGTATTCAAAATTTCGTGGTGATCGGTTGAGCCGTGAAAGCGTAACAAACAAATAATCAGACACTTTCGCATTTATGTATAATATTAGTATTTAGTAAGGATGTTCACTGCGGACACAAATGACAGATGAAAAATTAACACACTATATTCTTAAAATATGTCTTGCTATACGATAATAATGTGCTATACGAAAATATATCATGCTAGATATCTGTCGAGTGTCTGCATATTTTGGTGACGATGACGTAATAAAAATATACTTTATACTTATAGCTACGTCTGTGATCACTTGTCTATCACTATAGGAAATCTTCCGGCCCTTAATCACTATATGACCATAACGCGTCGCGTTAAGATAAGGCGCCACATAAATTGCTTTTCCCTCGTGTTCAAAGAAGTTTCACTTTAAAAAAATACATTTACGTTTCTTTTGTCATAAAGAATATAAATTTCTTATATTTTTGCATCGGGATCGTTTGGGATTGTGTTTTTTGGACGCGCGTTATGGGCAAGGAATGTTGTTGGTCATAGTGAATAAGGGCCCAGCACTTACTAATATTTTTGTTGTTTTATAAAAGTGGAGAGGTGAGCGGAACGTGGGAGACGATTCAGTCAATGCCGCGTGCGTCGACCCGCGGCGAGCTTTGATCGCGCCGCCTGCGCTTGCGCCGCGCCGGCGGCGGCGACCCGGTGCGCCTCAAAAGTCCAAAGACTCCGCCTCGTTCGCTGTTCGCCGACGACTTGTATTACTGACAGTACACATTTACACGAACACCTGCCTTTTTGCTTTTTCTATAAGTAGGTGCGATTTGAATATTCAAATTGGTCCTATGAACTCGATGGTCGGATGAAATCGCGGGGGACAGCTAGTCTTAAAATATATAAATCACGTGTCACGTTGTTTGTCCGCGATGGACTCCGAAACTACTGAACGGATTTTGATAAAATTTTGTAACCATTTATGATATGGTCCAACTTAAAAGATAGGATAGTTTTTATCCCGGAATTCCCGCGGGAACTCCGGGATTAATGCTGGGAACAGCTAATCACCGTAAATACTGTCAGGGGTTTCCCGCGGGAACTCCGAAATTACCGCGGATGAAATCGCGCGGGAAAGCTAGTCTAATATATATAAATCACGTGTCACGTTGTTTGTCTGCGATGGACTCCGAACTACTGAACGGATTTTGATAAAATTTTGTAACCATTTATAATATGGTCCAACTTAAAAGATAGGATAGTTTTTATCCCGGAATTCCCGCGGGAACTCCGGAATTAATGCGGGGAACAGCTAATCACCGTAAATACTGTCAGGGGTTTCCCGCGGGAACTCCGAAATTACCGCGGATGAAATCGCGCGGGAAAGCTAGTCTAATATATATAAATCACGTGTCACGTTGTTTGTCTGCGATGGACTCCGAACTACTGAACGGATTTTGATAAAATTTTGTAACCATTTATAATATGG
Source organism: Zygaena filipendulae (assembly GCA_907165275.2). Lineage (NCBI taxonomy): Eukaryota > Metazoa > Arthropoda > Insecta > Lepidoptera > Zygaenidae > Zygaena > Zygaena filipendulae. Next base: position 7,027,468 of record OU015650.1, read on the forward strand.
TCCAACTTAAAAGATAGGATAGTTTTTATCCCGTAATTCCCGCGGGAACTCCGGAATTAATGCGGGGAACAGCTAATCACCGTAAACTACTGTCGGGTTACAAAGAAGGACATAGAGTATTTTTTCCCGCAACCTCCGCGGGAAATTACCGCGGATGAAATCGCGGGGGACAACTAGTAGATTAGTATAAAAAACGTATGCTGTTTCTACCACATTCAGTTTTATCAGTATTAACTCTAGGTGGATAGGATAGGAATACTACAGAAAAAAATATTTATTTGTAGATAGCCAAGTATAATTTTATTTGGTCCATTGTGATTTGTGATATTATAAAACCTACCAGGTTTTTTATCTTTGTGTGACTATTTACTTAAGCAGGTACCTACTCGTACTTATAATGTGTTTTAACTAACTATATCTTTGGATTGTTAATAATTGCTATAGTCAGTTCCTGTCCCCTTAACCAAGTTTACAGTCTATAATCGTCAATGCTATGGAAAACTAAGGAACGTACCTATCGATCATGTCACATGGTCACGTCCAATTTTTGTCCAATTTTTCGTGACCACATGACAATATTAGAATAATACGTTCCTTAGTTTTCAATAGCGTTAACGATTATAGATTGTCAACTCGGCTAAGGGGGCAGGTTTCACTGGTACTTTGCAGCTGGTTGACTAGCGAGTACCGTCAGATTACACTTTACAGTAAGTATAAATAAACACGGGGACGAGCGACAAGATATCCGATATAAGAGTTACTCGGAAGCGCTATTTCCGGCATTCTGAATGTAAAATTATTAGGTGTCTTAAAGGAACTTTTTATTCTGTCTTCTTAAACTATAAGCTGAATTTTTAGCGAATGTCTCTTGAAGCCTTCAAGAAGTTGAAGTTGCCGGTATTGTGGTAGAGCGTCGCCGCTAAAGCGCTCGTTTCCTTGAAGTAGGTACCCGGTGATATACAACTTCGAAGACACCGGCTAATGTAAATTGCAATGTAACATTTTCTTCAGAAATACACACACAGACTGACACTGACAGCACTGTGTCGTCAATGAAACTGACATGTGGGGATGAGTTCAAAAATGTATGAACGAATATTTCGCACTGTGCCGGTGCTGTGGCTTTACTGATAAGTACATATCAAAGACATTCTATATAAAAAGCTAAAAATAAAAAGCTAAAAATAACAAAATACCGAGTTCATACCGATCAGTGGTAGCACAAACCATTAATAATATTACGTGTGTGTTTGTCTTTTGTATTAAATCGGTAGGTATTTTGTTATTTTTAGCTTTTTAGTTTTGTGTTTTTGGAAGGCGGTTTTAATTTATTTGTTAAAATTTTGTTTGTTTCTCGCTTTTAAGTGACTTAGTTCGTAATTTCTCTAAGTTACAATAGCCTAATGTCAACTGCTCATCACCTTTTACAAAATATTGCTTTTCGCGACGCAGGGACGTTAATTGTTGAGGAGTTCTCCTAGTACATCACCATCAGTTCCACGTCACCATTATACCTACATTGTGACGAGCATAAATTGTTTAGAAATCATAACGAATAGGAACCCGTAAAATACCTATTATTGAGTAGTTCCGATGACCATCTGTGGTCTTTATTATCAGTTCCACTTCTTCAAATTTTGATTTCCGAAAGCAAATAAACGATTTACTATAAAAAATACAAAAATCGCTATAAATTTACCTATAATTTTTGAAGAATTCCCAGGGAGTAATCGAGGGATGATGATCCTGATCTCATCATCAGATCTCGACTTGGTGGCAATGGAACCTAATTGGGAGTAAACCCTTTCAAACAAAAAAAGAATTTTCGAAACTCCCGCCACCAGCTCTTCGTGAGCAGTACAACTCAAGTGGACAGACACCAGCGGGCTTGTCACCGAATTCAAACCGATCAGTGGCACAAACCAATAATAATATTACGTGTGTTTTTTTCTTTTGGATTAAATCGGTATTTTGTTATTTATTGCTTTTTATTTTTAGATTTTTAGTTTTGTGTTTTTGGAAGTCGGTTTTAATTTTTTTGTTAAAATTTTGTTTATATTTATTAACCGACTTCCAAAAAGGAGGAGGTTCTATGTTCGATTGTATGTATGTTTTTTTTTTACTATTCAATCAAAAATATACCTGTTGCGATTTAATTAATTAAAAATACATTTCCATTCCAGCTATCGATGATTCCAATGATAATGATACCTACTTAATTGGTGTTTCGAAGTATAATATCTCGGACGCGGATTGATGCCTTCTGTGAGTAGGTGTAGATAGGGCAAGTTCGACTAATTGCCAAAGATAACTGTGCCCTCCATATTGAAATTACAGGTTTGAATAAAATTGTGCTTCGAACGCTGCCGTAGCCGTTGAGGCCACTTTCTAGAAAATGCATTGATTTACTACTAGAGAAAATGTCTAAAATCTGATTTTTTAAACCTACTAGCTGTCCCGCGCGATTTCATCCGCGGTAATTTCAGAGTTCCCGCGGAGGTTGCGGGAAAAAGTACTCTATGTCCTTCTTTGTACCCCGACAGTAGTTTACGGTGATTAGCTGCTCCCCGTTTTAGTGCCGGAGTTCTCGCGGGAATTCCGGGATAAAAACTATCCTATCTTTTAGGGCTCATGCCCACGGGACGATTTTTCACCGGAGCTAAGCCCGGCGTCAAACCGGGTCTACGTCCGGTCTTCAGTATTGTATGGGACACTATGAAGCCAAGCACACGACGCGACGCCGCGCCGGCGCTAGCGCCGGCTCATTGCGCCACCGGGCACGGTGCTCGCCGCACAAACTGTACAAACCGTCTTGTGTGCAAGCTCGGACGGTTTATACCCGGCGCCGGCAAAAAACCGGGCCGTGTCAAAACCGTCCCGTGGGCATGAGCCCTTAAGTTGGACCATATTATAAATGGTTACAAAATTTTATCAAAATCCGTTCAGTAGTTTCGGAGTCCATCGCGGACAAACAACGTGACACGTGATTTATAAATATTAGATTATTCTGTTTCCATTAGGTTCAATAATTTAATTAGGTTCATAATAGGTAATTAAATGCATTTTTAGAAGCTTTTATGTTCTATTTATGAAAATGAACCCAAATATTTTGCAATCCTATTAACCACTTCATCAGGTTCGACAATAGGCGTCCTTTAGAGTTTAGAGCTAATAGGCAGTAAAGGACAAAGGTTTTTTAATTTTAGTTAAAACTGAAAAAGTCCGAATTGAACAACTTACAGCAGAGATTGCTGCGGTGTGTTATTTATTGTTGTCTACTGTGTGTTACCCCTGGTATTACACAAAACCGATTTTTTTTTTCTTTCTGATGACAAGAGCGCTGCGCCGCTTTGCTATCGCTTTTTATCTATCAACATGTTTACAGAGTAAAGAATCATTCGCGTAGTGTAAATATTATGTAAAGAATTATTATCACTAAGAGTAAAGAATTTACCATTTATCATCAGTGAAGTGTACCTAAATAAAGAAAGAATTATATACGGGTGGCTGGCGGAGCAGGGAGTGTCTAATGTCTTCGCCAACGGATGTTGATGTGGCGGCCGGGATTACGAAACACACGTATAGGTACCTAAGTACATAGTTACATAATATTGTCTACCTATCTATACATATAATAAAATTGTAACAGGTCGATGTCTGTACATGGGAGATAAATAAGAACACTCTATGAGTGATAATGGGCATGTGGACTAATTTTTATTTTTTAGTCCGTCTTGTAGATTATTAAAAAATATTAGACACGTATTTTTTCTTTTTTTACGTAATCAAATATAACGGCGATATATTGAGTTGAAATTTCGCGTGACGTCACTATTCGGACAGTTTGTATGGCGGTTTTATCGGTTAGTGACGTCACGACCCACTCACCCTAAACTTTAATGCGCTTTATCTCTGTATATTTTAAATTATTTGAAAAAGCAAAAAATACGTGTCTATTGTTTTTTTATTTTCTAACTGACGGACTAATTAGAATTTTGATTTTCAAAAGTAGTCCACATCCCTATTATAGAAGCCAAAAATATCGTTTTTAGAATTTTTGTCTGTCTGTCTGTATGTTTGTTTTCGTGCTGCGCAAAAACTGCTGCACCAAATCAATGCGGTTTTTTTGTTGTATTGCTAAAGGTCTAACTTAGATATGACTCATGTTTCGATTTTTTCGAAATTCTATTTGGAAGTCGAGATATTATAAATGTGAGTGTGGATGTTTGGATGTTTGTTACTCAATCACGCAAAAACGGCTGAACGAATATGGATGAAATTTGGCATGCACGTTGTCAGGGGTACAGAGAAGGATATAGGGTACTTTTTATCCCGGAATTCCCGCGGGTGAAACCGCAAGGCACAGCTAGTTTACAAATAAAAAAAATAAGATAGACTTTTAATGGCACTTACCATTAGTAGTTTTATTAATTTATGGTCATAAATGAAAACTAGCATAATAAGGTCCTCGGTGGTTTTATCGAACCGCAAAACATGAGCGTAAATCCATGCATTCTTAAAAAGGTTGATACAGTTTTGTGTTTGGAGCTGAGGTTTGGAGATTCAATCACATTTGTCAATTTCTCACGATCGATATGACGACATAAATTACGGCATTGCAAAGATTTTTGTCGAATTCACTGGTTCACGTTTTTAAGGATTTTTTGCTATTGTGACATGCGAACAATGGGATTTAACATGATCCCGTCGAAAATCGCATCCGTTCTTTACATTTGGCGCCGGCATACAGCACGGCACAGCCACGCACGTCCGGTCGCGCGCTCGGCGCTTGTGATTGGTACAGCTGGGCTTAGTGCCATAGGTACCTACCATAACACTACCTACGCGTAATCATTCCTGTCTAAATATTGATCCCTTTTTTCACTTCCGTTCTGTTCTATTCAACGGAAAAGGGTGGATTGCTGAAATCAATCCCTGTTGCACGGTGCACACCCCTTTTTGTACTGTCGATAAATGCGATGTCTACTCATAGTAGGTAAGTACCTACCTACTAGTAATAATGCAGTAGGTAGATACACGATAATATGTAGTGAATAGTGATATTTATGAAGTCCTATTGGCTTAGGCTAATTATTTAAGTAGGTACCTACCTACTTATGGTATTGGTATTTTTATACCAAGTGCTAACCTATTCTCTTCGATTGCCTAACTTAAGACTTCAATAAATGACAAACCTAGCATAATTATTTATTTGTTACTAAATAGTTTCACCCTCTTGAAAATTGAGATTTCTATGTTTCTTGTTCGACGATCCAATTTGATTTCATATTCGATCGTGTAGAGAGCACATATTGTGCTTTCTACACGATCGAATGTATGGTACAAATTCGAATTATTGTTTCGAATTAATATTGATTCAGAGACCTGGCGGTCAATTTTTGAATCGCTCGAATTACTATTCGCACACGGAATTGCAAGATTCACGCGTGAATGCTTAAAAAGTTAAAAAATATATGAGGATTCACACGTGAATTTTGTAATTCCGTGTGCGAAAAGTAATTGGAGCGATTCAAAAAGAACATTAGCTGCTTTCACGCCGATTAAATTCAAATTCATTCAATATTATTTGCTTGATGAGCGAAAACATACGGACAAACAGTCAAAAATTTAAAAAGGTTCTTATATTGCAGGGGGTGCAACATGAGGTCATTTTTTAATTATCTAGGGAGGTACCTACTCTATTATTTTTATTTCATTTCAATACCTACGCAGACATTACGCATTTGGTTACAATTTCACTATGAACCTATAGGTAGGTAGTAGGTACCTAGTCTACCTAGTACCTACCAGCTACCTATATAGATTGCGTACCTACTACCTACCTATGGCACATTGCATGCCATTAGGTAAGCAACAAAAACTGAGAATCGAAGACGAGTCGAACTCCAAGTGACTCGTAACCATCGGGCCATCTCGTAACGCAACGCTGCGCTCCTTGGATGGACATTATTGTTTACGACCCCTATAAATAATGGAATTCTATAGAAGCTTTTCATACTGCTTTATGTACGAACATAAAACAGAAAACATTAAAATGGCGATTAAGGGCTCGGAATGTTTTATCAGTAACAAGCATCAAAATCAAAAAATGAAATGCCCTTGCTTGAGGAATAGTAGGTACATAGTTAATTATGTACCTACTATAAAAACATTATACAATAAATAAGTATCCAAATTCCAAACATACATACCTATGGACTCAACCTGCAATAGACCTATTATAGCAATTGAGTAAATACACTTACTTACCTACATTGTGAACAAAAAGACACAGCTATATTAAAACAAAAAGGCGGCCTTTTTGCTTTAATCTAAGTTAATATTGTGTAAAGGTAATTTTGTATCTATACAAATGTTTGTAGTTAGACGATCGGGAAAGTCGTAGATTATTATTATATACATATTAATATGTATGAAACTAAGTACATGTGTAATAGGGTCAACCGGGGGAATTACGTCCATGGGGACGTCTACGTCGTGTTGTGTTTTTTTTAATATAAAACAAACAAAGCTAGATGGAAGTAGTCGTTTTACTCCTAACAGTTTTGGAGTAATCTTCGATAAACGCTATTACCCCCATGGACGCAATTCCCCCGGTTGACTATATGTATATTGGAAATAATTCATTTTAACTAATTAAATGGAACCTACATAAATCAAAATCGTGTTGGTAATTACGTAGTGAGCATAGGTAGGTAATCAAGTTTACCTAGGTAAGTACATGCAGCATAGACATAATAAACGCCGCCGTAAAACGTATTACCAATTGTAACAACAACCACCGTCTTCAAGCGTATCGTTTGTCAAAGAGAGCCGTTCACGAAACGTATGATAATGGAATTTCTGGGAACAACCCCAGCACCCAGTGTGGGGTGTGCCGTGGCCCGTGGGGTGATCGTTGATTTTAGGGAAGCGCGGTGTGTGGGGAGGGGGGTGCGGTCTGGCTCAACGCGCCGCGTAGTCCATCCATCACGCAGCAGGGATGCAATTAGTCGGAGTAGATGTGCTGACACGCCGCGCCTCGCCGACAGACGACGCATATTACGTAGATAGGTACGTTACTCTACTGCAATCTCGTAATAATTATACATCTTATCTTCTAATCTATCTAATATATATAAAATATAAATCACGTGTCACGTTGTTTGTCCGCGATGGGCTCCGAAACTACTGAACGGATTTTGATAAAATTTTGCAACCATTCATAAAATGGTCCAACTTAAAAGATAGGATAGTTTTTATCCCGGAATTCCCGCGGGAACTCCGACTCCGAAATTACCGCGGATGAAATCGCGGGGGACAGCTAGTCTTAAGTCTAATATATATAAATTACGTGTCACGTTGTTTGTCCGCGATATGTGAAACATAATATTTGTTTTTGTTTATATCCTTTTTAGGGAAAGCAAGCATCTTAATATATACCTTCTGAATAGGGTACTTGCATGAAATTTATAATAAGAAATTGTTTCAATATTTCAAAAATAGAGCCTTAGAAAAGCGTTATCGTGAAAGATTTAAGTACTAAAAAATTTTCAATAGTTTCCAAAATATTCAACTTTTAATTTTGTGAAACGGAACGTTGCAACGAAACACCAATCACAGCCAAGCTTGACGCATGACGTCACTTTTATTTTTTTAGGAAACATTTACCTCTTTCAGAGAAGGCAAAATAAACTAAGTCCATACAGTCAACGCATATTTTCTGAAGTTTGTTACTTTAAAATGCATCGGCAAGATGCATTTCGATTCTTTACTGGAACTTTTGGAAGTAAATCAACACAGTTGAACCTTAATTACACTTTTGGATAGTGAAGTTATCTGCCTGTCAGTGTCACATGACCCTGTCAATACGACAGTGACATTTCTATCACAGATAAATAAGGCGTAATTTTGAACTAGTGACGTCATTCCGCGTTTCGGCGGTAAGGTCTAAAGTAGGAACTTTGAAACGCTCTAGTTAATTAATTTATGCATATATTTGTTTTCTTTTTCTTGCTTTGTTTAAGTAGGCCATATATCTTAAAATAGACTGAAAAAAAAATCATGCAAGTACCCTATTTTCAGCTTTGTCGCCACATATCCCGTGACGACCTTTTGAGACGCGGGAAATTCAAAATAGGGTCACGTGCAGGGCAAGTCCTGCCTTTAGTGCAGAGTGTGTGGTGCACACGGGGGCTGACTTCCAGGGGGCGCCGCAAGGCACGTGGTGCAGTGTGTGGTGCTGTGGTGCTTACTGAGAATAAAATGGATTGCTCACCGCACTAACGTTTCTATCTTGAAGGAGCTTCGGATCAAACAAAGGTTATCGTCGATTGTGCAAGTGCGAATCCTCAAGATGTTTGGACATATCATCCGCAAAGAATGCTCCTTGGAACGATTAGTGGTGCAAGGTAGAGTAGAAGGCCAACGTTCTCGCGGCCGATCACCCACACGATGGACGGCCGACGGACCTCATAAAAGCATCGATCAACTGTTCCTTTACTGAGTGCACACGCAGCGCCGCGAATAGAGAGCGATGGAGAAGTCTCACAAAGGCCGCAATCAACCTAGACAATCCATGACCACGACCACTCCGCCAGGAGTCTACGACTGAGAAGAAGAACTTATAAAAACCCTTCGCGAGGGTGAAACCGCGGGGCACAGCTAGTTTTCTATATTTGGCAATTGTAATTGAGGATACGATTTAAATGGGTTAATCTCAGACGAAATAAAAAGTCTTTCGTCTGAGGGGTTAATAAAGAAAAAATAGACGAATTTTTTGGTACATATCTGAGACGAATCTGAGGTACATATCTAATTCGTGTAACGGTTAGGCCCATAATCGGGTTTCCCCTTTCATGATAATCGGTTGAGTAGTTGGACGTTAAAGCGAGGATGCGAATGAGAGTTTGTTTCCTTTCACGCCCACGCCACTTCCTGTAACTACCTACTCTATCGATCATCATAAAATTTATTTACAAAAAAAGGAAATAATAGGAGCCGTATTTTTGAATTGCTCGAATCACATTTCGCACACATGGGTTTAAAGAACTTTATTACTCATTAAGAACAATGTAGTTCACTTACAATGAGTTTAAGTTGAATTTGAATACTTAAATCAATAAGTTCCAGCTATTCAGAACATTTACATAATCGCAACATTCACATGTGAATGCAAATATATGAACATTCGCACGTGAATTCGCGATGCCGTGCGTGAAAATAATTCGAGCGATTCAAAAATACGGACGCGTTGCAGCCTCTTCTTCTTTTTTATTAAATGGCAACTTTTAAGTAATTGTGCCAATGACAATGTGAGCCTCAAATTTTGTTTAATTTTGCTCATTTGACACATTTTGTCACTAATAATAAAATATGTCAAGTATGCTGGACTAATCTAATTTTAAACCACTGTACACATATATGTATATTGTAACCATGTTTTAAGCAAGTAAATAAATGAAATAAGAAATAAGAAATAAATTTTTATTTTTTTGAACAGTACACAATTTTATTGCATACATTATAAAACAAATGGATTTGGGGGGGTCATGTCCCATTTATCCACCGGGGCCGGTTTTCGTGAGAATTTTCGTAATTTTTGCGTTAACCATATTTTATAATAATACATGTATCTATTATATGATATATTCTATCCCTTAAATAATAATAAGTCGATTTTAAAACACACAGCTATTTGTGAGTTTAGTCTTTACCTTAGCTTAGGTACGACTGACGAAGGCGCCTGTTGCCACATTGTAAAAATTTTAACCAAAAAAATAAAACGGACTTCCAAAACCACAAAACTAAAAAGCTAAAAATAACAAAATAGGTACCTACTGATTTAATCCAAAAGACGATAATACACGTAATATTATTATTGGTTTGTGCTACCACTGATCGGGTTGAATTCGGCAGAAGCGTCTCTAGCCCATGTGGCGCCCGTGTGCAAACGTTACCCTAGCGCCCCCTAGTAAGTAAATATAAGAAGAGCTGCAAATGTTGTAAAAAATGTATGCAAAGCGGCGCCCTGCACCATAGGTAAAGACGCCCCTGGAATTCGGTGCCAAGTCAGCTTCTCTGGTCTGCCCACCTGCCCACTCGGGTTGGTCTGCTCACGAAGGCTCACGACCAGTAGGGGGAGCACGAATTTTGTCGCTCTCGTCTAGTCGATATCGAGCATTTTTTTTGTATGGAAAATGAACAGCGCCATCTATCCAGCGTCGTTCATTTTCCATACAAAAAAACGCTTTGACATTACGACGATATCGACTAGACGATAGCGAAAAAATTCGTGCTCCCCCTACAGCTCAAATAATTTTAATTTTTTTAACGGCCATGGATACATGTCCTTTAAGTCACGACCAGCTCTTTTTTTTTTAATAATATTTATTCATGACCATAGATACAAGTCTTTCAGTCGAAAACATAGATGGGTCTTACTTAGTAGCTAGCTTAAATTAATTTTAAAATAAGAGATACACATTAGTTACACATGCATACATTTTCATACCTAATGCACAATTTTCATTTTTACTAAACAACAATAATTTTTCAAACTTGTTTTTATATAAATATTTTTCATTAATTCTTATTGAATTACCAATTTACCGCCCTTTCGGGTTGGGTGGGTACATCTCAGTGACATTATCGTATATAAGTAAACTTAAATAAATTAATATTAATTAACCTAAACATTTAAGATTTCATTCATGAAGTTAAATTTTTCCTACCGTATTACAAATATATTTATACAACACAATAAAATATTTCTTATTTACTAATAATTCCTGAACGCTGCGGGGAACACTTTCATTTTCATTGTCACTGTCATTTATTTCACTCAATTCACTGACCAAAATCAAACGTTGGATATTAAAACTTGAACACTTTAGTATAACATGATCCAAATCAGCATCCTCTGCTCCACAATGATGACATCGGCTATTGTTAATTATGTGCTTCCTATTCAGGTGAGCTGGTGTTAAGCAATGTCCCAATCTCATGCGTGATATAACAGTTATAAATCTTCTTGTGATGTATTTGAAGTTATGGTACCAAGGTTTAGTCAATAATTCATTTTGTATTCCAGCATACCATCTGCCTTTCGTTTCCTGTGTTATGTCCCAATACTCCTTCCAAAACCGTCTATTAAGTTCATTATAAAGGCTATAATAATCAGTAAATGGGACCTTGAGCAATTCGGATCGATCCTCGTCATGGTCTGAACAGGCCGCTGCATCAGCCACCTCATTTCCACGAATGCCACTGTGTGAAGGTACCCATACAAATTCTACTTTTATATACTTATCATGTAGTTTTAGTATAATAAGTCTAATATTAAAAATAATATAATTTAGCTTAAAAGTAGTATTTACATTATTTAGAGCAGACAAAACACTTCTAGAGTCTGAAACTATCAAAATATTCTGTACATTATTTACAAGACTATTTACATGCTGCAGTGCACAATAAATAGCATAGCATTCTGCAGTGAAAATGCTACATATCTTGTTTAATTTAATGCATTTGGTGAAGTCTAGCTGTGGATCATAAAAAGCTGCATTTACAATATGGTCTGTTTTAGATCCATCTGTGTATAAAACATAATGTTCTGGTCTATTGTCTTTAAACTGTATAAAGTCAAATTCATTGTGCACCGTGTCTAAATGGATTGCAAAGTTGTTAAAAATACCATTATAAGGAATTTTGTATAGAGGCCAAATATTGTTTATTACAATATCTTTTGAATTTTTATTAACATGTTCAAATATTGTTGGTATTTCAGGTAGAGTTCCACCAACCAAAGAAGAAGCAGAGATAGTATTGGAAGCTATTGACTGCGAGATCTCGGAATATATAGTTAATTTCTTGAGTAAAATATTATCATTTGATGACATGACTTTTAATAAAAATCTGTCAGCCAACAACAACCTTCGTAATATTAAGGGAGGTATACATGTCTCAACTTCTAGTGAATTAATTGGTGTGGTGCGCATAGCACCACAAATAAGTCTTAGTCCCATATTTTGAATTACATCTAACTTTCGTAACAAGGTGCTACTTGCATTCATGTAAGCTAAACTGCTGTAATCAAAATGGCTTCTCACTATACTTTTGTACAACATACTCATAACTTTAGGGTCAGATCCCCAAAAGCTTCCTGCTAAGTGTCTCAATAGATTAATACCTTTCAATGCTTTGCTACATATGTGTTTAACATGTTCATCAAACTTTAATTTATCATCAATAATGACACCTAAGAATTTATGTTGTTTAACAACAGGAATTTCTACTCCATTGTATGAAATTTTAACATTGCTATGAATATTTTCATTTTTACTGATAATTAAAACTGAACTTTTTTCTGGATTTATTTCTAATTTAAGCTTACTATGATAGTAACTATATAATTGAGACAAAGCCTCGTTGATTTTAGCCATTGCTATATCTATGTTTTGATTTATGCTGTACAAAAGTAAGTCATCTGCAAATTGCAGGATATTTACACCAGGTACAACTACATATCTTAAAATTTCAGAAGTATATATATTATAAAGTAAAGGAGACAAAGTTGCTCCTTGCATTGTGCCTTTGTTGACAGTTCTAGGGCCATGCAATTTATTATTATATTTAACAAATACAGTTCTATTGTTTAAAAATGAATAGAGCCATTTTAGCACATGACCAGGTATACCAATATCGTGAGAAACTTGAATAAGTTCTTCTATGTTTACATTATCAAAAGCACCTTTTACATCTAAAAACACGCAGATTGCATTAGAGTGACTCAATTTGACCTGTCTCACATCACACAATAAGGATACAAAGCTTTCAGAACAACTTTTACCCTTTCTAAAGCCAAACTGTATTGACGGTATCAAACTTTGTGATTCAACAAAATAATCTAATCTTAACTTAATCATATTTTCAAAGATTTTACCCAAACAAGATGATAAAGAAATAGGTCTATATGAAGAGGCTCTATTTACAGGTTTATTTGGTTTTAAAATTGGAATGACGCACTGTGTTTTCCAAGACTCAGGTATAACTAATTCATCCCATAGTTTATTAAAAATATTAAGTAATGTTGTTTGTGCATTTAAATGTAATTTTTTAATTAACATGTAAGGTATGTCATCCAATCCCGGTGTAGTATCTTTCCTACTCTTTAGAGATGTTAACAACTCTTCTATAATGAAATTGTTCTTGAGAAATACATTTACGTCATTTTCTGTAGCATGTTCAAACAGATACTCAAGCCTATTGACATCTATTTCAGTAGAGTCTTCCATATTATCTAAAAAGCTTGGAATCCACTCATCATTTATGTTTTTGTTTCGATTTGTTCCAATTTTCTTAAATTTTTTAATGTATCCCCATATCCTAGAAACTGGTGTTAACCTATTGAAACTACTACATAAATTCTGCCAAGAAGTAGAACTTTCTTCCTTTAGTATTCTTTTCTTTTTTGCATCTAGTTTTTTATACCTTATCCAGTTTTCTATGGTAGCTTGGGAAAAATAATACTTTAATGCCTCTTTAGATTTTGCGACAGCATCACTACATTTTGAATTCCACCATGGTACCTACTGGTTTTTTTATAGCCGTGTTTGCACCTAATGTTCGTTTTGGAATTGTTTTATTTCTTAAATCATTTAATGTCTCTGTAAATTGATTATATAAGTCGATAGGGGAATCATTTATTGAGTTCAAGTAGAAAAAACAAGTTTCTGATAGGCTATAATATTCATCCCAATCTGCCTTATTATAAATATATTTCTCTTGATCCATAGGAGGTGACAAGTCATACATTGATGGTTGAATGTCAATCTCAAGTAAAGTCGGAAGATGATAGCTACCCATGGGATCGTCATGAACATACCAGTTACATAAATGAGCTATTGAAGAACTAACAAGGGCAAGATCTATCGCTGAAGCTTGTCTATTAGGATAAGGAACAGTTGTTGGTGATCCATCATTTAAAATACATAAGTCTAATTCATCAATTATATTAAATAAACATCGACCTCTATTATTGTCACTATGGCATCCAAAGGCTATGTTATGAGCATTAAAATCACCCATAACTATACAAGGTTTGGGTATGTTATTGATTAAGTCCTTTAACTTTGCCGAGTCAAACCTGATACTTGGAGGACTGTACACACAAAGTAGTGCCATCTCTCCAAATTGTGTTTCTATAGTTATACATAAGTTTTGAATAGATTCTGAGAAGTGTGTATTAACTACTTTGTATTTTAAACGATGACTCACCAAAATGGCAACTCCATTGTGAGTATTTATGGAATTTTTGTAGATTATGTTATATGAAGGAAAGTGTGGAATTATAGAAATAGTTTTAAACCAAGTTTCATTAAGAAGACAGACATCTATATTTTTTTCAATTAATAAATTTTGTAGTAGGCTTTTTTTACTCTGTAAACTCTGTATGTTATACTGTAAAATGTTTAGATAATTATCCATGTTAAATTAAATTTGATAAAAATATTTCTTTTATTTTCTTATGTGTGAGTGGCCCATCAGAGTCACGCTTGTTTCCTAATGCAACCAACGATTTAACAATTGCGTTAATTATAATGTCATTATTTGCTACTTGTTTCATGTCTAAAGAGTCATTGCTGCTAGTTTTGTCAGCAACCTTAGGTAAAACCGGGAAAGATTTCTCATTATAGGTAGAGGGTATGTTCACTACAGTGGCATACGATTTTTGCATAAATTTGGCCTTTTTCTCTTCCATCTTTTGTTTTTTAATGGGACAATCTTTGGAAATGGCAAGATGATTGCCGGAGCAGTTTATACATATAATTTCCTCGACATCACACTCTTTATAGGAGTGACGACCAGCACAAGAAGAGCAGTGTTGCTCACCTCTGCAAGCCTTAGCTGAATGGTTAAATTTAAGGCACTTATAACACTGCAGTAATGGAGGTATATACACTCTCACCTCGTATCTAAAAAGTTTTATGTAGGCGTATTGTGGTAGAGATGTTGAAGCAAAGGTGACTGCAACTGTATTAAGAGGCACCAATTTTCCGTCTACCTTGCGCATAAATCGTTTAATAGAAATTACTTCAGAGTCACATACAATATTTTTATAAATCTCTTCATTGGAAAGTTCTTTAGGTACAAACCTTAGTACTCCAATTCTTTCAGTCAAATATGATGGTATAAACGCTTTCAGTTTATTTTTCCTCAGAAAGTCTTCCATTTTAAGGAAATTGTTAGCTGCAGTCGCCTTTTTAAAAGTTATGCCTATTTTGTGTGCATTTATTCTGTGTACTCCTAAGACTCCAATAACATTGTCGGATAAAAGGTTTGTGAGTGTGATAGGATTTTTATTCCCTACCTTCTCCTGCTCTGTTGATTCGACGTAAACTACATATTCATTATTACTATTTTCTATGAATTGTCTTGTATAATTTCGTTTTGTGTAAAAGTTATACTTATTGTTAGACTCTGTATTGTTGAACTTTCTTTTTTTCGTGTTCCTCGGGTCTGGCGGCTCTTCGCCGCCACTGGTGACACTCATGGTTGTCGGAGATGTTAAAACTTTTTATTTATGTAATATTTCTGTATACTTATTAATTTATTAAACTTTTTGTGAAATCAAAATTACCGCCTCGTTTGACTTCCCGCCAAAAAGTCCAAATCACGACCAGCTCGTGGCGACATTGTTGCCAGTGTCTCGTTAATTTCAAATTAACGTGACACTGCCAACAATGTCATTAATGTCAAATTTTTACTAATAAATTATAAAAAAAAAAAAAAAAACAATTACACACGTGCTCGATAGTGTCGGTAGCTTGCAAAGTGCCAACTACAAAATTAAATCACAAAATGCAAATCTTGTCTTGTACCTATTTTATTTTGATGTGTTTACTGTAGAGACAGTATCTCTAAGTAGTTTGTGTGTAGAGACTAGAGTGGAAGAGTGAAGACGACGACGACTCGGTATTTTTATCATTTCTGTAAAAAATAACTACCCATATTACCTACTGGTCTGTTACTCATAAAACTAAGATTTTGGTAACTTGTTTTTGAAGGTTAATAATAATGGGAAAAATTAGGAAGCCAAAGGGTCAAAATCAGAAAAAGAAAATAGATAGCGAAAGTATTGAAGAACCAATTCTAGAAAATCCAGTGGAAAATGTTATTCAAACTATAATTGACCAACTGCAGGTATGTTATATTATGTGGTTTTTGAAATAAATAAATAAATAAATAAATAAATGTGTTGTATCACTGTTTATTTACTTACAGTATTTGATATATTGATTGATGTCTTGTAACCACCACGACTTTATCCTTTTATGGAAAGGGTCATATGTTTATTTGACATGCTGTTCAATAGTGACTAGACCTGTACTAAACTGTGCCCTGTGGTAACACCACCATGAGTTTAGTAATTCTCGCAGAAACTCTGATAAAAGTAACCTAAGTTACTCCTTATAACTTCAGGTATCTGCCAGTGAAAGTCTAGTCAAAATCGGTCTAACCGTTTTGAAGGAACAAACAGACAGACAAAAATTTTAAGAATTGGTTACTTATTATATCTAAGTACTGTTTATACTTTTACATGCATTTAGTAAAAACTGTTATTCTGATATTACAGACAGAAACTTGGGTCTGGAAACAGGATTTCCTAGCCATTATAATATGGTCGACTCTTTGCATATAACAAATGTTCAAAAAATTTGTGCTCATCATATCTGGAATTATTTCTAGGCTGCAAGTATTGAAGAAAAATGTGGTGGTCTTCAGACCTTTGCAATGATAATAGAGAGTTCAGACAAATTAGAGCAAGTAATTAGCAGGGGACTAGTGAAAGTTACGGGGCCATTATTAATGGACACTGCTGGTCCGGTGAGACACGCAAGCGCCGGCATACTTAGGAATCTATCTACCATGGGCCATGAAGTTTGTGATGCTCTTATGGATCAAGATGTTATGACACCACTCACCTGTTACTTTCATGAGGTTTGTATTTGTTAGCAGGCTGGTTTCTGCAACTCGACATCTAAGCGCCTATTTTGCATGTGGGAGTATGAGGTTTGCTTACTCCCCCAGTGGGTATGTGAATAGGTGGTAGGAAGCTAGGTATATGAATAAAGCCCACAACAGATGGAACTAAATTATGTATCAGGGGTTGCCAAATGGTGGGCCAAAGTCTGCATCCGGACCACAGACCCATTTTGTGTGGACTGCGAGAACAGACACACAGATTAACTTCATTAAGAATTAATTTCAATCTCGACTTACTGATAAACATCTCCAGGATTTAATGTCAGTAAATAGTATGCACCAATTTTACTCTTCAGACAGATAGTCCGCAACAAAAACTCATTTTTCTCCTTGATGTGTAAAAAATACCTTTGTTATTTCCATAATTACATTTGTTTAGTAAATATCTTTTCCTATAAAGTGTTGTGCAAACTGTGATGGTCATTTCATTTCTTAAAACGGACCCTGGGTGCCCCTGATATAGGTATATTTAAATACCGTGGCTATGCTATAATATATATTTTTGCACTTAGCTCTATTACAAAATATATTGTGCTTTATGTGCTGATGGTGGTAATATAAATAGTGGTTACTCACTAATCACTATAGAAAATATACTATAATATACCTTGCTATGATTTATAATTAGTTGTGTATTCTCTTACTAGTGTTAAATATCTGTTTATGTTGAAATAAAGAAAATAAAAATAAAATAAAATATATGTATATAAAAAAATGACATTATATTATGGCTCTGTATGTTGTGGGCTTAGAGCATAATAATATACCAAAGGCAATTGAGGGAGTGTAAGAATTGAAGAAACTAAGAATAAAATAGAGGTGAAAATGATATAATATATGAATAAATACAATCTACCCCTTGATTAAATTGTTCATAAAGGTTGTTTACCAAAATTGTTGTACTTAGTGCATTTATTATTATTATAAAAATGTAAAATAATATGTGTATTTTTTATTGACAGTTGGCAGAATCATGGATTCCAGATCCAAAAACAAAAGTAAATGATGATGCTGATACATTAGTGCAATGTGTCAATCTGCTTTGGAATCTATGTGAAAGCTCAGGTATTTTTTTGCCAATCTTAAAACACTAACTGTTTGTGTATTGCATTAGTAAATAAATAAATATAATTACCAGAAATCATTTGCTTACCAATATTAGTAAAAGCTAAAAAATACTGTTTGTTCGCTTTTCACACCTAAACCGCTAAAAATATTTCGATAAATTTTCTAAGGAGATAGTTTGCATCCTAAAGCAAGGTTTAGATCAGTGGTGGACAAACTTTCTTCATGAAGGGCCAGAAAGTTTATAAAATTTCGGGAAGGGCTATAATAAAAAATAATTATAGAAAAATGCATTTTGTTCGGAAATTCGTTAGGTAAAGTATAAACATGCATGACAACTATGCATGACCGTCAAAATTTAGGTAAAGTATAAACATGCATGACAACTATGCATGACCGTCAAAATTTAATTTTTGAAAGTTCACCGCGGGCCGGAGTTCGCTCGCGGGCTGTAGTTTACCCACCACTGGTTTAGACGACGCCAGTAACGCTGGCGGCAGTGTTCAGACAAGCCTGCGCTGGCCTGGCCCGTGTTGTTTAGATGAGGCCAATGGATTTATTTCATTCCTGCATTATTCTTGTGGTATGCACACATACATGCGTCTACACGCGTCCTCACGCTGGCACGGGGGTTGCGGCATAATAAAAAAAGAATTAGCGAAATTTTCAGTCGTTCACGTGTGATGCCGTGACCAAGGAAAATAGGAATTCATTTTTATATACATAGGTATATAGATTTTATTGTTTATTTTGTTTATCTCATTTTCTCCTCTCTTCTTTATAATTATTATTAATATCTATGTGTTTCTCTACTACTTGGAAACTGGCCCATACAACACTGTCCCAAGCATATTTTTGTTAAATATTAAGAAAATATATAAATACAATGAAAGATATAAATAAAAAAAAAATGTGTTTAAAAAAGCTCACACATTTTATTCTTATTTTGTGAGTTATAGCCAATTTTATGAAAAATCACGACAGGGGACTGTTGTATAATCCAGGGGAATGTTTATATGAAAGAAAAAACATATTTTCATTGAATATAAGCAAACAATGCTTTTTATTTATTACTTTTACAGTAAAATAAATCAACAAAAAACGAATAATTCAACCAAATAAAAACAATTAAAATAATTATTAGCTTTTATAGAACTTATACTTTTCAAAATCAACTTATCTTCTTAATTTAAGCAATTTCTCTAAAATCAGATATATGGAGTTATACTAATAACAATGATAAATAACATTATAACACTACCTATCTATCTATATCTTGTCATTTTGACTTAACATTAGTAAATTGAAATTTTATTTTTTTATTAATAAGCATTTATAAATAATATTAGCAGCTTACAACAAAATCAGTCCTACCGTTGCACTTCAGGAAGTTATTAAAATTAACTTATTTCTCAAAGACCGGCACAGCTAATGGAAAATACTAATAATATCTTTTCCCTTTTAATCTGAGATCTGAATTTGGTAACTTTTCAAATATTTGATCGAAAGAAACATCTGAAATATCATTTTCGTCAACTCTGAAAGTGTGAACGTTATCATCACAAATTTGCATATAAGTTACTCTTAGTTCACATTCTTCATTATCTATTTGATTAATTACAGCAGCATAACGATATTCTAACTTTCAAACGGGGAACTTAACTAAAACGTAATCACCGACGTAATCATCGACGACGACCGAAGCAGCCAATGCTGCTTGTATTACTAGGCCCGGGAATATTCTTAAAATCGATATTGAACTTATCCCATGATTGTGAAAGATCAGTTTCTGCAATATAGTAGCTATCCGGTTGATTGTGGGCTGATCTGGTTTCATCTTTACATTCTGAGTCTGTGTAAACATCCTCGACTCTAAGTTGTTCTTCACACTTTATAAGTCCTAAATTAAAATGCTCGCAATCGTAATCATAATTGCAGAAGCAACTCAAAGTCTTCAATATAAGTTTGTCAGCGCCAAGTGGTGATCCCAGCAAACATCGAGATATCTTACCCTTAATTTGATGTGTTTCGAGGGTATCACTAAAAGTTTTCAAATTAGCAGCATCTTTTTGAATATTATCAATCATTTCTTGAATAGTCTCATCGCCAATCTTAAAAATTGTGATTTTAGGACATCTTTTTTGTATAGTGTCTATTAAAGATTCCAAACTATCAATGTCACCTCCTGCAGCAACAACAGCATCTGCAGTTCTCTTGCATGACCCCATCTTGCATGGCGCCAACCCCATCAGCAGCACTCTTGCCATGACCACTTTCTGAGAAGTTCCAAGAAAACTTTTCTATACTTGGGACCTCTAGATGAAACCTTGATGCCAGAATATAAAATTTAAAATTTCTTCCCTTGGTTGGCTTGGCTTGCTTCTACCAAAAAAGAATTGGTAGCATTATGTAGTGTTACCTGCACAGGAAAGACAATATTTTTAATTACTGGTCAATGCAGCATGTTATTATAAATTAGACTAGGCAAATACCTAAAAGAAACAGTCCCCTGTGGTATACAACAGTCCTCTGTGCCACATATTGACAGGGGACTGTGCACAGGGAACTGTTATTTATACATAAAAAGTTCCCTAGCATAAAATCCTTTTCAGTTTATTCAAATTGAAGAGGCAGACATGATAACATACTTCCTAAGTAATGATTAAGGAAAATACATTATGATTTTTATCAGTTAAACTATAAAAAAAATGCTTACCAGTGGACTGTTTCAGCTAGCGGCCCAGACACGTGGTTCACTTACAAACGCATCGGTGACAATGCACAAAATAGCGTTAGCCCGCTTAGCCCTGCAAACGAACTAACTTTACACCGATTACGTTCCGATTCACGACATAAATAACCGCGCCAATGAATAGTGTGATTCTAGTGCAGTTTTCTAATTAAGTCAGGGGACTGTTCCAAAAAATCGAGGACAGCATTTGATTACTGTTTTTTTAATTAATTTTTTATTTTAAAAATATGATTGTGTTTTTTATAGATGCTTACTGTATTCTAGTATTATTATTTATTTTTTATTCCGGTAATAATCATACTGATATTGAATATTTGTGATAAGACTTCAAGATTTTGGAAATGGGACACCACAGGGGACTGTTAATTGAGGTGTTTGAAGTGTATTATTTGAATATTCTAATTTTAATATGACTATTTTGGGCTATGGCGTGTCAAGAATAGTTGATATACTGTCGTTTTAATATATTGAACTCAGTAATAATAAGACCAATTTTTTTTAAAATGCCTGGGACAGCGATTTTCCAATTAGTGGAGAAATGCCCAGAGATACTAATATTATAAAGAGGTAAAGTTTGTGAGTTAGTGATGTTGTAGGGGTAATCTCTGGATCTACTGAACCGATTTTGAGAATTCTTTCACTCATAAGAAGCTACGTTAGTCCTGACTCCTGAGTGACATAGGGTACTTTTTAACCCCGAAATTCCCACAGGAACTTTTACGAAATTACCGCGGATGAAACCGCGGGGGACAGCTAGTTAACAATAAAGGTTTTTGGAGACAAAATATCTTTTTTCTGATGATTTTGGATCGTCGTACATATGTCGACATAAATCGAGGAAAAATAATAATAAATAAACTTTATTGTTAAATTAAAAAATAATAATTCAGTACAGTCATTGACTTCCAAGCAAGCGTGAGCTGTATAGAAGCCAGCTATCATGAGAAAAACCTTTTTTTTTTAGGCTCACAATCAGTAAGCCAATATGGTTAGTGAAATTATCGTTCAACTTTTTTTTCTCTTTTACAGAACTTGCCATTAAATATGTTGGGCAGTCAAGAATACTTGATATTTTACCAAGGTTCTTAGATGTAATTACATTTGGTGACGACATTGTGACAGCAGTATTGCAGTGCATCTTGGTTATTGTTGAGGATAATCCTTTAGCATCAGAAAAGATTAAATGCAATTCAGAAAAACAATTACAGCAATTTTTAGCATTATCTGGTGATAATCCTTCAGCACTATTAATGCAGGTCTTAGCTGCAGGTGTTATAATAAATATATCTGGTGGGAATATGAATAATTTGCCAATAAATGTTATCAACCAGATAGTGTCAATACTCGGAAATTCACTCTCTCATGATCACCGGAAATCATGCAATGAACTTACAAGCAGCATACCATTGAAAAATGCTTCAGGCAAAATTGATTATCTGACTGATAAATCATCAAGAGATTTGGAGAATAAAATTAAACTATTGACCCATGTAATAGATGCACAACAGTGTTCTATTGAAATTATTGCAAACATATGCTCATGTGAAGGTAATTTTTTCTAGTCTCCTCACTAATATTATAAATCTGAATAGTATTAAAAACAAACAGACTCATATGTTTGTTAGTTTTACGCCTTGACTACTAAACCAGACATGAAATTTTGCATACATGTTGTCAGGGGTACAGAAAACTTATCTCGGAATTCCCGTAAGATTAAAAAATTAACACTGGTGCAACCATAGGGAACACCAGTTACCAAATAAATTATTAAAACATAATATGTATTTCTATATCCATAAAGTTTAATGATATTTGTCTCTTCTCTAGACTCTGAAGATAGTTCAGATGATGATTCCGAAGACACTGAAGAATTTGATGAGATTTTGTGTGAAAGTGGCCAAGAAACTGTAGTTGAAGATAAGTTATCATCCAATATAGTTGAAGCGATCACTTCGCAAGAGATATTCTCCAAGGTCTGGGCTAAAGCCCAGCTTCCCGCTGAAAATGTCATGATGATAATGATGGAGTATGAAGGTTCGCAGCTCCTCCATAAAAAGTATGTACCTATGATTTAATAGTTGTTTCGCGCGGTTTCACATGTGTTTCATTCCTCCAATTTTTTTTTACCCGGATAAAAGAAAAATCCTGTGTTAATTTAGAACATAATATTCTATGCTTTCATTCATCCAAATTATCAACATTTACATATTATTAGGATTACTACAATAGTAATCATCAACTTTATAGCTCTGGTTAGTATTCTTTCATACTGAAATATTGTGATTTCAAGGCAACTTATAATTTTGTGATCTGCTCTCCTTTTTTAAGTATGGTTCTGGTTTTTTTTTCCAGAATACAAAATTTGCAGACAAGAGCACTGTTATGTTTGAACAACATGTTATCCAGCTTGCCCATTGAGGAGCTCGGTGGAGTGAGCAGTGTTTACAAAATGTGGGTGGAAGCTGGCAAGCTGGTGTTCAAACAATCGTCTGATAATATTATTCTTCTCGAATCAGCGACAGCTGTGATGAGGGCTGCCTTAGACAAAATAACGTTCCGAGAAAACGGCAACAGAAGTGCAACTGATTTGTTCAAAGATTTGGCTTTGACAGATATAGAGGTCTGTTTAATGTTTTTTTTTTAATGATAACCAAAATATATGGAGGAAAAACACCTCTCCGTTCAGAATGTCTTGTTAGTTTATTATCCGCAATAAGAACTAGTGCTTATTGCTTGGAATTATGTGAAATGTGCTTGTGTGTACCTAGTTGATTCTCTCCCCCCCTCCTCTTTATTTCAAGGAGAGCTCTTGGCTACTCCTGTTTTAACTTTTGGATGATCTAATTAAATGACTGGAAAACATAATTATTTCTCCAGTTTATGTATTCTTCTTCGCGAATTTAAGCCGCCATTTTGTTACAGATGATGTTGAAAGGCATCGGAGAATGTAAAGTTTCAGAAATAAGATCAAACATGATAAGAATGATTGGAATCTTAGCCCTTTTGTTTGTGAACGATTTGAACGAGACTACATCCAGTGTGATATGTACCATCACAAAGTTCCTGTTGGAGCAAGCTCCCAGAGAAGACGAGGTGTGGGTGTTGGCGGAGACGCTCGACACACTCGTCGATATGTATTCCGAGGATGAAACGGATGAGTTGGCTTCCGAAATTAAATTAGTAGAAAAAATGAATATTCTACTGCCAATATTGAAGAATAAGGTAAGAAAAATGATTAATTATCGCAGTTTACCACGTACATGTTACTGAATCATATTAGTGAAATATATACATATTAGTGCATCGGCGCGGATCTAGGATTTGGTTGAGGGCGGGCAATTTTGGTTGTTACACACGAATAAGCAATCTAACTCAAAAATATTTCTTTAGCCCATAATTACCTACTTATTTTGTTGTATTTCTGTGGCTTCGTCTGTTGCGTTGTTGTGATCTGTCTTATGTATGCTAAAGTTGCCAAATCAATGTTGCCATCTATAATTTAGGAACCACTGAATCGATTATAAAAATAATTTCACCAATAGAAATCTACAGTATTCTTGAATGAGATTGTAATATTTTTTTGTTATTCCGGAACAAACGACTGGCATTCTGAAATTCATGTCTTAGGTGGAACTACAGGGACCAGCTAATTCTTGATTAATACATATTTTCTACTAGCGTTTGGTTTTCACAAGACCATTTAATATAATATATTTTTAAAATTTAACTACAATTTATTCACAGGCGCGTCAGCAAAAGAAACTACCGAAAAAGTATAAGGCGCTCGTGAGTACAACATTGGTAAATTTACCAAGGTTCATCAAATATAAGAAATCTAGATTAAGTAAATTGTAATCGTTTTTAAGTCAAATCTTCTTTTACTTATGAGTTGACATAGCGTTTTATATTGTAAATTATACAATATGTAATTTTTTATTTATCACGTTTATTATAAAATTACACAATAGATTATGTTTCTTTTATTAATTATTAAAGACAACTTACTTATTACAAATAAAATATTTAAATATATACCCAACATATTTTAGAAACAGTATTTGTATAATTATGCTACATTTTAGAATTTAATTTGTATAATTAAACTACAGAAAACTTTAATGTACAATAGATATTGGTCACTTTTAAAGCAAATAATAAATATTTATTATGTTTATATCACAATAGCTTATAAAACAACACCAAGTTACTAAGTTATGGCAAATCTATAAAATAAGTAGTGCGCAGACGCACGTTGTCTACGCCGCGGTAGTTTACAAAAGTAGTAAATAAACTGCTAAAAATGTTGTACACTTGTACAATGTACACTGTACAGGCTCTATAGACGTGCACCAAAGCAGTTAAAAGTAATCATAATATTTTTGCAACGTACGTTGATCGAATTTTATAAAAGACTAGCTGTCCCGCGCGGTTTCACCCGCGATAATTGTATATAGATTTCCGAAATGACAAAGTTACTTCATGAAAGAGTACCCCTGGGGTATGTCATACATATCTTCATAACTTAATTATAAATATTGCACATTAATTAATTTTGGAAAAGCTCTAATACTAGTTAAGTCTTTAAAAATTTAATATGCACTGAAGCGCCTGAGATCCAATCAAGTTTGTAACTAATATGTTAGTACATTACAGCATAAAGCAATGTGTGGTTACGACTTACGTTCACGAATTAGTTAACATCTACTGGGGCTCTAACGATCTCCTATAACCTTATATCAAAATTTCGTCCATTGTAATTTCGACCTTACACGATGCAAGTTAAAATTACATTTGACAAAATTTTCATGTAAGCCTAACCCTAAGACAGAGACGGTGGTAGAAACTCTTAAATATTCGATAAAGTAAGGGGTGTATTGTATTTCATTTGTAATCTTCAAAAGTTTGGAGTGTCTGCTACGATTGCGTATTTCGTGAGCATGGTAGAGGGAAAGAATCACTTAAGTTTTAAATTGTCATGGCTCCATTCTTGAGCCGATTGCGATTTGAAACTATAATATAATCGAAGCCTAAGTTTATATTTAGAAGCAGTACAATTGCAAAAATCCGGTTCCATTTCGTTCAATACCTAGTACTCGTGAGGTGCGCGTACATACATATTACATACAGATAGAAATTATACATAAAAGTCGTAGTTTTGGATTTTACTAATACTAAGACCCGCCTGCACTATTATTTTAAATATCTTTAATGTATTTATGTACTTTTGTCTCTATTTTGCTCTTTGATTTGCTTGTTCTAAATCATGAGTAATATTTCTGTCAAATTGTCGAATCTATTGAATTTCATCCTGTGTGCAACCTATGTGCAAAAATGCAAATTCAATGCAAACATTACCTATGAGTTAAATACAAAGCATTATCTACTGTTACCCAGGTGTCGTACTGTATAGGTACTGTACTGATTGTTAGTGATGAATTCATACTTGAATGTAACAACTATTTATGTATATTTTCTGTTATTGGCGAGCTCGATCCACCGTAGTGACTTCTTCTTGGTTTCGGTATTGGATTTGGGGAACTGGATTCATTCTTGTCAAATTTCCGCCGTATATCGGACACCGACAAACGAGCGCCCGTCAACACGTCGTCGTCGTCATTCAAAGCAGAATTCAACTTGCTTATTTCTTTTTCCAGCTCTCTTGTTGCTTTGTCGATTTCCAGAAACTCTTTCTCTGTGCTGGAAATAGAATTATCGAGGCTCTCTTTCCTCGGCGTTTCGTCGTAAAGTTTACAAATAACTTTTTTCGGCTTGTCGTTGCCATTCGTATCTTGTTCTTTTTCGTTCAAATTAATATCGTACACCAAATAGGAACCATTGAGAGCGTTTGATAGGCTTTTGCTCCTTTGATTTGAAAGATGGAAGTCTTCTAAATTCCCTCTTCTTAGTCGTATATCGTCTTCATTCAAGCTCGAGTTTCTTCGATATTTGATGATGTCTATTTTAGGGAATGACCCTTGACTAAGTATTTCATCATCCGAATCGGCGTTTCTGTTCGTGTAATCTTTGGTCTCAAAGGTGTAATCTTTGGTCTCAAAGGAGTCTCTGACGACATGTCCGTTGCTCAAGCTTTTTTCTTTGTCAAGACTTTCATCCTGGTTTGCAGGCGATGCGCGTTTGGTTTCGTTGGAATCTTCAATTGGGTCGGCAGAACTGTTAGGTTGAGTTGGTGTAATGTTTACGTCTTCATCCTCCACTATTTTTAGTTCAACATCAAAATGAATTTTATCTAAGTCTTCATTAATACTTGACGTTTGCTTCTTATCTTCGACTATTTGCCGGGAGGTGTTTGGAGCGATCTCACTGACCTGTGAAATGAAAGAAAAAAGTATAACCAATACCTAAATGCTTAAAAATTATTGTAGTGTATGTAATATTTGAATTTCATCAATTTCTTGGCATTCATTCATTTGCATTTTATTAATTCAGAATAGTTTTGATAGGTACCAAATCCTCAAATCAAAAGATTATTTGAAAAAAATTCATAAATTGATTATAGATAGCTATCAATATTTGATAATAATGGGTATGATGATGGGGTATAAAAATCAAAATTCAGTTTAGTCCGTCAGTTACATAAAAAAATAATAAATATTTTTGCTTTTACAAATTATTGAAAAAATACTAGATAAAACGCATTAAAGTTTAGGTATGGGAGCTCATGACGTCATACCTACATACGTATTAAGTATATAAAGTGTAAATATCGTTTCCATAAATACCTATAATATATGTATGTATGACGTTAAAAAGATTATATTGTGCCTGCTGCGATTCACAGCCGGTTGCGATCATTTTCGGCAATATAGCAGATCGTGAAACGAAGTTTCAACTTCCATGTGATGCGATAAAAATCGTAGAACACAGGCCAATCGCCATAGCCTAAAAAACAACCCAAGGCGTTAATGGTTATATCTACTATATGTTAGGACTTAGGACCTACCACAACTTCAGCAGTAGTGTGGAGCGCGGGTGGGGGAAGCGGCGCGCGTTTCTTCTTGCGTCGCGAGGCCCGGATGGGCGGCACGGGGTCTCCGTCAAAGGGATTGGTGCTCTCCACACTCAAGCGAGAACCCATCACTTCACTGCGAGCCATTCGCGGCGTTGTACTGGAAGGTTAAAAACAAAACGTCTTTACAACGCAGGCTTATTATGAGATCGCAACAAAATCAATACCTACCAGATAAAGTACGAAAACCTACGAAAAAAAAACTTGATAACACTTCACATAATCCAGATTTACTTGATCCTGCCCACTAAGCTATAAGCTGGTGTCGTGGAAAGCAAACGTGGTTGGTATATAGGTAGATATTATGCTACAGTGCATATTATATTACAGGTATATAAACACCCCCAGGCTGGAACGAGGAGCCCTGCAGAATAGTGATCATCATACTAATTGTAAGTCCACCCCCACCGGGAATAGAACCCGGTACCTCTGGATTAGCGCATAGGCATGGTGACCTAGTACGGCAATCCGGTCGTCTGTTGGGATTGAGCTAGTAAGATCTAGTCCTACGTACCTGTCGGTATTGACTTCGCATTGACTAGGGCTGCGCAGGCGTTCCTGGAAGCGGGAGCGCGGCAGCGGCGTGACGGAGCCGCCGTACACGTAGCGCTCGCCGCCGCCCACCGTGTTGCGAGCCCCCAACGTGTTCGTGGACGAGTCTGCGCCCGCGTGAACATTTACAATAAATACGTCATAGGTATAATTAACAGACATCACAAAACATTTAAAAAACATACATATAGCCGAACATACAACCTCTTCCGTTTTTATTAGGTACCTATACCTACTTATTTCTTTTCCGTAAGTAGGTACCTACTTACCTAGTACCTACCTGATTACGAAAATCGATTACTGAAACCGACCAAACGGTCACTTCAACCCGTATGTACCTACCATATTGTTGGAATTTCACTGGAATTGCGCGATGTTCGCATAATTATCATGTGGGCAGGTGTGACAAAAGTGTATGGAATAAGTAGGTATGTATGACTGTATGTATCATTATGTTTCTTCGTATATATTATATGTATACTTCTCTGAAACCAGAAGTCTGAAATAAAATAAATATTATTTACCTAACTGTGGAAGCGATTTTGACTCTACATCACAGATAATACATTAATACTATACTTACCTACTAGTCTACATTATCTGCTATAAATAACGTTAGGTTAGGTATCGAAGTGGGTTTCTTTAAGACAAGAACGCGTTGATTACCTCAATTTGTAAGCTTTCAGGAAACAGATTCCGGTAGGTCACTCCAATCCCAAGCAATACGCATAATGAAAGAAGAAGCAAATCGCTTCGTTGGGAAAGGTAGGTAATAGGTATATAAAGGTAGGTAATATCTGCCGCAAAGATATTGAAAGAGAATAGATTGACAATACGCTCGGCGGTCGGCCGCTAAGCTTTCCCCTTGAAGCACGCAGTGGTTAAATGATCTCATGCTAACAAAATGCCGTTGGCTAGCAGAGTCTATAGATACCACTTGACAGAATGCGATGTGATTGGCTATTTGAAATGTACTTTGTGATGCCTGCAGGTATTTGATTGCGTCGCAACTCTCAACGGCCAACGATGTGATTGGTTTTTATATTAATCACTCCCCCCGCAAAAATTGGTTGACGTGAATCGGATAGTAAAAGTTTGTATTGTTCGTCTATTCTCTTATAAAGTCTTTGATCTGCCGTATAAGGATTCTCTTGTAGTTCGCAGTTTGAAATGGAGAGACCAATTTTAGCAATTTGAGCAGCAGCTCCTGCGCGCACTTTCATAACTACTAAGCAGGGCGTAGCTACCGCCGTTATCAGCCGTATCAATGATACGGAAGAGAGGTACGGCCGTATCAATGTGTCTACTACTCGGTCGACTTTGAACTTTGTTACAATCTAGTTGTCTCTGCTCTCCGGGAATCCAACCCTGTTACAGAGGTGGTCACTTGCTGTACCTACTTCCACATTGTGCGAACGTCTGTTAGTTTTTTAGACGAAGATTTTACTAGTACTCACATTGCATCGCTCGTCTATACATAATTGGACTTTGTTCATCATGGGTTTGGTTATTGGTCTTATTCGTCTGAGAGGAAGTTTGCGAGCCCTTCTTGCCTTTTCTCATGAACGACCGCAGAGCCCTGAAAATAAATAGATATAACATACTTTATACAATAACCGAAAGAAAAGAGAATATTTTTGTTAATTCCTCAGGGTGGCAGAACAGATTGCGATGTTTTCTTTTAAGTAGTTTTATTGGATGGAATGGAAGGACAAAACGACATACCTAGGTCCTAACCTAGGTACAGAAATACGTTACGTGATCCAAACGGAAAATAAATAATAATATTTTAGAGCTGGTAACCGATGCCATTTGTTTTTCAGTTGATAAATGTTGATGTTTTTAAAGGACAATATTTTAAAGTAGCTTGATTTTTTTAAATTATATCTCGAGCTTTAGAGACCATGTTGGAATCGCTACCATTAAATAAATAATTTAACTTTTATCTCATTTGCTATGTTGGTTTATAGTTTCTACTTTCTAATGTGAAGATAGATGATGTGTCACTTCGTATCTACCGGCGCAACATTTTCTTAGGAAACTTAGCGTTAGCAGAATAGAGTCGACTCTATTAAAGTCAGCGAATTAAAACAAAAAGAGGTTACGCCTTCGTTCACAGAAGTTGACAAAGATAGAAATAAACTAGGATGGTAGTTAGACCAAAACGAATCAAAGAGTTGCGGCAAATACTTTAGATACTTAAAGAGTTCTCACAGGATCTTAAGTTCTTAACGGATGCTTGTAGGCGCAACAATGACAAAAGTGATGGAAGTTTAGTGCACTTGATTCCACTTGAGCGCCCGCAATTGTGCCGTGACGGACGGACGAGCGAGTAGTTCCAGTCGTTGCATGCTCAATGCTCATCGTCTTACCATACTATCATTGCTATTCAACAATGTGGCGTCTTGACGCATCTTTATACTTTTAGATATTCTGTAGGTATTCTTTGTGAGTTGTGAGTATCACTATCACTACTTCACTTATTATAAAACAAAGTCCTCCGTCGCGTCTGTCTGTTTGTTCGCGATAAACTCAAAACTACTGAACGGATTTTCATGCAGTTTTCAACAATAGATAGATTGCTTCATGAGGAAGGTTTAGGTGTAGAATTTATCAAGGTTTTGTGTTAATTGAATAAAATCGAATTTAAAAATCTCGTGTTTCTTATCGAACTCCACCGTAAGGCCTTGACCGATTTTTTATGAAATTTTCTGTGTAGTTATCTTGGTAGGTCTGTGAATATGTCGTAGGCTATGTTTTCTACCCCTACATGATAAGAGTTGGCTACCCAGTTTTTTTTTTTGGACAAAATTTTACTTAGGAGTTCTTGCGGGAATTCCGAAACTCACGGGGGTGAAACCGCGGGGCACAGCTAGTAATATTTAAAAATCTCGTGTCTCAGCGTCTGTTATCGAACTCCTTCGAAACGCCTTGACTGATTTTTATGAAATTTTTTGTGTAAGTACCTATATGTACCTATTTAAAAAGGTCTGAGAATAGGTCGTAGGCTATTTTTTATACTCCTAGGTGATAAGCACTGAGCATATAACCACTAGACAGTGTTGGCCCAAAGTTAATCTGATTAACGATTAAAAATTAATGATTAAAAATCATAATCAAAAAATTTGATTAAGATTAATTAATCATAATCAGATTTAAAATGATTAAGATTATTAATCATAATCAATAATCGTTAATTTGATTGTTTGATTAACTAATAACTACGTATTTATTTATTTAATTTATTTGAAGGGGAGCATACGCCTGTCTCGGGCGAGCTCGCAAGGACGGCGCCACAGACTCGGCGGCGGCGGTGGCGGCGGCGGCAGCAGCAAAAACAAATGGTAGACAACATAAGAAGTAGGCCACAGCTCGCGCCGCTGATAGCTGTGGCCTACTTCCGCGAGCTGTGGCCTACTTCTTATGTTGTCTACCATTTGTTTTTGCCGCTACCGCCGCCGCCACCGCCACCGCCAGGACTGTGGCCAAGGGGTAAGAAGCCGAGCCAACCGGGTCGGATCGGGTGAGCAGTCGGTCGTTTGCCGCGCGAGGCAGGCTTCACTCGGCAAACGACTGACTGTGGGGTCCGTGTAGACATGCCTCGGCCGAGGCAGGCACGTTCGAAGCCGAGTCGAGGGGTGTCGGTTCGGTGTGGTTTTTATACACTGTGTATATCATGTATATACTGTAAATGATGTTGAAGCGAAATAAATAAATCTATCTATCGACTATACAGTATACACATTCGCCGAGATACCTCGAGCGATCCTGGCGAGAGCGAGTATGTACACACTCGTTTCATTTAGTTGTCCGCTGATTGTGATCACGTGGTAAAATTTTCAAAAACTTATTATCTCCGAAACTATGAGGCGCAGACCCATCGTGTTGGTACTCAAACTTCTTGTTTTAGTGTTGTCTATGTGATCACGTGATCAAATTTTTAAAAGCTCCTATCTCGGAAACTATGAGGCGCAGACCCATCGTGTTGGTACTCAAACTTCTTGATTTCGTGTTGTCTATGTGATCACGTGGTCAAATTTTCAAAGGCTTATATCTCCGAAACTATGAGGCGCAGACCCATCGTGTTGGTACTCAAACTTGTTGTTTTCGTGTTGTCTATGTGATCACGTGATCAAATTTTCAAAGGCTTATATCTCCGAAACTATGAGGCGCAGACCCATCGTGTTGATACTCAAACTTCTTGTTTTCGTGTTGTCTATGTGATCACGTGATCAAATTTTTAAAAGCTCATATCACGGAAACTATGAGGCGCAGACCCATCGTGTTGGTACTCAAACTTCTTGATTTCGTGTTGTCTATGTGATCACGTGGTCAAATTTTCAAAAGCTTATATCTCAGAAACTACGAATCCCAGACCTATCGTGTTGGTACTCAAACTTCTTGTTTCCGTGTTGTCTATGTGATCACGTGGTCAAATTTTCAAAGGCTTATATCTCGGAAACTACAAGTCCCAGACCCATCGTGTTGGTACTCAAACTTCTTGTTTTCGTATTGTCTATGTCATCACGTGATAAAATTTTTAAAAGCTCATATTTCGGAAACTATGAGGCGCAGACTCATCGTGTTGGTACTCAAACTTCTTGTTTTCGTATTGTCTATGTCATCACGTGATAAAATTTTTAAAAGCTCATATTTCGGAAACTATGAGGCGCAGACCCATCGTGTTGGTACTCAAACTTCTTGTTTTCGTGTTGTCTATGTGATCACGTGGTCAAATTTTTAAAAGCGTAGTTTCCGAGATATAAGCCTTTGAAAATTTGACCACGTGATCACATAGACAACACGAAAACAAGAAGTTTGAGTACCAACACGATGGGTCTGGGACTCGTAGTTTCCGAGATATAAGCTTTTGAAAATTTGACCACGTGATCACATAGACAACACGGAAACAAGCAGTTTGAGTACCAACACGATGGATCTACGCCTCATAGTTTCCGAGATATGAACTTTAAAAATTTGATCACGTTATCACATAGACATCACGAAATCAAGAAGTTTGAGTACCAACACGATGGGTCTGGGATTCGTAGTTTCTGAGATATAAGCTTTTGAAAATTTGACCACGTGATGACATAGACAACACGAAAACAAGAAGTTTAGTACTAACACGATGTTCCTTTTTTTCGACAATCACTAATTGATGAAGTGGATCTGATGATGAATATCATAGATTGTTACCGGAACTACTGAAGTACTGAATATTAAATACAATTTCACAGTTTGCGATTCGATTATTCTAAAATACTTGCTAAGCAATTTATTTGTTACAATGCATATGGTGAAGTTGAGCTGATGGTGGAGTAGCAGGAGAACTCCTCAATTATTAACGTCCCTGCATCGGGAAAAGCAATATTTTGTAAAAGGTTACTTAGATTTGTTGAGTTGTCACTTAGATAAATTATAAACCAGCCCACTTAAAAGCGAATAAACAAAATTTTAACAAAAAAATTAAAATAGACTTCCAAAAACACAACACTAAAAATAACAAAATACCGATTTCTTCCAAAACACAAAAATACACGTAATATTATTATTAGTTTTTGCTGCCACTGATCGGTTTGAATTCGGTGCCAAGCCCGCTTGTTCTGCCCATTTAGTTTGCTCTGCTCACGACGAGCTCGTGGCGGGAGTGGATTTGACCCAACTACACATCTACTCCATATTTGGTTTGTCACCGACTTAGTAGAGTAGTTCCGATAACCATCTGTGGTCTTAATCATCAGTTCCACTTCTTCAAATTTTGCTTTCCGAAAGCAAACAAATGATTTACCACAAAAACTACCCAAATCGCAATAGGTGTGCCTATAAATTTTGAAGAGTTCCCTCGATTTCTCCAAGATCCCATCATCAGATCTCGACTTGGTGACAATGGAATCAATTTGGGAGTATCCCCTTTCAAACAAAAAAACAATTTTCGTCGGAATCCGTGAAATACGTATTATTGTTGAGTAGTTCCGATGACCATCTGTGGTCTTCATCATCAGTTTCACTTCTTCAAATTTTGCTTTTCAAAAGTAAATGAACGATTTACTATAAAAAATACCCAAATCGCTATAGGTGTATATATAATTTTTGAAGATTTCCCTCGATTTCTCCAAGATCCCATGATCAGATCCCGACTTGGTAGCAATGGGACTTAAGTGGGAGTATACTCTTTTAAACGAAAAAAGAATCATCAAAATCGGTTCACGCAGTCGAAAGTTATGAGGTAACAAACATAAAAAAAAACATACGCGTCGAATTGAGAACTTCCTCTTTTTGGGAAGTCGGTTAAAAATAAACAAAATTTTTACAAAAAAATTAAACCAACTTAAAAAAATACAAAAATGCCCTGCGTTAAAAGATACAAATAACAAAATACCGATTGAATCCAAAAGACTATTCAACTATGTATCTTCTATAATAAAAGAGTAGAATCCTCGATTCTGTACATTGAATATTTTTACCTAAAATAATGATAAAAGAGTGAAGAAATAGTAAAATAAAATAAATATAAATATAAATAGTGGCAAAAGAAGAGTAAGTAACCAAGCACAAAAAAAGTTTTTAATAAATCTTTTCTGTCTGTCTGTCTGTTCGCGATAATCTCCGAATCTACTAAACAGATTGTCATGCAGTTTTCACAGGTGGAGCTACATATAGGTTTTGTTTCATTGAAATCGGATGTCAGGAAAAAAAGTTGTTGTATAAAAACCTTTAGCGCGTGTGAAACCGCGGGGCACAGCTAGTATGCTAAATAAACCTAGGGCACATAAATTATCTGATGATTTATTTGAAAAAAGATTAGTTATGAAAATATGTAACTTGAACATCAAGAAATCAGAAATATTGTAAAAATTGGAGGTACTTAGGTTGATTGAAAATATACTTCAAAACTAGAATTCAGTGTATTTGAACGTTAGAAATGATTTGTTTGTTTGTTCTTTGAATAATAATTAACAATATTTTAAAAAATCTGTGTCATTATTTTTCATAATTTCTTTTACATAGAATTAATAACATGGATGTATTTTTTTTTAATCACGTTAATCAAATTAATGATTATGATTGATGATTAACGTCAATAATCATGATTATGATTACTTTTTTAATCGTGATTAATTCTAATCATGATTAATTTAATCTGATTAAAATTAATCAAATTAACTAATTGATTAAAAAATTAATCGATTAATGCCAACACTGCCACTAGAGAGCGTATACGCCGATTTCTTCTAAGTACACGACTCACTGCCGCGGGCCGGGGGACGAAGGAGAATGCCCGGCTGTAATTGGTCAGTTCAAGGTCAAGTTGCGTATGTATGAAAAGAAAGAGATAGAAGGATTAGAATTTCCTAATGGAAGAAAGGGACTTTTCCAAAAGACATAAACGCGCTGTACTTATCCTTTTGCTGTCACCAAACCACCATTTTAAGAAGACCCCTGCCGTGGCTCGTAATCTGATTAAATCAAACATAATTTTCGTAGTATTTACTTACCGATGAAAAGTTATGCCATCCTTTTTGTAACTAGATGTCTTGGAATGTTTCCCGCACCACTTTACTGCGCATGAAGGCATTTTTATGCGTTATAAATTGTAAACAAAACCAAAAATTTTTTTTAATAATTTAGCGTGCACACAGGTCTGGAACTTGGTCACAACTAAAATGGTTACTAGTACCGTAGTCTATACATAGGCGACAAAATACTAATAGTTTTCGAGCGTCGGGGCACTGTATGCGCAGTCAAGTGGTTTTATAGTCTTTGGTGATAAGGGTAACCTCGAGAAATTTTTATTTTTTGGATAAAACTTTACTTTGGAGTTCCTACGGGAATTCCGAAACTCACGCGTGAGTTTCGGAATTCCCGCAGGACCTCTTTAGGTATATCAGGAACCTTTGCGGACGCAGGCAGAACAACCCGCCAAAGTTTCATTACAATCAGACCAAGGGTTTAGAAACGCATAGAGGACAAACATAAAACGGGTTGTTCTGCCTGCGTCCGCAAAGGTTCCTGATCCCAAAATTCACGCGGGTGAAACCGCGGGGCACAGCTAGTTATTTATAAAGAAGATATATTATAATACACAGGTAACCTAGCCAGATTGGTATACCAGCGACATAATATATCACTCATAATTATGTAAAATAGGAATTTATTACCTATACGACGCGACGCTAGGTATAACATTTCATAATTATGCCCATGGTTACCTTACTAATTAAACCCATAA
The DNA here is from genome assembly GCA_907165275.2 of Zygaena filipendulae. NCBI lineage: Eukaryota > Metazoa > Arthropoda > Insecta > Lepidoptera > Zygaenidae > Zygaena > Zygaena filipendulae. The sequence goes on from OU015650.1 coordinate 7,064,143, forward strand.
TTAAACGGCATTATGCACTTGAATGATCTATTGTGCTATATGTGCTGCAGTGTAAATAAAATAAACATCGTAACTAGGTATATGTCATTAGAAGCATCAAGGGCATTTAGATAAAACATAACAATATGACCGGTACAGGCGGTACACGTTCTTGAACCATCTGAGACCATGCATGTTTGTAATTATATTTTATGAGGAAAAAAAAACAGAATACGCAAGTATATATATATATATATATACCTATACTATATGTTTGATTCTGTCTTTTTTATTATAATGACTTTTATTCTACTATACTATAACTATGTACTTAATACGACTCCTTCGACTGCGCGGTAGGTGGGTGCAAGACTGGCTATTATTATTTTTAACCGACTTCCCAAAAAGGAGGAGGTTCCCAATTCGACGCGTATAGTTTTTCTTTTTTTCTTTTTATGTTTGTTACCTCATAACTTTCGTCTGGGTGAACTGATTTTGATGATTCTTTTTTTATTCGAAAGCTTCCCGTCTAGTGCTTCCCGTTGGGTCGCATTGCCACGAAATCAGGATCTGATGATGGGATCTTGGAGAAATCGAGGGAACTCTTCAAAAATTATTGGCACACCTATAGCAATTTGGGTATTTTTTATAGTAAATCGTTCCTTTTGCTTTCGGAAAGCAAAATTTGAAGAACTGGAACTGATTATGAAGACTTCAGATGGTTATCGGAACTACTCAACAATAATACGAATTTCACGGGTTCCGATTGGAGCGATTTGGAAAATTGTTTTTATGTTTGAAAGGGGACACTTCCAAATTGGTCCCATTGTCATCATGTCAGGATCTGATGATGGAATCTTGGAGAAATCGAGGGATTATTTATAGGCAGACCTACGGCAATTTGGGTATTTACTAAAGCAAATAAACGATTAAGTAGAACTGATGATGAAGACCACAGATGGTCATCGGAACTACTCAATAATAGGTATTTCACAGGTTCCGATTCGTTAAATTAAATGTGGGTTCTAAACAATTTATGCTCGTCACAATGTATATGGTGAAGTAGAACTGATGGTGATGTGCCAGGAGAACTCCTCAACAATTAGGTAACGTCCCTGCATCGGGAAAAGCAATATATTGTAAAAGGTGATGAACAGTTGACAAGCTATTGTAACTTAGGTTAGTTACACACTAACCCACTTAAAAGCGAGAAATAAACAAAATTTTAAACAAAAAATTTAAACCGACTTCCAAAAACACAAAACTAAAAATAACAAAATACCGATTTAATCTAAAAAGACAAAAATACACGTAATATTATAATATTATTGGTTTGTGCTACCACTGATCGGTTTGAAGTCGGTGACAAACCAAATATGGAGTAGGTAGATGTGTAGATGGGCTAAGTCCATTCCCGCCACGAGCTCGTGAGAAGAGCAACCCAAGTGGGCAGACACAAGCGGGCTTGGCAGCGAATTCAAACCAATCAGTAGTAGCACAAACCAATAATATATTGCGTGTATTTTTGTTTGTGTTTTTGGAAGTCGGTTTTAATTTTTTTGTTAAAATTTTGTTTTTTACATTGCATCACGCACGGAGACGTTTCTTCTGACCCTGTACCATATTACTCTTCAGCAGGTTTAAGGTACAGGTTTTAGTACATACATGACAATTTTACAATTTCTTAAATATAATGATTATGTAATACATATTATATATACCTATAATTTTTATTAAAAATCTTTTAACAGTGATTTAGGTACACTTCTAAATAATAATTTACAATTTTTTGGTTGCATATTATACAACGTTCGTTCTAGGTAACTCCGTGAAGTGTTAATGAACAATCTCCGATTTTGTTCTACTCTCGGCATAGATACCTACACTAGACCCGAGAAACTATTACATAAGTACCTTATCTAAAAATTTTGCTAAACGAGTGATTCACTTTGTCCTCCTTTTGTGTTAAAGTGACTCTTTAACACTTGAACAAACGTACACTTTGTACCTACTTAAAAGTTATTAACATGTGCATTTTTATTTATTAACATAGCTTTGCCCCGCGGTTTCACCCGGATGTTTCGGAATTCCCATAGGAACTATTTTTTTCTAAAATTAAAAGTAGTAGGTAGTTACTCCGTATAATATCATCTATCTGCCAGTGAAAGTCCCGTTAAAATCGGTCCAGCCGTTTCAGAGATTAGCCGAAACAAACAGATAGACAGACAGAGATTTTCTTTTTTTTTAATCTAAGTACCATATTATATACTTTCATATGCATTTGGTGAAAGCTGTTAATTTGCAATTACAAACAGACACTTCAATTTTATTTATTAGTACAGATACAGATAGATGACCGTTCACGCTTTGTTTTAATACACTTACCTACCTAACTGAAGTAGGTCCTACCTACCTATCTTTAAGTGGGTCATATACAGACATGCATGCACTAGGCCATAATGACTGCTGAAAAATTCGCAATACACGGATAATTAGTTATAAATTGAACTCCGGTCGCTGACCCAACAGAAGACAATAAGATCCGGAGCGATCAATTAGTGCCTCGAAGCAGGTCACCTAGGGCATGCACCTCACTTCCTACCCGCAAAGTTGCAAGTTATAAGTAATTAATCTTATAAGTAATATATCTAAGTACTTGCTGTTTCCCGCAGTTTCGCGCGCGTTAATTTCGAAGTTTCCGTGGAATAAAAGTACCCCATGCATTGAACTAGCGATGCGAACTATTATTACGCTAGTAATAGTAACTCAATGACCCTATGTACATTTCTGTGCCCTATGACACCCCAAAAAATTAGAAGTTAGAAACTACGATAGAAACTTACGTAGGTACGTATGTACCTATACCTATTTTATAATACGAGTAACTAAGTTGTATTTACCTTAGGAACCTGTAGGTAGTTGGTCAGTATGAGTTCATACGACAAGATTTTATCACAAACTACTCAGAAAATACCTACCAATTCTTATCTTAGTACAAGAGAATTTATGTACAAGATAAAGAATCGAGATCAAGGTACGACGAATAAGAGGTGACGTAGTCTACGTCTAGTGTAAATATCAACATCTTACACAAAATTATCCCCAGTAGGAATCGAATCTGTGACCTCTTTCATACAAGGCATCGCTTATTCAATCGACTGTGGCGGCGGACTCGATCAAGGATCCCTACTTAGTTGACCAAAAAATCTGGACACTTCTAATTTCCACTAGAATCTATAGGTACTAATTATATTATAAAGCTGAAGAGTTTATTTGTTTGCATGAACGCGCTAATCTAAGGAACTACTGGACCTATTTGAAAAATTCTTTTAGAGTTCGATAGCCCATTTATCGAGGAAGGCTATATGCTATAAAATATAAATCATCACGCAAAGACCAATAGGAGCGGAGCATCAACGAAAAATGTTGCTAAAACAGTAAAAAATATTACTTTTGCGAACTTCCATTGCGTAACACTGCGTTAACGGTAAGCTGTGGAATTTATTTTAGTTAGTTTTTTCCTCAAATAACACGGGTGGAACCGCGGGGCACAGCTATCTATTTATATTGATTTATATAATTAAGTAAAAATGAATCGCCGAAATGTAATTTCAACGCATTTCTTCCAAACGACTGTCTGTTCCAATTCTTTTTTTTACCGATTTCTTTGTGTTCGTTATTATAAGGACAAGGTTTGTATAAAAGACTTGTAACTACTTGGTTACAAGGTTCACGTAATGTTTAGATTTTATTAATACATACAGTTAACTACGTATTAATAAATCTTGTCGTAAAATACTTGGAAGTGTTCCAAAAACATAATCTGCGATCTGCAGTTGGACTACATAATACCTAGTAGGTACCTCGTACCAACTGCCCGCACATGAAAACATCCTTGTTGTGATGTTATTGCAAATACTTCGGTACTTATAGACGTGGTTGAAATTACATTTATGGTGTTAATAACCAAAATAGATTTCCCTTTTGCTTTTAGTGAAACTGTAATAAATCCTAAACAATGCTCGGCTAATCCGCAGCTTTATTTGCTATTTGCTGAGTTGGTAGGTACCTACTTTGATACAATGTTGTTTTAGGAATGTTATTTTGGTAAGTATAATGTGACTTGTGCGTCTGCTACCAACTATTAAGTTTAATTCACAGCTTGATTAAATAATTGAAATCTATGTTGATCTATATCTATGATGTAAGAATATGAGATAATAATGTAGGTAGGTACCTAAATACGTACGTGCTATCAAACTACACCTAATTTTACTCTTAATTTCTAAAATTATTAGAAAAAACATCGAGCACTCAGCCCCCAACTTGACTGGGGATGGCAGAGATATGTTTTCGAATAATTTTTTAACACGGCCAGAAGTTCGTTTTCAATGTCTCGGGATGCGGGAAATACGGTAGGTAGGTAGGTAGGAATCAGTAAAATCTCAATTATTTTAATTTCAGCGTGTGTATAATTATATATAGACTATCTACTTTCCTAAACCGTCAGTCTACAAGTAGGTAATTTTATTTAAATCCGTGTATTCAGTTGAAGTATCGTTTCCGGTTTCTCACTGAATACAGTGAAAATAAATTTTCTGTTAAACTGCAGACGGATATCATAATAGACACAAGTGCACTTAATACGTATTGATCGAATTCACTATATTGTATGAGTTTATATTTCGCGAAGTTATAGGTATGTACCTCAGACGAAATAAAAACTTTTTATTTCGTCTGAGGTATGTACCTATCGGTAAGTACTTAAGTAGTTACTGTTGAATATCTAGTCATGAATGCAGTAAGTAGGTATCTATAACTCGTACGTAACGAAACTTAACGTTACAAATTAAAAAGTTATTTAAATTAATTATACTAACCCAATTAAATTAAAACCATGTTAATTAAGAACCAATAACAAGTATTCATATTTTTAATAAACTACACGAGAAATAATAATACAGAGGATTTAATATCACCAGCCGAAATCGAAACCACTAAATAGGTAGTATAGAATTTCTGTCGGTTGTTTTTTGTATCTATGCGTATTACGTAAAATATAATCACCGGTAAAAACTACCACATAAGTGAAACTAGTGAACAACTATAGCGTATGAGTAAATATCTACTTATTTATTAAAATTCTTTAACAAGGTAAAGAACATCAGTAAAATTTTAATTCTCGTTTATCTGCCTGAAGGACACGAGGGGGAAAAAGCGCATGTAGGTATCTAAAAACTGTAAGTAGATTTCTATCTTCAGGGGAAACAAAATAAAGTTTTAAAACAACGAAAAATGTAGTTTTAAATATAAAACAAATTAATGTGAAGTTATTCGAATGATGCCATTCAACCGATTTCAAAAAAACATTAGTGTTTTCTGAAAAAAAAATAAAGATATAACTAGGGTAAAATGCCCAGTAGTCAGCCCCGTTCCAGTACCTACTCAGCCTTTACGGACATTATTTCCTTATAAATAGTGTTGAAATGTATTTAAACTTCAACAATAATAATATCTGATCGGGTTCGTGTCCTCTAATTGACGAATAAGCACATTTACAGATCTATAGTACAACATGTTGCAGAGCTATATTCATTTATTTGCACTGCCGCCAACCACTTGCACAGAAGTGTAGCTGGTGCTATTTTTTTGCAATGAAACGTGTTTGAGTTTTCGGTAAGTTTATCTTTGAATTTTTTATGGAATTTACTGGGGATTGTTATTATGTAACTCTAAAATATTTTATTTAGCAAAAACTTAAGCTTCAGAATAATTTTACTTGTTTATTATATTTAAATTTTGATGGCCGACTACTGGGTTTCGAAATTTCGATGTAGATCCAATACTCAGCCATAAGTGGCTGACTACTGGTTTTATAGATATTTTCGTATATTTGGCTGAAATTAACTTAATGAATAGTTTTTGTTTTGCACATTACGTTGCCGTTGACCAAAAATTTAGAAGACAAAAAGTTCATTTTACCATTAGTCAGCCGCATATGAATGTAAGTAGATTTGTGGAGCCGACTAATGAATAAATAATGAATGATGATAAATAATGAATCTATAAATCCAATAGTCAGCCGTTAGTTCTGTTGCACAAAATTGAACCTTAAAGCCTTTTAATTAAGAGCTAATCCTTGTTTGGTTGTCTTAGTTTAAAAAAAAACCCTTGATTTAGAATTTTATCATGTTAAAAAGACCAATTCATCAGTATAAAGAAGAAAAATTAACAAAAGCAATGACGGAAATCAGAAGTGGGATGAAGATTAGACAAGCTGGTCCAATTTTTAGCGTTCTATGAAGAACTCTACAGGATCGACTATTATAAAGGTTCCCAGAAATGCTCCGTAAAATGGGAGACTTCTATACCAACCAAAGAAGAGACTGCCCTCAAGGTGAATGGCCTTCGTGAATTGACTTTAAAATCTGATGAAGTTCTTAATACATACAGTCACAGTTACAGTTCATAGTACGAGTAGATATTATATTAGAAAAAAAAAACAGGTCTGACCAATATGTAAAAACCAAACAGGGCAAAAAGGTACCAGTCTATTATATGAAATCCTGAGTCAAGTGAAAGAATACCCAAAAATATATGTAAGGGTTAAGCTGCTGTAACTGAAGACATCATTATGAAGTGGTTTGAAGAGTGGGGACACTTTTAGAAAAGGAATGAAGTGAAGAAACAGAACAAACGTTATATTGTTAAATGAAGAGGTTAGAAGGAGAAAAAAATAAAGAAATAAGAGATATACAGAAACGAAAAGCAGAGAAGTCATTATACTAAAAAGTTATTTCAAAAGGAAGGAAAATACAACTTGCGCAGTCAAAAAAATAAGATGCAATAATTATTTATTAAAAGAAATTGCGTAGTTACATAGAAATAAATGACAAAGAATATTGGATGTGACAATTGCCCTGCATTTCTAATATACTGAATTCACGGGACGTGTAAATAAATTGTATTTAATAAAAAACCATATGTTACAAGTGCAATAGTAAAGGGGCTGACTATAGGGTAGGCTAAGGCTGACTTTTGGAGAAAAGTGACTGACTACTGGTAAAAGTGCCAAATTTTGTTTAATGTCGATTTTTTATATGATTAAAATAAAATTATAACGTTTTGTTGATTTGGTTCGAAAGTTGAATAAATAACCTATCTATCAATAGCATTTGATTGTATTCATAGTGTCAAATATTTAAACTATCAACCAAGAAAGTTTTTATTCACTTTTATATTCACTAAAAAGCTGACTACTGGGTAGTTTACCCTAAGTACTTAAGTAAGGTAAGAAAAATGAATGCTATGTACCCAAAACTGTAAAAACTATGACCCTCTTCAGAGGCTTTACAAAGGCATACGTAATGCATTAGCTTGTCCCCTACAAAGTGACCAAAGTGTGTCTTTATTTGGTAGATAAGTACCTACATTGCGTTATCATTATTATGCGAGTGTGACATCAATCCTATAAATAATGGTTGACGAGTCACTTTTCTGCCTTTATTTCATAATATCCTTGGAAAATGATGATCCTAATTGTAGAGTCAATGAAGATTTCTTAATATGAGCGAAACTGTTAAAATTTAAACTATAGATATTGCATTAACAATTACATATAGGCTAAATAACGGCGTGGCGTGATAAGGTAATCTACTTAGTTTTTATTAAGGTAATGAGTCAACACTCAAATTGGTGATTGTTTATAGTAAATAAAATAAAATCTCCCAATTAATCATAAGTATTTACGTAAATACTATATGCTTATATTTTTTAAAGCGTTTTGAATGTATTAATGTAGACATTGTAGGCTACGTACCTGCCTACCTATAGTACCTACATAGTTTTTCCTATGGTATCAGCAAACCACACTACCAGAATCTTAATAGGTAGATGACTATTAAATACTTACGTAAGTATAATTATTGTTTGAGAAGTGTCTAAATGCTTTTTATTCCTATATTCCTTTATTATAATTGCATCCACTAGCCTCAAATAAGTTGATTGTGTTAGTTGTTGCTTTCGTCATAATAATGGTATTATGAGTCATTCTTCTTAGCCAACAGTTTAGGTAGATCGTAGAGCACGAACATTTGTGTGTTCTTATGATAAATTTATACCTAATTACAAACAATTTGAAAGATATTAATCGTTATAAACCGGTATTCTTATCTCAACTATTGTATGCTTATACTATGACGTGCATGTTAAATGAAACAAACGGGGAAAAATATAACAATGTCTCTGTAAAATGCACAAATGTTACCTACTAAGTGCCTACTAGTACATTAAAAACTACACAGGTTTAAAATTCTGATTTAAGACGAAACATATTATGTAAGTTTATATAATGTCATTGTTGACGAAATACCTATCAAAGTTTTTATGACCAAAACTCTACTGATAATATTGATTATTTGACTAATTTATATATCATCATGATTGATTAAGTCTCGTGATCACAAAGCACTGAAAATATGAGACAATTATCTACTACGAGGTTTATTAGGTTTGCAGAAAATAATAAAATATTACAGTATTAATAAAACTTATATTTATGCAAGTATGGTTTCGTAATAATAGAAAAGCGTGGCCGGTAAACTTTCTATCTAACTGTATCTAATTACCAATTGTTTCAGGGTGAAACATGTTAAAGCCTAGCTGTAGTGAAATCGCTCATTTGCTCAAGGCTGCAGCCTGCATCAGAGATTCTCATAGAATTCTTAATTTATTTATAGTTTAGTAATGCTGACTTACCATGAATTCTTCAGGTCTTTTATTCCTGAGAAGGTGATACTGTTGGATCGACTGAGTTTCTTGCCGAGAGTCCAGAATCTGATCTTGTTGTGGTTGTCCTCCTCGTGGAACGGGTTCAGATGCTCCGGGTAGTCGTAGATGGAGACTGTCTTGCGGGGAGCCGCAGTAGCAGCCATGGTTGCACCACCAAAGAACCACTTTATGCCTTTTACATAATATGCACAACTGGAGTCGACCACTTCGTACTTTATCAGATATCACATTGGTTGTTATCACGAGTTTCTTTGATAGTCGTATCGTTTTATCGCAGAGATATTATGTGTAATTACGGCGAGTGTGTTTACGCGTGGCGATGTGAGGCGCTCAGTGGAGCGTCGCGGCGCGCTGCGTCGACGACGTCGCGTTCCGAGGCGAGGGGCACACTACACTAAACTATATGCCTACTAAGCTCGCAGCTAAACTTGAGACGCGGTCCGCGCTCCGCCTGCGGCCGCACCAACACCAACTACAGACGTTCCTCAACGCTATTCAACCTATTATCACATTATATTTCCACTCTGCAGTAGGTAGGTACACAACAATGCTACCCTGTGTGTCAAAATAATATCAAATCAAACGTTACAACAACCAATCCAGCGCTCTTTAATCTACTTTGCTAGACAGCCTAATTAAATGTATACTATCAAGAAAATTACTTAAGAATGACAACGCATGTTTGCATGTAGAGCGAATATTTTGGCTGTTCTCATTAGCCACCTACTCAAAATACAACTGGGTAGATATTGTTTGACATCACTTAAGTGAGTGTGCTTTGTGATAGGACTGCGTCATCCTCGGATCACTGAAGGTCGACTTAACATTAAAATATACGAATACAATCACACCTTGACGTGAATTACACTTGAAACCTGTAAACTAAGTAGGTACCTATTGAAGTTACAGTGTACCCAGCCGATTTCAAAATGCAATATAAGTAAGTACGAGTTAATTTAAGTACCTAAGTACTAAAAATTTTTAGTCGATAGATAATAATCTTACAGCACCAACTTTACAGTTTGCGCACTTATTATCTACCTACCATTTCTTTCAACTCTAAGTCGATTCGATTCGTCGATTATTATAGGTAAGTTATTATAATTGCCTATCAATATCAATAGGAAGGTACAAAAAACTTTCAAAAAGTGGTCTGTAAAAATGTAGTTATTGATTTCTACCCTAATTCAACGTCTTTCTAAGACTTACCTATATACCTAATATGTACCTACCTTGTACAATACAAAGTTATGTAGATTATACGAGAATGTTATATTATGTAAAATTATACGAGAATGGTTGAACTCTACGTCCGCGTCACTCTTGTACCAAAACGCCTATACCACTAAAATAAGGCAGCCCCATGGTGGTGGTGTTTATTGATCCGCTTCCAACGTGGCTGCCAGTCACTTCACTATAATAATAAAATGGGCCCTCTTTACAATGGTCCATGATGGCCCATCAAATCATCGTCCATCATCACTGGATCTTGATAGCCCATGAAATGATCGTCCATCATGACCGCCATGATTGGACAACTCTTGATAAGATGTGTATTGTTGTTAATTGGTAGATGATAAGAAATGAAAAGCTTGTATTTTGTATATTGTCGGCATTATCTAAGAAAATAAAAAGCTTAACCGATTTTTATAAAGAAGTCTACACAGTGTACACGAGACAACTCCGTACTTGACTAGGCAATAGGCTTGTATCCGGGGTATGAAAGTCAAAATTCTGTTCAGTCCGTCTTGTAGATTAATAAAAAATAATAGACCCGTATTTTCTGCTTTTTCAAATTATTGAAAAAATACTAAGATAAAACGCATTCAAGTTTAAGAGTGAGGGCTTTTGACGTCATAACGTGCTGTAAACTGTAGCACGGCGTGACTTCAAGCGACATTTCATCTTAATGTATCTCCGTATTTTTTTATTATGTAAAAAATACGTGTCCAATATTTTTTATTAATAAGACGGACTAAAAAATAAAATTTGGTTGACAAGCCCATTGTGTGGACGCGCACGCAATCATGGGCCATCATTCCTTTGATGTACCTACCTACCGACAGTTTATTTACCGATTGATCACCACTACCGGCGCGGCGATGATGGCCAAGCATAGGCAATCATGCCTTGTACACAATCGTGCATGTCTATAGTGGCCCATCATGGTCCATTGTGAAAAGGAGCCATAACGTTTTCGTACTTCGTCAATTCGTGATCACAAGCGATCCGCATTCCGCAGTAACTACACGCTATATTCAATATTTACTAACTTTTTTCTTTGTCGATGGTTCCAACATTTACTAGAATTGGCTAGATGCCCAGTAATAAACACACAGCGCGAATTAGGTATAGTATAACGTTAGTCATCGGTTGCTTTTGTTACTTGATAGATAGACTCATGGGTAGCTCTGTGTGCACACAATCACACAAACAAGGCACAGCAAACGAAATGTGAAGTAAATGCACGCATTTTAAGCGTTGAACAAAACAATAATAACATAAATATGCACGTTAGGCATATAATATCATGTGGGTACCTACTTCGCTAAAGTTTACCAAAGTACCTACACTATTGTCCTGCGGATCTAGGATGCGCAACATGATAATATGTTTATCGAACGAAAGATAAAATTGTCGACACGACAAATATTTGTGGGCGTCCAAGCAAAAAAGTGCAGTAGTGGGGTATTGAGTTAAGACTAGATTCGGTTAAACATTTTTTACCACTGGTAGACAAAGCGATATATTATGTCGACGAGAATCGATAAAATGGCTCGATAAAATTTTATCATGTTGCGCATCCTAGCTCCACAGGTCGTCTAGAGCAAAAGAAAATTTATTTTAAACAAGATAAATAAACTAATTGAAAAACAACATTGCATCGATAATATATTAGTCTCAATATCATCAATGCGAAAGTTTGTGTGTATGTGTGTTCCCAGTTCCGAAACAACTGAACTGATTTTCATAAAAGGCATTCTGAAATAACATAATAATTATAAGAAGGTACCTACGGCCGTGACTTAGGGAAATAGGGATTCATTTTTAAATACATATATGTAGATATCTAGCTAGTTAAACCAGGATATCATAAAATTATGTGCAATTCTACCCAGCAGCAATTATGTAGGTACGTATACAAAAGTCAGTATCCGAATTGATTGAGCAGTTTACTAGTTAATGAACATGTTTGGGTTACAGTTGATCTCTATAGTTGATCCTACCTAAACAAATCGTTTGCCGCTCATGCTATTGTAGTAATTAAGAACGATAGTAAAATCCGCCTATGAATGTTATTAAGTAAATATTTCGTAATTAATTCCGACTACAAATTACAAAAATATACATTAGTTAATTGTTAAGGGTATTTTGTTACCTTTGACCTTGAATATTTGGTGTCCCTACTTGTACCTACTTAATACTTATTTATTATCAATAGGACCATACCTCAGACGCGTCTGAGGACCATACTTAGTCCCGTCCTGAACTTTCCGAGTAGGTACGCAGTACGCACCACAGTCCACAGGCGTTGCTAAGATTCCTTGTTGTGACTCTCAGGCTTTTCCTTATATTTAGAAAAAGATAAATAAGAAAAAAGAATATCTACCTACTTTTTAGCCAGGTAGGTAGGAATTTATGGTTTAAGAAAAAAAATCAATAGGCACAACTTATCTGTAACATCCTCAATATGTACATACCTATAACATAATATATTGGCAAATGTGGAAAATTATTCTGTGTAGGTACTTTTCAAATCTACTATAGTTTATTTTTGCGATGTGAGCGACGTGAATCATAAATCGCCAAGAATATTATTTCCTTAGCTGGAGGAAGTTATTTATCTGAGATATTGTAGAGAGGATGCGCTAGTCGCCAGCGACATTGAGCGTCAATCAGGTAGAGTTAGCCAGCTAAATGACACGCGCTCAGTATGACACCTATCTACCTTTCTACTGAACCACTAACTAGGTTAATTTTTAGGGTTCCCTAGCCGAATGGAAAAAAAAAACGGAATGCTTACAATTTTGTCATGTCCATAGTTCATGACTTTGATGGTAATGGAACCAGGCAGTTATGTTTTATTGTGCGAGTATTCGATAAAAGTATTCTGTAGTTAAAAAAAAATTGAGATTTTTGGAAAAAATTTTGCATATTATGCCCGCATATTACGATATTTTAGATTTTATTTAAAAATATGAAAGAGATTTTTGATAAATTAGTTAGATGCGCGTCTAAATAGTTGTCACTTGGCAATAATATTTTAAGATGACGCGATTTCTTATCCCCTTTCCGACTAATATTATTTATTAATGGTAAGTAGGTACCTATTCAAAATGAGGTTATAGGTCATCGTCCATCGATATAGTCAACTTGGTGACTATGGTAACAGCAAACGTCATATCGTAATTTTCAAACTGGGAAGGAAGTGTTTACACAGGTTTACACTGATTTGTAATTTATTAGTCCATTCTTTGTTAATCTCCAAAGAGAATATAATCACTTTTATTATTACTATTGAGTATATGATTACTATATAGGAAAGTTTATAAATGAATAATGGCGGCGCCTACACCACCAAATATATCTGCCAGGATATTTTATGGACTTCGCACCGATATACAGTAAGTTATAATTAACTAGATGTTCCCTGGTTCATCTTACAACTTATGCATTTTTTTAAATATCTGCTCGCAATAGTCCGTCGGTTATTAAGTAAAGAAAAATTTGTAAGTACCGGGAAAATTGGAAAATTCAGGAAAAACTAAAAGTTCCTTACATTTTCTATGGGATTTGTGTAAAATGAATATTTTGCACAGGATAGGAATGTATTGTGTTTCATTTATTATACTTAGATATAACGCCCATTACCTGTCGGAGTCGGAGATAATCTACCCAGCTGGAGGGGTCATCGTGATACACAATCATCTTCAGAAAAAGCAGAAATTTATCAGGCTCCAGGACAAACACAAGCCCATAAAATCAATTGTTTTAGCACCCAACAGGTACTACAGCATAAATACCCATATAATAATAATAATCCACTTCACAACACACAGATACTTGATCTCACAGTAAACTATTATAAGCTTGTGTCGTGGAAACCAAGCAAACGTGGTATATACTACATAGAATTACATATATATTATACTATAGATATATAAACACACCCAGACTGGAAAGTGGAACCCTGTGTTCATCACACAAAGTGCACCCCCACCGGGAATCGAACCCGGAACCTCTTGATTAGCGGGCAAGCATGGTAACTTACTGCGCCAATCGGGTCGTCGATATGTATAATGTAGTAAGATAACGTTATTTTTATGAATAAGTAACTGCTTTAGGATGTTTACTAAAAAAAGGAAATTCTACGTTTTTATCAATATTATTATGACTTAGTTTAGATTCATCACATAAGTAGGTACTGGCTAGAAAATAAAATCATATAGGTACATTGTTTTCAGACGATGGCTCGCGTTAAACGAAATAGCCGACGAAGGTCAAAAACCAACAATTACGATATACGACCTCACAACATACAAGCGACGCAAAATATTAACAGTCCCTTTCGAAAATTCCACCGCCAGGGAATTCGCGTGCGTGCAATTCACTTTCGACTCGAAATATCTAGTGGCAGTCACAGGAGAGCCAGACTGGTATCTGTATTATTATAACTGGGACAAAGGTAAAGTCGAGAGTCATGCTAAAGCACAAAACCCTAGCGGTCAAGGGACGGTCGAAAGCGTAAGTTTACTGAACATAGGTACAAGGTTAATATTGGGCGAAATTCTCATTGAAGCCATTCCTCAATCAGGTACAATGCAACCCCTCGGACGCGACACTGATCGTGATCACTGGACCCTACACATTCCGTATTATGAACGTATCGGAGACTGTATGGCGACAATGGGGCTGGTGTAAAGCTGAAAATGTAACAATTAAATCAATTTGTTTTTAACTGGCGTAGGTATAAGGTATTTTTTAGTAAAATGGTATAGTAATTGCGTTTCAAGTTGGTGTAGGGGTAAAGGATAAAATAATATATTATGTATGATTTTGTTTTGTAACTAATAATTATGGTTCCCCGTAGTTTCACACACGTAGATTTCGGGATTCTTTCGGGAAATATACTTAGTTACGAAGCATCGCCTCCATAAAATTAATATACTGCGTCAATAGACTATGTCTTCAATCAGTTCAGTCGTAACAGACGTCGTAACTAATAAGTATAGGAAGGTTCTCATAATAAAGGACGACGGGTTTTAAGTATTCACTGCAATTTTCTCGTTTAATTAAAGATAGTGATAACCAGCTGTATGTGGCTAACGCCCGACCGCATCATGTTCGGCACGGACAACGGTGTCATCATGATGTGCGAGAATGGCGACTTGCGACAGAACTGCATCTTCCGCGCCACTGAGGTGATGGAAATGTCTCTGAAGAAAGTTGAAACCGAGTAAGAAACAATGAGCAATTGATTTTTTTGTATACTTTCGTGTTCTATTTGAAGAGTCTGCGGTTAAAAGGTGACACTCGATAGAGTGGTTTTGAATAAAATTTGTCGTATTTACACTCAATCCAAAACCTTTAAATCGGCGCTTTGAATACAATTTGTGTATTTACATTTCACACGCAATTCAAAACGAAGTGTTTGCTGTATTTAAATCGACGTGTTATGTGAAAATACTTAAGAGGCACCTACTTATAGCTACTGAATGCGTAGACGCAGGTTACGTAAGTGCCAACAAACGACAACACATTACACAAGTAGTCGAGGTTGTGACATCAGTGCATTTGATTTATCCATGAAATATATTAAGTTACTTTACGTCAATATTTTTTCATTACAATCATTACAGAGAAGAGTCAGGCGACAAAGCGAGCACAGCAAGTGACAAACAAGAGACGACTAGTGATCAGGGTTCCGTCGTAATGATTCAAGAAAGCTATCCCGTCACTTCATTTGTGAATTTTCCGAAAGGTCTTTTTCTCCGTTTTTTCTGAAACACCTTA
The DNA here is from genome assembly GCA_907165275.2 of Zygaena filipendulae. NCBI lineage: Eukaryota > Metazoa > Arthropoda > Insecta > Lepidoptera > Zygaenidae > Zygaena > Zygaena filipendulae. The sequence goes on from OU015650.1 coordinate 7,079,926, forward strand.
TCGATATCTATTAATTGACGCCTTCATCCAAATTACTTATATCGACACGTTCAGTACACGTATATGATATAAATAATTAGATATATCATTTCATTTCATCATCATCATCTAATTCATCTATTTTGAAGAAGCACTTGCTATGAAGGTGGATGTACTGCATATATACGTATACTTCTTAAAAATATTACATAAACCGGTTTTTTTATAGGATTTGCTTTCGGATGTGGGCCCGGTTATGTTCATATGTTCGAAAAAGAAACTCCTCATCACTGGCGTAAGAGAAACGTGTTCAGAATTTCTCGAAAATGTTACAAGTATGTGCTTCTTCATTGTTTTAATTGGTCAATGATGTGTCGATCATGTTACTTATTCATATTATATCAATCATGACGTAATGTTTAATTGCAGACACACTCGAGAAAACCCCATCTGGTCGCCTCTCGATGCGATACAGCATATTACTGTTGATCCGAATCAAGAGACGCTACTCATTACAACTTTACGAAAACAACTTTATTACGTCAAACTCTTTGGTGTGCATATGCTACAGGTAAAGTTGGTAGTGCAAACCTAGTGCTAATAAAAACATTTTGTGCTACTAATACGGACGTAAGTTATTGAATCAACCTACCACCCCACCTACCCAACCATACATGTAATTAATAATAATAACAATAATGGATTATTCACAACACACAGAAATTGTTTTATTACTTGCATAAATGCATGTATCTTATCACGCTTCACTGTTCTATAGAATCCAGAAATACCCTTTTGTGAACTTGGCCCCGCGATGCACTACGGTCGCATTAACTCGCTATCGATGTGCGCATGGAAACCAATATTTATGACTTCTGGGGAACAAGATAAGAGCATCAGAATATGGAACTATATGACCGACGATGTCGAAATGATCAAATTGTATCAAGAGGAAATACATTGTGTTTCTTTACATCCAACTGGTAGGTAATGTTGTCTTATTCCTAAAGTACGTACGTACTTCCCAGGCATTCCTAATAGAATTCGTATGTTAAAAAATTACGTTTATTTTCAGGTCTATTTTGTCTAGTAGGATTTTCCGACAAGTTACGTTTCATGGTTGTCCTCATTGATGATTTTGAAGTGATGCGTGAGTTTCCTATACGGAATTGTCAACAGGCGAAGTTCAGCACCAACGGACACCTTTTTGCGGCAGTCAATGGGCAAGTGATACAAGTTTTCTCATCGGTATCGTTCCAAAACGTATGCAACTTGAAAGGACACAACGGGCGGGTAAGAATAACATTATTATGTTCTACGGACTTATTTTTCATTTGCAAAATAATAATCATACAGTGCCACCAGGTTCAAAGACAATCAGATAACTTAATTTTGCAAATACATACGATGACGTATGATATAAACTGAACCACCAGAACCACCAGACTCAGGGTCGTGAATGGATGAAATCCCCGGCACCAGGCGTAATAACATCACATTGAAATTGAATTTGCAGGTAACATGTCTGTCCTGGGCAGCCAATGATTTGACGCTGGTGTCGTGCGGGACGGAAGGGGCTGTGTACGAATGGAGTATGGCCACGGGACAACGAGTTGGCGAAATAATACTGAAAACTAACCAATTCAGCGCTTGTGCTGTTAACAGGTCACTTTTATACTTTTTTATTTATTTCGCTTCACATCTTTATAAGATCCACCATCAATCATGCGGTTCATCTTTTTTTAGTATCGGGAAAACAACCTTCGCTGTTGGAAGCGATGGAGAAATTAAAGAAATAGGTTCTAACACCATCAGAAGGAACTTGAGTTTGATCGGCTGCGCGTTGGAGACAGCTGTTTTGTCGCGTTCGGATATGATGCTCTTCATAAGTGGCGGCGAAGGTGGAGTTACAACTGTGCAACTACCTCTATTAGACAAAGCTATATTTAACGAGTTTCATATGCACAACAAGAAAGTGACCTGTCTTGCTTTGGCTTATGACGATCAGATCCTAGTTTCCGTCGCGGAAGATGCGTCTATATGTTTGTGGAGATTGACAAATGCCGACGGTAGAGCAATAGCTCTCGACAAAGACTTTTCATATGCAAAAGAGATCTTGATTAGTAAAAAGGATTTACAAGAGAAAATTAATAGTATCAACGTAAGCAAAGCAAAATAACCTAAAATTTTTAATACGGTTTTATAATTAGACTAAGCTGTTTGCCTGGCGGTTCGACCCATGTCGAATTCGGATTCTTTCGGGAACTCATTGCTCTGTGATAAAGATTATCCTATATTACTGTAGCTTTCTATTAGTGAAACACCTTTAGTCTTCCACAAATAGAAAGCCTAGTCCCTAGAAATAAACTATTACTAAGATGATGAGAAATAATGACAAAAGTTTATTATGATTTGTAGTTGCTGAGCACAAGAATGAGTGAACTCGAGACAGAACACGCGTACCAACTTCGTCAAGCTGAGGCCATACAAGCAGAAAAATTGAAAGAGGTTCACGAAGGTTATTGTGCTGCTATTGAAGAACTCAAAGAAAAGAACGAGGTACGTATACTTGTGACCACCTTTTTGGGTAACAAGTAGAGTTAATTTGATATCGTATGCTAAACATTATTTCATCAAACAGCAAATGGAAAATGAACACACTCACGAAATAGGGATGATTCAACAAGATATCGCCAAGCTGCGCTCTGACCACGAGAGAACTCTCCAAGCCCTGGAGGCCGACTTCAATATACGTCTCATTAGCGAATACGACAGATATCAGGTAACTGTATTATTTTGGAACATCATTTTACTTATTATCTATACATATAAAACAGTAACGTGACTGAATGACTGACAAGTGACAACGCTCATCTCAACTCAAACCACTGCAACTAGAAAATTGAAAATTTAGGAGACAACTCCTAAGTTGGCGAAAAGTGCGAAACGCAAATATTGCAGGAAGTTAATGAATATAAATAATGTTATTGTTAAAATCACCTATCCGTTTAAACTTCACAATATTATTATTAGTTATTAACCTCCCAAAACCCCTCTAGATCTGCGCTACTCCTAAATACTTGCCTACAAAGCTTGCGTACCTACGCTATTCTATGAATCATAATTATTATACTATATTATTCATTTTATATGAGTTGTTTTCTCTAGAATCTTGAAGATAAAACGGCTCGAATGCGAAAAGAGTACGAGGAAAGATTGGAAAGTCTCGCTGAAAGCAAGCGTAAGGCATTAAGAGAAATGAATGATATGTTCGAAGCTAAACTTGAGGAAAAAGATCTTATTCTACAAGAGGTAAAGTTAATTAAAAATAAAATCCTATACTGGATGTACAGTTGAACGAGGGACTTATTGAAAACCTCGACGTCTCATAGTTACATGTGACTAAGATACATATTGTGATTTGTGACTTAGAAAAATATAAGTAAATAAAAAAGCACTAATAAATATTATACCGTGGACTTACGTGAGTGATAATTATTCACATCAGATTTGTTGGCGCGCCAGCAGCAATACAAAGGAAAGGCACGTTGAATGACTTGTAGAGTATAATCCGTCGGCGCTCGATTTTCGTGAATAACTTGTTCTGCACTAGAATTAAATATTTGTTTTTTAGACAGACAAGTTCTTCGTTAAACCTTACGACAGTCAAATTGATTAAATATTTAATTTTTGATTTAAATGATCGGTTACTAGTTACAAGAGCAAGCAGATATGGAAAAACGTGAACACGAAACAATTAAAGGTTCAATTGAGGAAGACGCTGACAGAGAGATAATAGAAATAAAAACAGCATACGAAGTACAACTAAAAGAAGAGAAAGACGCTAACGTCCGGCTGAAAGGGGAAACTGGACTTATGAAGAAAAAGCTGATTAGCGCAAACAAAGAAATCGATGAATTTAAGCACCAAGTCTCACAATTGAAAGGTAGACTGAAATTTGAAATAGATACGAATATGTATAGTTTTTAGATTTTCGCGTTTTGAGCACATTATATTATGTAAATTACGCGGGACTTGAACGCGATGTTTTTATTACCTTTTTTGCCTGACGTTTCGGCTGAGTTGCATCACGCCGTGGTCACAGGCTGACTAAAGCATTGCGGCGTCGATAGCGAGCCGCGCGGGCAGATTCCACATCTACCCTCACTGGATGTTCTTTTTTATTAGATGCACTTTTAAGGTCCCTGCACACTACACTCACTCGGTCCGCGTTCACCGGTTCCGGACGGCCGCAACGATTTTTTGTTTTTTGAATTATAGGATCCCATGTCGTAGGCAACCTATATCCGTCATCTCGATTGAAAGTTTTGTGTTTCTTTATTTCAACCGCTTCACGCACTATCCTCGCGTAGTAGTGACGTTCAGTTGAGAGAACCTTCAAACGATGGAACTCAATCCAGTGGTTCAGATCCGGTTGCAAGATGTGTTTCGCGACGGCCGATTTGTGAGTCTGTTGTTTTTTAATTGCTGTTATGTGCTCTTTAACACGATCTGTAATTGGTCGCTTTGTCTGTCCTATGTATGAGCTACCACAACTGCAATCTATCTTGTATACTCCCGGAGATTGAAACGGTGTTTTATCCTTTGGGGACCGTAAAAGTGAAAACATTTTGTTGGTAGGCTTGTATACTGTTTTAATAGAAAATTTATTGAGTTTGTCTCCAATTCTGTCAGTAACACCTTTGATATAGGGTAGGAATGCTGGTTGCCGGCTAACTTCTGGCGGTCTTTCCCGTTTCCCTCTCCGCGAGCAACCTCTCTTCGTACTGTATCCGTTTTGCTTTAGAACTCTGAGGACATGTTGCAATTCTTTCTCAAGGTGTTCATTGTCACAAAGATCATAAGCTCTATTAGTCATTGATGTAGCAACAGATGACAGATGACGAGGGTGATGGTGCGAAGAGGCATGCAGATACCGATCTGTGTGTGTGGGTTTGCGGAATACAGTGTGAGCCAGAGATCCATCTTCTTTTACCATTACTTTAACATCCAGAAATGCCAACGATCGGTTAGACTCTAATTCACAGGTTAACCTAATTCGAGGGTGTATTGAGTTTAAATGTTTCAAGTATAAAGCCACGTCGTCTTGGTTTCCCCGAAAAATGCAAATGCTTTAGTCAGCCTGTGACCACGGCGTGATGCAACTCAGCCGAAACGTCAGGCAAAAAAGGTAATAAAAACATCGCGTTCAAGTCCCGCGTAATTTACATAATATAATTACGAATATGTATACACTGAAGTTCATTATTATTATGGCAATCGTTGCTATTTCTTTTTTAGCGGAACACAAACAGTTCCAGAAAGTTATTTCAACACTAGAGCGTGATGTAGCCGATTTGAAAAAGGAGATATCTGAAAGGGATAGCACTATACAAGACAAAGAAAAGAGGATATACGAACTTAAACGTAAAAAGCAAGAACTAGAAAAATATAAGTTCGTCTTGAACTTCAAGATAACCGAGCTCAAAAATCAGGTAGGTACTTGGTTTAGGGGTTTGTTTTTTAATAATAGTATTACTAGAATTGACTTAAGAAATTATTGTATAAAAGTCAAGTATTATATAAATATTTTGACTAATAGATTGAGCCTAAAGAGCGCGCTATTGCCGAGTTAAAGGTTCAGATAGACGACATGGAGAACGAGGAACTCAAATTGCTAAACGTCAAGCACGATCTTGGTATGAGAGTTCGGTAGATAGTTTTAAGTCTAGGTCATCGGGAAAAGTTACAGCTGTAGATAATGATCCTAACATTGATATTATTTTGATTCCAAAACAGATCGACCCGCTAGAACGCGATATAAAAGTGAAAAAAGTCAGAATACTCGAATTGGAAGAGTCCCTAGAAAGTCTTCTAAAGCAAAAAACTTTTCGCGGTAAATGAATGGATGTTTTTGATCGAGATTACGATTACGATCTACAGACTGTTGTTATATCATATATATATATATATATTAAATTTTTCGTAGTATGTAGTACATTCGCATGAAAAAATGTAGTACTCGTATCATTTTTCACAATAATGTAGGTACTTATTAGTTTTTTCACCTTAATAACTAAGCGTTTTCTGTACATCAACAAGAAGCAATGTTGTTATTGTATATATACTAGTATTATTCGCAAACAGCAATTTTCATTGATTTATCAGTATTTTTAACAATTTTCAGAGCTTAAAATCAGTCAGTTGAACGATAAATTGACATCAGCTAAAAAGGACTTCTTTAGCGAAGCTGAACGTAATTTGACATTGAAGAACACTTTAAAGAAGATTAAAATCGATTTACACAACATGACGGCGAACTTTCAGGACCCGAATAAACTGAAGCTAAATGTTAAGGTAATATAAGGGTTGGGCTGCACTTGACATCACAGATCGGTCACTCGGATCACTTTGGTTGTTGCTTTATATTACAGTGATACTGGTAGAGGGCTATTCATTACGTAAGATAGTTTTCCAACTCACATTCCCCGTATACGTATCAAAAAATAAGTCTTGTTTCTTACAATGCTTAAGATTAGTATATACCAAAATGGCGCCAGTACTCTTTAGGGCTGCACGGGATCTAACTAGACCCCTCCCTTCTATTGAGAAAAAGAAAGATTTGTTTGGAAACTCCCCCCACTACCGTCTTATGGTAGGTTCACACGCGTGCGTTCAACTCTACATTCAACGTGCACATTCACATTCACGAGCGTGTAAACGGTACGCCCGAGCCCGTGAACGCGCCTGTGAACGTGAATGCCGCGAATCGGGCAAGTGTCGGTTTTTTGGCAAAGTTCAAAGGATGAATGTGCGGGCGCCCGGTGACTGTTTACACGCACGCGGGCAGTCAGTCTGTCCCGCGCTTTCGCGACGAGTGGATCTTCATTCAACGTTGCTAAGAAAGTCGCTACGATCGGATATTACAACATGGCGGAATGGTCAAACGAGACAATTTTGATTTTGTTTCTTTTTCCAATAAAAATAAGTTAAGCCAAAGGATATGGCAGCAACAACACCGAGATCCTCGCTGCTCGCCATTCTGGCACTGACTGACACGACGGCGTGCGTGTAAACAGCTTGAATGTCCGCCGGCCCGGGACGGGCTGCATGCCGCGCAGCCCGCCAGGCAGCCCGCCGGGCTGCACGGCGCGCGTGTGACCGTAGCATTACGTTTAAATTAACAGCACGTCAGCGCATAGATTCACATATTATTTTAACCAACCTTGAAGCATGCAGACGATACCTCAACAAAATTGTAAAGACCTTGAATAATGCACATGGTACTCTAACGATTTATTTTTTTATAAAAAATCTCAAATAAACTGTGTAATAATTCTTATGCAACAGGCCCTGTTCCACAAATACGTGGAGGATATAGATTTCGTACGCAGTCGGGTCGCTGAAGATGAGGCTATAAGAGAATTTAATAGACAGCGAGACCATCTTGAGAAGCAAGTGGCCGGTCTCAAAGAACAGCTCGCGAAGTCTCTCGGCGGCTCCAAGAGTGACATCGGTAAAATTATGGATGTAAGTGGTTTTACGGATATGGTATGATGCATTTTCAGCTTAACCCTGGAAAGATAATCTGCGTAAAATTGACGCATATGCGTTCGAAATATTGCTCTCTCGTTTTTAATTTTGCGAATCTGTTGCTGTGCTTTTAGGACATCTCTCACGTTGCTTAGACCTTCCGTGAGGCGCATGTCTCACTGAGGTAAGTGTCATCAATTTGGAAATATAACTACCACGTGAGTCAAAATGACGCATGATTATCTTTTAAGTGATTTTTGAGATTTTGACCTAAATAGACATTCATGCTGTTTTTTTATCTGATGATACTTGTTACTTTGTTTTATGTATTATTTATATATTTTCGTAGATATCCTGATAAAATAACGCGATAATGGACAGTAGAATTTTGGGAGAAGATCGTATCCTAAGCGTTTTTTTAGAGCGTGATGACGAAGCCGTCTGTGAGGACATGAGAGTGAAGACGACGTGCAGAGTGACTTCGAAAAAGGTTTTATGACTAAGGAGAGAGAAGACAAGGCAACGTCCAGCAGAAACGAACCCTTACACGAAGAAATGATTCAAGAACTGGCTTCTTCCTCGGCTTCTCATCGAATACTGAACTTGCCAAAGCGGACTGTTAGAGGCAAGGATTGCTGGTCGACTCACAGGACTCACAAGACGTAACAGAGTATCAGCACTGAATATTGTTAGATGTCAAAGGAGTCCGACATGTATATGATGATCCTCTCAAGATTAAAATTTTTTTTACTCATGAAATAATATATATCGAAATTGTAAGATGGACAAATACCGACATATCGTTGGAACGGAAATCTATGATTGTTGCTATATTTCGTGACAAGAATGAATGAATCCGTGCTTTGATTGGCATCCTGATGATGACAGCAGTGAGGAAAAAATACGACGAAAGGAAAATGCATCGTGAAAATGCGAAAAAATCTATTTGCCGACAACATAATATACCTAGATATGGAAGAAAGTTGTATCTGACTTATTGGAATATAACTGTATGTTCCTATCATTTGATATATATAATGTCTTTATTACTGAGTTAATAACTTAAAATGGCTGATAATTAGGAAAAAAAAAGTTATTTGTGATAAAAGAAAAAATATTCTAAATTTTTGTTGATTTTTGAAGACGTTTTATGGTTCGGTCTTGTTTTTATATAATAAATAAATATAAATATATTAATTATGGTATTTATCATTTTATCAGAGTGTAAAAAAATAATACTGGTAAAGTTTATTTAAATCAATAAATAAAAAATCACATTACTACTACTTAAAACTTATGCGTCAATTTTACGCATGATTATCTTCTACGTACATCAAAATATGATTATCTTTCTAGGGTTAAATACAAACTTATATACGCTGTGGTAAAATAAGCTGTAAATATTGAAATGGTTGAAAATATACTTACACCGATAAAAACAATCATAAAAAAAAAAAAAAAACAACCTGTGAAGGTGCCCGCTGCTCAATCGCTTAACACACACATCACCGTGCGCCAGTATCTTAAGATCAATGACCTTGATCGAGCTGTTCAGCTGATGCATCGCTCGCTGTGTGCGGGCGCATACGTATTAGTGCGCTACGTGTATTGTGTAAGCTTGTAAATGTAATTTTAATGTTTTTTCAATGAATTTATTTTCCTCATATTCTAAAAAACTACAGAACTCTCAATGTTCGAATTTGAGCTAATTTTGCCACATCTTATATACCTAGAAGAAAATCAAAAATAAGAAAGATACTTGCTATTTTTCTTAGAGGAAAATGAAATGGAAATGAAAAAAAAGGGAAAAAACCATTTTGCTACTACATGTTGACCATTGACATACATTTGAGTAGAATGACGAATGGGACGAAATATCGATATGCATACAAAGCTTTCAATCATAGAACTCAATGAGTTTTTAAAAGTTGACAGTTCGTGTACCGCATATGCATGATGAATGGTAGAAACTTTTTCCCGCTTTTGTATCTGCAATCGACTAAGTTATAACCAGATGTTTTGGTTTTGTTTTCTAGAGGTGCAATAAAATAGTGTCTGGTTTCTAGCATCTTTGGTCCAACTATAGTATTTGCTATCTTTTCAGTCTGGTAATGTCTTTCTTGTTATGTATCAAATCTCTAGCGAGTTGGTTTGTGTAATTTCGCAGTCTCTCCTTATATTTGGCAAAATATCTGCTAACTTCCCCCTTGACTGTTGGCATTTCCAAATATTCATGTATCTCTACATTTTTAGCAAACCATGGTGAGTTTGAGGTTGCCGTCAATGCTTTGTTCTGACAGTTCTGAAACCTTTGCAGGATTTTTAGATTCGAGTTACTAGCTGATCCCCAGAGCTGGATTCCATATGTCGATATGGGTTTTATTATGCATTTGTAGACTAGCATTTTGTTGTTCAAAGTAAGCGGTGATTGTCTCCCAATCAGCCCGTAGAGTCACTTAAATTGTAAATTCGCTTCTTTCCGTTTTGTTTTTATCTGAGTAGCCCATAAACCATATTAACCTTCGATCGAAATGAAGTCTAGTATCATACACACTTTTCTGTGGGCAGTTACTCCGGACAATGGTAGAAGCTTGCATAACTTAAATCGCCGTGTCATTTAAACTTACAGGAAAACTGTACTCTCCTTACCGAGATCAACAATCTACGCACCGAGCTCAAATCGACCCGTACACGGTGCTTTCAAATGGAGTCGATCCTAGGACTGTCTGCGCGCTACGTCCCCCCGGCCACCGCGCGGGCTAAACTCAAGCACGTCACCGAAGATCGGGAGAAACTCGACGAGAAGTTTAAGCAGAAAATTGACGTAAGACATGCATAAATGACGCTACGTTACGCTAAAAACGCTGGCTTGCTGTATACGTATTCATATCCTCGAGTGTACACATTGATTGGTATTATGCTTCAATTTCAAATGGAATTTTGAATCAAACTATCGCTCTACATATCTCTTATAATCACTGATCCATACTGAGTAGGGAAGCAATAGGTTCATGTGTATAATAATAATAATAATCCACTTCACAACACACAGATCTACTTGATCCCACACTAACCGCCGCACTCAGAGTCGACTTTAATGATTACTTAGTTAAGTATAGATTTTTAAAACAAAACTGCCGCAATCAGAGACGTTCAGTAAATTAATGTTAATTGGCATTTAATGAGATGTAACTTAATTAGTTAAATGCCAATTAACATTAATTTATTAAACTTGTCTGATTGCGGCAGTTTTGTTTTAAAAATCTATACTTAACTAAGTAATCATTAAAGTCGACTCTGAGTGCGGCGGTAAGCTATAAGCTTGTGTCGTGGATACCAAGCAAACGTGGTATATACTACACATATTATTACATATATATTATACTATAGATATATATATATACACACCCAGACTGGAAAATGGAACCCTGCGTTCATCACACAAAGTCCACTCCCACCGGGAATCGAACCCGGAACCTCTTGATTAGCGGGCAGGCATGGTGACCATTGCGCCAATCGGGTCGGTATTACGCGCCCCTTTACGTAAATTTTAATTCAAGTCGGCTTTTGTCTGTTTTATGAGTATGCGTATCTAAAGATGTGTTATCAGTATTTTTTATTCGTTGCGTTTTTTATGGCGCGGCTGCTGAACGATAATTCCGCTAATGTCCAGTTAATGTTGTATTAAAATTATAGACAGCGATATGACAACAAACACGTCATGGTTTTCCTGCGAGAACCAGTTTTCATTTGCTCAGGGTACAATGGCGGCCGGTTGGTAGCTGCAGTCCTCAGAAGAATAATGCTAGTTATTCTTCTGAGCTGCAGTCACTAGATAAGGCATTAGGAACCCACAACCATTGTCAATGTCATGTTAACTATTTGTGCTGCTTTTAACTTCAGCAACTGACAAATAGGTTTCAATTTGACAGATTTCATTGTAAAATATGTTGCCATTTAATAAAAGAAGAATACGTTCTCACGAAGATAAAATTTCCATACGATTTTCTTGTCATTTGCGCTGATTTTAGCCGTTACCTATATTGCACAGGAACGTGAAGAGATCATTGTGGCGCTCAAAGAAGAAAACGAACGGCTACTGGGCAAAATTCGATGTCCAAACGAAGTCGAGAAAACGGAAACCGACATCAATGCAGAGTAATAGGAAAATTTGCATTACTATGTATTGCGTGTTTTTTTTCCAGAAGCATGTAGAAGAATGTAACTACTGTTATTGATAGAAGTAGGTATAAAAATTATTAAAAATTCTCGTTTACGACAATACACGACTTTATTATTTAAATAAAAAACCATCCCATATGGTTCTATAACGTAACAAAATAATATTATAATCAACTTAATTATCAATATCTTGTTTTATAGTTATAATTTAAAACTTTACTAGAAGTGTACGACTTTAACTTGCGCTTCACTTAAATCTTTTAATGAATTTTATTTAGCAAAAAAACCTTCACCCATACACAAACTCCATACCCGCTGACATCCCCATCAGTAAAAAATATATTAATTTAAAAACGAACACTTAATTGAATCAATTTGTAGCATTATTTGCATGTTCCCTTTATATAGTCTGTTAAATATTACTTAAAAGGCGTGGTCTCATTGAGCGTATAGGTAGGTACCTACTGTAGATAGCGGCTGAGCGGCTCGCGGCTGTTTGAGTAAGCACTAAGCATTTGAAACTATTTTAACCAAATTAAATTTATTTAAATCAGGCATTATACTCATACAATTTCAAAAATTAATTTAATATTCTTACGCATCACCGCCCTGAATGCGTTATTATACTCGACTCGGAAGTCGGAGGGCGCTATAACTTTTTTCGGTGTAACTAGCCCACAGGTTGCACGTGTAGAGTGAAGTACAGTACGCTCTAAATAGCGTAAACTTTACCTCCCGAGAGCACCTCATAAACCTGCGGGCTGTCATATTTGCTCTCACAGACAGCGCCCTTTCCATGCTGCGTGATCCCTGAGAACAGCCGTTAGTACCTATAGTATGCCCCAAGTATTTAAATTTAAATAGAGCGTTTCGAGACAGTCAGTAGCAAACTATACAAACACCCGCCAAATGAGACCGCCCTCTTATAAAATATAATGTTTTAAAGGATAAAAGGCAAAATTGCTTTGCGATCTTTGGGGTAGTCAGGGAACTCTTTCTTGTAGTTGCGATGCTTGCCGACTGCCCACACAGCCATTTGATAGAAACCAGCCGCAGCGAACACGCCAGCTGCAACAATACCACATGCAATATTGGATGAGAAGCCAATATGAAATCGCTTCTCACGCTGTTTCTCCTTTCCGAGCTTTCCCCTCTAAATGGCATCAGTTTCTTGGTTTCTTCGGGGAGGCCGGGATGGAAATCTGACCACTTTCCGTAAATTACCACCTGACTTTCAGCTTTATAAGTCGAGTAGTTTTCGAGATTTCGCAATTAGTTAGAAAATAAGTCAGTGATATCTCTTTTATATACAAACTAGTTGTTCCCCGTGGTTGCACCCGCATCAACTTCAGAGAGTATAGGTACCCTATGTCTTTTTCTGTATCCCTGACAATGTGAAAAATTTCATTTTGAAAGTTTTGAAGTAAGGTTTATGAGCTAAATACTACGGTCAAATTATTGTATAAGACTGCCAGATCACGATTTTCTAATATGACTACGCCCTTCCGTACAACTTGTATAGACTAGATGTTCTATATCACTGAAAACGTGTATTCAAAATTTCACGGTAATCAGTTGAGTAGTTAAGGCATGAAATTGTAACAAACTCACATTCACATTTATAGTAAATAGTAAGAATTTCATTCTTTGGTTTGAATTTCAATCAGGACTGTTGATTTGAATTTGACGGGCACAGTGTGTTATGAAGCCCATTTTTGTGACATGGCCATATTATTACAAAAACCTATAGAATTATTGATACAAAATGCTAGAGTAGAACTCCCGTGTGTCAAATATGCTTAGTTATGGAAAAAAATATGTTCAAAGTTCAAGGAAATAAAATCCGAAAAAAGTGAAAAATAATTCTATACTGAAAAGTAAAGGCATTGAAAATAAATAAAATAGGAAATCCAAAAGCACTTTAGAATCCTGTAATTTGATTGGTACAAGAGAAATTATACCATTTTAAGATTTTACGTTTTTAATTTTTTTTCTCAAGAAATTCGCATCTTTAGGAAAAGTTTTTTATACAGAATTTAAGGTTTTCTATTGCTTTATCTACCATAAAAATACTACATTAGAATCTCGCGGAATCTATAAACTAGAGCGTTTTCAAGTTCCATCCGGTTTTTTTTTCGTCAGGGTTGTCACTCGTATGAATAAAAATATCCGGATATGAATTATTATTTAACATGCATGAATAATAGCAAAACTGACGTAGTTCAATGTTCAATGATACATTAACGGCCGCACTCAGAGTCGACTTTAATGATTACTTAGTTAAGTATAGATTTTTAAAACAAAACTGCCGCAATCAGAGACGTTCAGTAAATTAATGTTAATTGGCATTTAATGAGATGTAACATAATGGGCATGTTGACTAATTTTTTTTTTAGTCCGTCTTGTAGATTATAAAAAAATATTGGACACGTATTTTTTCTTTTTTTACGTAATCAAAAAATAACGGCGCTATATTGAATTGAAATTTCGCGTGACGTCACTATTCTGACAGTTTGTATGGCGGTTTTGCGGTTAGTGACGTCACGACCCCCTCACCCTAAACTTTAATGCGCTTTATCTCTGTATATTTTAATTTATTTGAAAAAGCAAAAAATACGTGACTATTGTTTTTTTATTTTCTAACTGACGGACTAATTAGAATTTTGATTTTTAAAAGTAGTCAACATCCCTATTAGTTAAGTGCCAATTAACATTAATTTATTAAACTTGTCTGATTGCGGCAGTTTTGTTTTAAAAATCTATACTTAACAAAGTAATCATTAAAGTCGACTCTGAGTGCGGCGGTAAGTGTGGCATCGGAAGGGGTTCACCCTGGTCAGGTATTTTACACACTGTGGGGCGCGGGCGAAGGTGGTCGTAATAAATATTATTATTATCGTGCGAGTTACTACAAAACCGCGAATCAACAGGTAGGGAGCACGTATCTGTACTGCAAGAGAAGGTTAAAACTTTATATATATTTTTTTTTAACAGATCTTTGCTCGTTTTTATGTAGAGAGTAATATTTATCTATTCTGTGCATTGATATATTAAGTTAATGTTATTTATTAAGACGGCGGTGACGGTATTATTAATCGGTTAAATATTTTGTCACATACGAGGTTTTATCCACGTTTTATCCAATCCTAGTTACGCGGATTTGCCCCGAAGATATTTAAATTTAGCCAAATTTTATTTTGTTATTTTTAGTTTTTATTTATTTATTGGTACACAAAACGAGAAAAATTCAACCAATTTTAGCTACAATACACTTAGATACATCAAAATAAACTACGAACTAAATAATACTATGTACTTATATAAATTCTCAGGATATCTTAAAAAATTGTGGATTATTTCTTGTGGGTATTTTTCATATTTTTTCGAAGTTTTTATAGTACCTAATTCCTAAAAGCTGCTTTTAAGGTACTCCCTCACCGGGAGCATTCGCGAATCGCGTGTAATGTAAAGTTACAGATTTGAGCATTACACATTAGCGAAGGAGGATGTAATGATACAAAACGGGTATACATCAGTGAAAGAGGAGAACCGAGCATTACAATGCGCACCTTGTAATGATACAATGTGTAATATCTTGTTACAACTTGAAACATCAATGCGCTCCACTTAAACTAAAAGCTAATGCTCAAAGTCGAATCTATTATTACATTACACTCGAATGCTCGTCAGTCAGGGAGGTTGTATTGTAATGTAATGCTCAAAGTCGTATCTATAATGTTACATTACACGCGAATGCTCGTCAGTCAGGGAGGTAGTATTGTAATGTAATGCTCAAAGTCGAATGTATAATGTTACATTATACGCGAATGCTCCCGGTGAGGGAGCACCTTTAAATGCAATCATAAGTTAATAATCTTCACTTTATAACAATTTAAACATAGTTACATCTATACCTACTATAATAAAAGAGTAGAATCCGTAATTCTGTACATTGAATATTTTTGCATAAAATTGAGAGGGGTGATAAAAGAAGAGTAACCAAGCCAAAAAAAAGTTTTTAAAATTCTTTTCTGTCTGTCTGTCTGTTCGCGATAATCTCCGCATCTATACTGAACGGGTTGTCATGCAGTTTTCAGTAGTAGATTAAGCTAAATCTGAAGCAACATATAGGCTTTGTTTCATCGAAATAGGACATAGGGGAAAAAAGTTATCATCAGTTAATGATTTCAGCGCAATGCAATGGTCGAAAGCTTCGATATAATGTTGCATAACGAACATGATAAAACCTTTTTAGAGATATGCATTTTTTTCTATTTGAATTGATTATTCGCGAAGTGGAGAGACAGATGATGTGATTATATTTTTTTTGAGATTAAAGAGTATATAACCACTACGTACTACGTTTTAAAAGAGTGAGAAAATCTAACGTCATTACTGTCATTGGTAGAGTCGAAAATTCACGCGGGTGAAACCGCGGGCACCAAGCTGGTGTTAAATATGTGAAAAACGAAACACAAAATCAATAAAACGTATACAAAATATATGCTAAAGAATTCCAAATACGAAGTGTAGCATGACATACAACTTTGATAATAATATACATACAATGCCAGTTTTACCGTAACAAAACCCTTTTACGAAAATTTTGTTACAACAATAAATTGTCCGTATAAATTGGTATTAGAGGCACCAGAGTTTCCAATGATTTTGGTACTCCCCAATTCATCAGATTGTGGTAATCAAATGATATACCTACCTTTTAGGTGTCACTTCCATGTTAAAAAAAAATCTATATATGTACATACTTAGATATCTATACAGTACACATATAAATAAAATTTAAGTGTCTGTTTGTAATTCCAAATTAACAGTTTTTCACTAAATGCATATGAAAGTGTATAAGGCACTTACATAAGCAAAATCAATTTTAAATTTTTTTGTGTCTGTTCCGGCTAATCTCTGAAACGGCTGGACTGATTTTAACGGGACTTTTACTGGCAGTTGCCGATGTAGATGTTATAAGAAGTAACTTAGGCTACTTTTACTTTACTTTCACCCGCGTGAGTTTCGGAATTCCCGCAGGAACTCCAAAGTAGCCTAATGAATTATTTATTAATGCATTATTTTAGAACAAATTTGGTTAGCATAAAAAAGGTTATAGTGAGCCAACCTTAAAAGATAGACACATGCTGCTGCAGACTTTTTTAGAACTTTTAAAGGGAAACAATTCTGTCATACCTATATGATTTTTGCGAAACTTTAACCGTTCAGAGAGAAGGTAATCACTTTTACGCAGCGTATGCAACTGAAGCTCTCAAGAGGAATATTTTTTCCCGTTTTTTGCAACATTTTTTATTGCTGCTCCGCTCCTATTAGTCGTAGCGTAACGTCATGATATATACGTATAGCCTTATGTTTTGATTATTATTAGATCGATTAATGGGCTATTTAAGAATCAAACAATTTTTCAAATCAGACCGGCAGTTCCTGAGAGTGTATTCAAACAAACAAACTCTTCAGCTTTATAATATTAGTATAGATAATATCTTCTAAACCATTAAAAACCGCAAAACATATTGGATACCCTAAATCCTAAATATATTTAGGGGAATCCAAAAACTATGAGTCCTCATAATTCAGGATGTCACTTCTCTAGCTATGCTGTATCTATAATGTACTGTTTGTGTTAGTTGTTTGTAAATATAAAATAAATAAATTCTACTAAACTAAATTCTACTAAGCTAAATGCTTGATAATATAAAGTTTAGACTTACCAGGCAGACATTTAGTCATGATAGTAAAGAAGAGCCATGAGCCAAATTCATAAGTGTAATTTGGACACGAGACATAGTTGTACAACAGCGAAAAAGGGTTGCCATCCGGCACTGGGATGCGCCTTAGCTTAGTACCAGGCGGGCGGAGGTTTTTCAACAGGATGTGGATACTTAAATTGCCCATTTCACAAATCTGCAAATTTTTATAAAAAATAACATTGATAAACGTAATTTTTTTTTCTAACTGGCAATGTTCAAATACAATCATAAAAATTCACAAAAAACACTTCTAGGTTCTAAGTAGGTAAAAATCTACATGTTACACAAAACAAACGGTTCATGAACAAGTTAATTACATCAACTATGAATGACTTGAATTATTTACCTATATTAAGTGGACTTTAGCATATTGTCAAGGTTAAGATTTTTAACAAATCTACTAGTATATAATATTATGAAATAAAAATATTATTACACTAGCTGTGCCTGCAGTGATTTCAGAGGTCCTGTGGGAATTCTGGGACGAAAGTACCTTACGTCCTTCTCTACCTCTAATAATGTGTATGCAAAATTTCATGATGATCGGTTGAGCCATTAGGATGTCAAAGTAATTCACATTTATAAAGCAAATTAGTAATTTGATCAAACACCATTTTACCCTAAATATCCTATAACATTTTTTAAGTATATTGAGGGAAGTTTAGATCTTACCGTGAAGCCTGCGAGGCCGACGTAAAAGCAAAAGTTGCATGGAGGAGTGTAGAGTGGATGGTTGATGTAATATGCCACATAAGCTGTGAACAGCCAGTAGTATGCACAGTTCCTGAACAGATTGAACAGGGGCATAGTGCTGTGAGAGAACCGATGAATGAAGAGTGTTTCCAGTAGTCTTTTTGCATAGTGGGCAGACCAACAAACAGCTGCCACACTGTAAAAAAAATGTAATCTTCATTTCCATGTTTTGAATTTCCAAAGAATTTATGTATTTATCCATTTTTTTTATTATTTCATATTAAAAATAACGTTTGTATATCAATGTAGGAAACCATAAGTAATGTATGTTTTCCTAAATTTAAGATTGACATAATTTATATGAATGAAAATATTATCAGGCATGTACTAGCATATCTCCTGAAACAAATGGTAAACAATAAAATGTAGTCTATTATAATATTATGTACATACGTGGCAACAGTTCCTGAAGGAGAACTTTGCTGTCCATACAATAGCCATGGTTTTTGATACACCCACAAGTATACAAACAGAGGACCTGCATACTCTGCTAAAAATACGTTTTTCCAAGATATTTGTGGACCAAGATCTTTTACATAAATCTTTGAACCATTTTGAATATTAAGTGACTTTAGTGAGTCTTCATCTTTAAGCGTTTTTCCTTTGGGTTCTAACTTGATAGCTTGTCGGTCTGGATGCAAAGAATTCTTTAATTGCTGATGTATTTTTTCTTTTACATTTTTCACGGTAGAATATTCGTTAAGCTGGATTTTACCCATTGGTTTTGAACCAGCGACATTCAGAATTTCGATCTGAATAAAAAAAAACGTCATTGAAAAGACAATACAAAAAAAAATCACTTCATATTAGCTGATAATTTTATTATAAAATAAAAATCAATGGAAGTTATACCTCCATAGTAGAGAAAATTTATTCCAAGTACACTGAAGGTCCTGAAGGAGCAAATTCTCGTTCCTTGTACTATCACACTGCAAAATCTGCGGCCTGACCTCACTGAAACTACTCATTAATTTAAAATCGTTTATTGACAGAGAGAAGGTAACACAAATTAACTAGACATATGCACAAACTACTTAGAGATACTACTGGACATATGTCTAAAGAAGGAAGGTAATCACTACGTGGTTTATTGACTAGACCAGAGAGAAGGTAATCACTACGTGGACTAGACACCGGGTAGTGATTATCACCATAGAGAAGGTAATCACTACGATTATCACGTAGTGATTATATTATGATCTTTGGTACCTACTACCAGAGAGATTTTTATTTTTCGTTTATTTATCCTATATAGGAAAGGCTAAGAGTACAGGGCCCATACTGCCAAATACCAGAGAGAAGGTAATCACTACGTTTTACATACCACAAACCAAGAGGCACACAACCGTAGTGGCCAGTGTTAGGAACACAGATTAACTAGACTTTATGGTTGGCAAATGGCAACCACCTCAGAAGAAAGCCGCGAACAGCCGAGTGAAAGTCGTACCGAAAACACGCGTGTCACGTTTGTCTTCGTTATTTCAGTCACTTTTCAGCATTTATTTTGGATCCTGAGCAGGAAACTGGCTTTTCAGAGAGCCATGTTTTAACTTCGGGAACAATCTAACATTGTCATTGGCGTTTCGCCAAATTGAAGAAGTAAATGAAGAGATTTTATTATTATGAAACATTGTCATTGGCAAATTATATAGACGCCATTATTAAATGAGAAGAAGAAGAAATACTTAGAGATACTACCGTATCGTATGTTGCAACCAAGCCACAGAACGATCGAGTTGTTTTTATAACCTATAATATTTGAAATTTCAGGCGCCATTTGTTTTCTCTGAACTCACATTGCAAATAAGACTGTTTTACATCCAATTATAAACTTTTTGTGACTACGACACTTCCCCTTTGTTCGTATTTCTTTTTCGACGATTCTGGTTTTTGGCGCAAACTTTGACACTTCTTAAACAATACATAGCTGTCAGAGTGAAAATTAACCTGCTTCGGAGATGGTCGTTTGGACTAGTTATTCTTCTGAGCGTTTGGATGCTGCACTCTGAGCCACGGAACAGGTGAAACTACGCTCTGACAAAATTCCACAGAACAGGTGTCGAGCGCGCTCGAGCGCGCTCGAGTGCATTCGTGCGAATCCGCGGAACTCGCCTTTGGTTGCTACAGCTCAGAAAAATAACCTGCGTCACGGAACGGGTGAAACTACGCTCTGACAGCTATCAGAGTATTTCACTGAGCCACGGAACGGATAGAGAGCGCGCTCGAGTGCGCTCGAGTATACTCAAGCGAAGCCACGGAACGCAACTCAATTTTCAGTTTGTGTGCATCTCGTGCATGCATTCTGTTTGGCTGTGTATGTGCTGTGATGAGCGTTGGTTGGCTAGTGTTAACTGTCAGCTTGTTTATGTTGCCCTAGCTAGTCCAACGTGTACGCTTTGTGGGATGTGTGAGTGCTACTACTTGTCAGCTCAGAGATTTGACGTTCGTTTGATGACACACATTCACTACTGTCTACTCTACTTCTATTATTTTCTATCTATAGGCCTAGGTACTATAGATGGTCAAGAGCTGTGTAATTTAATGGCGATAACCGAGTTGCAACATAATAACGTCAGAAAAGTAAAAGCACATTCTTTTCCCTAAAATAATACCTGGTAATTAGAAGATGCGTTCAATAGTTGGTATAGGGGCTAGTGTGCCCGCTTTCCTAGGAAAATTATGGAAATTGGTCAATGATGTAGAGACGAATCATTTGATTTCCTGGAGTCCTGTAAGTGTGTTTATGTTTATTTTTTGTAGGTACTTATTGTTTTTCAATGTTCTAGTTAAATTCTTATAGATGCTAATTGCTATTCATGTCGTATGACAATAAGGGCGACCTAGACTACCTATAATGACAGTCTGCCCGTCTTTGATAAATAAATATATAAGTCACGTTTTCTTCCATGCTGTTTAGGTACTCTTAATTCTTGTGAAATAATGTGTTCCAATTCCAAATTGAACGCTAATTGAACCTACCGATAGATATAACATCATTTATTTATTTATATAACAAAGACTATGGTTAATATGAATAACTGACTATAAGTGTTTGGGTTTAAAAAAAAAATTCCAAATAAGTTGCTCAAATTATTTTGCCACAAAACTTGTTATTCCAAAAATGCTATTTTGTAGTGAATACTTTACCATCAAAACATTTAGTAATAATCATAGTCTATTGTAATGAATAACTTCTTAATTAGGAACATTTTTTTAACATAGGGTGGAAAAACGTTTGTTATAAAAAATCAAGCTGATTTTGCTAAAGAACTTCTACCATTATATTACAAACACAACAATATGGCGAGCTTCATCAGGCAGTTAAACATGTATGGTTTTCATAAAATAACATCTGTTGAAAATGGTGGGTTGAGATATGAAAAAGATGAAATTGAGTTTTCACATCCATGCTTTATGAAGGGTCATGCTTATTTACTGGAGCATATAAAACGAAAGATTGCTAATCCTAAAGCCCTTGTACCTAGTAATGAGGGTGAAAAAATGTTAGTCAAGCCAGAATTAATGACCAAAGTATTGGCAGATGTCAAACAGATGAAAGGTAAACAGGAGAGTCTGGATTCTAAGTTCAGTGCAATGAAACAAGAAAATGAAGCGTTATGGAGAGAAATTGCAATATTAAGACAGAAACACGTAAAACAACAGCGAATTGTAAATAATGTATGTTTTTATAAGCTGTTTGTTGTAAATTAATATAATTTAAACCAAAGTATACATTTTTTGTTCATATATTATACATTTGTACCTTTAAATTTTCAGCTTATCCAATTCTTGATGTCTCTTGTACAACCAGCGAGACAACCACAGCCATCACAGAGCCCTTCCCCTCCCAAGAGGCCCTTACAGTTGATGATAAACAATGCTGCTTATGACTCAAATGATAACTCATTTCCTAGGATTTTAAAAAAGATCAAACTAGATGAGAATGCTATAACAGAAGAATTGAATGAAGAAAATGTGGTGTGTTTCAAAACCCTTCTTAGTAGTTTACTAGTAATATTATATAAGACTCATGTTATATTATAGATGACTTTTGATTGGTATGAGTGGTGCCAAGCTGTAATTGTGCAAGTCAAGAAATATTTGGGTTTGGTTGTCTTAGCTTAGTGTGGCATAAAGTAAAAAATATGTATATTATATTATTTTACTAGCTGTTCCATGCAGTTGCACCTGGAGTGAGCACCAGGATTCCCTCAGAACTCTTTGTTCTGTGAGGTGTTTATTTAGAACATCTTCTGTCTGTATGATACATACATATAATCAAAATCCATTCTGCCAATATGTGTAATTGAATTACAAACATCTCTACATCTCTAGCATATTTATAATATTAGCAGAATTATTATAGTATTATTGTTCATATTTTTGTAGGAGGATGGACCTACAATTCATGAATTGATACATGAAGATTTACATAATGAAATCACTGAAGATCCCTTGAATCCTGCTCATTTTGTCCAATTGGATATGTCTAACACAAGTCAAAACGCACAGTCTGGCCATAGTCCCATAGATCCTAATACAGTCCAGTATCACGTTACAATGGAAGATGGAGATGATTCAGAACCAGGTAATAATTACTTATTGGCAGAACATAACATGTAAATAATATGTACCAGTTAAACACGTAAAACTTTAAGGCATGCAGAATATGTAACTTATAATTATTATATTATAATTTTTTCTCTGTTTTATTTAACTTACTTTAAAAAATCAATTGAGGAAATTTGTTAAGTGATTTTGTGATTGTTTACGGCATATTTTTAATTTTTAGTCAATGGCGGCAAAATGGTGTTACCTGTCGTTGGTGGTAATAACATTCTAATAAGGGTACCTAAATCCATGCCTATTGTTACGACACCGTCTCCCACTGCGACCACACCAAGATCAGCAGTTGATCAACAAGTTGTTGTGGTTGCCCCCAATAATGTCAATGGCAAACCAAGCACATCTAAGACTAAGCAAAACGACCCCAAGAAAACACCTTTAGTTTTACAAAAAAATTCAGTTTTGCCAAGCAATTTTAATGCCATTCACCCTTCTGCTGATATAAATTTGCCAGCCGAAATATTTGCTAGCGATGATTCAGTGAGTGATGCTGGAGTAGCGGCTTCAGAGGACATATCAGTGAAAAATTTACTCCAAAATACTGTGCTGGAACCTGTAGTTTCAACTGCCAAGGATAAATTAGTTGGTGGTATTACAATCAAAATGGAGAAACCAATAAATGAAATTAATAATAAAAAAAATACAAAAAAAAGCAACAGTGAATTGAAATTAGCAAACATCAAGACTGAAGTACAAGATGATTTTGATTGGAACATGTCTTTGGCCACCGTAAACAATAACACTGATGTCAATAGGTTTCATAATGTGTATGTATTAATATTTTTAAAGTTTTTAAGTCAACTAATATTATGGAAGAAAGCTAAGATTAAAAGAAAATAATTTGTAAAAAGAATACAAGAAAATATTACATGATTCTTACAACCTATCGAGGCATTAAAATAGCAAATCCTTTTTATTCATCGAAATCTAAGTCTAGCGTTTTGTATTAGCAGCTAGGTTAAGTCGTAAGTACAACAGCCACATTTTCACTGATAAATATAATTTCAATAATTTGAATTTCGATATTCAGGAATAAGAGAGATAACATCGACAAAAATCTAGAGGATTACTCCTCTTCTCTATTTGGAACAAATTCAAACAAGTATGTGCCTTTATGTTAAATTATTTAAAAAAGGTCCCTAGCATTTTTGTTACATAATTTTGATGTTATGTATAAAAATCCATGTTATTTGTAATACAATCAACATTAAATTTATATCTTAAAACCACTTATATATCAGAAACGTGTCTTCTTTGCTTTGCGTTAATATATCATTTGATAATTGCTATGTGGTCATAATTATTCTTTAACATTCAAATATAAAATTAAGGAGAAAAAACGACAAAAAACACTAAAAGGCATAACGTTTAAGGTTTTGCTTTGAATGGTATTTTGGGAGGACAAATTGCAGGTGGTGATTATGGCTTTAAAATGTTGCAGGAATGATATCGATGATCATTTGGACGCGATGCAAACGGATTTAGACTCGCTGAGGGAGCTGTTACGAAGCGACAGCTATACATTCGACACCAACACATTATTGGGGGTATGTATTTTTCGCTCGTAGATTTTTTGTACTTTTAAGAAATTTATATGCAGCTGTTAATAAATAACTACAATCAAATAAGAAAGCAGGACAGAAATAGTTCGTCGTAAGTGATATTTCAGTTCGAAGGGATTAATAAGTAATATGTAACATATGGTATGCAGAACTTCACGGATAATTTTGCCGATGAAGGATGGCGTCAAAAACAGCGCCTCAACAGGATTAAGGTACGATATTTTTATTTCTCACGTTAGCGTCAATTGAAGATAATAGTGTGTAGATCTGTATATCATAAATCGATATGATACCTAGGTACAAATCTCGTTCCGTAATATTGTTAGGTAAGTTATTAGTTTGGTATGTACAAAAAATAGGTCTGTATTGGTGAGCTTAGAGAGTGTAGTGTAGGTGACGGTGAAAGAGCCGGCACGCACACATGCGCGGCAGCACCCGTTCGATGTAAATAAACATTCACAACAAGTTGGCGGGCCGAGGTTGGTAGCGCTGGCTCGAGTCACGTTGCGGCCAACGTGTTGTGAACGCGTGCCGTGCCGTGTGCTGCCGCGGCCCCTCCCCGCCCTTCCCCATGCCACCCGCCACCCACCACCCGTCACGCACGTATTCAGTACTTTATTAACATTTTGCACAAATAACGACAACCAGCCGTGCCGCGGTCCGCGACCGGCACACAGCCGCTGCTGATAGTATTTCAAGTTCGAATGCACAATTAATAAAATTTTATTATACTCATGTTTTTATTTCAGCGGAAAGTTTTCAATCTTACGCGCGATAAAAATGTTATCATCCAGTTTCAGACCAAATAAAAAATATTTCGGTCTGAACATTCTGTTTGTTTACATGAAATCTATTTTTGATAAGCTTTCCAATTTGAAATAGCCAAATGTAGCAATTAAAAGAAACATCTATAAATAACAGATACAATAGGTATTTTGTACCATAATTTTGTACTTACAATTCCTAGTTCCTTTTCGATTTTACTGAATTTATAATAATAGTTATAGAATACTGTACGAATATATTTGACAAAATATGTTATACACATCTACATTATGTTGTTATAATTATTGTTTAATATTTATTACCATCTAGGTACCTACTTACAAAATATTTAATATTTATTATCATCATAATATATATAATATAACTTTTTTACTAAAACAAGACCTACATATTATGTAATGAATTCAATTTACTTCTTACATATTCTGAGAACTAGTAATACACCATCAAGTGATAATAAAAAATTGAAAAATATTTTACCAAACTATGCCTATTCTCGTATTACATTCAAAAAGTTTAATCATTTTGTAATACTACTCCCACTTGTTCTAATTACTTTCCAAGGTTGGTCTTATAAAAAAATGGGAATAGTACAAAAATGTGTGTGTATCCAAACATTTTATTAGTTAATAATCACGACACAGATCTACTTTCTATACTAAGCAATAAGTTTGTGTCATGAAAACCAAGCAACACATTCCGACACTGGAAAATGAAACCCCATCACTCAAAGATCACGTTCACCGGGAATCGAACCCGGAACCTCTTGTTTGTGGTGACCTACTGCGCCAGTCCGGTTTATTTAGTTCAGTTGCCACTATAATTGGATTAGACACATTTTTTACACTATTTTGATTCTCAGTCAGGATAACAAATTTTTCTTCATATTGTTTAAAGAAAATGTCTTTATTAAAAAAAAATCGTCAAACCTGCCACCTTGGAGCTCAGGACTGTATAAAGTTATCGGCTTGTTAACATGGCTATATGGAAACAGTATCACAACTAACGCGCTCATAGTTCTAGATGTTATTAATAAAATGAGCAAGTAACAATTAATGACCTCGTTAATTTAAAAACTCTTGCTCTCGTCTTTTTCTGTTTTGCCTGGCTTTTTACACTTGGTCTCGGCTGGGGTCTCGTCCTTCCAATTAAGGGCAGAGCCCTCAATTGCTTAATTCCAGCCCCGACAGTAATGAACGTATTTCTTAGTACGTTTAACTGACTTTTTATTTTGTTTTAGTTATTCGGTTCTGAGGATCCGTTCTATGGTCTGACATACAACGGTGAAGAAGAGCATTCGAAAACGCCAAACGACGGTAAGTCGATATTCCATTTTCAACCATTATGCATGGACAGGCTTTAGAATTCTTTTCAATATTATGGCGCTAAAAGCACCCAAAGTGGTGTCAGTCTCTTAATAAAACTTTAAACTCTGACATAATAGGTACCTATGTTATAAAATCTAAAAAATGTTGACTGTATAAAATAGGGTAAGTATCTACACTTTTTTGATATAGCTTCAACCATACTTCACACTGATTATAAAGTTGAAGTATGATTAGAAGATAGTTTTTTTGACAGTGCAGTGGCATAACTTGGGGTGTAATAAGTGCCTTAATTATAATCGGGTAAAACGTGATTTTTTAAATTTCTGAAATAACACAACCATAGATAAATTATATTATATGTAATATTTTTTTTTATTATATTTAAAATCGCAAATGTGCAACCTTAGTTGATGTCTGATTGAGTTTTATTTCAACGTTTATGTTAATTAATTGTAGATGCAACCAATCAGTATCCGATGCTCGATTTTGATTGGCTGATGCATAACAGCGATGCGACACCGGCAAACTAGCCTGTAGCTAGCTACTTCAATTTTTCAAGACTTTTTCAGCAAAGGTGGACGTCCACGTCCCGTGTATTGGATTATTGGTAATGGCTAGGTAGGGAGTGTTGATCAGTGTTGGATGTCGAAACTGGAGTGATAATTAATAGAACAACCCATGACAATTATAATTAAAGTTTGAAAGATTCTTACTTTTAAGTCCTCAAGAAATCAAGTGTTTATATTTTATAAATTCAAACAAATAACATTGTATTAATTAACTTCACATGTTTCTCTCTTCATCAAGAGATTTGTCTGCTACTTATCGACACTACTCGGGTAAATACAATATGTATATTGTACTGACTACAGATATTAAACAACATCACAACCTCATACCAATAACATAGTATTACAAGAATTTCATAAAAACACACAATAATTGCCTGCATAAGTATTAGGGCCAGCTTGGTAAAATAATTAAAAAATATCGATTTAGTGTTGTGTATGTAGTATTTATAAAAAGAATATAGGATTATCGGTTATCTGGGGCCCATACTACAAGCTCTGTTTGGTTTGTGACTAGGTGGCGCTCTGTGATAATGTCCAAATAATATAATTGTCATAAAAAAATTTAGACCTGAATCAAATCTAAAATTTTGAGCTTCTCTACCAAGGTCTAATTATATCTAGTTACAATTATTATTTTTCATGTGAAAAACTTAGCTTTAAATGATTCAATTATACATATGCCACACGAAATTAAAGGAAAATTGTGTCAAATAACTTTTCTTCGTTAAACAATTGAAAACTGCAACTATGTTTTCTATTATTAATTAAAGCTAAGAAGCAGAAAGGTGAGATAGCGAACGTAAGCGGTGGCGACACAGAGCCGGCCCTGTTTTATGCGGATGACGGTATTAGCCTTATTTTTTTTTTTATTATTATCCTATTCGGTTGTAATGTTAGTGCAGTACGCAAAGTATTTAACGTAGATTTTAGGTATTTTGCACGTTTGATTTTATTTAAGCTGGGTCCACATCACTAAAAATTTGTACGTTAACAATCTTCGCAAACGAATATACGTTCTTCTTAATTAATATTAATTATCATCATGACAAATTTTTAATGGTCCAATCTGAATGATGTATACCCAACTTTAAATTGTAGAAGATTGTTTCAATAAACAAAGTAGGTACGTACCTATCCATTTTTTAATGCATTTTCAAACTATACTTGGTGCTTTACGTCAAACAGTATGTAACAGTGCCAAATACACCACAAATTTTTATATATCAGTAAAATTATAAGGGGCAACTCTTGTGTTTCTATGGAACCAACTCTGTAATAATTATGAATAAAATAATTGAAATATATAATACTTTGTTGCACCGTAAGAAAGATAATAATAATAATCAGAGTTCCCAGGAGAATTCCAGGATAAACTATACGTATAAACCTTTCTCTTGAATCAGTATCTATTGAAAAAATAGCGTCCAAATCCGTTGCGT
The DNA here is from genome assembly GCA_907165275.2 of Zygaena filipendulae. Taxonomy (NCBI): domain Eukaryota; kingdom Metazoa; phylum Arthropoda; class Insecta; order Lepidoptera; family Zygaenidae; genus Zygaena; species Zygaena filipendulae. The sequence goes on from OU015650.1 coordinate 7,108,460, forward strand.
AGTTTTAAAGATCTAAGCATACATAGGGACAGATAGACAGCGGGAAGCGACTTTGTTTTATTCTATGTAGTAACTTAAATATATAATTGAACTGGTTATTGCGAGCGGTCACTTAAATCTACAGCTTTTTAACCGACTTCAATGTTTTTTTAAGTGCAGCGCTAAAAGAGCCGTTTCTTTTCATACATTTATCATAATACGATTTGATCAAGTTTATATTAATTTTTCTTCTGGGCCATATCGTGATAGCGCGAAGTTTCGTGATAACTGATAGTTGGTCCCATTAAAACTAGTACGAAATGATAGGGTGGAATTATTTTTGGTATTTAAATAATTGTGGTGTGTGTATACTAATAAATTACACAATGTTACTGGAATGAGCACTTTCCGTGATATTTAACTACGTAATATTAAGTTTATCTATTACGTATTCTTAAATTTAAAATCAGTGTGTAGTTTTTAAAATAATTAATCAGAACTAAGCTTTTTTGGTTGAAACTTGAAATATTTTGGCAAGAATGGATGTTTTATTATTTACAGGCAAAATAATTACAAAAGAAGGTTATTTTTTAAATTGCAATGGTGATCTTGTGTGAGCTCCATACGGTGGTCAATAATTAAGAGTTTTTAAAATTAGCTAATCACTGGTAATTACTTTGTTTTGAAATAAAGGTTATCTCTTAAATTAAAAAATAATATACAATAATAGATTAGTTTATCCTTTGTGTGTAGAATAACTACATTCTGTTAGAGTGAAAGAAAAAATATTACTTTATTATTTTTAGATAATATACTAGTATTTATTTGTTTTAAAATAATTTCGTTAGCTTTTTGTCTATTTCATACTTAATACTTTTGTCTAGGCAATATCTTAAACGATTTTTGCACTATGTAGCTGGTACATTATTTAGGTCTATTTAATTCCATGTACGGCCCAAGAGCCGGTATCGTTTCAAAACTCGTGATAGTTTTTACACTCAATTTTCTATACCTTCTAAACAGAAAATTAAATTATGGTAGCCCTCTGTAACTAGGCTCCCCCAAAATTACAAAGGTGTAAAAAATTAATTCCGGTATGATAAAATAAAAGTAGTTAGGTGCAGAGAAAATGTTCTTGCAATTTTTTTTATGTATTCTCTAAGGTTTCAACTATTAAGGTTTTTTTAGGGTAGCATACCCTGCGCCTGGTCTAATTACCTACGTATACTTATACTCGCCCGACCGCAGAGTGCTGCCAGATTCTCCTTTTCTTGTTCACAAACTATCACGACTTGGAATGGAATGATGGAATGACAAAAGAGACATTGAGAGTTCTTCCTCTAAAAAGTTTTAAAAATACATTTTTACAATCGTCGATATATTGGGTAAATACGAAATCGTGTCAAACCTTGTCTACTCTTAAAAGCAGGTTAATCACAATGTTTCAATATTTAAAAATTAAGAGCTTTTATTAAATAACCTCGAAGCTGACTACACGGTGAAGTTTTCGTATTGAAATTTAGTGTGGAAACATTTTAGAGCCCGTCTTTAATGCACTATTGAGAATTTTACTATTGAAATGACAGGCATTGCCATAGCAAAATTCTCAATAGTGTATGTATAGAACACCGTGTATCGTAACATAATAGTAGTATGTATATGTATATTTTTGTTCATACTTTATTATTACGCGAATGCTTATTCTTCTTTATTAGTCCATCTTGAGTAGGTACATAGGTAGTAATATAATATTAGAAATATTTTATGCTGTATTGTAATTTAATATCTTTAAGCTTCGTATTCAGTAATTCAAAGTTAGCATTTTTCATCTAACTATTGGGTACGTTCGAAATGTTTTAACGTAATTTTTTCTTGGGCAATTTTCAGCTGAAGGGAATCAGTTAATGTCGTATACAGGAACTATTCCAGACTTTGAGGATATGACGGAGTTGCAGTGTGAGGACTCTCAGGAGGGGTGCGCGGCCGAGCCCGACAGTGGGTCGGTGCTGAACACGCCGCAGGTGCAGCTGTGCTCGCCGTCCTACCAGCCCTGAGGAAGCGCCAAGCGGAGACGGCCCCGGAGGCGGCGCTCCTCCAAGAAATGAACGCGTACCCATTTATGAATGGCGGGTTGCCACCGCTGACCGCGACAGCTGCCCAGTCGTCGCGATCAGCTGTTGTATAGTGTGTTACATGCAGACGGGATTATAACATAGATTGTTAAAACGAGTGTGTGTTTTGATCGTTATCTAAATGAAGTCAAAACACGGATACACTTGTTTATCGTAGGTTGTTATGTAAGTGTGTTAGTATTTTGACTATTGTATGAGATTGTTGTAGTGAGGTAAGTGATCAATTACACACTATAATATGTTAAGGTGCACGAGCGAGCGAGGGTGCTAAGTATATGCAGTTTGATGGTGTGACATACTAGATTTGGACACTACTTTTCATCACAAATGCGAGAATATTAAAAAAAATATCTTTAGGTATAAAAGATCTGTTAATTTAAAAGAATATGCATATTTTACAAATCTCGCATTTCGAGTTAAAAACGATCTGCTTTCAAAGCCTGATTGATGAAAAGAGTTAGATATTATCAGAGGGGCTATTACGTAACTTTTGTTTCTATCATTTTTCGGTTGCAATCAAAAACATGGCGGTTTTGCGATTAAAAAATGTGCGTTTTGACACCCACAATATCTAGCAATCAACCGAAATAATCTTCCTTTAAAAGTTGAAGCTGTCTAAACATGATTAATTAATCCCAAAATAACTATTTTTCTGATTGAAACTGAAATAAGATAGCAACAAAAGTTACGTAATAGCCCTGCTGATAATATTATCTTCGTACATTACAAATATTTTTTGTGATAGTTTGCACCGGATACAGAGTAGTATGTTTGTGTTGATGTATCATTTTTGAGTTTATTGAGGTGAAATTAAATACATATTACCCGTAAGACACACATTCGTGATAAGAACTTTAACATAAGTAACATGTGCTGCCTATGGTAGTTTATATTAAGTACCTATACAGCATTTTTATAAGAAACTTTTTCTACGACCAAAATGCCAAAATAAGGAATTCAAAACATTTTAAGTCCCTTGAATTTCTTGATAACTCTTAATTCCACAACTATTTACCTACCTATAGGTACACTGTCTTCTCATGACTATTTCGAATTCAAATATGCATTCAATCTTGAAACAGGTGGCCTTATTGCATATGCCAGACTTTTCTAGGCAACTTTCTTACCTTACTCGTGTTACCTGTTGCATTTGGGCGTAGTAAAATTTATTTATCATTAATCGTTATAGAGCTGTAAGGAGGTGTGTTGTTAAAGTTGTCGATATGTATTCGGAGGCAGGATAAGATTGTTATGAACCGTCATTCTTATGCCAGTTCCGGTTATGTAGGTAGGTTTATTTGTACATAGAGTAAGTACTTTTGTAAAAGGCTATTTGGGGAAAGTCCAGTCGCATGTGGTTTCTGATGGAGCAATCCATCAATAAAGTCCAAAGAAGGGGGAAAGGAGAGCAAGCTAACTTTTTTTTTTAATCATTTATTTAGTGAGGCTTTTTACACTCATGTGCCAAGCCAGCCTCGTAATGTGTTACATATTGCAATATAAAACTACTAATAGAAATAATGGACTTGTCTCATTTTATGTAGTTATTGTATATTATGTAAAATTAGCAGTGAGTGAGTATTACGAGTATGAGGAAGTTATCACGTTAATATTTTCCCGCGGCTATAATATTTGTAATATTCGCTTCCTCCCAAAATTTAAGTGTCGTGTCCATGTTTTTACCTAGCCTAATTCTATCGAACTAGTTATAGCTTAGCTACCATCTTTAGTAGCAGTAAATTAGTGATCGCCAATAATGTATTCTGCCCTCCTTATTGCAAATTGCAAACACAGTACTTGCAGAATGGGGGTTGGGTGAGCGGTGACACTCGGCCTATCCGGCTCGAAGGACCAAAAAATGTTTGGTAACCTACACAGAAACTAACTAGAAAAGCAATCTACAACACGGGCTCAACACGGTTGTAAATATGTATATTTTTAGGTATAGATTATCTTCTTGGGATGTCATTTTTGCAAAAAAGTGAAAATCACTATAGTTATGAAAAACATGGATTGCATTAGTCGATAATATCGTACCCATTATTATTTTGTGTGATACGCGAGTCTACATTATTTTATTGGAAGCCCATACGTTTTTTTTTTGTAAATCAATGGTTGGCCATATTTTGATTATCCATTATATTCAAATAATTTGGTGTTTTAAAAATACTTGTCTAATAAGACGAAAATAATTTTGGTAAAATACTTATGCACTGGGCCCCTATTCACTATGACCATAACACGTCGAAGATAACGTGCCACAAAAATTGTCTTTCCCTCGTGCTCAAAGAAGTTACATTTAAAAAAAAACACATTTAAAACATATGGCATACAGAATATTAATTTGTAATATATTGGCATCCAGTCTTTCATGACTTTGTTTTTTTTTATGTGATGGATATTATGGACTCTGCAAATGATAGTGCCTTGCATGTGCTCATAATACACACAGATAAAGATATTTATAAAAAAAAATGAAGTACAATAGTTAAATTATAAAAATAGTAAATTTAAATGTTGGTAATGTAATTCGTCGTAATAGCAATTCGTTGAAAATAATTTAATGGTCAGTAGCTATATCTACTACAGGTGTTATTCCTCCAGAGGGCACTGTATACCTACTATCTCGGCGACTCTGTAATGTCACGACAAACTTATGTAAGTTTAGTGACATGAAAATCACAATTTCTGTACCTTTTTCTTGAATAAATAAATAAATAAATAAATAAAATAAATAATCTTGAGCGTTTGGGCTTGTGTTTTTTGGATACGTGTTATGGGCAAAGAATGTGTTTGGTCATAGTCATAAAGGCCCTGGTTTATTTTACCAAAAGCACTATTTTGATTTTAAAAGTAAAAAATATTAAAAAAAAAGAAGTAAACGATTTGAATGTAGCGATACTCACAATACGATGACGTTCGTGTGGTACGGCCGCTGTTGCCTGCCGTGAAATAGAGGTGTGAGAAAATAAAGTACGCGTAGTTCTGTTGTGTGCGCGTCAATGGCAAGGCTGCGTTAAATGTGTGTGTGTAGTGTAGCATCGTTTTGACGCCTGTAGGAGTAGCGGCGACTCCCGGTTCCGATACAATTTTGCGCCTTGCCACAAGTTGTGGCAAATCTCCCTTGTTTGCTGTGATCTGAGCCTGCGATAGTATACAATATGTCGTCTGTTCTCTAGGATTAGTCACTCGGCGAGTTTCTCTTTGTAGTGTGGCTTTAGCCTTAGAAATCTTGCTCGTGTGAGGTTAAATTACATTTTTACTGCACTTGGTATCTAAGTACCTCTACAAAGTTCTGTTTTTAATGTTACTTGTCTATTACTAATATTATAAAGCTGAACAGTTTGTTTGTTTGGTTGAACGCGCTAATCCTAGGAACAAATGATCGGTTGAGTAGTTAAGGCGTAAAAGCGTAACAAATAAACGTATATTCACATTTATGTATTAGTTCGGATGTATTAGGTTACTATGTGGGTACGTACCTACACTAATTTGGCTTTGTACCTTGATAGTAACCAGTCTCTAATGTAAGTTGTACATGAATGTAAAGTTATGAAAAGTTTATATATATAACCTGTATTGTTTGTAGGCACTATTGTATTTTTGACATTAGTTGCATCGATATGTAAATATTAATTTATATTTCAAATGTATGAACAAAAATTGGGTAGGGTTAAAGTAACAAAGTATAAAGTTATATAAATCTTAAGTAAGTATTAAGTTATTTTTAAATTTAATGTACCTAATAAAAGGTTGATATGTACCTAAGTGGTCTTTTAATTATAAGAATAGGTTCTTATAGGATCTTTACTAATTCATGGGGAAAACGTGCAATTTATAGTAAATGTGGCAAAACTGGCCAAGAAGCTAGTCCAATATAGAAATAGGGTGGAAGGCAAATATAAGTTGGTGGAAGGTGTAAAATATATGACAGAAGTACATTATGATAGTTTTTTGAGTTTTGTCTGTTCAACACCAAAAAACTTACAATTTCATTTATAATAGTTCCTACCTAAGGATTGACACTACCTACAAAAAAAGACTAAGATGTTTGAAAAAGCAATAGAGAAGGAAAATATTATGTTAAATAAGGTAAATAGGTACTATAACCATTTTTGAGAAACATTTTAAGCACGAAAAGTATTAAAAATTTAAGGCCCGTAAAGCAATCAACGAAAGCCACCCGCTATCAACGATAAAAAAATCATAATTGACTACTAATTTCGATTAAGTAGGCCTGACGGTGACGAATGACTCTTAATGATATTGTACCTTTAGAATTAAAGTGACCTAACTTAATTTGTGGGAAATGAGCAGAAATGTCTTCATATAAGGTTGGTGAATAATGCGATCAGCGAAGGTGACTGATGTAGGTTAAGTTGTCCCTTACTACTCAATTCCAGGCTCTTTTCGGGCACATGGTTTTAGAGATTTTAAATATACCATTATAAGCAGTTAGGTACAGGAATTTTGAGTTAGGTTACTTTAATTCTAATGGTAGGTTCACACGCGTGCGTTCAACTCTACATTCAACGTGCACATTCACATTCACGAGCGTGTAAACGGTACGCCCGAGCCCGTGAACGCGCCTGTGAACGTGAATGCCGCGAATCGGGCAAGTGTCGGTTTTTTGGCAAAGTTCAAAGGATGAATGGGCGGGCGCCCGGTGACTGTTTACACGCGCGCGGGCAGTCAGTCTGTCCCGCGCTTTCGCGACGAGTGGATCTTCATTCAACGTTGCTAAGAAAGTCGTTTTCTTTTTCTCCGTCGTTCATAATTTTGTTTCTTTTTCCAATAAAAATAAGTTAAGCCAAAGGATATGGCAGCAACAACACCGAGATCCTCGCTGCTCGCCATTCTGGCACTGACTGACACGACGGCGTGCGTGTAAACAGCTTGAATGTCCGCCGGCCCGGGACGGGCTGCATGCCGCGCAGCCCGCCGGGCTGCACGGCGCGCGTGTGACCGTAGCATAAAGATGCGATATGAAATATGGATGTTCTCAGACCAAATAAAAACTATTTGGTCTGAGGGGATGTTGACGACTTTCGAAAATCAAAGTTCTAATTATTCCGTCAGTTATTGTTTATTTTGTTTTATGTTTTATTGGATTAATTGGATAAATATTGTAAAATAACATTTAGATATCATTGCAAGTACCTACTACAGACATAAATTACAGCAATAACTAAGTAGTATTAAGGCCCGTATTTTAATGAACACTAGGTACTTAAATTGGATACACTCTAGTTATTTTACAGCGGAATGAGACAAAACTTCAGAGGTGACCGGCTTTTGGGTACCTAGCGCTTATAAATACGGACCTTAAAATCACGAGAACCAAGCGTAGGAACACCAAATTACAGCTGTAACTTTTATTAAATACCTACCTACACTAGTGGGTATAGTATTATCTGTACCTATTCCTGCCTTTGCAGAGTGACTCCAACCCAAATAAGAATTTTTGCGTGCTCCCAAACAATGAATTGCGATGAAGCGAACTGAAGATGGTCCGCGAAGATTGAACATATTCATCTTTGAGCACGACTACTAGGTACTACTAAAAGGCTTACCATAAGTAGGTAGGCACCTACCTACTCTAATTTTGTGGTAGGTACCCTAATTATTTTATATTTATTAATATCTGCGAGGGCACAAAAGAATACAAATAAAAGCAATATTTTATCACAGACCAATATTTTCTAGTTTGTTTTTAACAACAAAAACCTAGGTACCTACTATGTATGTTACATGTCATTATTAAAAATATTTTATGGTTAGGTTTTTATAAATTAACTTAGCTACTATTAGGTAGGTACCACATTTTTACACGAACAAAATAATACATTCATAAAAAATATACCATAATACCTACAATTTATATTGATACCTACCTATCTGGATGTGAAAACTAACTAATGTTGATAAAATAAAAGACGTATTTTCACAACAGTTTTACGTAATACCTACAGGTAGTCGAGACACAATATTATACCTATGTAGGTACCTACTCAATACCTATATACATACCTACATTGTGAATATCGGAATGCAACCAATTCAACGCAAGGTAGGGCTGTGGCCTGTGTATTGAAATGACAATGCGAATCCGTGCAGCAAGATTGCAAATCAGTAGGTAGGGTTTAGGTACAATTGCAGATTAGGCTAAAAACTGCACGAGCATTTTTCACAGTACCTACCTACTATGTAAGACTTGTAACGTCTCCCGCACACAGCGACACATCTTGCTGTGCGTCGGCTTTCAACCAAAAAAGCTGATCGAATTGAGACAAAAGACCTCGAACATTTTCTCAGTTTGATTTTCAGAACTGACCCTAACAAAGCAATCAAGCAATAGATTAGATACAAAATAAAATCTTATTACAATAAAGATACTATATGTTAGGTTACTTTTTTAAAATTTATTTATAGTTATTAATTCCGTGCACAAATCGGGTCAAGTTGCCCAAATATCGTTTCTTATAAATGTCCGCGTTCGCAGCTTAGGTACCTAACTGTTTCAATGTAATCTTAATTTCCTCATCAGAGCAGGCAAAAAAGCCGGTGCTGGTTGCCTATTTTTAAGGTCATCATTAACATAAGGTCCCGGCTTAGACATCAGGACGGTGTGGAGCGTGCTCAGAGTGCCGATGGAGCATGCGAGCTCCGGCGTGATGTTGCGGCAGCCCTGAATGTCCAAGAATTTCAACTTCGTGCAGTAAGTTTTGACGTATTCCAACGTCTTATCAGTCAGCTGATTACAACCCTGTAACAGATGACATAATTTTTCAATAGACGGAATTAAAAATATTCTAAAATTTATTTTACCTGAGACTAGAATTTCGGAAGGCTAGGAAAAGCTTTAAGTTTTCGCAATGTGTAGGTAAAAATCTATAATATTTTACCTATAATTATAATATCTTAATAATATCATCTACGACAACTGCAGGTGCACAAAGTTGTATTTTGGTATCCGCGGAAGACCAGCGTGGTGGTTCACGCCGCAGCGGGGACCTTTTTTGGTGTACGTATTATACCTATTTAAGAAATGTAACTAGTTTAATTTTTCATTATGAATAAATAAACTTTTTTATTATTATTTAAATTATTACTTGACTCAGGATTATCGGTGGTGGCCCTGGTGCTCGGCCTTAAACCCGAAAATGGCAGGCCTTTTTCGGGTTTAATCCTAAGCACCGGGTTGATTGCTCATCTATACTCAGGATGCAGTAGGTATACAAGGCAGAAAAAAAACCAAGTCTGTTTAGGTTTCTGTCTAAGCTATCGTCTATATCTAGGCTATTTCCCACTAATCATGGTTTTTGTATCCTGTTTATTATAGTGATTATCTTCAAGAGTAGATAAAAAGATAGTGAAAAGTGAAAAGTATCAAAAGCATCATAGTGAAAAGTGGCATTATCCGCATTTATCTGAAAGTCAACCTTCTCAGGTTGAATGTCAGATACCTACTTACACTTTTAGGTAGTGTAGTGTTTTATCAGATAATCTGTAATAATAAAAATAATGTGTAATTTACCCTTAGTTCTAGTTGTTGCAATCTCGGCAATCTTTTAACGATTTCCTTAACTGCATCATCTTTCAAATTGTAGCAATCAATCAAATTCATATATTCAATACTGGGACAATTACTGACTAGATGTTCTATTCCAACATGTGTTATCTGTTGACACCTGCTCAAGTTCAAATTGATAAGCTCCTTGCAACTAAATGCATATGTCAGGCTCACATCTGTAATTTTGTTACAACCACTGACATCCAAGTCCTTCAGATTTTTCAATCGAGCCAGTGAGTAGCCTGAGTATGTGTCCATTGTTAGTTTTTCACACATTTTCATAACTTCACGTTTTCTTTTTGCATCTCTCATGATTTCTTCTTCAGCTCTAGATCCCAAGTGTATTTTAGGGCGACTAACACTGTCCTCATAACTGGACATTATAGGCCCACCATCGTCATTGCCTTCTACTTTCCCCATACCAGTGAGCCCAGCATCAGTGACTTTGTCACAGTGGCTCATTTTCAAAACTTTTAACATAACTTGATTTTTAAATACAACTTGAATAGAAGTATCAGTAACAGCATTAAAACAAAAACTTAAATCTAGAAATCTTAATTTGGGTAGTTTCTCTGATATCATAATAACACTGGTTTGATCCAAATTTAGTGAACTTATATTTAAGTCTTCTAGGACATAATTTTCTTCTTGGCAAATTCCATTCTGTAAACCTTCTTTAGTTATTAAATCACATTGTGATATATTTAAAGATCTCAATTTCTTCAGTTTGTTTAGTTCGACTATACCTAAGTCAGTAACGGCTCTACATCGTTGAATATTAAGGTGTTCCAAATTAATAAGATTGTTACATATATGTAGAAGAGACTGATCTGTCACTCGTGTGCACAGACCAATGTCTAGCTCTTTCAATGATGTTTGATGCATGGTTAGTGCCAGGATACCTGGGTTTGTAAGTTGATCACATGAATTCATCTCTAGTGACTCTAGGTTTAAATCTTTTGTTTCTGATAAAGATTTCAATGCTAATCCATCAATCAATGTTTTAGAGAACACCAAACGTTTGATATTGCTAGCTTTAGAAATTATAAATTGCAAAATGAAATAGAATGTTAGGACACTTTCTGATGGTGTTTGTGTGACAATAGTACCAGTGGGATAAAACTTTTTCACTAATCCCTGATGAAATTGGAGAGAACAACTTGAAACATCTATCTCTTCCAAAGTAGGTGCTGCAGTTAGAAATCGGTTTACTAGGGCATCAGTAAGATATTGGTTTCCTGACAAACTGAGAGATTTAAGATTCTCCAAATTTTCAGCCAGTAGACCATCAGTTTTCCCTTCCAGTAAGCAACCTGACATGAACAAATCTTTGCAGTTCTGTATATTCAAGCTCTCTAAATTTGTACATTTTTGTAACATATGAACAAATATTTTCTCACATACATCACAGTTCCTCAAAGTCAAACACTTTATATTTTCACCAATTTTATCCCAAAAACCATCCAATTTACTTGTTAATTCAACTTCATTAAATAAATAATTGCAATATGTAATAGATGCATTCACAAAAACATGATGTGGTGATAATACATCGTCATTCAATGTTGTTTTATAAAATACAACCACTTTCTTTTTGAGGAAGCAATAATCGTTAGCTGCTAAATACCAAGAGCGGCATGTTTCGCTGGCAGACTTTCTATCCGATTTGGGTAAATATTTAAATAGATGCACTAACACCTGAAATATCGAAAAACCTTGAATTAGGTTTATTGAGAGTATTAGGATATTGAAATTGAAAGTTCAGTATCAAGTTCTGTTAAAGTCAACAGACAATGAAATGCGACTTCAAGGTAATCACGTGAAAAAAATACTAGGTACAAAATATTGTTCAACTTCAGTAAAACAATATTTAGAAATACCGTAAAGAGTATTTACCTCAAACGGAAGGTTCATCTTGTTTGTTATGCTCAAAGAAATTCCGTTTTCTTTTTGATTTAATTGTATTTACATCTATTTTTATATATAATTTTAGTGTTTTCATTACATTTACTTGTGTAAGATAAGATCAGCTGACTCGCTGTCAAACTCAGCCAGTGTTGCCAGGTGACCGTTTGGAGTTCTCCCCAAATCTTTTCCAAAATACCCCAAAATTCAGGTTTTACAGAAAAAAAACCCCCAAATTAAAAATATTTATTTTTTATGAATTATTTATTAAAATAAAATATGACCGTCTGGAGTTCTTCCCAAGTCTTTCCCAAAATACCCCAAAATTCAGGTTTTACAGAAAAAAACCCCCAAATTAAAAATATTTATTTTTTGTGAATTATTTATTAAAATATATATATATATCCGTTCCGTTCAGAATGTGAGCGTTCGCAGTTAGTGTTTGAATTTAATTTTTTATTGTAATTTCTCAGATATGGTTTGAATAATAAAAATCCCCGGATTCTCTCCAAACGCAATTTTTCTCTCCAACTATCCCCCCAAAAATATTTCCACCCCAATTATCCCTCCATGACAAAAAAAAACCCCCAAATTTGGCGAGAATCCCCCCCACCTGGCATCAGTGAACTCAGCTGCCTGGTGACTGTCATATTAAAATTTTTATTTGACAACCATTTTTTTTAACTCTCTGCGCTGTTGACCGGTGGAGATTTGCTCAGTGCGGTGGAGGTCGTAGCGTGTGCGGTCGCCAGCTGTAGCTGTCGCATTTTTTTTTTTCGTTCCATTACCGTTCAGTATGCATTTCAATGTAAATAATTTCAGAAAAGAAAGACATTTGATGGACTTAGATTCATTTTCCTTCTTCAATAGAAGGATGTAATTTATACAAAAAAAAGTTTCTGAATTTTGGTAAAACCTCAGCAGAATAACTAAGCTTAGTTATTCTTCTGAGGGTAAAACGTAGTTATTATTTGCTCAGTGCTCTGGGAGTTCTACACTACAGGTAGTGATTAGGTAGGTAGTGATTATTTGCTCAGTGGTACCTACAGCTGGTTTTAAATAGGTAGACCGTACCTATTTTAATATTTCGAAACAACATGAAACATGAAATTAATGCCAGAAAGGATTATGGAAATAAAATTACCTCCTTATTTTTTGTACTTTCATATAGGAGGCGACGTGACAGGTGGAGATTGGAGGCAGACACCAAGCAGACATGGCCATTGGCGCAGGTAGCACCTGTATTTTATCCGTACCGTAGAGGGGGCAGCCGTCCAGCTAAACTAACCACAGTCATATAATGAGATATCGTAATTAATGACGCTCAGAAATAAATGATAATGCAATTTACTGTGTACCATAATACGTTTTCTTTACTAATCTTAAATTAAACGCGATTAAACTTTTCAAACTTTTCTAGGGTGGGCATTACCCTGACGGCTGCCCCCCGCTAGCTACGCTATAGACACGGCAGATACAGTTCGAGCAAGTTCTTAGAGTTCTGACCGACTTCCTCTGTTTTATTTCTTTCGTTTGGGTTCAGAGGGCATCACAGTAAGATAATCCCTACCTAAATACGTTTAGATAGGTAGCTGAAAAAAACTAAAAAACATGCCCCAACTCGATGGGTGCTCCGTGCTCCATCATCAGTTCTATATCATAACAATATTGCAATGTCATCCGTTCGGATATATACCTAGGTACTGTCGTGCCGTGTCGTATGTTTGCCTGACTTCAATCAAGTACAGATTTACACGGACGACCAATTGGTAGATAATCTCACACAACCCATTAAATGTAAGGCATGGAAGTAGAATGATGAGACGACCAACCAGTCACTAAGAAATCATATATTATTATCTTTAACGTGAGGTTTAGGTACATTAGGATATGTAATCGATGTGGCTTCGCATTGTCCTATATTATGAGAGTCTGGTCTTCCCAGAGTGATCCTCCCTGGTCGTCTACAGCTCCGATCTGAACACATCTGATCGTGTCCTGGGGTCCTACGTGATCCCAATTTAACCAGCAAGCTCTAGTCGGTCTAGAGCCTGTGTGCTTGCCGTAAATGAAGGTTGCTTTGACCTTCTCTGACATCAGTCGAACATGGGGGCTGCGCTCCCATGACGATCTCCACCTTCCCCATAGTCCGGCCCATTCGCCAACTTAAAGTAGACAACCCTTACAATGATTCGCCTTTGCGCTTCCGGTACACACCAATATGAGCCCTGGCAGGGCCGGTCCTGCCTTTAGTGCAGGATGTGCGGTGTACACGGGCGCCGCTTTGCATTTCGTGATGTCGTCTTCCTTTCTACCTAAATTCTCCCTCCTCTCCTCTCTAGGAATAGCTGCATTTTGCTGGCATCCCAAGTATAATTTACCATAATATTCCCAAAACTGTGAATTTTGAAAACAGTGTCTCAGTAAAAATATAAGCGTTTAGTACATTACGTTATATTAATGAATAAATGAATATTTTAGTGCTTGATGAATAGTTTTGTGTGCTAAAATCACCCGGTGACATTGGTTTTCATCTGTTTTCATACTAAACTAAGGTGATGTCCCTTCTATCTGTTGTTTTCTGTTCTGTGCATATACCTACCTACTGCATCAAAGTTTCATTAAAATACAATGTACCTACCTACCTACTACCGAAATGAAATAGGTATGGTGTTTTGCTACACCTTCAGAATCAAAGTGCCTTAGGTACTCAAAATTCCTGTAACTTCTGATTTTGCTTATAACTGATCTTAAAAAGTCCACTCTAAAACCTGTTGTGAAAAGAGCCCGAATTATTGTGAGTAACGAACAGTCTATCGGTCACATTCGTCGATCGCGCTTTCACATAAGTAGGTATGTTATTGTAAAAAAGACTTTTTTGCTCATTTCAAATTGTTAGGTCACTTTATTTCTGAAGGTGCGATGAACATAGAAATATTTCTAAACAAAATATCTACTTCTTCTCTATCCATGGGAGATGTCTGGTTTAAATGGGTGAGATTTAATTTGGCAATTAGGCAATTATAATTTATAATTAAAAGAGAACGAGAAGGTTGTAAATTTTTCATATATAGGTACCTACCTATTTTCCGAAATCCGAGATTATCTTGGAAATGACTTCAGCATCTGAGTCTTTAATGTTACCTACACACACTTCACCATAACTTAGAAATCCCGTCTCTTTATTATATCTTCCAATCAAACTGCATTTGAACTCCAAATTCTCGAGTCGAAAAGCTTAGAAACATTGGTTGGCAAGTTATCAGCTTTACGCGCATGTTACATTGTTGTAGCCACTTGTTGGGCGCCAATAAGTTCAGTGAGCGCGGGGCGGGCCACGCGACCGGCCTCGTATCAAATACGCGTGAAGTCTTCGTACACACTTTTCGCGATAAAGTTTGCGAACACTTCCTAAACACAAAAACACATACATTTCGGATACTTTAACGATGTCTCGTTAACCAAAACTATGTGTGGTTCTTATAGTCATTGTTAAGGACAGCTGTTTATCTCAACATGTCAAGAAGGAAACAAGCGAAGCCAAGATCTTTGAAACGTGAGTTTTTTGATTTAAAAAACCATTATTATGGTAGATATATATTTAAGTAAGACCCTTTGATCTAAAATTCTTAACTTATCAGGTAGGAAGATAATCTACTGGAATCAAATTACAATTTTTAATTTAAATTAAAAAAATCTTCATTTCCTAAATTAGGCACTACGCTGTGGTTTCACCCGCATTTTAGGTGGGTATCTATTCCCTGCGGTTTTATACGCGAAAATTTCGGCGTTCCCTCGGGAATTTCGGGTTAAAAAGTACCCTATGTCTTCTTTACCCCTGACCATGTGTATACAAAATTTCATGATGATCGTTTCAGCCGTGAAAGGCGTGAAAGCGTAAGGAACAAACAAATTCACTTTCGCATTTACCTACCTTCAGAATTCGTTTCGTCCGGGGTTGAATTTCAAAAAGTCTACGTCTAGCCTACCTAAGTACCTACCTACCTACCGGTAGTACCTAAAGGAAACTTGACCAATGCAAAATCTTAAGTATTAAGATTCAAAAACTGGGGTTGTGTTTTGATTTTAAGATGAAAATACAATATTTAAATATTTAAAATTTGTCAAGTTAGGTAGGCACTCACTAGATATTTTTGTTATTCGCGCAGTTTTTCAGCTCTTTGTCAAGTGAATTGGAGAACCTACTTAGGTACATTTAATCTTTCGAACTATTGAACGGATTTAAAACAATGTAGCACTGATACTTTTGTCAGGAACAAAGAATCCCTAAGAGAATTCCGAAATTGAAGGACGCGGGTGGTACCGCAGGGGATCAGCTAGAAGGATACGTACATTATTTATAGCAAACTTTACTACTTTACCTTTTTTCATTACTGGGTTTTTAAGTGAAAACAAAATTAAGGCAAGGCTTGAGATCGGCTTGGGCTCAAGTCATCAAAGTAATTTATAGTTTTAAGAACTTGCTGACGATTACAAGTGATTGTAACCAATCCTAAGTAATAAATAGCTTTTGAATTTTGAAAGGAACCTGCATTAATCTCGATTTGAGATGTTTAGACTTTTGAGTTGAAACAAGCATATTAAAGCTAAATATAAATTTAGATACAGTCGGTTTGAACCAAACTTGTTTCATATATGCCACATCTGTTACCCGCGGGTCCATCTACGTGAATTTCAGGGCTTCCTCGGGAATAGGCTATTTGACTAATTTTTTTTTAGTCCGTCTTGTAGATAAAAAATATTGGACACGTATTTTTTCTTTTTTTACGTAATCAAAAAATAACGGCGATACATTGAGTTGAATTTTCGCGTGACGTCACTAACTAGTGCAGTTTGTATGGCGGCTTGTAGCGGTAAGTGACGTCACGAGCCCCCACCCTAAACTTTGATGCGCTTTATCTCTGTGTATTTTCATTTATTTGAAAAATAAAAAATACTTATCTAATGATTTTTAATTTTCTAAACGACGGACTAATTAGAATTTTGATTTTCAAAAGTTGTCAACATCCCTATTCTTCCGGGATAAAAAATAGCTTATTCGGAGGACAGTTCACCCGCGGTAATTTCGGAGTTACGGGGGGAAGTGCAGGATAAAATATAAACTATATGTAGGTATAAACCTTCCTCTTGAATCACTTTATCTGTTGGTGAAAACCGCATGATCTGTTCAGTAGTTTTTGATTTTATCGCAAACAGACAGACAGACAGACGCGGCGGAGGACTTTGTAATGACAATAAAATATGTAAGTACCTATGGATAATATTATTAACGTGTTCTAGGTACAAACTAGTATATTTATGAACCAATCTAGTTACACTCATGTTGCTGGCGTTGCTGCTGTGATACTTGGTAGATGTTAGCGAAATAGGGTAGGTACTTGTATTGTAACCTACAGCGATAAACAAAGCTGAAGCGCGAGCAACAAAGGCGTAGCTCAGCCTAAAAATTAATAGGTCCGCGTCAATGCGACCTCGCACGGCACGTTGATGGAGGTGTTGCGACGCGAGAGCCGACCGCGGCATCCTAACATCAGCGTTTTATCAGCGGCTGGTCGTGGTTGCAGCGTACTGAGGGTCAATTCTGCTCACGTAAAATATAAAACCACACCACCGCGGCCGCCCCCCTCGATAAGGCTCTATTCAAACCAAATAAAATACACTTCTTACGTTTTACATAGGTAGGTACTTCACTAAAATAGGTACCTGTCTCTATTGTGTGTGTGTGTGCTATTTAAAAATATATTATGAAGAGTAGATACATATTGGTACGTATTGGTATTGCTAAAAGCAATCCTTTTAAAGACAACCTGAGGTAGAGCGACATAACGGCCTGCCGAGAGAAGGAAAAGAAAGGTAGAATGTGCGGGATTAAATAAAATAGACATAGGTAAATGCTTTTTAATACCTACTTTTTATAAAAATATACTACACGAATAATACTGCACCTTTAGAATTAAAGTAACCTAATTAAAAATTGCTCATACATACTCATACATACATTGCAATACTCAATTCCAGGCTCTTTTTTGGCACATGGTTTTAGAGATATTGTATTTAAGTTGGTTTATTTCAATATCAGCAGATACAATAATTTTGAGTTACATCACTTTCATTCCAAAGGTGCGATACTATTATATTCGCAATAAGCCGATCGGTTGTCGCAACGGGGGTAAGTATATGCGGGGAGCGCCTTAGGATAAACGCAGGAGGTTTAGTGTTTTGAGTGAGCTACAGAATTAGCCCTCGAACGCAACGCGTGCCCAACTCCGAATCCTCCTCACAACACCTATAACATTTATCTTACATAGGTACGCATTTCAGTTAGACATACATTTCAAACATTAATAATATATAAAATAAAATATATAAATATGTATATATAATCTTCGATTTTTCAAATCATTAATGATAAAAAACTTTTTATTTTGAACGTGGATACGCGTAACGCAACCGTATTTTCCCAGAAAGAAACATTACTTATTTAATATTATGATATTTCTTTTTTAAAGCTTTTTATTTAACTTGCAATGTAAAATAAATAATAAATAAATAATAAATAAAATATGTATCTATGTTCGGGTGGAATCACTAAAAGTCACACAAAAATCACTATAACATAAAAAATTGCCACTACGAAACTTTACTGTCCATAATAGTGCTGTACTTACTTACCTACATAAACACAACAAAACAAAGACATTCTATAATAACATTGCAACAAAATATCACTTCAATTTTCTATCAACACAAAGTAAATGACGGATTACCTTCAGAATATTTTTTTTTTCGCAGTGTGTTTGCATTGATTATTGTTGCCAACCACGGTATTTCAGTACAAGCTACATATACCCTGCACCAAAGATATAGAGTAGCTCGGCTAGTATTGCATTAGGTATCCCAGGAGTCACCAGGGAGTCGCAGCATCCTCGCATTCCCCTCGGGACGCATTACGAAACACCTACGTATAGCACTGGATCAATACCAAAAGTTAACTACATTACATATGCTTTCACATAGACCCTGACCACGTCTGTCAAGCTGGAAAGGTCAAGTCGGCAGAATCAATTGATTTTTAGGTCAAAATTTAGTGCTCAATTAGTGCTAATTTAGTGCTGAAAAAAAAAATTTGGTGCTGTGATAGGTGGAACAAAAATGAGAACACTGCTAACATTTTATTAAGCTAGCAGTGTACCGTTTGTGACTGCGTTATAATACAGTTGCAGCGGAATTCGCATGGGCTAATAATTTAGTGCTCAATTAGTGCTGCCATTGTAGCGAAATTTTTTTGAAAAATAATCGTTTTTGAATTTTTTTCAAATAAAATACTGTACTAGCGACACCGGCCGGTCTAAGAGCTCAAAAACGGGAACTGATGAAATTGAAACACGTCACCATTTAGCGCTCAATTAGTGCTGCCAGTATAGTAAAGAATTTTTGAAAAATAACCTTCTTTTTTAATTTTTTTCAATAACTTTTACTTAATTAAGCTAGCAGATTTAGCTAGCAGTGTACCTTTCGTGACCGCGTTATGATATAGTTGCAGCGGAATCCGCATGAGCTAATAATTTAGTGCTCAATTAGTGCTGCCATTGTAGCGAAAAATTTTTGAAAAATAATCGCTTATGAATTTTTTTTCAAATAAAATACTGTACTAGCGACACCGGCCGGTCTAAGAGCTCAAAAACGGGAACTGATGAAATTGAAACACGTCACCATTTAGCGCTCAATTAGTGCTGCCAGTATAATAAAGAATTTTTGAAAAATAACCTTTTTTTAATTTTTTTCAATAACTTTTACTTAATTAAGCTAGCAGATTTAGCTAGCAGTGTACCTTTCGTGACCGCGTTATGATACAGTTGCAGCGGAATCCGCATGAGCTAATAATTTAGTGCTCAATTAGTGCTGCCATTGTAGCGAAATTTTTTTGAAAAATAATCGTTTTTGAATTTTTTTTCAAATATAATACTGTACTAGCGACACCGGCCGGTCTAAGAGCTCAACAACAGGAACTGATGAAATTGAAACACGTCACCATTTAGCGCTCAATTAGTGCTGCCAGTATAATAAAGAATTTTTGAAAAATAACCTTTTTTTTAATTTTTTTCAATAACTTTTACTTAATTAAGCTAGCAGATTTAGCTAGCAGTGTACCTTTCGTGACCACGTTATGATACAGTTGCAGCAGAATCCGCATGAGCTAATAATTTAGTGCTCAATTAGTGCTGCCATTGTAGTGAAAAATTTTTGAAAAATAATCGTTTTTGATTTTTTTTTCAAATAAAATACTGTACTAGCGACACCGGCCGGTCTTAGAGCTCAAAAACGGTTATTTTTCAAAAATTCTTTATTATACTGGTAGCACTAATTGAGCGCTAAATGGTGACGTGTTTCAATTTCATCAGTTCCCGTTTTTGAGCTCTTAGACCGGCCGGTGTCGCTAGTACAGTATTTTATTTGAAAAAAAAAATTCAAAAACGATTATTTTTCAAAAAAATTTCGCTACAATGGCAGCACTAATTGAGCACTAAATTATTAGCTCATGCGGATTCCGCTGCAACTGTATCATAACGCGGTCACGAAAGGTACACTGCTAGCTAAATCTGCTAGCTTAATTAAGTAAAAGTTATTGAAAAAAATTAAAAAATAGGTTATTTTTCAAAAATTCTTTATTATACTGGCAGCACTAATTGAGCGCTAAATGGTGACGTATTTCAATTTCATCAGTTCCTGTTGTTGAGCTCTTAGACCGGCCGGTGTCGCTAGTACAGTATTTTATTTGAAAAAAAATTCAAAAACGATTATTTTTCAAAAATTTTTCGCTACAATGGCAGCACTAATTGAGCACTAAATTATTAGCTCATGCGGATTCCGCTGCAACTGTATCATAACGCGGTCACGAAAGGTACACTGCTAGCTAAATCTGCTAGCTTAATTAAGTAAAAGTTATTGAAAAAAATTAAAAAAAAAGGTTATTTTTCAAAAATTCTTTATTGTACTGGCAGCACTAATTGAGCGCTAAATGGTGACGTGTTTCAATTTTATCAGTTCCCTTTTTTGAGCTCTTAGACCGGCCGGTGTCGCTAGTACAGTATGTTATTAGAAAAAAAATTCAAAAACGATTATTTTTCAAAAAATTTTCGCTACAATAGCAGCACTAATTGAGCACTAAATTATTAGCTCATGCGGATTCCGCTACAACTGTATCATAACGCGGTCACGAAAGGTACACTGCTAGCTAAATCTGCTAGCTTAATTAAGTAAAAGTTATTGAAAAAAATTAAAAAAAAGGTTATTTTTCAAAAATTCTTTATTATACTGGCAGCACTAATTGAGCGCTAAATGGTGACGTGTTTCAATTTCATCAGTTCCCGTTTTTGAGCTCTTAGACCGGCTGGTGTCGCTAGTACAGTATTTTATTTGAAAAAAAAATTCAAAAACGATTATTTTTCAAAAATTTTTCGCTATAATGGCAGCACTAATTGAGCACTAAATTATTAGCCCATGCGAATTCCGCTGCAACTGTATTATAACGCAGTCACAAACGGTACACTGCTAGCTTAATAAAAAGTTAGCAGTGTTCTCATTTTTGTTCCACCTATCACAGCACCAAATTTTTTTTTTCAGCACTAAATTAGCACTAATTGAGCACTAAATTTTGACCTAAAAATCAATTGATTCTGCCGACTTGACCTTTCTAGCTTGACAGACGTGACCCTGACCCTATTATCTACAGTAAAACTTGACCATGCAAATTATGACACTTGGACTATAATAAAATTACTGTGGGAATTTATACCTAAGATGTTTTATGTTGTGACCCGCGATGTCACTCGCGTGAGTTTTGGAATTCTCACAGGAATTCCAATGTTAAGTTTTTTCCAAAAAATAAAAATAAAAAATGCCGAAGAGCTGCTACCCTTATCACCTAGGGGTATAAAAAATAGCCTACGATCTATTCTCAGACCTACCAATTATACCTATGTACCTACACAAAAAAAATCATAGAAAATGGTGAAGACGTTTTGGAGGAGTTCGATAACAAATACTGTGACACGAGATTTTTATAGGTATACTAGCTGTGCCCCGCGGTTTCACCCGCGTAATTTCGGAGTTCCCGCGGGAATATCGGGATGAAAAGTACCCTATGTCCTTCTCTGTACCCCTGACAACGTGCATGCCAAATTTCATCCAAATCCGTTCAGCCGTTTTTGCGTGATTGAGTAAACGTAATGCGAGGATAAAAGTTAGAAAGCGCATTTTCATCCGACTTGTTTCAAATTTATCGTCACTGCTCAGCTCCTATGTGTCTTAGCGTTATGTTATATAGCCTATAACCTGCCCAGGAGTAAGGACTACAATCGTACCAAGTTTGGTTAAAATCCCTTTACTAGTTTTTGACCCATGCGTGCAGATACAGATAGGCAGACAGACAGACAGACAAAACATTTACTGTTTGCATTTTTGGCATCAGAATCGATCACCATTCATCCTTCAATATTAATTTTGAATATATATTCAATGTACAGAATTGATCTCTCTACAGTTTTATTATAAGTATAGATATTAAGGATAGATTACTAGCTGTTCCCGCTCGCGTTAATTTTGGAGTTCCCGCGGGAAACCCGTGATAAAAAATACTCTATGTCCTTCTCTAGGTACCCCTGACAATGTGTGTGCAAAATTTCATGTTGACATTGTTGAAATGACCGGTTGAGCCGTCAAGGCGTGAAAGTGTAACAGATAGACAGACAGAGGTTACTTCAGCATGTATAATTATTAAGTAGGGATTAGATTTTGTAACCTACTAACCTAGGCTGTTGGTGAATTATAGAAAGTTGAAATCGTAGACATAAAAATAGAGTTAAATAAAATTAAAAAATAAGGGTAAAAAAAATATACTTAGTCAATAAAATCTATTGGTTTTATTTCTACGGACTTTTAGTAGTCTAAACTATATTATAAAAAAAACTATATTACAATAATTCGAAAACAAAATTCGAAATGGTTATGCTTTTGTATCTCTATTAGATTTATTTGTTTGAATTAAGAGTGGGAAGGATTTTCTATGGAATCTCACTACCTGTAAAATTATTTATTTTGTACGTAGTATTACGTAGATATTCTATGTTTGCTTGGTTTCCACGACACAAGCTAATAATAGCTTACTATGGGATCAAGTAGAATGTGTGTTTTGAAGTGGATTATTATTGTTATTTCTGGTTCAAAGAATTTTTTTACTAATTTTTTTCGCTATTCCTGCAGATAGGTTACTTTGTTTAATCGCATTCGATTGACAAAACATTTAGACAATTTTGAAAGATAAATGCTTATATAATTCTGCCCCCGATTTTTGTAATAATATGGTTTTAAATTTTCTTTTGATATTTTGAACGCGTGCCGTCCACAGCGGCTGGGTCGCATTCGCGCTCACATGGGTCCAATCACACGTCAATTTGGACTCGCCATTCCCGACCCCCGCTTCCCCCTCAACCTTCATGCAGAGGAATTAAAATTTTACATCCAGTGAAAATGATAATCCTCCGCTATGTCTGCACGCAGATATATAAAAACAGATTGCAGATTCTTGAATTGTTTTCTTCGAACAAAAAATGTCTTTATCACATTGTTTAAATATAAAAAAATAACTTCAGGTTCAAATAAAAACACTGCGAAATTATGTACTTTTTGCTAAAAATCTGATTTTTATAGTTAAAATAGGAAAATATACTGTATGAAAATGTAAATGTAGAAAAATAAAGTAGTAGGTACCTACTACCTACCTATAAGTGTACTTTCCTTTATTATCTATGTCTAAATAAGTGAAACGACGCCACCTACGTAGGTATAAAAATTACAATTTTCATGGTTCGAATCGAATTTCAGTAAAAAGTTGTTTAATTTATATAATTAACTGGAGATACAATGCTAGAATGGACCCCAAGATAGGTACAATTTATAAAAAATTGCGTCAAAAGTCCACGACACTGAATAAATGACGTTTATTAGTAAAGTGTCTCTACATCTACATGTAGAGCTCGGTTTGGGTGAAGCAATAAGCTGGAGGTGTAAAGATCACAATAAAAGTATATGAATGTTTAATGTAAGGTAAAAGCTTTGGACGGACGTATTTGTAAGCCTTTTGAAGAGGGTTAAGTCAATTTAGCTTTGTGCGTCAACTTTTTTATCCTGTTAGTAGTAAAGCTTGGTTGACTTCACTGGTGTATCCTATAGCGTGGTTGGAATAAAAATAAACCAGTTTAATGCACATATGCCTATTCCTTACTAATCAATATTAGTAGATTAGTAGCCAAGGGCTGTAAGGCATCAATTGCAGACTGAGATATTTAGGCGCACGAGTGCAGCGAGGCCGCCTATAGTTCGTGCAATTTTCGCAAAGGGTTCGAGGGTAAAAGACTTTTTCATCCCCCTACCTCGGAAGTGGTATTTTTGCTATTCGATATCTGAGCGCAAAAGCCGTTTTATCCGCTTGAGGTTGTATAGGTAGATACCTAAGTATTATTTTTTATACATAATATAAATATTTTTCTGTAATACTTGCCTATCACAATGTTGTAAGAAATATGTACCTAAACTGAAATAAAATTACCTATCTTATGATTGTAAATGTTTTGTTTTGCATTTAGTCATTTCCTCACTGAGGGGGGATGAAAAGTTACGTGTTGCACTCGGGTGTAAAAAATTTTCGCCTTGTGCTCTTTTGATTCCCTCACTAACGCTCAGGATTTTAGAATCCTTCGCTTGCTCGGTCATCAAAGTTAAGCACGCGGTTAAAAAGCAACTGCACTTGCACTCATGTATAACAAAAACTATTTATAACTCTTCACTTTTTATAAACTTTAAATTAGGAATTAACATTATTGTCTGTTATATTTAATTTTTAACAAAATCGAATTCGAACTAATTTAATTCTCTATAACGTTTTGACCATTTCTTTGATCTGTATGACTTTTATAGTGAATTTAAACCAATCCACTTTTGGCTATAGTCTCCTTTAACTTTAGACTACTAGCTCCACATATTACGCTACTGACGAGTTATGTACTAAAATACTTACCTACTGAAGATGTTAAAGTTGTAACGATAAGAAGTTGATGGCCACACAGGGGGGCGCAGTGGGCAGTGGGGACGGCGGGGTAGAGCGTCCATAAAACTTGTAGAGGCCCCGCTGAGAGCCGCCGGGAAATTTCCCCTGGGTGGTGCGCACCCCCGCCCCGCGCGCCTCGGGGAAATACGCTAAAGTCATATCATAACAGTTTTATGTTGATGTTGACCTTACATCCACGGAGAGCAATCGGCGAACAACTAGCGTTCATTAGTCTATGTTTATATACCTACTAATAATTATAAAGAGAAAAAGTTTAATTGTTTGTAATGGGTGTTCCGTTGAACTAAAACCGATTGCAAATTTGTTTTAAAATTTCCTTCTCTGATACTATTGATCTCGGCACATATACGTAGAGTGTCTGAAGAGGTCGATAAAAGTTCCTGATGAATTTCGAAATTGACGCGAGTTAAACACCAAGGGGAACAGCTAGTAGGTACCTACCTATACCTACTATTGTAATTACGCTCTTTTTATCAGATCATAATTCAAATGTGTAGATACATTATATAGGTACAGCGTTAACGAAAATATATTTAAAGGTATAAGGGCTGGCTATAATTTTAATTTGATAAATGTTTAGAAATTAATTGCTCTATTCAATTACTGTTTCTTTTTGTTATCCTATTTTTAAGTACAATCATAAAAAAAGACAACCCTGCTAAGTTTCTTGTCAATCCTTCTCAGTAGAGAGAGCAATCCAAGCTGACAGTAATTTCAATTTATATGTTAAAACATATAAAAACTACCAATATATATTTTTGTTTTGTGTTGTTAGTTGTGTCGTTTATATTATTATACATTTATACAAGGTATACAAGGTTACAAGGTATACAAGGTTTTACGAATAGGTGTAGAAATATTTGAAGATTGTGATCTGGCAATCTTATACAATATTTTGACCGTAGTAGGTATTTACGTCAAAAACCTTACTTCAAATTTCATAACCAAAATAAAAAATATTTTTATTGACCACTTCCGCCACAAAATAATCATGTCACATCACTGGCTAGGTCATGCCCTGGTTATAGGTGATGGGTTCAAGATCATTTGATGCAATTTATCTATTGCAATTTATCTAATTGCAATTTGGAGTGCAGAGATAGGTAATAACACTTAACAGCTAACTTAGCAAGTTTTAGGAAAGTTTATTTCTTGTTAATACAAGAAATATACCGAAAAACGATTTCGAAGAATTTTTCACGACCAGTGGCTTGTGGCAATTTAAAGGCTTGTAAGTGTTTATCAAAACTTACAAGCCTTGTATTACAAGCAATTATCCTGTAAAAAAAATAATTATTACAAATATGTATTTATCAAAACTACACGTATAAATTAGGTACGAGTACAAGGATCGTTATTTATTTCACAAGTATATTTTAACACTTGTATGCGTGATTTTGTTCATCAAAGATCCCATAAAAGTTACAACTTGTAGAAAATTGTAGCAAATCCAAAGAGTGTCCAGCGACTCTCCAAACCGTCTTAATTGTGTAGTGCTTAGCACCTATACCACAATAAATTTTTAAATTTTACTTTATTTTTAAAATGTGGTCAAGTGAATGAAGTGATGATGAAAATATTAGAATAACGGAACCAAGAACTTATAGAACGAGAACTGACTATGGTCATATGGAGACGACCTATGAATTAGGTGTAATCTTTTTCAGCAGATACTAGACCAAGCGATCGACATGTAATTAAAATATTCTTCCACTCTTCTGTTTTTTTTTGTTTGGACATCTTGTCGCTAAATGCACCAAATAAAATGACTTTTTTGTCGCGAATCAGTTGTAAAACCGTTATTTTATTACATTCATCATTTCTAGACATTTTTAAAGAAATTGCAAAACCTTGCCGTGATAACAAAGTTTCAAATTTGAAATCTATTACTATAATAAAAGAGTAGAATCCGCGATTCTGTACATTAAATATTTTTACCTAAAATTGAGAGGGGTGATAAAAGAAGAGTAACCTAGCCCAAAAAAAAGTTTTTAAAATTCTTTCCTGTCTGTCTGTTCGCGATAATCTCCGCATCTACTGAACCGATTGTCATGCAGTTTTCACAGGTAGATTAAGCTTAGCCAGGAGCTACATATAGGCTTTGTTTCATTGAAATCGGATGTCGGAAAAAAAAGTTGTTGTATAAACACCTTTCATGCGGGTGAAACCGCGGGGCACAGCTAAATAAATAAAAGGCGGGAATTTTTTGTCGCTAAGTACTTTTTTAAATGTCCCGTCTATTTACCTAATTATATTCAGCCATATTATGCGCAATAAAAAAAAATTGCGGGTAAAGAATGCGGCATACATTTTTGATTTTAGAACTTACAAATAGAACCCACAAGTGTTCAATTTTACAAGCTCTGTAATTTTTTTGGATAAACGTAATTTACACAAACTTGTAAAAAGTCCCTTGTAAAGTGTAACTTGTGAACGTGTCGACTTGTGAGTTTTTATAAACAGGGCACAGATGGTTGATGGTACTTAGGTTTTAGTTCCTCTTTGGTCCTCCTGGATGTAAATGTAAATAACTGATAAAATTTTTGTATTGATAATACTATAGTAATAATAACAAACAAAGGAAAAACAAGTGAGTGTGTCAGCTCCGATGCACGACTGGAATTTACTCCACTGAGCAAATAATCACTACGTTTTAGTTTACTCTACGTTTACTCAGTGGTTTACTTCTATAGAATGTCATTGCCTTATCCCTTAATATATTTTGTTATCTCTGCTTATGTCTGCTTATAGTAAGTTGCTCGTTTAAAGATAGTAGATAACAACGTCTTGTTGCCATAGCAACGTTTTGACTGCGCATGTCTGGCCAGCTCGCATTTGTAAATAACAACGTCTAATTGCCATAGTAACGTGCGCAAAATGAGTTGCGCACGAACATGTAGAGTCGCGCAGTTGATGATGCTAAATGAGGATTTACTCGAGCGTCGTTGGGATCTATTGGGTTTTGAAGATTAGGAGGTAGAAAAAAAAAAGGTTAAGTGATGTTTTCTCTTTCACTGATGGGTTAAGCTTCTTCAAAGAAAAAAAAAATAAAAAATCAATGGCACTCGAGAATGTCGTTTTGGCGGTTTTTTTTTTTGCAAGTTTGTGATCCTTTAACCGGGGGTTCAGATCGTCAGATTATTCATAATATGCACATTACACACTTTTCAGTATGTTATTAACTATCTTGACACGCCTGAGTATTTCTAGCCATTGTTTATTTTTTGTTATTATTCTGATTGGCTATCCTAGACGCGCGATATTGTGTAGAAATCTGTGTAGAATGTTCAGTAATAAAATCTAGACACGCGGTAGCGTGTCAAACCAAGTTCTAAATTTTACTGTTAGTCAGACAATTTCGAAACCACACCAAATCGACATGTTTTTCACCTGCGCACTTCATTAGCTACCCGTTTCGAGAATTTTCACACAGGAAAAGTTTAAGCGTCTTGTCGAACTGAACCTACTCACGAAAACTCAGCCAGTTATTAGTCGCTGAAAAAACAAGGCATGAGCTGCCGAGCTGCTTAACGCATAACATTTGATTTTACTCCCCATTTTCATACCTCGGGTTTATAATCGAAAATGAGTTAACTCCAATAAACTCTAAAAACATGTAATTTGAAAAAGAGATTTCTTCTAAGAAACTAAAAACATTACAAAAAGTGCGTAAAAAGTTGAAGGTTTTGCTTCCAATAATAATAATTTTTAACCATCTACAGTTTTCAAATAAAGTTATACACATACGCGACGTGACGAACTTTTATAAGTCACCCTGTCTGCATATTTTTGACGCAAAAGGGTCTTGATAGTCGGGAAGTCAGGTTGAATCAGTAATAAGTCTTCGTTGGACGGGTAAAGGTAAAGTTCCTGAGGTTTGTTCGCACTATTTAATTTTTGATGAAAATAATAGCAAGGGTTTTCAAAATAAATCCATTTACGCGATTGTGAATAAATCTTTAAAAAAGCCACGCTTATAAATTATTCTTATACTTACATAAGAATGTGTTTCATTGAGACATACGCTTCAGAATTCGAACTTAATATTAATAAGTCTATCTTAAGATTTAGAATTAAAACATAATTATCATAATATAGGCATGTCTAAATAATGGCGAGTACCTAAACTTTATAAGTGAAACGGTGAAAGATAAAATTAAAATAAGTATAATATCACGGCATCCGATTTTGCCGTGGTGTGGTCTAGGTAGGTTAG
The DNA here is from genome assembly GCA_907165275.2 of Zygaena filipendulae. Classification (NCBI taxonomy): domain Eukaryota; kingdom Metazoa; phylum Arthropoda; class Insecta; order Lepidoptera; family Zygaenidae; genus Zygaena; species Zygaena filipendulae. The sequence continues at coordinate 7,137,412 of OU015650.1, forward strand.
GTAGTTGGGGGGCGAAGTCCCTGTGGATGCGAAGTTCTCGCCCGCCGCCCACGCGGAGTCCCGCGGGACCTGGCCCAGGCAGCCGCGCGCCGCCTGCTCCCGCGGGTCTGCGCCTCGCCCCTTCTCCGCCGCTCCGTACCCTGCCGCGCCTCGCCTTGCCGACATCTCACAGGAAAACAGCTAAGATGCTGTCATTTTAATTGATTACAGTTTTATACACCAAAAACCGAATTACGATAGGAAATTATTATTTAGAAGCATATGTAGTTTATGTAAGTAAGTACATAGTCTAATCGAAGCTTTAAACTTTACGGCGACAACGATTTGCCTAATAAAATTACTAATGTCCTTTACCACCTACGATGTGGTAGGTATAATATGCAATACCTAGATAATTTCGTAAATTAGTGTTTTATGTCTTTCTGAGGTCTGACCCATCTTCCATCCACCACTGCTGGGATTGGCGTCACTCTTGTTATTCCCACACCGAATCACTGTAACGCTACGAACACATTAAAATTACAGTTTCGAAGGATATTGATACCACCTACAGTCTACGACAGGGCGAGAACCTCAACTATACTTAAGCGGCCTTGGGATTGTGTTATTATTCCTTGGAGCTATCTCTGTTGCTACACACTTGGCGAATGTTACGAATTGCGTTTGTTTTGTTGCTGTTTTGAAGTAGGTCTGTACATATACTAGTTACACCCGCTTGAAATTTTAGATGATCTTGGGAACTCTGATGTACGAAGTTAAATAATTAAGTTCTTAGGCCTTTTGCACATTATAAGAAATTTTAGATGATCTTGGGAACTCTGATGTACGAAGTTAAATAATTAAGTTCTTAGGCCTTTTGCACATTATAAGAAATTTTCTTCTGTCTTACATGCATTCGACAAAAATTACTATGCGCGTGTCTTATCCGACATTTCTTGTAAAATGTACGGTCCCATAACCAAAGCGACTGGATGTCTTATAAGACATTTTTTAAAAGACACAAGAAAATTTCTTATAATGTGCAAAAGGCCTTAGTCATCTATTATAATTTTGTGCGAAATAGTCAGGTATGTGTTGCGACGCGAAAGTGAAAATACAACAGGTACTTTGTGTGTCACAATCACTCATCAGAGGTCTTAGATTATCTAATATATATAAATCACGTGTCACGTTGTTTGTCCGCGATGGACTCCGAAACTACTGAACGGATTTTGATAAAATTTTGCAACCATTTATAATATGGTCCAACTTAAAAGATAGGATAGTTTTTATCCCAGAATTCCCACGGGAACTGAAGAACATAATAGAGTACTTTTTTCCCGCAACCTCCGCGGGAACTCCGAAATTACCGCGGATGAAATCGCGGGGGACAGCTAGTCTAATATATATAAATCACGTGTCACGTTGTTTGTCCGCGATGGACTCCGAAACCACTGAACGGATTTTGATAAAATTTTGCAACCATTTATAATATGGTCCAACTTAAAAGATAGGATAGTTTTTATCCCGGAATTCCCTCGGGAACTGAAGGACATAGAGTACTTTTTTCCCACAACCTCCGCGGGAACTCCGAAATTACCGCGGATGAAATCGCGGGGGACAGCTAGTCTTATCTAATATATATAAATCACGTGTCACGTTGTTTGTCCGCGATGGACTCCGAAACTACTGAACGGATTTTGATAAAATTTTGTAACCATTCATAAAATGGTCTAACTTAAAAGATAGGATAGTTTTTATCCCGGAATTCCCGCGGGAACTCCAAAACTCAGGGGTACTAAGAAGGACGTAGAGTACTTTTTCCCGGAATTACCGCGGGAACTCCGAAATTACCGCGGATGAAATCGCGGGGGACAGCTAGTTTATATATAAATCACGTGTCACGTTGTTTGTCCGCGATGAACTCCGAAACTACTGAACGGATTTTGATAAAATTTTGTAACCATTTATAATATGGTCCAACTTAAAAGATAGGATTGTTTTTATCCCGCAATTCCCGCGGGAACTCCGGAATTATTGCGGGAACAGCGCTTTAGGCTGTGCGTTGATCCATCAGTCATTCAGGACAAAGCATTTTATATAACTACATAGATTATGGTACATTGCATTTGTTGTGATCGTAACTATTAGATGTCACGTCTTTGAATGCTTTTGGAAGCTATTGCTTACTAAATACAGATGGGTAGGTACAACCAGTACCTACCTAGTAGGTTACTGTACGACTGGATCGTACACGTAGTCTCGTTGATTTGATATACGAGTCGAGACCGTGCCCTGTCTAAACAATTCACAAACAGAAAAAAACTATTAAGTACCTACCTATACCTATGTATGTACCTATATTGTTACATCTAATCTATGTTATTTTTAGGTAGGTATCTTATGTAATAGGGATGTTGACTACTTTTGAAAATCAAAATTCTAATTAGTCCGTCAGAAAATAAAAAAACAATAGACACGTATTTTTTGCTTTTTCAAATAAATTAAAATATACAGAGAAAATATCTCTATAAAGCGCATTAAAGTTTAGGATGAGGAGGTCGTGACGTCACTAACCGCAAAACCGCCATACAAACTGTCAGAATAGTGACGTCACGCGAAATTTCAACTCAATATATCGCCGTTATTTTTTAATTACGTAAAAAAAGAAAAAATACGTGTCAAATATTTTTTAATAATCTACAAGACGGACTAAAAAATAAAAATTAGTCAAATTAGTAATTGGTGTGATTTAAATGTACACTAGCTGTTCCCAGAGTAATTTTCGGCACTCCTGCAGGAACTCTGATAAAAGTGGCCTAAGTAACTCTTTATAACATCAGCTTGACATCAGCTATCAGCCAGTACAAGTCCTGTAAAATTTGGTAGGTACCGTTTTGGAGATTAGCCGAAACAAACACACAGACTTTTGTTATAAATAGCGTATAATTTCACAAGCATTTAGGTAGCATTCTGCTACAATATTAACCTTTTTTATTATTATTTTGTTTTGGTACGTCAGATTTTTTTTGAAAAAGAGAGAAGTGGATATTGACGGATGGGCGGAAGAAAAATTGGAGCTTGGGCTGAAGAGAGTTGTGAAATTACGTTTACCAGTACAAAATATCCTTGCAAAGTTGTGTTTAAAGAATCTTTATTATCATTATGACTTACAAGTCTTTTACATGATAACATAATAACTAAATAAAAGTTTTAAGCAGAATCTACAGTCAGTTCTTATTTGCCGTGTTTACAAGTAAGGAGTACGAAATTTCGGACCTGAGACAAAATTCGCTACAATACGTAGTATGCATACCTATAGGTATGTTATCAAGCATTGTAGGAATCTATATAGCAAGTTAAGCTTATTCATGAATTGAAACCAAGTAGGTAGGTACTTACATTTAATATTTTCTGGAAGCAACGTACATCAAAACAGCTTGTTTTAGTAAAGTTTAATTTGAATAAACCCAAATTTGAACTTGTAAAATTAAAGTAGGTACTTAAAATAAATGAGCTAAAATTTTAGGCTCAATTCTATACTTAGTTTACCTAATCTTCACTAGGAATTCCCAGGAAATACCCAGGTATTTCTCTAAGACACAGGCTTAGCCTAATTAAATTTTTAACTCTATCTCTCAAGATATTTCTAATGTCTTACTCAGTAGAGAAGATTATTGAGCGATTGCGGCACTAATTTTCTTTTTTTCGAGTATAGTTACTTAATTTTAATATGTTTAATCCCTTCATTTTTAAGTTATAGAGACAGAAACATGGTTTGCGTTAGTATTTTTCAAATCATTCTACGTCACTTAATTCAATCTAGTGGCTCATTAAATCTAACGCTGAAGTCAGGGCGCGGCGCTCTCTGAACGGGACACAATCACGCCACCCGCGCCCATGGCCGCGGCGCGCCGCCCGCCGCCGCCTCGCGCGCTAATTATGTCACCAAACAATACATTATATTGTATTTAACATAACCTTGCTCATCTCACCCTGGTTATGTTCATTAAGTTTCATTCATTTGTTGAACTTAAACTTCTTGCATGAAGTTTTTGCGTTTCCTTTATAACTGTTTATGTACGTAGGTAGGTAACAAACGAGTCTGTTTAAGAATTACGAGAGTACGTTATGGTCATCGAGTGGCAAATTAAAGTAAAGTGAAACTTTTAAAGTTTCTGGTTCAAATATACCTACCTATACTGCCCCAAAAAATATTAGACAAATAAAAATGTCTACGTACCTACATCTATATATCTATGTACATCTATGTATCTACTGTTATATATTATGTATGTAGGTACATCTATACATATATCTATTCTAGGTATCTATGTATAATGTATATATTACTTATATTTCAATGATATAGGAAGCTAAGCTACAGTATACCTGAGTGACAAAAGATACTCTTCATCCTGATACAAAGACTTCCCGAGGCGAGTCCGAAATAGGTAGGTGTTAATACGTTACGTTAATACACGCACCCTTTTTCTGAAACTTATAAAAACCTTTGCGGCTACTCCCGTTTAATATCCATATTCTTATTCTAAACGCTTACAACCTAATAACCTAACATAATTGAGGCGATATTGTGCAAATGGATAAAGTCATTTCAGTTATTGTCTATCAAAATGGTAGGTACTTAGATACATAAAAGAAATTTGAAGCAAAATCCCTCTGTAATAGACACGACCACACGGCCACCATTACGCTTTAGGTTGGCCACCTCACGAGATAAAAGTTAATGGCACATCTAGGAATGTTATGTTATATTGTGTACGACGTTTTGTTTTTATTTCCAGCCGAAGATGAGTGGAATGAAGATGTTGTTGAAACTACGGGTGAGATAAACGAAGACGAGCACGAGAGCTCTGCTGAGGATGGAATGTGTAACGAAGATAATGAAGAGATAAAAGGGAAGGAACATGAAGAAAATGAAGGAGGAGAGTCTTTTGAAGGTAAGAAATTAATAAAACTTCTAGTACAGGCTTCCCTCATAATATTATGATACAACATAGTTCTGACCGAAAGAGTTTCTAACGATAATAGTATTGTTTAATTGATGCTTGTGGGAGTAGGTAAGCCTAGAGAGATATGGAATGATTGTGAATTTGCATATTTGGTTGGCTAGCAATAAGCGTGGGCGTCGCCAGTGAGCTCAATGCGTAGTGTGACACTGACAGACGGCCACAGATAAGGCATGACGTACGAGCGAAGTGTCCTGCAGACTGCAATGGGTGCAATGCGACAGCGATGTACGGATGACAGATCGTTGTGTCGCTTGTACATTCATTTACACTGTAGACGCCATTTGGACTATTGCAGGGAAAGATGCAATGAAAATTTGGTTAGTCAATTGCTATTTGACCTTTCAATGTTCTATACGATTTCGTTCCGTTGCTTTCATTAAAAAATGTACAGTAGGTATGTGTATTTTTTTTCTTAAATTCTGACTAATAATTTGTCTCGGTCCGAAGGACAAAGCGTCCAAAAAATATAAAACACCAACACTTTTTATCTTTTATGTACGTATATTACTTAATTATCCAGTTGTGGTAATAAAAATACTAGCTTATTCGTTATTAGTGACCTTATCTTACATATGTTTTTAAATTAAATTGTTCTCATTTCGTCTGTAGTTGTGACTTGTGATTCGATTTTATCAGAGTGTTCGCATACAAATCAGATTTAAATGTTTTGAAAACTTTAAGAAACTGTTTATTTTTCAGCAACACTGATTACCTATTCTTTATCGAAATCACTCATGAAACAAAATGTATGTAACTGTTGTTTAAAATGCTGTTCTATAGGAACGTATAAAAGTCTTATTAATATTATAATTTTAAATGTGGAGCAATAATGGGCGACATTATTACCATTATGCATTCTCTATAAGGCTAATCTGATAATAAAAAAAAAAATCGTGCCAATAGTTTAATGAGTTTATTTAATCGTTTTAATCTCAGTTGCGGTGGCGGCGTGGGCTTGCACCCAGCACTTTGTCAACTGTCAGATGCACTCGCGACTGCACACTAGTCACCGACCACGTCCGCGCCGCTCATCCATTGTCAGATTAGTCGTGCCATACCAAACATTGATTAGAAGCTGCGTAAAAGTTACACGTGCCTATAGATCCATAGAGATATATATACATAATAATAAACAGATCCATTTGTTTTAAAGCTTCCTGTCGTAAGCTTTGAGAGTCATACGTCCTCGATTGAAATCTTAAGGGAGGGGGAGAACAAATGTTGTGTTCAATGCATTACATTATCATCTTACTTTTGTATTGTCTACATTTATGATCCTTTGGGATGTAGACGCTGCTCCGTGGAAAAGGATTGTAATTTAAAAAATAATTGAGTAGCATGATGTGTACTAAATACAATTGAAGGATGTAGGTACCTAATAAGATTACGATTGGTACATGATGATTGATGATGCGTGTCAAAAATAATTTAGTTAACTAATGATAATTATTATCTACTAGCTTTGCCCCGCGGTTTCACCCGCGGTAATTTCGGAATTCCTGGGGGAAATCCGGGATAAAAAGTACCCTATGTCCTTTTCTGTACCCCTGACAACGTGCATGCCAAATTTCATCCAAATCCGTTAATCAGTCGTTTTTGCGTGATTGAGTAACAAACATCCAAACATCCACATCCAACATAACTTACCATTTTGTTTTGTTTCAGCTATCGAAGAACCCGAAACTGATCCGAAAACATCATCCAGTAAATACAAAGAAGAAGATACAAGTGATATGACAGGTATCTATTTTATTAATTATCTTTGGGCTTACTGTCTGTTATTTAACTTTCAGAGAAAAAGCTAGTTATTTGGTTGGATACTTCATTGAAATTCATAAGGAAACCACTAAAATGATGAGATGTCCCAGTCCTTGGCGACGGGTAGGTACGCGCTATGCGCTTTTACTGCGGTTTAATGCTCTTTTTACAACACCGCCAAAGGTTGTGTTGCGGCGCTGAGTGGCTCGCGGCGCGTCGCCCGGTGCTTTACGACTCCGTCCCCGCTTTATCTCGACTTAGTTCTAGATGAATATCCACCGGCTCCTTACACTTCAAATATTTACATGCTAATTCGTAGCCAGTTGCGTACCCCGCGATTATTCTCTCATCCATCGACCCAGCCTTGCCGCCACTTTATCTTTCATGACTTTAGGAGTTTTTCAAACAGCATCATTTCGCAGACTTGACATTGTAATTTTATGCCACCCAGATAATTTAGCTTTTATGACGGTCGTAACAGGATTATCTCCATGAGAATAAATCTTAGAACAAAATATTTTAACAGCTAGCTCGTGAAGTATTGTTGTCTAAAACACGTGAAATGTTTGCTTCTAACCATTGCAAGTTATCTCTTCAATTTTAAATATCCTCTACTCTAAAAGGGCAGATATTTTTGTAAATTCTAGCAGAACAATCAGCAATAATATAGATAGACAAGTGGATACTATAAAACACAAAGCCCCATTTACCCTGAGGCACCCTTAAAATTATAAGTAAATTACTTATTGTTCGTGTTTTATTGTAGATTCTTTATTGTTTAGACGCAAAGTCATAGGTGTTTTCGTTGAGAATATGTATACCTAAATGGCCTTGGAGAAGACCGTTGTAGTAATATTTATATTTTAAAAAGAATTATCCTGCATTTATCTATCGATATATTTATATTATTGTCGGAATATAAGTAATTTTTCCCACTGAGTGATTCTCGCTGTCGCAGAGTCGTTGTTAACCAACACGAGTATTGCGCAAATGTATTCTCAACAGGGGTGCGGGGTGGTGTGCGCGGAGGGGGCCGCCGCCGCCGCTGAGCCCGAAGTTGGGCGCGCGGGCTTGCCCCGAGGGACTCGCTTGCAAGGATCGCACTTGAAACTTCAAATTTTTTATTTATTTTTTCATGTTACTACTTTGAAACTAATATGTCATCAACCTCCTTTATTTCTTTTGATTAAACTTTTTGAGACTCGAAAGAGGTCATGTTTGTAATCTCCGAGGGCTATTTATTCGTTATTAACAAAGCTTTGGCACTCTAATCTCATAAAGTCCTTTGCGTAAACGTGACATTTAGTACACGTCATAACTGTAAGGGAGTCTACAAGAGATATCCTTACTATAAATGCGAAAGTGTTTGTTTGTTTGTTACGCTTTCACGCCTTAACTGCTCAACCGATCACCATGAAAATTTGCATACACGTTGTCAGGTGTACAGAGAAGGACATAGAAGGAAATAGGATTAAAATCCCCGAATTCCCGCGGGAACTCCGAAATTAACGCGCGTGGTTACGGAGAACAGCTAGTTCTTATAATAAAATAGTATTGTGTCGACACGCGACACTATATCAATATCTCGATAAGTAATGTTAAGCTTTCGTGTTTTGTCAACTTGGTCGGGGTAACAATGTAATCAATGTAGTCCTGACCGCGATTCGTGTTTCCGTGGAACGTGGCTAATTAAATACCGATGCTGTTTGGGGGTGGAGAGACGCACGGGATTTCGGAATGCGAGCGGCGCCGCGGCGCATAGCACACTGCTCTCCACTACCCAATACACTATAGGTACCTATAGAGATAACAGATACCAAATAATATTGTACTTATTCTTTTTCAATTAACCCATCTGTATTTTTTCTCATTTATAGCTTTTGATATCCTTTTACTATTATAAAAGCGAAAGTGAGTTTACTTGTTTATTTGCTTGTTTTTAATACGCTTTCACGCCGATCATGAAATTTTGCATTACATGTTGTCAGGGGTAGATACAAAAAAAGTCATAGGGCACTTTTTATCCCGGAATTCCCTCGGGAGCTCCGAAATTATCGCGGGTGAAACCGCGTGGAACAGCTTGTATTGTAGTAATATTTTGTATAGGTACGTATTACGCCCAATTATGATTGTCTATGAAAGGCAGTTGTCTGTAACAAAGCTGGGGTGACAAACTCATTTATATAGGTACGTCGTGCCTTGTAATAAGTTTTTATTTTTACTTTTTGTAATATAAATACTAGCTGTTCCGAACGGTTTCACCCGCGGCGCTAATTTCAGAGTTTCCTAAAGCGTGAAAGCGTAACAAACAAAAAATTAACTCAAATTCGCATTTACAATGTAGTAAAGACTAACACTTCGCGACACGCAGATTTACTTGATCCCACCTTGTGTCGTTTTTCGTCGTCGTTATGCGTATTTTCTATTAGCGTTATATTTTTAGAATTAAAAGTAATATTTTTGAATAGAGCCTGATTCCATCCCTGGAAAATCCCAGGTGGCGCGGCCGCAGCGTTTGGAATTATCACATAGTGGAGAGGCGCGCGGGGGGCGGCGGGAGGAGGGTGGCGCGGCGCGGGCGTGCGGGGGGCGGCGGCGGCCCGATACATTCGTCACAGACCCAGGCCCCAGCAGCCATTAGGCATTTAGATATTATCAGCCGCCACTGGGGATGACCCGCGACCTGAGCCCGCCGCGTTTCAATGCTTAATTACTAAAAGTGTTTGTTGTTTACACAAGGGAATGACTTTTTTATTTAGGCTGATAAACCCGTGTGGCTTGTCGGTATATTAGTTGCTGTCGATCAATAATTGTATCCAAATATATGTGTACTTAATAATATAATAATATGTGTCATGTCGTCGCCCTGGGTATTCATACTGCTATGGTACCTACCCTCCCGCCTCCCCGCAGCGGGTCCGCACCCCGCGCGCCCCCGCGCCCCCCGCGCGCCACTGCCTCCCCCGCGGTCCCAGGTGGCGTCGCTCCGGCCACACTTCCTTCCGTCCCGCGGGAACTCTATTCGACCCGACACACACATCCACACAAAACCCAGGCTACAGTCAGCATCAAAACAATGATATGCAGTAATGTACATTTTACAGTTTACTTAGTATTTACAAGATAATTACACAAAAGTCACTTATTCAGCCGCGAGTAGGTATTTACCTACCTAAAAAAAAACTTTATTTGATCTCTTGTGTATATGATACAACTTTTATACGTGATGTGGTGATTTGTATAAAAAATATAAGGTTCGATAGAGCTTTTCAACATGAATAACATGCTCTTAGGTTCAAGGATAGTAAGGTATCTTCTAATAATTATAAACAACACTAGCTGTGCCCCGCAGTTTTACCCGCGTGAGTTTTGGAATTCCCGCAGGAACTCCAAAATACTTTTATATAAGAACATTCTTCTGGCAATAACAAACATAATAAAAAAAATTGCAAAATTGGTCCAGCCGTTCACGCGTGATACCGTGATCAATGGAAATAGGGATTCTTTTTTAATTTTTATATAAAAACGATGTGACAAAATTAGCTACAAATATTTACAGGGCTGAAAGTATACGTTATAACAAACGCGATAAGTGAAAAAATAATATTATAAATGTTATGTATTGATAATAAAATATGAATACTGAGGCAGGTAGGAACATATTCTGTATACGTAGGTAGCTAGAGGAACCGCGGCACGCAGCGGTCAGTTGAAGATTATAGTTATTAACGCACACTTGTGGTTTTATTTATCAGTGGCGACGAGGTAAATTATAAAAGTAAAGATGTCGCTTATTGGAAAAGTGAGTGAATTCGACATGCAAAATGGGAATTGGAGGTCATATTGTGATAGAATGGAGATGTATTTTTTGGTAAATAAAGTAACAGAGGAATTTAAATTAGCTACATTAATAGCGGTCGTTGGGGACGCGGCGTATGAGTTAATGGTGAATTTATGCAGCCCAAAAAAACCAGCAACGATGAAATATAGTGAAGTAGTGGCGTTGATGGAAAAACATCTGCAACCAAAACCGTCCATACTCGCAGAACGATACCGATTTAGGCAGTGCAAGCAGCACGCGGGACAATCCATCGCACAATTTGTAACGGAACTCAGAAAAATGTCGCGATTTTGCGATTTCGCCGCGACACTCGACGACAACATGAGGGATCAGTTCGTATGCGGTTTGTTATGCGACAACATTCGGCAACGATTGTTTTTAGAAGAAGAGGCAAAGTTCGAGAAAGCGGTCACCTTGGCCGTGTCGTTGGAAGCTGCCGAGCGGGATGCGCTGGCGGTGGACGACGGGGCGGGGGGGGCCGCGGGGAAGAAAGACACTGACACGTCACAGGCAGTTCATTATGCACGCGGGGCGCGCGGTTGTGCGGTGTGCGGAGATTATCGTCACTACGCAAATTGCAGGTTTCGTGATTATACGTGTGATCTTTGTGGCAAAATAGGTCATTTAAAACGGATTGGGGGCCTACGCTCTCGGAGTGGGTAGCGACGCTCACCAGACTATAAAATTATACAAAATGAAACCAAGAGAGACACCCTTCTAAGCCGAGTATTTAACTACGTGCGGGACGGATGGCCGACTGAAGTCGACATTCGCGAGTTAAAACCTTATTTTAATCGCAGAACAGAACTGTATCTCGAGTTAGATTGTATTATGTGGGGACATCGAATAATCGTTCCAGAAAAGTGTCGCGCACGGGTATTACAGGAATTACACGATTCGCACATGGGCATCGTTAAAACTAAGAGTTTTGCCCGCAGCTACGTGTGGTGGCCGGGCATAGACGAGGCAATAGAACAGCAATGTCGCGCCTGTGCTTCGTGCGCAGCGGTGGCGAGCTCCCCGCCCGCGCACGCGCCTCGCCCGTGGCCGTGGCCGCAACGGCCGTGGGCGAGGATACATATAGACTTCCTAGGGCCAATTCAAGGGATCAAATATCTAGTGCTAGTGGATGCGTGTTCGAAATGGGTCGAAATTGTTAAAATGCCGACGACTACCGCAAAAATGATTATCTATAGGCTGAGGGAAATGTGTGCGAGGTTTGGTATCCCTAAACAAATAGTAAGCGACAACGGCCCACCCTTCTCGAGCGAAGAGTTTCGGCAGTTTTGCCAAAGCAACGGGATAGAACAAGTTTTTTCAGCTCCATACCACCCCGCCTCCAATGGCGCAGCAGAAAATGCGGTAAAGTTATGTAAAAGAGTAATTAATAAATCGATATTGCAACAAATCGATACAGAGACGGCCATCAATCGGTTTTTACTAGTTTATCGGAACACCCCTCATTATACGACGGGGGAAACCCCAGCGCAATTAATGTTAGGCCGATCCGTGCGCACACGGATGGACTGTATCAAACCAGATCGGGAAAGGCGCGTGACAACCCGCCAGCGCCAGCAGCAGGAGGCAGCCGGGGGTAGCTGGCGGGAGTTCGTAGAGGGGGAAGAGGTGTGGTTTCGGATATACAGAGGGAAGGTCAAGTGGCAAAAGGGCGCAATAACGCTAAAGGTAGGGGAGACGGATTATATGGTTAAAGGACAGGACGGCGCCACGGTCCATAGGCATGTAGATCAGCTAAGGAAACGAGTACTAGAAAGCACTAGAACAGTTCATTACCGGAAGGAACCAGCGGCTTTACAGGGGCCTGACCCGGCGGGCGGGCCAGCCGATCGGCGGGCTCTACCTTCTGCGTTAATGCCGGGGCAAGTCGGGGGGTCACCGCGCTCGGGGACGCCGCGGCAAGTCCGGGGTTCACCGCGCCCGGGGACGCCGGGGCGAGTCGGGGGGTCGCCGCGCCCGGGGACGCCGGGGCCCGTCGCGGGGCCGCGAATGCCCGCCGCTGGTGAGCGTCGCTACCCACTCCGAGAGCGTAGGCCCCCAATCCGTTTTAACATAGGGATGTACGATTAGTGATAGAAGATATGATGTTTACTTACCTAGTTATAAGTTAGATCTAAGGCATAAAATGTACCTATATATATAGAAACTGTTACCATAATGATAAATGTAAGACTGTTACTGAACTTTAATGTCTCTGTAAGTAGCTATCCTCTTAATTTCCTAAGGCTAAGCCCTTCGAGAGTTTGGAGGTCGTAACGCCTATAGTTGTTACTGTATGTTTTAAGGCAAGGTGTTTAAATTGTTCGAATGTACTAGCTGGTAGCTTAGTATTCATCCCTCAACTGGGGAGAGCCAAGATAAGGGGGGAGATGTTATGTATTGATAATAAAATATGAATACTGAGGCAGGTAGGAACATATTCTGTATACGTAGGTAGCTAGAGGAACCGCGGCACGCAGCGGTCAGTTGAAGATTATAGTTATTAACGCACACTTGTGGTTTTATTTATCAATAAATTCGGTAGTTTTTCAGAATATGAGAAAAATAAATTCAATGAAAAAAATTTACTATTACATTCACAAGGTACATAATAAACGTAACTCACTAATAATATATGTATAAGACACGCGCCACGCACACATGGAGCGATGCATCAGCTGGTCAGACTCAGCTTGATCGAGTCATTGATCTGCTGGTATCTATGAGTCGAGTCATATAGATCCAGCATCTTCACAAATTGTTTTCTCTTTGATTGATTTATTATGATTGAAAAAACAAACAATTTATCTCTTTTATTTCTTGAACATGTTTATAATGCTGTATACTTTCATCCCTGTAAATATTTGCAACTAATTTTATCACATCTTATATAATATGATATAGCTATAGATTAACAACTTTTTGCATTCGATATACAATAGGTTAACAAATACATACGCAACAATATGAAAAATATGAACTATCCATCAATCAGTGTAAAGTAGAAACATGTTAACAGTATAATATTGAACTTTTAATGATATTCGTGAAACAAACATACATCATAACATGCTATATGTTTCTACATGTTTTTGCCACCAATAAACCAACATTTCACACGACGCAACCTGTAACCACACATAATATAATACTATACTAGTACTGTAACCAATTTATACGAATACTAGCTGTGCCTCACGGTGTTCCGCGTGAGTTTCGCAATTCCCGCAGGAACTCCAAAGTAGCCCTAACGGCTCAACTGATCATCATGAAATTTTGCATACGCATTAACAGGGGTACAGAGAAGGACATAGTGTACTTTTTGTCTCGGAATTCCCACGGGAACTCCGAAATTAACGCGGGTGAAACCACGGGGAACAGCTAGTAGTACTTCTTTAGATACTTAATGTTAAAAAATGCCCTCCTTTTGTTTGCTTTGTGAAATTGGTGTTTAATTCTTCAGTAGGTCTTTCAACTTTGTTTTTGTTTTTACACCAACGAAGGTTCGCAAAAAAGTTTCCTCAGGAGAGGCATATCGGCATCAGTCCGCGGCGTTACCGGAATAACACCTTCAGTCTGAATGGCTGCGCGAAAGGTAGCGTGCCCCTTGGGGGTACTATGCTCAAGGCGGCAGAAAATTAACGTGCTCCCGCGGGAAATCTATACCGGCAGCCTTAGAGCTCTCTGACCGCCCGCGCCCACTCCGCTGGGATACCTTTAATATCCTTCATATACCGTTACTGTGACATCCATCGTCGAAATACGTGTATTATAACGATTGTACTGTATGTAATATTTACTGAAACATAAACTTATAATGTACATTATCAGAGAACAACCAAAGAACCCTGTGTGTCAACGAACGTGAAGTCGAAGAATGATGAATGTAGTCATCTACATTGGCAAGGGCGAGTGCTTCTAAGTGAATCTATGCTGGTGTATGGAGCCAGTAGAGGCCTATTTTTTGGGAATTCCTTGGGATTTCTTTATACCGTATCGTAACGTTAATCCAGAACATAATATTATGTAGTGTCGAATTGAAAAATAGATCGTTCAGTCGTTTAGGTATGTGTGATCGAGTCGCAAATATCCATAAATAATGTATCCATTGATGATCGTTGTATATGCTACTCTCATCTTTAGGCTAAATTCCAAGTTTCTACTTCAGGAATTTCGTTTTGGAGAAATTTCTCTTTGAAAGACGTACGGAGGGCTATTACTTCGCGAATCTTCGATCTTATAGGTAAGGGTCCCATTTTTCTTTCCTATCAATTCAATCCTAAAATAATTTACTGTAGTTTTACTTTATCATTATTTTTTTCACTCGTGGGATAAATGTGATAGATATTTCTTCAGAGATCTAGTAGAGTTCGAAACTTACAATTAAGATTTGTGTGTCTTGGGAGTTAGGACACGGAGTACGTGTCCCGGGCGAGGTTATTAATTCACAGGATCCAATCGCAACAATGAGCGAGCGCGAGCGCGTGTGTCCCAGTCATTAATGTTGCAAGACACCACCAGTACCGTATCGCTACGACACCCTTGTGCCCGTCTTTTATTATCTCCACACTCTTACCATATTATCTTATATTGAATACATTGTCTGAAGAAAACTTCACAGGAATGGCGAAAATTTTAATGAACTTCTATTGAAGCGCGCGGATAAACTTGTATAGATACACAATGATGTATAAGCAAGATTAAAGAATCATTGCTTTTAGGTTTATACGATTGCAATTGTCAGCAATTATGTATTTCAAGTTTAACAGAAATCGAATGGGATTTCTGTCAATGTATGGACACACAGTACGTAGGTAATATATTTTACTGACCTATATTTTAGATTGCGGGTACCTCTGAAGTTCCATCAACATTGCATCATGTGCGAGTATCTTTTTACGTTAAAGTAACGTAACATCATCACGTTACGCAACAGTTTAAAGTTGTTATCGAATCATGTACCTATATTTGTATTGTACATACGTGCAATACTATAATACCGTCCTACCGTATAATTAACTAAGTATTTATATTTTAACAGGAGGTACTCCTCGAAAATTACGTAGTATACGTGAGTACCTTACTGTAATAGATATCATCCAGTCAAAAGAAACGGAAATCCAAAAAATTATACGTATATTAAAAAAAACCCCAAGGGTTTACCAAACTAGTCTAACTAAAAGTTTTAACTGGATCACCTATTCGAATTCGAAATTTAAAACAAGAGGAAAAGTGTCTCGTGTCGGTCCGCAAGTGGATTACTGAGCTCGACCGCAGCAGCGTGGAGTCCATTGCCCGCTGCCCACTGCCCAACCTCGCCCCGGGCTGCTGCGGCCACCAGCTCTGCGTCCCTTGCAATACCGCTACCTTTAATTTTGTTTGCGTGCTACTTTCTAACACAAAACTTAAAATGACGTAGGTAGGTACGTGGATACATCAAAGTTTTTATCGGACTTATATGTAACGATTTTTTGTTTGCTTGTTACAGTTATGGCGGATATCAAGTCAGAAAGTATGGACAGCTTTGCGTCAGGTACGAACAAATAAAATGTACTGTATTAACTGTTACGCCAAGTTTCGCGTTTTTGACCCCCCGCATCGTATACGTACCTATCATAAACATGTATTAAAAAACATTAAATGACTTGTCTAGTTCCCACTGCATGTAGAGCTTATCTAAACTAAAATGACATGCCCCACTACTCAATAAGCAGTTTTAAATGTGCGATATCATGTATTGATAATATCTCTTTAATAGTGTGAGTGTGGACGACCAGATTTAAATATGTGTCGTAACGATATTTTAACGGCTGTGTGTGTGCGTATGCCCGATGGGGGGGCGCGTCATTTTAGCTTAGATAAGCTCTACAAGCTTGTGTAATCATTTTCTAACATTTTTACTTAATAATTTGAGACTAATTAGTATAGTACAATTTTATTACAATTTTTTTTATGAAATTTTAAAAGGTTTTTTATGTATGACGACCTTCGGAACACCTCGCACATAGCACATTATCAATTTTAATAAAAGATAATATGAGTAAAATTAAAATAGAAAAAGTGTTGACTACAGAACGGAAGATGGTAGGACCGGCCGTGGCGTTAACGCAGCCCTGGAGGGCCTTTGACGGAGTCCCCGTTTCGCAATACAGTCAAAAAGATAAAACGAACATAAAGTTTAGGAGCAGATACTCTCGCTCAGAGGAATCGTAGTTTCCCTCCTGGCGGCACTAAACTGACTACGAGTGGAAACACGCAGTTTGCGGACGAGCGAGTGCCTATAAAGCGCGCGTCCCACCACCGGCACCGGCTATAAGCCTGCCTACACAATACACAATTAGCTTTACTTGAAATAGCTTTTTTGAATTTTTTATTAGAAGGTACCTACGTGACTTCTGTGCAATATACCTGCATATATCTAGACAAAAAGATTGAGTGTGATTTACTTATCAAGGCAAGGCGGAGTCAAAACTTCTGAAGAATCTCATAGAACGGATTATCAAGAATATTTATTCGTTACTAATACCATTATATTATCTGTGCTAATACATAATATGTACTTAATAGGTAACAACTAAGAAAGAGTTTAAAATATTGGATTCTGAGTTAGAATCTGTAGGTATGCAGAAGAGTGATGAACCCATAAAGTTGAAAGTTGCAGTTTTTAGAGTTTATTTATAAAAGAAAATTCACAAAGTAATCTCTATTTCACGAGTTAAAATGTAACTAGTTTCAAAAATCATGATAAATATGAGATTGCTAAAATTTAAGTTAAAAAAAAATCAACTTTAAAATAAAAAGCTTAGTATGAAGAAGCTTTGAAAAACCAGAAACGACGGACAGACGGGAAATGTGAAGCTAAAATTGCATTGCGAACGTCGACTGTGCTGAACTTACAATTAAAACGGACGCCCAAAATTGTGTACATCGTTCGTCACTTAGTGTAGGTACCCGTAGCTGAACGGGCTTTTTGAGCGTCGCGCTACGTGACTGTTAATATCTCCGTAAGTGCTAGCTAATAAAATTATTCTTTATCTGGGTGCATTTAAATGACGTGTAGGGATGTTATCTATAGAACTGTTGAATGGTAGGTACGTGTTGAAAGCTGAAACTAAGGTAGCATGTGCAGAGTAATACTGATATTAAATTAGAAGGCCAATTAGCGGCAGTCAGTCATGTACCTAATAGTCATTAATTCCTGCTTTGTGTGCGTGTTTTGTCAAATAACGTTTTTTAAATTCATTTTTGTTTCTTAAATAAATAAATAATTAAGCCGATTGGAAGGATTTTCGCATTATTGAAGGTAATATTTTACTATTAATTCCATGAATATTCCATTTATTTAGAAAATTCGTATGTGTGGCAAAGTGACATATGATTGAAAGAACTAGCCGTTCCGCACGATTTCACTCGCATTAATTTCGGAGATCCCGCGTGAATTCTAAGATCAAAGTACCCTTATGTCCTTTTCTGTACCCCTGATAACGCGTATGCAAAGTTTCATGTCGATCGGTTGAGTAAGTAAGGTGTGAAAGTGTAACAAACCAACAAACTCACAGTCGCATTTGGCAGCAGCATGTACTTTGGGAACAAGAAACTGATGTCGTTGGCGGCCGCTGTAAAATCATAGGCAGATCTAATTATATGTATTTCAAAACCATGGGCATAAGTATCTATTTAAAGCGGGGGTTTCCTACCTTATACCCGTAATGACATCCAGCGTAAAGTTATAAGTGTGCGCCTAATAAAGTCAATTGCTGGTGACAGCACAAATTTCAGCGAGAATAGTAGTAACACGACTCTGCAATCAGTTGCAGTTTAAAATGTGCATTTGCGATGTGGACTGGGGTGCGCGGTGTGCGCGGGGCGCGGGTCGCGGCCAGTTGCATTTTCAATAATTGAGGGTCAGACAGGTGGGGGTGGGGGTGCATTAAAATGCTCACGGTTAAACTTTTCGACTATCGGCTTCATTGAAACAATTGTCCCTTTACCCAAGTTGACAATCTATGATCGTTAGCGCTATAGAAAGCTAAGAAACGTGTCGTCATGTCACGTGGTTACGTAAAAATTGTCAAATTAAAATTCATTTATTCACGAGAATATCGCACAATGAGATGCCAATTTAGATCGATTTTCAACTTGGCTAAGGGGGCTGATAATAAATAATCTTATGACTAGAATATGCTTTTCTGCATGTACCGTAGGTACTCTACCGGAATGTGCTTTTCAAGTTACAGGCAAATTATACTTACATTCTTTGATTTCCATTAAAAAATTGCAATAATCGGGCAATGTGACTTACATAATAATATGAATTGAAACAATTACAAAAATTCACATTGGCTTTATTATATTATGTAGTTTCCGGAGTTTTAAAATCACAATTCTATTTAGTCCGTTAGATAATAGAAAAATAATAGACACGTATATTTTGGTTTTTAAATTATTGAAAAAATTCTTAGATAACGCGCATCTAAAGTTTAGGAGTGGGGGGCGGGGGCTCGTGACATCACAACTATAAACTGTAGCACGGCTTGACGTCACGCGATATTTCGACTTAATGTAGGTATCTCCGATACTTTTTGATTAAGTACGTAAAAAATGAAAAAATATGTGTCCAATTTTTTTTATTTTTTTTCAAGACGAACAAAAACTATTTAGTAAACTAGCCTATTAATATCTACCGCAAGCCACGTTAAAGAGTTCTAATAGAAAAATGACCAAACGACTGTGTTGCTTTAAATATTATTAATTTAATTATAATATTCATTTAAAAATACCAGCAGGCAGTGGTATAATAAATAGTATAAATAACTCTACTTATTATCTATCGTTACCTAGGTATATAACATTTGAGAATGCGAATAGATCGTTGATGCTTAACTAAATATTTGAACAGAAAGGGTGAAGATCTTTAATTAAAGACCTTAAAACAAATACCGTTATCACATTCTTAGTTAGAGTCCTAACGTCTGTCCCAAAGAGAATATAATCACTGTAGTCTGTTCTATAATAAGACGGAGACTACATTCTAGTTCTTCTAAGCAAAAGTATCCTTACTCTATGTTTTCCCGCTACTACGATTTGTCGAACGAATATTAAATTTATTTTCTTTGTTATTTCCAACTAGCTAACTCTGCAGATTGACTCTGCAGCATCATTTCTGATAGAATAAGTGTTTACCTTTAATAGTAGGTAATACCCGGTTTTAAGTAAACTATCATTGGGTAATACTATACGGTGACTATACAGTTGTAATAATAACGTTCAACCTACGTTCGTACGTTCAACATACTATTGTAAAAGAAACGAAGACGTGGTCATGATTCCTTTGTTAGGCCGTAATAAATAATAAAAAATTTCTTTTTAGATCGTTACTTTTATCCCCCGTTGGTTAGTACTGTAGGTACTGTTAATAATACGAATTTAAACCGGTGGTTTTAAACTAGATACGTAATTGCATCTTCAGCTAGATGTCTTCCCAATTAACAAACTGCACTCATCCTTAATGAAGCACTCGCCGTTACTTACACAAACCTATCTTGTTAGTTAGGTAATTTATTTGCATTATCTAATCTCAAGGCCTTGCGTGGCTGTCTCTGATGCTAAGACGGATGCTACGGCTGTGACTACTTTGTGTGACGGCAATAACTAATTTGTAATTAAAGCGAAAATTTTATTTGATTTTGTTTATATATATATAAGATAATATAGCACTCACTCGATAGATAATTACAGGAAAACGTATTGAGGTTATTGTAATAATAACAAAACGGGATCAAGTTTGCGTCGTCGCTTCAAGAGATGTTGACATGAACCTTTAGGTAAGTAAAAATAAAAATGCAAAAGAACAACAAAAAAAACAAAGCCAAGAGAAATGTGCTCCGTTTTGTTGCCTACTTTTTCCGGGACCACGGAGCACCGCACCTCATCTAAGGCGATCCCGTTGCGACGATAAAATTTAAAATTCAAGGCCGTGTTAACGAACGGGTCTCGCGAAGAAATAGATATTCAAATGCGAGAAGATACCATATTAACATTTATGGCAAGTTTGCGGAGACGAGACAAAGGCCGGCCGGGCTCCTCGGGGAACGCGGAGCGAGACACCGCGGCGCGCCCGCGCTCGCCCGGCGTGCGACGCGTGCACGGTGCTTGTTGTTGGTACACACTACACGGCTCTACCTCCGGCACCGGTATGCGGATTTCACTGTTGAGACTTGTGTCATTCAAATCTTGAAGAAATTTCTTTCTTTAACTCCCGACGCAAACAGAGGGGTGTTATAAGTTTAACGTGTGCATATGTGTGTCTGTGAGTGTGTTAGGCATAGTAGCTCCCAAACGGCAATGACAATTTTGTTTTTGTTCAAGAAAATCTGTTCAGCCGTTTGAAGATTTACAGATATTTTTTTAATCGAATGTTGAACACCCTCCTTCAATACGTCCCTCGTATATAAAGATGTTATTTGTCTGTTTGTTTGGACAAAGTAATGAATGTGAAAGAGGATTCTTGTAGGAAATGGAGATTAAATGTTGAATTTAAATTGGAAAGTTACCTCTTCGGGAGGTTTTGCTTTTGTATATATTATTCTGTAGGCATTGTTAGCACATTTCGTGATTGGGTTAGAAAGTTTTAAAATAGACAAAATTATAAAGTATGCGGGTTATTAAAATTTTACACTCCATTACCGAATGAATTCCGCAAAAGTTAAACAAAAGCTAAATAAAACACTGCGAGAAGGACCCACAAAAGAAGTAAATCACGAAACTCGGGAGTAGGTATTGCTGTTCGGAGCAAACAAATAAAAGTTTGCATGAAAACAAATCAAAATCCCAATTCTGTGTAGGCTGCATTATTTATGTGATATTGCTCGGTGACACTAGAAATTCCCCCTTTCTTTTTTATAAGCTGTGGTGAAAGGTGATGATATAAATATAGAGCCCAGTCTCTACATTTTGTAAGTATCGATAAAGTTATGCAGCTTATAGTTAGTGCGTACTGCGTATACATATAAAATATTAAAAAGTACTCAGAGGAACCGTCATCGAATCGACGCGATGCCGGTCGTTAGCCGCATGTCATCGTACTCTGTCCAAAAAACACAATATTCTACGTGAACCTAACAAAAATGTTTTCCTACTTCCAAAAATGTAAACGAGTGTCTTTAAACTTTTAAGAGCTTTTAAGTATTAGCTTATCTGAAATTAAGCTTGAATAAGATTGTGTTGAAGTACCTAGAATCAAAGTTGTAACTATCTATATGTATACCCATCCGCACGTCTCTTATTAATATCGGGTGGTTCAACCGGCTGAAGACGTCCCAAGTGCACGGTCGCTTCCAAATAAAATTGCCGCTATCTAAACAAAGAGCCCTAATTATTCGGCCGTGGCGGGCGGGGTCGCTCTCTTATGGGTGTTCTGGGGCCCATTTTGCTTCTCGTATAGGACCCATGGGACCAGCGGGCGCCGCCTAGCCAATCGTCGGATGGAGGAACGAGCGATCCGCAACCTTTTTATATGCGATATTGGCGTTGCCGCTGGACTCTCCCACCCCCCCTTCCCTTGGGCAGGATATCCCTCCCCCTACGTACGGGAATTAAAATTTGGAAAGGCACACAACTGATTACATACCCTAAACACGCATTACGTCAGATCACCAATCTTGATAAGCCTACCACAATTTACTGACGGCGATCAGGTTTATATCTCTACCTCGTGCCACTATAGATAGTGTAGTTTCGGAACCATCCCAATCTGTGTTTTTAACAGTAAAAATTGCACGTTTTTTTAAATCAATGTTAACTAATAAATAATGATAAATTGTGTTGTTTACTATGTAATATTGAACTGAACAGAAAATACTGCGACGCTGGAAGCTACGCAGCAAAAGTAGTATGTGTATGTAGAGATTTACATACCGAGCTCTTACATTTTGACCAGTATTATTAGTATTAATAATATTATTTTTATGAGTAAGAGACACCCTTAAGTGTATGGATACATTACGGATTTGGATACGGAGATACAACGATAAATTTACAATGTGAATAAACTGAAACTTTACACTATTATAGTATAACTGCGAAAGTTTTTTGTGTGTGTGTGTGTGTGTATGTGTGAGTTATTACGTTTGTTACTGCTCTTACGCTAAACGGATTTGGATGTAGGATGGGGATAGCCTGTGTCCTGAATTACATAACACAAAACCCGGAATTCCCGTGGGAAACTTGAAATTAACGTGGGTGAAGCCACGCAAAACCGCCACGCATTTATAATGCACTTTGGAAATCCTGCCAGCTGATACAAATCTTCATCAATTCTAAAGACAACGTGTCCTATAGCTATACTGAAATATCTGGTAGTGGTTGCCCATCGGTTCGGGTAATATTATTTTAATATCAATAAACCTAAGAATGTCGGCAGCCGGTGGTGCCCTGTAAATACTTTGCACCCGATTCATTTTGAGACAATAAATTTGGATATAAAGGGTTTCCGAGCGGTTCCTGCCTCCGGGCGCATTGTCCTCACCCTTCGCTTTTGCAGGGTTTTGTGTGGAAATTAAGAAATAAAAAGACGATATCGTGTGTCGGTGAGTGACGAGGGCGCGGGTGGCGGGGGCGGCGGGGGGCGGCGTGGACGTCGCGCGCGGCGCGGCGCGGCGGTCCGTTTCGACACATGACACCCGTACGCTGCGGCTCCAAGCTTCGCTCGGGGCCCTTATTCACTATGACCATAATACGCCGCGTTAAGATAACGCGCCACTAAAATTGTTTATCCCTCGTGCTCAAAGAAGTTTCACTTCAAAAAATACATTTACAACGTGTCTTGTGGCATGCAAAATAATAATTTCTAATATTTTGGCATCCGGAGCGATGGGCTTGTGTTTTGGGACGCACGTTATGGGTAAGGAATGTTGTTGGTCATAGTGAATAAGGGCCCTGCTATTGTGTTGCCACCATTCACCCCGCCATCACCGACCGACTCATATTCTATTGCAGTGTTTTAAGCATTCGATTGCCCCCGTTTATATTATATAGAGTTCCTAAGAATTACGGATTTCTTTTTTTTATTGCATTTGTTTTTAAAACCTTTCACCCGAGCTCGCCGAAGGGAACCTACGTTATTGTTTTTATGGCGAATTGTGTCGGTTGAATGGGTCCCGCGCATTCAACACTTAGAGATCCCAGGAAGATAATACAGCGCAGGCGGGTACGGGCGGTACCGGGTCACCGGAGGCGACAACAAACCTCCTACCGGATGGAAATTAATAAACGCGGTATTTAAATAATAATTCAAGCTGTTTCAGAATATTGCATGAATATTTGCATACATTTATAACATTCACTTGAAGGCTTTTGATGAGCTACAATTGGATTTTGTTTATAATTAGTCGAGTAATAACATAATTTGCAGCCTCGGTTAAACGATTTTCCGTTGTTTACTAATTTCTTTCAAGTTTCTAGATCCAGCTAGTGATTTAGGTTTTTGGTGATAAGTGTGACATAAAAGCAGATTAAGCAATGGGAGTCAATTAAATAATGAGTCGAAAAACTTCTTGGTTTTTGTATAATAAATGGTGAATGGATAGGTTAACCATTTTCCTTTATCATTGTGAAAATGAAAATTTATTCCCACGTGACTGAATTAAGATTGTTGGTTTTAAGCCAACATGGACGCGCGGCTGTCGTAACCATGAAGGTGGTAATATTTCAAGACGTGCTGTGGGCTCTATGGGGCACTATAGGGTTATAGTCCACGTCCAACGCGCGAAGCGGCGTGGGAGCTAACTACTTTGTCTATCCATTCGAATACCAATATTATCACTATGCTCAGTTTATATCTATATCTACTCAATGCTCATAATAAAAAGGGGTAAAATTTTAATGTTTGTTTGATTTCTAGAGGATACTTAATTTTTGGAAGTACCTACTGAACCGATTCTACACATTCTTTCACTGATAGAAAGGTATATAAATTTACCCCTGAGTAAGATAGAATACCTACTTTTGTCCTGGAAAAATCTATTTTGTATTTTATGTGATAGTTACGAGTAATTTAGGACTTGGAATAGAAATAGTTATTTTTCATCGCAGTGCAAGGAGATCCTGAAGGAATTACATACCGAATAAGACTATAATTTGTTTGTACCTACCAACCTAATACCATTTAAACTTTTGGGATTGTGTTAAAAGGTATGTTTTGTGGTCAAAGTGAATCAGATCCCTGTTTCTTAATTTCCACAGTCAATAATAATAATTTTATCTTAGTACCTACTAAGCCTTTTGTGATGTCGAGAAATAATTATATTTAGCGGAGAACCATTATAGAAGTATATCTACGTGAAGTCTGTTGTATGGTCAAGAAGTTAAATCGACAACCTTCAACCCCCGGGGAAGTTTAGATATTGCACTGCCGCTTGACACGGATGCACTTAACTATGCATGGACAGCGTCACCAAGCTCCCAAACCTAAGGAACTTGGCTCAGCTTCTGATAGTCAATTTTAAACTTAATCAGAATTCTTTCTGAGCACTTTTTCAAAATATAGAACATGAAGTTATTATTTCTTGTTCGTAAATATGTTTTTTAATTATATTTATTTACACTACTAGCTGTTCCCCGCGCTTTCAACCGCGTTAATTTCGGAGTTCCCTCGGGAATTCCGGGACCAAAAGTACCCTATGTCCTTCTCTGTGGATACTTCGATAATGTGCATGTATACAAAATTTTGGTTCAGTTGAGTCGTTGACGCCTTAGCGTGAAAGCGTTAATAACAAACAAATAAACAAACAAACAAACTCACTTTCGAATTTATAGTAAGGACACTGAAAGTTTACAAAGGTAATTTGTATTGGATTAAATCTCAATTTAGTACCTACCTATTAAATTGTAACTCGGATCAAAGTTATTGCTATAGTCGAAATTTAAATGAGACTTGTCATCTAAACTTAGATTCAAGTAAGAACGTCGGAAAGTAAATAAATAGAGAAGAAAATAAGATCATATCTACCTGTGATAGGCCATTTTAAAGCGGTTTCGGTAGATACAATTAATTCTCAGAAAGCGACCCGATAATAATCGTGAGTAGGTCACTGTAAATATGGTACCTACCTATATATATTATGAGAGAGTTGTAATCTATTTCCGTCTTCAACGGTAGTCAAAAATAATATCCTATCTTACTATAACAATGAATGAGAAATTATTGTAAATGATAATATTTGATTACTTATCTAATCGCGGTAGTGATTACATTACTGAGAGCAATATTCCATAGTTGCCTACCAGTTGTTTGTATAGCGAGGTAGCGGTGCTATACCTACCCACTACAATACCTCGCCGTGGGTCGTCTCGAGGCGTAAAAAGCGAAGCGTGGGAACTCCAGATCGTGCCGCCGCGTCGCCGCTGCGTGTTGTCGCACCGCAATCCTCACCTCTACACGTGATAACTGTTCGCACTCGTTCAACATCCGAAAGAGAAAAGTAAAAAAAAAAGTTTTGTATCTAAATAAGTAGAAATGAAATGAGAGACGCATCGAGGCACGGTTATCAGTTTAGTGATGCAAGGCCCGCGACGCGGCGATCGGCGACGATTCGCAGAGAGTTGCTGATTATATCTAGCAACTATATAGCGGCTAGCTAGCCCCTTCATCATGCCGCCGATTTGCTATAAGGATTCTATTAATTAATTTGTTTATTTGTCATACTATTGAATTTGCCTTTTACTTTACCTACGCTATTTGTGTGAATGTATTTTAAATGAAGCAAAATACGTGTACTAGTACATACGTAGCAGAAGGGGATGGTTTAATGTGTCAGTAGCGCGCTCTGTTGCCAAAGAAAGGAAACTTATTCTGGGGGATGTTACGCATACGAGGCTAGGGTAGCGTTTTCCTCGAATTATATAGAAGTTGCTTTAAACACCGACATCTAACGGGAAAATGAAGAATTACCTTATAAAAGCTTTCCCGAGTTTCCCAAAGGAAAGTTTTTTATACCTAGTTGATCTCTTTTTTCAGCTATCTATTTGATAGTTTCATGTTTGAATCCGGTTTGATCTTTCGAAGAAGTTAATGGTAGAAAGTAGGAAGGTACCTACCCAAAAAAGGTCATGTCACACTAGTACCTACAAGTAGCAAAAAAATCTTGTCTTTTAAAATATTGGAAACGAAATCGGTTGAGGGAAATTTCAAATAGAATAAGTAATAAAAGTAGTTTTTAATACTCTCATTGTTTATTATTACGAAAAAATGGTTATAATAAAAAAGATGGTAAGTATTTTTACGTTTCTCTCCATCGATTGCTTCATCTACTACAAAAGTAGGTACCCACGTTAATTTCTGTTTTTCCTCGGGAATTTCGGGACAAAAATGCCCTATATATTTCTCTGTAACACCTGAAAGTGTAGGTATGTTTGCACACACCATGGTGATCGATAGAGTAGGTACTTTTAAGAAGTGAAAGCGTAAAAAAAGCTCTATTTCATAATTATTATGCCTAATATTAGTTAGGTATAGGGATTCCTGCAGCCTGCAGGTTTGCAACAAAATCGTTTCCAAGATTTTAATTTTACATTTGAGGTCATTGTATGGGGATAGGAAAGATATTGATAATCATACTTACATAAAAATAAAGTACAATTTGAGATTTTTAAATTTTAGGTACGTACTTAAAAAAACCCCTAACCGGAACCTAGGTAATCGTAGCTAAGGACAAAAAAGGAAACTAAATCAAAATTGGTTCAATCGTTTCGAACCTACGATGCCACAGACAGACACACAGATACGCTAATAAACAGAATATTTTATACACCTGAAGTTTATTTTATACTAGCTGTTCAACGCGGTTTCATCCGCGTTAATTTCAGTTCCCGCGGGAATTCCTGGATAAAAAGTAGGTACCCTATGAAGATCCGTTGAGCCGTTAAGGCGTGAAAACGTAACAGACAGACAGACAGACAGAGTTACTTTCGCATTTATAATATTAGCAGGGATTTTAAGTAATTAAACTTTATTAACTCTCCCATTCCTTGAATCTTTATTACAAAATTGTTATAATCAAACAATGAAACTCATGTATGAATTTAAAAAATCCCAAAAAAGTCTCACTGATGTAGATATTGTCATTCACACATGACGAAAACAAATATGGCGCACAACACTTTTTGCGGTGGTGACGATTTTTGCTAATGAATTCCTACACAAGCCACGTTACCTAAAGCGTTATTTCAATGAGAGATGTGGTTACCAGTGAAAACACTCCCTGTTATTCTTGTATAATATATTTTATATGCCTATCTGTAATATTATACTCTGGTTTAAATTAATACTTGTATTCGTTTTTATGTCTAAACTATATATCTATTGTTATGTACCTAGTATCGTTATTTTTATCAGTATTTTTAAAGATATTTATTATTTCATAATGTCTATGAGTATGTATATTTAATAATATTATAATCTCACAAGGTATCAGCCTGCACCCACCCACTGTATGTATGAATGTAATGAATTCTCTGTACTATCTCGTCAAGGTTGCCTTGAAAAAATTGCTTCTAGCAATAAGGCCGCCTATTTGCCTGAAATTAATTTATATTATATTTAATGTTGTGAAACTCCTTTGGTGCAATAAAGTATATTGTATTGTATTGTATTGTAAGGTACTTCGTTCCAAAAAAAACAAGAAACTGAAACTATAAAGCTCTCGCTCAGTAGGCGTGGTGCGTAGGGCGTAGTCGCGATGGGCGGACTTCGGCTCCGCCCTTTGCACCCACGTGAGCACCCAAAACAACCGTCCTTGCAGTTGTAAACAAACATTAGATATATGAAACTTAAACAACAAGTCTTGATAGTTTCGGCTTAAGATCGCTTTTTGCGTGTGACGGACGTCTTACATAAACTCATATAGGTACTATCTCATACAATTTTGGAACACATTAACTTTTCATAGATTTATTTATGTTCATACCTGTGTCAATTACTTTTTGACAGCATCTTAATTATTTGCCAACAATCATCTTCCTGGCTAAACTTTGAGTTTTGGTACATTTTGTACACATATCTAGGTTACTATTTAGATTATGTACTTAACTGCTTATTCAAAAAATTTTCCCGACGCCATTCATTAGTGAAGTGAGCGGTTGTCTAATTATGTTTATTCAGATTAGTTTGTGACTTGTGTCGAACGGCTTTAAGTTGCAACGAGGTCGGTAAAACGCGTGAAATGAACGCCAGACGACCACCCAAATACAGGATTCTCATTCGCTATTCTGAAAATAAATCAATAGCCGAGCACTACTAGGAACACGGTGTAGATATACCTACCTACTAACGATTTGAAATTTGTGAAAAAATAGTTTCCGATTTATTGAAGCCCCAGTTTGCAAAGTCAGTAGGTACGCGCCGATGAGACGGTTATTTGCAGATAAACACGTAATTTTTTCTCTTATTAAATCTCTCTTATTTTATCCTAGAACATAGCTTTATTGTACTATGTATATGTTTATGAAGCAGCAGAATAATTTTAATCAGAGTTAAATTGCTTACTTTGCTATTTTTTTTTTAATGAATAAAATAATTGTCCGCATTTGTTTTAGTACCAACAAATTATAATTGTGATGTCTAACAGCTACTAGCTATGTTTTTTTCACACCGCATTGGTTATTCGGTAGGTACAAATTTTATGGGAACACGTCATAATGGTAGGCAATACATTACGCGGAGCCGCGCAGTTTGGGCCGTGAGGAGCGCATCGTCACGTTTGTATCGCACAGCTCTCTCGGTGAAGAACAGATTAGTGCATTCACCATTTTATTACTCATCTGTGTTGCTCATTGTGGTGAAGATTGCTTCCATGATAGATAGAGACACTAGTTTGGTTGGAATTATCCAATTGTAATTTATGTACCTATCTACTTAGGTACCTACATTAAATTTGTTTCTGATATTATAAATGATGAGAACTTTTTTTATACTATGTTTAAGTGTTTGTAAAAGCGTTGACAGATTTTTTCTAGCCATGTATTTCTTTGTCTGCCGATTGAATGTAGCCATTACGTGAGTCTAGACTCAAAATTATTCTACATAAATCTCATCAGGATTGCGATAAAAATTCACACGATACGTTTTTTTTCTTATAATACCTAGTCCTAATGTATCAGACTTCGCTTGATTGTTCAATTATACATAATAATCGAACTTTAATATCGGAAGTGACGGTTACAAAACCACAATAAGTCTCGGAGGTCAGGTGGGCACAAATTGTACAATACCAGAGCAGGTGTTAACGTAAAATGACTTCATCGGCGCGTGCGCGACTAATCGTCTCTACCCCTTCATTACATCCTAGACACGACTAATGGGACTAGAATACGTAAACGTTTACGAATAACAACCTGCCATTGTCGGTGTTGTAGTCTCAGGTTGCAGTAATGATTGAATAACTTACAAAAATTGTTTTAATGCAGGTAAATAAATAACGTAGACCGTAGTATACGCAGTCAGTCAGAGTATAGGTAGGTATAGGTAGGTCTATATGAGCGACAAATTAATAATCAAGTAGATTGATCTTTGTCTTGAAATTAAGAGTACGTATTAGGTAAAGTCAGTTATCAGAATATTTACGAGCAAGTGCCTACTTACCATCCTGCAACCCTCACGGCGCCTAAGGCCTGAGGTGGTGCACCTTGCTCTTTATAAAGATGGCCCGAGACCAGTTCGCTTTCAGAAATCTAGACAATTCTTTGTTTAATTGTTTTATTTCTTCAGTTTTCGTCTATCACTACATAGTAGAAAATAAAGTCGCTTCCCGCTGTCTGTCTGTCCCTATGTAGGTATGCTTAGATTTTTAAAACTACGCAACGGATTTTCATGGGGTTTTCACCAATAGATTATATAGATAGAAAATATATACATTAGATAGAAAAGTGATTCATGAGGAAATTACTGCGGGAGAAATCGTGGGGGACTATTTATTTTTAACAGCTAGTTAAAAATAAATAGTGATCCCAAACATAAAAAAATATCATAGAAAATTGTAGCTGTTGCTGTTCTTAACCGGAAAATACGAGACAATCTACAGTAAATATTATGCTTGAGATTGCGTAGTTTGCTTTGTTTGTAATAGCATGGCGTACCTACTGTGCGATAGTTTTGAGTCGCGGGCCGCTCATCTCGGCTTCCCCGGCATTTCCTGCTGGCCCTACGTCCATTGTTGTTATTGTTCGTCTACGCTCACTCGTTATGCCACCGACCACCGTCTTACTTTAGTGTTCCCAACTATAATAATATCTGCGGCACGAGAACGCTCTCCCGATTATAAACAAATAACAAGCTAGCGAAGTAGTTATATCTATATTTGGAAGTAGAAATGTTCAAGAAGTGTTTTTTCAGATGATATTAATTAACATTGCTTTAACTTATTTGAAAAATATATACCTACTCGTAATTGTTTTTCAGAAGGTAGCATCCAATGAAATCTTACATCGTTTTAAAAAAAAAATCATCATCTCAAATTCTTTGGTACATAAT
Source organism: Zygaena filipendulae (assembly GCA_907165275.2). Classification (NCBI taxonomy): domain Eukaryota; kingdom Metazoa; phylum Arthropoda; class Insecta; order Lepidoptera; family Zygaenidae; genus Zygaena; species Zygaena filipendulae. The sequence goes on from OU015650.1 coordinate 7,168,544, forward strand.
CCTTCTTACGTGCATGTATAGCAGTTAACTTTATACTCTTGGCTCACAAATAGTGCCCGAGGGGATTGCGAAATGCAAGCGAGTGAAATAGGGAACATAGAAAGACGTGTAACTATAAAATTGTTCATTTAAATACAAGTACCTAACTAAGGTCAGATTTAACAACACACGTCTTATTCAAGGAATCACAAGAAGCAGTTAAAAGGCGGAAGTCCATCTAAGTCGGACTCTAATAATGGATCGCCGTCGGATGTCAGCCGGAAGTTTGGGCCGCTGCCGGAAAGTTTATAGAGGGCCAGCTATCCGCTCAGAAAGAACTCACTAAATCCTTAGACTTTGACATCTTATGGTCAACCTCGCTGTCTTCATTTTTTGGGTGTTTATTTGAGTTGATTCTTAAAATCCATGCTTCTGTAGGCAGGTTAAGATTAATTTTATCAGGTAGGTAACGGAAGTGACGTGCATAATGGGCGAAAGTGATGACTGATGCGCAAATGGTTGACATCGAGTGCATTTATTTATTCACGTCAAGCATAAAAAAATCTATCCTTATACCTACGAAAGTATAATTATCACTTATGAATAAGATATTGGTCGAAAAACCCATGAGTAAGCAACGATTTTTTTATTATCATTCATCTGCCAATTATTTGCTTACTAGCTGTTCCCCGCGGTTTCACCCGCGGTAATTTTGGAGATCCCGCAGGAATTCCGGGATAACACGTACCCTATCCTTCTCTGTATCCCTGAAAGCGTACATGCAAAATTTCATGATGGTCGGTTGAGCCGTTAAGGCCTTAAAGCGTAACAAACAAACTCACTTTCGCATTTATAATATTAGTAAGGATTCAGTAGTATAGTATTATAATAATAATCAGTCAGTGCAGGCTAATGTTGAAAAACTAACTCCCAATTAAAGTTTTCAGGATACTGATTCTGGCAAGTTATTCCAGTCCATATATACGTGAAGGAATAACCCTAATAGTAACATTAACTAAATTAGAAAAATGTTCCATCACTCATAACGGAATCAATTCTCGCCCGTTAATAGTGCGTACACGGCAGACCGTGTAATCAAGGTTTGGCTATAAACAGCTTGAAGGTGTAACAACCGATTGATAGCTGAAATGAGTAGATTTGATTGACCGATGGCGGACGGTGGGCACGGAGCGTGCAAAGCGGCGGGAGCAGGTGCCAGCGGCAGAGCGCGACCGCAGCATCAGCGCAGCCGCCTCACCACCTGTTCCCGTATTACGAGGTCCAAACTCAGGCACGTCCCAGTCAGAATAAAGGATGGACTAATGGCAATCGTATGGTGCCGTCCCTTTTAGGCATTATAATTGAGTATAATAGTTTTATAAGTTCGTAATACGGCCACTATGCGCCCGCAATCGAAGCCGGAACTACGTGCCGATTCGCATTGCGCTCGCGCATCGAGGGGCTTCGCTCAATCATTCGAGTAGATGAATTTGTATTTCGTTTTTGGCACGAAATGATTTAGGTACCTAAGGCAAAGAAGAAACTGTACTATATCGATGATTTTTTTTTGTCGTTTGCGATTTCGTAGTTATGAGCGTCCGATACTTTCTGCTTTCTCATATACAACCGAAGAAGTATATTACCCCACATCGGTCAAAAATAGCAATATCTACTTGGTTTTTGGAAGGTAACCTACCTGAAATAGTGATTGCCAAAACTGGTTCTATGAAATTCAACACGCTAGTATATTATAAATACCTACTTACATTAACAAAACTGTTAGGAAGTGGTAAGTAGGTAGTTTGAAGGTACTGGTGACCAGTACCTTCAAACTACCAGTAACTGGTCGCTAATGGTCGTTAAGCATGATGCAATCACGTGGTGCGGTCGTGATCAGTAAATCGCCATAGCTCACCAAGAGGTGGTAAAAAACCGCGTTACGCGGCGTCGTCGTGGCGTCGCGGTGCGGTAATCATCAATCACGACGCGACGCAGCGCGCCTACTCTGCGCCCGCGCCGCGCCGCGTGTCGCCTGTGAACAGCGCCAACGACAAACCTCGTGATTTTGTCGCGGATTTTATGTAACATAAAGGATGATTCACGTTACACCGTGCCGTGACCGGGCACGGCGTCGAAACATCGTTGGATATTGTTTCCCGGGTCCGGCTCGGCCCGGCCACGACACGTTGTAAAATGAACGTGCGCGCCGGGCGCTCACCGGGCGCCCGCCGGGCAGTCGACGACAACTCTTAGTGATGTGAATAGATCAACAGCAAAATGGACGATGAAAAATTGTTAGAATGTGTGTGGAAGTACCTTTTACTTTACGATATGCGCCATCCTAAGTATTTGGATACTAAATATAAAAATGTTATTTGGAAAACAATATCGGACGAAATAAAATAATCTGGTAATTAGGTACATAAATATATACCTAGTATTTTATTTCAATCTATATAATGGTTAAGTCTACCCAAGTGTCATTTACTACTATAACAAGTAGGTATTTGTATCGGTTTTTAGTAGGTATTTTATAATACGTTAGGTAAATTATAAGTAGATATAGTGCACTAACTGAAAGCGATGCTTTGGGCTCGCGAAGTTTTCTACCTAGTAATAATTTTTAAGTCATATGAATTATTTTAAGAAGCTCATGTTAGTAGTTATTTTTTAAATTATCTTATAAAAACAAGACAAGTAAAAAACTTCCCTTTTTACTCAAGAGTCAATCGTCACATCTATCGACTGTTGAAATTACTAGTTGACACAGAATACCTATCACAGACACGGCCGTGCCGAGAATGCACGGAAACAGCCCGGTGTAGCATGAATGACAGGCCCGGACGGGGCACGGTGGACGTGCCCATGCCGGGGCACGGCCCGGCCACGGCACGGTGTAACGTTAATCATCCTTTACAGTAACAATGAGATCTGAATTTTTAAAATCAACTTCAGAACAAATAATTTTCTCTCTTTTTAACATGTTATGTTGTGCGCGATATTTTCAGTAATTACACAACCGGTTTAATTTTTGATTAATTGAATGTTAACATATTTTGAAGATTTCCATGTAGAGATAGGATCTAAGAGTATGATTCTCAGAAGGTCGCTGTTGCATGTCACTGTCTCATTTTTACTTTATTCTATTAAGATTTCAGATGTTATATAAATACAATAGCCATTAAACCAAACACTACCTACATTTTATTATTTATTTCCAGTCACATTGTGATGGAAAAATAGTCACATATTTCCGCTTAAAATACTATCGACGAACTGATGTAGGTACCTAGATACTAAATAAATAACAAAACAAATTGTATTTTTTTAATTTAGGTATACCTATATTGACGGATATGAATTTTTGATTTGCAGTTGTCATCAATAGGGAAAAATATTCTTTAAATTATATTCACAAAAATCATGGCTTACCTATTGTTGGTCTCTTGGTGACCCGAGGCGTGGCGGGTGAGGTCCGCGCAGAGCCCGGAGGCGACGCGGAACTGTCGCCAACACCATTTCGGACATGCTTCTCGGTTCGTTGCACCGAACCCAATAGACTGGCACTACGTCCAACACTACTTAAGTAGGTATCTAACTTTAATATTTTCCCATGAAAATATAAAAAAGTATCCTGTACTTATACCGTACTTGGACCTGTGCGGATTGTTTGCCGCCTGTGATATTGACAAGCATGTCAACTAACATTTTCTTATAGAAAAGCTTGGAATTTTGCACCTAAACACACAAGTCCACCTCCTTCATAATTATATTCGAACGGCTTTGCCCTTGCTGCTTGTTCCACCCGGGCCGCGTTTCTATAATACCCTTTCTTTTTTGAGTTTAAATTATGCATTATTTACCTACGTGTGTCTTTATACGAAAAGAACCAAAATACCGATTTCTATTTAACCAACTCAAAACTATAACGGTACTTCACTTCCATCAATCTCCTTTTTACCCCTTTAGGGTTTGAATTTCCAAAAACCCTTACTTAGTGCTCGCTTGTGTTATACCTAAATAAAAGAGTATTAAGTGAGTTTCTATAGTTAGCGCCGTGTGTAGATGTGATGTGTATACTGTAGGTGTATAGGTAGTAGTATAGGTAGGTAGTAGGTGTTAGTATGTAGGTACCTACCTAAGACAACGTTGAAGTTAATGGAGGATGGATACTTACAGTAACTATTAATGGATTGCCAAAATCAATTGAACCTTGCATCCGGAGGGCGGCGGAGGCATGAGACTCACGCCCAGTTAATTGTTGTGTTACACTCCCGACGGTAGTTTACACTGATATATTGCACATTGATTAATTTACGAATGCAAGAAATACAATAGATAAGAGCTACAGTATAGCTTGCACTTGTAAATAAACCCCATGAATTTTTAACCGACTTCCAAAAAAGAGGAGGTTCTCAATTCGACTGTATGTTTTTATTTTTTTATATGTTTGTTACGCGATTACCTACTCGAAGACCGCTGGACCGATTTGAAATAGTAGATTGTATCACAAGGTATTAAAATTGTATTTTAAGGGCGAGGGCGTTATTTTGAATCCAGACCGGAGTGAAGGATTCTTATACATATAGAATCCTGAACGGAGAGAGGGATTCAAAGGAAATCGCCAGAGGAAAAAATAATTTTAATGCCGAGTTTCTCTCTCTCTACTCTCTCTCTTCTTCTCTTCCCCTCTATGAGAAAATGAAACAAGGAATCGCTGTAATATATTTATTTGTTATTAAATATAATACAAACCTAAATATTTATTGCGTCCATTTTCACAGATTCCGGTGTTAATATTGTGCTCTCTTCACTACTTGACGAATACATTTTGTGAAATCAATAAAATCACATCAGTTGCCGCCTTTTTCTTTTTTTTTTTGTTTGAGGCGCGTGTCCCACCGGCCAGTACTTTATTCATACAATTTGTGCATTATTTGACGTTCGACCTCCTTGGTCGTCTCTGGCGATAGGCAGAAGTTTCATATTCCAAATTCACAACTCATTATTACCCGCTGTTTAGCGGGTTAAAATGGATTTCAGTACAACTTTTAGTCGCACTTTTTGAAGGGAACCTAAACGTACTACTTTAGGTGCACTTATATGCGAATAAAACGTCAGTTTTGGAATAGATAGGATGAAATTTTTTTTTTTGTTTGAAAGGTTATACCTACTCCCGAGGTAGTTCCATTATCATAAAGTCACGATCTGATGATGGAATTTTGGAGAAATCGAGGGATTCGATTAAATAAATTGTCACTTTATAAATTATAAACCAACCCACTAAAAAGCGAATAATAAATAAAATTTTACAAAAAAAGCTTACCTAAATCAACTTCGAAACACAAAGATGCACTTACACTAAAAAGTTTAAAAATTCCAAAAATAAATTTTTAAACTTTTTAGTGTAAGTAAGTGTGTTTTGAATTCCGGGATTAAAAGTACCTATGTCGTTCTCTGTACCCTTGAAAACGTGCATGCCAAATTTCATCCAAATCCGTTTAGCTTTTTTTGCGTGATTCAGTAAACGTATGCGAGTATAAGAGCTCGAAAGCACATTTTCGTCCGACTAGCTTCAAATTTATCTTCATTGCTCAGCTCCTAATATGTGTCTTAGCGTTATGTTATATAGCCTATAACCTGCCCGGGAGGACTGGGAACTGGGACTGAGGTATGGACTACAATCGTACTAAGTTTGGTTAAAATCCCTTCAGTAGTTTTTGACCCATGCGTGCACATACAGACAGACAGACAGACAGACAGACAAAAAATTTACTGATTGCATTTTTGGCATCAGTATCGATCACCATTCATCCTCCAATATTAGTTTCGAATATATATTCAATCTACTGTTTTATTATAAGTATATAGTAGATAACGTTGCATAGATGAAAAGATAGAAATCGATATTTGTACGAATCTGCCTTGTGAGAATAAGCTTTCCCGTTCCTTTCGAGGTAAGCAACGAATTTCATAATATACCTACCTAGCTCTTGATGCGGGCGGTCTTTACGTACCATAAAGGCGTGAAACGCGGCACCGCGCCGTATCATTTACGTGGATCGGGCGTTACGGTCACGTGTCGCGTCACTCCCACGTCTTAATTGACCCATTTCGTATGAGACGCTGAGCTCGCCGCGCCGCCTCGCCTTCTAGGATATCATCTGCCGCCGAACATGAGCTCGCTTATCGCGTCTGGAACCTAAACACTGCTGCGCTTGCACGACAAACGATCGCATCTAGTGCGACTTGGAAGGGTGTTTTTATTGTTAAGAATTTATATTAAGTTCATTCGTGCAAGAATTTTATTTCGACACCTTATAGAATAAAATTTTTGTTTGTTCACATACGTAAAAACTTACAATCGTACCTTCATCTGAGGAAAGTTAAATACTTAAACTTATACTAGAAGCTACTATGTAACAAAGGTTAGTAAGAAGTAAAAGTTTGCGAAGAAGAAATGATCTTATTATACATTTTATCCGTCTTTGGTCATCAGCTTGTTGATATCGTGGGTGTTTGTTTAAAAAATCACATTAACCTACATAATTTTTCAATATTTTTTTGCACAATTAATGATAATTAGTTACATTTATTTCCAAGCCATGGACCACCCAAAGTTCCCGTGATATCTCAAGGTACAATCTCTGCACAAAAACATCACCCTACCATGACCCTATCTATTTATTTGTCTTGTGTGGCCTTCATTTTACGCTTGTTGGGATCCGTGAAATTGGATGTCTTAAGGTCAGTTTTTTACGGGTAATTATAATTTATATTTGGAGCAAGCAACTACTCTAGGCAAGTTATTTTTTTTATTTTAAGAATAAAACAAAGATATTAGCAGAAAACTGAAAGGTTCAGCTCCAACTCTATATTACCAATTTCTGATCTTATTTTTTTAGAATTTTAAAACGCGACGTCTCTTTTAATAACACGGATGAGTTCATAAAAGGGAGGTTACGAAAAAAACATACGTAGAAGGGTGGATGTAATGACGTAATAATCTGAGTGAATCTCGCCTCCATGGTTGATTTATTAGGACGAGAACAGACGTGTGCTCGTGTCGCATGTCCCACGCAACAGTGTGTGTTCAGTGTTCACCCTTGGGGATTCAGGTAAACAAGAAAAAAAAATGCTGTGGGTGAAATGTGTGGCCTTCATCATTACCAAACTTTATCTTATTTTACAATAAGATTGTAGTGGCTGACTCTTTTATTGAGAGAACTGCTTCTTATTGAGTTTAGGGGGTTATTTGCATCCTAAAAGACGTGACTATATTTTAAAATAAGTATTCGTCTGTCTGTCCAGGAATACTTCGGCAGGGCTAAGGATTTTATGAAATTTGTATATACATATAATAGTTACTTAACAGACAAGGGGATAAGTAATAATAAGATATGAGGAACTTTTCAATCAGAAAAAATGTAGATTATAGGAATCTCAAAATTAGGGTGTTGGTGATTTTAATATGGCGTTGTGTCAAACTTTATTTTCAAGTTTTGGAACTTAGAATAAAGTTTGATACACCTCCTACACTTGTCTAGATTTATAATATACTAGCTGTCCCCCGCGATTTCATCCGCGGTAATTTCGGAGTTCCCGCGGTAATTCCGGGAAAAAAAGTGCTGTAGTTTACGGTGATAAGCAGTTCCCCGCATTAATTCCGGAGTTCCCGCGGGAATTCCGGGTTAAAAACTATCCTATCTTTTAAGTTGGACCATATTATAAATGGTTACAGAATTTTATCAAAATCCGTTCACTAGTTTCGGAGTCCATCGCGGACAAACAACGTGACACGTGATTTATATATATTAGATAAGATGTAGGTGAATACATAAGCAAAACTCTAAAGTGTTTTTAAAAATTATGAAATTTTCACACAATCGTTTTATTTTGAAGCGGAATTTTCCGGATACCAACTGCAGGTTCTAGCACTGCCTTTGTTTTTCCCAATGCTTATTATTCAAACATAATATTGCGTCGGACAAAATGAAAAACTTTTAGATCACACTTGCGCTGTATGTGTACGTCATAAGAGTAATAAACTTCAAGGAAGCTTGTACCGTCTCATCTAAACAAAGGGTTGGCACGTCATCGTGTACCTACTTTAAAAGTGTAACTGAGTGGGACGGTGAAGGGTCGCGTGTCATAGTGTCGTGGTGTCACTGCGAGCTGCGAGCTGCGAGCTGCGAGTTGCGACTCATCAAATATGCATGCCACGAGGTAGCGCTCCGGGCCTCCAAACACGGCATTCTGGAGCCTGCAGGCTTCGTCCCGATAACATCAGATAATTGTTTTGTAAATTTCATTAAGTAACTTAAATTAATTATTTATATAACAAGTTGTGCCTCGCGATTTTACCCGCGGTAATTTCGGAGTTGCTGCGGGAATTCCGGGATTAAAAGTACCCTGTGTCCTTTTCTGTACCACTGACATCGTGCATGCCAAATTTTATCCAAATCCGTTCAGCTGTTTTTGCGTGATTGAGTAACAAACATCCAAACATCCACACTTTCACATTTATAATATTAGTAGGATTCGATAAATTTTATTTTTTAGGTATATATTGAGAATTTCTCTAATATTAGATAAGTATTTTTATTACCACAAGTTCATTGCTTAACAACCTAGGTACTTATCTAACGAAAATAATGTTGGGAAAATTACAAATCTTTTCTTAGTGGTACGGTGAAGACCTCGTTCATTAATAAAATTTAGTTTCATTATAGTAGGTATTTATTTATCGGTAGGTATAGATTAAATAGAATAATAAAATAAAAAAACATGGTTATATTCATCGCTTTATAATTTTCTTTATACTCACCAGTCTCGTATTAATAAAAGTTTTGCGACAAAAACAAGTGAAAACATTTCAGACCCTCATCAGGGCGAGACCAGTGTCACAGGCTCCTGAGATAAGGAGCACTTTTTTCACGATACTTTGCTAAAGTCCCGAGACTTGGTTCAGTGACAAGCTAATCGGCGCTGTCGAGAAGTGAACGGCGGGGTGGGTATATACCTATTTAATGTTTAACCCTTTTGTATCCGGCGACGCTGGCACCCGACAGCTTTGTGTCAATCCCGGCCCAGCTTCGAGCCTTCTGAATATTTAATGTTCATTAATTTGTTGGATTCTGAACGCCATTTAAGTTTGCTTTGCAGTACACTATGTTTGAACACACATTACAGTTTATATAATTGAAATAGGTTTGTAGTGCGATAGGAGGTATACTGTGTGTCAGAGGTGTAAGTGATTATAGTAGGTACACAGAGCAAATAAATTAACTAGAGAGGACAATATGTAGGCGGGGCAGGCGCGCTACCGTTGCAAAGGAAATTAGAACAAATGATCTAACTTGCCTACAACTTCTTTTGCTGCAATCCCAAGTATATTTACCACAATATTCCCAAAACTGTGAATTATGAAAAAAGTGACAGTGACCAAGTAAAAATATAACCATAAAGCGTTACATTTCTTTACGTTAATGAATGTTTTAGTGGGTAATGAATAGTTTTGTGTGCGAAAATCACTCGGCGACACTGGTTTTCATCTGTTTTCAACCAAGTTGATATCCTTTCTATCTGTTAATTTCTATTCCGTGAGTAGGTATCTATTCACTTTTACTCTATAGGTACATAAAACGACATGTCCTGACTGACTCTATGATTCATCAACGCACAACTTAAAGCGCTAGGCCTAGAAACTATAAAAATATCGAAGTACTGTTAGTTTTGAAGATAAGAGTCGTGGTAACAGTATATTATTTTGTTTTTATATTCGTTTATTTAGGACAACAATAGCAACAAGTACATATTACATTAATTCTAGGTTTCAAGATAGTCACCCTTACACAGAGAACAGAATGTAGCAGTAGGTACACAAAATTAGACTAATTTAGATAATTTAAGGGACAAAGAGATACATTAAAATAAGAATGCATTAACATTAAAGAGAATTTTACGAGAATTTTTTAAGAGATTTTGTTACTTACGAATAGAAGTTTAAATAAGATTTTATGATTGGAACTCTGAACGGACCTACCTGATTTATTCGATATTTTTATACCAAAAGGTACAAATGTGTGAGTGATCGATCATTTTTTATATATAGATAATTATTAATTAAATATTGATGACATTCAAACTACATTCATATATAACTACATCAGTAGTCAAATCCTAACTAATAATATAGTTATAATTGCGAGTGTGAGTTTTTTTGTTTGTTACGCTTTTACGGTTTAACTACTCAACCAATCATCATGAAATTTTGCATACATGTTTTCAGGATACAAAAAGGACAAGGTGATTGTATCTTGGAATTCCTGCAGCAACTCCGAAATTAACGCGCGTGAAACCGCGGTTGAACATCGTATATTGTAAAGCATTTTGTTAGTTAACCTCAAATAAATGTGTGTCTACAATAAAATTGACAAGTTAGCTTGATACAAAACCCTAAGGAGCACTTAAATGCAGATATTTCTCGAGTTTATCCCGTAAAATTACATAGTCGCGGGTAGCGTAATCCCCGTAATATATTCACAACTAAAAAGGTGGATAAATAACGGGGCTGCGCACCGACACCGACGGGTTGCCTTTTATAGGCCCCCGCTGGGCCACTGCTGGACACCGGGTGACCGAAATTGACCATCTAATACTTTACAATCATATTTATAACCTATATAATGACTTTATTCTGCAAAGCAATAATAAAGTTACGTTTTAAGTTCAATACAATCCTTAATATTACAAATGCGAGTGTCAGTTTGTTTGTTACGCTTTCATTTCTTAACTACTCAACCGATCGTCATGAAATTTTGTGTACTTTTTCGTCATTTCCGAGAGTGGAACAGCGGGGAAGAGTTAGTATTATAATTATCTGGGGGCACGGTAGTGCTCCCGCCAAGATGAGCCAGCGAAGCGCAAGGGCACTACCTATCTTTTCTCGAAGCGTTTCGTCGTTTTTTTGAACCCTTGTAACTTGGGTCTGGATTATACCAGATAAACAAAATTTTCGGGTTTTTTTTTAATAGCAGACTTATTAAATATATAAAGTTTTAATTGCATAGCTCTCATATTTTAGATTTTATTGATATCTAAAAAATCCCGATTTTGTCACTGACTCACTGATGATCAACAAAATTCTGAGGGTACTTCCTAATGTCCTAGAAAGCTGAAATTTGGTATGTAAACTAGTATTAGTACACAAATAAAAAAAAAAAATTATAAAACTTGTAACTTTTATCCCCCAATCCCTTAAATTAGGGAATGGAAGTTTGTATAAGACTTCCGCAATTTTGACTTACAAAAAGAAATGAAATCCCAATAAAAACATTTTCATGTATAATGTTGCCAAGACAAGACCACATACCAGCACTTTCAAAAAGTTATCAGATCTTATGTAGAGCCAAGCTTCTAACTTTACACGCCTTAACTCTACAAGGTCTAACTTCACAAACTCTACATCTTATTCAAAATATGTGGCTTGGCCGTTTCGTTACTACAAAGATCTATTATATAACAGAAAAGTAATGAACAATGGATCAATTTTTCACCTTAGGCCCATGTGAATGTAGCGAATTGGCCAAGTCACGTATTTTGACTAAGATGTAGAATTTGTAGAGTTAGTGCTGGTATATAGTCTCGTCTTGGCAACATTTTACATGAAAATGTTTTGTTGGGATTATTATATTTACAGTAAATACCAACTTAACTTTAGAGTGAATAATTTGGTAGCTCACTCACACAATATGTTACCAATTATTTATTTAACTACATCGTAAAAACCTAATTTGAAATGAAAATTAAGATGGTTTGGCTTTAGCAGCGATATTAAAGTAAAATTGTAGAAATCTTACAAGAAATTGATATCTACTCAGTACTGATTGTGTGAATTGTGTGACGATTGTGTGTTAAGTCAATTTCTAAATTCGCGATAAGTAGGTACCTATATGTAGGCATCTCGTTTTCATTATTAGGTAAAACATTTAATAAAAAAAAAATTCAAATGGACTATAACTCAGCTATTAGATTACCGACTACAACAATCTTAAGGTAAACAATTAGTAAGTACCTACCTGAATTTACAAAAAAGTTGATTTACACATTTTCTGAAGCACCTACTTGTAGAGCTTATTGTCCTCGAGTTGGAAGTTAAGTAATACCACGTAATACTTATCGAGATCTAAAAAAAAAAGTTAAAAAAGTGAACTTTACCGGTAGCTGGGCATTGTAGTTTAATGGAGCGTGCAGGGGGGGTGCGGGATGCGCGCGGGGAGCCGCGGGCGCCCATTGGCCGCGCCTACGCCGTGGGTGGAACGAGGAAAATCCCTCGGCAGTTTTTCCTCGGCGCCTGAAAAGCTTTTAGCGTCATCCCGCTGTCACACTGTCGGTATTTAACGAAGTATTTGCGTATGTTATGTTTTTCTCGTTGTCTTTTAATAATGTATGCACGTCAAATACCTGACGATTGATCACTCCAGAGATTTCAAATACATTACGGCTATAGATATTTCTATAACCGAAAGTTTTTGTATTGCCAGCGAAATCGTTTGGTTTATGGGAAAATTCTTGAGAACCGTGTCTATGTTTTAGCTGGTCGAGTCTTCTGATATATAGGTATTCGATTACACTGAGATTTTGAGGCATTCTTCGGAAATTTTAATTCCTTAGAAGTTTGAACGTTCGACTTAAAAGCGCAAAGCCCAAAAGGCTTTGAAGGAGGTGTTGGGTGCCAGTGGGGGGGGGGGGGGATTGTGTAGGCGGAGCGGGCAGGCGGGGCACGAGCAGGGTGCTCCGAGGTGCCGCGCCGGGCGCCGCGACTCGCCCACCGGACCTCGCAGTCGCGCCGCAAACGCCGCCACCGGCGTGCGTACCGTTGCATCACTGCACTCACCGACGAGTCGTGAGCTACGCGTCAAATCTGACAGAACAACGACTGACGTTCGATATCAAAAAATTTAAATTCACCCGTTACCAGGGCGCAAAGGTGCGCGTCACAAATGGTTGTCGCTAATTAACTCGATCGGCTGCAGCATCGTCGGCCACACAAATAATTACCGTGAAGGAAGCGTACGAAAGGCAGCTCGCGACGAGCACCCCCCAATTAGTGGCACCTGTCGGACACGAGCCGCACATTAATTTGCACTCGCGATAAATTAAACAGCGAAAAAAACGTCCAAAATAAACTGGAACGTATGCACCTGCAGTATTGTGCCCTCAATGAGGAGCTGTCGTGGACACAACTGCGGAAACGTTGACGCGAATCGCACGAGGCCTACCGAGGCCTATGGGGCGAGGGTCGTGGGCACGGTGCAGTAGATATGATCATGCTGTTCAAAGGTAACAGCAGCAGATTAGAACATCTCATAGAAAAGATACAAGCCAACAAAGAAAACCACGACGTTACTTCTGAAGATATAAAAGGTAATTTATTCCAATTCATCCTACTATTATAATAAATGTAAAAGTGTGGATGTTTGGATGTTTGTTACTCAATCAAGCAAAAACGGATGAACGGATTTGGATGAAATTTGGCATGCACGATGTCAGGGGTACAGAGACGGATATAGGGTACTTTTTATCACGGAATTCCCGCGGGAACTCCGAAATTACCGCGGGTGAAACCGCGGGGCACAGCTAGTCAATAATAATTGATTCATTAAAAATATGATTTGGACTTATTTTTATCTACTTAATCTTCGCTTGTGGTAAATGATTTTATTAGTTATATTATGTGTAAGTAATATAAAATATTTCATCAGTGTATTGTTCAAAAGCACTCAAAACCTACACAATTTTCAACGTGCATGAGCAAACTCTGTTGATATTAATTAATAAAGAGATTTGCACCTTTAAGCGTTTAATGAAAAGGTGCAAATGAATTTAATTTATTTTTATCTACTACTTGAAAAATAAAACCTTATAATATGTGAACGTAGGTATCTAATATCAAACAAGTAGTATTACAAGTAGGCACCTAGTTGTTTTGGAGACTACATTTATCAATATGATTTGTGAATGGGAACTATAATAGCATTCAATAAAACTTAATTGCAAAAACTTTATCTGTGGGTTCTCATTAAACTAAATGTTGTAAATAAATAAGATAATCTAATGTAAAAAAAAAATATTTGACAAACATGGCGATTCGATCAATTACCTACCTACTTCACAAGGCACATTGATAAAACTGACGCTTGAGACAAAATACGCATAAAAGCGTTTAATTAATAAACATTCTTTGTAAAAGATAATAAAAATATATACATACTAGCTGTGCGCCGCGGTTTCACCCGCGTAAGTTTTGGAATTCCCGCAGGAACTCCAAAGTAATTTTTATCCAAAAAATAAAAATAAAACACTCTGGAGAGGGCTACCCTTATCACCTAAGGGTATACGATCTGTTCTCAGACCTACCAATTACACACAATTTTTTTTATAAAAATCGGTCAAGGCGTTTCGGAGAAGTTCGTCAACAAACACTGTGACACGAGATTTTTATGTATTGCATATTAACGCTGTTTTTAGTAGCTTATTGAGTTATTCGTTTTTGACTAGATATATTATGGGTTTGTAAAAGATAAATATGTAGGTACGTAGGTTTGGTGTATATTGGGAACACCCTCCAGGAGTTCTATAATAGGTAGTGAAAATCACATCAAAAGTAGTTTAAAAGAAATAAGCGGACACATAGACAGACAAAGGCGGATTTATATTATGTAAGAGGATAAATACTTAATACGAATAAATAAATACATTAGTACTTATCATATTAGAGGTACCTATAACCCTTAACTACACACTGACGGGGCTAGTAGGTTTAAATAGATATAAGCTTTGAAGCGTTAAGACAAATTATTGTGTACCTACTTCATGATGTACCCTATTGATTGTAAACTGTAATTTAATAAGACAAATAAGGTGTATTTTGATACATAATTGGCTATTTGATAATTTTTTTTTGTCCGAAGTATAAAAAAGTATCCTATGTCCTTTTCTGTATCTCTGAAAACGTGTATGCAAACTTCATGATGATCTGTTGAGTTGTTGAGGCGTGAAAGCGTAATAAACAAACAAACAAACAAAAAATCATTTCGCATTTATAATATTAGTAAGAATCTGGATATTTATCTTAAACTCTGGCTGGCGTCCGCTTACATTAATGTTCTCAACTCTCTGAATTTGAATTTTTGCTATTTTTGTTGTCAAATTGTATTAAAACATTACCTGTATATTATTTAACCTATTTTACATATTATTATCCTACAATTGTTTATTTTTTAAATTAGTTGTCTTAGAAAATCTGATTATGAAATGAATGGGCCACTTTGGGTATTGTTACTACAATGTTACTTTGAACAATGGACTAAATGACTAAATTATAATTATTAATCCTCCTTGTAGATTAATAATAATATTGGACACAGTCATATTTTTTCCTTTTTTTATGTAAACAAAATATAACAGCTATCACGTTGAAATTCCGTGTGACGTCACGCCTAGGTACATTTTATTATTTATACTTAGTTTTGACGTCACGACCTCCCACTCCTAAACTTTAATGCGTTATACGTGTCTATTATTTTTTTACTATCTAACTGACAGACTAAATAGAATTTTGATTTTTATACCGTCATCATGCCCATTGTTATTTAAAAAAAAGAAGCTGTCATAAAACTTTACCAAACCTATCAAACTTACTAAAATCAAATAATCGATAACCGAGTAATTTTGGGACCTATTGGAAAGACGAAATCCGAACTGAGTTTTTTCTTTCTAACTGAATTTTTATACTACGAGTCCTTTATTTTTACCTACAATAATTGCTATTCCTAATCCAACAGATTCACAAAAAAAATCTATTTATAGATAGTCATTTTCTATAATATGTATTAGTAAAGCGAACTATTCTTCTATGGTCTACTTTTTGCAACCTATGATCCAAGGTGTCACGGTTTATATTTTAAACAAGAAACCTAATACGAGTAGTTGTAATAAACCAGTAAATCTTAATTAGTCGCGTGTTAACACTTTAGCTATTACTTATTATTGTTGCTTGTGTCATCGACTCATCGTACGGCCGACGGCGTAGGTACGGCGTACGGCCGGCGAGAGGCCAATGGGGATGTGGACTATTTTTGAAAGTCAAAATTCTAATTAGTCCGTCAGTTAGAAAAAAAAAAATAATAGATACGTATTTTTGGCTTTTTCAAATAAATTAAAATATACACAGCGAAAGGACATTAAAGTTTAGGGTGAGGGGGTCGTGACGTCATTAACCGCTAAAACCGCCATACAAACTGTCCGTCAAGTGACGTCGCGCGAAATTTCAACTCAATGTATCGCCGTTATTTTTTGATTACGTTAAAAAAAGAAAAAATACGTGTGCAATATTTTTTATTAATCTACAAGACGGACTAAAAAAAAATTTGTCAACATGCCCATTATGGACATTTTTTAAATGATTACATTTTGGGGCGACAGGCGAGATGGAGAAATGTGTGTTTACTGATAAACAATTCAGATGTACACGTCATTTGTACACAATTGTACTAATATTTTTTTTATGTAAGTGTATAGGACATAAGTATTAATTATTTAACTTTAATTACTAAATTGTCCTTGAATGGTGTTGGAAAGCTAAGTAATTACAGTAAAATTATTCACGGATATAGCACGGGTACTTCTGATGATAAACGGTACTTAATCGGGCTGAAAATTAACTATAGAACCAGAAGTTTTTGCAGATTTTTACGGAACTGTTTTAATTGATGAGTCGATGTGGTACTAATTTAAATAATGCCAACTATATTGCTGACTTATCTTACCTACATAGGTCGGTAGGTACGTACTTAAAGTAGAGAACCCAGTCTGTGAATTTTAAAAATAAACCTGAGGAAAAGGTTTTATAATATTGTTTTAATTTTTTATTCTACTTTATATTATTATGATTTAAATTACTGAAGCTTAGAAAAAAATCTAAATGAAAGACATCAACGCGTTTTTCATGATCAGCAAAATATCGCAATATTTAACAAAAGATGAATCATAGCTGCAATTTTTTAAGTGCATTTATTAATAGGTATTTATCTAAATATAACCTTCCCCAATAGATAGGTATATAATAAAAAAATCTTGTCGGACACAATTTAAGTAAATACCTAGATATATATCTACTAGATATTTGTAAGTAGAAATTTAATTCAATACTTTAATTACCTACTCATCAGTTTTATGACTTTTTTATTTCCTAATTAGTATCTTTATCAAAGGTAGGTAGATACCAAAAACAAAAATTTTCTTAATCAGTGCAACAGAAAGGTGAGGTCATGTTTGATCATTATGTGGTGGCTTCGAATCAGCTAAATAATTTAAGGTATCCATTTAGTAGTTCCAGATATTACCCTCTAGAAACAAATAATCAAAGAAACCTTGTATCTTTATAATATTACTATTGACCTTTAATGACGACGTGTACCTAACGTTTAAAATTGGCTGTATACTTGTACTTTCACTGTATCTATATTTACTACCACTATACCTACTGAATCATATTGTATTTTCTTTTTGAAGTTTATTGATTACATTGCATTTTAAGCTAATAACCATATAACTTTTATGGGCTGAAACTTTTCCGGTGGGAACTTAGCCTTGTATTCATATTTATATTTTGGGCGATATATACGAATTTCTAACGGGACTTAAGTGTCGTCTTGTGACAGTTAATAAGCGTAGCCACAGTAAATGCTCGGCAATTTTTCATGTGAGCGTTCGGCGTTGATTGCCCAGGCGCCGGGCGAGGTGTTCCAGACGCGGCGCGGGCGCAGTCGCAATTAGGATGTGGACTTCCGCTGCCCACTCGTGTCGCTGGTGTCGCTACTCGCCCGGCGCCACCGTCACCCGCCGATTGCCCGCAATCGCTGCTAATTAACACTAAACACCCACTTTTGATATCATATGCTAAGCAGTTATACTCTCCGGTTTTATTCGAGATAATTTGTTTCTAGACCAGTCAGATCACCTCACATGTTATCTTCATCTTCCGTTCTACACGCTTCACGTCTCGTACGCTAGTTTGTAAATAGGCATAGATAGTTTACTATTTAAAAGCGATCATTTCTATCTTTCTAACAAATGTTTAAGATATAATAAAAATAAGATTAACGTGAAAAATAAGATAGTTATTTATTTTTTATCCATTAGTAATGCGCTCGTTAAAGTCTTTTTTGGGGGGTTTTGCGGCGAGGGGACGGAAACGGATTGATATAAATCGTCTACGATTTTGTTATTTTCTTTGCTATGGATGAATCTATACTAATATTATAAAGAGGTAAAGTTTGTGATTTTGTGAGGTTATAGGGGGTAATCATTGGATCTACTGAACCGATTTTGAAATTTCTTGCGTTTATAGGAAGATACAGTGATCCTGACTGACATAGAGTACTTTTGATCCCGGAATTCTAATGAAAACTCCAAAATTACCACGGGTGAAACAAGGGGGGACAGCTAGTACTAAATAAAACTTGACTTAGTGCACCAGCGATGACTTTACTTAAAGCTCTATACCTACGCAAAAAGAAGACAATAAGAAATGTCTTCTTTTTCTTTACAAATGTATTTTTTTATTTCAAATTAAATGTAAATCTGGTTAATTTTCGTAAAAAATAAAGTTCTTTAGACACGTATACATATTGCAGTTGTTGGTACCCAATTAACTTATTTTTTAAATTTTATTTTTTAGGGATCAACTCTAAATTATTTTGTGAAATAATAAAAATATTTTACCGTCATCGAGTAAAGCTATTACAGCCCCTTATTTCAAGTCCATATGCGGAGGCGAGTGGAAAGAAAAGTGGGTTCCTCCGTGTGGCTTCCTTCATTAGTCATCATTTGCGCAGATGGCTCGCGCCTCCCGTCATTGCGGCTCGTGGCCCATTCAATTTGTTTATATTTCACGCCACTCCGAGGTGCTCCCGGTGATTTACCGCCTCTAACACCGAAATATGGGGCTTTACCGATATTTATGACGGCTATATCTGCGCCGAGTCGCACTCTCCGCTCTTGTGGGCTTCTACATTTCATTCGTTAAGGTACTACTCAGTTAACACTATTTTCATATTATGGCACTCATCGGGTTTATGTTGTCAAACAATATGCTTGTTTATAATGTCTGTAACAAACTTATTATGACTGGTGTTATTGTAATCCGTCAGGTGTTTTTAAGATATAGCTGCAAGTCTATTTTTTGTTATAAAAATATCCTGTTATATTCCAAGACCAAAATTTCTCGTCAGTCAATTACCAACTTTATATTTACTTAAGTTTCAGGTATATTTATATTTTCATTTTGTACCTGTCACCAAATTCTTATTTTGCAAAAAGTTGACTGGGAGAGAATGCTTTAGGTTCGCCATTTGTACGATTTGTGCAACATAGTTCTTTAAATAAATAAATAAAAACTTTCTTTTGTAATACCTTTAATATTCGACTAAGAAATTATTTTTATCGGGGAGTTCCCGAGGGAATCCTCGCATGTTGAATCACGGGAAACTGCTGTTACGGATATGTTAAAAATTCTGAGATATGGTAATAGGCTAGTTTCCTGGGTAAAAAAATCAAAATTCTATTTAGTCCGTCAGTTAGATAATAAAAAAATAAAAGACACGTATTTTTTGCTTTTTTAAAATAATGGAAATATGCATAGATAAAGCGCATTAAAGTTTAGGGTGGGGGACTCGTGATGTCACAGCTCGCTATAACGTGCGAACAAACTGTTGCGAGGCGTGACGTCATGTGAAATTTTGACTTGATATATCCCCGTTATTTTTTGGTTATATAAAAAATAAAAAAATACGTGTCCAATATTTTTTAATAATCTACAAAACGGACTAAAAAAGAAAATTTAGGAAACTAGCCTATTATGGACTTAGCGTTATCGATAAGTCGGCTTCTCTTGATTTTAACGTGGTTTGTATTGCTGCAGAGGCGCTGGGTAGCGTGGGCAGCACGGCGGGCAGTTCCTGGCCGTCGTCGACGCCGGAGCCGTCCCCGTCTCCTGCCTCCACGCCGACCTCCGCCGACGCGGCCGACCCTGCCGACCAAGAACCGCCCTTCACCCTCGGAGCCACCGAACACACCCCCTACCAGTGCCAGTTCTGCGACAAAGCCTTCCACAGACTCTCTTATCTCAAGAAACATGAACAGGTATACAATAATGACACAATAAAATAACTTTACTATGTACACTGGTAATATAGATCACTATCGCCAGTTCTCCCAAGACATTATCCGGCGTAACTGCCTAACCTGTTTAACATGAGTGAACAACATTCCATAGTTACGTATAAAACGTCCACCGCTATTAGGAAACATGCCTAAACTCTACAAACAATACGACCATTATGGTCATCTTGGTCGTCAAATCTGTGAATTCACAGCCCCGTTTTGCAGCACTTCATTAGCAAGTGGCTACCCAAAACGCTCCATATACAGAGCGGTTGCGTAGATATGCATCTCCGGCGGCCGGTGTGCACCGCACTGCGCTCTGAGCAGGGCTGTGACGTGTGCGCCATTACGCCAGTCGTACATCTCGGCTCCTTTGTGGTCGCCGCTGGCTGCGATCTCACTGCGTTACGATTACAACACAGTCCACGACAGATCTAGCCGAGATTGGATAAATAGAAGCGTCGCTCTACGTGCCGCCGGTCGCTCACGGCTCGCCTTCACGCGGATACAGATCTACACGTAGACGTAAAGTGGCGAAAACGTCACCTCCAATTTAGTGGTGGTCTCCAACTAAGTACTTAATACATAAGATTTAATGAGTTCCGACCATAATTATAGTATTATCAAAGGAATTCAATTAGATCGCCGATATGCAATTGTCCGGTCAGTGTAGCATCTGCTGATATAGATCATTGCGTGCGCAGACATGGCCTGCCGATCAGGCGTATCACATCGGTGTGCACCGACAAATGTATCTCGCGACAATCGCTTGTATGCGCTTGCGCCGCGTTAAAGCGCAAGAGAGCGGTGATGACCGGAAATAGGCATGCGATAACAACTCCCAAGCGGCGCGACACACCTTTATCATCTCATTGCTTGGGAAAGGTGATCATTAAGAATAAATCAATTGCTGAGTCGTCTCGTTACGCCGCCGAGGGGATATTTATTTAGATACCAACGAGTGGTTTAAAAAATACAGCATTGTGAGCGTAGAGTATAGATAGCAGGGAATAGCGACGGCGGCAGGTTGTCTAAGTTAATTAAATAGTTCGATATGTATTGTTGATGATACACGCAGTCAGCGCGCCCCACCTCGTGGCAATAAACCTATCGTCGCGCCGCGCGGCGACCGACGCGCGACGCTGCACGGGATAGGTAGTTAAAGCTCTACATCCTTTACATCTTCCTTCTATTTCTAATTAACTTAACAGGCTGCATGTTTATACTTAAGTATTTAGCTAATTCTCCGTGTGAGAATGAAAAAATATGTAATTAGATCTTATCTAATCTTTGGAGAAAAAAAAAACAACATTTTAAATCCGCATCGAAGAAATATAGTGTCGTAGAATGTTTCTGGTTTAATCAAATTAAGTATTAAAAAAAAAAACAAAATGGTTATAATAAGAATGAAATCTAAATTTAATGATATTTTATGGAAATTATTTTCTCATTAGAACTAGGTAGGTAAATCCTACTAATATTATAAACTAGCTGTTCCCCGCGGTTTCACCCGCGGAAATTTCAGAGGTCCCGCTAGAATTCCGGAATGCAAAGTACCTACCCTATGTCCTCTCTGTACCCCTGACAATGTGTACCTTAGTAAGTATGCAAAATTTCATGAGATTTCACCGACGTTAATTTCGGAGTTCCTGCGGGAATTCGAAAATAAAAAGTATCCTATGTCCGTTTCCTGGTTCTAAGCTACCTCCCCACCAATTTTCAGCCAAATCGGTTCAGCCGTTCTTGTGTAACTAACACGACTTTCTTTCATATATATAGTATAGATGTGAAAGTGTGGATGTTTGTTACTCAATCACGCAAAAACTGAACTGAACTGATTTGGATGAAATTTGGCATGCACGTTGTCAGAAAAGGACATAGGATACTTTTTATTCCGAAATTCCCGCGGGAACTCCAAAATTACCGCTGGTGAAACCTCGGGGCACAGCTAGTAAACATATAATTTTTTTCTAAGTTCAAAATTTTCTTGATTTGTAGGTACGAAATATATTTATATTTATTTGGTAACTAAAAACTTACCGATCAACACCATGTTTGTAATACTATACCAGTAAAATCTTAAGTTAGATACTTTTAATTACCTACATTTTATCTAGATGTCTATTATTATGATTTATGCTGTATGCACTCCAGTTAAAGTCAAATAAAATACTATTACATCAGAGTTCAACATTCTACTTTCATCACTAATGCGATGAATTAAAAAAATACCCTAGCACCTACCCAAAATCTGTTTAGCTATTAAAAAAAGGCTTGTCTTTATTTACCGAATTCATCACGCATTTTGAATCAAAATACGACATGAGTGCATTCAAAGCTTGAGTGATAAAAGCAAAATTTTTATCATATTTACATTACATTACATTAGAAAACTCAGTTATTCTCATGGGCACTTCGCAGTATTGGGTGACGCGGCAAACCATAATGCTTGGGCTCCATCGCCATCGGCTGTATAAATCTCCAACACCGCTGTTATTGCTCCTGGGAAATGCGTTCGGAGACCGCGGTTGCTCATTTTCATGCTTTTATTGGCTATCAAGTTCACCTAAAACTAGTTTGGAATATTTCTCATGTGAGTTTTACTCAGAAACGTTACCCAAATGGGCATAGTGTGTTGTACATTCTCACGGTATTTAAATAATAAACGGTAAGTTTATTTGCGTGCCAGTGTGCCATAAGGCGTAGGGCAATGTCGTGGTGGGAGCAGCTCGAGGCGGCCTGTAGGGCTCCGGCGCGCACCCAGGGGCCGGCCGAGCACCCGCGGTGATCGCTTGTACTGTGCTTATTGAATTCTCGCACGAAGCATTGCGATGACTATAGATTCAATATTAATTGTTCCCGATAAACTTTACACGGAACACGAAGCAGTGTTTTAAGATTCGTTTCCTTCTCTAGAAAATTAGGTACAATTAATGCGTATTGTTGCGTCCGCGTCGGTTCAACATTGTTGGCCGCTTTAACGAAGTGTTCACCTTGCCTCTTCGCCAATTAACTCGTATCTACCTACAATATATTAGGTACTAGGTACAATATGCATGGCGCATGCAGTTCAAATAGCGCAGAAATAATTTTATATAATTTCGTATTTATTTAATAATAAAGTTTCCAATCATATTGAATTCTTCTCTTACTTATTATCTTAGTTATAGGAATAGTGACAAAGAGTCACCATTTCTGGTGAATACACCAAAAACAAAAAGGAAGCTATCGCTGAAACGTATAATAATAAAGTTGGTAATCTCATCTTGATTAAATCTCTAGCGTGGGCGCTCGTCAGCCGACGGTGAGATTTATCGCATACGAACAGATCGGATTTATTAATTCTGTCCGCGACCGATTGCTCCAATTAAACGCGCGGCGTAAACATGCCGCTGCGTTGTTTATGCGTTGATAGCGCGTCGCGCCTGCGTCGCCGCGGGACGTTCGGTTCGCGGTAACACTCGTGCGTCACTCCGCGCTAATCACAACAAGTGATTTAGATATCAGTGCCACGGATGCGGACGCATAGCTTGCATTTTATCGACGCAAACGAGTTTACCCAATTATCATACATAAATACCCGTTCCCCGCGGTTCACCCACGGTAATTTCAGAGTTCCCGCGGGAATTCCGGGATAAATAGACTCTATGTCCTTCTCTGTACCCCTGGCAACGTGTATGCAAAATTTCGTGGTGATTGGTTGAGTCATTAATGCGTGAAAGTGTAACAAATTACTTTTTTCGACACTTCGAACAATTATTTATCGTTATACTAGCTGCTCGCCGCGGTTTCTCCCGCGATAAGCTGGGAGTTCCTGCGGGAATTCTATAAAGTACCCTATGTCCTCTGTACCCCCGACAACGTATACGCAAAACTTTATGATGATCGGTTGAGCCGTTGAGGCGTGAAAACATAACAAACAAAATGGTCATTCTTACACAACAGGAAGAAGGGGCAACAACTCAGTTTAGTATGAAAACAAATGAAAACCAGTGTCGCCGGGTGATTTTCGTACACAAAACTATTCATCTCGCACAAAAACATTTATTACCGTATCGAAATTTTTTACACACCATTTAATATATATAATATAGGTATAGATGAGCAATTAACTCGGTGCTTGCGATTAAACCCGATAAAAGCCTGCCATTCATTGTCCATCTATACATAGGTTAATCATGTTTCTACTTTAACCTTTTTAAAATTCACAGTTTTGAGAATATTACGGAAAATATACTTGTGATGCCAGCAAAGGCAGCTGTGGGAAATTAAGAACGTTTGAGGAAGGAATCCGTAAATTTCTCCGAGTGAAACAGTGGAGGACAGTTATTTATAAACATACACTAACCAGTAGGTACGTATTATAAGAAAAAATACATAAAACCAGTTTAAACTTTAAATGAAAGAAAGCCACGACGGATGTGATATCACTTAATACAATTAAACACTACTTCACTGATACTTGCTGCTCCTGCAGATCAAACCAAACGTCAATGTTAACAAGTAGTGATGCAAGATTAATAAAGTTATCTATTGTGGGAATATGAAGCGAGTGTCAAATTATTATAATTATTAAAAAAAAACTTATTTATATACCTACTAGCTGTGCCCCGCGGTTTCACCCTCGGTAATTTCGGAGTTTCCGCGGGAATTCCGGGATAAAAAGTACCTACCCTATGTCCTTCTCTGTACCCCTGATAACGTGCATGCCAAATTTCATCCAAATCCGTTCAGCCGTTTTTGCGTGATTGAGTAACAAACATCCACACTTTCACATTTATAATATTAGTAGGATGACCAGCATTTCTTTTAATATCTCGAGTTCCAGATGGAATTTTGAAAAAAAAACGAAACATGCAATACAACAAAAAAAAACCGCATTCAATTTGGTGCAGCAGTTTTTGCGTAGCACGAATACAAACATACAGACAGACAGACAGACAAAAATTCTAAAAACGGTATTTTTGCTTCTATATCATTCATAGAGTCGCCTAAATTTATTTTTTCTTATTTATCTCCCATGTACAGACATCGATCGACCTGTTACAATTTTATTATATGTCTAGTCAATTAATTTTGCTCTCTAATTTAACAGTTGTGTTACAAAAAAAAACCTGTGTGTACCTATTTTAATTATATATTAGAGGTACTTTATTGAGGTGAATAAAAATATGCAAGACTTATTTATTCACCTAAAGTCACCGTTAGTTAGTCACTTTTCTTATATGCCATAATTGAACTCCTAACATGCTACAAGATTTTTCTGTCTTACACAAGCTTGATGAGACCGCTGACCGACGATGAGATATTATGAGAACACTGATTTTGCTAGTTAATGAAGTAGTCTTGCACACAACCTTTTGACATAGCAGCAGATGTACATTAGTAGAGAGTAGGAAGCCTAGGAAGGGAATCGGTTTATAATGGTCTTACAACAAAATTATCTTAAAATACTTAGGTGGGTAGTGGGTACTTTTTATTTTAATAAAAATCTACAATATTTTATTAAAAACTCACACTCACACTTCACTTGCAAAGGAAAAACGTTATAATTAACATAAGTACAATGTTATTATTACTTAAGTGCTGGTTTAAAGAATTGCAGTCAATCATTCGGGACGTCAATTGTCTAGAGCTGTATAGGTGGCCAATTTGTAAAAGCGTGAACTGGCTGTCATTTTGGGAGTCTTTTGTGTGGATGTTGAGCTCTCGGTCACCAATGGTGAAGTAGTGCGAAGGCCAGCTTTCATTATCCGTGTGCCCGAGACGCGACTCAACTCGACGATTCATTAAGTGCCACATTAGCATTACCATTACCAACTTATGAATAATCCTTTGAACACACTAATTTGTTATTTTTACACGTATTACCTACACACGTATCTACGGGTTCTCAAAAAATCTTTAGACTAAAGACCTATAGGTTATTGCTCAATGTGAGACATTATAATTCCTCTGTCTGTACCTACTATATTATTTAGGAAAGTTTAGGTCATAATTTTAATGAAGTATTTATGTGTCAGCCAAAAATATTGCCCTCTTAAGGTTGAAAAGTTATTATCACAAAATTTAAATTTTGGAAGGCTAATTAGGTATTGTTATTGCAATTAGCTAATTTAATATTACCTAATAACGAATAAAAATTAGGTGGTAAATTAATTACTAAGTTACAGAAATTATATTTAGGTCCTAAAGCGTGATAAAAGGACTTCAAGAGTTCTAAAATGTCTCTACACGATTTGCCTACGTCATAGCAATCTATGATTCTATAATATACTTAGATTGAAATTGAATTTTGTATTTGAATTAAAGTTGTAGTATGATTCTAATTTCTAATATACACTTTCTAATATACTAAAATTTACACTTACATAGGTAAGTAAGGTATGTAATGTACTGTGGGGTCTGTTGCCATGTTAAATTTTATTAGTAAACATTTCTTTAAATATTTCTTTTTCAATTCTGTAAAGCGTCATTGTTCCCACGTTCGGTAACATTAAGCTATTATCTAAGTTTCTTCTCATTGTTTTCATTCACTTTGTGTTATTGGTTTTACAGTATGAATCTTGTATTTTTTTTAGAAAAGGTTTTATCAGTTTTAGGACCTAGATGAGACAAGGGTTTATTAAGGTTCATTGTGTAGCACAAACAGCAATAGCTAGTTAATTACCTATCGTTAGTAACATCTGCACGCAGCACCCTTTGCTGTACCGCTCCTTGGAGTGAAAGATGTTTTGTTTCTATTGTTTTTTATGTAACGTTCCAGTACCTTTGTTATAAGACCTTTTTGTAAATGTGTAGTTCACTATTTTGA
Organism: Zygaena filipendulae; assembly: GCA_907165275.2. Classification (NCBI taxonomy): domain Eukaryota; kingdom Metazoa; phylum Arthropoda; class Insecta; order Lepidoptera; family Zygaenidae; genus Zygaena; species Zygaena filipendulae. The sequence goes on from OU015650.1 coordinate 7,195,566, forward strand.
GAGTCGTGCTTAGTGCGAGGGAAGTTTGGAGTAGTCAGTTAGTTACCCACCTTCAGCCACGCAACACGAGTCATAGTGACACCCTCCGCGCTTAACCAGGGACCGTGTTAGTATTTTATCGCGAAACGCTCGTCTCACTAAGTCCGACTCCAAACTGAAATTTCTTATCTTACGCCTGTACGCATCCTCGCCCTCATTGTAGGCAGTTCCTACTGATAATTACGAGTGACCACTACAGTTATACTAAACGGTCCCGCGTATAAAGTTGATCTCGCGTAAGTTATTCTATATTTTATATTGTAGTTATTATAACCTAGTATCTGGTTCATAATATAAACTCTATATAAAATCCTGTGTCTGTTGTATCAATTGTGTCTTCACTCCTCTCTGACTACCGGCACGTCGGCACACAACAAATTGGTGTCAGAAGTGGGATTGGTGGATTGAAATCATCCACAAGACAAAAGGCAAACGAGCGCGTCAGCGTGATAGCCTTAGTACGAGAATTCAGAAATTTCGATAAAAAACTTATTCGTAAGTCGTCTCTCGAGACATATCAAAACAACTGATCAACGTATTAACAAAGAAGTGCTGAAGAGTGCAGCCAAGCAGAGGCAAAGAGACAGCAGCAGACATCAGAGTAGCAGCAGATCATCGTGTCTTTCGAGGCACCACCGGCAGGTCTTCAAGGAACTCAACCAGAAAAACGTCCCCTTCTCCCCAGCAGCCAACTGTGTGTTATAAGAATACCCCAAAGAAAGTCCACGTAAGTGAATACTTCATAAAGTGAATAAGTGATTATTTTTTTACTCTACGTATAGGTATAATAATTTAGAAAAAAGACAAAATATATTATATTAAGATGCCTTTAGACGAAACGAAACCCCCAAATGCATTCATTGATATTAATCTCGCCGAGCGTATGCTAAATAAATATGACGGAAATAAATCCAATCTTCATGTTTTCATCGATAATTGTAACAACGCAAGCGCATTAATAAATCCAATTTTTAGTTCAGCTTTCGTATCTGTAGTATTATCTAAAATAGAAGGAAACATTAGGTCAACTTTGTTAAATAGGTCGTTTAATAATTGGGAGGAATTAAAAATTCACCTTTTAGAAAATTATTCAGAAAAAAGAACATTTGCACAATGGCAGATGGAACTAAATTCGTGTAGACAAGGACATAACGAGTCCGTCTTAAACTATTCAAACAGAGTCGAAAATTGCTATATTAAATTAATTAAATCGTTAGACCCCAAACTCAGTAAAGAGGCTCGCGAAGCCAATATAGATCTCTTAAAAAGCCAATCATTAAATATTTTTATTAGTGGTCTTATACCACAATTACACATTTTATTAAAGTCCCAAAAACCGAACACATTCGAGGAAGCTATATCAATCGCCATTTCTGAAGAACAAGAAATAATGTCTAGAGCGGAAATGAATCAAAGACATTTTCCCCACGTTAAAAGATGTACTAATTGTAATAAAATAGGACATTTAGCCTTTCAGTGCAGATTTAACCCAAATATTCGAGTTATTCAACCTAATAATAACGTTATTACATGTTTTAAATGTAACAAAAAAGGACATTATAGCCGAGATTGCCGTAGTAATCAATTTAATCATTATAATGGTCCATCAGCAAGCAATTATAGACCTAACAATAATAATTATAGAAGTCGATTCCCTAACAGCAATAATAGATTTACTCATAATAGAATGTATAATAATAATACGAATTCACCTTCGCAGAATAATCCAAATAATTATGCAAACTCACATAATAATAGAGAAAATATGAGCGGTAATTTAAACCCCAACAGTCCAAGGAAGTAGGCCGCCCCAAGGACTTTTGTGATGGAGGCCGAATTATGATAGTAAACACAAAAATATCTCTTTATGTTGAATTAATGTCCAAACAATTTAACGATAACATAAGCACATTTTTAATAGATACAGGAGCAGAAATAACATTAATTAAAGAAAGCGCGTTAAACGAAAACTCATTAGTGTATAAAGATAAGATTTTTAAATTACGAGGAATAGATAAAGATGCGTCGCCAACGGAGACAACGGGCTATACTTGCGTTTCATTTCAAATAGGAACAAATACGGTTATTCATACTGTCTCGATAGTACCTGATAACTTTCCTATCGAAAGCGACGGAGTAATTGGTAGCGACTTTCTCCAAACGATGAACGCTATTATTAATCTCCAAAAGGGAGAAATTGAATTATTAGGTACCCTTATAAAAATGATATACAGAGACGAAAAAAAGAATAATGATATAATTGCGAGTTTAGAATGTAATAATAATGAGGCGATATATTGTGATGATATTTTATTCGATAATATGAAAACTGAAAGCATAATAAATAACCCCAGAAGTATGAGAAATGGAAATAATAGTGAGAATACTGAAATTGAAAAAATAAATGAAAATAATATAATGAAAAATATGTGTGAGAATAATAATATTGAAAATGAGTTTATTTATATTGAGCCAAGATGTGAAAAAATAATATCAGTTAATATAATAAATAAAGATTTAAATGAAGGAATAATTCCCGAGAAAATAGAGATAACAAAAGGTTGTTATCTATGTCCCAGCATTGTCAAGGTAAATAATAGTTATGCGTTAACAGCTTGTTTAAACACCACTGATGAGATGATAAAAATAAACAAAATTAAGGTCCATTTAGAGTCTATAACTAACAAAGACCAAAGCGACAGTAGAATAATGAAAGTTGATAAACAAAATAATAATTGTAATTACGATAGTAGTCGTTTAGACAAAATAGAACAAACATTGAGAATTGACCATTTAAACAAAGAAGAAAAAGAATCATTAGTAAAATTATGTAAAGAATATAATCATATTTTCCATTTAGAAGGCGATAGTCTAACCGCCACAGATATTGTCATGCACGAGATACCCCTTGAAAATGAACGTCCAATTAACACTAAATCGTATAGATACCCAGAAGCTCTAAAAGAAGAAGTTCATGACCAAGTAAATAAATTATTAAAAGATAACATTATTAAACCTTCCAATAGTCCCTGGAACTCACCAGTATGGATTGTCCCCAAAAAAGAAGATGCGTCTGGTAAAAAGAAATGGAGACTCGTGATAGATTTTAGAAAATTAAATGACAACAGTATAGGAGATGTTTATCCCTTGCCCCAAATAAATGATATTTTAGATCAGTTAGGACATAGTAAATATTTTACTACATTAGATCTAGCATCTGGATTTCATCAAATTAAAATGCACCCGAGAGATCAAGCTAAAACAGCGTTTAGTGTACCGTTAGGTCACTACGAATTTACGCGAATGCCATTCGGTCTTAAGAATGCTCCAAGTACCTTTCAAAGGTTAATGAATAATGTTTTAGTAGGTTTACAAGGTTTAAAGTGTTTTGTTTATTTAGATGACATAGTTGTTTATGGTAATTCATTAGAAGATCACAATAATAAATTAAAAGAAATATTTGAAAGACTATCGAAAAATAAATTAAAGTTACAACCAGATAAGTGCGAGTTTTTAAAAAGAGAAGTTATGTATTTAGGACACTTAATCACTCAAAATGGAGTTGAACCAGACCCAAAAAAGATAGAAGCAGTAAAGAATTTCCCTATACCTAAAAATGAAAAAGATATTAAAAGTTTCTTAGGTTTGGCAGGTTACTATAGAAGATTTATCGGAAACTTTAGCAAATTAACACAACCCTTAACAAAGCTTCTTAAGAAAGACATACCTTTTATTTGGACTAGTTTACAACAAGATTCATTTGAAACATTAAAATTAAAATTATGTCAAAAGCCCATTCTACAATATCCGGATTTCAGCAAACCTTTTATACTAACAACTGATGCAAGTAATTACGCTGTAGGTAGTGTTTTATCACAGAACTGTACAGATTCCGATCTCCCTATAGCCTACGCGAGTAGAACACTAAACAAAGCGGAAGTTAATTACTCAACAACAGAAAAAGAATTGCTAGCAATAGTTTGGTCAGTTAAACATTTCAGACCCTATTTATATGGTCGACAGTTTACGATTGTCACAGACCATAAGCCACTGGAATGGCTATTTAACGTTAAAGACCCAGGATCGAGATTGGTCAGATGGAGACTGTTATTAGAAGAATACGATTATAAGATAATATATAAAAAAGGAAAATTAAATAATAACGCAGATGCATTGAGTCGTATTATGCCGGAGAATGATATGGTGAAAATAAATATTTTAACAAGAAAACACGAAAGTTACTCATTCTTCTTAGAAGAAATTAAAAGACGCCCGATTCTAACTAAAAACTTAGAAGAACATAGAGGTATTCCCCCATCTAACTGTAACAAAGTAATTTTTACATCATGCGATTTAGATCCCATTAACGAGGAACAATTAAAACTATATGAAAATAGTATATCAGAATTAAAAGCACGGAACGCCAAGTTATATGATATATTAGCATCTAGAGGAAGTAATAATAAATTAACATTTTTCGCGTTTACTAGGGTTAATAATTGGGAAAAAGTTTCTTATGAAGATATTTTTAATGTTTTAAAGAATTTAAGAGACCGATTAATAAAAGAAAATATCACAGAATTTTGTTTGGAAAACTTAAAACCATTGCTCAACTTAAAATGGCATAAAATTAGAACTATACTGAGATTTTTATTTAAGGATACTAAAATATTAATTAAAGTTTATCACAATACGGTTGTCACTCCAAAAGAGGAAGATATCGTAAAAATATTAGATGAGTGTCACACAAACCCAATCTCAGGTCATACAGGATTTCATAAAACTTATAAGAAAATTAAGTCTAATTATTACTGGAAAACCATGAAACAAGACATCGCTGAATTTATAAAAAAATGTAAGTCGTGCCAAGAAAATAAATTAAATAGAAAGAAAACTAAACAACCCATGGAAATAACAACTACAGCAACAAATGCGTTTGAAAAAGTTTGTTTAGACATTGTAGGTCCATTGCCCTTAACAGAAAATGGTAATAAATATATCTTGACTTTGCAAGACGATCTAACTAAATTTTCACAAGCATATCCATTACCTAAACACGATGCGGAAACAATAGCTGACTGTTTTGTCAGAAATTTTATTTGTAAATTTGGTATACCCGAAGTAGTACTCACAGACCAAGGTGCAGATTTTATGTCAAATTTAATAAAAGAAATATCGAAATTATTTAAAATGAAGAAAATTAATACAAGTGCGTATCACCCTCAGTCCAATGGAGCTTTAGAAAGAAGTCATAGTACACTAGCGGACTATCTTAAACATTACGTTAACGAAGATCAAAATAATTGGGATCGTTGGATAGACTTCGCAATGTTTTCATACAATACTAACGTGCATAGTACAACACGTTATACCCCATTTGAACTTATATTTGGTTTCAAAGCATGTTTACCTAGTTCAATTACTAAAGAAACAGAATTCAAGTATTCTTACGATAATTATGTAGATGATTTATTATTAAAATTAAGGAAATCGCGTGAATTAGCTAGAAAAAATATTATTGATTCAAAAGAAACAAATAAAAGATTATATGACAAGAAATCTAGGTACATAGAATTTAAAATAGGAGATAAGGTATATTTAAGCAACGAACAAGTTCGGTTAGGAAAGACGAAAAAGTTAGCAAAATACTGGTTAGGTCCTTACGACATTATAGCAATCAATTCTAAAGTTAACGTCACTTTACAAGTGAAAAATAAGAAAATGCGTGTTCATACAAACCGACTGAAACATGCGTTTGTTTCAGGATGAACTTCAAAATCTTGCTGTTAGCAGTTGCGCTTCTTCAAGTAGTCGCAGCCAGCTTATATAGTATTAGTAAGTTAGATAAGACAGGTCTTTACTACGAACATATAGGTACTGTTCATAATTTTGATAGTGAATGGAATTTAATTACATATTTAGATGTATCGAGTGTTCATAAAAAGATAGATTTGATAGAAACTACGTTGCTAGAAACTAAGACCCTTTGTAAAGATGTTACTTTTGACACATTTTCATTATGTCAACCTTCACTGACTGTGTTAGAACAACTCTTTCCTCAACTAAAAAATCAAGAGATTATTTTCAAGGAAATTACCGGTCAAAATAGTGTTAAAATATTGAATAGATCTAAACGTTCTTATATTGATGGTATAGGTTCTCTGATGAAGGTTCTGTTTGGAACCATGGACGCCGAAGATGCTGAAAAATATGATCATGCTATAAATAATATTTCAAAGGATGAAAATACAATTATTGAATTATTAAAGTCGCAAACGCAAATAGTTAAAGCAACAATTACAAATTTTAACAATTCGGTAACGAATCTTCAGAAAAATGAAGCAATTTTTAATAAAAATCTTGATATACTTTCAAACTATACTAAAGATGTTAATAATAAAATATTCAACATAAATATGAAGCAAGACTTAGACGATCACCTTTCATTCCTTACTCTCGTAACGTCAGAGTTGAATAACGAAATTTCAGTCATTATAAATGCTGTAATGTTTTCGAAAAATAATGTCTTACATCCCGTTATAATTACCCCTGATCAATATCTGTCAGAAATTAAAAAGACGTTACCAAACTTACCATCGAATACTAAATACCCAACAGATTTAAGTAATGACAATATCTCTGAATTATTAGGTTTAGTTAATTTAGTAACATATTATAGGAATAATAAAATAGTATTCGTAATTAAAACACCTTTGATAACTCAGCAAACGTATGATTTATATAACTTAGTACCTGTTCCGATATTAAATAAAAATAATACATTTCTTTTTATTTTACCTACGGAGAAATATTTATTACTGTCAAGTAATAAGATTCATTATGCCTCGCTAGATAATATAAATGAATGCAAAAGGTTAATTAATAATAAGTTTATTTGTAAGATAAGTCAACCTTTATACTCTGTACATGCAAAGACGAGCTGTGAAACTGATCTTTTATTAGGAAATAATTATCAAATACCTTCAACATGTGACACTAGAATCACTTCAATACAAAACGAATTATGGTTTAATATGTATAATAAAAATCAATGGTTATTTGTAACTCCAAGAAGAATCTTAGCTACAATTAATTGTAAAAATGAAGAACCACATGATATCGAAATCTCGAATACAGGTTTATTAAAATTAGATAAAAAATTGTAAATTTTATACACCTAATGTAATTTTACAATCTTCAAATAGTGATATAACTTCTAACCATTTATCATTACTACCAGACTTTGATATAACAAACGACTAATGTTGTAAGAAATTAAAAAATAAAACATTTGAACATAAAATAAATTTCATCCCATTGAATGGAGTGCATCTAGATTTAGAACATTTAAATGTGGCAAGCCATAAGATAGATAAAATTAACAGTATTATTGATGAGATGCAAAACAATAATCTATTTAACAAGGTCGTTGGTAATTACTATTTTATTTACATATTTATGTCTGTAATTAAGGTAATAAGTTTTTACATTTTGTATAGACTTGGTAAATATTTGTTAAAACGAAAATTTTTCTGTACGTCACGAGGACGAACGCTAGCCTTGGAAGATAGTAAAACTTGTTGTGCTAGGATAACCAATTGTGTAACTTTGAAAGTCAATAGTCCAGAAAGAGTAGATATTGAAATGAGTGATATCCCTAGTTCAAGTTTAAATGATACTGTTACTACAGCAACACCATTGAGACGCAGTAGTAGAATAGCTCAATTGAAGGTGTCATAATTATTAACAATGGAATCAAATAAGCGTTTAGTTAGTTTATACAACATTAATGTTTTAATGTTTTTATCGGTTTTGTATTTTGTAATTTGATGTCTTATGTAATGATTTTATGATATTGTAACTATTAGAAAAGTAAGATGATTAGTATGATATGATTAAGCATAATTATGTTTTAAATGTATAAGTAACAATAATGATATTGATGAAAACTTTCGTTTTCACTCTAAAAGGGGAGGATTGTAATGTACTGTGGGGTCTGTTGCCATGTTAAATTTTATTAGTAAACATTTCTTTAAATATTTCTTTTTCAATTCTGTAAAGCGTCATTGTTCCCACGTTCGGTAACATTAAGCTATTATCTAAGTTTCTTCTCATTGTTTTCATTCACTTTGTGTTATTGGTTTTACAGTATGAATCTTGTATTTTTTTTAGAAAAGGTTTTATCAGTTTTAGGACCTAGATGAGACAAGGGTTTATTAAGGTTCATTGTGTAGCACAAACAGCAATAGCTAGTTAATTACCTATCGTTAGTAACATCTGCACGCAGCACCCTTTGCTGTACCGCTCCTTGGAGTGAAAGATGTTTTGTTTCTATTGTTTTTTATGTAACGTTCCAGTACCTTTGTTATAAGACCTTTTTGTAAATGTGTAGTTCACTATTTTGAGAGTCGTGCTTAGTGCGAGGGAAGTTTGGAGTAGTCAGTTAGTTACCCACCTTCAGCCACGCAACACGAGTCATAGTGACACCCTCCGCGCTTAACCAGGGACCGTGTTAGTATTTTATCGCGAAACGCTCGTCTCACTAAGTCCGACTCCAAACTGAAATTTCTTATCTTACGCCTGTACGCATCCTCGCCCTCATTGTAGGCAGTTCCTACTGATAATTACGAGTGACCACTACAGTTATACTAAACGGTCCCGCGTATAAAGTTGATCTCGCGTAAGTTATTCTATATTTTATATTGTAGTTATTATAACCTAGTATCTGGTTCATAATATAAACTCTATATAAAATCCTGTGTCTGTTGTATCAATTGTGTCTTCACTCCTCTCTGACTACCGGCACGTCGGCACACAACAGGTATAGATAAGTGAGAATTAAGACCAGAGACACATGTAGCAATATAAATAATAACAAAATCCTTGATGAATCGAATACAGTAGGTATGTGCCAAAATATTGCAAATATACGTAGTTCTGACAATGGAAAAAATTAATAGCTTTCAATGATTTTAATTAGGTACCTACTAATCTATCTTCATAGACACTGGTTCACTAGCTGCACATATGCAAGCGATCAAACCTGACGACGATTTCACCAAAATTGAAAATAATTTCTCTTGTTCTTCTTTTATTAAATGGCAACTTTAAAGTGATTGTGCCAACGACAATGTGCGACTTGGTTGATTTGATTTCTCAGTTGAATCGTGTCACGTCACGACGACGTCTCTATTTTTTTTCTTGTTATTGACACAAAATGCCCGCTATGGGTGAGCCTCACGACGGCACGTCGTCGCGTCGGTAGCTGTTTGCTGATAGTTCTCACGATAGTTTTTGTGATCAACGCACCCCGAACTATTTCGTCTTAATCATTGTATGACTAACAGATTCTTGTCGCTAGATACTTACAGCCTCGCTACCCATGTACTCGTATATATTCAATTATTCATATAAAATAATTTATTTTTTCTTGCGTTAACTGGTCAATAAGCAATCTGTCTGTTCACAATGTTACACTTTGGTTGGGTTTCTTTAGTAATGTGACATTTGTATTGTTGCGAAAATAGTGGATTACTATTCTTTAAATTAGCTAAGATTTTCTTTAAATATATCAAAAACCAGTTTCAAATAATTTTTTACGAGCACACGAACTTCCAAAACATTTCTGTAACGCCCTTCTGGAACACCTGTATCTATATGCGGATTATCGGGATTTCTAACGCGAAGTTTTTGTATGAAAAGCTCACTGTACGAATAATAATAAAAATTGGCTTACATAACTAGTGAGTAAAACAATGAGCTACATAAGAGTATATTATTTTTTATTATTATATAGATTACGGATATTATATTATTATTATTATATAGATTACGGATACAAAAATGTAGCCATAATACATAGGTAAATTTAACATTTCGGTACACAACAAATTGGCCTATTATACTTTTGGCGCCTTTGCCCTTGGGTACCTGTACCTCCTGAGTCAGAAGTTAAGGCATAGAGGTAAGCAAAAAGACGCGGATGTTTCAACTCTTATTTAGAAGATAATGTTGGTTAACCTTTGACCGAACCTGAACGAGCGTCAGGACCTAATGAAATTTAAAAACAAACAGTTGGTGACATTTCGCGATCTCTTGATAATATCGTTCAGAAACAGCGGGATCAACCTACACTGTTAAGTGTGCTGTGTGATTAATTATTTTATTCTCATTACCGTAGACGCATTCGGACCAAATGCCGTTCAGATGCGAATTCTGCGCGCGTCTGTTCAAGCACAAGCGGTCGCGCGACCGACACGTCAAGCTGCACACGGGCGACCGCAAGTACCGCTGTGCACACTGCGAGTCCGCTTTCTCGAGGAGGTTCGTACTATTTTTCTTACCTTACCTTAACTTGTGACTGATGAACTTTTAAGGACGACGAAGATAATACACTTATATGCAGAGCGGAAACTTTAAGTGTGTCCATATGATGATTTGCTTAAACGGGGAATAGCGACACTCACATTCACGCGGATGAAAAAACCAGCAACACCTAGTTGTAAATATCCTATAGTCATTAAGTTTAGTTATTGAGTATTAGGGGTTAGAGGTTTTCCTGTGAGTGGTGATAATATATTATTATTAATTAAGGAATTTATAGATATTTTGAATACTGTAGGAACAATCTACATATCAATATTATGTCTATCGGCTATACCTAATCCAATGCTTTTGAGTCGAGCTGAGCATTGCCGAGATGGCGGTGAAGTGTTGCGCGCGCGACAATGGCCGCACCGTATAAGATTGATCGCAGTAAGTCACGGCACAAAGCCACGAGGCGACGCGTCACCTTTTTCGTCACCTCATCGCGGTCACGTGACTAATTCCACGCAATTTGTCGACCCAACAACCGCCCGATGAGTGAAAAGAGATGATGCGCTGACAAATGACGTCGAGAGCCTCACAAAAATAAAGTAATGGCCCGTACCTAACCCGACACGACGAGCGCGGCCATTAACGGAGGTGTTTGGGCGAACGCAACCACTCCATTCTGTAGTCGGCGTGAAAAGCCTCTTTGTTGATTTGTTTAGTTCGTGCTTTATGCGGTTGCTCATGTCTCATATGAGTAATTACAGTCTCCTTGTACTCGACGCTTAATATTTGAATACTCGCTTGACATTGTTTTTTTTGGGGAGTAGGTAAGCATTAAAGGTTTTATTCGAGATATAATGTGCTTATTTAAATTGTTTTTTTTTTTTTGAAAGGATTAAGAAGACGTGATACTTATTATCAGTCACAGTCCAAAATGTTGTTTTTTTATTTATTTTATAAACAGTTAAAGAATCTCCTCCTTTTTTAAAAGTCAGTTAATAGTAAGGTATAGTTAGGTACTCTATGAAACAGTCTGTGAAGACAGTTTGTCAACAACTTAGGATGATAATAATGATACGTAAGGTGCTAAGGAGTAACATATGAATAATAAAACATTTCAGCGACCATCTGAAAATCCACATGAAAACGCACGACAACCAGAAACCTTTCCAGTGTACGGTGTGCAACCGCGGGTACAACACCGCCGCGGCGCTCACCTCGCACATGCAGGGCCACAAGCGGGACCGCGACGGGCGCGGGGGGCGGGAGGGGCGGGAGCCTGACCGCCGGAGGTCACTGCGATGCCTTCGATGCGGCGAAGCATTCCGGCGCCCTGATTTACTCCAGGTTGGTAACACTTGCTACAACATTAGCTACATTACTAACGACGTACCTATATCAACCTGATGTTTCAAATTATATATATTAACCTTAAATACTTTTTTTACACTTTATACGTAGTTTATAGTAAAAACTTCTTGAGATTCGAGAAGACTTATTTAGTATCTATTTAATTGGTTCCAGGCTCATATGTCAACGGTTCATGGCGTCGAGTCAGTTGTGACGCCACCGAGACGCGTAGCTTCGCAACCTCCGCCCGCCATGCTGGCCTGTATATACTGCACTCGCGACACGTTCACCAGCATGGATCAACTGCAGTTGCACGTGCGGGCAGCACATTCGGCGCTTTTAAACGGTGAAACAACAACAGATTTGGTCGTAGATCAGCCTACACCTACCGACTTGAGCAGACGAAAGCCACCGGAAGAAGCTCCTATCGCTAAACGAGCACGCTATGACTCCGATACGCCGAATCCGCATACGGCATTATCACCGAGCACTCTTTTGTGTAATCAGTGTGACGCTGCGCTACCAGACTTTGAAGCTTTCCGAGCTCATCTCAAAGGACACCTCGAGAAAGGAGGAGAACTGAACAGATCGAGTCCGACCCCGTGTCCGCACTGTGGCGCTACCTTCGCAGACGCCGCCGCCTCTGAACGACACCTCGTCGCTCATTACCTGGCTGTTTCCTGCGAATACTCGTGCCACAGCTGCGCGAGGTCTTTTTCAACACCGGACGATTTGCAGAAGCATCTGTTTGACCTACACACGCATCATCTTTACCGCTGCACTTTATGCAAGGAGATATTTGACTCGAAAGTGGCTTTACAGGTAAGATAATTATACTTATTACGTCAACGATGTCTATGGCACTAGTGAGTTAGCACTTACCAGTCTGAATAATAAAATGTTTCATAATTGTAGGTGCATTTTGCTGTAGCTCACAGTGGTGAGAACAAGATGTGGGTGTGTCGTTCGTGCGGGGCCGGTGGCGGCGCGTTGCGCACCGAGGAGGAGGGCGCGGCGCACGTGCGCGCCATCCACGCGGCAGCGCGGTGCGGCTGCGGCGCCGTGCTGCCGGGCGCGCGGGCCATGCAGGCGCACCACGCCGCCCACCACACCTACCGCTGCCCCGTGCCCGCCTGCACCGAAACATTCGCCGTGCAATACCTGCTGGAAAGGCACATGCACGCTCTCCACGCCTCGCCGCATCAGGTACGATATCTTTCGATGAGCGATTTAGTTAGTTAAAAAAATGAAACCTATAACTAACAAAGTAATTTTTTATTTGATTCATTTTTCAGAGCTCAAACGGAGATTTGTCTAGAGTAAAAGGACCGGAAAACAATAATATCGTATCGGATAGTGGCGATGGCGCATGTTCACCTTGCGCTGTGAGCGCTGAAGGGAACGCAAGTGGGATTAGTGTTCCTGAAGAGCGTCGTCGCAAGAACGGTGCGGTGGCTCTGCAGTGCGCGTACTGCGGCGAGCGCACGCGCAGCCGCGCCGAGCTGGAGGCGCACACGCGCGCGCATTCGGGCGCCGCCGCCGCGAGGCATAAGTGTCTCATCTGCGATGAGGTCTTGCCGTCCGCCGGTGTGCTCGCTGAGCACAAACTTACACATTGCAAGGTATTAACCCATAGTTTGGACTTAATCTTAGGTACATAAAATAGGTAACATAGGGTCATCAACAATATCTACAAATACATTTATAATTTAACAGGTAGTTGCTGGAGACACGTGTTCGAGATGCCGTTCCCGACTTCCGACCGAAGAAGCTTTCCTCAATCACATGGCGAGACATCACCCTGCGCTTCCCGCGCCCTGTGTGATTTGCCGACAAACACTCGCGTCTGAAGCCGAGGCTCGTCTTCATGCTCGATTTCATTTAAGACCTACCGGGGATGAGCAGAGATGTGCAATTTGCCTCCGTACTTTGCCTGAAAGTGAAGCTGGCGAGGGGGCTCGCGCTTGCTCCGCTTGCTACGCACGGCATGCGACGCCGCGTCCACCTGTTCCTGTAAATCACGACTGCCGGTTGTGCCGGCGCGCTCTCGGCTCCCCGACGCGGCTTCAAGCGCATCTTATCGAGCATACGTTCGCGGGTATCGGGGCATTCACTTGTTACTTGTGCTCTGCGGTATTCACGAGTGCTAGTGGCTTGCAACGACACCTGCCCGAGCACGCTACGGCGCCGAGGCCCTACGATTGTAGCCGTTGCGGAATAAAGTTTTTCTTTCGCGCGGAACTGGATAACCATGCGTTTGTACATCTCGAAGAGGCAGAAATAGCGCAAAGAGCTTTTTATGAGGCCTACGCTAGAGGTGCAGCGTCCGCTTGGGCCGCGTTAGCGCCACCGGAGCCAGCCCAGCCGCCAGTGTCGACTCCTACGTCTACAATGGCGGATTTTCCTTTGAAACGAGAACCGGAAATTAAAGAAGAGAAAAATTGTGAGGAATACATTGAAGTGTCATCACCTCCGCCAGCGCGACTGTCGCCCAGCACCGGCGCCGCATCGCCGTTACCTGTGGTGAAGCAAGAGAAACCCGACGAAGACTGAACGGGAGCCTACAGAACAATATCGTCCGTAACGCGGGACCGGTTCCCGCTGCAATACTAGATTACGTCCCAGATCATTAGCTAGTTAGGTACGTTAATTATTATACTAGTTGCATCGTTATAATATGTAATAAAACTTAAGCGTTTAGAACGCTGTATCCATTCTTTGTGTCTAAGTATAATGTATGTATGTTTATGTTAACTAGGAATTGTAATACATATTGTTTTTAATAATGTTTACATTGCTATTTGTATAAAATGTTAAATAAATTATTGTTTTAAGATGAGTCTGCTTAATTGTTTTATAGTTCTTAAATACTGAAATGGTTGAAATAAAAGTCGTGAGCATTTTTAGGGTTCCGTAGCTAAATGGCAAAAAACGGAACCCTTATGGATTCTGTCTGTCTGTCTGTCCGTCCGTATGTCACAGCCACTTTTTTCCTAAACTATAAGAACTACTTATACTGTTGAAACAAGAAATTTTGGGGGTTCCCCATACTTAGAACTGAAACTCAAAAAACAATTTTTTATCAAAGCCATACGTGTATCTATGGATAGGTCTTCAAAAATGATATTGAGGTTTCTAAAATTTTTTTTTTTCTAAACTGAATAGTTTGCGCGAGAGACACTTCCAAAGTGGTAAAATGTGCCCCCCCCCCCCCCCCCGTAACTTCTAAAATAAGAGAATGATAAAACTAAAAAAAAATATATGATGTGTATATGCAAACTTCTACCGAAAATTGGTTTGAACGAGATCTAGTAGATAAGTAGTTTTTTTTTAATACGTCATAAATCGTAAACCGCAAAAATAATTCACTATTATTAAAACATCGATGAAAGTTACAACGAACTACAGAACTTTTATATTATGTTACTTGCTGCTACGGAACCCTTCATGGGCGAGTCTCAAGTCTGACTCGCACTTAGCCGCTTTTTTAACTAACAATAAGACACGTTACTCACAATATTATTAATTGCATTAGGACAAAAAATTGCGCTTATGAACATAACATTATAAATATAAATATTACAAATGTAAATATAAAGCCCAAAAATCTAGTGATTCTGAAATAAGCTATTATCGCAAGTCAATAAAAAAAAAGATAATAACCGCAAAAACCTTTAAGCGTCAAACTCCTTGGTCAAACTCTTAAAACGTGTTGCTGCCGTATCATACCGCGGAGAGTATATATCAGATATATAGGTAGAAATCAGTAAACAAGCACCAAATTTTAACACTTATCTTAGGATAGTATTATATTATCTGTGTCCTAGGTCTTTGCGGCTGACCGGAACATAGGTGGTATTATATTAATAAAATATAGGTATTAAGCTTGTTACAAAACAATAAGTGCAATAGATGCCTATTCAACTTCACTACATAGTATAAAACAAAGTCGCTTCCCGCTGTCTGTTTGTACCTATGTATGCTTAGATCTTTAAATTACGCAACGGATTTTCATGCGGTTTTCACCAATAGATAGAGTGATTCATGAGGAAGGTTTATTTCTATATATTTTATTCCCGCAGGAACTCCGAAATTACCACGGGTCAGTCATCCTATATATGAAATAGGTATGGCAAGGTTGCTACGAATACGATTAGGTATTAATATTACATCCTCACCACAAATTTATTAAAATATCCTACCTATTTTCTTTTTAATTAGGTATAAACAAATCCACTGAAATATCTACATAAAATCTTAGCCTTCAATTTAAATAAAAAAATAGTTGGTGAAAATCTATTTATGGAGTGGCAATTTGTTGATTGATCCAAGGCAGCAGCGCAGCAATGTTGACATAGGCGGCCGGCACGTTTGCGTTGGCACAACCGAGACCCCACGCTACCAGCCCCACCAGCACGCCTTGCCCGTTCACATCGCACACCAGCCCCGAACCACCGTCACCCTGACAAAAATATAATTATAGTCCATACAGATATGAATGAACGAAAAAACGCAGGGGCTCCAGAGTATCAAGTACATAGAGAAGAAGGAAGATAATTAACAGACTTATGTGAATGTGAATGTGTGTGACACGTGAGACTTTATTCATATTTTATAGTTATTCAATAAGCCAACTTATAAAAACTCACGCCGATGCATGTAGAACTACCACGAATGCCTTACAAACTATCTATGGTATAGTAAAAAGTTTTGTTTTAGTTTAGGTTTTAGAAATATTTTTGTTTTTTTGTTTTTGTTTCTCCAACTTGCCTTTTCACAATTGTTAGTTTTAATTATGTAACAAAATACCCTTTTTAGATGATAACAACTGAGACAAAAAGGTTGAATAAGTAACCACTGCAATATCCTGGCACCCTTAATGCAAATCTCATTGTGATTATATCAGTATCTTTGGTAAAAAAGTAAGGTCCCGGGCTCGGTCCCAGTCAGTCTGACTGCTAACAATACCTATTCATGATTTGGATCCAGGAATTTAATCGCTGTGCTTGTTTAAAGGAATTTAGGATCGCGTTATACTTTTTAAATATATTATACCTGTATGTTTGATTTTAAAACTTACCGTACAAGCGTCTTTGCTGGCTTCTCCACCAGCACAAATAAATGACGTGGTATCTAAACGAAAATTGGGACCGAGACGAGCAGCTTGCATCTGGGTTTGGCAAACTGTTGAGTCTACGATAGGCACGTCTACTTCTTTTAAGATTTTCTGATATAGACCACTGACACCGAACATGTCTTTGCCCCATCCTGCTACCCAACACCTGGAAATCATACTTAAATATTGGTATGTTGGTTATTTTACCTATTTGCATTAAAAAAAAAATTGTGACTCGTGTAGCATATTGAACGGGGCTTGGGGTAAGTACCTACCTAAGTAAATAAAAATTGGGTACCTACCTTTTGCCAGTATAAGAAGTTGTAGGCGTAGGTGGGAGGCAAGCTCTGTTAATGGTAGTTGTTGCTCCAGTAGCTGGTGAGAACGGAACCGCAGTCGCCAGCCGTAGAACGGTAATATCGTATTGCAAAGTTGTTGCGACGAACGACGGATGAGTAAATACTTTCTCCACGTTGTACTCTTGGAAAGGTATGGGTTCGTATGTTCCAGCAGCATCCCACTCCCCTAATCTGACTTTCACATTAGGAGCTGTTCCTGAAACTCTGTAAAATAATAAAAAATCAATAGATTCGGTAAGGAAAAGAAATTTAGCAAATGTTTGTGTGAAATATGAGGAACTACATATATTAGTATCTAAACTTACACATAAGATACAAGTCTATGTGTCACCGTCAACACGTTACGGGCATCAATAAGAACTCCGCCAGCAATGTAATCGTTTTGTTTCGTCAATACAAGCGCCTGTAATAATATTATTAATTAACATAATTACTCTCAGGAAACATGGAACAAGTAAATAGATAAACATCTAACTTGACGTGTTTAAGTACCTGCCATGGATACTCCCCGAAATTAGCTTGTCCGGCGGCAGGAGCGACGGTAGTTGCGGGTGTGGGTTGCGCCACTCCACAGGCTATCGGAGCGGGCGCAGGTGCAGCCGTACAGCAGTACACCTGACCAGCAGCACAACCCTGCACAAAACAAATTTTGATTCTAGTGCGTATACCACTATACAATATTTCCATATATAAATACTAGCTGTCCCGCGCGATTTCATCCACGGTAATTTCGGAGTTCCCGCGGGAATTCCGGGAAAAAATACTCTATGTCCTTCTTTGTACCCCTGCCAGTAGTTTACGGTGATTAGCTGTTTCCGCAATAATTCCGGAGTTCCTGCGGGAATTCCGGGATAAAAACTATCCTATCTTTTAAGTTGGGCCAAATACAACATAGTGACCAAATTTTATCACGATCGATTCAGTAGTTTTGGAAGCTTTAATCACGTTTTTTTTATAGAATACCCACCGGAGTAACGATCCTAGTATCGATCAGTCCAGCTCCCGAATTAGTGGCGGTTCCGGGACATGTTCCAGCCGGCACACACGTACAAATGGTTTGCCTTTTGCGAATCACATGTCTAGTATTTGATTTCTCCACTGGATTTTCAAGATATTGTTTAGTGTTTTTATATTTTCGTGGTTTCAAACTTCTTTTTTCTCTAGGAAACCTGACTGCAGAGTCAGAAACCGGTATTTGAGCGCTGTAGCCACTAATCGCCGGTGCTTGAAGAGCGGCCGAGGACCCGGGCGTTGTTCCGAGCCTGGGATCAATCATTGGTGCTCCTGTGGTAGTTTGGTATGGATTAGAAATACACACAGCGTCCGGTTTGTCACAAATAATAACAAGTAAAAGCCCTTCACCGACTGTGATTGCTGGCAGATTTGTGTTAGGTGGAAGAGATGGTGTGATGTTAGACGAAGGTGGAGTACTTGTAGTTGATGATGGAGTCGCAGTAGTTGGTGGTGGCGCAGTAGTAGTTGATGGCGGAGCTGTAGATGGTGGACTCGTTGTGGTGATCGGTGGTGGGGCGCCAGTTGTAGTGACAGGAAGTGTGCTGGGCGTATTACCCGAGGGTGGGCTTGTCATAGCAGGTGGCATTGTGGGTGCCATAGTCATTGGTGGCTGCGTGGGGGCTGCCGTCGGCTGAGTTGTAGGCGGTGCAGTAGGAGCTGCTGTCGGCATTGTAATGGGCGGTGGTACCGCTGTTGTTGGCTGAATTATTGGTGTCGGCACTCCTGTTACGATGACGATAGAATTCTGCGAAGGGTTAGCTGGAATCAACCCCAAACATGCTGTTAAAATCCAGAGACACATTTTTATAACACGATAGATGTGCGGCACGTTAGGGACACAACACACTACTCCTATTATACAGAATCGCACTGTAAGTGATGATGAGAGAACATTAAATATGACCATAATCCCATTCATGGGATTCCCTAACTATTGTAGCCTTCATGGTGCATTACGCATGATCACAAAGCGTCAAATTATTGCAATCAACAAAATGTGTATTACAAATTTGTCGCCGACACATAAATGTCGTAATCCCCGACCGACCTCGTCATCGTTAATACACTCCAACTACCGTCAAGCTATTGAACATATTGTGAAAACCCAAAAAACAAAATTATGCTAGATTTTATCAATTTTTTAATATTAGTTTGAAAGTAATTACTATCTAGGCGGCTAGTTCAACGCCCCGCGGCCCCGCAGTGTACCTACCTATATCTACGAATCCGTATGCTTTGATATTAAACTCCTTTTAAGAATGTTTTCTTTAAAATTATGCAATCTCTATAAATGTATAGCCATGTGTGTTAGTCTCGCAAAAACTTGAAAGCGGCTCAACCAGTTAGACTTTTTTTTGTGTGTTTGTAATTTTGTTAGGACAAGGTTTTGGAAGTATCTGCGGATATTTCTAACTCGCGGGGGTGAAATCGCGGGCACAGCTAGTTTCGATATAAAAGGGTAATGCAGACAAGTTTCAAAATTACTCTAGTTATAGTTTAAGACTTAAGTTATCGCAGCCCCGGTGACACTCCATACAAATGAACTGATTCAAGTACTTTCCCACAAATAAAGACGGCCGTCTTGTACGTACAGGTTTTGTGCGTGTGTGCGTAGGCATCGTAGGGCTGACAGCAAGTTGACAGTAACTGTCAGCTGTCAGTGAAAAAATGTCACATGTAGATTCTACATAATGTCCATTTTCCTCGGAATTTCCAAGATACTTTGCATACTTACTGTGTCGCTTCTTTACATAATCTCAATTCTTTGATTATAGTATAAAATGATAATTATACTACGATGTAGGTAACTAGCTGTTCGCCGCGGTTTCACCCGCGGTAATTTCGAAGTTCCAGCGGGAACTCCGGGATAAATGTCTTTCTCTGTAGGTATACCTCTGACAAGGTGTATGCAAAATGTATGTAAAAGCGTAACAAAGTACCTACCTACTTGTTACGACACTTCCAACAATTATTATCTTTATATTTCAACCATTTAATAACCTTGACAGATTATATAAGTACCTACCTAAATCTTCCTCATGCATCATGATGAAAACCGCATAAAAATCGGTTCAGAAGTTTTTTAGTTTATCGCAAACAGACAGACACACAGACAGACGCGGCAGAGACCTTTTTCATATGTTAGGATAATATTATGATATCCAAAACAATTAGTATCATGCAGAAAAACAGACGTAAGGCTAGGTGCTCAAATAACCCCGGATATGCACCCCACAACTCACAAGACAGACGATAGTCAGGTGCTCCATGATAGTCCAAGTAGTAAAGGAGGTGTAGACTGTAGAGTGCGTGTGCAGGGACCTAAGCGATTCTTCTAGAAACTTGTTCAAGGTGCTTAGGGAATAGAGAGTGAACATACCAAAAGTGCTAGCGTGTAATAAAGCCGCAACATAAACGGTGTGTTTCACATTTTTAATCTATAGCGTATAATAATATAGGTAAAGCTGTAGAGTTTGTTTGTTTGGTTGGTTGAACGCGTTAATCTCAGGTACTATAGTGATTGTAATTGAAAAAATCTTTTTGTGTTGGATAGACCATTTATCGAGGAAGGCTAAACATCACGCTATGATCAATAGGAGCAGAGCATCAATGACATTTATTTTCGTAGGTTTTTCCTCAACGCGGGTGAAACCGAGGGGCGCAGCTAGTTACTTCATGCGTTTGCATGATGATAGATGATATTTCACTATCTACTCCTAAATAAAGGACATCTCTTAACCGCTGGGCACAATATTTATTACTCTGAGGTATTACATTGACGGTCTATGTAAACTGGGAAGATAATAAATAAAGGCCACCTTACGGTCAATTCTTATATCAATCAACGATCACATACATGAATTTCGGTTTTGGGTAGCTTATTAACTATCATTTGTTGAGGACTGGATTATCAAAAAGTTGATGCATATACGGCGAGAGGGCGCTACATGAATCTCGTAAAGCTGTGCGCATGGTTGCACGTCAATACAAACACGAGTGGTAGAATCGAGCACATTGTATGTAGTAGGTAGGCATGCTACGCATATAACATCGTGCGGTGTGATAGCAGAAGCAGTAGTGCTCAGATTGCTGCTTTGCGCAGTCTGTTCAAAAATCGTGCCTCCTTTAATGTAGTATTGTGTATTTTACCAGTCAATGTAACGCATTCTAAATTTATACCATACCTGCGCGTCCTGATAACGATCGATCAGAATATACGAACTTTTAGCAATTTTGCGATCAACATTAATAATGCAGTGTAGTCCACACGGTTACGTATCGTCAAAATATATGAGTATGGCGTACTAACTAATTCGTTTCTTCTCACAGTGATTCTTTAGTTCGTGTAGATAAAAATGTGCGAATTGTTTGACAAGTTACGTTTTGTTTACCACAAATATCAGTTGGTGATCGTCGAACATTGCTTGAAGCCTAACATCTTTAATAAAATTTTATAAACACCGAATATTTTTAGCAAGAATCCATTGAAAAACTATTATTAATGTATTTTATTACAAACCGCATGTTTAAAATGCCCTCCTTAAGTCAAGATATTAACGTGAATTTAGATGATCATCAGCTACAGATTGACCAGAGGATGAGAGAAAGAAGAGAGGACGTTGTTAGAAATATGCAGGTACCGAACAGTGCTCCTGCAGGTCTGAGTGCAGATCAGCAATTTGCTTTCAACCTTAGAGATGTTTTAGACACAACTATACATATAGAAAGTGAGCAAGATAACAGCTGCGAAGAGAATACCCCTTGTGAAGAAAACAATCATAATGAAGAGACTAATCGTGAAGAGAATACAAATGTTGCTTCTGCATTAGGGCATACTTTACCATACATAGATGAACATATTGAAACTGATTCCGTGCAGTCGGATGATGATCGACCACAGTGTCGGGAGACGGAAGAAGTGTTGAATAATGCTGCTTGTAGACTGAGGCGTTGGCGAGCAGCTTCTAGGAAACTCCGTCGGCCCAGAATCATTGACAATTTGTGTACTGACGATGATAAGAAGAGCTCGCATAAGACTGGACACACGGATTTGGCTGATAGACTAAGGAGTCTAGCAGCTGCTGGCAGTATGTCTGTTTCAGCCGGGGAACTGCTGTCGCTGGCGCCGCCACCCCCAGCTGCTACAGCCCCTCCTTCCCCAGGCTGCCTTTTAACACCCTCTTTGGAACATCAAAGCGCTACGGAGTATTTCGTAAGTGATTTCTTGTTTATCAATTAATCCATTAAAATCGCCAATCATACGTGACACTGACACACCTGCTTTTCCTAATCACTACCATTGCAACAATATTCCTCCAGCTACTTAACCAATATAATTATTCTTCCTATCACAAACATCACTGGCTCGTCGTCTACCTTTATAGGATGTCATAATCCCGTACCTAGTATGTAAATCCTACGTACTCATAAGAACACTATTAAATAAGTAGGTAGGTATTTAAGTTGTAAATCTCAAAGAATGTATAACAATAAATGGTTTTCTATCTGTTACACTAAGCAAAGAGTATAGACACTAAGTATATGACGTATTCAGTACTTACCTATTTACTAAGAGTAGTACCTACCTAGGCCACAGATAAAAGCGATAGCGTTAATATATGCGTGAAAAACAGCTATTAAAACTATTTATCCATACTAATCTATAATAATATTATACGTGGGTATAAAAAGGAAAACTAACTACTTTTTATTCCTAAATTTCCACGGGAACTCCGTAATTACCGTGGGTGAAACCGCGGGGAACAGCTATCATTTATAAATTAAGTAGATATTACCTACGTTTTTGACGTCGATTCGTGGTTCCGATTAAAATATCGAAAGTTTATTACTTTTCATATTATTTTATTGGTTATTGTGTTGGTTTAATGAAGGGTGTTGTTGTAACTTGTTACTGTTGCTGTTTTTTTAATGTTTTTTATATGTACCTACCTAGGTATGTAGGTATTGTTTGTAATATTTATACCTAGTTTACGACGTAAGAACGCTTCGGCCGCCATCGAAACCATTTTAATTACATCATTAGGGTCATTTTCTATCTTAAAAGGTATCATGGAACACAGTCCGTTCCCACGACCAAGTGTTTTGAAATATATATACCTACCCACCATTATCTTGAATCTTCGGATAGTAGCTTACCGCCGCACTCAGAGTCAACTTTAATGATTACTTAGTTAAGTATAGATTTTTAAAACAAAACTGCCGCGATCAGAGACGTTCAGTAAATTAATGTTAATTGGCATTTAATGAGATGTAACTTAATTAGTTATATGCCAATTAACATTAATTTATTAAACTTGTCTGATTGCGGCAGCTTTGTTTTAAAAATCTATACTTAACTAAGTAATCATTAAAGTCGACTCTGAGTGCGGCGGTTAGACAAGTAGGTAGGTACCTATATCGCTTATCATTTTATTCATAGTTTTCGTTGAAAAAAGATTCCAACATATTTGAATTGAATCTTTTTGTTATTTTATCAATAGGTACCTAGTTACATAATATTTTCTTTATACCTAAAATAAAACACAAACTAGAAAATAAGAAAGAAAATGTAAAGCACTTTTGAAAAGTGCAAAAAGTGGTATTTTTGAGATTTATCCATAGATTTATTTGATTAAAGGGTTTTCCTTGCAGCTTTACGGATCCAACAATTTGATGGATAGAATTTACTACATTTCAAACTAGCTGTCCCGCGCGGTTTCACCCGCGATAATTTCGATGTTCCCGAGGAATTATTCCATACAAACTTTGCAACCCCTTTTCATCCCCTTAGGGGTTGAATTTTCAAAAATAATTTCTTATCGGATGACTACGTCATTCAAAGAACACTCTCTCCAAGTTTCAGGTCTCTACGACCAGCGGTTTAGGCTGTGCGTTATAGATTGCTTTATATTATTGTTATACCTATGCTTAACCCTCAAAAAGACATATTTCATAAGACTTATTCATATTGTAATTTAGACATAGACATAGACATATACAAATCTTTTATTTCCAAACCAATGTTAATGGTTGGTTGTTGACGAGTGAAAGCCGTACCGATAACACGCGTGTCACGTGTCTTCGTTATTTCAGTCACTTTTCAGCAGCTATTTTGGACCCTGAGCAGGAAACTGGCTTTCAAGAGAGCCATGTTTAACTTGGGGGACAATCTAACATTGTCATTGGCGTTTCGCCATAATTGAAGAAGTAGATGAAGAAATTTTTATTATTAAGAAACATTGTCATTGGCAAATTATAATTAAAGACGCCATTATTAAAGAAGAAAAAGAATAATGTTAATGGTTTTAGAATGTTTGTCTCTGTTTTACGGGCACACACCAAAACTGCAGTACTCAAGTAATATTATAAGTATTAAAATATGGTAGGCATACCTACTTATGAAAAACTATTCAATTCTCATTTTTTTTTTAATGTTTCTTGGTCTTCCACGTACCCAATAATATACGCCCCCTTTTTTTATTGGTATCGTTACTCTAGGACCTAGGTGTGTCTGTAACCCTTAACCTAGGGATAAACGCTAGAGCGGAGAAAAATGTTGAGATACTTCATATAAGTATTTATTAACTTAATCTTTTAATTTAGAGCTGATGAAACACGTCACAACATCATGTATATCACGTGAGTAAGTTAATTGCTCTTGTGCGTAAGCATATCAAATTGGTTGAAGTCAAAGAATTTAATCATGAGAATTCGTTCTATGAAGTGAAAAAGTTCTTCAATAAAAAAAACGTGCAGTAACTCGCACGTGGCCTCTTGTTGTCGATGCGATATTTTTTTTATTCTTGTGTTTTATGATAAACTAGCGGTTTCACCCGCATAACAACTTTTTCCCGATATCAGATTTAAATGAAACAAATTCAGCTATGCCAGCATGTAGCTCCAGACTAAGCTTAATCTACCTGTGAAAATCGCATGGCAATCCGTTCAGTAGATTCAGAGATTATCGTGAACAGACAGACAGACAGACGGAAAAGAATTTTAAAAACTCTTTTTTTGTGGTCGGTTACTCTTCTTTTATCGCCCCTGTTAATTAATTTAATTAATATTCAATGTAAAGAATCTCGAATCCTACTTTTTTATTATAGCACCTAGATATTAAGACTTATAATTTTATTCTATATTATGGAATAATATAACACATATTTATTTCTTTATATTTAACTAGCTGTCTCCCACGATGTCATCCGCGGTAATTTCGGAGTTCCCGCGGTAATTCCGGGAAAAAAGTGCGTAGTTCACGGTGATAAGCAGTTCCCCGCATTAATTCCGGAGTTCTCGCGGGATAAAAACTATCCTATCTTTTAAGTTGGATCATAATAAATGGTTACAAAATTTTATCAAAATCCGTTCAGTAGTTTCGGAGTCCATCGCGGACAAACAACGTGACACGTGATTTATATATATTAAGATAAGATATTGTAATAAATTATCTAACACACGGTTTAAAAGCTTTATACCATACGTTTACTTGGAAACAGGGATTCAAAAACTAAAAAGCTAAAAATAACAAAATACCGATTTAATCCAACAGACAAAAATACACGTAACACCTACATTGGTTTGTGCTACCACTTTTCGATTTTTTGAAAATTCAACCCCTAAGGGGATAAGAATAAGAATAAATTTATTGTTTACATCGAGTGAGTTTTGGATTCCGCAATAGGTCAAGCCTGAATCTGCAGGGGATTCGTCTTTACGACTTACCTACAATTATGACTTACAAGGAAAATTTAACTATGAATAACCTAAATAAATATGAATATAATATTAATATGACAAAAAGTACACACACACATATGCATTCGTTATTTAATGAAAAAATTCGCGGGAACTTCAAAATTATCGCGGGTGAAACCGCGCGGGACAGCTAGTTTTAAATAAACACCAATTTTGAATAAAATTATAATTAATCTAAAACTACTCCAAAATTAAAATACATATAAGTTTACATAATATATGTATACCTAAGCGTTACAACAATATATTTTTAATGCGGAAAGAAGGAATTAATATCCAATATGTTATTTGTGGTTTTATACACAAACCAATTGTTTACGTGAGATCACATACAGCTTTCCTTGTTCTAGTCACGTTATATATACCTACGTATGATTATCGTCATTACCTGTGAGTTAATTAATGATATAAATAAACTACCTATTGTAAAAGTATAATTTATTAAAATGCATTAGTGTACTAATTATTATTGTGTTATAACTTTGTAATGTACCTATCACAGAAATTAAAAAATGTGACTGAACTTTGTTAATCAATTCAAAAGTTCATACAATACCTAAGTGGCATGAAGACGTTTACACACCTATGTCCTGTTTTAGATATTAGGTTTGACTCACTGCATTTTCTTATTCCAAAAGTAAAAAAAACATACGCGTCGAATTGAGAACCTCTTCCTTTTTGGGAAGTCGGTTAAAAAAAGAATGTTTTTACATATACATATAGGTACCCTAACGAATATCTTTATCTATATCTTCTATACTTATAATAAAACTGTAGAGAGGTCAATTCTGTACATTGAATATATATTCAAAATTAATATTGGAGGATGAATGGTGATCGATACTGATGCCAAAAATGCAATCAGTAAATTTTTTGTCTGTCTGTCTGTTTGTGTGTATGTGCACGCATGGGTCAAAAACTACTGAAGGGATTTTAATCAAACTTGGTACGATTGTAGTCCATACTCCTGAGCAGGTTATAGGCTATATAACATAACGCTAAGACACATAAGAGCTGAGCAGTGACGATAAATGTGAAGCAAGTCGGATGAAAATGCGCTTTCGAGCTCTTATCCTCGCATACGTTTACTCAATCACGTAAAAACGGCGGAACGGATTTGGATGAAATTTGGCATGCACGTTATCAGGGATACAGAGAAGGACATAGGGTCCTTTTTATCCCGGAATTCCCGCGGGAACTCCGAATTACTGCGGGAGAAACCGACAGCTAGTTCTATAATAAATGCGAATGTTTGTTTATTTATTACGCTTTCACATCTTAACTACTTAACTGATCATCAAACCAGCGGGATCTTTTAAATTTATGCAGGTAAAACCGCGGGGATCAGCTAGTTCTTGATATTATAAATGTGAACGCGAATTTGTTTGTCTGTTAAGTTTTTACGGCTTGACTACTCAACAAATCATCATGAAATTTTGCATGTACCTACACATTGTCAGCGGTACAGAAAAGGACACATTATAGTATAGACTACTTTTTATTTCAGACGGGAACTCCGCAAATAACGCATTTGACACAGTTAGTAGGTATGTCTTTGAAATCGGTTTACTCATTTAAGAGATTAAGTCAATTATTGTATCTATTTCTGGAAATGCAGAGATTGGGGATCTGATCCCGGTCTAATTTCATTGTTAATTCCCCTCGACTGAGTGTTTTGTCGTTGGAGGACACAGACTATAGATGGGAGTGTCGCGGTTGCCGTTGACCTGAGCTGCGCTCTGACGTCACTACGAAAATTTGGGTCAGGAGGGCACGCTCTCCTGGGGACGATGAACGCTGCCGACCCGCCCTCGCCTCACTCTTTGCTGTTGAGTGTTGCCAGATCGAGCTCCGAAATGCAAGCACGACGTAGTAGGAAAACCAGCGAAACCCTCTATAAAAAAATGATGTTCTATTTAGATATTTTATTTAAGAAAAATGGATAGTAAAATAAGGAAGAATTGAAGTTTTTGAAGATAATTCCGCGAAATTTAAAATTGATAAAAAAAATTAAAGAAGAAAAGAACACCCATTTTTGGAGGTTTTCAATATATATTTTTTTAATACTTTGTTATATTGCAATACTGCAGAATCAAAAATGGATATTCACCTACCATATTATACCTATCTATATTTTATCATCGATTACTTCTTAAATAAAATGGGTATAAAATTATGAAATGTGATTTTTTGATGGGAAGGCGCTGCTTTACGTGATAACGTAAGGACCACAATCTTTCACACAACAACCACTTTGATACTAATTTAAGCACACAGCACAATTACATCACAAATTCACAACAATCTCGAATGCAAGCACGCCAGATACATTCGATTTACTGTGCTGAATAAAATACGTATAAAATGTGTACATGTGTAATGTGTATATTGATTATTATTATTATATTATTTATTATTATTATTATCACTTGTTAAAACGAATACTAAATACATCTTACCTTATTTATAGACACCGCGGTTTCTCCCGCGTTAATTTTGGAATTGCCCTGGAATGTCCTAAGTTGTGTTAGCTAAAATATAAAGATTACGATATTTGGAACGAAGTTCCTTATCGTACGGTACTTATGGGCTTGGCGCATGGGGGCGAAAAAATTGTAATAATTAGTTAATATTATAAACATGTGACTATGTTTTTACGGGTGGAACCTTGCAAAGTTTCATTTTCATCTCAATTTTGAAGCAGTTATCTTCAACCGATTAAGCTGAAATTTTGTAAACACGTTTAGTTTGGATGAGTTGGATGACAATGAAAGGTTTATTCTTTTTAGCGCATTTAAATAAAAGCTTGTTTTAAAAAAGTTTTTTATAGGTGTTTTTACTTTTAATTATTTATTTATATACCTATATAGATGTGTGTGTGTTTTTTTAAGATACATTTAAAGCTAGTGATAAGGCAGACATCAAATTAGGTCGCTTAATTATAGTATAAGACACAATACACAGTATAAAACTAAAATAGGTACTCTTAAAATAAATGAATTGCAATACTGTGTTGAGAAAATTATGTTTTTGTCATCAGGGCTCAAGTCCGGAATGTTGCCTGGATATAGCGGCGTTAGAGAAGAGCAGCGTCGCTGGTGTGCCCGCGCCGCCGCCCGGGCCACGATATAAACTCGCTACAGAGGGCACACTCAAGGTGTGCTCTTTCCAGCACACGAGGACCGTCGTCGATAAGATCCTTACCTCCAAGTTCATGAGGCGATGGGAGATACACGTGCTCCAACTGAAAGATGACCACATCTCTTCGAAAACCGTGAGTGATTTGACGATCGCCTACTTATTGTTAGTAGAGAAAAAAGATCTCCTTTGTGTGGCTAGGTCATATTTCTCTTAATTCTTTATCAAAATCAATGATTCAAACATCATTTTATAGCTAACATTCCCCGCTATTGACGGAAAATACACAGTTTGAAAATAATTGGTTTAAAAAAGTTATTAGATATTGAACTTTTTTTATGAAAATTGTGTGCTGTTCTATGGTATTCCTAATCGAAATGTTTTCAACTAACATGCAAGAAGGAAAATTATGTTTGACACGATAGTTGTCAGATTTTTTACATTCTCTATCACGTGAATCAAAATGAATCAGCGAAAGCATTATCGCAAGGGTCTGTCTATGTATCCGCATAGACCATAGTTCTTTTAAACTACCTAATGGTTTATAATTTTCAATTAATAGGAATTTCCGACAGAATTTTGGGGTACGCGGTTTAAAGCGAGAGGAAAAGCTAGTACTTATATATGAATTACGAAAGATACGAAGTCCGCCTCACCGAGAATTAAAACTTTAGTCCATTTGCGGTAATCTGAACGTCAATTATAATTAAGTATACCTAAGCTTTTTAAGTCTTTTAATTTATACTAAATAAGAAATATATTACCCTTACAATAATAGATACTTAAACTTTGTTTAAAGTAAAACCAAACACATTCAATTTTTACTGTACCTACTTATTGAAAGTTCTTAAACAGTCATTCTTGCAAAATAGGCAACACTTGGTTAAATACTAAATACATACCAAATTTATTACTCATAGATTCACATAAGAAACGGTACAATCTAAAGAGATATTACGTATGTGCCTTTATTTATTGTATGGGTTGGTCCGTAATATCCACTTGACTGCCAAAAATAGGTACCTATATCTGCCAAATCAGATTTTTTTCCGTTAGATAAATAATTTATGCATAGGCTACCTATTAATTTAGCATTAAAAAGGTTTCCGTAATGTCGCCTGTGGTTCCATCCGCGTGTATTTTGGGGTTTCCCTTGGCAAATCTATATGACATATACTATATACTCTATATTATATTTATTTAGGACTAGCTGGTGCCCGCGGTTTCACCCGCGTGAATTTTCGACCCTTGCAATGACAGTAATTACGTTAGATTTTCTCGCTCTTTGAAAACGTAGTGGTTATACAACGTGTTAATGAATTAACTGAAAACCTGATACACCCCATTTAAAAAAATAAACAATAATATGATTAAAATATATTTTATGTCAAAAAAAATTATACTTTAAAAGTTATTCAAAATTAGTTTGGAGGTGACCTATCTACGCCCGCGCCTACCGGTTCGAGTTCCTGCGGGAATTCCGGGATAAAAAGTAAAGTACCCTATGTCCTTCTCTGTACCCCTGACAACGTGCTTGCCAAATTTCATCCAAATCCGTTCAGCCGTTTTTGCGTGATTGAGTAACAAACATCCAAACATCCAAACATCTAAACATCCACACTTTCAAATTTATAATATTAGTAGGATAAAAAACATTGTGAGATCGATTCGGAAGTCGATTCTGAAGCTGAAAAAACTACTTTCTAGTTTTCAGTCAATTCAATAACACGTTGTATAGGAAATTACGGTATTCCTGAGTGACATAGGGTACTTTTATCCCAAAATTCCTATGGGAACGCCAAAATAACCGCGGGTGAAACCACGGGGGACAGCTAGTAGATACTTTATATTAGGTAAACGTACATTTTATATAAACCGTAGATAGGTAGAAATACGCATATTTTTGTGATATTTATATCAAGTACGCAGGCACTTAAACGTAACAAAGTACACAAAACAAATATACATACCTACGTCATTATAATATAATGGACCGAGTAATAAATAGGTATTAATATAATTACGAATATACTCGTACGTTATTTCCTTGCCATGGGTGGAACTCTAAAATAAAGGGAAAAGACAAAAGGTTTTTTTCACAATGGGTGTTTGTATAGGGATATGGAAGGGAGGCAAGCTCGAATACCTTTAACACTGAGGATCAATCAATAATGTTCGATGTGTAGGTATGTATTAAATAAACCAACTCAAAAAACACAAAAATGCCCTACACTAAAAAGTTAAAAATAACAAAATACCGATATAATCCAAAAGACAAAAATACACGTAACATTATTGGTGCTACAGATAATAATTATAATACTGTTGCTACCACCGATTGGTCTGAATTCGGTGCCAAGCCTGCTTGTGCTCACGCCGAGCACGTGGCGGGAGTTGACTTAGCCCATCTACCCACTCCCTATTTGGCTTGTCACCGACTTCAAATCGATCAGTGGTAGTACAAACCAATAATAATATTACGTGTATTTTTGTCTTTTGTATTAAATCGGTATTTTGTTATTTTTAACTTTTTAGTGTAGACGCAGATAATATAATACTATACCTACTAGGTGTAGAGCATTTTTGTGTTTTTTAAAGTTGTTTTAATTTTTTTGTTAAGATTTTGTTTATTTTTCTCTTTTAAGTGGGCTGATTTATAATTTATTTAAGTGGCAATCGCCTAACATCAACAGCTCATAACCTTTTACAAAATGTTGCTTTTCCCGATGCAGGGACGTTAATTGTTGAGAAGTTCTCCTGCTACTTCACCATCAGTTCCACTTTACCATCATTTGCATTGTGACACATAAATTGCTTAGCAAGCATTTTTGAGTAATCGAATTGCAAACTGTGAAATACTTATTATTTAATAGTTAAGGTGGCCATCTATGGTCTTCATCAATAGTTTTACTTAATCAATTGGTGATTGTCGAAAGAAAATGAATAATTTACATTATAAAATACCCAAATCGCTATAGGTGTACCTATAATATTTGAAGAGTTCCCTCGATTTCTCCAAGATCGAAATCGGTTCACCCTAAATTCTGAGGTAACAAACATAAAAAATAAATACAGTTGAATTAAGAACCTACTCCTTTTTTTTAATCGGTTAAAAATACGGTAAAATTTTCTCTTAGTTCCACTTACGACTATGTTTTCGAATGATTTGAAAAATAAAATAAAGTAGGTCTGCTTTCAAACTCACTTCTGATTACCTACATATGTACATGTAGATTCTAGGTATAAATTTAACATAATGATTTAACAAAAACGCAAATAAAATTTTAATTTGTTATGTTTTAATTAATGAAACAACGCTTTAATTGGTTTTAAATGCAACGACTAATTAGTAAGATAAACTTTTAGTATCATATTTAATGGGTATGACGTGTGGAGTTCAAACTGAACGATTTCAGCACTAAGTACTTAATATACTCCGAAGATCTACTATTCCTGGGTAAATGTTTTCTGTGTTTTCACCTTCGTTAATTTTGGAATTCCTGCGGGAATTTCGGGATAAAAATCTCCTTTTTTCTCTATATTTATGTCCTTTTTTGTACCTTTGACAATGTGCAGCAAAAAATCACGGTCGGTTGATTAGTTAAAACGAATAAACAAACAAACCGACATTCGAATTTACAATAGGTATTAGTTCGGATAGGATATCTATACCTACATATTAAAACTTTTCACTTAGTCATAACATCACGCGTGAACGGCTGGACCGATTACCATTAAATTTTGTATAGGTACACGTGTATACAAAATACCAACCCTATGTCCTCTATACTCTGCAAACGTTTACAGGGTAGGTATAGAGAAGGTTGGTTCTTTTTAATCAGAATTTCCGCGGGAACTCCGAAACTACAGCGGGGGAAACCGTGAGGAACAGTTATTTATTATAATAAAACTTTAGCCGAGGTGCATATGGGTACGACGCGCCACGCGAACAGAATCGCGGATAACAGCTACCTAATTATTTAGCTATGATAAAATAAATACCGGGGTCCCACGCTTGATAACATTACGTGCGTCAATA
Organism: Zygaena filipendulae; assembly: GCA_907165275.2. NCBI lineage: Eukaryota > Metazoa > Arthropoda > Insecta > Lepidoptera > Zygaenidae > Zygaena > Zygaena filipendulae. The sequence continues at coordinate 7,228,693 of OU015650.1, forward strand.
TTTTTCTGGGATCTAGGCCAGTGATTTAATTAGTTTTCACTTTTCGTTAAATGGAAAAACGTAGAATTCATGAGTAATCTTGTAATCAATATGGTGCTTATACCGTAAGCAGTAGTACATACATTACATCCCATTTATTATTAATTAATCCTTTCTAACATTACAATAAGTATAAATGCGAAAGTGAGTTTTTTTGTTTCTTTGTTATACTTCCACGCCTTAACGGCTCAACCGATTATCATGAAATTTTGCATGCACGTTTTTATGGGTACAGAGAGGGACATAGGGTACTTTTATCCCGGAATTCCCGCAGGAACCCCCAAATTACCGCGGTTGAAACCGCGGGGAAAAGCTAGATGTGTAATAATTCTAAACTTCCTTTACGTTAGATAAATAAAACCGTAGTATCCAGTATAAGCACTACTAGATCTGCCATTTGTTTTGAACAGGAACCAAAAACTGCGTTACTAAGACGTGAAAGCGTATAACAGACAAACTCATTATTAGCAACGTTGCATTAATTTTATCTAAGTACATCGTCTATATCTATATCATATCTTTGGCTGCATTTTTATCAAATTTTAGTGATGTATCAAAGGTTCCTTGTACAAAATTCTAAGTATAGGTTTTTTTAAGCGATTTTGGAATCAGGTAGTCGGTCAATGAGTATAGGTAAATTATTCTGTCTATACTCTTATACTTGTATATGTAGTTGACACACACATAAATTAAACTCATCAGGGAATGGAAATCCCGAGTCTTAGGTATGTTACTAACCACGAGAGCATTGTTTTATTAATACCGGCCAAGTGAGTATCGGAATACACAGTGAAAGGGTTCTGTGGCGGAGAACGCTTGCCGTTGAAAACTTAAAATTTAAACTTAAACTGTTCTTTAGATATTTCTTTTCTTTTATAGAAAATATTTCTTAATTAAAAACCTAAAATTCGGTTGTTGAAAGCGTTATTTAACTTTTAACCACCGCTTCTTTTTTTCCACTCTTATGAAAAAAAACATATATTACGATTTTATATTGATTTAACAATAAAAGAGTCGGTTTAAAACGTTATTATGGATTTTAAAGACCCATCTTATGATACGTTTGTGTTCACTATGTGATTGACATTCAATCATTAGGTATAATTAGTTACAAGGGTTCTATGATTTATTTTTGTCGTTTGCTATACGAAACCCTAAAAATATTTGCGAGAAAAGCAAATTCGCATACAAAACGGTATTATTGACACGTTATTAACTACTGTTTGTGGACGTCAAACAACGTGTGTGGTCAATAGCTTTTTTTTTGGTTTTCCCCCATCACACGAACCGCAAACACTCATGTAAATTATAAATACCTGCATACATATACTCCAGGTATTCGTTAATGATTGTTTGGTGGTACAAATACCTAATATGAAATATTTATACAAGACTAAGTATACGCAAGTATAATTTATATAGGTACTAGCTGTCCCCCGCGATTTCATCCGCGGTGATTTCGGAGTTCCCGCGGTAATTCCGGGAAAAAAGTGCTGTAGTTTACGGTGATAAGCAGTTCCCCGAATTAATTCCGGAGTTCGTCTATATACATATATGACAGTGATGCCCAAACATACATAAAATATATATTAACATCCGAATTGATACCCACCTCCTTTTTGAAGTCGGTTAAAAAGATAATTTATTTTCACATTTTTAACCACAATTTATTTTTATTTGCCTGGGGAAAACTGTCTCTCACTCTCCACGGATACAAAACATTAGGTATAGTTAGGTATGTTTATATAAAACATGGTCATAATTATGGTCAATGAAATAAAATATAGAAGAACAAAAATACCTACTCACTTTTGCAACTGGAGTAAGTAGATAAAACCAATTAACATTTTCATAACTACTGAACAGATTATCATGCAGTTTTCACCAGTAGATAGAGTGATTCAAGAGGAAGGTTTATACGTATACTTTATTCTACAATTTCCGCGGAAACTTCTAAATTATCGTGGTTGAAACCTCGGGGGAAAAATAGGTATGTATCTAAGTATTGTTTTTCAAGTAGGTATATCATAAAAGTAAATCCGCTATATGAAGCGGATTGATAAATTGATATCCGGACAAACACATTTGAAATACTTATCTATACGTAAATACGAGTACTACTACGGGTATCGACATCAAAGGTCGTCCTCTGATAGACATACCTAACTTAAGTTATTTATGTATTCGTATTTTTATATTCGCCGAAAAATATAGGTTACTGTACTAAAATATGTGAATGAAAGTCCTTTCATGATGCAATTAACCAAACTGGGCAATGTAAAATTAAAATGAAATGTTACTAAAAATAGAACTTATAGTTTTTATTTATGTATTCGTATTTTTATATTCGCCGAGAATACATAGTGATTACTGTACTAAATTATGTGAATGAAAGTCCTTTCATGATGCAATGAACCAAACTGGGCAATGTAAAATTAAAATGCAATGTTACTAAAAAAAGAACTTATAGTTTTTGTAATTAAACATTCAAAAATAACTAAGTTGACACTTACTCTTAATTCGTGTACCAGACTGTTTTAAAGGGCATCGTCACGGTCCGTACCGTAAGTTCAATTAAAATTACTACAGTTGCTTATTCATCATATTTTAATAACATTATGATATTAGTAAAATAGTTATATTTATTAATCGCGAAGATATTAAAAGCAGACTAAATTAAAAGCGAGAAATAAACAAAATTTTAACAAAAAAAATTAAAACCGACTTCCAAAAACACAAAAAAGCTGAAAATAACAAAATTCCGATTTATTCCAAAAGACAAAAATACACGTAATAATATTATTATTAGTTTGTGCTACCACTGATCGGTTTGAATGCGGGGCCAAGCCCGCTTGTGTCTGCCCACTTAAGAGTTGTTCTGCTCACAACGAGCTCGTGGCGGGAGTTTACTTAGCCCATCTACGCACATTTGGCTTGTCACCGACTTCAAACCGATCAGTGGTAGCGTAGCACAAACCAATAATAATATTACGTGTATTTTTGTCTTTTGAATTAAATCGGAATTTTGTTATTTTCCGCTTTTTACTTTTGTGTTTTTGGAAGTCAGTTTTTTTTTTATTTCTCGCTTTTAAGTAAGTCTGTTTATAATTTATCTAAGTTACAATAGCCTAGTGTCAACTGCTCGGTACCTTTTACAAATATTGCTTTTCCCGATTCAGATATGTTAATTGTTGAGGAGTTCTCCTGGTACATCACCATCAGTTCGAATTCGCCATATACATTATGACGAGCATAAATTGTTTAGAAACCATATTAAATTTAACGAATCGGAACCCGTGAAATACCTATCATTGAGTAGTTTCGGTGACCTTTTGTAGTCTTCATCATCAGTTCCACTTCTTCAAATTTTGCTTTCCGAAAGCAAATGAACGATTTACTATAAAAAATACCCAAAATCGCTATAGGTGTGCCTATAATTTGTGAAGAGTTCCCTCGATTTCTCCAATATTCCATCATCAGATACAGACTTGGTGGCAATGGGACCAACTTGGGAGTATACCCTTTCAAACAAAAAAATAACTTTTTAAATCGGACCAACTGTCTTCGAATAACTGGTAAACATAATCAGTACATAAAAAAAAACACATACAGCCGAATACAGAACTTCCTCCTTTTTGGAAGTCGGTTAAAAATAGCAGATTTTTAATTGAAATGCATCTCCAAATGAACTCTGTATAAAATATAACAGGTCGGCTTTTAGAAGTATAATTTTATAAATAATAGAAACCATTTTTTTAAATACAATTTCATAAAGATGTTGATGTAAAAAACATACAAGGTTATATTTTTTACATATAATGTACATTCTAAGTGTATTTTTTAATCCAAATAAAATTCTCCGATTTTTTTTGATAATTTATCACCGACCTTCCTTTCATGAAACTGTGACGTGGGAATTCAATCGTATTGTTGACTAACATTCTTCATATAGGCACATGATTAGTCAGGAAGGGAATATAAAGTAGCGGGCATCTTAAACTATTACCAATTTACTACAGAAATTAATATTGAAATGCATTGGTGAGATGCATTTCAATGCTTTCAAGGAATTTTTTGGACAAATCCATTGATTTCTTATCGATCGTGGTAAGTGCAGTCCCCATGCAGTATAAATTTTTTTTATCTTTAAACTCAACATACACAAAATACATTATCGGCAATTCGGCATCTCTATCTAAATCTAGGTAGGTAGGTACTTCCAGTTAAATACTTAAATCAGTATACAACGTGTGAACAAAAATGAATTAACTGAAAACCTGATACACCCCATTTAAAAAAATAAACAATAATATGATTGAAATATACTCTATGTTGAAAAAAATTATACTTTAAAAGATATTCAACATTAGTTTGGAGGTGAGCTATCTACGAAATTCCAAGCGCTACGCCCACGCCTACCGATTCGAATTTTATTGCTCCGGGCGGCGTACGCGCCAAATCCATACAACGTGTTAATGAATTAACTGAAAACCTGATACACCCTATTAAAAAAATAAACAATAACATGATTAAAATATATTTTATGCCGAAAAAATTAATACTCTAAAAATTATTCAACATTAGTTTGGAGGTGACCTATCTACGAAATTCCAAGCGCTACAATTCGAAATTTTTCGCTACGGGCGGCGTACGAGCCAAATATTGTATTATAAATAATTTAGACATGGGCTAATAAAAATGAAAAAATATAACCTATATTAAAACATAGTGCAATCGATTCGCTAGTTGATTCTGAGCAAACTACTTTCTAGTTTTCAGTTAATTCATTAACACGTTGTATAAATAATTTTGACATGGGCTAGTAAAAAATGAAAAAATATAACCTATATTAAAACATAGTGCGATCGATTGGCTAGTTGATTCTGAGCAAACTATGTACTTTCTAGTTTTCAGTTAATTCATTAACACGTTGCATATCCATTTCTGTATGCATTGTGGTCATCTAAGTATATTTTTTTACGCTTGATGTGTTTTCATTTCTTTTAATATTATTATTATTATTATTGAAGCAAACTTTAATTTGTGCTCATATAGTTACTTATTTTACTATTTCTTATTTATCAATCACGATGGATAATGAGAGCTACTTTGTTTTCGAGCAAGGCTATTGTAACTTAATCAACAACAGGCTCACAGCAGAATGACATCAAATGTAGTCACAGTCACAGACTTCAAAACGTGTATTTTCATAGGTATTTGATCTGGTGCTTTTTGAAAACCGGTTGACTTCTGGGAAAAATGTTAAGAAAAGTTATTCATTGTCATGGATATTTTGATACCTTTTCGGATTGGTACCCTCTTTTCGACTTACCTAATAATAAAATTGGTTGTATAACGCAGTCTAAATAATTTCGCGAGACAAGACGTCATTGAATTTCTGAGTATCATATTATATAGGTACCTACCGTTTATTTAATTGTAACCTATAGGGCATCATACTTCCAGGTGATATCAGAATATCACTTTCCGCACAGCTTCTTCAAACACTGGTTATCTACTAGAGAAGTATCTACAGAGGTCATTTATATTAAATATAAAAAGAGGAAGAATATCATGCTCAAGTGTATTGTAATGTCGTTACTGATTGTTTATAATCTCGTCAAAAGTTAATAAACTTTTGAGCGGCAATGGACGTCGGTGTTATTTCTTTGTTTTACAAATTAGTTTATCGTGATTAATTGTGCAAATAAGGTGGATTTTGCATAATCCATTAGTGATGAACAGTGTGTGAAAACAGTGAAATAGGATGAAATGGGGCGTTCGTCGGGAGGTCGTCGTTTTTGTGTATACAACTTCTCACAGAGCGTTCAACTGTGACTAGCTGCTTTCAAAAGTCCCAGTAAAGCATCGAAATGCATCCAACTAATGCATTATAACTTCAAAAAATAAAAACATCTGAATTGACTGTATGGGCTAAGATTTCTCTGCCTTCCCCGAAAGGAGTAAACATAATAAATATTACTTTAATCTTTGAGGTAAACTTTACAAAAAAAAAAGTTTATAGGTAACCGGTGCACGTGGACCAGGCAGACCCACATCGCGTCTGTCTTCATGTGGTGGACTATCGAATGCATTTCTACATCAACGCCCGTCGTTGCAATTTTCTGAGCTAGGTCGTATTACAATCCTTCTTTACGGACATATTCATTCTTCGTCATCAATTCTATTAATGTGAAATACAGCCCTGCTTCGTTAAGGTTACTCCCCACATATAAATACACCTGTTGTGACATTCGATATGTAGATATATTATGTGGGGAGACCCTTAAGGAATTGAGAGTGGAGTGGGGTTGTGTTTTGCCTGAGAGGAATCGACCACTATTCGATTTGGATTGGATCGAAAGATTTATTGCTCTCTAGTCGACGTTGAACTATTTTTATTATTAGTATCGCATCACGTATCACTGATAACAACATATTTTTAAATCTGAACATACTTTATTATAAAAGAAGCAAACTAGTGTATAACAACCGTTTCGTTGCAGTGTATGAACAACGGCAAAATATAGCTAGATCTACTGCTAATAGAATTTGCAGGAAATAACAATTTAAATAGTTACCTACTTACCCATACATAGCTGTAGCAAAAATCTATTTCCGAGAACATAGCTATAGGTAAACCATTTTTGGGTTAATGAATGCACGTCAGTGGTTTCTCTCGAATATATTTTATTATTATTATATTTGTTAACAGTTAAGTAGGTGCGAGCGAAACCAAGGCCCGTATTTATAAACGCTACTCAAACTTGATAATATTATCTTCATGAGAACGTAAAACAATTATGAAATACGTCATACCCTAATTACAGCTGTAAGTTATAATCTACGTCACTAGAGAGACCAAATGTAACAACCCGAGAGATTTGAAAAGTATAATCCAAAAGTTATAAATACCTTTTAATGGTGGTGACATGAAATTATCAGAGTTTTGAGAATTGTTGGACTTTTAAAACTCTTATCTTATTAATTCTCTTACTCTTACTCTGAGGCAGGCAGATAAAGCCTCGACACTTCGACCCTTGGGATCTTTTGTACCATTCCCATCCTGTAATCCTCTCTCTACTTCCTGAAGACCTCGGCGGCGAAAGCTAGTGTACAGTGGAAGGGTAGGAAACTAAAGTCCTCTGGTTCTGGGTAGGCCGTCCCCAGAACGCCCATGCGTTTACGAGTCAAGGCATCGCACTCGCACATGAGATGTGCCATTGTTTCGACCTCTAGATACGCCGCACTTCCTGCAGGATGAGTCGCTCGCAAATTCCATTACGTGAGATGTTCTTTTGTCCCGAAGTGACCTACCCCCCTGTAAGCACACCAGTGATTAGGCGGGCCTGATTGCGACTCAAGAGAAGTATACCACATGATATTTTCTCATTGGTTTTGTCGCCGATAAAGCGTTTGGAATGCCTAAGGCCCGTAGTCGATGACCACTCTTGTGAGTGCCTTTTCCGGGCGTTTTCGCGTATTGCCTTTTTCACGGTTTTAAAACTCTTATTAAGATTCACCAAATATTGAAATACGTACTTTCGATGTCAACTCTACCTACTCTACTCGTAGTTATATTTATTTATTTTTTTAATACAGTTGGTCAAAAAGTGCTCTATTACGTAGCTGCTTAGCCTTCGGAAAGTTGACGTTTAGGCACAAAGTTGAAGTTTTTCTTTCTAATTTCTAATGCTTTTTACTTTACCAATTAGAAAGAAAAAAAAAATGTTATCCTACAAAGAATATTTAGTTTCAACTTTACTCTTTACTCTTTCTACGTAATATAATTTAATTATAATTATGAAAATTTCCACACAAAAAAGAGTTACCTACTTACTTGTGTTTTCAGGACAAAAAGTGATAGGTATTCATTTAAATATTTAAACAATAATTTTAATTATTATTAACACATCAATTTTTTTTTTAAAACCCTAACTGGCTATTGTACAGTAGGTATACACGCACGACCTTTGCCTACAGCCTCTTCGTATACGAACTCGAGTAACTCGGCGGTTTATTCTCTTTAGCGCCATTTTGATAAATTTTTCATTCGGTATATTAATGGATATATTTTATTTGTATCGACAATAATATCGTTAGAATACCAATTAAAAATTATTAAAATTTCAATGTTACGTTTTTATTATAGTGGTGATTGAATGATATTAAATACTTATAATACATTACCTACCTATTAAGAAACAAATTTTTATGAGTCAGAATTCATATTGTTTTTTTTTATTTTTTCGCAACTGTATTAAAAACAGTCGTTCATTACTCGTGCGGGACTGTCATTACAACTCGTCCTAACTGCTGACCCTCGCCTTCGGCTTGGGCCAGTATAAGTCGCGGAGCTCGGGGCATCGAAGATGGCGGTTCAGTCATTTATTTTCATGTCATTAAAAATTGTTAAAAGACGTGGAGACTGAGGTACTGACTGAGTATCTGACTGATTGAGGCATTCCACACTTGTAATGAAATGCTATTTCAAAATTCGAATCGTTGATGATGTCGAGAATCATTAGTTTAGAAAGTGTACCTAATTTGCCATTAATTATATTAGGTAAGTACATAGGATATTATCATATTATGAAGTAAATATACTCGTACATTCGCGACTTCGCCCGCATGGTTTTCTAGATTCCCTCGGAAATTTCGGGATAGTTAATATCGTATCGTAATAATATTTAGTGCTGAGTCTGTTTTTTATCACTTAGCTTTTAAACGACTTACTTTAGCAATAAGGGTCATGTTCTCCATTTTTTGTAGAGAGAACACCTTATGGTAGGTATATTTGTTTAATGTTATAAATTAGGTTAGATAACTTAATGTTAGTTTTCAGTCCGTCATGTACATAAATAACAAATATTGGACACGTATTTTTTAATTTTTTACGTAATCAAAAAATAACAGAGATAGGTAGGTACAGGTACGAAACGTCGCGTGACGTCACGCCGTGCTACAGTGTACCTACACGACGCGACGCGACGTTATGTCGTCACGAGCCCCCACTCCTAAACTTTCGATGCGCTTTATCTAAGCATTTTTTCATTAATTTGGAAAACCAAAATATACGTGGGTTTAGGTGTTTTCTTTGGGTAAGTATCTAACGGACTAAATAGAATTTTGATTTTCATAGCCCGGTAACATGCCTATTATGTTAGGTAGGTCACGAGAAAATTCCAAATTTCTCGCGGGTGAAGTCGCGGGGTATAAGTAGGTAGGCATTTTTTTATTAGTAGGACCCAATATATCTATTTACGAATATTCAAGGATACTTATAGGTACTTTTGTTTAACTTTCATTGTTTTTCATCGAAAAGTATTTTAAGATCAAAAATGTGACGAAAGCACAGCTCCGTTTATATGATAAGGAACAAAGGAGCTGTTGCGCTTGTTGATCGTGTCGTCTGTAGTTAAACGGGTATATGTACAGAAATGAAATGTGAAAGGCTAAAACGAACTGACGCAATGACGCCAATGTGCAGTTAACTAAAACTCAAGTACGAGGGGTATTTTGAACGTCTTTCGTGTGAACAAAAAACACTTTTTACGCTTAATTCCGTTACAAATCTCTAACACTCTTTAATATAATTTTTAACAAAAAAATTAAAACCGACTTCCAAAAAAACAAAACTGAAAAGCTAAAAATAAAATGCTAAAATTAACAAAATACCGATTTAATCCAAAAGACAAAAACACACGTAATATTATTATTGGTTTGTACTACCACTGATCGGTTTGAATTCGGTGACAAGCCCGCTGGTGTCTGCCCACTTGGGTTGTCCTGCTCACGAAGAGCTGGTGGCGGGAGTCGACTTAGCCCATCTACCCCCTCCATATTTGGCTTGTCACCGACTTCATACCGATCAGTGGTAGGACAAACCAATAATAATATTACGTGTGTTTTTGTCTTTTGGATTAAATCGGTATTTTGTTAATTTTAGCATTTTATTTTTAGCTTTTCAGTTTTGTTTTTTTGGAAGTCGGTTTTAATTTTTTTGTTAAAAATTATTGTTTATTTTTCGCTTTTAAGTGATTTAGTTAGTAATTTCTTTAAGTTATAATAGCCTAATGTCAACTGCTCATCACCTTTTACAAAATATTACTTTTCCCGACGCAGGGACGTTAATTGTTGAGGAGTTCTCCTAGTGCTTCACCATCAGTTCCACTTCACCATATACATTGTGACGGGCATAAATTGCTTAGAAACCATATTAAAGTTAACGATTCAGAACCCGTGAAATACATATTATTGAGTAGTTCCGATGACCATCTGTGGTCTTCATCATTAGTTCCACTTCTTCAAATTTTGCTTTCCGAAAGCAAATAAACGATTTACTATAAAAAATACAAAAATCGCTAGAGGTGTACCTATAATTTTTGAAGAGTTCCCTCGATTACTCCAAGATCCCATCATCAGATCTCAATTTGGTGGCAATGGGACCTAATTGGGAGTATCCCCTTTCAAACAAAAAAACAATTTTTGAAATCGCTCCAATCCGAACCAATGAAAAAGGTATTATAGTGAAGTAGTTCTGATGACCATCCGTGGTCTTCATCATCAGTTCCACCTCTTCAAATTTTGCTTTTCATCAGCAAATGAACGATTTACTATAAAAAATACTCAAATCGCTATAGGTGTGCCTATAATTTTTGAAGAGTTCCCTCGATTTCTCCAAGATCCCATCATCAGATCCCGACTTGGTGGCAATGGGACCTAATTGGGAGTAAACCCTTTCAAACAAAAAAAGAATTTTTCAAATCGGTCCAACCGTCTTCGAGTAATCGGTGAACATACATAAAAAAAAAAAAAAAAAAAAAAAACATACATACAATCGAACATAGAACCTCCTCCTTTTTGGAAGTCGGTTAAAAAGTAAGCGAAGACAACCACACAAGTAGGTATTAGGTACAATCTTGTGTAGCCTTCAGAGTTATAATGGCTGTTGACGAAGGCAGTGATTAGTGAAGAATAAAGTTTATTATTATAATTACAGCTTTGCATTACTATACTATATTGTTATCAGATCAAGTGTAAGTTTACCTAATTTCGATCCAATCAAAGACTATGGATTTACACAGGCAGGTAAACAATCAGATTGTTTATTTGTCACATTATATTCTACTGTGATTATTTAATATTTATTCATTTTAATTTTTTATACTCTCAAGTCAGCCCTAATCTAAAGAATAAAAAAGATGTCCTTAACTCCTTAATCATTCGTTCGTAGGTATATAGATAAAACACTGGAATTTTATTTGTTTATTTAATACATATAATGAGCAACTATTACAGCATTAATTACTGGCTTATTACACGTGAATTTCTATTCCCTCGGGATTCGGGAATCTCTATTCCAAATTTCATTTATATTCGTCCAGCTGTTACAGCGTGAAGGAGTAACAAACATATCTACTAAACTAAATCCTATACGCACGCACTCGCATACTATTGCATTTTTAGTATCGTGTGATGAAGAACAAAGCGGGTTCAGAATAGGGCGTTCGGGAGAGCACGTTCGTGAATCCAGTTCAACGACGTCACTTGTCTGGTCGGGGCACGCAGGAGGCGCGGGTGTCGCATGCTGGCTGCGGTGATGGCGGACAATGCTCCGCTGTGACGTCACGCCGCATATCGACACGCCACGGGTCACGACTCACGACACGACATCGACTCTCTTCTCATTTATTCTTTCAAACTCACAGCATCGGACAATCGAAAAAGTTATAATAGGTATTAGGTATCATAATTATCATAAACTTTTAAACAAAACATTGAAATCTAATTTCAAATAATTTATTCAAATGTTAATTATCTGGGGGCACGGTAGTGCCCCCGCCAAGACGAGCCAGCGAAGCGCAAGGCACTACGTATATGTTCTCGAAGCGCTTCGTCGTTTTTTTTAACCCTTGTAACTTGGGTCTGGATTATACCAAATAAACAAAATTTTCGGGATATGTTGTCAATAGCAGACTAAATATATAATATTTTGATTGCATAGCTCTCATAATTTAGATTTTATTAATATCAAAAAAACCCCGATTTCGTCACTGACTCACTGATGATCATCAAAATTCTTAGGGTATTTCCTAATGTCCTAGAAAGCTGAAATTTGGTATGTAAGCTAGTATTAGTACACAAATAACAAAAAAATTATAAAACTTGTAACTTTTATCCCCCAACCCCTTAAATTAGGGGATGGAAGTTTGTATGAGACTTTCGCTATTTTGACTTACAAAAAGAAATGAAATCCCAACAAAAATATTTTCATGTAAAATGTTGCCAAGACGAGACTCTATACCAGCACTTTCAAAAGTTATCAGATCTTATGTAGAGCCAATAACTCTAAACGCCCTAACTCTCCAAGGTCTAACTTCACAAACTCTACACCTTAGCCAAAATATGTGGCTTGACCGTTTCGTTACTACAAAGAACTATTATATAACAGAAAAGTAATGAACAATGCATCAATTTTTCACCTTAGGCCCATGTGGATGTAGCGAAATGGCCAAGTCATATATTTTGACTAAGGTGTAGAGTTTGTGAAGTTAGACCTTATAGAGAAAGGGCATGTAGAGTTAGAAGCTTGGCTCTACATAAGATCTGATAACTTTTTGAAAGTGCTGGTATAGAGTCTCGTCTTGGCAACATTTTACATGAAAATGTTTTGTTGGGATAATTCATTTAATAAAGTCAGTTTGCATCATAGTTTTAATTTTTTTGTTAATTGGAAGTTTATTCTTTTACCAAAATCCACAGCGCTCTAAATTCGTTTGGAGTGCCTTGTAGCACAGATAATATAATACTTACAGTACTCTTGTAGTAACAGATTGACTCTAAGCCAAATGCTGTGAATTTTCGCTTACATGGTTATGGTACCATATAATTTGTAGCAGATAATGTAGAGGTAACATTGACTAAACTATAACATTGTTAAAGAAAAGAATCGATCCGATAAAATTAAGATTCTTGTATAAAAAATCTAAAAATAATTAACACCAGGTACCTACGTAGATGAGCGCCGTAAACAATATTCGTAACTAACAAATTACACCAATTCGTTTCTCGGCAGAGACGTAGAGAGAGGCCTTGCTACTCGTAAATATTATGATCGTAACCTACTGCATAATCGTCTAATAATGAAATGATGCCCTTGCGTTGATATTTAAGCACCGATCGCAACGCACGCGTACTGTTGTATGCATACGGAATATCCAATTAATCTATGACGTAAGGGCGATCAACTGTTCGTATCACACACACATCACTAACGTATATGGTATATGCTCAACAAATACCTTTTAATAGCCAAAGACAAACACGAAGTAGATAAATTAGTAATGACGATTGACGACAGATTAATTTAATACAGATGTAATTATCACAATTATGTTTAAGTATAAGTGTTTTGTATTAAGAAAGAGTTTTATTAAAATTTTTAAGTATCTCTACAGCTAACGGGGTGCAAAATTTTTTTTATCTACCGAATCGAGTGGGGTATCACAGTGAGTAGATAAAAGCTGTATTTTTTTATTTTAGAAACATAGGAAAACAAAAGCGAGAGAAGCCGCAAAGTCAGATTTTTACAACATTTTGTACCGAAGTATTTTCCAACTTCCCGTTGACCTAAGTATGAACTTAAAACTTGGTAAAATTTATTATAACGTACTTATATTTTACCAAAAAATACCAACATATTAATAACTCGATGTTTTCCTTTTAAAATTCTGTAATTTTCTTTGTAAATCAACTTTATTTTGCGGTTAAACGCGTAGCACAGAAGCGATGCGAGTGGCGGCGGCGACGGCAAGCAACTGCTACGGGTCTATGCGTGCCACGAGTACTACAAGCGGAACGTAGCGTAGCGATAAGCCCCGCTCCTAGCCCTATACATAAATAGAGAGCGCGACCGGATACGGATAGGACGCCGCCCCGGCGAGGTACACATTGTCATGTGCCACGCTGCGCAAAACGCTATATCCACAGCAGTCTCTGGCACTGCGTACCAACGTCGGAGCACCGCGTTACGTACGTAACGACGTCATCCAGAGGGATCTGGGAGTCGAGCTCAAGAGATGGTTCAACGAAATATGTATATTGTATAGGGCACGCACTATCGGACACGTGGCGTTGCGAGCGGATGCTGTTTTTAAATTTTTTGAGCGCGTAATTATTTCTAATTGCATAATTTTTTTTCCAATATAGGTAGGTTATCTCTGTTCACGAAGAAATCTGTAACATCTAGCTCAAGAGACTCCTCATTATTCTGCCTCTGCTATTGCACGCAAAAACGGCTCTTATATTCTACATTTAGTACGGAACCCTAAATGTGCGAAGTCCAACACGCACTTGACCGGTTTTTGCATACCTGACAACGTATAATATTTATATTTATCGGTTGAGTATAAACAAACAAAATCACATTTGCAATTACAACATTAGTGATTAGGCTATGTGATTAGGATATTTCTACTACTAGGATCCACCATGCCACCAATACACAACTTAGTCGTTTTTGTCCTTTCATCTCCAGCCTTGCGGTATGCTGGAGCGTCCCCTTCCGTACAGTGGTATGCAAGAAGTGTACTGCATCACTCGCTGGGATCCAGCGAGAAAGTATTGTTTAAGGATTGTCATGCCCAACGGCTCTCTGTTGCTACAGGTGGGTTAAATTTGGAAATTTTATATTTGCAGTAAATTTATATAAAGGTTTTTTGCCACGGTACCTACTCATTGTGTATTAGGTACATTGTATATGGATATGGTAAGCGGTGAGAAAAATAAATACAGTTGCTTAGACACATCGCAACAGTGGCAAATAGGCCGCTAATAGGTATATCATTAGATTTAGAAATGTTTCATTAAGACACATTAATTGTTATTATAACGACTTTTTCTATCAATTGTGCGGTCGGAGTTATTATATTTGAATAATCTGTCAACCCTTCTTCTAACTATAGAGAAAACGCGTTCTAACTAAAAACTGGTTTTAACTATAACATATCTACTGAATTTAACGAACTTATAATTTTTTTCAGGCCAACGATGTTTATACAAGAGACCAGTGGTATTATTCTATTATATGGAAGGTTGGTATATAAATTTACGTTAGAGTAAGTAATGTTTTTTCATGATTGCGCGTGTGTTATTATAGACCATCTTATTTTTTTTTTCAGAGGAACATTATAAGATATCGCAATATCCTTACAAAAAGTCCACGCAAAGATGTCGTGATGAAAGAGTTGAAGGTACTCAATGGTTTATCTCTTACTAACTGTTCCACCGTTTCACCGCGGTTAATTTCGGAGTTCTCCCGAGAATTCCGGGATAAAAGACTTTTATTTTTATTAATAGTACCTACCCTATGTCCCTTTCTGTACCCGTGACAATGTGTAGGTATGTAAAATTTCCTGATATTTCACCGGCGCGCGACGTTAATTTCGGAGTTCCCGTGGTAATTCCGAGATAAAAAGTATCATATGTCCTTCTCTGTACCGACAACGTGTATACAAAATTTCATTGTGATTAGTTGAGCCGTTATCTAAGGCGTCAGGCGTTTTCACAACAAAACGAACTCACTTTCGCATTTATTAATATTTATTGCTGTAGAATTTGTCTGTCTTGATGTTAGGTTTTAGCCGTTAGTAAAAATTAGAGTAAACTTGAAATTTTAATTAACATTTTTTTTAGAACATGGTCGACTTCGTGATGACCACTCCTCTCCAAGATGAGTCAGTGACGCGGGCGCCCCTGCAGATACTCACTGATCTGCTTTCAGAGGTGAGCGACCGAGCCTTTCAGGTCACCCCGGCTCCGGAAAAACACAACACTATACTAGGCCAACTACCTAGTTGGAAAAACTTTCCATCGCTTTCATTTCAAGTGACTTATTTATTTGTGTATAATGTGTAATTTATTATCTATGAAGCGAGTGCATGAATTTCGGTATTCCCTCAAGAAAAAACATACCTAGACAGAAACTAGCCTGTCACCCTACACAGATTTTATTAATTATAATAATCTATACCTACTACGTTACATATCTACATATACTATCTCTGTCGATCTGTAACTCTCGTATATATCTATACAGCGTGAAAGAAGGACAAACAAACTTTTTATACAAAGTATACATTAACATTAACACTTATAAGAAAAGTACATTAAACTTTTGTAAGCGTAGATGTATTTATTTAAACAGGTAACTGACTTGCAGGCCGCGATGTTTTCAATCATGACTTCACGGATGATAGGCATCTGACATATAAACATTATGCGTAACAATTTATGCCAACAGATGAAAAAAAAACAATCCACATGAAAGCTAGAAGCTAGGGCACCTGGGAGCGTATTATGACCTCTAAGTAAACCAGCTTGTTTCCAGGCCATTCAATTTACGGCGTTATACTGCCTTGTTCTTTTTCGTATTACGACGTACGTTATAGTGACTGGAATCATCCTGGATCGGTTGTCTATGACTGGTTTGAGATGACGTTCGGAAATCGACTTTGAAGTTACCGGTAATTATCGGTTTTACAAACTTATGTGTAAAAACATTCTTAAACGGTTAAATGGTAAGGATAAAGTAATTAAATAAAATAAATAAATACAAATGAAATTAATTAACATTTTATGATAAACTTATACTTAATAATAGTAATGGTGTTGCATGTCTCACGCATCTTATTTCTGAACGGTACTTGACAACTTGTGCTTCGCTGAGCCCGCCAAAAAACAAACTGATAAACTGAAACTTGAAAGATGTTGAAGTGGATGTTGAAAGATTTGTGTGATTATTCTCGAGAAAAATTGACGAGAGTGCAACTTATTGTGTTATTTGTTGCGTTGCATTAGTGCAAGAAAGTGGTTTTGCTCAAGCTTTAAGAAATTTTACTAAGAATGGCGTGAGTAATAATTATTTGTATTAATATTTGTATTTTGATTAAGCAAAAAATACTATAACTAATACCTTTTATGGTTTAGTTCACAGGGTGAGATTTCGCGTCGTCACCGAGTATCATTCAATCAGCTCGAATCTTTGTGGGAGTTTTTAAATTCCCACAGAGATGTGGCTATTGGATATAATAAATCAGCCCAAGCAAGGGAATATTCAAAACGGATGTGGACTTCTGTGTCTGAGAGATTGAACTCCATGGGAGAGGGAGCCACCAAGGACTGGAAGGGATGGTCTAATGTGAGTATAGTAAAATTTATTAAAAACCATTTTGTTCGCCTAAGTTACATGTAATGTAATTTTTTTTTTCTAGTATTGGATTGATTACAAAGCGAAATTGAAGAGGAGAGTAGCAAGCATTCGCACTGCCCAAAATCGCACAGGGGGTGGCCCTTCTGAAGCCATCCCCTTGAATGACGTGGAAAAAAAATTTTTAAGTTTACTTGGGGAAGACTTTGGAAGTGGGTTACCTAATACCCAAGTAGATCCATTCCCAATTGTAAGTATTTTAGGTGTCTTTTGAAGTTAACATTGTTTAATTTGAGAATTAATTAAATGTGCATGTTTTTGTAGCTAACCCAGCCCGAACCTGCTGCACCTGTAGCTGGAACTTCACAATCCACACATGTGCCAGCTCCTCTAGACCATGAGAGCCCACCTATTGAGGAATGCCCTCTAACAGAGGCGTTGGTTGATGAAAGTAATGATGTGGAGCAACAGGTACAAGAGGGGGCACCTCAACCACAAGCAACTGAGGGAACTTCCAGGCGGGTGCAACGTCGACGCAGCAGACGACAAGTTGCTTTGAGCCAACAAATGGCCAGAGAAATGTTGGTTAACATTTCTCAGGATCGATTGTTAGCAGAGCAACAAAATTCTGTGTCTCTAACCCAAATAGCAGAGACTCTACAAAGAAATGCCCAAACTCTACAAGAAATGTTAGTGACATTAAATGCAATAGCATCAGTTATTGATAGGTAATATGGTATTGGTAATATTAATTGAAACAAACACTTTATCACCATCAAAAACATATAATTATACCTACATAAATTACATTTTGTAACAAACTCAGTTTTATTATACAAAAGCTATGAAATACATTTAATACTTCAGTGAAATACAGTGTCATATTAGAATACTAGAATCTTTAATAAAAAAAAAACAAGGTATTTTAACTAAATTAAATATAATTCTTGTGAAATAACTGTTTTAATAAAATATCTCAATTTGTAGGAACATGGGTTCGAGAGGTCCACAGACGAGAGACTAGTGTGCTCCTGACACTTAAACCTTCACTGAGCTCACGGTTACTGCTGGAGGTTGAAGGGTGTGGATGTTGGTGAGTGTCAGAGCGGACCTGTCTAGATGTTTCTAGCAAAGCCTCTTCATCTGTTAGTCCTTGTACATGGATATTCACTCTATTGCAAATGTTGTGTAATATTACACAAGCATTTACAATAGATGCTGCTACAGGAGGAGAATAATGTAGCACCCTATGTACAAGTAAACACCTGAATCTAGCTTTCAAGACACCAATTGTCCTTTCAATCACATTTCTTGTCCGGACATGCAGATAAGTGTAGTATGCTTCTGGAGTATCCGGACTGACATCATTAATTGGTGTCATCATGTATCTTCTTAAAGGGTACCCAGAATCACCTAGAAATCATCAAAATATCTATAAAATATCCATTTTATCATTGAAATATGTATATTGTATAAATAAGTAATATAGAGAACACATTTCATACCAAGTAACCATATTGCCTCATTTCTGCTGATAAGTTCCATGTGTTCCTTTATGGGATGGTTTGACCAGATAAAAGAATCATGAGTAGCTCCACCAAAACTAGCATCCACACTCATAATTTGCATATCGGCATTACAAATCTAAAATTAAATTGTTTCAGATTAACTCAAAAGAAATTTCGACTGAAGAAGAATTACCTACTTATGTATTTTACTTATAAATATTATTTAAAAATGTTATTTTGTAATAATTTTAAATTGTTATTTAAAAATGTTATTTTGTTATGTGAACTCAAGTATGTTTTTTGTTTTTTCTCACTTATTATAAAGCAATCTTTTTAGATCTTTCATTTTATTGTAAAATTTTAAAAAATAATGTTTGGTACTAATAAATCTTTTATTTTAATAAGAAAAACAGACATGAGTCAAATACATATAACTATTTTAGTTCTTAACTATTTTGCTATCATAATTATTCTTTTATTAATATCTATACAAATCATTTACATTTTTAAATATTAATTTAAAAAACATTTAAAAATATAAATAATTGTAGCCCACCGGTATGGGGAACAGGGTCCAAGCTACCGGTGGTCAGGGCTCCAGAGAGAGGAACCTCCTAACAATACAATTTACAATTTTGTTATCATTTTTATTATTAAAATAGATATTAAATTTAAGTGTATTATTTATAACCCAATGTTGTAAACAGAAAAATATTTAAAAAATAAAAATATATATTTTACCAATTGGACATTTAATGAGTGATACTGTTTTCTACAGTAATATCTCTCCTCATTTTCAACTGGGCGTACAATTGCTACATGTGTACAATCAATACACCCTAAAACTCCTGGCATTTGAAATTTACTAAAGAATCTAAAAATAAAAATAATCTTTTTAGTTTTTTATCTCTTTTTTATATAAAATAAATATATTATAAATTTATGGCCCAGCAGCATGCATCAAATTACTGATAATGATGATTGCTGGTCTATATTAGTATTTCTTATAAAGTTACCGGAATATGTGAGATACAATATAAATTTTATTTTTCTGTAGTTTTAACACATTACCTCAACACTAGGCTGTAGAGGCTGCTCAAAAAGTCCTAGGTTAAGTATGTACTCACCTTATTTTGTTATCATCTCTTTCTTCAGGTGTTCTCGGAAACTTTATATGTTTAGCTTGCATATGGGGCAAGTTTAATAATTTGGTAATCTGCTTTATAATCACCGACACTGTAGGTTGAGCTACAGAGTGTGCTGATATATCACCAACGGGGCGTTGGTAAGAACCCGTTGCATAGAAAGATAATGCTACTAGAACCTGCAAAAATAATTTAATTTAAAATCTAAATATTTAACATGAAGGCACAGTATCTAAAATAGGTATCAATTGGGTTATCCTTATTTTACAGAGAGTGATAATTTAGTTGGTGGTATTGATAAACACCTACCTTTCTCTCAAGTGATATGTCTGACGCCCTTGCAAGCCCAACCACATGATGTGGTCTCACTTCGTCGCACAAATTGTGGACTAGCTGTTTGCTTAATCTATAACGTTTTATAAATTGCATTTCATCAACATCAAACGGGTCACTAAAATCTCGAAGGCGTCTTCGTTGAAGTTTTGCTTCGTTATTAGATTCTGAAGCATCATTTTCGAGAAGTTCGAAGATTACCAACTCGTCACACATGTTTATGTTCACTGAACGATAATTATTGGGTCTTATAATAACCTAAATTATTGTTTAATTAGCTTAAAATTGAAAAGTATGTCAAAACAATTCACTAAAAGTTATTAAAACCCAGCGTAAACTGAATGGTTTGGTGTTGTCAAATAATGACAGATAATCAAGACAAAAAATGTCAGTTTGAATGTCATAATACGAAATTTCCAGCCAAGTTCCAGGCAGATGTTGGTAAAATGTCACGTGACCGCTGGCTGGCTGGCAATGTGAGTTCGTAATACGACTAAGCAAGGCAGTTTATTTTAAGGTGTAAATTGACTGGAATTAAGAGCTTGTAATACGCCCCCTGTACTCCGTTTAGTGATATGTTTGCGTATCATACGACTGACTCGAAATAAGCAAACATTGATGTTGACATAAATCTCTGATAAGCGTGGGTATCATACAATACCTACTATACCTAGTTATAAGTGGCCTGGATAGTTTAATGATGTACCTGTAAAATATATGTAGGTACCTAATTTAGATTTCTTTATTTGTAAACATTTCTTTAAATGATTCGTGACAACAGAGGAAGTAAATATCTGCAAAAACATTGATGTTGTCAGTAACTTGATTTATGTATATTATCTACCGATAGGTTTGAATCCAGCTGTGAAAAGCTTTACTCATTCTGACAACCTGACCAACTAATCAGGATACGACAAGGTTCAAAGTAGCTTTGAATATAATACACCAATAGGTAAATAAAATATTATGCCCTAACGTACAGGGCATTTTAATATGAACGAACGCGTCAATTGCGCGTAGAAAGCCCAGATTCTAGGCAGAAAGTCTTTTTATTTATCTACCTCAAATCTGCCCATAGTGATTACCGGTACGTTTCCAGAAAAAAGAGAGCGTCGATTGGGAGGAATGGGCGGAGAGCGCGACTAACGCGGCTGCTCCACTGCTAGCGGAGCGGTGCGCGACCGGCGAGCTGTGCGCGCTATTGGCGCGGCTGTGCCGGCGGCGGCCCCGCGCCGCGCCCCTGCCTGCGCTCGCGCCGCCTGTGCGACGCGTACTCACCAGAAACGTTGACTTCGCCCGGGCGCCCAACGCACGAACACTCGTCAGAGACTACATCAGGTACGGAAACTGGCATGGAATGGTTTATGGTTCGGTTCTGTAACAATCCAGGAACGGAATATATGGACATAGATAAGCAATAGTGTGTTAACCCACACTGGAGAAATGTTGAGTAAATCGTGTTTTAAAATTATAGTGCCATTTTCTGTCAACATTTTTTATGTTCAATATTTAGTTACATACTTAAACAATGTAATAATAAACACATAATTAAAAAAACGTTCCCAAACTCTCAATAAATCGTTCTGACTAGGTAACTTTATTTTGTGGGTTAACATGTTATTGCTTATCTGCGTCCATATGTGAAAGAGTTTTTCTGATTTTAGTTAAATATATTTATTTCACAGGGAAACCATGTAAATCGTATATTTCTAAGCTTCCTTTAACTAGTTAAAAACAAAATCTAACACAATATTATGCAGGTAATTATTTATATAGTACTATATTAATAATAATCCAAAAAAAAAACAATAATAAACTAAATCATACGAACGCGAAAAATATTTCCAATCATGTGGACTTGGCGGCTGACTCTACAAGTATTCAACCTCTGTCTACAGTAGGTACATTCGAAATAAAATATTGCTATGTCGATAATGTAGGTACCTACCCACCCAAAAAAAAATTGTTAGGTGATTGCATGGAAATATTGAACATAACTAAATAGACACAAGGAACCGTCTGCTGACACAACCTAGTTACCATGTAGGTCGTCGAATAGTGTTAAGAGGTGTGTGATTGTCGTTACTCAGATATATACCTACCTACCCATATTGTTACACAAATACGAGCATGACTGTACCCATATACGTATTAGCATCACAGTGTGATAAAAATCGTTGCTCCGCTGACCCCATTTAACCACAATAGTACGGGTTAATTCAACAACCTATACATGAGTGTTGCGTCCAGTCCATTAATGCATTGCATTGATATATTATATCTTAGAGTGCACGCAATGCCTTAATGGACTGGACGCAACACTCGTACACGTATAGTTTAATGATAATGATTGCTATTTGGAGTAAGTTTTCTCAAGTCTCAAACGAATCAGTCTTAATTTACAGCATACAAGAACCTTAATTACCCACACATTAATTGAAGCTTTTCCATAGGTAGATACTTTAAAGTAGGTCTCACTGTTGCCTTTGTTAGTTTTATAGAGTTGGCTTAAATGCTGCATTATATACGATGGTCCATAAGAAGAATAGGAGTTCAAAGTTCGACTCCAACTCCGATAAGTTGGAACTTCCGATCGATATTACAGTTCCCGTTCAGATTTCGGCTCTGACATTTTTTAATCGGAGATTTATCCATGTCCACCAAGCTCCAACCAATCTCCCCTCCATACATGCTTTGCGGTTGATGATTAACACATCTCGCTTTTGCTGCCACCTCCGATTCCAGTTCTGATAAACTGCCTCCGTAACATTTTTAATTTGTTGTGTGGTACCAGCGCCCTGAGCGCGCACAACTCGGGCCCGGCGCTGGTGCGTCGCTTCGTGGAGGTGACGCACGGGCGCAGCGCCGCGTGCCCGCACCCGCGCGCCGCGCCCAACCTCGCCGCGGTAGCGCTGGCCGCGCTCGACGACCACTACCGCGACGCGCCCGAGCCGCACGTCTGCCGGGACGCCGAGGAGGAGGTGCTATGCTTCGCCGACATTCTGGAGCACATGTAAGTTTACGAAGAAAGCGGGTTCAAGCCGGCTACCTTTGGTTGACTATAGCCACCACCTTCACGTTGAAAAGCCTCACATGAAAGCCAGTTCCCATTCCGGGCTAAGTATATCTTCGACGGTAATCTTCGACCACACCGTGAACATGACATCAAGCTTTGCATAGACGTTGTCATGGGTTAGGTACGGAAAGGACATAGGATACTTTTATTTCGAAATTCCCGCGGGAACTCCGAAAACAACGCGGGTAAAGCTGGTAAAAATAAAAACGATTAAACCGTAATACTTCAATACTATCGCAGGCGGGCAATGAAGTTTCCAGGGTGGGCATGGCCCATCCTGCGGCCCGCTCGCTACGCCTGTGACCTTGTGTTTTGACCCCGCCGCAGGTGTGAATACGAGGACTGGGTGGTGGTGGTGGGCGCGGTGCTGCAGCCGGTGCCACTGTGCGCGGGCGCGACGCGGTGCCCGCGCGTAGCGCGTGCGCTGGCGGGCGTGCTGCGCGCGCTGGCCGGCGACGCGCGCTGCGAGGTGCACGCGTGCTTGAAGCCGGCGCGCGCCGCCCGCCCTCATCCGCCCTCATGGCTGCGCGTCGCCGCGCCCTCCAACCCGGCGCTCGGCCTGCCGCACCACGACCTGTGCCTACTTTATGGCGATATGGTAGGTATTAATTATTTTCACTAGAGCCTAGGCGATAGGCACGGACGGTTTCACTCGCGTTAATTACAGAGTCCCCGTTGGTAGTACGTTACTCATAGCCCATGTCACTCAGGAACATTGTAGCTTCCTAAATTTGGAGTAATTTTTGAAAATCGGTTAATCTGTTTTTGAGTTTACAAACAAACAAACATTCTAATCTTTTCTCTTTATAATATTACTAGGTATAGACTTCAAAATTACACCTGATATTTATTCCATCGGGTAGGTATAATATAAATAAGTACTTGGCACAATACAAGCAGAGTAATTTTAAACAACAACAAACGCAGAAACAATTTATTATAATATAGGTACTTCGTCATAAAACTCAGATCCGTGATGACTACATGATTAAAGTTTTGAATTCGGCAAGGTTTCCAAACTGATTTATTGTCTTTTCAGCTCGCGGGCTTACTGAAGTTTTGCTGCAAGAGAAAGAGCTTCCTTAAATACATCAGCAAACAATTGCCTGATATTGTTTTAGTCGCTTTAACTGCCCACGTAAGTTTTACCTGCATAATTTGTAATTTAATAGGTAATAATAATAATAGGTAATAATAATAATATATCTAGCATACCTAGGTACTACTTGTGACACTTTCTTCTCTTTAGATAGGTTCCCTTTTTTTCTCCACTTACAAAGTAATTGAAGTAGCATAAATTGGTAGTGTACTTGTATATTATCATACCTAACTAGTCTAACTACTTATCTTCTTATACCTACAATTTAATTTACATGCATAGCATGGACCAATTAAATTAAATGCATAGGTATTTCGCAGCTTAAACGGCCGTCGTTTTTTTTATTAAAAAAATGCGCTGTGTGGTATTTATTGTGTACAAGACTTATGCATCAATGCATGTACAGTGGGCCACATAGACAAGTATACCACCTTTTAAAATTTATAATATTTGTAAAACGTCTGTATGACGTTATAAGTTCTCGTTTTTCGCTGCTCCAATATTTTTTCGCTTGTATGCGAAAAGACAACTTATAACTGCAAAAACGGCAACTTATAACGTCATACAGACGTTTTACAAATATTATAAATTTTAAGAGGTGGTATACTTGTCTATGTGGCCCACTGTACTTGTTCATTATAGATACAAAAAAGTTTTTAATGAAGTTATTGTCAAAGGTTATTGTATTATAAATCAGTCTGGAGA
The DNA here is from genome assembly GCA_907165275.2 of Zygaena filipendulae. NCBI lineage: Eukaryota > Metazoa > Arthropoda > Insecta > Lepidoptera > Zygaenidae > Zygaena > Zygaena filipendulae. Next base: position 7,253,807 of record OU015650.1, read on the forward strand.
TAAAAAATCCCATAGAAAAGTTCACTTAAAAACTGTCCACAGTCGTGTTTACGTAGTTATAGCTGTGGTTATAGTTGGTTGGTATTACAATAGTACTTACCGAAAATATGAAATTCCGTCCTTTTTTAGTGTGCTAGATATATGATTTTTACAATTTTTAAACGAGCACTGCGGCATGTCGAATGCGACCGATTTAAAAGCGCACCCAAATGTTCAAGTGGGCGCTCATTTCATGAGGACATTTTTTGACGCTGATTGTGTATCTTGTTTTTATATGAGATCGATGGTCTGGAGTCAATAGAACCAGAGCGCGCTGTATGGCCCATCCATTATAATATATGAACTCTATATGATATTGCAGCCGGCAGCTCTGGAAACGCTGTGCTTGATTCTGGAGTGGGAGGTGGAAAGCGGGGAGCACACACAGCTCGAGATCATTGCGGCGCTGCAGGCCACCCCGCTGGGCCAACAGTACTACAGGGACTTGTGCGTCAAGCAGACACATCTGCAACAACTGGTTAGTTCACAAAAATATCTTACCTCTGATTACTACGTCACCGAATCCAAAATTCAATTCTGGCAAAAAAGTACACTTACCTACGTCATAGATTGGATAGGCCGTACACATAGCAATTAAAACACTAAAAAATAGATGCATGCGAAATTACGTTCGCACCAAAAAACGTAGTCCGTTATCTCTGGTTGTTTATCCACACCTTCAGTTCCAAGAATCCTCCATCACCCATCGAATTAAAAAATGACTCTGTTTTTACATCTGTTAATTTATATCCCTCGGAAACAGAAGTTATTTGTTCTGGATTAAGGTATCCGCTATTATTTTTTGCATCTACTCCTAAAAAGTGCATGCAACATTTCATGATGATCGATTCTCGCAATAGCATTTATATAATAGTTATGTTGATGACCACTGTGTTTCCAATCTCCTGATGAACGACATACTGTGTGCGTTAGCAAGCGGAGGGCGGTCCGCGACAGCTGGCGCTGCCGGTGCGCGCCACCGACCGCGACGTAGCCGCGCTGCTAGAGGCGGGCGCGCTCGGCAACCTCGAGTGCCTCTCGCTCGCCTTCACCTGCGTCACCAGCGCCTGCGCAGAGTACCTCATCAAGGTAACATTTCCATATTCCCTGCCTGTGTTGCCAATAACGTATATTCCCATACTACAAATAAAAATTGCACAGCAACAAACAAGTGAAGCGAACCAAGGTTACCGAATAGCAAAACTCAAGTGGCAGTGGGCGAGGCACATCACAGGATAGTTCCACAAACCGGAAGACGCAGCGCATGGACAGCCGACTATAATAATAATAATAATAAATAATTTATTTCAACAAAAATGTCATATTAATAAGAAAATCATACCACTATTAAACATTCATTCATTCAACATTATTAAAAAATCAAACCACATACATACCAAAAATTTACAAAAATTGACAAAAATTCACTATGACAAAAATTGACTATGGTGAAGGTCATGGGCGGCGGGACGTCATTGGAGGCGGGAAGCGCAGGACCGGCCGTTGTGGCGATCCTTGGGGGACTTGTTTCGGCTTATATGATCATGATGAAAAACGTGCATTTAAAAAAAAGAAAAAATCCTATACACGTTGGTATTTTAATATACGTACTACGTAGTCACTGTAGCAGTACATTAGCAGTAAATTAGTTTATGATATAATATTAGTGTAGATTTCGTATATAATAAGTTTTCATCCCACACATACTCACTTTAAACTTACTCATCTCATCTACATCTACCGACATCCCATCCAGCCTAGCCCGATCCCATCGTTATCTAATGACATCACACGAGAACAGACCACGAGTGCCGCAGCTGGCTACATACAGTCAGCTTCGGGAAATACTATAATATGTATGTAATCATAATCACATTTGAAAGTCGTTAACTCTTATTGCGATAGTAATAAAGTACAACGACGGACAAAAGTGTTTAGGTACATATTCTTGATGGCTATTGTGAATTTCGTTGGGCGCAGATGCCGTCACTCCGCTATCTGAATCTGTGGGCGACGAAGTTCGGCGACAGTGGCCTGGAGCTGATCTCGGAGCACTTGACACACCTGCAGGTGCTCAACTTGTGCGAGACGCGCGTCTCCGACAAGGGCATCCAAGCACTCGCCGGTAAGAGATTTACCCTTTCACCGCCATCCCCGTAATAGTAGGTATCTATTATAATATTATATCTGTGCCGTAATATGACGATCTACGAAAGAGGTGCTCTTCGATTTGGTGAAATAGTTAAACAATTTAGAAAAAAGCACACAGCAGACAAAATATAAGCATTATGTTTACATGATATGTAATAATGCTACATTGTAACTAACCTCTTGTGGTGGTGTACATGAACGTCCCGCGCGTGGTGCGCGAGTTTCGGAACGCACCCTTTTTTGGTCACAGCTAGGCTAGCGACACTTTAGCGGGCGCGTCCGGCGTCACTACTATGCCTGACGCCATGAATTCGGCCATTACAGCTCTGAGTGTTAAGTTAACTATTATGGATTGTTTTGCAGTATTCTTACTTGTACCTGTGTTAATGTTATATGATCGAATATAATCATTCCTACTCTCTGACGCGTATCATTACTGATGAAATATGGGTGCACCACAACCACAAGCCACCCATACTCTAAATACTTATTTTGTTTGTTACCCTTTCACGCCTTAATGTCTTAACCGATCATCCTGAAATTTCGCATAGGTACACGTTGTCAAAGTGTACAGAGAAGGATTGGTACTTTTCATTCCGGAATTCCCGCGGGAACTCCGAAATTAACGCGGGTGAAACCGCGGGGAACAGTTAATACATAAATAAGTAAAAGACAGTCTACCCTTGGCGTATCTAAAGAGTGAAAACGTGCGGACCAAGTAGGTAAGTTTATTAATGGAGGTTCACGGCCGCAAACCTTTCACCCCCAGTGTATGTGGTATCTCCAAAATTATAAACAGTTGTCTAGGTATATCAATAAGATAGTTATTGAGTTACCTGCATATTATTATATAAAACGGTATATAGTACGTAATTATAAACGGTTTTTTTTTTCAGCTCTATCCAATCTCCGCAGACTCAATCTCAACAGCACCAAGTTATCAGCTAACGCATTTGAGTTACTGCAACAGAAACTGCCCCTACTCAAAGAGTATGATATACGCTACACAGAAGCTTGGACGTGTAACTGAAATTTAACTATTTTATGAAGTTACTACTCACTTAAAATACTATGTATTATAATGACCCGATAAAAATACTACACTGTTCAAACTGTTCGTGAACTGAAGCGTTACAAAAAATTCCAAAGACTTAAAATCTTGTGCTCTTTGTATTTAAATAATAATTATGACTAATCTTAACATACCTATTTAATGAGAAAATTCCAATTTAAATACACACATTAATTTATTATTAGATAGAAAAATCTAAATATAAAAATGCTCTTAGTTAAAGATATAAGATATCTACAGCAAAAATCTTCACTTGCATTCTACACAAGACTTGTAAACACTTTGAGAAGCATGAAACTGCCAATTATTATGAATTTAGAACGATTGATACTAGGGGCCTTCTACTATCACCTTGTGTTATTTGAATCTTACATCGAAATTCTGTCCGTTTTTCGACTTTGCACAGTGAATGTAAAGTCGAAATTGCAATGAACACAATTTCGATAAAGGTTAGAAACACTGAAAGATTGTGGTAGGCCCCACCCCAGATATAACAGTAGGTACTAGGTATAGCATAGAATAAGTACGGGATTCAGTAGGTCGGAAATACCAACATCGTCTATATTCCTCGCTGATGCTATTACTGCGGTTACGTCCCAGCCCCCTTAGCCACGTTGACAATCCTTACTAATACTCCTTACTAATATTATAAATGCGAAAGTGAGTTTGTTTGTTTGTTACGCTTTCATGCCTTAACGGCTCAACCGATCATCATGAAATTTTGCATGCACGTTGTCAGGGGTACAGAGAAGAACATAGGGTACTTTTTATTCCGAAATTCCCGCGGGAACTCCGAAATTACCGCGGGGCACAGCTAGTATAAATATAAATGCGAAAGTGAGTTTGTTTGTTTGTTACGCTTTCACGCCTCAACCGCTCCACGGATCATCATGAAATTTTGCATACACGTTGTCAGGGATACAGAGAAAGAGATAGGGTACTTTTTATCCCAGAATTCCCACGGGAACTTCAAAATTACCACGGGTGAAACCGCGGGAAACAGCTAGTCTATAATAATCATTAAGACTGAAAACTAAGGAACTAAATCGTCAAGTTCGCGCGTCGCCACGCAAAACTGGACTTTTGATAAAACGATTTTACGTGACGTTTACATGACGATGCCTTCTTTAGTTTACTGTGCCCTAACAATTAGCTACCTATACCTATACATTGTTAACTAAGGGGGCAGTTGTGCCCCTGCACCACCACTTATCACATTACTTACCTTTATGAATATCGAGAAGCTGGTACTTAATAAATATAGGTAAAAACAGAAAATAAGATACATTCAAATTACTTATGTAAATACCTATTCCGAATTTTAAGTTATTAAATTATCGAACCAATCACACCTAATTAGATTTAGTGTAGGTACTTAATTGGAAACTCGAGACCGGATAAGAATAAAATCTCGTTAATTTAATTTTAATTAAGTTATTACTCTAATGCACAGACTACATATACCTATATGTTAGGATAAATAACTCGCTACATTCGCCAAGTAACGATTTACTTAAAACTTATTGTCGATTATACTATAAGCAAAGAATTAGTACCACGTTTGATATTTTAATTCGTAAACATATTATTGGCGAGATAGCTATTACCTACTTAATTTATTAATCATATTTAATAAATAACCTAGTATTATACGTATTATAAGCAGTTATTATTATGAAATTATGAATATATAATAAGAACCAATCGATTAAGTATTGTTAGTTATAAGGATGTTCATTTAAGAATTTATTGGGCTGTGAGACAAAGAACCAAAACTCAAATTGTATGAAGAGAAATTTGGAAATGAGAATTGTATTCTCTAGGCGAGTTGTTAATAACAAACGCGTGTATAACAATTTGTTATACAACTTGTTATACACGCCAAAATATTCTTTATCGTCAAATAGTCATACCTACTGTATAAAATATCCATTATCTACAGAAAGATATAGGTAACGCAAAATTACCATTTCCTATTTAGATAATATGGTACCTACCTAAATCGTAATCAAAATGAAGCAGCAGTTTTTATTTGGAAACATTAAAATGCTTTTTTGGAATTTGGATAGATAGGTATCTACCTATCTACTGCGCAGTTGATAGGTAATTAACCGATGCTGATGGCAGATGGCACGACAGACCTGTCTTCATTGTTTTTAACAATAACACGCCTCACTTGTACGTTACATACCTACATATGACACGAGCGAGGCGTGTTATTTTTAAAACCAATGTAAGTAACTCCATCAATTAAAGTTTTAGAAAGATATTTAGGTAGGTTACCCATAACTATAATACTTCACGTCGTTCCTGGATATTGTGTGAAGTCGAAAATTTCAGGGGTTGATAACGTTTTCGAATGTTGCATTAATATTACGTCCATCAAATACTTAAAGATTTGTATTGAGTATTTAGTAGATACTTGCCTAAATAATAATAACATTTTGAAAACAAAATTGTGATTCACGACACCGCGCCGCCGCGCCGAGCTGTTGTTCACAATTCAAAATTGCATGCACAAAATAATATTATATTAATAACTCGTGTGCGATCAGCCGGACACGCAAATGTATGTATCTATATGTACTTGTTTGGCGTTGCTAAGTAATAGTCCACTCCCGACGTAAAGTAATTAAAACAAAAAAAATGACAAATTATGTCATTAAAAATCGTAAAAACTGAGGTAAAAACAAATCAATAAACAAATATTTTCTTTCACCGGTAAGGTATTTTGTAATCAGAGTACGCGTAATTTATTTTAAAAATATATATGTATCAAGTTCACGAAAACAATTGTGAAATCAAGAAGTACCTAGGTACAAGTCGCATGAATTGCATGTTTCGTATAGGTAAGTAGGTACTTGACGCGGTAGACGTGCGGCGTACTGCAGTGTTAGCTTGGTAATGGATTAAGTACATTATTTTATACCACATATGCTTGACTTTTTTAAACAGTTTCAAACGCTCATTATTTACTATCATTAGGTATCTATACAAAATCCTCCGCCGGGTCTGTGTCTATTCGCGATAAAATCAAACGCGGTTATCACTGATAGACAGTGTGGTACAAGAGGAAGGTTTATACGTAAAGGTTTATCCTGTAACTCCCAAGAGAACTCGGAAATTACTACGGGTGAAACCGCAGCGGCAGCTAGTAAGATATATTTTTAGAACTTGTTTTCTTCCCTGACCTATTCCCATTAACTCACCACAAAACATTTCCTAAAACAAAAACATGTTCAAAATGTTTGCGATATCTAGGGCATCGATGCCATCATCGATCTGCAAATTTTTAACCGCTATGAGTCCACTGGTTTGTGAATCTGCCAATACATATAAAACAAAACATATGGAAAGAAGGGATAATACATCTATATTATTATATAATTTATTAGGTATTGTGCGAGTGTCTGTGTATATTACTAATGGCGTACCGACGGTATCATAAATATGTAGATATGTAATAATTTTAACAACACACATTTGTTGAATCTTATTTCAATAAAGATAAATATAACAAAAGTGTTTACATAGATTCTGACTGTAGCTGAAAACGGAATCTATAGACCCGCTGACCAATTTTACCTTTGACGGTCTTATTATATGCCTAATTGCTATCACACATCTCATGTCATAGGATGTATTACACTCAATTTTAGGTAGGCTAAACTGTATTTCGCACACAAACATTAAATTGCAATAACTAAAAGTGAAGCCCAAATATTGTCATTTACTCATTTTAAAATATTGTTTCATATAAATTTAATTCAAAGTCGTAATTCTAATGTGATGGATAAAGAGAAAAAGACTTAATTTAATTTTTTGTGAGAAATGAATGTTGCGAATTTTTATTTATAAAATAAACGTCCAAAACCAAATGTGGAGTTTTATTTAATCAAAGCGTTTGCCTAAGCTACATAATATATTCTATACATTATAATAAAACTGACGACTGCGGGTCTGTAGTTTGTAAATTGAAAATATAAAAAATGTAACGGATATAAACCTATTCCGGTCATTTTCGAAAAATATTATCTGTTTGTTAGTTCGCGTATCACGTAAAAACCTCTGAATGAATTTTGGCATAGGTAGTTCATCTCTTGATTTAAAAAATAGCATACTTTTATCACGGTACAACATGAGTTTCTGAAAAGCTAGTAAAAAAATAAAATATAAAGTTAACGTCTTCAAAATAACTGAGAAATTTATTTAAAAAGAAGTATATTTGTGTGTTACCACATAATTTTTACACATACAATCACATTAAATATACTTTACATAAAACTTGTAAGAAGAGCTCAAAGCGAAGACTCGAAAAATGTCGCATTCGTAACGATTAGTATTTATTGAGCTAACTTACTAATTGTAAGTTAGTATATTAACGTATCAATATACCTACCTACTATTAGGTATATTGATCACTCAAACTGCGACAATTCACAAGTTCATCTACCTATATGTTACATAGTTCGTCCTAAATTAAACAGTCTACATTCATTAATCAAAACTGTAAGAAGCCGCGTACCTCAATAATAATTGGGGTCTGAAAAGGGATCACAATTTACATACAACGTGTTAATGAATTAACTGAAAACTAGAAAGTAGTTTGCTCAGAATCGACAAGCAAATCGATCGCACTATGTTTTAATATAGGTTATATTTTGTCATTTTTACTAGCCCATGTCTAAATTATTTATAATACAATATTTGGCGCGTACGCCGCCCGCAGCAAAAAAAAATCGAACCGGCAGGCGCGGGCGTTGCGTTTGGTATTTCGTAGATAGGTCACCTCCAAACTAATGTTGAATAACTTTTAAAGTATAAACTTTTTCGACATAAAATATATTTTTATGACATTATTTTTGATTTTTTTAAATGGGGTGTATCAGGTTTTCAGTTAATTCATTAACACGTTGTTCATTAGCACAACATTATTTTCAACGCCATTTACTGGTAAAATGTAACATAATAATATATTTATGGTAAAATATAATTGATCTTAATGCATTTTATCATCAGATGGTCAAAACCGCACATACCTAACCGCAAAAAAGGAACTCGCCACCCACCTCGCCACATACCTACATCGGCACTTGCTTACTCGCATTAGATGGAGTAATGATGTAATTTTATGTTTTGCCAGAACTGACCCTCGAATTTACTATATGTATCATTTTAATGATGTATAAATATCTAATAGTATTTATTTATATACAAATATAGATATTACTATAAAGCTGAAATAATAAAAATATGATGTTGTAATATAAACTACTAAATTTTTATAAATATCTATAGAATAGGAATTATAACAGTACGAGTATATTAAAAAGTAACCACACTCCTATCGAATACAACTTAACACGTTGCAAGATTTTTTGCCATACTTACCTACAATTTTTTACTTCTATACTAAAGACGAAAATTATTAGGAAAAAAGGGTTATGTATGTAGCTCAATTACTAAACCCATCTGAAGTTATACCATGATTTTTTGACTGAAAATCTTCACTACCTACTTTCCAATGAAAGAAATCACCCCTAATGGGTCACGAATCACGAATCACTGGTATAGGTATTTTATATATAAAAAAAATATAATAAAATTAATATAACATGTAACTTTCAAAAAATAGCACGGTTTTATAGAAAGTACCTATGGACTTTGATTAAATAGTCCTATATATGGACTATATATGGGACTATATAATCAAAGCCTATGGCTTATTTCGTCGCAACAGTTACTTAGCAGAGAGCATTTTTATTATGATAGTTTATTATTATAGCTAGTGGCAGCTAAAATTAGTTGGTAATATACCAAAAAGTAGCGTGACTTGCTAACAGAAATTACAAAAAATGCCCCCCACTCACTAGATAAATTACTAGTAACTGACTATAGGCCAAACCTTGACTTAAAATCTTGATGACCGTCGACGTGCCCTTTCAGCAGATGTGCATGAGAGTCGCCTGCCTCTATTCTGTGGGAGACGATGCGGAGCTCGATCACCAGGATACCAAGTTATTTTGAACATGTTTCCGATCGTGACGTAACAATAAACATGCAAAATGATAATTTTGACAGATCGATTCGATTAATTATTATTCAAACTTTCACGGTTCTACAGTTTGCCACTGTTTAACAATTGTTAGCAGATATTGTTACTATACTTTGCCGGAAACAGTGCGCACTCGTACCTACCCACAATACTAATTGAAATTTTTATTTGATATGAAAATCTAAATTCCAAATAGTCCGTCAGTTAGAAAAAAAATAGACACGAATTTTTTCTTTTTAAATTAATGTAAATAAACATAGATAAAGAACATTAAAGTTTAGGGTGGGGGACTCGTAATGTCATTATTCGGTACAAAATGCACCGGGTTGTGACGTCACGCAAAATTTCAACTTAATGAATCGCCGTTATTTTTTGATAACATAGAAAAAGAAAAATATGTCTCCAATATTTTTTTTAATCTACACGACGGACTAAAAAAAATTAGTCAAGTAGGTAGCCAATTAAGTTTCCACGGCGACAAATCCACGATTTTAATTAAGGTTTTCTCTGTTATTTATCCGTGTTTTTTAAATAAGTATAATATATTTACTTGGTACAATGTAATAATAACTCATGCAGTTATTGAGAGTTTGAATAAGTATCTCGTTCGATTTCTGTATATAGGCATACAACATACAATACTTTACATTTTACTCAACGTTGACCCACTTGTACTTGTACACTGTGACAATTTTTATTCTATGTATAATAGTCCCAAATTAAATAGTCAGTTTACAAACTGCCGGCATATTGTATAATGATGACAGAAAATGCCGCTGTTTTGTATTTGGGAACACCCTGGGATTGTATTTTTGAATCGCTCGACTTAATTTCGCACACGGAACCGCAAGATTCACAGGCAAATTTTTAAGAAATATTTAAGGATTCGCATGTGAATCTTGCGATTCCTCTGTGAATCGCTCGAACGAGCGATGCAAAAATACGGCCCCTGACGTGCTAGGTCGGATTTGAACTGTGACCGCAAAAGTCAAATTATGTCAATCTTACCTACTGATTTCCGTTTTCTGTCCTCAGAATGATACACGATATAATCATTGCAAGTTCAGAAAGTAGGTACCTAAGTGTTTATGATTTTATTGCACTTTTCTTAGTTATTCAATATTTAGTTTTTTTTTACACACATTGAAAGTAACAGAAATCATATAAACTTTTAATACTGGAATACATAATGCTATAATTTTTTTGTATTAAAATAATTATAAACCCATTAAATACGCTATTATATAATATAAGGTTAATGTACATTGATTGAAAAACGAAAAGAGTAGTCCACTTTGCATGAGGTCGTACGTCAACGCGTCTTTTCTTTTTTTACAGACTTTCAAAAAAGGAGGTTCTCTATTTGACTGTATGAATTTTTTTTGTATCTTTGTAACGCGATTACCGAAGACGGCTGGACAGATTTGGAAAATTCTTTTTTGTTTGATAGGGTTAACTTTCAAGTTGGTCCCATTGTAAAGAAGTCAGGATCTGATGATGGGATCATGGAGAAATCGAGTAAACTCTTGAATAAATTGTCACTTGATAATTATAATAAAACCGACTTCAAAACACAATAAAAAGTAAAAAATAACCTACCTACATATTATGTGCCGTCTGTCTATCTATTACTTATTTGGCTTGGCACCGACTTTGAAACGATCAGTAGGTAGCACATACGTAGGTAGGTTATTTTTAACTTATTAGTGTGTTTTGAAGTCGGTTTTAAATTTTTATAAAATTTTATTTATAGCAAGTACAGAATTCAGTTAAAAAAACTAATATTTATGAACGCGACGAATTTTTTTGTGGGCATCCAAGAAAAAAATATCAGTTCTCAATTTAGTTTCAGAGATAAAAGAAGTTTTGTAAAGTTGGGTAAAAAAATTGCGGTCGCGATTAAATTAATTTTATTAATAAATGTTTAATTTTATACAATTTCATTTATTTTAATCTACAATAATATATAAAACTCTATGTAACAAGCAAGAAGGGTGGTTTTTTTTTCCACTCAAACTTTTAAAATACTTTTTCTCAAATCAAGCTTATCAGAATTTCAACTTTGTTTGATAAAAAAATTGTGCTAGTTTTTGAATGTTTTTTCAATCCTTACTATCAATTGACTATTCTAGTTACCAAATCAATACCCCACTACTGGTATCTTTTTGCTTGGACGCCCACATTTGTACAAAGAGTGGATAAGACTCTAGTACTTCGCCGCGCGTCGACGTTCTACCTTTCCTCACATACAAAATACATATTATAACATTGCTGAAAGAATACCGTTCGGAATGCTGAGTGAAAACATGCATCGCCTTGCGCGTCGCTTTCCGTCTGCATCAATGAAATAACCTATAATGATTCTCATCGGACTTACAATACTTCAAAGTGATTTATCATATCGTAATTTCTTAAACCTATTGGCATCTGTCACTAATTTTTCTGAGCGTGTTTTGCTTTAAGCACTGCACAAAACATATCTATTCCAACTAGTGATGTGCCGGATATCCGCATCCGTATCTACGAATACCCGAGGGAGAAGAATGATCTGTGATCGTATCCGTATCCGTTACTTTTTTACTGGATCTTATACGGATCTTTTACCTTATTAAATTCTATATATTTATAGGGGATTAGGTAGCAATGAAAAACTATTAAATTCCATTCGGATATATGAACAAAACAAAAGAGAAACCCGCGCAATGCAAGGCGAAACATGTCCTGTCACGCAGTGTCAAGTGGCGTCAACTATCGTTTCAAGATTACGCGCACCGATACCGATTGAGTAAAAAAATCAAGATCCGTATCCGCGGATCTTGACACTAAATATCCGTATCCGCAGATTAATAAGTTTTCAACGATCCGGCACATCACTAGTTTCAACATACGACCAGTGGTTACATACTCTTTGCATACGGCTACTCTACTCAGGAAACTCTCCTGGGGTATTTGTCAATTTTTTTTGCTGTCAAACATTTTTGCTCTCGTGTGAGATAGGCAAGAGATATAGATAGGTGCAAGCTACATCTAATTATTACAATTCGGCGGTTAAAATGGCCACTAAGACGAATCGTAATATCATTCATAATCCAATACATGTACTTAACAATTTAACAAACTAGGGAGCTTGCTCAAGAATTCTTGAGTTAAGGCGGAAACACACTTGTGTCGTGCGTGTCGTGTTGTATCGCGACAGAAGTATATCGGTTTCATACATTTAGTATAGTTAGAGAAGCACCACAATAGAACGCGTCACATCACGACACAACATACATACATCTCTAACCATACTAAAATATGTATGAAGCCGATGCTTCTGACGCGACACAACACACAAGTGCGTTTCCCGGTTTACAATTTTAGATTTCGTGCTGAATGAGGATGTTTGTTGTTATCCATAATGTTATAAAACTAAGTCCTCCGCCGCGTCTGTCTGTCTGTCTGTTCGCGATTAACTAAAAAACTACTATTTTCTACTACTAGGTTTAGGTAGGTGTTTAATTTGTCAAGATTTGTTTGTGTAAATTGATTGAAATATAAAAACGATAATAATTAATGTTGGAACTTGGAAGTGTCGGAAAAAGTACTTTGTTACGCTTTCACGCGTTAACTACTGAGTCGATGACCACGGAATTTTGCATACACGTTGTCAGGGGTACAGAGAAGGACATAGGGTACTTTTTATACCGGAATTTCCGCGGGAACTCCGAAATTACCGCGGGTAAAACCGCGGGGAACAGCTAGTAACTTATGAAATACCAGATTTTTTTGCAGTGCATCGCAGTTCATTCTATTCAAAGCGGTTTGAATCACTGTTTATCATGTAGAAATCAATAATTGAGACTATCAGGCGCTGCGACTCTGCTGACTAGTGCTGGTTGCTCACACAACAAAGTAAAATTTTCCACTTTTTCTAAACGGGAGCAAACCTACCTACTTAAGTGGATGCTTTCCATAGTAAATAGGATGATTTGGAATTAAAAAAAAAATAAGAAATTACTGTGTCTATCATAGATATTTTGCGAAGTTTTTACAGCAAAACACACAAAGAAGAATGCTTAACATAAAAAATATTATAATTTTGCTATGCTTACTTAACTTACTTGAATTTCATGTGAATTTATAATAATAATATGCCAATGATTTTAACAATATTATGAGCACGATGAATATTACGTCTCATTCGATGTGCTCATTCATGTCCAAAGGGTCGTATATGGTTGGTTCGACCGCGGCCGGCGCGGTTTTATGCTATTTTGTGAACGCAGCGAAGACGGCCCACATGATCTCGCAGGCGTCCGGGCGCATCGCCTCCGCCTCGAAGTCGAGGTCGAGCAGCGCGCGCACGCGCCGCGTCGCCAGCTCGTAGTCCTCGTCCGAGAGCGGCGCGAACGCGTTCTCGAGCACGTCCGCCGAGTGCGCCAGCATCAGCAGCGCGAGCGACCGCTTGTCCGCGTGCGCCACGTCCGTGATCGAGCGGCGCAGCGCCGCCTCCTGCACCTGTCGACGCCACGACGCCACGGGAATGTTGTTACTTACGGCTCTTTGTACGCACATTATTACAATACTAGCTGTGCCCCGCGGTTTCACCCGCGGTAATTTCAGAGTTCCCGCGGGAATTCCGGGATAAAAAGTACCCAATGTCTTTCTCTGTACCCCTGACAGCGTGCATGCCAAATTTCATTCAAGTCCGTTCACCCGTTTTGCGTGATTGGGTAACAAACATCCAAACATCCACACTTTCACATTTATAATATTAGTAGGATGAGTTACTTTAAACTGATAGCGTGCTACTGGAGAGTTTGGTTGCGCAACTTCTTATCTTCAGCCATAGCACTAGGAAGCTGTGAAGGGCGGATATTTTATGGGTGCTGTGTCATAATTGTAATTTTAATGACGTCAAAAATGTTATAGGTCAACTTTGAATAAAATTATATTTGACTTTAACACACCTGTACCATTCTCATTTGTTATTTTGTTCAAGTGGAAACTTCCCCTTGTGTTTCGTTTCATGGATAGATCATTCGAACAGCGCTTCCGCTGTGTTCGTTTTAGAAGTTGGTTTAGTGCTATTTAGTAAACGCGCTTGCGCTTAAATAGTTATCATTATATGGTGGTCACAATTCGAATGCTAAGGATACCATTATAGTTATACATTTATTTTTTTAATCAAAACAAAAATCACATGAATAAAATCAGTGAATTTTTTGTAGTGTCCAATCACTCAGTGTTGATAGTTTGTAGATACATATATATTTCAATGAATAAAATCTTAAATCATATTACACGTAATAGCATTCATATATAGGAGGCAAACAAATGACTTAATAACGCAATATACTTACAATGCAATATTGCAAGATTGACATGATTTGGGACTTGGGTAGGTACAGTTATCCATGAGATTCTGACCTTTGAAATGTCAAGGACAAAATGTGTGATTTAAGAAATATTTAATAAAGCGACAGTTTTGGTAACTATGAATACTTTAAAAAAGATTGGCATAGCAAGACCAATTTTAAAAATATTAGTAATACCTAATAAACTTTAAGTTAAAGTCTAAATTTTAGATCCATGGATTTGTTTGTTTCAATTAAATGTTAAAGCATAAAAAATAAAAATGATGATAATTATGTGTAATGTGATCATTGTTTTTACAAAACAATATAATATGGTTGTGTACAAACAAGATGCTGTGTTACTTCAGTAAAGTTTTGTTTATTTAACTTTGTTTGTTTTTATTCAATACTGTCATTAATTTTATTGAAAGTTGCTACTCGTATAAACAAGAGTGTTATTGAGGATTATGTACAGTTAATGATATGTTAAACGCAAATATTAACTAACTCTGCAAATAATATCCATTTACAACTTAGTTTGGAGTAATAAGGAATTAGTCCAAACCTGTTGAATGATGTATATTGTATACTTATATACAAATAAACGTGTAGGTATTAAGGAGCAATCTGTTTTTTTAACCAATCATTAACAATAACTTTTTTAACCGACTTCCAAAAAGGAGGAGGTTCTATGTTCGATTGTATGGATGTTTATTTAATAACATACATTCACCGATTACTCGAAGACGGTTGGACCGATTTGGAAAATTCTTTTTTTGTTTGAAAGGCTATACTCCCAATAGGGTACTTGCATGATTTTTTTTACAGTCTATTTTAAAGATATATGGCCTACTTAAACAAAACAAGAAAACGAAAAAAAAAAATATGCATAAATTAATTAAGTAGAGCGTTTCAAAGTTCCTACTTTCGACCTTACCGCCGAAACGCGGAATGACGTCACTAGTTCAAAATTATGCCTTATTAATCTGTGATAGAAATGTCACTGTCGTATTGACAGGGTCATGTGACACTGACAGACAGATAACTTCAATATCCAAAAGCGAAATTAAGGTTGAACTGTGTCGATTTACTTCCAAAAGTTCCAGTAAAGAATCGAAATGCATCTTACCGATGCATTTTAAAGTAAAAAACTTCAGAAAATGGAAAATATGCGTTGACTGTATGCACTTAGTTTCTTTTGCCTTCTCTGAAAGAGGTAAATGTTTCCTAAAAAAAATAAAAGTGACGTCATGTGTCAAGCTTGACTGTGATTGGTGTTTCGTTGCAACGTTCCGTTTCACAAATTTAAAAGTTGAATATTTTGGAAACTATTGAAATTTTTTTAGTAAATCTTTCACGATAACGCTTTTCTAAGGCTCTATTTTTGAAATATTGAGGCAATTTCTTATTATAAATTTCATGCAAGTACCCTATTAGGTCCCATTGCCACCAAGTCGGGATCTGATGATGGGATATTGGAGAAATCGAAGGAACTCTTCAAAAATTATAGGCACACCTATAGCAATTTGGGTATTCTTTATAGTAAATCGTTCATTTGCTTTTGGAAAGCAAAATTTGAAGAAGTGGAACTGATGATGAAGACCACAGATGGTCATCGGAACTACTCAACAATATTTCATGGGTTCCGATTGAAGCGATTTCGAAAATTGTTTTTTTGTTTAAAAGGGGATACTCCCAAATTGATTCCATTGTCACCAAGTCGAGATCTGATGATGGGATCTTGGAGTAATCGAGGGAACTCGTCAAAAATTATGGGTACACCTATAGCGATTTTTGTATTTTTTATAGTAAATCGTTGATTTGCTTTCGGAAAGCAAAATTTGAAGAAGTGGAACTGATGATAAAGACTACAGATGGTCATCGGAACTACTCAATAATAATAGGTATTTCACGGGTTCCGAATCGTTAACTTTAATATGGTTTCTAAACAATTTATGCCCGTCATAATGTATATGGTGAAGTGGAACTGATTGTGATGTACTAGGAGAACTCCTCAACAATTAACATCCCTGCGTCGGGAAAAGCAATATTTTGTAAAAGGTGATGAGCAGTTGACGTAAGGCTATTGTAAATTATAGAAATTACGAACTAAGTCACTGAAAAGCGAGAAATAAACCAAATTTTAACAAAAAAATTAAAACAGACTTCCATAAACACCAAACTAAAAACTACCACTGATGGTAGCACAAACCAATAATAATATTATGTGTGTTCTTGTGTTTTGGATTAATTCAGTATTTTGTTATTTTTAGCTTTTTAGTTTTTATGTTAATATTTTTAGACTCTTTACTGTGTATAAGCTAATAAGATCTAAACCAATAAAAATATTAACTATAAGCATATTTTACCTTTTTAACTAAGCGGCACTTCACCACATTGTCAGTCAATGGATGTGTAGTCATATCAAATAAGAGAAAATTCTGTTTTTCAGTAGTGAGGACACCTTTTTCAACCAAATTCTTAGCCAGCCTTTCACGTACATTCTTTAATTGGTATTTGAGTTTCATTGGATTCCATGTTTCACCTATAAATATAACAGATAGCAATTACATAACTAGAACTTAACTAGTGGTCACATTTATACATGCAGTTTAAATATTCAACTTTAACTCAACTTAAACTTATAATTGTGATTTAACAAACAAACCATTTTCTAATAAAAACTGAGAACTTATCTCAATCTCTTTCAGATAAAATTAAAAATACTCAATTATCAAAATTTTAAAATGATTTCAAAAATTTATGGGGTTAAAGTAGTTCTGACACAGGACACTCCATTTGACTGGGGTAAGAAATTGATTTTGATTTCCACAAATATGTTCTAAGGACTGACAGTTAAGCTACTACAATAAAGCAGAGGCTACTTAGTTTTTTTTATTGAGAAAACATACTGAAAATAAAACTTAGTTTTATATACCACTAAGATATTCTATCCAACTTTGCACACTTTCTGGTGGGTCTGTCTCTTTTATGTGTTTCAAAGCCTCATCCAAAAGCACATCGCCTGTAGGAGTATCTGTAATGACGATTGAAGAAATATGTAATCAAAATAATATTTTTTATTTTGAAGTAACGAAAACTATCAGAGAAAAATTAATAATATACTATTGTAATTAAATGAATCAAAACAATGATAGTCAAGATTATTTCATATACTAAATTAACTGAAGCTGTGAGCTTTAATTAAACATTCTGTAAGCTTGTTTAATTTAGTTTTAGTTAACAAAAGTTATCATTGGAACAGCAGTCCTCTATCAGCAACTATTGGCCGGTGGCAGGTAATAATTACTAGACGGTTGTCAGATTCTTTTTCTTTACTTTATGGCGTCGGGCACTTGGTTGGCCAAAGCAATACACATCCAACATAATTATGTTCTTACACCTTCAATATGGTATACTACCTGCCTTTCAAGATTTCAAGTTTCAATCTAACAATTTGATAACAAAAACCAGTTATTTTTTTTTTCCAATTTAGCAATCAACATCAACAATATGCTACTACCTACACAGATGCATTACAACTTTCTCTCTTATTTACTCCAGGTATCTAAGTAGAATTCTTAAGCATTTAAGTAATTGATTTTAAAATTAATGTAATTCATTTGAACAAATATTTCATATCTTAAATAGGTAGCTTGACAATGTTATATGCATGACTTCAATGCAGTTCATTGCAGATGAAAAGTCATAGTTTCGATAATACAGTGTGACTTTTCAAGTGATTAAAAATTTAATAAATTAGTAGGTATCAAAGTATTTACCAGATTTTAAAAGGACTTTTCTGGATAGCAATCCCTTTCGGCGCATACCAGCCTTCTCGACTTCTATCCGACCTCTTAGGCCCAGTTCTATTAGAATACATCCTCTCAAACCACTGGATATGCAGTCATTCCAAAATGATGTGTAACCCTGAAATTACCACCACAAAGATGGGCAAATTGCGACACCTCTAACCACTTTCGTATTACGCATAGGTACAAATAGAAGACCATTACAGTACTCACTTCCTTATCCTTCAATCCTAACAACAGTACTTCTTCCATGAGAGTCAATCTGGTTTCCTTTGAATCTCCGTCATCATAATTTTTATCGTTTTTCTTATCATCCATGTCGTGGTTTTCTTTTGGTGTTCCATCTGAATTACTTTCTTTTACTACATGTTTTCGTTGCACTAACCCCTCAGTTCTATTCATTTTTATAAAAAAACGCAGAATTTAAATATTATCAAGGAAACACAAATAATGGTAAATATTTTTAGAATATTTTCCTAAAAAACGTAAACTTGGATTTGACATACGTCGTGAACGATTGCGAAAACATGGCCGACGGTCAAGTCAACAGATGAGTGATGACGTTTATCGAAAACGTTTTGTTGTTGTTTTTGAAAGGCGGCATTTGAGCAAAATGGACGTCAGTTTTATTTCTTTGTTTTACAAATTAGTTTATCGTGGTTCATATTGTGTAAACGTGGTGAAATTTGTTTAATAGTGATCTATTAGTGATGAACAGTGTGTGGAAACAGTGAGATAAGATGAAATAGGGTGTTCACTGGGAGGTTATCGTTTTACTATAATATTACTTCCTGCAGAGCATCCCATTAAGATCCAACTTTCTCTGCATCTCATCTAGGCATTTCGATAACTTCAGAAGAAGAAAGAAACAACTGAATTGGCTCTATTGACTAAGTTCCCTTTGCCTTCACCGAAAGGGGAAAACTTCAACAAAAAAAAATGTTTTTGAGAGAGCTTTTGGCGGGATTTTAGTAGTGACGGACGTCAGTTTTAGGTATTTCTTTGTTTTGCAAATTAATTTATCGTGATTATTATTGTGTGAATTTGGTGGATTTTGCAGAATAGTGATTCATCAGTGATGAACAGTGTGTAGAAACAGTGAAATAAGATGAAATGGGGCGTTCATCGGGAGGTTGTCGTTTTACTATACAACTTCCCACAGAGCGTTCTATTAAGGTGTAACTGTAAAAAGTTGCTGCCAAAAGTCCCGATAAAGCAGCAAAATGCATCTCAATAATGTATTTCGATGTAAATAACTTCAGAAGAAGAAAAATACTACTAAATTGGCTGTATGAACTTACTTCCTTTGCCTTACCCATTGGAGTTAATTTAACAAAAAAAATTATATATAAATACTAGCTGTGCCCCGCGGTTTTACGTTGAGATTGCGTGATATATAATTAGACATTATCGAGCAAGTGGTATGAAATTTTTTTTACATATTTTGCTATTTTATCTACTACATAATTGCTGTCGCACACGGAATCGCAAGATTCACGTGCGAATGCTCGTAATGGGGAAGGTGGCTGAAAGCAAATATTTGTATTGAATAAACCAATATTTAATAAAACTTCATAATTTTCTAAGGCCGAGAAACTGTCAGATAATGTTTCAAAGCCATTCAAATAAAAAAGACCATTTCGTTTCAATCAAGTGATGCAGCGCAAACTAAATAAATTTAAATAATGCATAATAATCCAAATAAAGTTTTTTGTTCATTTTCTGTCAGGCGATGCCACAAGCACAACCCAAACTAATGTAGTGTAACTAGTGGCGCCACCTAGTAGTATCTTCTAAACATTCGCAAGCGAATCTTGCGATTCCGTGTGCGAAAAGAAATTCGAATGATTCAAAACTGTCGGTGAACGATCTATTGAGACAGAGGGTGAACCCGTCGTGGGTCGAAAATAAAGTAATACGTCCACGTCCAATATCATGTTAGGTACCTACTGACTAAGTATCGCATATGAATGTAATTAATTCTTTAGAATCGTTGCACGGTTTGAAGTTACAATTGATGATGCGGCAGACAAAATTCTGATTCCCGAATCTCTTGGCAGAAAAATCACCTCAAAATGTCATACCCTCTATATCGTCGAAGTAACCGCAGCGAATGGTCGTAAGCGCTCGTAACGTGTGCCCTGTGGCGTTTATATTTGGGGTATTAAGTAAACGCTAATAAACTACTTTAGGTTTTCGCATTTTGCAACTCAGCCGAAACGTCAGGCAAAGAAAGGTAGGTATTATAAACATCGCGTTCAAGTCCCGCGTAATTATCAAAATATAACTGTCATAATATGTATTGTAAAAGTAGGTACTTACATAATATTAATTCTTTAATTTTTCTAAGTAGGTAGATATCTGCTTTAGCTATACCTATGCATTATTATTGATCTTCGGCATTTAATAGGTATATACTATATATATAGTATAATATATGCGCAGGTATATTGATGTTATATAAGTAGGTACATAATTATTATAATATTGATAAATATTTACAAGCAAGTAAGTACCTTACGTAAATTTAATCTTATTGGATTAAAAAGAAATTAAGAACTGAGTAATTTAATACCCATACTTTTAATAAATTAGGTAATCATAAATAATAAAAGATATTTAGATTTACCTACCTTAAGTAGGTGCTCTCTCTGATCCGTGATAAGAAAAAAATTGTGACTAAGTACCTGTATGTCGGTAAATAAGACTTGTGCACGTTGATTGCACGGCACGGCGTGTGTAAATTAAACGTGTATACTTACACTTAGGTACCTACCTACTTAAACGTGTATAACACGAAAGATCCCAAATCCTACAAATTCAAATTCCAAATACATATGTTTATTACTTAGGATCGGTACAATCACTTGTCGGCGTGAGGGTAGTTCCGTTATCTATCAATAACGTTTCCCGCCAATGTATAGCGGTCTTAATTCGTTCGTTCCCCCGCTCCACTGACTCGTCTTTGTTAGAACTTGATGTAAATGCGGGTATGCGTTAGCTACGTGTCATTATTGGTTTGGCTTCGGTTCAGAGCAGTTAGTGTCGTATACTATGGTGACTGTAGTTATTACGTGTGCTGTGCCATTTAATTAATTAAAGGTTTTTTCCAGAGATTTGGATGTGTCGGGGACACGGGCAGTGGAGGTGAGCGTTCATGCATTGTAAAGGGATCCCATTAAACCTACACCTGGGTCGCAAGTCCCAGGCACTGCTCCGTGTTCCCTACGGATATCTGGTGTGCTGTAGGTATAATCTATAGCTAAGTTGGTGCAATTGCTTAAAAATAGTTCCTTGTTCATTCTAGATATGTCACTCAGCTAATAGTCTCGGGCGCCGTCCGTTATACTATATCGCCATTCAGTTAGCTGTTTGGCTATCTGATCTATTCCTATTATGGCTATAACCCTATATCAGAAGTGGGGTATTCGGATACTCCTATTATTATCTATTGCGACACACTTATATTTTCGATTCGATTTGCGATTTCATCCGCGGTAATTTCGGAGTTCCCGCGGAGGTTGCGGGAAAAAAGTACTCTATGTCCTTCAGTTCCCGAGGGAATTCCGGGATAAAAACTATCCTATCTTTTAAGTTGGACCATATTATAAACGGTTGCAAAATTTTATCAAAATCCGTTCAGTAGTTTCGGAGTCCATCGCGGACAAACAACGTGACACGTGATTTATATAGGTATATTAGATAATCATCAGCAAGCGGTTCTTAAAATTAAGTTGATGATGTCAGTTCAGAACGCGCGCTCTACAAAGAAAATCAGCAGCGTTGTCTTTTTGGGAAGTCGGTCGGACCGACTTCCCAAAAATATGGTCATCGGAACTATTCAACAATAATACGTAGGTATTTCACGGGTTCCGATTGGAGCGATTTGGAAAATTGTTTTTTTTTTTGAAAGGGGATACATACTTTCAAATTGGTCCCATTGTCACCAAGTAATATTGTCATATACAACGTGTTAATGAATTAACTGAAAACTAGAAAGTAGTTGGCTCAGAGTCAACTAGCGAATCAATCGCACTATGTTTTAATATAGGTTAGGTATATTTTTTTCATTTTTATTAGCCCATGTGTAAATTATTTACAATACGGACGTAGCGTTTGGAATCTTGTAGATAGGTCACCTCCAAACTAATGTTGAATAACTTTTAAAGTATAATTTTAACAGCGATGATAGCTCAGTGGTTGGAGCGTTCGGATCAAACGCCGCAAGGCGTAGGTTCAAACCCTAAATATGAGCTTGAGCTGTCGGTGAAGGTAAACTTAAAACCATAGCGTGGTGGTAATGCGCTTTCTAGTGCCCAGCTGACTAGCTACCACCTTCAACTTGCAAATCTGTCGCCAAGCACCTAACGGTGTGTTCCGGCAGCCCCACTTGAAAGCCAGTTCCCACCCCATTCCAGGTCGGCAACGCACCTGCAAGCCTTCTGGTGTTGCAGATGTCTATGGGCGGCGGTAATCACTTACCATCAGGTGTACCACTTGCCCGTTTGCCCCCTATGACATAAAAAATAAATAAATAAATAAATAAATTTTTTCGACATGAAATATATTTTAATTATATTATTGTTTATTTTTTTAAATGGGGTGTATCAAGTTTTCAGTTAATTCATTAACACGTTGTATATTTAAATTTTTATATCATGTTTGTATAAAATAATTGTAATTGTGTTGTGTCTCTGTTTCCAAATAAATGCCAATTTTGTTTCTTCTTTCTTCCTTTCAATTATAGGTATAATTTCACAGGTTCTGATTCGTTAACTTTAATATGGTTTCTAGACAATTTATGCTCGTCACAATGTATATAGTGAAGTGGAACTGATGGTGATGTACCAGGAGAACTCCTCAACAATTAACGTCCCTGCATCGGAAAAGGAATATATTGTAAAAGGTGATGAGCAGTTGACATTAGGCTATTGTAACTTAGAGAAATTACGAACTTAGTCACTTAAAAGCGAGAAATAAACAAAATTTTAACAAAAAAATTAAAACAGGCTTCCAAAAACACCAAACTAAAAAGCTAAAAATAACAAAATACCGATTTAATCCAAAAGACAAAAATACAGGTAATATTATTATTGGTTTTTGCTACCACTGATCGGTTTGAAGTTGGTGACAAGCCCAAATATGGAGTAGATGTGTAAATGGGCAAGTCCACTCCCGCCACGAGCTCGTCGTGAGCAGAGCAACCCAAGTGGGCAGACACAAGCGGGATCGGTTTAATCTAACGGTATTTTCGACAAAAACTGTATCTATATTATATTAATAATAATAAAATTATATTATAAAGAGGAAAGATTTGATTTTTTGTTTGTTTGTTACGATTTAACTCAAAAACTACTGGACCGATTTCAAAAACTATTTCACCATTAGAATGCTACATTATCTCTGAGTAACATAGGCTATATTGTAATCGGGAATTCCCGCGGGAACTTTGAAATTACCGCGGGTGAAACTGCGCGGAACAGTTATTTTTAGAAGAAATCATCCACATAAAATTTGGGACGGAGCTCGTATTACGATTTACAGCGGCGCAATCTCATTTTGCATAGTACTACACGCAGGGGTACAGAGAAGGACATAGGGTACTTTTTGTTCTGGAATTCCCGCGGGTAAAACCACGGGTAGATAACAGCTGCTATCTCTGGATCAACTCAACCGATTTTGAAAATTCTTTCACTTACATACCTGTAGGAAGCTACAGTGGTCCTGAGTGGCATAGAGTAATTTTATTCCCGGAATTCCGGAGTTCGTGAGTTCGTGAGTTTGTGAGATTGTAATCTATGGATCTACTGAACCGATTTTGACAATTTTTTTACTTATAGATAGGAAGCTAAAGTGATCCTGAGTGACATAGGGTACTTTTTATCTCGGAATTCCTGCGGGAACTCCGAAATAACCGCGAGTGAAACCGCGGGGGTCGGCTTGTATCATATAAAAAGGTTTTTCAATCGGCGTGCAAGTCTCGTAACAATAAAAGAACGTTAGGAAAGATCAATACATTTTGCGTTTTGTGGACGCGGACGATTATTATTCGTCCGTTTAGTGGAATAACGCAATTATCACGCTGACTGTAATAATATGCTTCAAGGCGTGTTCCCGCGCAGTGTAGCTACAACTTACAAGAGTCATTCGTTGCGCGTTTTTTATCAGTGAGGGTTAGGAGATAGGCGCAGATAGCCGAGGGCAGGCGCGCGAACTCTTGCCGCAGTTACTAGCGCGCCAGTCTGTTCTCTACACGTGCTGTGTTATACCATAGTGATTAGTGGCAGATATGGAGTCGTCGAACGGGGAACACCAGCACACGGTAAGTGATCACATGAACTATTATTATTGTCACAAATAGCTATCTACTATCTTACTATGATTATAAAAAAATCGGCCTATAATTACGTACAGTTTACGTCTTACGATTTACGAACTTAACTACGACTTTTGGAAATATTGGCAAAAATTGAACTTTATACCTTCAAAGTGTTGCGGTGTGACCGTGAATACTTTGCTTCTACATAGATGGAAAATCGCTGTAGGGCAAGCCGCCAGTTGGCTGCGACTCTCACATCGCCACGGTCGCTGTGGCCCGAGTAGAATCGCAGTCTGTCAAAGACGACCTACATTCGAAACGTTGTTCGTGAATATTGATTAGGCGAAATTTAAAAGAAAATATTTCCTACTCTTCAAGTGACGTCTGCTTTTCAGAGTAAAATGTGTGCTAAAACACCTATAAACTGTTGGTTAAATAATAATTAATATTTTAAAAACTACATAAACTAAACGTGAATGTTGATGGAAGTTTGAAGATTCATTAACAGACCAAGTAAGTTTTTATAAACCTAGCTACGTAACTAGTGTATCTGGCTATTGTAGTTTGGCGCCAGAAAATGAAAATATAAACAAAAGTCAGCTAGTTACCTACCAGAAACAAATATCTGCATACACTACAATATTATATTCTTTGATATTACCTAGTACCTACCTACTTCTAAGTGGTTATGAATGTGAGCTTCAACCATTTGTGATTTTTCACATTAAATAGTAATTACCTACGGCTTTAAAACTCCCCACTACTTAATTATTATCTATTAATAATAATAATAGTGAAATACGGTGCTGAGGCACAGGTTGTTTTGATTTTATTTATTACTTTAGATCCTATTTTTTATGTAACATACTTACCTATACCTACCTACTTAATTGGTAGGTATCTCTCATATTCAGAAAAAATAGGGATCATAGGTATTTCATTTATCTGTTTAAGAAAAATCATGCAACCGGCTCAAGCCAAAAGTTTATTGTGTAGGTAGGTAAATACATATAGGTATTTATATCCTAAATTCCTAACCAATAGGTACTATTTCCTCCATTTGATATTCACAACACAGAGCAGTGTGCGCACGCGGCTACTCTGACGTAAAGTGGTACGATAAAAGCCCGTTGTTTGCCTTATGTTAACTACTCATTCTCACCTACGAACTCAGTCATACAAGGATAAAACACTTACCGCGTATTTTATGCCGTCTGTACACACTCGCTCTCGTCGAGAGTCTCGGCCGAGAAGGCTCTCGACGAGTGCATTTATCTGTACACACACTCGTTCTGTTAGTTGTACTGACTGAAGTCACTCGCGATAATGAGCGTAGCATTGCTGCTGCAGTTTGTCTTTATGCTGTGAGCTATTATAATTTTTTTTTATAATAATAATAATCCACTTCACAACACACAGATCTAAGTACTTGATCCCACAATAAGCTATAAGCTTGTGTCGTGGAAACTAAGCACACGTGGTATATCATTTACTACATATTACATTATAGATACATATATGTATATAGACGCCCAGACTGGAAAATGGAACCCTGTGTTCATCACACAAAGTCTACCCCCACCGGGAATCGAACCCGGAACCCTTGATTAGCGGGTAGGCATGGTGACCTACTGCGCCAAACGGGGTCGTTATTTGAATAAAACGTCACGCGTTTAATCGTATATTTTTTTCTAATCGCAATTAGAATTAGACATTATTTAATCGCAATCCGCGGGTAACTAAAAATGAAACGAGTGCGGAATGTGTCCCTAGACACAGATAATATAATACTATACTAGCCTAGACTACCTACATGCTCGCTCTAATTTTTCTCGCGATAGCCAACGAGATCCTTTGGACTCGGGCGCAAAAACCGACAAGCGGGCAAGACCGAGCGAGGCGATGCGAGGGAGAGCACCATGTACATATCTACTTGCTCTTGCCCTGTTTCAGGGTATCTTGGCGAGTGTGTACAGCCGGCATTAAAGTACCTACACATTTGAATAGAAAGTACGGCCTAGTGTTACTACCTACTTATTGATTGTGATTTGTGCCGTTTCCCCAACTTTTTTTTATGGCATAGAGGGCAAACGGGCAAGTAGTACACCTGATGGTAAGTGATTACCGCCGCCCACAGACATCTGCAACACCAGAAGGCGTGCGTTGGACTTGCTATTAACTAATAGACAGCAATTTCAAACTTGTCTAACCCTAAACTTAACAATATTTTTTAATCCATTCCATAGATTCCATTACCTAGATAAGGCACCTGTTGATGGCTTTGGATGCAACTGTCAATCGAAAAATAATGCGTTTGCATTATTTTTCGATTGTCAAACAATCAATGTCGAATCGTGAAATCCTACTAATATTATAAATGTGAAAGTGAGGATGTTTGGATGTTTGTTACTCAATCACACAAAAACGGCTGAACGGATTTGGATGAAATTTGGCATGCACGTTGTCAGGGGTACAGAGAGAGAGAGGACATAGGGTACTTTTTTGTCCCGAAATTCTCGCGGGAACTCCAAAATTACTCTGGTGAAACCGCGGGGCACAGCTAGTTTTTCCAATAAACTTTTATGTATTTAACATTGTTTGACGTATCTATCTATATAATTTTTTTAATAAACTTTTAAATAGTAATCTTTGAATAATTTTAATCTTTTTATTTCGTCTGAGGACGTAAGTATCTAACATGGACCAATTAAACTAGATGGTCCATGGTTGTTTATCTCATATCTAATCAAATAAGAAATGAAATAAACAACCAGTCTTCTCTTCTAATATCAAACAAACAAGAAGTCAAACACTAAAATAAAACTAAGTTGACTATTGAACTGAGATATTATTATCAACTATAGCTGTGCCCCGCGGTTTCACCCGCGGTAATTTCGGAGTTCCCGCGGGAATTCCGGGATAAAAAGTACCCTATTTCCTTTTCTGTACCCCTGACAACGTGCAAGCCAAATTTCATCCAAATCCGTTCAGCCGTTTTTGCGTGATTGAGTAACAAACATCCAAACATGCAAACATCCATATTTTCACATTTATAATATTAGTAGGATTAAAGAAAACTAAACCTAGATACTCTATAAGAAATTAGAGATTAATTAACGAAATATATTAATCAAATTGTAATAATAATGTAATGATTTACCTCTTCCAGTAATTAACTACTTTGCAGTAGATCTTTGTATCTGCCCGCAACGGCCTTGAGTGGACGTGGTCTCATAAAATTTATGTTGTATATTTGTGTCTTACCTACCTGTCTTTTTTTGTTTTTTATTCTTTTTGTTGTAATTTTTGTGTATTTATGTTGCCTGTGTACCTACCTACCTATGCTCATCGACGACATGGTGTTTGTACTTAGTTTTTAATTTCTCGTGTAAGCGAATATACCTATATGTATATTCTTATGAGAATAAATGCTCTTTAACCCGAAATTAAAGGCTTGATCAGTTCACATCACACGCCATTATTACGAATTATTTTGAAAGTAGCTCCTAAGAAGCACAAAATGACCAAAGAATAGTCTGCTAAACGGCTTCTCATTTTGTTGTTCAGATAACCAGCCGCTGAGAAGGCCCTTTCGGATTTAACGCTAGTTGAAACTACAGATCTCTGGCAGTCATCTGCGAACTGTAAAAGTTCGCCTTTTGACCCCCCGGACTCGTATAAATTCATTTCCTTTTTGGTTAATGACTCCAACGAATTCATAGTTAGCCACGCTTCGTTTTTTTGCTCGCGTGCAATCTCGTTTAACTTGCGAGATTTTTCGACCAAGATAAATCTCGCTAAAAAGGCCGAGGTCTCGCGAATACAAGATCTCGCGAGAACGAGATTGCATTCCCTAGTTCAGAGGTTGACAGACTAAATTTTTCTATATTTCTGCAGTATTTTTTCATTATTATTGTCTATATAAATATTAAATATTTCATCTAGGTAAATATTATGTATTTAGATCATACTTAGATGAAATATTTATCCGTTTACAGTAGTTGCATGGATGATTATTAACAACCGATTGTAAAAGAAACATTCCTAGTTAACACTTCTAGTTCACGCTACTTCAGAGGTAAAAAAAGACTAGGTAAATGCCTACATAATTGCTGAAATTATGCAACGGATTGCGGCGTTAATCGTTTGATTTGTAACTAATAACTATTAATTTGTAATTATTATATTATGTATAAATGTACTGAACTGTAACATGTATCATCTATTGTTTCGCTGAGCATTTGTTATTTTTAACCAATCGTTGAAGAGCGTGCGGAGCAGACGTGTAAATAATTTTAAATAAAATATATTAAGTAATTAATACAAGCACAATAAAGGCCCCTTTATTTACAAAAGTACATAAGTGCTAATAGCCGAATTGCATAAGATTTATGATTTAAAGAGATATACATATATCAATTAACAAAAAAATTAAAACCGACTTCCAAAAACACGAAACTAAAAAACTAAAAATAAAAAGCTAAAAATAACAAAATACCGATTTAATCCAAAAGACAAAAACACACGTAATATTATTATTGGTTTGTGCTACCACTGATCGGTTTGAATTCGGTGACAAGCCCGCTGGTGTCTGCCCACTTGGGTTGTTCTGCTCACGAAGAGCTGGTGGCGGGAGTCGACTTAGCCCATCATCCCCCTCCATATTTGGCTTGTCACCGACTTCATACCGATCAGTGGTAGCACAAACCAATAATAATATTACGTGTGTTTTTGTCTTTTGGATTAAATCGGTATTTTGTTATTTTTAGCTTTTTATTTTTAGTTTTTTAGTTTCGTGTTTTTGGAAGTCGGTTTTAATTTTTTTGTTAAAAATTTGTTTATTTCTTGCTTTTTAGTGAGTCGGTTTGTAATTTATCTAAGTTACAATAGCCTAATGTCAACTACTCATAACCGTTTACAAAATATTGCTTTTCCCGACGCAGGGACGTTAATTGTTGAGGAGTTCTCCTAGTACATCACCATCAGTTCCACTTCACCATATACATTGTGACGGGCATAAATTGTTTAGAAACCATATTAAAGTTATCGATTCGGAACTCGTGAAATACCCATTATTGAGTAGTTCCGATCACCATCTGTGGTCTTCATCATCAGTTCCTCTTCTTCAAATTTTGCTTTCCGAAATCAAAGAAACGTTTTACTATAAAAAATACAAAAATCGCCATAAGTGTTCTCATAATTTTTGAAGAGTTCCCTCGATTACTCCAAGATCCCATCATCAGATCTCGACTTGGTGACAATGGAATCAATTTGGGAGTATCCCCTTTCAAACAAAAAAACAATTTTTGAAATCGCTTCAATCGGAACCCGTGAAATACGTATTATTTTTGAGTTGTTCCGATGACCACCTGTGGTCTTCATCATCAGTTTCACTTCTTCAAATTTTGCTTTCCGAAAGCAAATGAACGATTTACTATCAAAAATACCCAAATCGCTATAGGTGTGCCTATAATTTTTGAAGAGTTCCCTCGATTTCTCCAAGATCCCATCATCAGATCCCGATTTGGTGGCAATGGGACCTAATTGGGAGTATACCCTTTCAAACAAAAAAAGAATTTTTCAAATCGGTCCAACCGTCTTCGAGTAATCGGTGAACATACATATAAAAAAAAAAAAAAAAAAAAAAAAAAACATACATACAATCGAACATAGAACCTCCTCCTTTTTGGAAGTCGGTTAAAAAAATATTACATAAGCAAAAATACGGTTCTCCACATAATTGCCGTGAATTTTATATAATACTAGCTGTTCCCCGCAGATTTCCCCGTTTTATTTTCAGAGTTCCCGCGTGAGTTCCGGGATAAAAATAACCTATGTCCTTTTCTGTGCCCTGACAACGTAGGCGGCTTGACTTTTTCCGACACTGGCAACGATTTATAGTTATATTTCAAATTTTCAACCAATTTACACGAAACCTTAACAAAGTGAAAATAATTATATCTAAACCTTCCTCACGAACCACTCTATGTAGTAATTGGTAAAAAAAACCGCATGAAAATCTGTTTAGTAGTTTTTGAGTTTATCGCGAACAGACCGACGGACACGGCGGAGGACTTTGTTTTATAATATGTAAGGATATCATAGCAGGTATTTTATAGAAGAAAAAGTTTGTTTGTATAGGGGATAATTTCTCACAGGAAGACTTAAAAACTAAACTAACAAATATTACTTTGAATATTTTGGATGTGGGGTTACACACCTCTCTGGAACTAGGTACTCAACCGATTGTAAAACTTAGTCTGTAATCTGTTATGTTATGTAAATAGCAATGTAAGCTATTTATTACAATAAATCAAATCAAATCAAATCAAATCAAATATTCTTTATTGTCGCCAAAAACATAAATATAAAAAAAATACATGGTGGAAAATACAGGCAACAAAGGGCGGCCTTATTGCTTAAAAGCAATTTCTTCCAGGCAACCTTTCCTTATATTAAATCCGATTGTCATAGCTAAGATATTATTTATATTTCCCGAGGGGGTCCCGAAATTCACGCGGTTTAAACTGCAGAGAAACATCTGTTAATTTAATAAAATTTGTAATGCTGTTCGTTGGTAGCCGCAACTTGATAACGACTGGACCGATTTGACATTTTTGTAGTATTACGTGCATTTATAAAATATGTAGTTAATTTATTTCAAGTGCGGAACGTCTGTCAACACAATGCCGACTTAGGTATGTGGCCCGAGCCCAACGGCGAGGGTCCAGCAGTCGGAACGGGTTCGACGAATTTTTGAACGAAACGAATTTCTGAACAAATTACGATAGGTACCTACGCCAGCA
The DNA here is from genome assembly GCA_907165275.2 of Zygaena filipendulae. NCBI lineage: Eukaryota > Metazoa > Arthropoda > Insecta > Lepidoptera > Zygaenidae > Zygaena > Zygaena filipendulae. Next base: position 7,285,400 of record OU015650.1, read on the forward strand.
AAGAAGTAAATATTTTAATACCTACTCTTATACTTACAAGAATAATGATCAACTTTCGATGTAGGTAAACTTATAAATAGGTATGTCTCTAATTGTTGTCACTTTGAATATCCCAGTGAGTCGGGAGTTCCCAGTAAGTCGGGAGTGCATTTCTTGCTCCGTAGTCTGCGGTGAGTCGAGACCGTGCTGAGCCGTGCTCGTATTCTGCGGTGAGTCGAGACTGTCTTGAGCCATGCCGACGACTTCTGATTATATAACTACTAGCTGTCCCCCGCGATTTCATCCGCGGTAATTTCGGAGTTCCCGCGGAGGTTGCGGGAAAAAAGTACCCTTCAGTTCCCGAGGGAATTCCGGGATAAAAACTATCCTATCTTTTAAGTTGGCCCATATTATGAATGGTTGCAAAATGTTATCAAAATCCGTTCAGTAGTTTCGGAGTCCATCGCGGACAAACAACGTGACACGTGATTTATATATATTAGATTTTATATATATTAGATATACTTTTTTTTGTTAAATCATTATTTTTATATTTTATTTTTGTTAAATCATCATAATTTGTATAAAATAATTGTAATTGTGTTGTCTCTGTGTCCAAATAAATGCTTTTTCTTTCTTTCTTTCTAAAGTATATTTGATTTGATTTGAGAATATTATAATGTATTATCACTGCGTTTAATTGTAGAGAAGTAATGACATATAGATACATATTATTATACCTAATATGTGCTGGTCTCTTCTTGTAGGTAGGTATAGGTACAATAATTTTTCGTAAGTTTGTAAGTACTTACCTACATATCTTAATTTATTTGCTGGTGTTTAGTCAAGCCATTGATCCCTAGGAACTCGTTTGTTACGACAAACTACGTAGAGACACTGTTTACCTACACAGTAGTTTTTTTTATTATTTTGATCTTTCATCTTTTTTGTTGTTGTCTCTTACCCTAATGCTAATCATGACAGTTATCTACTCATTTGCTATTTATTTTTAAGTTTCTCAAATAAAATGATTACAAATGCGAATAAATGCTAATGATATCTAACCATAACCCGGAACAAGATATAGAAAATTAGTAAAAATATGTAGGCAAATAGTAATTTACATATTTTTACAAAGCCTCAAATAGGTAATTTGGTGAATATTGGTAATCCTTCAATATAATTTTATTGAGTATTATAAATGGAGGGGTGTAATTTAGATATAGTGTTGGATTTATCAAAGAATCCATAAATTATACTTCAGTTCTTACCGACTAATCTTTGTTGACGCCATCAGTGTAATAAAATAACCAGTGCTTAACTTAACTTTAGCTTTATTACCTACCTAACTTACCAACTTAATTAAAAATTTTAACTACCATCCATTTTACCATAAGTATAGATAGGAATATTCCTAAACTGGGGCTGGGGCAATTTTACTCACATGCATAGAAAGAAAAACCGCTCCGCTCCTGTATCGTATATCTATCTACCTAAGGGTTTCCCCTCCCTAATACAAACAAGTAATAGTTATTTTTGCAACAAGAGAGCAAAGTCATTTTTTGCTGCGAGTGCTGATTTTGAATCCTGAGCAAGCGAAGGATTCAAAGGCACGAGATGCAAAAAACTTTGCTCTCGTGTAACAAACATAACTTTTCACTTCAGCAGCGAGAACACTTTAGGAGATAATAGTTATTTACAGGATAAATATCAGTTTTATTTGCAGTAAATACTTATTTTCGTTTAAATACAACAATAAGTATAAAATTCAATAAATTACATTAAAAGACATAATTATCTTTTAACAAAATTTCTTTAGTTAGTGCAAATATCCGAACGTGTTTGTCTTTAAGGTCGAATTCAAAATCGGAACCTCTAAAGGGCTGGTCTTTGTCTCTCTCTCTCTTTCTAATGGCGGGAAAGAATATAGAGTGTAAATGTTTCGAATTGTATGATTAACCCAAGGCTGAATAAGATATTCGCGGTTTTCTGAAAACAAAATTAAAAAGTTACTTTTCATTACTCATACTCGGAAAGTAGGTCTGAAGTTGCCTGAAAAGCGGGTTGAAAGTAACCCTTTTCAGCCCTAGGGAGAATCGCTTTCAACTGACAACTGTCAAATTATAAAAAAAAACTAGGTCTATTTTCACATTTCTATTGAACCATGTTTCAACTTTCTATACAGCCAGCGCGATGTAAAATTTAAATAACGTAAAGTTTAAGTAGGTAATAATTAAAATAAAATTCACTCACTTTTTCTTAAGCTAATTCCTATTTATATTTTTTTATTTTCTTTAATTAATACTTAATAATTAAAGATAATATTTTTTTTAGGTCGCCACAATGTAAATAAAAAATACTGGCTGAATAGCTAGCCGGCCAAAGAAAAAGAAATAGGTGGGAAAGTGTCAAGCGACTATCCGATCTTCACTCATTTTTTCTTTAGCTAATTCCTATTTTTATTTTGACTTTCCTTGCATTCGTAATGAAAAGCACAGTGTTACCCTCGGGAGAAAGACTTATTTAGTCCCTCGATCTATTAGCGCCCTCGCTACGCTCGGGCGCCAAACCCCGTCTCGGGACTAAATAAGTTACTTTCACCCCTAGGATAACAATGTACTATTTCATTACTCATACTCGGAAAGTAGGTCTGAAGTTGCCTGAGAAGCGGGTTGAAAGTAACCCTTTTCAGCCCTAGGGAGAATCGCTTTCAACTGACAACTGTCAAATTATTAAAAAAAACTAGATCTATTTTCACATTTCTATTGAACCATGATTCAACTTTCTATACAGCCAGCGCGATGTAAAATTGAAATAACGTAAAGTTTAAGTAGGTATTAATTAAAATAAAATTCACTCACTTTTTCTTAAGCTAATTCCTATTTATATTTATTTATTTTCTTTAATTAATACTTAATAATTAAAGATAATATTTTTTTTAGGTCGCCACATTGTAAATAAAAAATACTGGCTGAATAGCTAGCCGACCAAAGAAAAAGAAATAGGTGGGAAAGTGTCAAGCGACTATCCGATCTTCACTCATTTTTTCTTTAGCTAATTCCTATTTTTATTTTGACTTTCCTCGCATTCGTAATGAAAAGCACTGTGTTATCCTCGGGAGAAAGACTTATTTAGTCCCTCGATCTCTTGGCGAACCCCGTCTCGGGACTAAATAAGTTACTTTCACCCCTAGGATAACAATGTATTATTGTCTCACTCAGTGAGCAAAATCGCATTTTGCTCACTGATTTCAGACAGCAAAACCTACATGTTTGAGCTACTGAAGTGAAAACAATCTTTTCCGCCTTATAATATTAGCAAATTAGTAAAAACAACAAAAACGGTTTCGCTTATGTACGTAGGTACGTCCAAACATGACTTTTTGTATACGTATCTAGACCACAAACTGAGTTAAGTACTAGTTTTAGGATTAAATGATATAGATTTTGTGATAAGAGTCCATATTCGTCCGTGATACTTGAATTTCAGACTGGAAAAACAGCTAAAAGCCAAAAAACCAGGCAAAGATATCGATAAAAATGTCGATAACGGAATCATAAACTGGGATAAGTATAACTAGTACGTAGTATATTTACTCTGAGGTATAACGATATTTTATTTTATATATTACTAGCTGTCCCCCGCGATTTCATCCGCTGTAATTTCGGAGTTCCCGCGGAGGTTGCGGGAAAAAAGTACTCTATGTCCTTCAGTTCCCGAGGGAATTCTGGGATAAAAACTATCCTATCTTTTAAGTTGAACCATATTATAAACGGTAGCAAAATTTTATCAAAATCCGTTCAGTAGTTTCGGAGTCCATCGCGGACAAACAACGTGACACGTGATTTATATATATTAGATTACAGTATGTACCATGTATGTGTATATTATGTACCTATACAGGTACGTTATATGTATTATTTTATAAACATACTAGCTGTCCCCCGCGATTTCATCCGCGGTAATTTCGGAGTTCCCGCGGAGGTTGCGGGAAAAAGTACTCTATGTCCTTCAGTTCCCGAGGGAATTCCGGGATAAAAACTATCCTATCTTTTAAGTTGGATCATATTATAAATGGTTGCAAAATTTTATCAAAATCCGTTCAGTAGTTTCGGAGTCCATCGCGGACAAACAACGTGACACGTGATTTATATATATTAGATTTTCATACCACCTGCTCGACAATGTCCAATTACATAATGTCACGCATTCTCGACGTAAAATAAGGCATTAAGTACATCCCGAGGGAGGTAATGTTGTATGAAACTCCCGAGGGATTAAAGTGATTTGGATTTGAAACCATAAAAATTGTGTTGCATTTTTTTATTTTATGTAATCTGTGTAATGTAAATGTAAAGTGCTATGTAAAGTGTAAAGTGTTGTAAAGTTGTGACACTGCTCTACCCCCTCGGTGCTTAAACTAGTTAATCTTAAGGTAATATTAAGGTATTATTTAGTAATTTAGTAGTTTTTCGAATATTGGAATGTAAATATGAGAAAAGCGACAGTACCTACGTATATTTTAGGTAAGTTTTGGATAGAATATCTCAAATATCGAATAGCAAAAATACCATTTTATCCCCCCACCTCGGAAATGGTATTTTTGCTATTCGATATCTGAGTGCAAAAGCCGTTTTTATCCGCTTGATGTTGTAGGTATCTACCTACCTAAGTATTATTTATTATACATAATAATATAAATATTTTTATGTAATACTTACCTATCATAATGTTGTAGTAAATATGTACCTAAATGGAAATAAAAGTATCTTGTGATTGTAAATGTTTTATTTTCCATTTAGTCATTTCCTCGCTGAGGGGGGATGAAAAAGTTACGTGTTGCACTCGAGTGCAAAAATTTTTCACCTTGTGCTCTATTGATTCCCTCGCTAACGCTCAGGATTCAAATTTTTGAATCACTCGCTGCTCTCGTGATTTAATGTTAGAATCCTTCGTTTGCTCGGTCATCAAAGTAGAGCCCGCGGTTAAAAAGCAACTTTGCACTCAGGTTATAACAAATAACTATTTCCGAGGTGGGGGAATGAAAATTATATTATTGGGACCTTTATCAACGCAATAGCACCCCATACAATGAATGTTAGAATTTTTGTCTGTTTGTCTGTGCGTAAATCTCAGAAATGGCTTATCCGATTTAGATGACGTTTTCATTAATATATTTTGGTAAGCTTCACTTAATATTTAGTGTTCGTTTCATGTCAATCGGTTCATAAATAAAAAAGTTTGCCAATTGAACGTTATAGAATCACGTAATATCCCTATTTCCCTTGGTCACGGTACCTATCACGCGTGAACAGCTGGACCAATTTCGATAAGTAATTCTTTTTTGTTGTGTTTGTTATTGTAAGGCGTAGAAGAATAAAAGAAGTTTGGGGTTCCTGCGGGTTCCGAATTCCGAAACTCACGCGAGTAAACAGCGGGGCACAGCTAGTTTTAAATAAAAAGCACGCGTGTTTTGTAAGTTGCATTATGAATCTAAAATCCATTTTTTTATAATAAGGGCTATTGTTAAAAAATCATAAGGTAACACTAAACGTAGTAAAAATAAACATTGTGACACAAGTTGACTTGCTTGCAGAATTTATACCTACTTATATACCTACTTATTAGTAAAATTTTGTATCTATCTATTCTGTATAACCTATTCGACAATTAACAGGAAACCGCAGTTATGGAGAATGAAGAGGAAATTGTTAAAGCACACAAAACGCAGATTCCCAATGGAACAAGTCATCAAAGTTATTTAAATGGTAAGTCCATTTCCCTTGTAGATACTTTCTCACTACTAGATATTCTTGTATTAGAAATTTGAAAACATTTTAAAAAACGCAATATAAGGTCCACTAGTATAGTATTATAGGTATTATTATATTATACATACATATAGATACTAACTATAACTAGGGATGTTGCGGATGTCGATTTTTTCATATGCGCAGATGTGAATGCGGATGCAGATTTTTGAACTCGCTTTCTAGTCGCAATTTTGTGTGACATTCGCACCCGCATAAACATCCGCATTGATTATTTCTAAGCACAAAAAAGTTTACAAAATTATTTTCTATCTATGGTCTGTCTGTTCGTGATAATCTCCGAATCTACTGAATGGATTGTCATGCGATTGACAGAGGTAGATTAAGCTTATAGCCTGGAGCAACATATAGGTTTTGTTTCACTTTTAAATCCGATGTTGGAGAAAAAGGTGTTATATAAAAACGTTTCACACGGGTGAAACCGCGAGGCAGTGCTAGGCGATATATACTTACGTAGATTTAACGTTTACCTACACAGATTCACAGTTCATACAGATGTAAATGTCATTTCAAAAAGTGGAATCGATGTAATAGTCACAAATTATTGATTACCTACATAAAAAATCTAACCGCCGCACTCAGAGTCGACTTTAATGATTACTTAGTTAAGTATAGATTTTTAAAACAAAACTGCCGCAAGCAGACAAGTTTAATAAATTAATGATAACTGGCATTTAACTAATTAAGTTACATCTCATTAAATTCCAATTAACATTAATTTACTGAACGTCTCTGATTGCGGCAGTTTTGTTTTAAAAATCTATACTTAACTAAATAATCATTAAAGTCGACTCTGAGTGCGGCCGTAAGCCCACGACATAAAGTTAAATTCACAATACCTATATTCATATGTATCCGCCTATACCTATATTTATGTATGTATCTGCTTTTATTTAATTTATTTATTAATTATTTACATAATACGTATATTCGTGGTAATATTATTTATATAAGTTTTATATTTTTTTCCTGTACCTGCCACTAAACTATCACCTAGCCAAAAGGTTGACTGGTAGAGAATGCTTTAGGCATTAAGTCCGCCTTTTGTACGACAAAGTGCAATAAAGTTCTTAAAGAAATAAATAAATAAAGTTGTTTTTAAAATAAAATCAAAGGACTACAGGTTCTTCACAGATGACAGTTTTGTGGTGCTCTTTTTGAGGACGTTTTTGCAAAACTGATTGTGTATCTCAGATACCTATATTATGGATATAGTAGTACCTAGTATATATCATTGCCTTAAGTCTAATAGGTATCTATATAGCTGTTGATGTACCTAGTCATTTGACCTTCATGTTAAATGGTTAAGTAATCTTGAAATACCAAGTGATAATAACACTTTAAAATAAAACTATTGATATCTACAAAAAAGAAAACCCTGCAGTTATTTAATTTTAGTCTATAGACTAGCTGTTCCCCCCGGTTTCACTCGCAGTAATTTCGGAGTTCCCGTGGAAATTCCGGGATAAAAACTATACCCTATGTCCCTCTCTGTACCCCTGACAACGTGTATAAGGTATGCAAAATTTCGTGGCGATCGGTTGAGTCGTTAGCGCGTGAGAAAGTGTAACAAAGTACCTACCTACCTACTTTTCCCACACTTCCAACAATTATCGTTATACTAGCTGATCCCCGCGGTTTCACCAATGGTAATTTCGGAGTTCTCGTGGGAATTCCGGGATAAATGTACCCTATGTCCTTCTTTGTATCCCTGACAAAGTGTATGCAAAATTTCATGATTATCGGTTGAACCGTTAAGGCGTGAAAGCGTACAAGCAAGCAAACAAACTCACTTCCGCATTTATAGTAAGGATAAGGATTCCACCCAACATTTCTCATGAATCACTCTATCTATTTATGAGAACCGCACGAACATCCGTTTCCGTAGTTTTCGAGTTTATCGCGAACAGACAGACACGGCGGAGGACTTTGTTTTACAATAATAATAAGTATGTAAGGATTACACAATCTTATGAACCAGATGGGCAAATCTTAAAGAAAAATTAGTATCAAACCCAAAATTAACTCGATAGCTTACCTATAAAGTATAGTTATCAGAATACGTAACGAAATATTTGCATATAATATCATCCTCGGTGACCACGATATTTACAAATAAACATTATTAGCTACAGATATATCACACATGCATGTCCATGTATTTGTCAATTTACAGGTGGACGATGTTAAACATCCTATCATAAACTACATTCTTGAAAATTAAGGAAGTTACTTACTTATATAATTTATATCCGCGGTTCAACTATACGTACGTACGAAACGAAACTATTATTATGACGTTCATATCTCTAGTCTTTCTATCTCTCTCTAGGTATAAGTTATTACAGGGGGTCATGCTAATAACTAAATTGTATTATACTTACCACTTTACAGGACCAGATCAAATAATTCCGGCAAATGACTACGTATCTTGGTTGCCGGGTGGCTATGTGAAGCTGCGAGTGGCGTCCCGCGGCGTGGCTTCGGAGCCGCCCATTTCAGTGCCCAACCTGCTGAAGCGCACCGTGGCCAGATACCCTGACGCCGTCGCCTTAGCATCTAAAAGGGACGGCAAATGGCACAAAATCACTTTCAAGTTAGTTCCTCGATTACGTATGTACCTACGATTACGTAGGTAGTATAGGTGCCGTGCCACGTTATTAATTAAATAAGTACCGACTTTGACTGTTCGATTTTATTTTTAATTTTTCTAGATACAATTTGAAAAAGAACCGTGAATATGCATATAAAAAAAATAAACGTACATTCAAACATAGAACCTACTTCTTTTTAAGTCGGTTAAAAATGCGTTGTAGTGGGTGGGAAACCCGTAGATACCTACTATGTATTTGACACAGTTCAAACGTTAACCTAACGTCAGGATGCATACTAAAACTCTTAGTAGACGGTATACGAACTAATTAAAAACAATTTAGTTGCGATTTGCTACATACTGATACACGTACCTAAGTCCATTATTGTTTTTTTTTTAGACAGTATCAAGAGCGAGTGCGTACGGCCGCGAAAGGTTTCCTCAAGCTAGGCCTGGAGCGCTACCACTCAGTATGCATCCTCGGCTTCAACTCGGAGGAGTGGTACATCTCGGACCTGGCTGCCATACATGCTGGGTGAGTAGTAGGTACCTACTAGCAGTAGTCGCGTGAAAAAATCCTTTTTATGTTTATTCACTGCTAGCTTTTCCTCGCGATAATTTCAGAGCTCTCCCGGAATTTCTGGGATAAAAGTACCTTAACTATAATTATGACGATGTGTATACAAAATTTTATGATTCGTAGTTAAGGCGTGAAAAGGTAACAGACAGAGAAAAGAGAATATAATCTAAATTCTGAACGATGAAAAGTCTGAAGTTATGTATGTTATCTTAATCCAAATAGATAAAATTGTTACGAAGGGATTAGGGAGTGCACTTCTTTAAATGCAGCGTTTAATGAATGTTTTAATGTATATTTAATCCTTGTGACTTATCGATTGTAAACTACATGTTATTACCAATCGAATAGATAAGCTATCGTAAGATCGATCAACTTATTGTTAGCTACTTCAGTCACCTAATACATCTGTGTTCCTTCCATTGACACGATACACACATTCCCAGCGATCTGGCATGCTTAAAATCAGTTCATCAAAAACACTTTGAGGAATGGCCACCCACGTTCTTTGTAACAAGTCAAAAAGTTGTTGTGGGGTATTTACGGCGTCCATATTCGGCAGAGCTCTTCTTTGGAGTATATCCCATGCGTGCTCAGTAGGATTTAAGTCTGGTATTCAAGTGTCTAGGGCTCAAGTACCTACATTTTAGAGAATTGCCAGAAGTTGGGAATATTATTGTAACTTTTCTAGATCCTTATTGAAACTTTTTATTGAATTTCATCATTTCAATAAAGCATTTTATTCAAATATTGTTTAAACTTTTAAAAATAACTATCATTAAAAATCCCTAAATCGTGTGATGGCGTTTTTACGAAAACATTATAATTTCTGTATCGTAACTGAAAAAAATTGCATCAGATGCTGAGAGCCGTGTAATTAACTTCACGGCCGCACTTAGCCGTTTGATTATTTAATTTTAAGGAAAGATTTAAAAACTAAACTACCGCACTCAGAGACGTTCATTAAATTAATGTTAATTGGCATTGGACTAAGTGCGGCCGTTAGACAAAAGTTAATGACTTAATTATTCTATAGGTAGGTATCTATTATGTTGTTCATTCGGCATTCCCGCGGTTAGGTACACCCGTCAACATTAGGATTTAGGATTTACAAACTTTATATCCACATTTCGCTGAGGTTATAGAATAGCTTTCAGGGGTTTTAGGTATATTTCAATATTCTATAGCTTTAGTTGTTTCATCTCCATAGAGTAATTTTTATCCCGGAATTCCCGCGGGAACTCCGGACTTATCGCGGGTGAAACTGCGGGGAACAGCTAGATGTGTAATAATTCTAAACTTCCTTTACGTTAGTTAAAACCGTAGTTTCCGGTATAAGTACCACTAGATCTTCCACTTGTTTTGAACAAGAACCAAACGAAGCTTATGTGAAATTAAATATGTTTAAATATGTACATACAATCTGGTAGATTTTACCCAAGTCTACTTAAATTACTGTAGGTAACTATATTAATTATTACCACACTTCATAGATAACAATATATACCTATGCACAGATAATATAATATAATTTAAATAATGATGGTACGGGCCTACTTTATCATTCGCAAGAAAAATGGTTCGCAATCCACCAGCACTAGATACCACTAATAGTCATAATATTGAATCGTGATTGTTTTAGTAACTTCATAGAATTTACATTATATCTCGCTTTAAAGTATAACGTAAATTAATGATTGTGTTACTAGGTACATATGACAATGAATCACTGATTGCTCGGCTTAAATTTTTATCATATTGCATATTATAGCGAACGCAAAAAGATATTAGGTAGAGCGTTTTTTTTTGCGAAATAATGTAACTAATGATAAGTGTTGTGTCTATGTCGTCTACTTCTATCCAAATCGAATGCTTCGCTAGAAAAGGCATAATGACCGTGATATCACTCTATTCCTGCAGGGGCTATGCAGCGGGTATTTACACAACGAATTCGGCAGAGGCATGCCTCTACTGCCTCGAGACGTCTCGCGCTAACATCTGCGTGTTGCAAGACAAGAAGCAGCTGGACAAGATACTGTCGGTGCGGTCGCGGCTCAAGCACCTTAAGGCGATCGTACAGTGGGAGGGGCCCATCGACACTTCCATAGATGGACTATATACCGTTAGTAATACTTATTTATGGGCGTGTGATGTTGCATTTAAGAAACTACCATGATAGCGACAGCTCAGTGGTCGGTGCGTTCGGATCACACGCCCCAAGGCGTACCTACTAACAAAAAACAAAATAAACAAAAAAAAATTACAATGGTTACTAAAGGTTCCAACGCTTATAAGTTCCAACCCCTTACAATGCTTTCAGCTATCTGTGAAGGAAAATATCGAGAGGAAACCAGAACATGGCGGTAGGGCACTTTCTAATGTTCGGCTGGCTAGCCGTACCACCTTCAAGTTGAAAATCTGTCGCCAAGACTCTAACGGTGTGTTCTGGCAGTCTCACTTGAAAGCCAGTTTCCATTCCAGGCTGGGTGTGTTGACAATCTTCGATTGGCGAAGGAAAATATACCAGTATCGATATACGTGGGAAGAGTGGAGCGACAGATAGAAATGCACAAATAATAAAAAAAACTCCTCTAAAAAATATATAAAGGTAAACCTACACGTCAAAATTGTTGTTTTTTCTAGTGGGAGCAGCTAATGGAGATGGGAGCCAAAGAACCGGACGCGAAGCTCGATGAGATCCTGAAGAGAATGGCGGTCAACGAGTGCTGCACATTAGTCTACACCGTGAGTAATGAAGCACACTCTTATGGTCATACATATTGCATACCGTATTTTACGTAGGTAGTAGGTACCTAGTCTCTTAATTTGCAGAACCATCGACATTTATGTTAAAGACTAGATGATGTCTCACTAGGAGTGAGTTTCGGAGTTCCCGTGGAAATTCTGGGAGAAAAAGTGCCCTATTTGTTCTGTATACCCTGACAACGTGTATGCAAAATTTCATGATGATCGGTTAATTTCATGACAATCCGACCAAGTTTTCAATCTGTTGGAAATAAAACAAAGCGCTCTGCCACGTCTGTCTGTCTGTCTGTCTGTTCGCGATAAACTAAACAACTACTGCACGGATAACCATACGGTTTTTACCAATAAATTGATTCAAGAGGAAGGTTTATACGTATATTTAATCCTGGGATTCCCGCGGGAACTCCAAAATTACCGCGGGTGAAACCGCGGGGGATAGCCAGTGATAGATATACCTATACCTGATGGACTTTGACACGGAATTAAATGGTTCATGTAATCAGATATCTCCCCGAGAGTGACACCGCAGGTAGGTAACAGCAGATATTAAATGCTTAGTTGGAATAGAGTGGCTAATTGTTCGCTTGCTCTGAGGGAGTGGATAACCCAAAAATACATGTGGTCGGTGTCGCCAGTCGGGCACGGTGGGCCCCCCGAAGGCGGTGATGCTGTCGCACGACAACCTGACGTGGGACGCGTACGCGATCACCGAGCGCGTCGCCGACCTGCAGCCCGGCGTTGACCGGATCATCTCCTTCTTGCCGCTGAGCCACGTCGCCGCGCAGGTGATGTAATCAGCAAACATTTTTTTAAAGAACTCTGCACTTTCTGAGGAAAATCTTTTCTCATTGCCAAAATCTGCCACTGCAATATTTGAAATGCTCCCCACTGCCCACACAGTGGCAGATAGTATACAGCAAAATCAACCTTTTAAAATATGTTTTATGTTACTACTATTTTTGATGATATGACGAAAAAAATTAAGGAATGAAATTCTTACTATGAAGAAGCACTTTTCGTTTCCCGTCAGAACTTCGGTCTTCGTGGCATACCTTGTTGAGAAACGTTGCCCATTCGGTAAATTAAACTCAGTTTTTTGAAGTGTCCTTGCACAGTCACTGGATTAGTCAAAGTTTTTAAATCATATTTAGCCACGGCAGAGGAAGTCATCGTATTGAGTGAGTAATGAGCAACAAAATCGTCGCGTCGATGTTACGGAAAGTTAGAGGGAACTTTGAAGTTTATACTTTTCTTGTGCCACGGTAACGGATATCTACAGAAAAGTGTAGTCATATTTGATAGAAAATACATACATATAATATTTGACGATCAGGTTCACGTTATCGCACCGTTATCGTCTGCAATGATTTGACAATCATTCGATGCAATTTATCAGTTATCACCGTTGGGGTGCAGAGACAAGTAAATGACATTATTTGTTAGTAACAAATAACTATCATGAAATAAACTTTCCGAAAATTTGTTAGGTTTGCTGTCATTAATTTGTCCCTGCACCCCAACGCTGATAACTGATAAATTGCATCGAATTATCTTGAACCCACCACCTGTGACCAGTTCATGACGTGCCCAGTAATGTGACATGCTTATTTTGTTGCGAAAGTGGTTGAAAACAGTATTGTTTATTTTGTTCATGAAATTTTGAAGTAGGTAAGGTTTTTGAGCTAAATACTAGGGTCAAATCGTTGTATAAGATTCCCAGATCACCATCTTCAGGTATGACTACATCCTCCCGTAACACTTTGTATACCTACTTAGAAGAGCTACTTTTGTTTTATCGTTATCATATTTAAATTACAGGTGGTGGACATCTATGTGACACTCTTGGTCGGGGGGGCGGTGTACTTTGCGCAACCAGATGCACTTAAAGGCAGTCTGGTTGAAACTCTGAAAGACGTACAACCTACAAGGTAAACTTCAAAACAATTAACAATTAATCAGAAAAAAAACATTAGATTATTACACAGACTGTATCATTATGTACCGACTTCGTAATTGTCTATGAAATCTATCAATAAAAGAGTAGAATATCCGCGATTCTGTACATTGAATATTTTTACGGAAAATTAAGAGGAAGCAATAAAAGAAGAGTAGATAACCAACAACAAAAAAAAAGATTTTAAAATTCTTTTCCGTCTGTCGTGTGTTCGCGATAATATCCGAATCTACTGAACATCAGAATCATTCGGTTTTTACCGGTAGGTTGCTGGAGCAACATAGGTATGGGTACAACGTGTTAATGAATTGACTGAAAACTAGAAAGTAGTTTAGAATCGACTTCCGAATCGATCGCACTATGTTTTAATATAGGTTATATTTTTTTCATTTTTACTAGCCCATGTCTAAATTATTATTTTATACAATAAATCGTAGCAAATCGTAGCAAAAAAATCGAATCGGTCATTGACACGTAGGCGCGGGCGTAGGCCGTAGCGCTTGAAATTTCGTAGATAGGTCACCTCCAAACTAATGTTGAATAACTTTTAGACTACTTATTAATTTTTTCTACTTTATATTTATAATAAAAATATAATAATTTTTCCTACTTATTTTTCTACTTTTCATTTAAATCGAATGTCGGGAAAAAGAGTTGTTTCTAGTTTTATATTTTTTAATATTTAATGGTCGATTTTAAGTAATATTCCAAACACTAGGAGAAATCATGCCTAAAACGTGTGGCACTGGAGTTATAAGTTAAGGCTACTAAAACATGGCAGAGAAAGAAAGTGTTTAATACAAGCGATTGTCCTATAGTAAACCGTTTTAATACAAGCGATTGTCCTATGGTAAACCGTTATTTTCTTTCTTTAGATTCTTGGCAGTGCCTCGAGTGTGGGAGAAGATGCATGAGAAGATAATGGCAGTGGGCTCGTCGAGCGGCGGCCTGAAGCGGTACATCGCCACCTGGGCCAAGGACAAGGGGCTCAAGTACCACCTTAACAGGATCGAGGGGTGAGTTGCCACTACTATTAGGTACTATTTATAATGCAGTTTTGTGATAAACATGTAGCAGTAATATCAAGATGATTTCCAAAAAATACCTAATACTATTTTCGACTTTTCAACAACGTTCCTTACACATTGGTAGGACTTTGCAAGTTTACATTTGTAAGGTTCATGCTTGAAATTTCAGCAAAATGTTTGCAATTTCCCCTTTTTCCAGTACATAATATATATGTTTATACATATATGCGTATGCACGCTATATGTAAGAAAAATACTGTCCGAACCGAAAGGTATTTCATATTTGATGTAATAAAAAATGCGCGTTTTTTTCCTAAAAAGGACATTTTGAAATGTGATGACACCGTAAATTGACTCATGACCTCACGACGTCGACTCGCTACCCGACAGGGGGCACACTCAATTAGGTACCTACCCATTTGATTTTAAACTTTTTCTTTTATTGTCTAAAAAGGAAATATAATGTATCTCGATATCTATCACCTTTACGGATTGGACATTATTATTTTTTAATTTAAAATAACATGTTACTCGTAGGTACCTACGTACAGCGTAGGTATCTTACTTACTTGCTGTGATATGAAAACGATTGCGTAACTCAAATTATACCTAACTCAATAATTTGACTCTAATTGTATTTTGTTAAGCGCACTATCAGCTGACATGCGAGGACTCCCCACCGACTTCACAACCCTTGAAATGTTAGGATACTGGTATGTCTCATATTTGTGTAGAGAATGCGTTGTGTGAAAATACATCGGAGCATTTTATTGCATTTTAGATTGTACCCCATCGGTATCTTAGACCATAGCCTCGTATGGTCAAAAAATCATTTTTTTTCACTATGTTATTTATTGTTTTGTTAATTTCTGTGTATGGTGTTTACCTACCTATTTATCTGAAGGTCATTTAGCAATTTAGATCTTTTAACTGCACTTTTGGTCGTTGAGTTAAATAAATAATACCTATTATAATAATTAATAAAACACGGAGAAATAACTTTTTAATAATCACAGCATGTCTTTTTGGTAGGTTAGCTGTAGTGTAGCATGCGTATCATTTATTACCGTCTTCCTTTCCATATTATTATTTACTAACTGCTTCCCGCGGTGTCTCCCGCGTTGATTTCGGGGATCCCACGGGTATTCCGAGATAAAAGTACCTACTACGTAGTAAATATAGGGTCCTACTACCCTATATTTCTTTCTGTACTTTGGAAACTAGAGCATAGATCGCGTGGCTGTTATCGATTTTTGCGATACCTACATACCTTTAAGTACCATAGTTCAATAATAATAATAATTAATCGAATATCATCGGTCAGAAGTAGACGCAGTAAGTATTTGACTATTTACATTGCAGTGATATAAGTCATCTTGTTCCTTATTTCATTCACCTTGCATAGCATGCCGGGATCAACCTTTTGATTTAATTTGTTTTCTGTTGCAACTGTCAAATTTACTATAGTAGCTTGCAGTTAATGCACCGTTAATGCAATGCTATTGAACCACATTTTATGCGGTGATGCTGTTGATAGGAAATAGTGATAAGAAGTAAGAACTACATAACTTTGAATCACCTCCGTATATCTAGTACCTATATATAAGCTTGCCAAATAAATTATTATTATTATCTAGCTAGATATAATAGATAGATATTTTAGGTATATAAAAATGGATCCCTATTTCCCTTGGTCGCGTCATCACGCGTGAACGGCTGGACCAATTTCGCTAATTCTTTTTTTTGTTTGTTATTGTAAGGAGAAGAAGAGTTTGAAAAAGTTTGGAGTTCCAGCAGGAATTCTGAAACTCACGCGGGTAAAACCACGAGGCACAGCTAGTTATTTATATTATCAATTATTATAAGGGTTTGTTAGTCTTGGTATGTCGGCGATTTCTTTTGTCTTATCGCATTAGTACTTAGTAAAGTTCAACAACTGACAAAAGTGATCACATATTTTTAATGCTGACTGACCTACATAGTTACGAGACCTAACTGACCTGTCTGGTGATACTAAATATAACATTCCCGCTAAAACAAACAAAAGAAAAACAAAATATTCATATCAAATTAGATTCATTCGGAATTGAAGAAAAGGCGTGAGGAACTTTGTTCCTGACGGAGGACACCGACCGCACACGTTTTTTTTTTCTATAGACTAGTTTCGCGGGAAACAAAACACAGTTGCTATTATAGTCTATAACTGATATCTGTTTGTCGGTATAGGTACGATGGCACCACGTGCGGCTACAAGATGGCCAAATCGCTGGTGTTCAGCAAGGTGCGCGAGTCGCTGGGGCTGGGCCAGTGCAGCACGTTCGTGTCGGCTGCTGCGCCGCTCTCCCCCGACATCAAGCGGTTCTTCCTCTCGCTTGACATACCAATAGTGGACGCATTCGGCATGAGCGAGGCGGGCGGCGCGCACACGCTCAGCATAGACCCCAAGTGAGTTAACTATAAGCGAACGTGACAACGAATGTGTTTTGTGCGAAACATTCACTTTTCAGTAGGTATGTATATGTTTCCAGTGCGCGTACTGCGTACCAACTAGTACGGGTCAAGGCATTCTTAGAGAAATATGCACCTACACTACCACAAATTAGTTTAGTGATATTTTTGTCAAAATGTTAAATTCCAGATTCAACTTGGACTCAGTGGGGGAGCTGCTAGACGGCACAGAGACAAAGTTCGATGGCTCGATGAGTCCGAATGGCCCCGGCGAGATCTGCATGCGCGGCCGGCACATATGCATGGGGTACCTGTACGACGAGGCGAAGACGCGCGCCGCCATAGACACGGAGGGCTGGCTGCACTCCGGGGACGTGGGCCGCGCGGACAGCAAGAACTTCCTCTACATCACTGGCAGGATAAAGGTATTGGGTCCAAACACAGTGGAGTTAATCTTATTTCAAAAGAGAAAAGACACTATTTCTCTTGTTTGAAAAAAATCTTATCAAAGTTTCAGCCTGTAACTAAGTACAAGAGTTTGGGAGTTCGTGTGTTTGTGAGATTGTCGGGAGTAATCTCTGGATCTACTGAACCGATTGTAAAAATTCTTTCACTTATAAGAAGCTACAGTGATATTGAGTGATATAGGGTACTTTTATCCCGAAATTCCCGCGGGATCTCCGGAGATTGAGAGTTTGTGAGGTTGTAGGGGTAATCTCTGGATCTACTGAATCGATTTTGAACATTATTTCGCTTATAGGAAGCTACAGTGATCCTGAGTGACGTAAGGTACTTTTTATCCCTGAATTCCCGCAGGAACCCCCAAATTACCGCGGGTGAAACCGCGGGGGTCAGCTAGTATTATATTTTTTTTTTAAATGAGTAGGGCTAGATAATACATGTTTCTGTGTTTTTGTAAATGTGTTTTCTTACTGTGTGTGTGCATTTATTATTATTTATTATAAAGTAAAAACCGACTTCCATAAAATCAAAAATAAAAGCAAAAAATAACATAAAAAAATAGATAGTAGCCGATTCTCAGACCTACTGAATATGCACATAAAATTTCATGAGAATCAGTCAAGCCGTTTCGGAGGAGTATGGGAACGAACATTGTAACACGAGAATTTTATAAATATTAGATTTGTGTGCGGGCTACAGGAAATCCTGATCACGGCGGGCGGCGAGAACGTGGCGCCGGTGCTGATCGAGCAGAACGTGCAGGCGGAGCTCATGCACGTCGGGTACGCGGTGCTGGTGGGCGACCGCAGAAAATTCCTCGCGGTGCTGCTCACGCTCAAGGCAAGGGATCTATATTCTATACGTCTATGTACACATCTACGGTCCAAAGTCTAAGCGACAAAAAATTTAATTTGAGGGAAGCCCAACCCAACCTCTTGTCTCCTCACTTCGCCCCAGGGTCGTGCCGCTTCTGTGGGCATATCGAATGCCCAAGCGTCAGGTAGGCGGGGGCGCTGCAAGAGCAAATTTATATAATTACTAGCTGTTCCCCGCGGTAATTTCGGAGTTCCTGCAAGACTTCCGGGATAATAAGTACCCTGTCTTTCTCTGTATCCCTGAAAACGTGCATGCCAAACATGATGATCGGTTGAGCCGTTAAGGCGTGAAAGCGTAACAAACAAACAAACTCTATCGCATAATTTGGATTAGATTTGGATTCATTAACTTCAACACACACAACAGTTGAAAATAAGAAAATGACTCTTTTCGACAAATTCCTTTCCGTTTTCACCGGAAAGCTAAGCTTAGCTTGGAATTATAACATAAGTATAGAAACTATTTTTTTTTTAATAAATGATTGACCTTTCACCTATGAATGAAAATATGAAACATACGTATATCATTAAAAAGAATGTCGGGAAAAGGTATCGTCGTAAGGTGTTTTACGCAGTTGAAACCGCGGGTACCAGCTAGTATTGTAATGAAACTCTTATTATTGCAGGCAAAAGTGAATCCAGACTCAGGCGAGCCTCTAGACGAGCTGGAGACGGAGACCAGGAAGTGGGTGGCTAGCTTGGGGAGCAAGGCGACCAAGATCAGCGAGATAGTCAGCACGAAAGACCCACCTGTACGGAAATTGGCTACTTGTCAAAAATTTTTTTATAGTCCGTTGTCGTGTAGTTTAAAAAAAATATTGGACACGTATTTTTTCTTTTTTACGTAATCAAAAAATAACGGCGTTACATTGAGTTGAAATTTCGCGTGACGTCACAACCCGTTGCAGTTTGTACGGGGCTGATACCGAATATTGACGTCATGAGTCCGGACCCTAAACTTTAATACGCTTTGTGTTTATTTTCATTAATTTGAAAAAGCAAAAAAAAAAGTGTCTATTTTTTTTCTAACTGACGGACTAATTAGATTTTTAATTTTCATACCCTGGAAAACACCCAATTCAACTCTATCCTCGAGACGTAAAGTTCAGATTTGATTTTTAAAAATTGTATTCTAAACATTTACCGTTTTTCATCAGGTATACAAAGCAATCGAAGCCGGTATAATGCGTGCCAACAAGCAAGCTATATCGAACGCTCAAAAAATACAGAAATTTGCGATATTGCCTTCAGATTTTTCTATGATCACAGGCGAATTAGGTAAGAGCATTGTTATATTAACCTGTCTTATAACTTATAAGCGTTTAGCAATCTTAAGATTAGTCGGAACGTCGCACAACAAACTAAATCTGGTATTTCTTTTATTTCCAGGACCAACGCTCAAAGTGAAAAGGAATGTAGTTTACGAAAAAAACAAAGATATCATAGAGGGATTCTACAAGGAGTAGTTTTGAGCATAATCTAAATGAATGTAAGATCGTTGTCACTTAATAAATTATTATCAAGGAAAAGGTTTAAATAAGGTAAATGTGTAATATATTGCTCAAGTAAGGACTAGAGGAATAAAAATGTGATAGACTGGCTACGTGTGATGTTTCTTGTTATGCAATTATATTAAGTAGCAAATACTATTTAGATGTATATTTTTGTTACCAAATTATACTATTTTTCAAACGCAGTTTTTCATTAAATCATAGTTTATTATACCTTATAAATTTCACATTTTTTTACATTTTAAAAATAAAGTAATAATACCTAATTTACAATAATAATTGATCTACAAAGTTAAAAACGCACGCTATGTGCAAATATATATTTCTTAAAAGTCAACAATAATAATAATATAGTCTAGTCCGCGTACTCATCGATAAAAACAATTCTTATGAACAAACTAAACTATTTTATCATATTATTGTTTTATCCACACCCAATAGTTGAAATAGTGTTTAATAGTTTAAACATAATACAACATCTGTACAGTCGACCGACGGAAAAATGGTGTCTAGAGACAGCAATCTTAATTCAGTCCCAACCAAGAAACACTTGTTCGGCTACATGTTCTCAAGGTATAACGATATCTTCATATTATCAGTTTAGAGAGTAAGCATTTTCACAAACGAAAAGTCGTCGGAACAACTGTACCTACCATATAGATTTTTACACAGTAGTTCTCAGACCGAATAAGATGATGTAGTTATTTAATACTGTCTTCACAAGGAATGTAATAATGTATAAATCGTAGTCTTTAAAAATAACCTGAACTAAAATTAAATTATGTACAGCTAATATTTTAAGTACATAGTAACAATTCATAAATAGCTTTTTGTTCTTATTCTAACAATAATAACACTTCTATATTTTATAATCAATTCCATAATATTATATGAAAGATCTAAACTACTAGACAATATCAGAAAACTTAACATAGAAAGATCTAGGATGAGGAAGATTTTACTACATTGGCAGTAGATTTTAAAAAGATAAACCTGCATCTATTACTAGTTAGTTACTAGTTAGTTACCGAAGACAATATTATATTAAAAGTTGGTAGAATTATTGTCTGAATGAATGAATGAATTTTTGTTAGATGACAATTTGCATCGTTTATTTGTGACTAAATACCAAAAAAATTTATATTAGCCGTAATTTTCGACATTAGTTATTTTCGACCGGAAGTGCGTGTACCCTCGGGGCTATCACCATTTCTTAGAGCAGCATGGGAATTTCGTAACATTTTTTTTATAATTGTACTAGCTCTTCCCCGCGGTTTCATCCGCGTGAATTAAGGAGTTCCCGCATTCCGGGATAAAAAGTACCCTATGTCACTTAAGAACACTGTAGCTCTCTGTAAATGGAATAAATTTCAAAATCGGTTCAGTTTTTCCAGTGATTACATTGCCTCATAGCGCAGACCATAGGTTCCCTTAGGGAGCGGTACCACCCCCTAGGGTGCTGGAGCTTATCCTGGGGACGGTAGGTTGCCCGATTACAGAGAGAGAAAATTAATTTCAATTTGTTATAACTAATAGATAACAGCCAGACATGTAAAATTGGTATAATTAACTAAAGGGTACGTTGAAAAAGCGTTGAATTTTTCTTTCTTTTAAAAGAGGCGGTAGTCCACAAGCTTGGGAACCTATGGTGTAGGTACTGTAGATGAATGTGAGCCGACACAAGGCCCGCGGTGCGCGTGCGCAGGCCTAGTGTGCGCGGGGCGCGGGCGGCGCGGAGGCGGGCAGCGGCGGCGGCGCGTCGGCCAGCGGCAGCGGCTTGGCCACGCCGATGCGCACGACGCCGCGCGGCGCGCCCTTCAGCGCCGCCACCGCCTGCTCCAGGCTCGCGTCCTCCAAATTCTAAACGATAAACACCACTGTTACCTTATACACTTAGGGGCCATTCATAAATTACGCCACAAGAATTTCATGATTTTGTCACCCCTTCTTTCATTGTGAACAGGTTAGCCGTTTAAGTACGGGTATGTTCCGGTATTACTGAAGGCACTGTAAGGTATGACGTCAATTTAGTAAACTGCGCGATCCTTTATAGTTCGCTGCCCAGTACACTGTCTTCCATGTACTTGTCATATCACGCTGTCGACTACGCATTGGTCCGAGGTTGATCACGTGATCAAACCACTGAGAGCGCCTTACCTCGAAAACGCCAGCACTCACAGTACAAAAATAGCGACGTTTATAACTTCATGCCTACTGCGGCAGTACTGATATTGCGGCAGTATACTGAAACTTATAACAGAACGAACTTCTCGTCACTGCGAGCACTGAGCCAGTGCTATCCGCAATAACGTAACATACCCAACAGCTCACTTGATGTTATGTGACGGCGTGGTCGAAGACAGTAAACACAACTAGCCTGGAAGCGGGAATTGACGAACAAATTTCAACTTGAAGGTGGTAGCTAGTCAGTCGGGCACTAAATAGTGCCCTACCACCACCATGCTTTGGTTTATAACTGAGCTATCATATCAAAGAGTTGCCAACCTGTTTTCCCAGGTCATGTCAGGACAGGAATTTTTGGGGTGTCTCGGATACTTTTTAAGTCGTTTCCTGGGTTTTGAAAGCGTCCCGATTTTAAAATTCATGCGCCATTACTGCTTTCAATCGTACATCTCATCGGTGGGCCCGCTATAATGTAACAGTAGATACTTTCGTAAACGATTTAAACTGCTATTATTTATTTGAGCTTCATTGGCCCTGTTTCCATTGCGTAAATATCGTATTATTATAAATTAACTATTGCTCTAATACTTCTTCCGCGTCCGCACCTTGAAATCCTGGTTTTCTATATTTGTGGGGTGGCAACCCTATCATATCACCCTTTTAAAAGGTACCACCATTCCCGTGTGGTACCCGGCGGTACGGTGCGGTACCTGTTCGTTGACGAAGAGCAGCCGGTCGCCGGGGATGAGCCGGCCGTCCTGCTGCGCCACGCCGCCCGGCACCAGCGAGCGGATCACGACGAGCGTGTGCGCCGGCCGCAGCGGGTCCTGGTAGTCCAGGATCGAGAAGCCCAGCCCGCGCTCGCCCTTCACCAGCTCTGCATGCATTATAATCTCTAGATCTACTGAACCGATTTTGAAAATTGTTTCACTTATATGGAGCTACAGTGATCCAGAGTGATATAAGGTACTTTTTAGTCCAGAATTTCCGCGGGAACTCCGGAGTTAGTGAGTTCGTGAGCTTGTGAGTTTGTAGGGGGTAATCTCTGGATCTACTGAACTAATTCTAAAAATTCTTTCACATTTAAAAAGCTGCAGTGATCCTAAGTGACATAGGGTACTTTATATCTCCGGATTCCCGCGGGAACTCCGGAGTTTGTGAGGTATTAATCTCTGGATCTACTGAACTGATTTTCAAAATTCTAAAGTGATCCTGAGTGACAAAGGGTACCGTTTTTTATTCCGGAATTCCCGCGAGTGCTCCGAAATTACCGCGGGTAAAACCGCGGGGGTCAGCTAGTTATAATATAAAATCAGTCCATGCGTATTTCTGCCATAAACAAACTTAGTTATACTCAAGTCGCGTCAAAAGAAGTTCTAGCTTGATGAGTGAATACTTTCACCGCCGTCCATCCATCCGTGTAATGTCACGATCTACGAAAGACGTACGTGCTCCTGGCGCCAGACACGTAATATTCCGATACTGACAAACCACTGAACTTTTATTAATTTATTTATTATATTTATTAAAGTACACCACTTAGATTACGTGTACTTACAGTACACACACGACACGCACAGTGCTTGTGGATTTATATTTATAAGATTAAATGATAGATTTTAAACATTCCCAAATCCCAACACTAGGAGAAAACATGTGGCGGTGAATGGGTTTAGAAACCCCTATTGTATGTGTACGCACTACGCACTACGCACTACGCACTACGCACCAATGATCTGCGGCTCGGAGGCCCACATGGCGAGGCCGGTGAGCGGCTCGAGGCTGCGCGAGCGCACCTTGCCGCCCAGCGCGCCGCCCTCGTCGCCGCCGCCCGCGCCCGCGCCGCCGCCGCCCGCGCCCGCGCCCGCGCCCGCCAGGCTGCCGTCCGACTTCGCCTACAACAACACACAACTTGCGTTAACAATCTACGTACTATGATTTTTTTACACCTATCCTAAAAATACACTTTTGTGTGCCCTAATGTATTTTTTTCATCCCTCGGTTACATGCATATTTACTTTACTAGTTCACAGAATGCACCCCTCTTCCAAATGGATAGCTGTGCCATACAGACATACGAAGGGACCTCATGAAAGAATTAGTCATTTATGTTTTTACGTCTACATGTCACAGTAGAATGATATACTTTGTAATAAAACCTGTGATCACAAACTGTAATAATAAATCCTAAGATTATAAATGTAAATGTGAGTTTGTTTAACAAAAAAAGTTTGTACAGCGATAAGTGTGGTTGGTTACCTTGACGAGCGTGACGGTGGGCGGCGAGAGGTCCAGGGCGGGCGCGGGCCGCGGGCGCGCGCACACCATGCACACCTCGCTCGACAGCTCCTTGAGTATGGACACCACCTCCAAGTGGTTCATGCCCAGCAGCCGGTGGCCGTTCACCTCTGCGGCAAATGAAATAAATTATATCATCTGCACCAAGTAGAATTGACGAAGAACGTGCAATGTTTTATAGCAATCGCGGTTATTCACTTTTTTTTTCAGTTTGGTGTGCAATAAAGAGTTATCTATCTATCTATCTATCTATATGTAAAAAAAAACAGTTGATAGACCCCCGTCAGGAACGAAGTTACTCACACCTGACGCTTTTTTTCAAATTGCATTAAACGTATGTAAACAGTATCTATACTAATATTATAGAGGTAAAGTTTGTGAGTTTGTAAATTATGAGTTTGTGACGTTGTAGGGATAAACTATTCCGATATAAGCTGCAACCATTGAGTATGAGCGAGTTTTACTGAGGATAAACTATTTCCGTTATAGCGGACAGTATACTGCTTGTATACTGTGAGTGAGTGTGTGTTGTACTGTGAGCACTGGCGTTTTCAAGTTAAGGTAACGGTTTGATCGCGTGAACAACCTCGGACCAATGATTGGTCAACCGCGTCGGTCGGTCGTCAATGAGTGGTCGACAGCGTGACATGACAATGACATGAATGGCTTTATACTGGACTGCATTCCGTTTTAAACAGTGACCAGACCATACAGCAACTTTATAGGAACGGCTCCGCAGTATGCTAATTTGACGTCACACCATACAGTGCTATCAGTAATAACGGAACACGCTACGTGTTAGAGTGCGGGGCGCAGCTCACCGAGCAGCTCGTCCCCGGGGCGGTGCACGCCGGCGCGGCCCACGGGCCCCTCGGGCAGCACGGAGCGCACGTAGTGGTGCGGCCGCACCTCGCGCCCGCCCTCCACGTCCACGGTGCCCTCCAGCGAGATGCCCAGCCCGCCGCCGCCGCGGACCACCACGCCCACCACTATCTCCACGTCGTCACCTGCGCGATGGCCGATGACACACATACACTACTATCCCTACTAATATTATAAATGCGAAAGTAAGTATGTCAGTTGGGCTTTCACGCCTTAACGGCTCAATCGATCATCATGTTATTTTGCATACACGTCGTCAGGAGTACAGAGGACATGGGATACTTTTTATTTTGGTATTTCCGCGGGTACTCCGAAATTTACGCTGGTGAAACTGAATGAAATTTTAAAAAGACATAGGGTACTTTTACCCCGGAATTCCCGCGGGATCTCCGGAAATAACGCGGGCGAAACCGCGGGGAACAGCTAGTATTAAATATTTGAATTGTATCCCTCCTTCAGACAATCAAAGACAGATGATGATGATAATAATAATAATGCTTGAACATTATCACACAGCGCCACCCCGGACCCGAACTAAGCAGAGCTAATATCAGATAGCTACTATCATCATCATATCAGCCGAAAACCTTTCACTGCTGCGCTTCCCGCACCTTCACCAAGTCATCTTGATCCATCTTGTAGCGAACCTATCCACGCGGCGTCTTCCGGTTAATACTTTTTTTTTAAAAGTACATACATACTAAAAACCCAGACTCAGAATAAACAGCGATGTTCATCCTATAAATGTTTACCCTGGTGCGAAGATCGGACTCGCGAGACCTGGGCGTAGCAGGCAGTTACCTGACCACTACACCAACGCCGGTGGGTAACCCACCGGTGCTGTCAAGATAATGATGATGATTAAAAAACTCAAATATCTTTTTTCGTCAGTTCTACAAGGTCCTAGAATTCGCAGGCAGATTTTAGCTTATTAACAAATGATAGATATACCAAGTATGGCCTGCCATTTTTTCTTGATGGCCTCTCGCTGTTCGTGCGAGCGCGGCACCTCAAAGGCGGGTGGCGTGGGCGGGATGGGCGGCGTGGGCGGGGCGGGCGAGGCGGCGGGCGCGGGCAGCGGCGAGCTGCGGGCCGGGGAGCGCGGGGAGCCTTCATCCACACTAGAATCCACGCTGCAAATCACAAAAAACTGTATTTTAGGTATCTATTTTTCGGTTTTAACCACTACTAAATTACTGCAAGTCCAGAGACGAATGTTGTACGGTGAGAATTTCACCCAGAGCTTAACACGAAGTTCTCTTGCATACTCAGGATAAACGAAATGATTTTAGGCAAATCACACTCTACTCTTTCAGCGAAAAAGAGAGTAAATGTTGAAAAGGAAGCACTGTTAGTTTTGTAAATAGATCAGTAAATATTATTTGGGCTCTTCTTTTTAAATAACGAAGTTATCCAATCTATACATACTAATATTATAAAAAGTTAAGTTTGTGAGTTTGTGAAGTTGTAGGGGAGTAGTCTCTTGATTTACAGAACCGATTTTGAAAAATTCTTTTACAAATAGAACGCTACAGTATTCCTGAGTGTCATAAGGTACAGAATTCCTGCAGGAACTCCGAAATTACTGCGGGTAAACAGCTAGTGTTTAGCGTATATCTGTTTGGGCAATAAATGATATTTGAATTTCAATGTAAATAAAGAAACACGTATTTCGGGATATTCGGAACTTCAACCCGCAAGTATTGTTTTTGCTCAGTAAAATCGTACCTATGTAAGTATAATAAAAAAAAAATAAGTATGGGTTACTTGGAGTGCAGATGCGCCATCTGTATGTCGTGGTGCGCGGCGGCGGCGGCGGCGTCCGGCCGGTGCATGTGCAGGAAGGGGTTGTGCGGCGCGGCCGCCGTGGCCGCCGCGCTCTCGCCCGCCGCTATCGCCTGCTGCAGCTGCTCGAACTTCGGCCCGCGCAAGTATCTGACGCAAGGCGACGACAGTGTCAACTTTATCGTGTTAGTGAACGTTTTTTTGGCTCGAGGAGCCGTTCATGACTGAATAGAAATGTTTATTGGAACGAAGTTCCTCATGGGACGATGCGGAGGGGTACTTTAACCGGCAAAAAACGTCCGTAACGTAAGATTTTTTTTATAAAAAAATCATAATAAAAAATATATACCCGAATAATTATTTTCTTTATACCTCAAATAGAACTTAAAATTAATATTTTTATAATATGGAACTTCGTTCTTATCCGGTATCCCACGACACCACACTTTTTATAGTTTTTTATTTCACCAAGTCCGCTCTGTTCTAGCTGGTGACGTATGCCGATGAGCGCAATTGTGTGTAGCAATCGGCACTGAGCGCTCCCAATGTTACACACTAAAACAATGTACACATGGCACCTCTCACAACAATCACTTGGTGAAATAGAACATCTGTACCTAGTCGTTTCACTCGTCCTTGTATCAGATATTAAAATTATAATTACACTTTTTTATAAAAATAACTACTTAATCTCTAGGTTTGAAATTTAACGTAAATGTTTCAAGTCTATATTATGATAATTTAGTTTTTTTTAGTTAAAATGCGTTTGAGTATTTTTGTTGCAAATTTTGTGTATGTAAATAACACTTCCATGTCTTAATTTTTTGTGAACTATTATATCTATACCAATATTATAAAGAGAAAATATTTGGTTTTTTGTATGTTTGTAATGGATAAACTCAAATGTACTCGAACGATTTTAATAGTAGATTATACACCAAGGGGATAAAGCACTGTTTTATGTCACGGGCGCTACATTGAATCCTGAACATAACGAAGGACTCCAAATTTAACTCCCGAGCGCAGCGAGGGTGTTATAAGTTAATTCCCGACCAAAGGGAGGGAATTAAGATTGAGTCCTGAGTGCAGTGAGGGATTCAAGCGCCCAAGAAAAAAACAGTTTTATCCCTGTGGTGTATACTCTACTTTTCTCACATAATGCGAGACAATAAAAAACCAGGCTTAGTAGATCCTATATAGCCACTTCTTTCAGCTGGCGTGGCCTACTCGATTTGACAAACAAATGAAGTTCGTCTCACTGCGAATCTAGTGGGCCACGGCTTCGGTCTTCGAAAATCGAGTTGGCCGCGCCCGCTGAGAACACATTCTGTTTAGCGAAATGAGACGTTATGGACATAGCAATAAGAATTATGAAAGTGAAAATCACATTATTGACCAGCGGGTTATAATGAAATTCAATAGAACATTATAACCCGGCTAAAGCCAAGAGATATAATGTCTTGCTTTCGGTAAGGTTTACATGACATATAATTCGGCATTGTCGAGCATGTGGTGTGAAAAAATTATTTCACTCATAGGAAGCTACAATGTTCCTGAGTGACATGGAGTACTTTTTACCCTGAATTCCCACGGGAACTGTAAATGAAGCCATTCATGTACACGAAATAACCTTCCTTATTCATTTAAAATATTTATTTTGGGGTTAGTTTTCGTATAATTCTATTCTTTTCTTTTTTAAATAAAAGACTGAGTTCCACGAACTTCACAAGTCTCGACAAAATCTTGCTTTTAGCTACTAATAAACAACAGGTTGTTTGGCAATAACTCCGTCCAATACGTTAGCTCGCGCCGCGGCCTGCGCCTCACCTCTCCAGCTCGAGCGTGACGACGCTGCCGCTCTGCTTGAGCGCGTCGACCGCGCGCTGGTTGCTCTTGCCGGCCAGCGAGGCGCCGTCCACCGCCACGATGCGGTCGTTGACCCGCACGCGCCCGCTCAGCGCCGCCGCGCTGCCCGCCGTCACCGACTTCACGAATATACCCGACAGCTCCTCCTTCTCGCATACGTAACCTGGCGATGGATCGAGGGTTCCGTTGTTAGTTGTTACCGACAGGCGACAGCCCTGGCCCGGTGCTATTACAGAGGAGAAATCCGTTCATAACGGACAGTATGCTATCGCAGTATACTAGGGTAGATAGTATGACATCATAATAGGGTACTTGCATGATTTTTTTTCAATCTATTTTAAAGATATATGGCCTACTTTAATAAAACAAGAAAAAGAAAAAATATATATGCATAAATTAATTAAATAGAGCGTTCCGAAGTCCCTACTTTAGACTTTACCGTCGAAACGCGGAATGACGTCACTAGTTCAAAATTACGCCTTATTAATCTGTGTTAGAAATGTCATTGTCGTATTGACAGGGTCATGTGACACTGACAGACAGATAACTTCAATATCCAAAAGCGAAATTAAGGTTGAACTGTGTCGAGTTACTTCCAAAAGTTCCAGTAAAGAATCGAAATGCATCTTACTGATGCATTTTAAAGTAATAAACTTCAGAAAATGGAAAATATGCGTTGACTGGATGCACTTAGTTTCTTTTGCCTTCTCTGAAAGAGGTAAATGTTTCCTAAAAAATAAAAGTGACGTCATGTGTCAAGCGTGACTGTGATTGGTGCTTCGTTTCAACGTTCCGTTTCCCAAAATTTAAAGTTGAATATTTTGGAAACTATTGAAATTTTTTTAGTAAATCTTTCACGATAACGCTTTTCTAAGGCTCTATTTTTTAAATATTGACACAGTTTCTTATAATACATTTCATGCAAGTACCCTATTGTCGCCATTTTTACACGCTTTTCTTTATAATTATCACTTTCATTAGCTAAAAGATTTCCTCATCAGCTCTTAATATTTGTTTTTTCAAGGACGTCTCAAATATCAGAATAAGCTTCACTTATAGTGACTCCTTTCAACACCTGATTCTCTAGAAAAAAATTGTTTTTTTTTTTGTTATAAGTAATAAGTTATATTATAATATACATATATTTACAGAGTGTCCCGTAAATTGACGTCAAGCCAGAACCGGGTGATAGGCTAAGTTATAACTTAAAAGAAAAACGTAAAAAAATATTTTTTAAATTTTTAAAAATTACACCCTGCGACGGTTCTTTAACTCCTGTTGCTACAAACTTTAACTTTTTTTCAATTTTCTTCTTATTGTATAATCCTGAATAGTCTTTATGAAAACTACTGCTTAAAATTTAAGTTTTTGCCAATGAAGTTTTCAAAATTATTGCTTTCGTCAGCTTTTAATGACTGTCCTTTTTTTTTAAATAGGCATAGCAAAAATTTTCATATTATCCTGTTAACAGCTGTTATGACTTAGCCTATCACCTGGTTCTGGCTTGAAGTCGATTTACGGGACCTGTATGTATAAAAAGCTAATAATCAATAATTTTACCTGCAATAGTGATGCCAAGTCCATTTTCATCTTTCTTCAACTGGACTGTAAATCTGTCTACCTCCGGCGATTCAGCGGTATCTAAAAATTAAAAATTTAGACTGTTCTTCAAGTTAACAAAATTTTTGTATTATATTAGATATAACTCTAATGAAGTGACAGATTTTTTTATATGTAAAACTTCTTTGGAAACGAGATGAAAAAAATTTAGGACATATGTATCTACCCATAATAATTTTGTAATTTAGACAAATCACTCGGTTTTACGAGTAGCTATTTTGTTACCTATGTATATTACTAGCTGACCTGCGCGGTTTCACCCGCGGTAATTTCGGAGTTCCCGCGGGAATTCCACGATAAAATATAGTTATAAATCTTCCTCATTAATCACTCTATCTAGTGGGGAAAATCGCATCAAAATCCGTTGCGTATTTTTAAAGATTTAAGCATCTATAGGGACAGAGAAAGCGACTTTGTTTTATACTATGTAGTGATACGTAAAAGTTTACAACTATGTTTGGATGTTTGTAAATCAATCATGAATGCATGAACAGGTCAACTGTTTCGGATAAAACATTTTCAGTGTTGTTCAGGATTAACACATAGGATACTTTTATCCTGCTAGTCCAGTGCAAATGTTGAAAACTTGATTTGATTTACTACCTCTATAACAGCAAACATACCATTTTCATTGGGCGGTGTGATGGAGCGATCAAAGACAAATCTGGAGTTGGCGGCGAGCGGCAGCGGCGTCAGCTGCGTGTGGAACACCTGCTCGAAGCCCGCCTCCAGCAGGTAGCGGTCCAGCGCCTCCGGATCGCACAGCAGTCTGCTCGCACAATACCATACCGTGACATAACATCCTTACATATTATTAAACAAAGTCTTCCGCCGCCTCTGTCTGTCTGTCCGTTAGCGATAAACTCAAAAACTACAGAAGGGATTTCGCGCGGGGGACAGCTAGTACTCGATAATATGTAAAGGTGGCGCAAAATAGTTACGATGAGTACGAAACTATAATGAAGACTCGAGGCCCTGAAACGTGTCGCACGCCCGCCACTTACTCCGACCGAATCTGGCATGCCAAAGAACATCAAACTAGCTATATAAAGAACCTACACTCCCCGCCTCTCGCCAACTTCGTGCCTTCCCACTCCCCGACACACCGTAGTGGTAAGCCGGTGAGCTGATAGCGGTACAGGCTGTTAGTGTTACTGCGTTAATGGTGTTGTGTTGTTGTTGTGATTATTATTATTATTATTACGATCCATCAGATGAGGATCCAATTGTGGCATCAAAGACACTACAGGCACACTTAAATAAAATCCACACTTGGATGAATAATAGGGATGTTGACAACTTTTGAAAATCATAATTTTAATTAGTCCGTCTTTTAGAAAATTAAAAATCATTAGACACGTATTTTTTTATTTTTCAAATAAATGAAAATACACAGAGATAAAAGGCATTAAAGTTTAGGGTGGGGGCTCGTGACGTCACTTACCGCTACAAGCCGCCATACAAACTGCACTAGTTAGTGACGTCACGCGAAATTTCAACTCAATGTATCTCTGTTATTTTTTGATTACGTAAAAAAAGAAAAAATACGTGTCCAATATTTTTTATTAATCTACAAGACGGACTAAGAAAAAAAAAATAGTCAAATAGCCTATTGGCGAATTAATGCTAGTGCAAGTAAATCTAACCACATAATCTTCACATTGAGAAGGGAAGACTGTCCTGCTGTAACATTGGGTGAAGAAGTACTGCCACATAACAAAGTAGATACATATCTTGGTTTCTATTTAGACCAGAGACAAACCTGGAAAATGCACATCCAAAAAAAGGGAGAAGAACTGCGGTACAGATATAAATCGTTGGAGCGGCTTCTGAGCAGGAAGTCCAACCTATCAGTCAACAACAAACTACTAATATTAAAGCCATTCTAAAGCCGATTTGGCCCTATGGAATTCAGTTATGGGGAACAGCTAAAACCTTCAACACGGAAATACTGCAACGATTCCAAAATTGTGTACTGAAAGACATAGTAAATGCTCCTTGGTTCACTAGAATAGAGGATATACACAATTACCTGAAGGTTCCTACTGTGAAAGAGGAAATAAGCGGCATGACAAAAACCTACGGAGAAAGGATAAACACTAGACCACTCGAGAAAAGACGCCTAAAGAGACATCACATAATGGGACTTAATGAGCTCATAGTTTCCACGCAATAGGCATTCCAATGATGGTTGGCTATGCCACAAACGCGACTATCACACAAAACAGCTGCTTATGGTCCTTGGACCGATCGCATGCTTAAATAAGGAGGAAAAAAAAAAGTAAGGCTACGATATACGTACACACCGAACGAGAGCGTGTCTGCTCTCGCAGCAGCGGACCACCTGTAGTAGAGTAAGTAGTAAGGAGTTGAAACGGTTCGCTTGTACTAGTCAGCAACAGAAATATATAATGACATGCATCTAATCTTATTGCAAAGACTGACAATAGGCTAGTAAATTTTAGTTTTTAGTCCGTCAGTAAAAAATATTGGACACGTATTTTTCCTTTTTTTTCGTAATCAAAAAATAACGGCGATACATCGAGTCGAATTGTATTGTCGTTGATTGACGTCACAATCCGATACAGTTTATACGAGGCTTATACC
Source organism: Zygaena filipendulae (assembly GCA_907165275.2). Lineage (NCBI taxonomy): Eukaryota > Metazoa > Arthropoda > Insecta > Lepidoptera > Zygaenidae > Zygaena > Zygaena filipendulae. Next base: position 7,318,666 of record OU015650.1, read on the forward strand.
GGTCAATGACGTCACGCGCCCCATTCCTAAACTTGCGCTTTATCTATATATCTATATATATATAAAATCCTGTCCTGAATGACTGATGGATCAACGCACAACTAAACCGCTGATCGTAGAGACCTGAAACTAGGAAGGTGTGTTCTTTGTATGACGTAGGCATCCGATAAGAAAGAGTTTTTGAAAATTCAACCCCTAAGGGGATGAAAAGGGGTTGAAAAGTTTGTATGGAACAATTCCGCGGGAACTTCGGAATTATGGGTGAAACCGCGCGGGACAGCTAGTCTATCTATATTTTCATTAATTTGAAAACGCAAAATATACGTGTCTATAATTTTTTTATTTCCTAACTGACGGACTAATTAGAATTATTTTAATTTACATGAGTCGGCAACATGCCTATAGTGATAATATTAATATTGCCGCTGCACTGAGTGTGTGTAGTGTGTACACCAGGCGCTCGTGGCGCTCGCTGGCGGCGGTACCTGGCGGGCACGATGGGCGCGGCGGAGGCGGGCTCGGGCCGCGCGGCGGCGGGGTCGGCGGCGCGCGCCACCACGAGCCGCACGCGCGACCCCGACGCGCGCAGCACGCCCGCCACCTGCTCCGACCCCATCTCCATCAGGCTCACCTGCACACAATACAAATAGGTACACACGGTTAACAGGCATGAGGCAGCGGCGGAAATTTGTTATCACTTTTGAAAGTTATAGAACAGTGATAAAGTTTAAAGGTTGACAAAAGTGTTTACATTTAATTAACAGAAACTACAAATTGTGGTAAAATCGAGAAGCTTGTTTGAGAATTGGGAAAAGAAAATTATGTATGTGATTTTCATTTCACTCAAATTCCTTAGATCCTGGTGTTTCATACCCACACAAGAAATCGTATTATAAATGACCATCAAATTTCATTAAAAAAAACCCATCCAGGAGTTATCGCTGACAAACTGAATGACGTAAATTGAAAAAAGTGCTATTTTGCTCTTCAAAACGCTGAGACGTAAGGTACTTTTCTTTTTCAACTACCAAGCTACCTACCTACCGTGACAAAATATACCTACTCAAAATAAAAACTCAAAGAAAACAAAGTTCGAGTCAACTTCTCCACAAATACTCAAAACTTACAATTATTAAATGTGCCGTTATTAACGTAAAGAAATGTATTAAACGCTTTTTGGTTACGTTTTTACTTAGTCACTGTTTTCGAAATTTACGGTTTTGGGAATATTGTGGAAAATATACTTGGAATACCAGGAAAAGAAGTTTTGGGCAAGTTGGAGTATTTGCTCTAACTTCCTTTGCAACCGTGGCGCGGCTGCCCCGCCTACATGTCATCTCTAGTCAATTTCTTTTCTCTGTGGTACTAATACATACTTACATCTCCAATCTGCAGTATGTGATCGCCGGATTTGAGACGACCGTCGCGATCCGCGACCCCTCCAGCCAGTATCGTCTTCACAATGACTCCACTAGTTCTAGCGCCAATTATACCTATAATAATCATTCGTCAATCAATCGCACCTCCCTCATTATTAGAATTATTAGTTTCACTCAAAAAGAAACTCAGAATTTAAGTTTTGGTCACTATACCAAAACATTTGGCTACTTTTGGCGATATTACTTTAATTGTTAGGGTTCCATACCTACATCAAAAAGAAAAAACGAAAACCTTATACACTTCGTTGTTTGTCTGCCTATCTGTCCATTTGTCTGTCAAGACCCTTAATCTAGGGAACGCGTTCAATCAAGTTCAAGTAGAGGTATCAAGTTGAGCCCAGCGGGGCTAAGATGCGCAACATGATAAAATTTTATCGAGCGATTTTATCGATTCTCGTCGACATATTATATCTTTTTGTCCACCAGTCGTAACATAAGGTTAACTATGAAATTTGCAGTAATACCGTCTTATACTATAAGTACAGGGAAAAATGTGAAACTATACCTACATTTGTAATTAAATCATAAAAATATAGTATTTATTTAACGTACCTACGTAATCAATCATCGAGGTTAAGCGATGGTACGTGCGATCATGTACTGTGAAGTGTGAACCCTCGGTGGGCGAGTCTGACTCGCACTTGTCCGTTTTTTTTTTCATATCACAGGAAATGTTGCAGAATTATACACATTTTAAATTAAATATCTTAGAAGATAATATTATGATTCTTTACAGCGCGGGTGGTGCTAGTGTCACTACTGTAAGAGCATTAAACATTAAATTGGTAATATTTACCAAATCCTAGTCCCGTGCCATCATTGACCAGGTTGATGACTTCAACCTGCGCCCAGTCCGAGCCGACGATGTTGTTGGGTCCGGATGTTAAGGAGTCGTCATTCCGTGACATGTCCAGCAAACCACATGTCTGCATATAAATAAAAGCAAGAAACAATAAAAAAAAGTGTTAGCACTCGTTCTATAAGACGACAAAAACAACACAACTAACAATCTTTAAGGCTGGTATATTTGGTCCTAGAAACTGCGACACAAACAATGTCAGACATATCTAGACACGCGGGCGCGTGTTAAGCCAAAGTTCAAGCTGACAGAACTGGCGAGCAGCACCGTAAACGAAGTAAACGAACCATTTGGAGCCACGTTTCACCCCCCTATAATTCAAAAACTATTTAACATAAAGATGTCAAATTTGGCTCATGTATTAAGACTCGCGAGATAAACATGTGCTCCAAATTTCATAAGCACACCTCAAACGGGCTTTTAGATACTAACGTCCAAAAATCGTGATTTTTATCACTGACTGACCTATAGACCAAAATTATAACGCACTTCCAGATGACCTAGGAACTTGATATTTGGCATCAAGGTAGACTTTTAGGCGTAAACAAAGGGAAAAATCTGAAAATTGGAAAAACTTAAAAAAAGATAATTATCAATAATTTAAGTTTTTAGATATTTCCTATCAAGAAGGTGATATAACAAAGTTATGTATCGTAGTATGCAACTGGCTAATCAGAATTTCAAAATATTCTTAATGATGTATTTTACGTCACTCAATTAAACTGAGTCAAATACATTCATTGTCAGCGCGAATTTTCCTATTTTCACTGATTTATACGTATAAAACTAACTTACATTCTCAAGATAAAAGTGAATCAGTTTGTTTTACATACTATAGGTAAGAACCTGTAAGAATATAAAATATAATTTATGAATATCTGTGAATATTTTCATTAGTTTACGGAAATATCCATTACATATTTGACATAGAAAGTTTTGTAGGTATGTAAAAATGATGAATAATTATTTTTCAAATATAAAACCGCTTGTGGATAGAGACGATTATTCCGTATGGAAATTTAAACACGTACAACACGTGTACGTACAAGCCGGCTGTCTTGTTGGAAAGTACTTGAATCAGTTCATTTGTAAGAAGTGTCACCGGATGATAATACCTAAAGAGGAAAGATTTGTATTTTTGTCTCTTAGTAACGAGTAAACTCAAAAATTACTGGACCGATTTCAAAAATTCTTTCACATATAAGTAGGTAAGAAGCTACGGTAGTCCAGCGGAGCTAGGATGCGCAACATGATAAAATTTTATCGAGCCATTTTATCGATTCTCGTCGACATAATATATCGTTTTGTCTACCAGTGGTGAAAAATGTTTAACCGAATCTAGTCTCAACTCAATACCCCACTACTGCACTTTTTTGCTTGGACGCCCACAAATATTTGTCGTGTCGACAATTTTATCTTTCATTCGATAAACATATCATATTGCGCATCCTAGCTCCACTGAGTGACATAAATATAAAACGAATGAAATACCAACCTTAATTTGTTTTAAATCCAAACATATTAGTTTTAGTAGGTACTTACTACCCCGTAAACGGATTGAAATACAATAGATTAACAGAAACCATTTGGTATTAATTTCATTATGAACAAGTACCTAATACCTAGTAATAATTTCTTTACAAAAAGTAGTGATATCCCATCAAAAACATAAATGTGAAAGTGGAAGCCAAAGTCAGTATTAAGCTTATGCTTAGTTGTCGACTTCGCCGATAAAAGAATTGATATCTAAATAGTTGCAAAGTTCTGTAGATAATCCTGAAATATATTCAAAGGAGCATACAACTTAGCTAGTTTTCACATTCAAGTTATCCTTAGCTAGTCAAATTATGTATCTTCTTTATATTATTATGAGCAAGTTACTGTTTTTATACTGTAAGGTCAATAGATCTCACCCCTTCAATATTTAGTTTGCTGGTAAAAACAAGCCAATATCAAAAATATTTATACTATACATAGTTTTTAGCCAAATATAAGATAACTGGTGTGTGAAAACTAGCTAAGTTGTATGCTCCTTTGAATATATTTCAGGATTATCTACAGAACTTGGCACCTATTTAGATATCAATTCTTTTATCGGCGAAGTCGACAACTAAGCATAAGCTTAATACTGACTTTGGCTTCCACTTTCACATTTATGTTTTTGATGGGATTATAAATATCTTTAATGTTCACCATTAGGCATAATTTAGCAATCCTAGGTTTAAAAAAGAATGTGAGAATGTTGAAACATGATTTTGGTATTGATAATGATTTACTATAATTATTAATTTGAAATAGCATTGCTATTAAGGATAATTTTATTGAAAAGTGATATTAGAATTAAAAGACAACTAGATTGTAATTAATCATTCGCAAACTTAACATAACATTGTGTGAGTTTTGTATTGGAGTAGAACAATGTACCTGTTTAGGAGACATGTTGGAATCAACAGAAGCATTGTCAAGGCCCAATATGCGTTCATTTTCAGAACTGGAACCAAACTCCAAACTATGTGGTGGTGACACTTGCGGGACACGCTGCTCCTCCTCACCCTCATTCGCTCCATACAGGCATCTCGCTTGTAACATCAATTCACCTAGCCAACATGTCATATAAATTAAAGTTGTTTAATGACAGGTCAAGATTAAGCAGGTTCTTTGATAAAGATTTTTTGTAAAAAAAATTTCATAATTCTTACTTTAACTAAACACCTAAACCAACCTAAACCTAAACCTAAACCTTCTGCATTCATCTATTATCAAATCCAGAGTGGTGGGCAAACTTTCTTCATGAAGGACCAGAAAGTTTTATGAAATTTCGGAGGAGGGCCATAATTATAGAAAAAATGAAATTTGTTTTGAATTTTTTTATCATAATATTATAAAGTATAAACATTACAAATTGTACAAATTGTACAAATGTTAGTTACAAATTACGATTTATCGCAGTAGGCCAGATGAAATCTTTTTGTGAGTCGCAGTTGGCCCACGGGCCGTACTTTGCCCATCACTGATATAATCTGACTGAGATGAGATATTTATGCTTGGTACCCACATACATTCAAATTTAGTCTATAACAATATCAACTAGTCTACTGGGTTATTATGATTTAAAAAAGCCAAAGTAAACTAAGTCTATAAAGGTTTATATTCTGTTTTAAATACAGTAAATCATGGCACATCCTTCAAACAACAGAGTTTAAGGTACTCAACAGAGTTTAAGACTAGGTATTACCACTATAAAGTTTATATAGTTAAATATAAAGTAAGTATAGTTAAATAAATTAACAAACTCATTTACTCCACATTATTTGAAAATCTGAGTTTTTCAAAAGTTCGCAACAATTAAAAAATAAAAGGTGTTTACCAGCAGGGGTAATTTCAAAATCTCCAGGTAGTATAGAAGGATGGTGAGCCACCTGCGTGGCTAGCATTCCCACCGAGTCATGGAGAGTAGCTATACTCTTCAGTATAGGACTTTCCAATAGATTAATGAGCATATTCAAGTCATCATTAGTGGAGGCCTGAAACGTGGAGAGTAAAATTTAATAGCAAATTTATAGAACTTGATGCAAAGGAACCAACTTGCTTGATACATATTGTCCTAACTTTGTAACAATAAATTAGAGATATGTGTTAGAGCATAACAATAGTTAAATGAAAATTGGATATAGTACAGTAATATCATACCTTGAGTTTCGGGTCATCACTTTGATCAACTGCAGACTTAACACTTTCTAATTGTTGTAACGCGTTCGATATATTCTCCCCGAGAAGCATAGTGTGCGTAATATATTTTATCTAAAAGCTCTCACAAACGAAACTAACAGGCGCAAATCAAAGTTAATTGCACAAATTAACTAGACTTATGTCTAAAGAGTTAATCAGAGAGAAGGTAATCACTACGTTTATGTGTCCAAAATACAATTTTTCTCCTAAAAAGTCTCCTAAATACAATTTTTTTTTTATTTATTGGCAATTGTCATAAATGAACTGAAATGAATGAAATACAGGTAAATATTTCAGTGTTACCAACTCTTGAAAATATTTACCACTAATGGTTAATTCAAAAACCTACAAAGTTTATAAATAATAACGCCAAGGTTTTTGGCTTAGTTTGAAATTATTAGGGCGAAAATATTGGCCTAATAAAAAAAAATTATCAAGAAAAAATTTCTCTTGATTTTTTTTACGACCAATGTTTTTTTCGTAATAACAATATAGAAGTTCTTATTGATTCAAAAATTTTTGCTAATTTTGAAAATCTTATTTTTGAACTAACAGCTTTCTCATTTATCCTAGTAAAAAATTATAAGAGACTTGTTTTACAAATTAAAAATTTAAACTTAGAAACACTTTTATTAAACAATTTTTTAGACAACCAATATTCTCGCCCTAATGTAAAAAAACGACAACATTATTTTGAAATTGCGGCAAAAATTCTAGCCCTAATAATAAATTAAAAATAATAATAACAAAAAAAATAAGAAATAAAAATTAGAAAAAATAAGAAAAATTCTACTGCATTTATTTACCCCCTAAATTTGGGGGGAAAACCCTTAAGAGTTGGGAACCATGAAATTTTTGTTTATGGCAATTGTCATTAATGACATTGTTGCCACTTGCAAGTATCACGTTAATTTTGATAGGCAGATAGGTAGGTTAAGCTCCAGATTGACGATCAGTTTGGATGTCATCCGTGGATGTCATCCACTTCACTCACTGGCTGCAATCTGGCGCTTCTTTTCTTGACCGGCTGACCGATTACCAATTATCGAAAAAATTTAATAGGTTATGGCATAATTTATAATACTAAAAAGTTTATAAATAATAAATCGCGCCAAGATTTTGGTCTTAGTTTCGAAATTATTAGGGCGAAATTATTAGTCTTATAATTTTTTTGAATAGATATGTAAAATTTATAGATAGATATCGAAAATTTTACCACGCGATCACGTAGATATGACGAAAACATAAAGTTTGAGTACCAATACAATGGGTCTGTAACTTGTGAATTCCGAGATATAGGCTATCGAAAATTTGACCACGTGATCATATGTCGAAAACATGAAGTTTGAGTACCAACACGATCTGTAACTTGTAGTTTTCGAGATATAAGCTATTGAAAATTTCACAAAATTCGGGACTTTTTTATTCAATTAATTTTTGAACCACTTTTATAAAGGGTTAGCCGAAATCCATTGAATTTCAGTCATACGTATGGGGGTCCAATTTGTGGTAATTTTCCCCCCTTTCAGCAATTTTCCCCCCCTTTCAGCTCCTAATCCTAAGAGATAGTGCGTAGAATTATAAGTAAATAATTAGTAACAAAAAAATAAGGAATACCCCTAAAAAAATCCCATCTCATTAATTTTCCGCATTTTGTTGTTGAAACCCTAAGTTGGGAACACTGCCGGCTGGGCTATGGGCAGTAGCCACGGATTACAATAAAGTAGCCACGGATTACTTAAGAAGACTCGGCTGCCTTTAACGTTATCCGTGGCTACTGCCCCTCCCCCGTCCATGAAACCGGCCGGCAGTGTTCCCAACTTAGGTGTTCAACAACAAAAGAGGTAAATTAATACGATGGGATTTTTTGAGGGGTATTTCTTATTTTTTTGTTTTATTAATATTAAGAGGGCCCGGATTTTTGCCGCAATTTCAAAATAACAATTATGAATGCTGTCGATTTTTTGATATTACGGCGGAGAAATTGGATTGTATACAAAAAAATTATTAATATGACTGTTTTTGGCTTGTTATATTTTTTCTAATTTTTAACCGATTTCCAAAGAAGGAGGAGGTTCTCAATTCGACTATATGTTGTTTTTTTTAGTTTGTTACGCGATTACTCGAAGACGGATGTATCAATTAGAAAAATTCTTTTTTTTAAAGGGTTCCGAGGTGGTCCCACTGTCATGAAGTCAGGATTTAAAGATGGGTTCTTGGAGAAATCGTGGGAACTCTTCAAATATTACAGCATAGCGATTTGGGTAGATAAATTTTCACTTTATAAACCAACCTACTTAGAAGCGATTTACATCGATGATAGCTCAGTGGTTAGTGCGTTCGGATTAAACGCCGCAAGGTGTAGGTTCATATCCTAACAATGAGTTTGAGCTGTCGCTAAAGGAAAACTTCGTGAGGAAACCATAGCATGGTGGCAGGGCACTCTCTAGTGCCCGGCTGGCTAGCTACCACCTTCAAGTTGCAAATCTGTCGCCAAGCACCTAACGGTGTGTTCCAGCAGCCCCACTTGAAAGCCAGTTCCCATCCTCATTCCAGGTCGGCAACGCACCTGCATGCCTTCTGGTGTTGCAGATGTCCATGGGCGGCGGCAATCACTTACTGTGATATATTAAATGAAACGAAGGAATTTGTAAATCACATTATACGTTTTTTATTTTCCAACGATAACCACAGACAACCATAGATAACCACCTCCTTCATCCGTCACCTACTTAGGGCCCGTTTATATGCCCATCTTATAAGGCGCGTTTACACTAACCTTAGATAGGTACATGACATTCTCCCCCACTTACGAGTCTTATACAAAGCTCTTATTCTAATATTAAGTAAACACAAATAATACTGACTTAAAGTCTTACTTCTTAGGTAACACATTTTTATAAAACTTAAACATAAACACTTACTTCTTAGGTAATACATTTTTATATAACTTAAACATAAACAGTCTATGTCGGAACATCAATTTCTTGCGAACAAGGTAGCATCTGGTTAATATGTCTTTTCCATATTTTACTTTCCACATCAACTAGATAAGTCCTATCCGGCACAGAGACATCACAAATTACACCAGGGACCCACTTCTCTCCTCCGCCCCTAAAATCTTTCACCATTACTTTGTTACCAACCCGGAAATTCACATTTGTCCTCCTTCCTTGGAAATTATCACATTGTTTTTGTTGGTTATCAATAATTACATCTGTGATGGGGGGTGGTCTAATTAATGAAAATCTACTCCGGATCTCTCTGCCTAACATTAATCTCGCTGGTGTTACACCAGTTGTGCTGTGTGGCATTGAACGGAAATCAAATAAAAAGAGATTTACAGCATAATTTAAAGTTTTACCTGAACTAACAACTTTCTTTACATGAGACTTAAAAGTCTCAACAAATCTTTCCGCAGCCCCATTCGTAGCCGGGTGATATGGTGGTGTAAATGTCTGTTTAATGCCACACATTTTACAAAATTCTTGGAATTCTTGGCTCTTAAAACTTGTACCATTGTCGGTGACCAAATGCAGTGGATAACCATAGCGAATAAATAAACTCTTAAAAATACTAATTGTATTATCAGAGGACATGTTCTTGACTTCAAAAGCTTCGGGCCATCTTGTATACGCATCGACTATTACTAAGAACATTTTTGACTGTACGGGTCCCAGGAAATCTGCATGAAGCCTACTCCATGGGCCGGGCGGAGTGACCCAGGATTTCAAAGGGATTTTATTTGGGTTTTTACTGTTCTCCAGGCAAACTAAGCATGTTTTTGATATTTCTTCTATTTTTGCGTCTATATTTGGAAACCATACAAAACTACGTGCTGTCTGTTTCATCCTGACCACCCCAAAATGACTCTCATGTAATGTTTCTAGTATGCTGTCTTGTAAGCTTTGTGGTACCACAACTCTCTGCCCCCATAATACACACTGCCTTTCTATACTCAATTCGTTTCTTTTTGTATAAAATGGTTTAATATCATCATCTATGACATGTTTCCCCGGCCATCCATCAGTCAAAAACCGAATAACTTTTATCAATGTACTGTCTTTCAGAGTGGCTTTTTGAATGTCATGCCAATTAATTTTTGCCAAAGTCAATTCATTTTTATACACCATTAAATGTTCGAATTTTGAGCTGTAGCATACCGAATGTATTTTATCTATGTCTATGTTATCTGTCATAGGTGCTCTTGATAAACAATCAGCAGGATTATCTTGAGATTTAAGGTGACGTATTTTATAGTTGAAAGCTGACAAAAATATGGACCAATGTTGTAATCGTCTCGCTGCTATTCGAGGAATGTTTTTGTTTGGTGAAAAAATTCTCATTATCGCTTCGTTATCAGTCTCCAACTCGAAGTCGCGGCCATATACATATTGATAGAATTTTGTTATCCCATATATTACTGCCAAACCTTCTTTGTCTAATGTTGAGTACTTCTGTTCAGTCTCATTAAGTTTTTTGCTTGCGAATGCAATTGGTCTAAGTTCATTATTTGGAAACCTGTGTGACAAAACGGCTCCTAGCCCTTGATCTGAAGCGTCACAAGTTAAAATCAGTGGCAATTTGGGATTGTAATTACATAGTGTCTCCACCGATGCCAATCTACTTTTTACTTTGTTAAAAGCTTGGTCGCATTGGTCTGTCCAATAAAATTGTCCTTTATGTAAACAGTCATAAAGAGGAACCAACTCATTAGCCATGTTTTTTAGGAACCTAGCATAATAATTTATTTTTCCGAGAAATGACCTTAATTGGGTAATGTTTGTTGGTGTAGGGATATTCAGTATTGGCTCAACTTTTTCTTTAGTTGTGGTCATGCCGTGTTTATTAATTATGTATCCAAAAACTATTATTTCTTTGACCAAGAATTTGCATTTATGCAGTTTCAATTTCAATCCACTGTCTTGTAGAATTTTTAGGACTTGTTTAGTTCTATTTTTACATTCTTCAAGATTGCTGCCCTTAATATAAATGTTATCTATGAAGACTACTGTTCCTTGGCATTTATTCAGCTTTTGAGTCATTATTCGTTGGAAAGACCCTGGACCTGTACTTAAACCGAACGGTAAGTATTGATATTTGTAAATTCCTATTTCCGTATTTATTGCTGTTAACATTTGAGATTGTGAATCTAATGGTAATTGTAGGTACGCTTCGCGCAAATCTAATTCAGTGAAAAATTTGCCCCCTTGAAGCTCACTTAACATATGATCAATATGTGGCAACGGGAAATGATCCACTGCGAGTACTGGGTTCACCGTTCTTTTGTAATCCGCACAAAGTCTTATTGACCCATCTGGTTTTACGATAGGTACCACTGGTGTTCCCCACTCGCTATATTCTACTGGTACTAACCTGCCTTCTTTCACTAATCTATTGATTTCCTCATTTACTTTTTCCTTTATTGCAAAAGGGACCGGTCTAACGGGTAAAAATTTTGGTTGGGCGTCCCCTTTAATTTTTAAAGTTAATGTTACATCTTTGAAACAACCCCACCCCGGCCTAAATACCTCTGGGAATTCCTCTTTGATATCTGTTATATCCTGATCAGTGTTCCTGTTATCCAATTTGTTTATGTTAAATTTCGGTGGCCACATTTGTAAGGCATTTAGCCAATCTCTTCCCATAATTATAGGACTACACTCTGGAACAACAAATATTGTTAATGTCTGAGTGGTATTTTTGCTTTGTACTGTCATATTTTTCATGATACCTACTGGGTATGTTACTGCTTGGTTAAAATTTTTAAAATAAGCTTTTACTGGGTGAATTTTTTCATTTGGAAAGTATTTTATCTTATTCTCCATGGATATGACCGTGACGTCCGATCCAGTATCCACTAAGAAAGGAACATTAGTATTGTTTACTTTAAGTTCAATGACCAGAGGTGGTGTCTTTAGGGTACTAACCTTAAAATTATACACATTGATCTCGTCTTGTTCATCCAAATATAATGTTTCTATATTTTGGTCGAGTTTGTCTTCAGTCTGCTTGCTATCCTCGGTATCTTCTACTTCTGACATGTTCACATGCTTTTTAAACCGGGGACACATTTTGAAAATGTGTCCTCGGGAACCACACTCACTGCAGAACTTGTTCTTGAGCCGGCAATCACTTTTGAAATGGTCAGTTCTGCCGCATACATAACACTGTGGCTTGCTGGCGGGTCTTCCTGGGTTTGTTTTTTTCTGCCCACTAGCTTGTTTTTTTTGAACCCAGAACATTTCCGTTTTTTCTTTTTCTTCCGGGGTGTCTTCAAGTGCCTTCTCAACCAACCTTGCTATATCCAAGATTTCTTGTAATGTTTTGTGTGCCACCTTCATTATTTCGAACTTGATTTGTTTTGAGGTTAATCCGTCAAAGAGTTTTTCTTTGATTTCATTGTCTATGTCTTGAAACTCACAGTTTTTGGATAACTTCTTTAGTGCTAGAACATAATCGTCCACACTTTCATCCTCTTTCTGTTTCCTTTGCCTGAATGTTATTCTATTGATGACTACAGGTTTTTTTGGCATGTAATAACTAATCAACTTTATTACCAGCTCTTCATATGATAACTCGATCGGTTTCTTTGGTATGCATAAACTTGATAGTTTTTCATACACAGCTGATGATAATTTGGTGATTAGCACCGCGCTTTTATTTTCTTTGGCTACATTATTTATGCTCATGTAGCACTCTAACTGTTCAGCATATGATTCCCAATTCCCACCTTGGAATGTTTCAATATTGTACGTGTTTGTCGCCATCTTGTTGTCTGGTTGCAGAAAGGTTTCTGCCCTGCCTGTGATCACCAACTCTCGAAGAATTCTTCGCAATTCGTCTAATGTCTCTTGTTCTTCGGATGTTATTTCGCAATTCACTAGACATTCAATCAATTGTTTCTTCGTGAGCGTTTGTATCCAACCTGTACGCTTCAATCTGATTTCAGTAGCAAATTTATTAATTGCTTCTTTGGACATTATAAGTATTAATTAAAACTATTGCCCATGTTTTTTTTACACGCGTTTTCGCACATTTTCGTCGCCAATTGTGATATATTAAATGAAACGAAGGAATTTGTAAATCACATTATACGTTTTTTATTTTCCAACGATAACCACAGACAACCATAGATAACCACCTCCTTCATCCGTCACCTACTTAGGGCCCGTTTATATGCCCATCTTATAAGGCGCGTTTACACTAACCTTAGATAGGTACATGACACTTACCATCAGGTGTACCACTTGCCCGTTTGCCCCTTATGACATAAAAAAAAAGAAGCGAAAAGCGAAAGCTATATAGGTAATAGGTAGATAGACTTTAGTCTGCTCCCACCACATTGCAGACATGAGCGGGCTTGGCACCGACTTTAAAACGATCAGCAGTTAGCACATTCGTAGGTTATTTTGAGTGGCTGACTTTCTAGTGGGCATGGTCTGATACCTACTTTTTGATACAAAGAATATTTTTATGTCTGACATTCTCCTAGCACGGTCGTGTAGTGGGTAGAGACCTTACAACCATTTGGAGTGACGCCAGCAGATTACATTCAGACTGATTCGAAAAAATGATCGTCATTGCCCAACTTAAGACCAATATTTTCTTTTAGTCCTAATAATTTAAAAACTAAAGCAAAAATCTTGGCTTTATTTATTCATAAACTTTTACTTTTTAGGAATGATTTATTTTATTTTATGAGTGTATGACTTAATCTTTAGGGGTAAACATTTTCGAGAGTTGGTAACGCTGTCGGCCGGTCGAGAAAAGAAGCGCCGGATTGCAGTCAGTGAGTGGGGTGGATGACATCGGCGGATGACATCAGTTTTTGTGGATGACATCCATTAACTGACCGTCAATGGCCACGGGTGACATATAAACTGACCGTTTACCCAGGTCAGGTTAGGTGGTTGTATCTTGTACCCCTTGTACCCTGCTTGTACCTACGACCTACTACCTCATGCCGGTCACTCACATTCGCACAAATACGCAAACCCACAAATGTAGGACGACATTTGCGAATGATTATGCAAAGTTATCGCTACATTCGTGCTTTTCCAAGCTGTGTCGGTTTTTTAACGCACATCAAAGCGCGCGAACCTCGATCCTTCGTGCAGTCTTTGCGAAGGTAACGGACGTTTTGCCATTTTCATAGTTCGTGACGCCTACCTACTTAAACTTCATCATGGGTTGGAACAAAATCAAGGTGATGGAGTTTACTGGAATGAATTGACCATATGGGATCCTCAAAAGAAATCTCCTATAATATACTATGTACGAATGTTTGTGCGAATGTGAGTGACCCGGGTCAGAAGAATAACTCTACTACCCAGAGAGAAGGTAATCACTACGTTTTACTACTACCCATACCGTAGACGGAGCCGTCTATAACCCATACCTACCTACTTTGTTTCCTTTCCTTTCTTCTATTTTATGGACTTTCGCATATAATGCATTTAGCCAGTTTTAAGTAAAATTAATTAGACCAATATAATTAATAAAATACTATATTTTTAATAGAATACTTCGTTCTACGGTTTGAAATTGCAAGCCACGGTACTATAGTGGTAGCACAAACCAATAATAATATTACGTGTATTTTTGTCTTTTGGATTAAATCGGTATTTTGTTATTTTTAGCTTTTTGTTTTGTGTTTTTGGAAGTAGGTTTTAATTTTTTTGTTAAAATTTTGTTTTTAATTTTAATCATTTTTTATCAACATGAATATAAATAACCGATCCGCCATCTTTGATTCCCGCCAAAATATTCCTCAGTCACTTAGTACCTACCTACTTTTCAAATTTTCTACTGCACAAATTATAAAATTTTGAATTACAACAAAATTGTTATTATGTGTTGAAGTAAAAACACACAGCGTCGATTGAAGAATGGTCTCGTGAACTTACCCTTTTCTCCCTCTAGGTTGTTACTATACCTGCTTGTCACCAGAGGGCGCCACTTTCTTCGTTATAATATTTCGTGCAAAGTATTGGCGCCACTGAATTATTTCGTCGTAGCGTCTTCACCAGGAAGATATTACTGCGACGCTGTGTGTTTTTACTTCAACACATAATAACAATTTTGTTGTAATTCAAAATTTTATATTATGTGTCTTCTTAAAAACACACAGCGTCGATTGAAGACCTGTTTGATATCTGCTGGTGACAAACACAAAACGCTATGTGCAGAGTATACTTCTGTATTATCTGTAATCATATTCAGTACAATTTATCTTAATTAATGCAAACATTTAAACGGGTTCTCAAACTAAATCATTACTGCAAATGTAATTAAGAATAATCATAATCAGAAAAATAATGACTGAAATCACTGCGGTTGGAAATTATCAAAAAGTAACTGAGAACCTGATACTTTATTTTTTACTTGTCTGCAGTAAAATTTTCTAAAAGTAGCTTCACTTTTCCAATTTCCTCTTGATAATATTTCATCTATAGGATGATTCTCCATCCAACTGGCAGAGGCTACCGCTGATCTAAAGGATCCCGCTGATGCTTTGATACCGGCATCTTTCAATACCGACCGCACCCAACCACCAATCACAGTCCTGGATGCTGGACGAACTCTACCATTTATGGTTATAAACAAATGGTTCAACCCATCAACACCACGTCTCCTTTCTTGAGAATGTTCAATGAGTCTCTTTATGCAGTTAACTGGACAAACTTGCGGATTTGGGTGCTTTAACAGTCGCCAACCCGACTGTTTGTACACTGATGTATCAGTTTTTGATCCGAAAGCTGGCCAAAGAACTACTTCTTCTTCAGAGAGGTACATATTGGGCTCATTTATCTTTAATAGCGTGAGGTCATGTACTCGTCTTCCTGATGCTAGCAGAAGAATTGATGCTGTTCGTCGTGATATCTCAAACAAAGTGAACTTATCACTGGGTTGCGATAGCCAGTCAAAGACAACATGCGCATCCCATATTGGTGGTTTTTCTTTTATAGGTTGTGCAAGAGCGATTGCTCTCAGCATTTGTTTCAGAAGCTGGTTTTCAGAATCTTCCTGCTTTATCTTACAGAAAGTGAATATTGCAGACTTATGTACTAAGATAGTACTATAACGAAGTTTTTCCTCTAAATGCAGGTGAGCAAGAAATCTTACTATTTGATGTAGCTGTGGATTGCGACTGTCAATCTCGTTAGAATTACACCATCTCAACCACCTTTTAATGGCAGGGTAATATGTATTCATAGTTGATTGTCGCCAACTTGTGCTCAAAAGTTTCTTTTCTGCTTCTGACCAGCTAACTGTGTGCTCTCCCCACCGCCAACTAACCAGGCTTGAAGGTTCAGTTGGTCGGTTTGTGCTGGAGGAAGACCTGTGGCCGTGTCCACTAGACTCTCCGAGAGCCGTTCTATTTTCACGGGTGGCTCTAAGGCCCGTGCTCTCAGATCCGCCAGCCAAAACGTCTTTTCCCAGAGAGGTGCTACTATTATGTACCGACCCTTGGCGTTGTTTAACTGTGCCAGTACTCGAGGAATTAAATTGGGGGGTGGGAAAATCCAACCTAGGCGGTACTCCCAACGCCGACTGAAGGCATTTGAGAAGAGAGCAAAGTGATCTTTGCAGTCTAGTGATACGTAACTGCTGACCACGGCGGTTTCTGCAGACGCGAATAGGTCGACGTCTGGAGTGCCCCAACGACGAAATAGTCGGTTTGTTGCAGTGGGTAGCAGGTGCCACTCTGACAGGCGCCGTCCCCGTGAGAGGTGATCGGCGGTGCAGTTGTACCTCCCCGGGAGGTAATGTGCTGATAGAACTATGTTGTTCTTGTCTGTCAGCCTCAACAACTTGCACGTCAGATCTAACAGATTCATTGAGCGGGTGCCCCCTTCGTTCCGAATGTAAGATACCAGGGTCCTGTTGTCTGATTGAACTAAAATGTGAGCATTCGTCAGGCAACGTAATTGTCTCGTTATCGATGCAAATACTGCGTACAGCTCTTTGTAATTCGAGTGCCATCTCCTCTGATCTGCTGTCCAGATTCCCGACATCAATGTCTCGTTCAATTGGGCTCCCCAACCTGCGTCCGCCGCATCGGTTGTCAGGAAATGTGTATACGGTCTTTGATGTAAAACAGTCTTCTGCATGACTGCCTGACTCCACCACTCGAGGTCTTTTAACACCTGTGGTGGCAGAGGACGAAATACCTTCTCGTCTTGTTTGAAGCGTCTGAGAAGAATTTGAAGGTATCGACAGTGAAGGCGGCCTCTTGGCACCACAAAGTTTGCGAAGTTTAACTGACCTAGAAGTTTCTGTACTTGCTTGAGTTTGCACTGATGTAAGCGTACTAACTTCGAAATTGTCCCTTCTATTTTTTTTACCTTTTCTTTGGGTAGAAACATTGTGTTTTTGTTGGTGTCCCAAGTAATACCTAGGTACTCTAGGCATTGTGTTGGGGTTAAAACAGACTTGCCATAATTTATCTGCCATCCCAACGATTCCAAGAGCTTCAGGACCTCCGCAGTCTGTGATGCTAGCTTGGAACGGTCTTGGTGGACCAAAAGGAAGTCGTCTAGATAGACCAGAACTCGAAATCCTTTTACTCGGAGGATCTCCGCGATCCAGTTCGTTAGTGCTGCAAAAGTGCGGGGAGCAGATGCCAGGCCAAAAGGTAGGGATGTCATCTGGAGCAATTCGCCTCGGTAAAACATTCTCAAATAACAACGATGGGACTCCGCTATTGGCACGTGAAAATATGCGTTGGTAATATCCACTTTGATCATCCAATCGTGTGCCTGGAGGAACTCCGGCACTGAGGAATGGGATATTATTTGAAAATGTTTGGTGTGAACATACCTGTTTAGTCCCCGCAGATCGAAGATTGGACGAAGACCTCCATCGCTCTTGGGTATTATGAACATCTTCGACAAGAAACTCGGTCCCAGCTGACCTGGACTCTCCAAGACCTGTTTCTCCTTCAAATCTTCTATTATTTGAGTCATGTCCGGTGAAATTTTGGTACTGTAATGTCTTATTATACTGCTTGTAGGGTAATTCAAAGGCGGTTTGATTAAAAAGGGTATTCGAGCCCCTGAGATAATTTTTAAAATAAAACTGTTTGCCCCCAGAGCTATCCATGCTGACAGACAGTTCTTCAGGCAACCTCCTCTGAAAACCCTTAGTTGATTGTCACTTCTTATCTTTGGATCGAAAGGAATTATTGGAATTATTGGCGTTATTATAATGTCGCTGGTCTTTTTTAAACTTCTTAGGAAAATTTTTGTTCTTATTGGGACGAAAGGTTGAACTTCGGTTGTTATTGTTACCAATATTCGTAGATTGGGCTGAAGTAGAAGGTGTGGGTTCAAATCGCCGTTTCTTTGCAGCAGATTGTTCCTTTTCTCTCATGTAATTAGGAATATTGAGCCAATTATTTGTACCACCTAAAGATTGAATTACAGGTAGCAAACTTTTGCTGTCAAAAAGAAGTTCCGGACTTGGAGGTAATTTTCGTAAGGTACCTTGCAAATTTTTATTCGAAATTTCAGAAATAAGGCGTTCCCGTCTGACCTCAACACACTCAGCTCGTTTTCCACACACCACCTGTAGAATCTGTTCCATATTCTTATAATTTGGAGATGTAGGACCAAAAAGAGAAATAATTTTATCAAAAAGGTTACTAGGAGACAACTCATTCGGTGAGTTATTAGCCCAGTTCACTAACTCCTGCAAACTGTTACGAACTATATCTTTTTGTTCTAACAAACCATTAGTAAGTCCCGCCATCACGCGTTCGGTAGTAGCCAGATAATCCTTGCCCTTATTAAGGTGACATAGTTCATCGTTAATTTTGAGCTCAACAAAACCCGGCTTAGCTAAAAAGGACTGAAGTACTTTGGAGTATTTAACTTCTTTCCATTCATCGGAATTAAAATGTTGCAATTTTGTTAAAGCATCCACACGGCTCGGCAGCGCATCTTTAATAATCTTTGTGCTATCAGTTATAGTTTGAATGTCACCTAGATTAAGAGATTCTGAATTGGGTTTAACCAGAAAATCATCCGAAGGAGCAGCCTGTGGTGCGTTTTGACTAAAGTTGCCAATCGTCGGTAAGGCTCCTGAATATAATTGAGTATAGTGTTGTAAGTAATTGGTGAGGTGACTCACCTGATTTATAAGTGCATCTACCCTCGGATCAAAATAATTTTCCATCTGCGTGTTGGATCTTGCCCTTTTATTTGGTCGACGTGAAGATTCACTTTCAGATTCCGATTCTGATTTCTCACTGTCTAGAGGGGAAGATCGACGCTTCTCTCCGCGATAAAGCGTCCTTTGTTGTTCCGAATGATTTTCAGTTTCATCCGGAGTTTTCGATGTGATTGGTTCATTATCACTACTCATTTTGATTTTAGAATACACAGGTAGAATTATTTCTCACACTTTGTCTATAACACTATATTTCACTATAAATTCAATTGTAAACAATTATTTTACAATATAAAAATAGGAGAAAAAATTTTGCTCTTACTCGTGGGTAATCACAAAACGCTATGACGAAATAATTCAGTGGCGCCAATACTTTGCACGAAATATTATAACGAAGAAAGTGGCGCCCTCTGGTGACAAGCAGGTATAGTAACAACCTAGAGGGAGAAAAGGGTAAGTTCACGAGACCATTCTTCAATCGACGCTGTGTGTTTTTAAGAAGACACATAATAACTAGACTTTAAAGAGTATAGTATTATAATATTATCTGTGTTAAAGGTATGTACAACCTCTTTAGACATAAGTCTAGTTAATTTGTGGCACAACCCGCACAACCAGAGAAACCACGTAGACGGAGAATGAAACACACGAAATAAAACAAGATATTGTACAACACCGTAATGTACAGAACTACAACTAATGTACAGCGCGACACCGGAATATAGGTACCACACCGTATTGTACGGCTTTCCACTCTGTAGGGGGAGCACGAATTTTGTCGCTCTCGTCTAGTCGTTATCGAGCATTTTTTTTGTATGGAAAATGAACAGCGCCATCTATCCAGTGTCGTTCATTTTCCATACAAAAAAACGCTTTGACATTACGACGATATCGACTAGACGATAGCGAAAAAATTCGTGCTCCCCCTACTGTACAAATTGAAAATCGAAATTCGAAATACAGGCATACACAAGTTAGTTAATTTGTGAGACAGACCGTGCCGAGAATGGTGGATGAAACCACGCCTCCTTTTCTTTGCGCTCGTTGCTCGTTTACTTTGCTTACCTACAGACTTACTTAAATTATTAACAAACAAGTCACTAATTTATGTTTTATCGGTTTTTGAAGTAGGTAAGTAAAAAGCAATGAAAATATAACTGTCGTAGCCACCACGTCAAGAACAGCTGATTACAAATAGTGAAATGTAGTGATCGACTTAGAACACTCCAACCTTGGTTATCAATTATCATCAATGTGACATAAGACATAGCAAAATTAGTTCCCCAATTTGGGTTTTTTTGGTAAAGTTTGCTCCTTTCAGGGAAGGCAAAGGAAACTTAGTCCATACAGCCAATTCAGTTGTATTTTTCTTCTTCTGAAGTTATTTAATTAACACTAGCTGTGGCCCGCGGTTTTACCCGCGGTAATTTCAGAGTTCCCGCGGGAATTCCGGGATAAAAAGTACCCTATGTCCTTCTCTGTACCCCTGACAATGTGCATGCCAAAAATTTCATCCAAATCCGTTCGGCCGTTTTAGCGTGATTGAGTAACAAACATCCACACTTTTACATCTAAAATATTTATAGGATTATAATAACACACTATTGCTTATCTATGTCCAATTTATTATCTGGTAGGTAGTATCTTTATTGTTATCTCCTAAGTAGTTTGTGAAATTACCTATGTATGTAGGTACCTACCTAATGTATGTATAGCGTAACCGTAAATCACAGTGTACCTACCTTCCTACCAATTTTTCAACTCTCGGAAATCGCAAAATGCTGGGACACTGAGAAAATAATCACTAACGTATAGGTAGGTACTTAATCGAAGTATTCTGAAAAGTGGAATGGTACATAATCAAGTAAGCATTTTTAAAAATAATTATTTTGTAACTTGTACTAAGTAGGCAATGAGAATATGCATACCTACTCACTGCCTCAGACGAAATTCTGAGCTCACTGCAGGCATAAAAGTTGGTGAGTGCCAAGCTGTTGTAAATGTTTTTGTGTCTAGAAGCTTTTTTAATTCCTATTTATATTGTCTAAGGGAGAGGGTAGTTAGTTGCCTAATTAGGTAGGTACAGTTAGTCAGCAACAGAAATATGTAAATACTTTTGACAGCTATTAAATCATACATTACCTTTTAATTAAAATCAAAACTATTGTTTTACATGTCTTTAAATTTTAAATATTAAGACATGAATATCAAATTACATTCTCCATTTTGAGAAAATGGCGGCCGTTAACGAAATCAAATGATTGACGGATGAAATACTACATTTTATTTTTTTAAAGTTGTTGAGTTTACTTGTATATTTTATGGTAATAAACTAATAATGCAATAGCAATAAAGTTCAAAGACTGACCAAAGTGTTTACATAATGATGCCGCCGACAGTACCCACTAGCCACCAGTATTCAAGAAAGACATAGGTAACCTATTATGCTATCCTGATATTTTCCTTAATAATGACACACGGTCATCTATCTACTTGATCCTTGTTCTCATACAGATGTTGAGTGAGATGTTTAAGAGCAACTTAAGAGAAAAGGTAGGCTACATTAATTCTATACTAGCTGTGCATAGCGGTTTCACCCGCGGTAATTTCGGAGTTCCCGCGGGAATTCCGGTATAAAAAGTAACCTATGTCTTTCTTCGTACCCCTGACAACGTGCATGCCAAATTTCATCCAAATCCGCTCAGCCGTTTTTGCGTGATTGAGTAACAAACATCCAAACATCCACACTTTCACATTTATAATATTAGTAGGACAAGATCCTAACTATAAAAATATTACATTGTCATTTGTCTCCCTAGATAATGATAGGTACTGAAGCAAATATCTATACTAATATTATAAAGAGGAAAGATTTGATTTTATGTTTGTTTGTTACGATTTAACTCAAAAAATACTGGACTGATTTCAAAAATTCTTTCACTATTACAATGTTACATTATCCCTGAGTAATAAAGGCTATATTGATATCCGGAATTCCCGCGGAAACTCCGAAATTACCGCGGGTGAAACTGTGCGGAACAGCTGTTCTTAAAAGAAATTATCCACATAAAGTTTTGGGACGGAGCTCATATTATATTACGGCGTAATCTCCTTTTGCATACTACACGTTGTGAGGGGTACAGAGAAGGACTTAAGGTACTTTTTGTTCCGGAATTCCCGCGGGAACTCTGAATTTCCCGCAGGTAAAACCAAGGGGGAACAGCTATCTCTGGATCTACTGAACCGATTTTGAAAATTCTTTCACTTATAGGAAGCTAAAGTGATCCTGAGTGACATGGACTACTTTTTATCCCGGAATTCAAATGGTAATTCCAAAATAACCGCGGGTGAAACCGCGTGGGTCAGCTAGTATTAAGTATTATAAAGAGCAAAAGTTTTGAGTTTGTGAAGTTGTAGGGGCTAATCTCTGGATCTACTAAACCGATTTTGAAAATTCTTTCACTTATAGGAAGTACAGTGAACTTCTTATCTATTAGTGAAATAATTTTCAAAATCCGTTTAGTAATATCCATATATTATAACCTCACAAACTCCAGAGTTCCCGCGGTAATTCCGAGATAAAAATACTCTATATCAGTCAGGATCACTGTGTAGCTCGCACATCCAGCGATAGCTGTTCCCACTTGGTTTTACCCGCGGGAATTCCGCAATTTTAAAAGTGATCCTGAGTGACATTGGGTACTTTTATCCCGGAATTCCCGCGGGAACTCCGAAATTACCGCGGGGTTCTGCTAGTAATCTATATTTACCATTGCTATGCTCGTATACTTTTTAATTA
Source organism: Zygaena filipendulae (assembly GCA_907165275.2). Classification (NCBI taxonomy): domain Eukaryota; kingdom Metazoa; phylum Arthropoda; class Insecta; order Lepidoptera; family Zygaenidae; genus Zygaena; species Zygaena filipendulae. Next base: position 7,341,668 of record OU015650.1, read on the forward strand.
ATTATTTAATATTATTAATTTATTAAATATTATAAGAACTACAAACTTTCTAAATAATTAAAATTACTCATTGCACCCAAGACACACCTAAAGTTTCATCAAAATCGGACCAATGGTTTTGAAACGCATAGAGGACAGACATAGGTACAAACTTTAATTTTTATTTATAAAGAAGAAAGGTAAAAGAGAAACTTACCTACAGTATAGGTAGCTAAAGTCTATTAAAAAAAAAACATTGAAATCGATGCGATTTTGGAGAAAACGGGAATTTATGAGAATGTGATTTTGCCTAATTTACATGGATCTATGTTTCAGAGCTGCGGTCATCTGTCTTATTCATTTAGGGGGTCTGAGGGAAGGCAACAGCAACAGATGTTAAAAAAATATTAAAAACTTATTCATCAAATTTCTTCATTTTGAATAGGTACGTAAGTAGGTACCTACCTACATGACTAGAAGACTTGTATTCATTAAGAGTCTCTAACTTATTAGGTACGTCACACTGCACTGGCGCCACTCGCTAAAATAATTACTTAATTCATAATTCTTAATAAAAACATTCAGGGGCTATATTAAAAAATAATATTACCTAATATTTATGATATAAAAAATAATATTTATGATGTGCAAGGCGGCGGGCAGTCATGAGGGAGGCGGTTGCCCCAGTTAGTTACTCAAGACGCGTGTGGTCGGTTCCTTACGGAACGGTTGTGCTCAGCGATTATATGGAGTAAATTAGTTTATATTAGTAGTATAGGTAGTATAGTATTTTGGAGTTCCTGTGGGAATTCCGAAACTCACGCGGGTGAAACCGCGGGGCACAGCTAGTTTGTCCAATACACACACACACCATTTTTAATAATTTTTCATCAACATGAAAATGACCGAACCGCCGTCTTTGATTCCCGCCAAAAAGGAGACATTTGGTGGAGCTAACCTCAATCTTCATGATTTATATTTAATTTGATATTGATTCATTAATTGCAAGGTATTCAATTAAATATTTCCAATAATCATGTTTCTTCTGCCTTCCGTAAGAAAAAAATTAAAGTGACGAGTGACGACCAGTGACGACCTAAGATTTAGTAGGTACCTACCTTACCTGGATAGATTTACTTAAAATATCTTTGGCTGTGATGGTGTTATGTTACGTTGCAACTTGCAACGTTCTGTTTCACAAAATTAAAACTTGCATATTTAGGAAAATATTGCTAATAAATCTTTCACGATTACCTACCTATGATTTTCTCTATTTTTTAAATATTGATATCATTCCAGTCTATATAAAAGAATGTTCACTGTTTGATACCTACTAGGTGAACCTACTACAGAAAGATGCCATGGCTGAGAATACAGAAAATATTATTGATGTGATTGATCTGACTGACTCATTTACATCAGAATCTAATATTGTGATTGATTTAGATGAGTCTTGCAACAGCCCTGTTGTAAGTGAAAAAAAAGTTAAAAGAAATCAGTCCTCAAAACATCTTTTTAAAAAAGATGACAAGCAGGTAAAAGTTACTTCTTTAAGATAGGCAATGGAAAACCAAAAAACCTTCTAACTCAATGAAATATTAAGTATTAAAGAAGGTTCTAACTCCAATGGTATCGTATCGTACCACAGGCAAAAAGCGCCCAAAGTTCTAACTCATAAAATACTTAGGTAAGTACCTATATAAAATATTCCTCGATATTCTTCTTGTTTTCAATGGCAATCTATCGCGACTTATCGCGTAACAAACATACAATTTTTTTTTTGGCGGGAATCAAAGATGGCCTTTCGGTCATTTATTTTCATGTCGAAAAAAAAATTAGTTAAAAATGGATTTTGTTGTTTTATGGTGCTGTTTTGGACAATAATTTTCACAGTGACGGTTTTTTATGTGCTCAAGAAGATAAGACATTTCGAGCTGATTTATTCAGCAAGCTATTACCGTCGTGGCTTGCAATTTTATATCGTAAATAAATTAATCTAATTAATTTTACTTGAAACTGGATAAATGCATTATATATGCGAGTTCATAAAAAAGAAGAAAGAAACATACAAAAAAAAACATAGTCGAATTGAGAACCTCCTTTTTTGGAAGTCGGTTAAAAATATTATAGACGTGTGCAAAACATTACCTTTCAATGTGATGTGATTTGACATAACCAATTAACATAATACAATTCAAATATACTTTAAACACAGTAGAAAACATACTTAGATATAATTACTTTTCCAGTCGAGTGATAGGTACTTACTCGAAAAGGTTAACGTCGCGTAGGTAGGTAGGTATATACCTACTTTTCACTCAAACATTACTCAACGCGTTCTACGTACGCGTAAAATGGACCTATTGTAACGATGTGGCGGTCATAACTCATACCCTTCAAAATCATTAGTAGTTTTAGATATTACGTAGGTAGTTCCTACCCATTAATACCTGTATCTTTGAGTGAGTCGAGTGTCGAGTAGTCGAGTAGGTTTTAGGTGATAGGTGAGTTTAGGTTGTTGCATCACCTCTTGAAGTGATATCGTTCGAGTAGGTAGTAGGTACCTAATGTTACTGGCATAACTTACACAAGTCTATTTTAACAAAATTCGACATTTAATACTAAACACAATATGTTGATATAAGCTTTTTTTTTTCAGAATCAAGAAAAAGGTTATAAATTGTTAAAAGATTATAGTCAACAAAGAAAAGACAGTAATTTTGGTGAATGTCCTATATGTTGGGAAGATTTAAGGTCTAACCCTTTAACATCAACTAAGTGTGGTCATGTGTACTGCTATAAATGTCTCCAAGAGGCACTTCGTGTTGAGAAAAAATGTCCAACATGCAGATGTGCCTTAAAAAAAGCATCAGACTATCATCCAATATACTTGCCATAATTCGGACTTCGGAGTATGAACTGCAAAAAGTTTCTATAGTAGGTAGGTACTGACGGGTTTTTTAATTTATTAGACAGAAGTATGGACCAATAAAACTCTTGTTTAATTGGTCCATGGACAGAAGTAAGATAATTTTGGATTAGGTAAGTTTTGATATGCACTGTAAGGTATTATACTGCGAAGCCGTTCCTTTAGGGTAGTTTTAGTGACGCTTTCGCCTGCACGGTTGGTAAGCGTCGCCGGCCACGAACTTTGCGTCTTTTGGATCGTTACATACCAACACGCGCGGGTGGCTCGCACTGAGGGCGATTTGGCCGCGCTTTTTGTGTTCATTGTAAAACGTAGTGGTGCGTTGCAGTCTGGTCGGCGCGGTCGGACGCCCGCGTGTGACCAAAGATCATATTATAAGTAATCACTATTAAGTGTGACTGTCGTCGCCAAATACAATGAAATAAACAAGGTATTAATGAATTAACTGAAAACCTGATACACCCAATTTAAAAAAAATTAACAATAATTATGATTAAAATATATTTTAGGTCGAAAAAATTTATACTTTAAAAGTTATTCAACATTAGTTTGGAGGTGACCTATCTACGAAATTCCAAACGCTACGCCCGCGCCTACCGGTTCGAATTTTTTTTTCTGCGGGCGGCGCGGCGTAGGTACGCGCCAAATATTGTATGAGGTATAAATAATTTAGACATGAGCTAGTAAAAATGAAAAAATATAACCTATGTTAAAACATAGTGCGATCGATTCGCTAGTTAATTCTGAGCAAACTACTTTCTAGATTTCAGTTAATTCATTTCAGATAATTCATACCCACAAACATAAAGTATTGCTATTCAATAAAAACTTATAAATATGAGGCTACAATTGGCGACTTTATCTACACTTAATATTATAAAGCTGAAGAGTGTTGGTTTACTTGAACGCGCTAATCTCAGAAACTACTGGTCTGAATACTTTTTTGTTCTAAAATAATGCATTATTTGCGGTGTTTTTATAAACATGATATTAATCCTTATCCAAATAAATTCGTTATCATCACAAGTATTTAATTTAAAACAAAATTGCCCTTTACATCATTCGATTTCAATGAATATCTTAGGAGATATCGCAGTTTTATAATAACATCGTAGCAAAATAATCATGAGCAGTCATGAGGGGGAAAAGCGGTGGCCCCAGTTAGCTCTGCGAGATATCATGCCGCGCGGCTCAGACGCGTGGGCTGCAGCTACTGTGGTCGGCTGCTTACGGAACGGAAGAGATGTTATGTGAAGTAAATTAGGCTACTTTCCAGTTACTGCGGGAATTCCGAAACTCACGCGTGTGAAACCGTGGGACACAGCTAGTCACTAATAAGTGATCTCTACCAGGCTACCCGAATGAATGAGAATTACATTGATACGGGTAGATTGAAGAAGTTCACTGTCGACGGTTGACGACTGTACGAGGCGGGAAACCGCGCGACTCTAAACTCGTTTTATATTTCCGAGCGGGTCATCCGCGCGCTAGGTACGGGCCGCACTTACCGTCAGCAAGCGTAAGCGTCACTGTAAAACAGCACATATAGTTCACTGTACTGGTTACTGTTTATAATATCGTTATTAGGTATACGCCGTATAATATCGAATTAATCTATCGCCGTTATTTATTGATTAAGTGGTACGTAAAAAAAAGAAAACTATAATAAGTACATAATAACTTTTTATTTATTTATATGTATAATATATTTTTATAGACTTTGTATGCAACCTACAAAAATGATACTTTTGGTGCATTATTATTCACTTATGATCAGCAAAAATGTAATTTTTCTAAGCTGAAAAGAAAGATATAATTATGTTTTTGGCGCATGATTTTGATTGGCGCGGCAGCGCAGCGGTTAGCCATGCGCCAAAAACGTAGCAGTGGCAGCGGTATAAGCGCTCGCTCGGTTCGCACGTTGTACTTAATTAACGGTAAGTACTTACTTAACCTAGCATATCGCGGTTTTAATTAATTATAGGTAGTTGTTCTATTTCGACTATTTCACGAAGTCCGTTTGGCTATGATTGTGTTGAGATTTGCAGATGTAAATTGTTTTAATGTGTGTAACGTTGGGAGCGCTCAGTTTTACCGACAAATGCGCTCATCGGTAGGTACACGTCACTATTACAACGGCAGAGCGGTCTTCGGGAAATAGTACAACTGGACTGAACAAAATATTTAATGCTCATACGTAAATATTGATCCTATTAGATAGGTACTTATCTCTATAGACTATTAGTCATACAAGTAAGTACTTATCAAAATTGTATTTAGCGTTAGGTAAAGTAGAATGAAACTAAAAAGCGATTAATTAAGTAATATGTAAACAAATATTTGATTAATATCTAAACTCTAATTGTCTAATGACTCAAAAAATCTTGTGTACCTAGATACAGTGACATTCTATGTAATAAAAGGAATTATGGACTAACAGTTTTACCTGTGTTTTTCATAAGAAAAGCCATGCCGTGAATGCGGAAGTGTTTTTCTAAATCATGAAGATTATCAAATTGTTCTCTACATATTTTGCATTGATTCTCTTGAAGTGGTTCATCCGGGACTAAATTATCTTGATATTTATCCAAGGCATTCTCATTGTAACACTTCTTAGTGTTAACATAACTCTCAACATCAGATATTCCATGATCCAGCAATAAATGTGTTGAAAATGACGGCTTTACAACGAAACATTTCCCACATTCCATGCATTGGTAGGCCATACATGGATCTCTATGGCTTATCATGTGTTCTTCAAGCAGATTTTTGGTTTCAAACTCAATGCCACACTTGCAAATAAATTTTCCAGAGTCAATGGCTGTTAGAGGTTCAATCTCTTCTGAGACCGCAACTTGATTGGATTTTATTTTATTTTTATTCTTCACGTTCCTTTTACGATTCCTTTTTCTAGAGCTGGTATTTTTAAAAGATATCTTTATTTTTGAAGTACGTTTTTTCTTCTCGATTTTATTCTTTTTCAAATTAAGTTTGGTTAAAGTAACTTTAGCATCCACACATTTGTGGAGTGGATGATATTCAGCATAATGTTTCTTGATATCTTCCCAATGTTGGGATATTTTAGTTTTGCAGATGTGGCAAATTATATTATTTTCTTGTGATACCGCATTATTAGTGATCGTGAGGGAAGGATTCATTGTTCTTGACATACCATCAGTATTTAAGGTACACTTGTAAGGACATTCATTAGGTAATATGTTAATCTGGTCGAACTTACACTTGTATCGGAAAGTTCTTTGACAATTATCGCATTTCTTGATGACACGATACGCAGCTTTCCGATTATCAGCTACATTGACATTTTTGTCGATTATCACATTACATTGAGCATTGTCTGATGTGCTATGGTTGTTTGAAAAGTGTGTTAATAATAAGGGAATATCCTGGAAAACCATTCCACACACCCAACAGGGATAAACAAAATGATGCTGTGAATGACCTTTTATATGATTTTCAGCTTGTCTCTGATGTACCAGTCTTCCTGGACATATTTCACATTGATAGAATACTGTGGATTTCCAATCGGTTTTATGGTTCGATATATGTGCATCAATTGTCTGTTTGCTAAAACAGGCTACATTGCAAAGGGGACATTTATGCACTTTTTTCATATGATTATCTTTGATGTGGGCTTTGAGAAAAGAAGGATGTATAACTTGACATCCTGGAATAGGACATTTAGATCTAGCAGTTGCTCTCATCATATTGAATCCATCACAATCATGATTGTATGGATAACTTACATTCTTAGTGGATAGATGGATACCACACTCTGGACAAAAATATGGTGGAGTTTTCAAATGTAGGCGCATGTGAGTGGAAAGTGCACATTTTGTAGGTAAAGTAAATAAGCAAACAGGACATGAATGAACTTCAGTTGAATATTGCATAAAATGCTTCTTCCTATCTTTATATATTGTTCCTGTGGATTTAATGTCAATTTTGCATTCGAAACAAACACATTTAGATGTTTTTTGCTTTGGTAGATTTTGATCTGGAGGAGCCTCTGGTTGAGTTTCTATCGAAGCACCAGTAACACCACTCAATGCATTCTCAGAAACATTTTTTTTAAAATGGCTTAATGGTAATGGCTCTATTTTAAGATCACTAACATTAATAGTTGCAGTTTTGAATGCATGAGATCTTATGTGAGAAAGTAAATTGCAGCGGTTATAAAAAGTTTTCAACTGACTACAGTGCTTGCAGAGGTATGTTATCTTCACTGACTGGCGGTTGACATGGTATTCATAGCTGGATTGTAAAATAAATCTGAAAAGAAAAGAAACAGTAACATCAGTAAATTTGTATTGTCTTTACTTATAAGCTAATGTATTAGCAACCTTATTTTAAGGCTTTTTTGTTATTTGGAATACAATAGAATAACATTTATTTCTGCACAACACACAAGAATAATAAACAAACATTAAAGAACCCAAGTTATCTTGCATGCTCTGCCGAAAGGAACACCAACTCAGCATTAGCTAGATGCAGGTACACCCAGCGCTGGTTTTCAGTTTGCAGCCTGTAGTCACACACAGACAGGAGTAACAGCAGAAGAGGAAAAGTTTTAATAAAAAATAAAATAAAAAACCAATAGTAAAGAAACATAACATATAGAATACAACATAAATACTTGTGACAAATTTCTTTAATATAATAAATAACAATCTACTTAATTATTAATGCGAGAATGTTACCTGTCACCGCAATCAATGCATGAGTATACTTTGTGACCTGCTGTAGGAACTGGAATTACATAGTTGGGAATAGCTTTGGTAAATAATAAGTTTTTGATGCTTAGTTTGTCATTCATTGCTTCAGTAGTCATTTTGTGATTTTATATTCATTGGACTCCTGAAAAAGAGATTTAACAGTTTATATCCATAAGGTGATGTGTCAACAATTCAACATACAACTAGTATTTTCTGTGGCCTTCTGTAACCTGTAAAGTTAATATCTAGGTGTTACCTCATATTAATATGTAAGGTAAATGTTGGTAGGTAATGTAACCTACCTACCTAATTTTGATAAATGGGAAATAATGCTATAGATGCTACTGGCAAGTGCCAAGTGGCAACCCTGATAAAATATCGGTACCTACCTACGTAGGTACCTACATAAAGTATATATATTCTATAGTAGACTGTTGGATAAATGAAAAAAATGCATACTATACTTACATTTGATTAGAATAGCGATATTATTAAATCATAGTAAAAACAATTGAATGTTCACTTTGTACAACTTTCTGTGGATTTTTCTTTCTGTTTATGCGCTGAGCCACACGGGCCTTGGCCTTTTGGTAGGAAGGTATCACAAACTACATAGAGGTAGGTAGGTACCTACCGTGAATCGTCAATAGATAGTGGGTATCGCCAGAAATGAAAATAAATGATGGTGTTGCCTTTATAGCCCAGATACCTCAGAAGAATAACTACCAGATACATACGATATTAGTACAGATTGGAACATAAATAGGTAGGTAGACTAATACCTATTTACCTATTATACAAATAGGAACCAAAAATTTTACGAAAAAGATGCGCTTACAGCTTTCAATTTTTTTTTATGTTTAATCATAAGTTACTCCTTTTTTTTGTTAAATTTACCCCAATGAGGAAGGCAAAGTAAGCGAAGTCCAAACAGCCAATTCAGTAGTATTTTTCTTCTTCTGAAGTAATTTACATCGAAATACATTGGTGAGATGCATTTTGATGCTTTACCTGAAATTTTGGCAGCAACTCTTCACCGGATAGGACGCTCTGTGGGAAGTTATATAGTAAAACCACAACCTCCCGATGATCGCCCCATTTCATCTTATTTCACTTTTTCCACATACTGTTCATCACTAAGGAATCACTATTATGCAAAATCTACCACATTCACACAATATTAATCACGATAAACTAATTTGCAAAACAAAGAAATAAAACTTACGTCCGTCACCGCTAAAATCCCGCCAAAAGCGATCACAAATCAACTAGACTTATGTCTAAAAGCGATATGTTAGTCTGTTTGGAATGGGCAAAGGAATCTAAGTCCATACAGCCAGTTCAGATATTTTTTTTCGAAAGTTCGAGATGCATTTCGATGCTTTGCCTTTGTAACCAATTCTTCACACTGTAGGATGTTAATATATAAGTACTAGCTGTCCCGCGCGATTTCATCCGCGGTGATTTCGGAGTTCCCGCGGGAATTCCGGGATAAAAACTATCCTATCTTTTAAGTTGGACCAACAACCGTAATCGGTAATTTTATCAAAATCTGTTCAGTAGTTTCGGAGTCCATCGCGGACGAACAACGTGACACGTGATTTATATATATTAGATGATAACCTCCCAGCAAGCACCCCATTTCATCTTATTTCACTTTTTCCACTCTCTGTTCATCACTAAAATCCCACCACGTCTACACAATATTATTAACCACGATAAACTAATTTCTAACAAAGAAATAAAATTGACGTCCATTTTGCTCAAATTTCGCAAAAGATCTCTTAGGTGAAAACAATAGACACCAAGTAAAAGTAAGAATGTAAATAGTAAATACAAATAATAATAAAAAATTTAAGGTAGTTTTCCTTTGTAAAGTTTATTCAAAAAATACTGTAACTGAAACTTTTAGTTTATTCAATAAATGAAACAATATTCTTTAAATTTTTTTATTAATTTATTAAAATTAGTGTAAAAAAGTAAAAACAGGTTTTATAGTATATTGTAACTTATGAATAAGTATATTTTACTTAGGACAAAAGAGTAGGCGCGGCTGTTCTACGGAAAAACAAAGCAACTGTAATTTTTCGAAATGTTTTTGTTTTTTGTCACTTTTCACGCCAACAGACGTTGTTACATACTCTCAACCATCAAAAAGGTTTTAGTCTTAGATAAACTAAAATTGAGAAAATCATTAAATTATGGAAAGTATTTAAAATAAGCTATTTCCGGTTTTGTGCTCCTTCTGTCGAAAATTTATTCAGCTGCAATTACATTGTTTTACCGTAGGGCAGCCGGGCGCTAAGTCCACAACAGCAGACAACCAAGTCCGGAATGACGCGACAAGTGTTACCAGGTCAAAAAACACAAAAGCCAGACTCATAGTCATCACTCAGCACTTTTGACTAGACATTTAATTTTAAGCCAATCATAGCTTTAAAAGCCGGAATATGTTCTAAAAGTCGGACAATATTTCATTGCGATTTGGCGAGCCTTTATTGTTTTGAATAAATAAATAAATAGTAAAAAAAACCCCATTTTTTTTACTATGTTCTCATGAATCACGTACCTACCTAACAAGCGGCCGATTGGGGCAGTCGCGACTTACTTGCGCTTGACTTTCGATTCACGAAGCAGCCAGACAAACGTCAAATTGAAAAATGTTCTAAAACTTTACAAAATAAATTTCAGGCTGCGACCCAACCGCTCCTGCTCACAAATTAACTAAATTTATCTCCTGCGTATAGCGGTACATCGAACTCTACTACAATTAAAAGGTCATATTCACAACACATCCTTTTTTGTCTGAAAGACGTGGGTGGATTGTATGATGAATATCCATCTATTGATTTTCTTTGTTCACTGGCAGATGAAAACAGGCAATAATTGCACCTACACAACAAAATACCATCCAGTGTAAAAAATCCCATAAGTATGGCACGATACATTTCACTTGACTTAAACTAAATTAAGTAGGTAGGTATTAAATTACTAAAATATTTTAACAATAAGTCTTACAACTCTTAACATTCTGTATTGGCAATTAATTCTTTGGTATATTATGTTATAATTATTAGTAACTTTGTCACAATACCTATAGTAGAAAGTTTATTATAATCATGATGTAGGTACATAGATAAGATACTAACTAATAAGGCACATGTCTTTTAAAATCTAAAACTGTAATTAGGTGCTAACAGCAATATATCATTTAAATTATTTAGGTAGGTAGGTAATAACTAAATAGATACCTACTGGATAAGTTTTTGAGATGGGAGTCTCGAAAAGTATTGAGATCTAGAAGTGACTTACTTTTATTTTAAGATTTTTATGTGACACTTCAATCTTGATTGGTGCACTGCTCATGTGAAGTACATATCCTCCATGATTGAGTGGGTGCACTGGGCGTGCCGCGGCACTGCCAACAAGTACCAGAGCCAAGTATGTATGTAAGTGTGATATAAATGAGACTATAAAACCATTTGATTATAGTCTATACTGAATTGTCTTACCGCCGCACTCAGAGTCGACTTTAATGATTACTTAGTTAAGTATAGATTTTTAATACAAAACTGCCGCAATCAGAGACGTTCAGTAAATTAATGTTAGTTGATATTTAATGAGATGTAACTTAATTAGTTAAATGCCAATTAACATTAATTTATTAAACTTGTCTGAGTGAGGCAGTTTTGTTTTAAAAATCTATACTTAACTAAGTAATCATTAAAGTCGACTCTGAGTGCGGCGGTTTGATACAGATTTTATAAATATAATTTTATTTTTCATTTGACCAGGAGTTTGATCACATTATTGAAGATGATTGAAGTTTGTAAGCACACTTGTATGGTTTAAGAAAATTTTAAATCATATTTTGGAAACTATGTTTGTGGTTTCTGTGCCCTGAAGGGTGGTAGTGCATCGAGTGGGAAGATAACTAACTACCTTTCCCTTTATCTCTATTATTCAAAATATCCCAGTATTTCTTCAGGTCGCTCACTCCCAACACAACAACTCACAAGTATTTTTAAATATTAAATCCACGGTGTATTAGTTGGTTTAACCATGAATTATGAGATTTGCTTATGCTGTTATTTCCATTAAAAAATGGATCTCTCATGCAAACTGCAACAAAAATTAGAGACAATGTTTTGGAATGACACTGCCACTTTTTTGTTTTTAATGGCATAAAATATATTTAGATTATTTATTTTAATATTATATAAATTAAACTATTTTAGCTTATCCTAATATTAAATGATAGTATTATCGTTAAAATTGTTCGTCTGATAAAAAATATCAAGCAGTTTTTTTTCATATATATCTCGCTTGAAATAATTTTCAATATCATCTCTTTTAATGAATGCATTAGCAATTGTAAGAGTGCTATAAATTTTTTTATTTTCTAACATATCTTCATCATTAGGCATAATCATCAAATAGGACTCTACTGCTTTTGCAGCATCATTAAATTTATCCACATGGTAATAAGATATTTGCAAATAGTTCAGAACATCAGCCAAGAACTCAATTCCTGAACTATAATGTAGATGTTGGAGATTATTCTGGCACTGTTGTTTACATTGCAGAAAGGCAGCAAAGTTATTTGAGATGGTTATGACAAGTTCAGGAGACCATTCTTGGTTTGGTTGATGTTCACATTCTGTACGACAATCATTCTCCCAAATAAGGTAATTAACCAGAACTTCTTCCATTGAAGCGATAGTTTCTTGATAGTTGTTTTGAACATATGCATTAATACCAAGATTGTATAAAACTTCATAGTCTTCAATTTCAAGATCTAAAATTTCATTGACATCCACTTCGGGTTGCCTTGAGTAGTATTTAAGATTCTTTTTCATCTGCTCATCAGTCGGATTAGCTACTAAGAAAGTGTGTGCCGCTGATGCAGCTTTAGGCAAAGCATACATATTGAAATAACATATGTGGAGATATTCATATGGTTTTCTCTTCTGCATATTTAAAAATGTTGATTCATTAATGTCAGTGGATAATTTTACATGTTCAAACTCTTTTTTGTTACATTGCAATAAACATTCTCTTCTGTTGAAATATTTTTCATAAATTTTTAAGTCTTCAATGTTATCTATTATTGATTCAGGTTGTTGAGAATTGCAAATTTGCCTGCAGTTTCTTAATATAGTCTTATAAAGTTTATATAAATGTAAAGAGCCTTCAAATTGTGCTATGCATTCTGACCATCTCTCCCCTGTGTACGCGTCGAATCCTTTTTTATAAGTGGCATCGAGTGAAGACCATCTAAGGCCATCAATTTTTGTGAGCATAGTTACTAATAATAGAACACCTATATTATATGCCCTAGTTTTGGTTGACATCATTATTGAACGAGATGGACAAGTAAAAACAATATAGCAGATTAATTGTTGATACTTACATTTGAACTAAATAGATAGGTAGGTCAACTTGTTTTAAAGTTGGGCATAACACACAGGAAACTAAAAAAACTAAAATTCAGATTTCAGACTCTCATCTCAGTTTTTCCACAAATTAGCTAGCAGAGAGAAGGTAATCACTACGTTCGCGTTCGTTATAAACTAGAAACTAGAAAGTGAGTTTTTCCACAAATTAACTCCAAAGGATATAAGATAAGAACCACCACGAGTCCAGTGTATTTATTGTACAGCACCGGAAAAGGCGACACCGGAATGCACGACACGAGATTGTACGACGTATGGAATGTACAGCACCGGAATTGGCGACACCGGATTTCATGGCCTAGCCGACTTCGTGCTCCGTTTAGTAGTATTCAATATAATGCAGGTAGAGGTAGTTAGTAGTTACTGTCTTAAAATATGACGGAAATTCAAATAACAAGTCAAAGTTTAATATTTAGTAACGTAATTATTATTTATCACTTTAATGAATTGTTATAACTTGTTATATTCTTTTTTTTTACATAATAATATATCGAAATGTGGCCACATCTAAGAATTGACCAAATAAATGGCATCTTATTTTGTCTTTAGCGCATCATCAGCCGCTGCCGCTACGCTCGCTACGCTCGCAAGACCTGGTCATTAGTAAGAACATAACCTAATAAAGAATGTCGGGTATACTACCTTGAAATCAGTTCATGATGTGGCCCCGATAGTAATGTTCTCATTACTTTTTACTTATTTCAATAAACAGATTGTAGTGACATCATCGCCACACTAGTACCTACAATAGGATAGGTGTAGGAAAGGTGACCTAAATCAGATGCAGTTAACCGCTCGCCAGTCGCTTCCCGTTCGCCAGTTAATACAGTTGTGGTTCCTTTCTCTTCCTTTCTTTTCGTAACCTTTATAATCGGTACAATCTGTATATGGCACAAACCTATACACCTGTCGCGCATTCCAGTGCTGTACATTCCGGTGTCGTACATTATCATGTTGTGCATTTCTGGTTCCCAACCGTTCCCACCACTCTACATTGGAAACCCAGGAGCACTGAGCACGAAGGAATGTATTCAGTACCTAGAGCTAGCGTACAACTGTTTACAACACGATATTGTACGGACTAGAATGTGTGACACCGGATTGTACGATACTGAAATGTACAGCACCGGAATTGGTGACACCGCTCCTATTGGTCGATGAAATCACGCCTAGTGGTCAAGTTATTGTCAAATAGGATACAAATACTTTATGTTAGATCTGTTTATTGGAGTAAGCAAAAAAGAATGAGAACATTACTATCGGGGCCACATCATGAACTGATTACAAGGTAGTGTACCCCGACATTCTTGATTAGGTTAGGTTCGTACTGATGACCGGATCTCATAACCTTTAATTGATCGATTCTTAGGTGTGGCCACGACATCCCGATATTAGGTATGTAAAAAAAAATATAACAAGTTGTGACAATTCATAAAAGTGATAAGTTAACTTAACTTGGACTGATTTTCATTTTAATTTCCATCATATTTTGAAACAGTAATTATCCTGCTATATATGATTACCTACGTATATTATATTAAACTCAAACTAAAAAAAATATTCAACTGAAAACAAAACAAACTGAAAAAAATCAACTGTATTTTCTACTGCATGAAATAAAAGGCTTTTTTATTTTTGTTTTATTTTTAATTATCTATTGAAAACTACCTGAATTGTATTGAATTGGTACTACTAAACGGAGCTCGAAGCCAGCTATTTATTTATTTATTTATTTATTCAATTTGGTAAAATATAATACTTTTACACGTCAACTTTTCTTAGGTTACATTACGATAAGTAGGTACACTATCATAATTATAGTTATTTATAAAATATGTGTGTACTTGCTTATTAATTAAGCAGTTGCAATCATAATTTTGATACAAATACATTTAGTAGTATCATTATTCATTATACACAATATAAGTATTCAATATATTATTATTCATTATATAAATTATTCATTATATATAAATTAATTATTATACATTACAATAAATTACAATAAATTTATATTCATACCATTCAATATAATGTCATTTTTACGCAATATCCATTAATATAGTCTGTATGTCTCGCTTGCACATCATTACGTGTGTGATGTCATTTGCAAACCAGGCTAAGGAACAAGCTGCGATAAATTGAAGAATTCGTTAACGGAGTATAGCGAGCATGCTATAAGCTTTTGCTTTAGCTTGTTAGTAAAAACGCGGTAGCTTGCGGATTCCTTTATATCGGACTCAATTTTGTTGTAAACTTTAGGGCCGATCGTGTGAAGGCAACGATTAGACTTAGCCAGCCGTGTGGAGGGGGGACGGAGATCATTCCGCCGCCGCGTGTTGTGTTCATGGACACCCGCGTGCGTAGTGAACAGATCAGGGTTGCGCCACACGTATTTAGCAATTTCCAAGATATAAAGACTAGGAAGTGTCAATATGTTATTGTCCCTGAAAAGTTCTCTCGCAGGAGCATCCCAATCCGCACCAGCAACAATCCTAACGGCCTTTTTTTGGAGTCTAAATGCCCTATCTCGCTCAGCCGCGTTACCCCATAGGTCGATACCATAAGACAGAAGAGAGTGAAAGTAGCCGTAGTAGGCTTTTTTTATGTTATTAAATTCTAAGCTGGGACGCAGCCGGTTCAAAGAGAAGCAGGCCGAGGACAAGCGGTTGCACAAGCCATCAATGTGTGGGCCCCACGTGAGGCCTGAATCCAAAACCATTCCTAAGTATTTTACTTGATCCACTTGCGGCACAGGTTGGCCATTGCACATGATATGAAGTTTTTGTTCATCCGCGGATATGTTTCTTTTAAGATTAAAGTGGACTATGTTGGTTTTACCTATGTTTAGAACCATTCCGTTGGCCTCGAACCAGCGAAACACCTGTTTCATAACACTATTTAGCTTCATTTGTAACTGTACAAAATTTTCAGCGTTAACAATGATACACCCATCATCAGCAAACAAGACAAATTCCGCCTCGTTGGACGCGGTGGTGAAGTCGTTCATTAACACAAGAAACAAATTATTACCCATTACTGAACCCTGAGGCACAGCACAGTCACTTAGCTCACATAGATCAGATACATGTCCACCCACAGAAGTAAGCTGTTTTCGGTTATTCAGAAACGAAGCAATTAGATTTTTAAAGTTACCTGAGACCCCATAGTGATCTAACTTGTCAAGCAAGAGGGGATGGCTGACCAGCTCGAAGGCCCGGGATAAGTCGCAGAATATCGCCGCGACGGACCGCCGCTCCTCGAGATGTCCCAATACTCTAGTGGTGACGTCACGTACCGCGTCAATCGTGGAACGCCCGCGTTGATACGCATATTGTTGTCTGTTTAGTAAGTCATTGCATCTGAAATACTGCATTAATTTATCACTTATTAGTTTCTCAAATAGTTTTGAAAATATGGGTATCAGAGATATTGGTCTAAAATTCTTTAGTTCATCCATTTTTCCTTTACCCTTGTATATAGGTTGGACTTTCACTACTTTTAGGTTAGAAGGATATACACCACTCGTTAGACATCCATTAATTAAGTAACAAATTATATCAAAAATAAATAGAGGACACATGTCGAATAAGCGTGTTGACATATCGTTTATGTCCGTAGATTCTTTGCGCTTTATATGCTTGACACTTTTTATCACCTCTGATATTGTGACTAGCTCTGATGGGATTACGTTAGGATGTTTATGTGTGTACTTACTTAGATAAGTGAGCGCAGCTGAGGTGTCGATGTATGCATTCGAGCTGTTCGCATCTACGTAAAACCGGTTTAGGGCTGCAGCCGTTGAGGCCGCGCGCTTCTCGCTGGTACTTTCGGATGATTTGCTTATTAGTATGTCTATAGGTGTGTTTGGACTGCCACCACTGTGCGTTTCATTTGATATGACTCGCCACATGGAACGGCTGATATTATCACTAGATTCTATGCAGTTATTTATATAGTTTCTCCGTACATTGTACAACTGCTGGGCATAGTCACGCTCTAGAGAATATAGGTTATTTTTTAGTTCAACATCTAATGGGGAACATGATATCAGTTTTTTAGTATTCATTAAACTTTTACGCGTATTCGCAACTTGTTCATTAACCCAGGTTTTTGCTATAGATTTGACTGGATATTTTCTAATCGGAAAATGTATGTCATAGTAATATTTAATTACATTTAATACACAGTTTAATGACTGGTCAGGATCAGGCGATTTGCCGAGAAGGCCGGACCAATCATAGTTACTTAAGCTTAGGTTAAATAGATCGACACTATGGTTACAAAATCGTCTTTTCGCAACAACAGTGTTAAGTTGGGTCGTTTTAGACATTAACATGGATACAACAACACAGAGATGGTCCGAGATATTCATATCATACGGCTTCGCATACAACACTTGACTAGCGTGAATATTAGTGTAGGCATGATCAATACACGTTTTAGTACTTTTACATATTCTAGTAGGAAAGGAAACTAGAGATCTGAGACCATTTGAATTCATTAAATCATTTAACATTTTCGATTCATTTGATTTTGACAATAGGTTTACATTAAAGTCACCAACTATTATTAATTTATATTGTTTAAAAAGTGGAAGATTGAAGGTTTTGTTAAAATTTGATAGGAATGTTTCAAAATTATAGATCTCACCCGGTTTGGAGGGAGGGCGGTACACACACACTACAATTACTCCTACATCAATATATTCCGTTGCGCAGAGTTCAAGATTCGATTCCATAGCAGTTTCCATGATGTCTGTGCGTTCGATTGTGAGAAGTGAAGATTTTGAGTAGATGCACACTCCACCGCCGATCCGCGTTGTCCTACATTACTTGGCAGTCAGTTTGTAGTTTAATATGTTGACAGCTGATATCTGCGATGAGGAAAGCCAGTGCTCGGATAGGCAGACCACGTCGAACTCATCACATAGCTGTAGTTCACACTCAAGCTTGCGCGTCTTGTTTTTTAGGCGGTTTATATTTTGGTGGAGCACAGTGAAGTTAAGATTTTTCGTTTGTTTATAGCTAGGCTATGAAATCCGGTGTACATTTCGGTGTCATACAATCTCGTGTCGTGTATTCCGGTGTCGTCTTTTCCGGTGCTGTACTATTGTACAGGAACTCCCGATTACATTATCTTTGATGTGTGCGGTAGGGATGGACAAAATACATCACTGTATTTTAAATACCTACTCGATGTTTAGTAACGATGTACATATCATTAATACTTCAGCATCGAATATATATCGATGTTTTTCATTCGATGCATCGAATAGGAAGGTACGCATGAATTTACTATGAGTATGACCAACACTGACTGATGACCGCAGAGATTTTTACGACGTTACGTGAAATAGAACGTTTTAATTAATTCCCCACTCAGGTTCCCCAATAGGGATGTTGACGACTTTTCAAAATCAAAGTTCTAATTAGTCCGTCAGTTAGAAAAAACAAATACACGTATTTTTTGTTGTTTCAAATATATGAAAATAAACAGAGATAAAGCGCATTAAAATGTAATCTTAATACTGGTATATCGATACAAGTACTTTTGACTGATACCTACTTGATACTTAGTGTCAAAGTATCGATCCAAAAAAAACCATACATGCAGCCGAATGCAGAACCTCCTTCCTTTTGGATGTTCATTCTTTTTTAAAATTCAAGTTGTATTTTATATTTTGGATTTGACATACCTATTTTGTCCGGATCTGATCATCTAAACAGATTATATTTGCTCAGTGGATCTGAATTTATAACATAATTTATCACTTCACATATCACATCTAAATATAATATTCTTCTTCTTCTTTAATAATGGCGTCTATAATTATAATTTGCCATTGTTTGCCAATGATAACGTTTCTTGGTAATAAAAATTTCTTCATCTACTTCTTCAATTATGGCGAAACGCCAATGACAATGTTAGATTGTTCCCCAAGTTAAAACATGGCTCTCTTCAAAGCCAGTTTCCTACTCGGGGTCCAAAATAGATGCTGAAAAGTGACTGAAATAACGAATGACTTCACGTGACACGCGTGTGTTCGGTACGGTTTTCACCCTTCAATCTTTCTCAAAAATACTATTATAAGTAGTAGGCTCTTTTTTCATTCTAAATAATTAACTTTACACGTACGTTTCAAAAATCTATCTATCTGGGGGCACGGCAGTGCCCCCGCCAAGTCGAGCAACAAAAGCGGCACGGCCGTACTATCCTTTTCTCGAAGCAATTCAGGCCATTTTCGACCCCCTATAACTTCGTTGTGGATAAAACTAGAAGCCTGAATTTTTAGTAAACAAGCAGGTATTGTATAAAGACGGTATAATTTAAATTTCATTCGATTTGAACCAGTAGTTTAAGAATTATAACTAGTCAAAGTTTCTTAATTTTGTAGGTCACTCACTCACTCACTGACCGATCATCAAAACTCTAAGGCACTTCTAGCAGACATAGAAGTTTGAAATTTAGAATACAATTAGTGTTTATTGTATAAATCAAGGAAAAACTAAAATATTTTGCAATTTCGGTCCAGTTTTCTAGATACACCAACTGCATAAATAACTTTGTAATCCCATATAAATGTATGGAATTACAAAGTTATATATGCAGTTATATGTACCAACTGCACAAATAACTTTGTAATCCTATATAAATGTATGGAATTACAAAGTTATATATGCAGTTATATGTACCAACTGCACAAATAACTTTGTAACCATATATATGAGACTAGCTGTTCCCTGCGGTTTCACCCGCGTTAATTTCGGAGATCCCGCGGGAATTCAGAGATGCAAAGTAGTTAGTACCCTATACCCCTAGGTTTTCTTTACCCCTGACAACGTGCATGCAAAATTTCATGAGATTTCACCAGCGTTAATTTCGGAGATCCTTCGGGAATTCCGAGTTAAAATTACCCTAATCTGAATGCTCCAACGATTTTCATGAAATTTTGTATACAGGGGATTTCGGGGGCCATAAATCGATCTAGCTAGGATTCATTTCTGGAATTCCCGCGCGAACTCTGATATCAACGCGGGTGAATTAATTATTGCATACTACACGTTGTCAAGGGTTGAAAGGTCATAGGGTAGTACTTTTATCTCAGAATACCCGCGGGATCTCCGAAATTAACGTGGGTTAAACCGCGGGGAACAGCTATTTAAGCCGTTGCCCAGATATTAATAAATAATAATAATAAGTGTAGCTAGTTACCTACCTAGATATAAAGTGTAGATACATAGTTACCTAGACATAATTATGTTCAAAGGTACAATGGTCAACGGAATGAAAAAGCAAGAATGGGGCATGTGTTTATATTATAAAGTTGTACCAAAATCTTTCAAGTTATTAAAGTAGACCAAATTGCTCAAAGGAGGAAGACCATTTACAAAAAGAAATGAGATCCCATCAAAAACAAACTTGTAAAAAAGTCCAAGTCTCGCAACTCAGTTCTTCTACAGTAAAAAGTTGTGAGATCAATGTAATACCAAGTCGGTTAATTTATTCAGTGCCTACTTAAGGGTCCTTCTGTCTAAAGTTATCATGTTATAAGCTAATCTAATAACATTTTATAGTGACCATATCAAATTTAAAAATCTTTTATGTTTTAAATAGATTGATTGGCTTGGCGATCACGTGAAAACACAATGTATCTCACAAGTAATACATATTATAATTAAATTTGATTGTTTAGAACCATAATTATGTATTACATGTGAGATATATTGTGTTTTCACGTGATCGCCAAGCCAATCAATCTATTTAAAACATAAAAGATTTTTAAATTTGATATGGTCACTATAAAATGTTATTAGATTAGCTTATAACATGATAACTTTAGACAGAAGGACCCTTAAGTAGGCACTGAATAAATTAACCGACTTGGTATTACATTGATCTCACAACTTTTTACTGTAGAAGAACTGAGTTGCGAGACTTGGACTTTTTTACAAGTTTGTTTTTGATGGGATTATTATTGCAGGAGTTATCCGAAGGCATATCTACCCCTAGGCCCTACCTAAGAAAGTTACAGACTGTTTTATGACTACGTATCTACAGCATTGACATTCTATGTAGGTAGTTATTCTTCTGAGGTACCTTCTCTTTGGTTATGTAGTTATTAAAAGTCATCATGATCTATTCCTAGAGATTCACGTGAGTGAAATCGTGGCCGGTAGCAGAGAGAAGGTAATCACTACGTTCAACGTTGCCGGTAGGTATTTAGGTAATAGACTAGCTAGAGTTTCAGCAATGAACTTTCGTCCTCACCATGGGTTTATAGCTAGGTTTATAGGAACCCTTCACTGCGCGAAGTCCGACATAATGCACTTGTCTGATTTTTTATTTCTTTTTAGTTTTTGTAAAACGTAGGTACCTACCTAATGAATTTATTCTTGGTTGTTGACCACATTGTTGACGAGTGAAAGCCGTACCGAAAACACGTGTCACGTTGTCTTCGTTATTTCAGTCACTTTTCGGCATCTATTTTGGACCCTGAGCAGGAAACTGGCTTTCAAGAGAGCCATGTTTTAACTTGGAGAACAATCTAACATTGTCATTGGCGTTTCGCCATAATTGAAGAAGTGGATGAAGAAATTTTTATTACTAAGAAACGTTGTCATTGGCAAATTATAATTATAGACGCCATTATTAAAGAAGAAGAAGAAGAAGAATTTATTCTTTTCTAAGCTGTCATTTCGATGTCACCTTATTTACAATTTACAACACAGTGATTTAGCCAGTGATTATCTATAATATTGTCTTTGTTACATGAGGTTACATCTAAAACGTAGTGATTACCTTCTCTCTGGTTATAGACCAAGATCCCAGAGCAATCAGACATAACTTATTTTCACACGGATGAAACCTGAAGTTTTCAGTAGCTTTTCGTGTGCCTTGAATACCTACGCGCTTTGTGGAACTTGCCGAGTGACACCTGGGCAGGTACCAGGTGAGAAAGGTAACTAAAAATAAGAATTATTTAACTTAAATTCACATGGCTGATTTTTATATATGTCATGTAGAATATTATTTTAAAGTAATATCATAAGTGTCAGACACTTTTGATGGACCAGAGCTTTTGTCAGACGCTTTTAAGCCACCCAAAAAATAAATGTACTTTACTTATTTTTACATGTCTGATTTTTTAATATGTTATTGAAGTATTTATTTAAAAGTTATATTCAATCAGTCAGACAAATTAGAGTGACCAAACATCCCCTAAGACAAAAATTATTCAGCCAGAAGTATGAGGGCGAGAGCACTATGCACGCGCTTCAGAGTGAGTGAGACGTCCATAATAACTCGGTTCCCCTTTTTAAACTCACCATCTGTTTCAACCTACTGTGTATGTGCTGTTTGCGTGTAATATAACTTATAGTATACAGTATAGTTCGAGCCTGCGAGAGCACATGTTTTTGTTGTTTACATCAGGTTACTTGTGAGTGTTTTATTAAGTTGTTTGTAATAATGATAATCATGGAAGAAGAGAAATCGAAATGTACATTTTGTAAAAAATCTCATGATAAACTTATATTATTCTCCGAAGAAATATTGAAAAAGTGCAAAAACATTTTAAAACAGCGAATAATCCATAACCTCAAATTCAAAGATGTAGTTTTACCAGATGACTTGTATGACTCTTGACTTCACATTTGGCTCAACACTAGGTTCAGGCATTGAATTAGCTGGACTTGAGTTTGACACTACATCTAAATCTGCAACTGTTGAATTATTTTGTTGACTTGAGGTAGACGCTGTACATAGATCATCGTTAATACTAAGATTACAAGGTTGGCTTGATGTCGATGCAACTAATGAATTTTCAACAATACTCGATGATTTTTTTTCAGCATTTTTTGGTTTTTCTGGTATGGCGAAAAAATATTTGAGGTTATGGATTATTCGCTGTTTTAAATGTTTTTGCACTTTTTCAATATTTCTTCGGAGAATAATATAAGTTTATCATGAGATTTTTTACAAAATGCACATTTCAATTTCTCTTCTTCCATGATTATCACTATTACAAACATCTTAATAAAACACTCACAAATAACCTGATGTAAACAACAAAAAACATGTGCTCTCGCAGGCTCGAACTATACTGTATACTATAAGTTATATTACACGCAAACAGCACATACACAGTAGATTGAAATAGATGGTGAGTTTAAGAAGGAGAACCGAGTTATTATGGACGTCTCACTCACTCTGAAGCGCATGCATAGTGCTCTCGCCCTCATACTTCTGGCTGAATAATTTTGTCTTAGGGGATGTTTGGTCACTCTAATTTGTCTGACTGATTGAATATAACTTTTAAATAAATACTTCAATAACATATTAAAAAATCAGACATGTACAAATAAGTAAAGTTCATTTATTTTTTGGGTAGTTTAAAAGCGTCTGACAAAAGCTCTGGTCCATCAAAAGTGTCTGACACTTATGATATTACTTTAAAATAATATTCTACATGACATATATAAAAATCAGCCATGTGAATTTAAGTTAAATAATTCTTATTTTTAGTTACCTTTCTCACCTGGTACCTGCCCAGGTGTCACTCGGCAAGTTCCACAAAGCGCGTAGGTATTCAAGGCACACGAGACGCTACTGAAAACTTCAGGTTTCATCCGTGTGAAAATAAGTTATGTCTGATTGCTCTGGGATCTTGGTCCATTACATCATTTTATCTTGGCATATACATAATACATCTGTTCACTGGTATTTTTCTCTTTGCCTATTTAAGTATTTAGGCTGGGCAAGACAGCAGCTCTTAATGACTTACAACAATGCTGTACTTGTGGGAAACTGGAGCGAAGAAAGGCTAAAAAACGAGGTAAATCTTGTCTAGATATAGGATCAATTCTAGGCATGTTGTAGGTGCCATTGGTATCCCTTGCACCCCCTGGTATAGACGGCCCTGCCCATCGGGAATCGAACCCGGAACCTTTGGTATTTGCTCGCGTACCTAATTGGAAATCGGTAGGTAGGTACTTCTATTTGAATTCGTTATAGTTCAAAACCTAATCTAATTTAATGTTTTGAGTGAGGACTCATAAATAGAACAAAACCGCGAGTGATTTTAAATTGACGAATATTACTGCAATTTATATTTAACAAATTTTTATTTACAGTACGAATTCAAACTTTTCTTAAGGAAACGTGATAGGCGGGAATTGTTATTGCAAAAATCAAGAACTTTATTCAGCAACTTACTAAAGGAGGTATTTACCTACATAATAAACAGTATATGTATTTTTATTGTCATCAGTAACAGGTTAAGTTTTTTGTTATTTTCCAAATCAACGGGATCGATGGGACCTTGAAGTATATCTACTTACAGTTTGAGTTTTAATCAAATCGGCCACGAAAATTTCAGCGTGTATGAAAAATGCACACAGTAGGTAAGTTCAGTAAACAGAAAACTGAAATATTTCATAATCACAAACCGATATTATGATCATTAAATTTTATTAATTACTTTTGAATCTTGATATCACTTTAATATCTATGTAGGCATTTTAAATAAGAATTTACTTTTCAGAGACCCCTTGCAATTAGCGGCACATTTGTTTTATTCGGTTTTAATGTCCAGGTGGTTGCGTCTGATATGCCTGGTAAAGTTATTATTTTTCTATAGCTTCTGTATTAACTTAGAAGTAATAATTTCAGCGATAATTTAGTTAGCGAGTTTAGTAAAATTTAACATTGTTATATTATGTAGGTAAATACACATAGATATTTAGTTTAGAAACAGGATGGGGTTAACCTGGGGCCTTATTCACTATTCACAATTCTTGCCCATAACGCGCGTCCCAAAACACAGTTCCAAACGGTAGGGGCGGAAAAATTTTAATAGCCTACTAATTTTATCACGGAAAATATGTTGGTACCCTTCTTGTGATTTCACGTTCGAAGTTGTCTCTACCTAGCTGCAATGTCTGCCCGAGGTAGACATATTCTTGGACAACTTCGAGCGCTTCACCATTGATCAAGATCGGCTCCGGAGTAATCCAGTCGTTGAACATGACCTTTGTCTTGTCCAAATTCATCCGGAGACCGACTGCCATTGAGGCAGCATTAAGGCTGTGCAGCATTTGCTGCAAATCCTGCAGCGATTCTGCCATCAACACTATGTCGTCGGCGAAGCGAAGGTGGCTGAGATATGCGCCATTGATGTTATGCGCATTTGGGAAGCTACGTCATATCTTTTCGTCGCCACTACCGCAGTGTCTGAAGAGCAGGGTGTTCAATCAGTGCGTCCTGCCCGTCATGACATATGGAGCCGAGACGTGGAACATGACGGTCAGGCTGGCCCACCGACTACACGTCGCTCAGCGAGCTATGGAAAGATCTATGCTCGGTATTTCGCTACGGGATAGAATCCGTAACGAAATCATCCGGCAGAGGACCAAAGTAATAGACATCATCCAGAAGTGTAGCAAGCTGAAGTGGCAGTGGGCTGGTCACATCTGTCGCAGAACCGATGAGCGTTGGAGTAGACGGGTTCTGGAATGGAGACCACGTCTCGGTAAGCGTAGTGTTGGACGCCCCCCTGCCAGATGGACCGATGACCTGAAGAAGGTCGCTGGTAGTGGCTGGATGAGGAAAGCGGGAGATCGTGTACTGTGGCGTGCCCTTGGGGAGGCCTACGTCCAGCAGTGGACTGCAATAGGCTGATTGATTGATTGATTGAAATATGTTGGTAAATCCGCCACTGTCATTATTGATGTCATATTTTAATATCATATTATTATTAATTAATACTTGCTTACTAAATTTAATTAAAATTGTATATACAAGAATTGCTCGTTTAAAGTTGGTAGATTGATAGAATTGGACTTTGACTGAGTCCAAATCAAGCACTTTCCACCTTTCTTTCTCAGCTAAATCTAAAACTGCGAGCGGCAAACCTGAGTACGGGCTGGCTTTATCGAGCTTAGTCAGTGAGCGTCAAGTTGACTACATGCAGAACATAAATGACGGATGCCTCATGACTCTATCACCGATCACCACGCCATGCTGTCGAAACACTTTCGTCATACTCAGGTCTTATACATAGATATATGTATAAATCACTATAGCCGTTCCCTGCAGTTTTACCCGCGTTATTTGGAAGTTCCCGCGAGAACTCCGTGAAATGCGTTCTCAGTTGACGTCTCCTACTTATAAACTACGTAGGTGCCAAATTTCAGCCAGCCATAAGTAATGTAGTTTTTGAAATTTCGAATTTAGGCAATTTATCAGTGACCTTTCGCTTTTATATAAATACTTACTAGCTGACCCCCTCGGTAATTTCGGAGTTCCCGCGGGAATTCCGGGATAAAAAGTACCCTATGTCACTCAGGATCACTTTAGCTTCCTATCTATAATAAGTAGATCCATAGAAAACAACCTCACAAACTCCGGAGTTCTCGCGGGAATTCCGGGATATAAAGTACCCTATGTCACTCAGGATCACTGTAGCTTCTTATAAGTGAAAAAAAAATTAAAATCGGTTCAGTATGATCCAAAAATTCTAGGCATGTTGTAGGTAGGTGCCATTGGTAAAAGAAGATGACCTTCTTAGTTTGCCAGGTGCCATGAACCACCTTTCCTACATATTGCTTACTAGCTGACCCCCGCGGTTTCACCCGCGTTGATTTCGGAGTTCCCGCGGGAATTCTGGGATAAAAAGTACCTTACGTCACTCAGGAGCACTGTAGCTTCCTATAAGTGAAATAATGTTCAAAATCGGTACTGTATAGATGCAGTGATTACCCCCTATAACTTCACAAACTCACAATCTGCGGAGTTCCCGCAGGAATTCCAGGATAAAAGTACCCTATGCCACTCAGGATTATTGTAGCTTCTTTTAAGTGAAAGAATTTTTTAAATCGGTTCAGTAGATCCAGAGATTACCCTCTGCAATCTCACAAACACACGAACTCACAAACTTAGGATTTTACGCGGTGATTCCGGGATAAAAAGTACTCTATGTCACTCAAGATAACCAACTTCCTACAAGTGAAAGAATTTTCAAAATCAGTTTAGTATCAAATATCTGCAAGGTATAGGTATGTTGCGTCTGTCAGTCTAACTTATTAATTTGTTCTCACATAATATTATGTACCTACCTACTATTTCTTTAATTAGTGATGTGATAATATATATATAATATAATAATAATAAAGTGATGAAAAATCTAGACACGCGGCAGCGTATCAAAGCCAAGTTCAAGCAAAGGAACTGGCTAGCCAGCGCCGAGTGTAATATTACACGAACCACTTGGTGCCACTTTTGAACTCAAAACCTCTTTAATGTAAACACAAGACGTGTGTTTAATAACACAAGCTAATAATAGCTTACTGTGGGATCAAGTACATCTGTGTGTTGTGTGATGTGGATTCATAAGGACATGTAGAAGCCCAAATTTCATGAAGACAGTTATAAAGATATGAAGGTCAAAAAGTCGTAAATTTTAGCACTGACTGACTGACTGACATATAGTAACCTAAATCTAACCTATTTCCAGATGATCTTGAAGGATGAAATTTAGAATCCAGCACCGTAATTGTGTGTAAGCATAGGAGAAATCTAAAAACAAAAAAAGTAAAAAAATAAGTGGTGTCCCCATACAAAAAACTTGTATACGCGCTATGCAACCGGCCAACGGTGTGTAGTTTAGCACGTAATTTTTTATATTCTATACAAAAAGTAATGATATCCCACCAAAAAAATAAATGTAAAAAAGGAGAGCCAAGTTCAATACAAAAATTATGCTTGGCTGTGGGCTTCGCCGCAAAAAGAATGGAGATCTAAATGAGTGCCAAGTTATTTAAAAATGTGAGATCTTAAAGTAGTTTAGATTTGACTTGGCCAGTTTTTATCAGAATTAAAAACATATATATGTATATGTTTATTAACTTTATAAAATGGCTGATGTAATGAAAGCTGGCCAAGTCAAATCTAACCTAGTTTAAGATCTCACATTTTTAAATAACTTGGCACTCATTTAGATCTCCATTCTTTTTGCGGCGAAGCCCACAGCCAAGCATAATTTTTGTATTGAACTTGGCTCTCCTTTTTGTTGGGATAGCAAAATACCAAAATCTCCTTTTAGTTCCGAAGATGAGAGCCTCCGCGGAGAGAAAATGAATTACGGCGACGAATTTTTTTTGAAAGCAGAAAACTACGGAGAGCCTGCGGTGAGTGAGTGATATTAAGGTCTCATACCTAATAACTTCATGTTATCTTATTTGGAGATTAAGGTCTCAGATCAAAGACTTTTTATTTGTTCTGAGATTAAGGACACATAGGTGAGTGAAACTAGCGCCACCCGCTATAAAAAACATAATATCTTCTAAGATATTCCGTTTCTGCAGTATTGCAACATAATATAAAAAGTTAAAAATGACCGTTTTCGGCCCTACTGTTGTAAACATTTGTTGATATTAAGTTTAAACGCTGCAGAATTATCATCAAAAATAGGTAAGTATTTACCATTTTTTATCTCCATCACCTAAACGTTTTTAATGTCTCCACCGCTAAGATATGCCCATAGGTACCCACTGCCACATGCGTTTGAATTTATACACGTGTTTTTACATGATGTTTTCCTTCACCGTATGGTTATAACTTATAGTTTTGTAAGATGATTGTAATACAATATTATGATAAACACTCACAAGCGTCATAATTCAATACGAAAGGACGGTTTTTGAGGATAGAACTCCATTATAATCCTCTCTTTGGACTTGGTCTCGTCTGGTTTATGTTAGGTGGAAGGCGTAGCGAGTGCATGACTGTGCTTGCTGCTCCATGCTACCGGAGGGCAGTCATTTTGTTAAATACGGAAGCAACTACCTAGTCCACAAGAAAAAATGACGTGTTTTAGCTTTTAGATGTCATTACTAAAGATAACGAATAAGAAAATGATGGAGATGA
Source organism: Zygaena filipendulae (assembly GCA_907165275.2). Taxonomy (NCBI): domain Eukaryota; kingdom Metazoa; phylum Arthropoda; class Insecta; order Lepidoptera; family Zygaenidae; genus Zygaena; species Zygaena filipendulae. The sequence goes on from OU015650.1 coordinate 7,370,692, forward strand.
AAGAAAGAAAAAAGAAAGAAAGAAAAGGAGTTTATTGGTCCCTCTTAATAAAAAGTACAATATAAAAGAGTACTTGTAATATTAAAAAAAAATAACAAAATATAGGTATTTTGAAAGAGATAGAAGGGTGACATCACAACTGAGACAACGAACATCATAGTGAATCATTTCTTTATGTACCTATATCTAGATTACGAATTTCATGTATTTTGTTTATTACAACAGGCTCCACCATTATACGTAAGATACACGCCGTCCGGCACTCCAGAGCCGTCGGATCGCATGCCCATAAGGCTTAGCGCTACAAAGGATACCAACTGTAGATGGACGACGGTCCCCTTGCTTCCGTGCGATCGCCTTGAAGGGCTCGGAAGTCCCGTAAAGGTCCTTAGATGTTTTTATTTTAATAACTTTTACTTCTTAACCTACCGATGATTGACTGACACTTTTAAATATACGCTATCTAAGTATCTGCGTTAATGTAAGCTTGGGTGCAAGGGAAGGGTCTCTGGAACTACTAAACTGATTCTAAAAACTTTTACTTAGGTAAAAAAAGCACAGGCGGCAGTATCACCGAGTGAGTAGGTACACCAAGAAAATGACCCATATACAGCCAAACACAATAAGAAGTTCATAGATAGAATTTGTGGTAGCCATAGAAATACACCTAGACTTTAGAGGATAGTTTCAGTCAAAATAATATTGTTTGAAATTCAAGCGCAAAACTCGAAAGTACTAGGGTAACAGAAGGTAGCAGGAGGTTAATATGTCGGGAAAATCCATTTTCTTCAGTAATCAAAACTGTACTAATTTTACTTTGAAAGAAATGTTATGTTATACAACTTTTTTATTTCCTCGCAATCGAAGTGAAAAGCAGAGTTTATAACTCGTCCACAAAACCATTATTATCCTCGACATTACTATACTAAAAGTCTCGGATAACAATGGTTCGTTTTGTGCACTTGTTGTAAAATTTACTATTTTATCCCGGATCAAAGAGATCTCACATTGAAATTCATGCGGGTGAAACCGCGGGAGAACAGTTAAGTAGATATATTTTAGATTTTCCAATTCCATATAAAAGGTGTCCTTGATGAAGATGAAAACATATTATTAGATCGAGGAACTCATTCAGTATATACTAGCTGATATACTAGCTGTGCCCCGCGGTTTCACCCGCGCGAAAGGTTTTTATACAACAACTTTTTTTCCGACATCTGATTTCAATGAAACAAAGCCTATATGTAGCTCGAGGCTAAGCTTAATCTACCTGTGAAAATCGCATGACAATCGGTTCAGTAGATGCGGAGATTATCACGAACAGACAGACAGACAGACAGATAGAAAAGAATTTTAAAAACTTTTTTTGGGCTTGGTTACTCTTCTTTTATCACCTCTCTCAATTTTAGATAAAAATATTCAATGTACAGAATCGCGGATTCTACTATTTTATTATAGTATAGATTAAAAGTAGGTATACTAGTCAAATTTTTTTTTTTCAATTGCAGACCGGTGCTAAACTGATCGTAAAAAATTGTGTAGCCGACAAGAATTTGTGCGTTATGAACCAAAATTGGATGCAAACTTTTTTCGGTGCTGTAAGTACCTTTTTATAGATTTTGGTATCGAAATGATATCTATCTATTGTCTTTGTCATTATACAGCACAAGTTTACTGTTCTTTGTTCTTAACTGCGAGTTTACTTTCAAGAGAAGATGTCATAAATTTTATTGTTATATTTGTCGCAGGAGTGCGGCGTTACCTGTCGCAACTACGTCGATATCCATAAGAGGTTCACCGCGGAAAACATTTTCACACTCGTCAGTGATGTAGCGACCAAGAAGAAAGAGTAGGCTGCTATTTTAATCTTCTATTTTTATTCAAGTTTGTGCATGATTATTTGTATCTATTTGTTAAATTTTTAGGTGACCGAAACAAAATATATATGGCTACTGGTTTCTTTTCTATTTTAACTTTTGATACTTTTTACACAAGGTTCTTGACTGTTATTGGTTATTATAGAATGATTAGTGAACGTCAAAATAAAGTTGAAGTCTATATTGTGACTGTTAAGGTTGGATAGCAATGCCATGGAGTGTAGACATTAGTGAAGAGACATAAAGTGTAGTGTTCTAATTCTAAACGGTTGCTAGCCAACCACCTGTTGATTACTTCTTGTCAAAAAGTATAAAACAAAACTGTTGTGAAATTCTGCTCTAAATATATCTGCCTTCTATATCTATATCTAACTATTGAACTATAACGTTTTAAAGTGAGTGATAGTGTTTACCAGTGTGTGTTCAAAGACTTCTCTTAATATTTCGTAAATATAACAAGAACCTTTAATCCGACGTGACGTAATATTCTCCTTCTAAGCTTCTCTACTTACTTGGTAAGCAGTCGCATTCTCTAATAGGTTATGGGCTCTAATAGGTTGAGAGCGATGTTGAGTTCCGAATTTCCACCAGAACCCCTATTAATTCAGAGGGAGCCGATATCGATACTAGACACGAACGCGTTTTCGAGCAAGAGCAAGAACCTGAAGGATTTGTTAATGAACATGCTCTAGAGGGAGATGGAGTAATAGATCAAGTTCATGAGAGTGAAGATCATGACGAAGCAGTTCGTTACCATGATGATCACGACACAAGCGTTGAGAACGAGGGTCTAGATAAAGTTCATATCGAGAGACTTAGTGACGATAGTGGTGATTGTTTCCTCGAAGCTGATAGAGAGCAACTAGAAGTAGTAGAGCCTCTTCAAGAAATGGAGCCTCGATATAATTTGAGAGACAGATCAACCATCAAACGTCCAAAGAAGTTGGATGACTATGTTTGTTTCGTAGGCATCGAGAGCTTTCCAAACACTTACAAAGAAGCTATAGAGAGAGAGGACAGTGTTGAATGGAAGAAAGCCATGTCAAGTGAACTGAAATCTCTAGCTGACTACAAGGTTTGGACGCTATGTGATTTACCACCCAACCGAAAGGCACTGCCGTGCAAGTGGGTGTTCACAATCAAACGAAACCAAGATGGTACTATTGACAAATATAAAGCGCGACTGGTAGTTAAGGGGTTCAAGCAACGAAAAGGGGTTGACTATGAACAGACTTTTAGTCCGGTGGCCCGGATGGCTACGATAAGAGCTTTATTAAGTGTCAGTGCCAAAGAGAAGCTGTACCTGACACAATTTGATGTGTCGACAGCCTTCCTCAATGGCATGCTAAAAGAGGAAATTTATATGAAGCAACCTGATGGTTTTAGCGATGGCACATCAAGAGTTTGTCTGCTCAAGAAAAGTTTATACGGTCTAAAGCAAGCACCGAGATGCTGGAACTCGTGCTTTGAAGAGATCCTTATAAATAAAGGATTTGTGCAGAATGCAGCTGATTGTTGTCTTTTCACAAAGAAAGTAGGAGATAAAAAGATCCTCATCACTTTATATGTTGATGACGGATTAGTAGCTACTACGGATGAAGATCTAGCGAACCAGTTCTTGAGAGAACTAAAGGATACGCTAAAGATTACAAACAAACCAGCTTCCTTTTACCTTGGTTTGGAAATTTGTCAGACTAAAGATAGTTCCATATTTATAAAACAGGAATGTTACACAAAGAAAATTTTGGAACGCTTCGGGATGATGGATTGTAATTCAGTATCAACACCCATAGAAAGGGATCAGACTCCTGAAGCAGGGAAAGTTGATAACCCTCAGGTAAAAGAGAAATTTCCGTACCGAGAAGCTGTGGGAGCACTAGCTTACTTAATGACGGGTACACGTCCTGATATTGCTTACGCGGTCGGAGTAGTATCAAGAAAACTTGAGAATCCAACCCAAGCTGATTGGCTTAAAGTCAAAAGGATATTTAGATATCTTAAGGGTACAATGTCCTACGGCATCAGATACAGTTCCAATGCCACAAGAGCCTACATTGAAGGCTACAGTGATGCGGATCATGGTGGTGATGAGCAAACCGGACGCTCAACAACAGGAGTGGCGTGCCTATTTGCTGGAGGGATTGTTTCCTGGCTAAGTCAACGTCAAGCATCGGTTGCGATATCGACGACTGAAGCTGAGATTGTTGCAGCGAGCGAGGGCGCACGTGAGCTTGTGTGGCTTCAAAGAATCTACAGCCAACTCACAAGCTTAGAAGGCATTCCTACCCTGAATGTGGATAATGAAGCAGCCATACGCCTTGCACACAATCCTGAATTTCACAAAAGAACTAAACATATTCGTATACGACATTTCTTTGTACGAGAAAAAGTACAAGAAGGTTTAGTTCATGTGATTAAAACTAGTTCAGAGGAACAACTGGCTGACCTTATGACCAAGGCAGTTCCGAAGCCAAGGCTCATAAAAATTAGAGAGGAATTAGGCTTACAAAGCCTCTTCAACTAATGAGGGAAAGTGTTAAGGTTGGATAGCAATGCCATGGAGTGTAGACATTAGTGAAGAGACATAAAGTGTAGTGTTCTAATTCTAAACGGTTGCTAGCCAACCACCTGTTGATTACTTCTTGTCAAAAAGTATAAAACAAAACTGTTGTGAAATTCTGCTCTAAATATATCTGCCTTCTATATCTATATCTAACTATTGAACTATAACGTTTTAAAGTGAGTGATAGTGTTTACCAGTGTGTGTTCAAAGACTTCTCTTAATATTTCGTAAATATAACAAGAACCTTTAATCCGACGTGACGTAATATTCTCCTTCTAAGCTTCTCTACTTACTTGGTAAGCAGTCGCATTCTCTAATAGTGACAACATTATTTTTGGAGTTGTTTTTCATTGAAATAATTATTTAGATAATATATTGAGACTTTTATAACAGTAAAATATGATGAAAAAGGAAGAAGACAAGGGCATAGTATATTGTAACCGGGTTCGCATCGGTAATTGGTATGAAGCTAGCAAATTGGAAGAGGTAGGTACCTCAGCATTTTTCGTACAAATACACCAGTTTCCTTTATCCACCGAGTTTTGTTGAAAAATTTCTTTTTAATAAAAACTCGATGGATAAAATATATTATATTATCAAAATATAACTTAATTAAATTCAGTTATTACCTACTACTTGAAAATTTCGCAAACTTAGTTATCGCAGTTAGACAAGTATAATTTTCCTTTCTATTATATTATTTAGTACAAATTGAACAAATTCTTGGAACAAATGAAAAAAGGCGACCTTATGTTGGCACGTTTCCGCAAAATGGACGAAAATCTAAACAAGCCAACGGTACTCACGCAATCTTCCGGGAGCATCGCCTTTGGAGCTAAGATCTCGCTCCTCGCTCCTAACGTGCCTGGTTAGTGACTCTTCATTATCACTTCCGAAACCTTTAACGTCAATTATTATTATTATTATATAACCAAATTAGGTAAGTAGTATGTTTTATATATATTTGTTTTTGCAGCTACTGATCCACCCGTAGAAGACAAGAAGGGTTTACTTCTAGGCGGTCGTATATCGGCCAACAATATCTACTATTCGCAAGAACTAGTAGACGGTTGTTGTATTGTCGGTCTGGTTCATATTAAGCCTGCGGAGCGTAGTACTTTCATCATCACAAGCGCGGACTATTGCAATAGGGAGAACGAACCCTTGAAGTACAATCAGGAGTTTCTACTCACACTCAATTCTTCTATTAACAAAAAGGTTGTGACTCTATATAAATATTTGAAAAAAAAAAAAAGAACTGCACGGTGTATGTACCTATAGCATAAAAAATCCTGATGGCAGTTTTGATTTTGCACTCAACTAAATGGCATGCTGTGTTCCAGCCTTTGTATATAAGGTACGACCCGAATCCAATACCGGGTTTGTGTGGCATGTACCCGTTGTACCTGAGCGAGCACGCAGTCTCCAATACTCGGTGGCGAGTGTTGCCGGTTCAAAGCCCCAGTATCACTAGATTCGAACAAGAGGGCAAACCTGTGCAGGTGAGACTTCAATATTAATATATCGTCAATCAATCGGCTGGCTCGTTTCAATTTCAAATTTTTATTCTGTGACTAGCGGTTCCCTGCTATTTTATTGGAGTTCAATTTGTAGTTCCCGCGTAAATTCCAGGATAATAAGGATAATAAGGATCCTTTTTCCTTTACGTGGGTACCACTGACAACGTGTATGTAAAATTTGATAATGATCGGTTGAGTACTAGTTAAAGTGTGAAAGCGTAACAAAAAAAAAATTAAGTTTACGCATTTAATATTAAGGATATCCTTATACATGAGTATAACTACCTTCTGGTAACCAGTAGGTACATAGAAGGTTACGTTTAAACCGTGATTTTGAAATAAGAGCGTGTTCTCGAAAATTCTATTGATTTCAGGTAAATACAGATATTGTAATCAACCATTGTGCGACGAATATTAATTTAGGCATCAACGTGGGTTGCTGGGCAATGGGTTTTCACGGGAAAGTAAGTAACCAACTTCGGGCTCATTAATCGATTGATTCGATTGCCGTAGTTCTAAAGAAGTATCGTAAAGTTAATTAACTTTTACGTTTCAGGTTTGCGCACCCCTAATGAAAACTTGTTTAGACGTGTACGGACGGGAGTTGCCTAACAACATCTGGCAAATTTATTGCCCAATAGCCAGTTAAAAACTGCGAAGTTTAAAACTACCTACCTGCCAGACATCTGTAGGTATTAGGTACATTTGCGTGAAAATTTGTCAATTTTTATCTATATACGTAATACATACCTATTGTACAGTATAAAAATCAATTGCCGTCTCGCAAAAACTCGAAAATGGCTTGACCGATTTCCTTTTTGCTTGTGTTTATAATGGCCAGGACGACGGTTTGTATCAAAGAAAATTAGGAGGTGCCTGGTCCTGGGGTAATTTCGAAACTGATGCTAGTCCAACCGGGAGGCAGAGCTAGTTATTAACAATAAGTAGAAAATTCGTAAATGAGATTCCTATGGATCACAATTATGTTTAATAGGTAGGTACTTATTTAACGTAGTTCCCCTTATTATACAGATCGAAATGACTGCAGTCTCGAGATCATTATTTTCTCGTTTACTATACAGCATGAGGTCTAAAGGCTGCCAACTTATTGCATCTACCTTTGAGAACATGAATAAGTCATGCGATTCGTTAGAAGAATGACTTTAAAGTGTCGGAGACGTCGCTACCTCTCATTTTTTTGAGTTAAATTTGTTATAAATAAATTGATTCTTCAAAAAAGCTGTGATATTGTTTAAAGTAAAAATTACTTGAGTTTCATTTTCTATAAAGCAACATTTTTACGAAAATCCGCTCCCTATTGGACTGAATGCGATTTTAAATAGTAAAGGTTTTTCTACATATTCTATGTAGGTATAGTAATGTCGTACCTCTAGAGGTACCTATAACTAACGTACAAATGTTTTGCTTAACCTGAGAAACTCGAAATGTTATATGAAAATTTAATTAGGCAGCTTCTGCGTCGGATGCTGATCTAAGTTTACGCAAGTTGAATTCGAAATGAACATTCGACACTAGCTATGTAGGTACTTCTATCCATAAGTATTTAAGCTCAATTCAAATGACTAAACAAACCTTATATATAAAATGCTTTGTCCTGCATGACTGATGGATCAACGCATAGCCTAAACCGCTGATCGTAAAGACCTGAAACTTGGAGGGTGTGTTCTTTGTATGGCGTATCTAGGCATTCGGTAAGAAAGAATTTTTGAAAACTCAACCCCTAAGGGGATGAAATGGGGTTGCAAAGTTTATACGCTACAACTCCGCGGGAACTTCGAAATTATCGCGGGTGAAACCGCGCGGGACAGCTAGTATTTTTATAAGATTTGTTTTATCAAAAACTTCATTAAAATGTTGTTAGGTTAGGTTAGCCCATACCTATTAACTCTGTATAATACTTAAAAAAATACATTTTAATACATCAGTATATGGTTTAAATGACATGGATATTGGATAACCTTTTATTAATTTTGCTTGTAGGTCAATTCATAATTAAAATTTACAATCATTACCCATTCCAGTCTCCCATTAAATAAATTGTTATTGATACGAAAACCTACACTCCATAGTTGTGAGAGCTAGTAGCTACTCAATAATGAATTTATAGAGCATCCTCAAGGGTCACTAGCGGTTAGATGTTTGAACTCTGCGGGACACTTAAGTGGCATTACTTAAATTTTCAACAGTTTCATGCCTTCACCATGTGGTGGCGTTAAATATACAGATTCAAAATATTTGTACTCTTCTTCACGGAAACGTTTTCCTAACATTTTTGGTAAAATACCTTGTGTGGTTTTTTAAATTTAAAATTCAAAGGCAAAAACATACAACCCTATCAGATCGAGTATCGACTGACGATAAGTCCTCAGACACCCGTTCCAGTCTCTACCTGATTTCTCTCCAGTTACAGCTCTTAGTCTCTTTTGTATTTGCTCCCATCTGCGTCATGAAATTGCTTCTGAACTGTAACCTCAGGGGATTATACCTACGAAGACACGATTGGGTTGTCTGACAGTGTTACTTGACTCTAAATGCTTTGATGTTGATGCAACAAGATTCTTAGGGCACTTTAAAGGTATATGTACCTAATATGCATGCATTATCTATACCTACTAATATATTATAAAAATGTCAAGTTTGTGAGTTTGTGACGTTATAGGGGTAAGCTCTTGATCTACTGAAGCAATTTTGAAATTTGTTAGTCTCATAGGGTATATTGTAACCTGGAATTCCCGCGGGGACTCCGAAATTACCACAGCTAGTTTAAGTACATAAAATCGTATGTAAATAGTATGTAGGTATGTGTGTTGATTATTATTATTAGAACTATATTATGTTTACAGTGGTTAAGTTGCGAGATTATTTAAATTTTTCAAAATATCTTTAGTTATTGTGTGATTATGATATATTATGATTATTGAGGTATCTGTTACCCGCGGTTTCCCTTATGTGAGTTTAGGCCTTTTCAAGAACCTTTTTTCCACGAAATGTGCCACAGCACAATCTAGTAATATCCGTCTATCAATGAAATTTTTAGAATGGTTTCATTATATTTCTAGATAATTATCTCCCAGTGTACCTACCTACCTTTTAAAGATACCTAAATACCTTTTCCAAGTACCTACAAAGTAAAACGGCGGGAAAGGCCTCTTGCACATGAGCTGTTAATTTATTTTATCGGTTATACGTAGTCTGTGAGTTAAACCAAAAAAAAACAAAGAAACGTATAAAAATCAGATTTTAATATTATCTAGTTAAAAACAGGGTACAAGTATCAGCCTTTGCACGCACAAGAAGTGAAATTATTATAAAAACAAATGACCTAGCCCTAGGGAGTTAACTCTTGAAAATGATTTGAGTTGGATTCCGATTTTGATTTGATTTGAAGTGGAAATCGTGTTTCGAATCGTGTTAATATCTAAAGATGACGTCTGACAAGGCAATAAAAATTTATTGTTTTCGTTGACAATTTAATGAAATCGAGAAATTTGACAGAAAAATTCGATATACAGCTTCGATGGAGACGCAATCCCAAAGCTTCAAAGTAGCAAAATTTGATTCCGTTTCGATCCTGCGATCTCATTTCGATTCAAGCTCGATTGTGTTTTCGATTTTATCCTTAATCGATTGCGTCAAGAGTATGACCTTTACTCGACTGCGTCAAGAGTAAGCCAGGTTGGACTATAACTGGAACAGTCGAACCGGTGTCTAGATGGTCAATAGGTACATGTTTAGCACAATCGTTACGAAATACTCAACATCTATATATTTTACAAATAACACCTACATGCAATTATATCCTTTATTATATAGAATGTCTTTGCCTACATGCTAAAACGTTACAACAAAATTTTTTCCACCGTATCCAAAGAAGCTTCACAAAAGGGGAATAAAACAACCCCTAATGAACTAAAATATCATATTTTCTACCGTCGCAACTCGCATATCATAATGTTTTCTAGATTGCAACGTCTAAAATCTCGTTCTTAAACTCTCCTCATCCTTAGACCCTTACAATAATTAGTAAAGAAGTATCTACTCTTGTCTTCACGAAGTATGTTGATATTCTCAGTGAATTTTGATATTTTATTAAAATTTTACTCTTATAAACTTTCTTCTCTGTTCAGTTTAAGTTTTTATAAATTCCAAGGGTTTTTTTATTCCTACCTATAGTAAGTATAAGGTATTACCTGTTTTACTTACCTTGTTTATTGGAACGTTGTTCATTAAAAAAAATTGAGCTAACTTTGTTAAGTAAGAAGATATTTATATTTTTTATGTTTCTGAAATAATTACATACATCAAGGTTATTATTCTTTTGAAAAATGATATTCAATTTATTTAACTTTGAACTCATAATATTATGCAAATTTCATGGAAATATTCCAAGAATTTTGCTCCAAGTACATTACAAACGAGAAATTTAGTTCTAAGTACACAATCCCTTACATCTTACGGGACTGGATACAAAGTGTATATTCACCTAGACCGTTACAAACCTTAAGTATTCCATTTGTAGAACTCCTACGAAACTATAAAGTGAACTCGCAGGAAGGTACCTACATTATATTAAAAGGACATTTGGTTAAGTTTCGCAATGTTATACCAATTATGTATTTAATTATTTATTGTAACGATTTTCCAAATATTTCACTCCAGAATTTATCTTTGTTTAATTTTTTTTGCCTTTACGGATGTTTATCAATGTGAAGTAAAAAACATAAATGTAAAGTAAAGTAATAGCAAAAAACTTTAATAATTTTATTTATTATACTAGCTGTTCTCCGTGGTTTCTTTGGCATTAATTTCGGAGTTTCCGCGGGAATCCCAGGATAAAAAGAATCTTATGTCTTTTTATAGGTACCCCTAAAAATGTGCATGCAAAATTTCATGATGATCGGTTTAGTTAATTCGTGAAAGCGCAACAAACAAACTTCTATTTGCATTCATACACCTATAATATCAAATTAGTCATAATATAATAATTATTTTATTGTATTGAAAATACTTACAACACTTGCCAACTTTACTCACTATTTGATCCATGGTAAGATCGCATCTTACATAAAAATGGCATTGACTATTTTATTTGGGTGTATAGTCTACTATCGCCCACAAAAGCACTCGCTAACGACTCTACATAAATTCTCTGTCGCAGCAAAATTTATCAGTGTGACAATATCTTTCACTGTTTATCTGCAAAATTAATTGAGTAACAATAGATAACTAGGTGTTCTTGAAGACTGTTATTTCATTTTAATATAGGTAATTGTTATTTTGAAAAGTAAAAGCTGTTTACTGCAAGAATCAATTTATATATGTATTATTCTATCGCACCGAAAGTAAACTGGGGCATATATTTTTAACTAGCTGTGCCCCGCAGTTTCACCCGCGCGAATAGTTTTTATACAACAACTTTTTTCCCCGACATCCGATTTCAATGAAACAAAGCCTATATGTAGCTCCAAGCTAAGCTTAATCTACCTGTGAAAACCGCATGACAATCTGTTCAGTAGATTCGCAGATTATCGCGAACAGAGAGACAGACAGACGGACAGAAAATAATTTTCAAAACTTTTTTTTTGTGCTTGTTTGCTTGTCACAATTATTATGCATAATCAAAAATCTTGCCCAAATCTTATGTAATTAACTTATGAAGTAACAATAATATAATTTATATTAGGAGTTTATCAAGTTACCTGTTATTAAGTATTTATTCGGCGACAGGAATATTCCTATCAAATATCAAGTATAGCTAGGCTTTATGGTTTCAGAGATATCGTCAGTACATAGGTGGAAATCTCTTATATTATGTATACAATAAATTAGCTGTGCTCCGTCGTGTTATCGTCACCCGCGTGAGTTTCGAAATTCCCAAAGGAACAATTTTTTTTCCAAAAAAGTAGCCTTAATTACTCCTTATAACATCAGCTATCTACCAGTGAAAGACCCGTCAAAATCGGAACAGCCGTTTCAGAGATTAGCCGGAACAAACAGACAGACAGAAAAATAAAAAAAATTGATATTTTTATGTAAGTAGATACCGTGTTTAATTTCATATGCTTTTAGTAAAAAGCGGTTAATTTGAAATTACAAATAGACACTTCAATTTTATTTATACGTATAGATATATAGATAGATTATAAATTATGTATAGATATATAGATTAGCTATTATATTAGCTGTTTAACTGGTGTGAGTTTCGGAATTTCTGCAGGAATTCCTAATTTACTGTGCCTAGGATAACCTTTATGAAAATCCAAGTTTTATCGCATTCGGATAAACGGTACGTTAGCGTATAAAACATGATGAAAAATAAATTGCATGACTATTTATAGACCTATTTTTGACACCCGAGTAAAAAGCTTTCTATAAAGAATATCAAATACCTAATATACGAGTAGGCAAGTATTGAAAGGTAGTGAGCTACCAATGACAATTAATTTATATGCATCAACCGTCTTAAGATTTGAGACATCATTAAAAGTTATTACGTATAAAAGGATATGATGATAAGGGCGTAGCGAAGAATTGGGGCTATTTGGATTCTAAGAAAAGTTTTTGATGGGTAGGTAGGTACCAAAAAAGTTCCTTATATTTTGTTTATATAATATTAAATTCATGCAAAGTTTGATAATGATGGCGCAACCTTGCCTGTTATATTGTGAACTAGCTGTGCCCCGCAGTTTCACCCGCGTGATTTTCGAGACTCCCGCAGGAACTCCAAAATATAGCCTAATTTAGGTACTCCTTATAACATCAGCTAATTAGCAGTGAAAGTCCCGTCAAAATCCAACCACTTCTGAGATTTAACTCCAAAATTGTTTCATATTCTTCTTCTCCTTTCAATAACAAACACAACAAAAAAAGAATTAGCGAAATTGGTCGAGCCGTTAACGCGTGACGCCGTGAGGGAAATTGGGATTCATCCTACTAATATTATAAATGTGAAAGTGTGGATGTTTGTTACTCAATTACGCAAAAACGGCTGAACGGATTTGGATGAAAATTGGCATGCACGTTGTCAAGGGTACTTTTTATCCCGGATTTCCCGCGGGAACTCCGAAATTACCGCAGGTGAAACCTCGAGGCACAGCTGCTTTTATATACTTATAATAGGTATATAGATTAAAAAATCAGCAAATGTTAAACAAATAAAATTCGACACTTTTAAATTTTGTTTTCTATTAACTATCAACATGCAGTGAGAGCACTTTCTTCCTTTGAATTAAATACAGTACCAACAAAATTCTCGAAATTCGAACTTTCTTGAACTATTATAATTTGCAGAGATAATATCTCTCATATTACCTAAATCAAAACTGAAATTACAAATTTGAGTTCCAGGAATTTTAAATGTTGTTTTCGCCATTTCATAAATCGCACGGGGCGATTGCAAATCTACCTTTTTGTTTAGTGAAGTTTAAGGGTGTAGATCCTACGAAATAAACTAAACTTATAAATGTGAAAGTGTAGATGTTTGGATGTTTGTTACTCAATCACGCAAAAACGGCTGAACGGATTTGGATGAAACTTGGCATGCTCGTTGTCAGGGGTACAAACAAAGAAGGACATATGATACTTTTTACCCCGGAATTCCCACGGGAACTCCGAAATTACCACGGGTGGAACCGCGGGCACAGCTTGTATGAAATAAACAAGACAACATCAGATTTTATTTTAAGTATACATATGTTTTTTTTTTGTAAAACGTTTACATCACAGGTTTTCTTTCAATACATAAACATTGACATACTGAAAGATGTTTTTATACTATAATACTAGCTGTACCCCGCGGTTTCACCCGCGTTACGTAATTCCGGAGTTCTGGCGGGAATTCTATAGGATCAACTTTACTTATAAACCTTCCTCTTGAATCACTCTATCTATTGGTGAAAACCGCATGAAAATCATTTCAGTAGCTTTTGAGTTTATCGCAAATAAACAGACAGACAGACAAACAGATATACGCGACAGAGGACATGGTTGGTACATTATTTAAATTTGATTCTTTGAGTCGCAATATTTCATGGTAACAATAACAAATGAGATTTATCTTTCGCTTGGAAAAGGAGCAGGTAATCTTGCCGGTCCCGTCACAATTTACTTGAGTCCTGGAAATATGTTTAGCTGTTAATAAAGAGAGCACATTATTCAGACAAGCAATTGTATCTCTCACATATAACAAAAAGAAAGCTTCCTTCACTTAAGATTATTGTTGGATACTCACGTTACACTTAAGCGAGATTTATACGTATTTTGCGTATGGAAAAGTAAATCACTTGTTCGTTTGATTAGAAAAATGTTGTTATTAGAATAAAATACATAACATTAGCATTAAGTAAATGTAAATTGTTTTCTTTAGCAAATGTTATTCATAGAACAAGGGAAGGCTTCATTTATATTCAGTAGAATTACTGTTGCTGGAGTGGTACCTAAGCAAAACAAATTCAAGGAAACCGAAATAGGAATTATACAATGTCAGCGATAAATAGATGTTTGCCCGCAGAATATTATTGTGTAATAGCTTTTCCACGTGGTTTCATCCGCTTGAATTTCGGGACTAATAGATACCTACAGAGCGATTCTCTCAAGAGCTCCGTATCAAATCCTTACTAATATTATAAATGCGAAAGTGAGATTGTTGGTTTGTCACGCTTTCACGCCTCAACGGCTCTACGGATCATCATGAAATTTTGCATACACGTTGTGAGGGATACAGAAAAGGACACAGTGTACTTTTTATCCCGGCATTCTCGCGGGAACTTTAAAATTACCGTGAGTGAAACCGCAGGGAACAGCTAAAATAATATAAACCTTCGGGAAGAATTTCTGTAAATGATAGTGAAATTATTATCAAAATTCGTAGCGTAATTAACAAGAACTAAGCGGACACATACGGGAATAGGGGCTTTGTTCTTGAATACCTAGATATATTTGCCGATATCGTGCCGAATTTATTGACCACTTTCGCTAACGAGCAAAAGTTGAACATAACTCGGGTTTTGATCTATAAAGGTATAACAAGAGCCTTATTAAAAAATACCTTGTAAAATTATTTGATTATAGCTTTCGCGGTAGGTGCCTATATATAATTTTGTTAAATTGTTTTTGTTTTATTATTTTTTTTCTCCTTGTTTTTGTAATGGAATATCAGCTCCTAACAAAAAGGTGTTAAACAGCTACTGAAGAATATTTATATTAACAGTTATTTACGTAAACTTAATTAAAGTACAGGTAAATGTAACTATTTAGTTTATTATAACAAAAAAAAATTAACACACATTACGGCAGCGCATAAAATATGAACAACAAGTACTGATTTGTATATATATAAACTAGCTGTATTCCTCTCGGCAATTTCGGAGGTACCGCGAGAATAAAAGTAATACTTAATAAATAAACGTTGAAGATTTTCTTAAGAAATTTGCTTTATTTATAATTCGTGTCAACCCTAACAGCAAACAAATATGGAAAGTCTTAGCAGAGTTTATTAGCTACTTGTACCTATATGTAGATAGATATAGGTATATGGAGCTCACATCAACATTCTTTCGAAGTTTTCCAATATAAAAGATATTATTATTGTGTTTCGTGTGCCTTTTATGCAAATAGACTAGAGTCTACGCAATAACTTATCATTTAAAACAAACTTTCATCCTTCCACATTCCACATATTCATATTATGATAATACTAGCTGTGTGTTTCACCCGCGGTAATTTCGGAGTTCCCGCGGGAATTCCGGGATATAAAGTATTGTATATGTCCTTCTTTGTACCCCTGACATCGTGCATGACAAATTTCATTCAAATCCGTTCTGCCGTTTTTGCGTGATTGAGTAACAAACATCCAAACATCCACACTTTCACATTCATAATATTAAAATAGCCATTTGTTTACCAATTTAGTCATTTTACTGACTAGCTATTCCCCGCGGTTTCACCAGCCGGTGTAAAAAGTAGGTAGGTACGTACTCTATATTCTTTTCTGTACCCTGACAAGGATATAGGCTATAAGGATATAATGGAATAGAATAGAATAGAAAAAGTTTATTTGATACCATAAAGATAAAATAAGTACAACCGTGAGTCTTAAACTAGAATAGTTGGTACCAAAATGGCTACCACTCAGCATTATGTCGTAGCACTAAGTTCCACGACGCTGATTTTCAGTGGCGACCGTAGAAGGGAGATGGCTTCACACTACCAATAAGACAACAACAACAATCTACATTTCTTAAGATAATTTAAGTGGAGATAATTTAAAAAGTAAAAATAGAGTAAGTAGATAATAAAAAAGCTAAGTAAATTATCATAATGTATGATGCGGGGTATGCCTAAGAAGACTAAATATACATACAATCAGAAATAAATCCCTACTAATAACACAAATGCGAAGGTGACTCTGTCTGTCTGTCTGTCTGTTACGCTTTCACGCCCCAATGGCTCAGCCGGTCATCGTGAAACTTTGCATACACGTTGTCAGGGGTACAGGGAAGGACATAGAGTACTTTTATCCCGAAATTTCCGCGGGAACTCCGAACTTATCGCGGGTGAAACCGCGGTATTGGTGAAAACCGCATGAAATCCGTTCAGTATTTTTAGAGTTTATCGCGAACAGACAGCCAGACGCGGCAAAGGCCTTAGTTTTATAATATGAAAGGATCTCAATAATGAAAATACGACTAAAGCTGAAGAGGTTGAAGAAGTTTCAAAAAATCTTGGAATTTAGCTAAATTTATAATGGATATATAAAAAAATATTAGGTGATGATCTTCATATGAAATGAATGGGCATGTTGACAAATTTTTCTTTTTTAGCCCGTCTTGTAGATTAATAAAAAATATTGAACACGTATTTTTTCTTTTTTTACGTAATCAAATAATAACGGCGATACATTGAATTGAAATTTCGCGTGACGTCACTAACCGGATAGTTTGTATGGTGGTTTTAGCGGTTAGTGACGTCACGACCCACCCTAAACTTTAATGCGCTTTATCTCTGTATATTTTAATTTATTTGAAAAAGCAAAAAATACGTGTCTGTTGTTTTTTTATTTTCTAACTGACGGGCTAATTAGAATTTTGATTTTCAAAAGTAGTCCACATCCATATTTTGACTTACGAAAAGAAATGAAATCCCACCAAAAACATTTTCATGTAAAGTGATGCCTAGACGAGATCGTATGACGGGCACTCTCAAAAAGTTAAGTATCAGATTTCATGTAGAGCCAAGCTTATAACTTTACACACACTAACTCTACAGGGCCTAACTTCTCAAACTCTACACCTTAGTCAGAATATGTGGCTTGGCAGTTTCGTTACTAAGAATTATTGTAGGAATAACAGAAAAGTAATTAAGAGTGGATAAATTTTTACCTTACGCTAATATGAATGGAGCGAAAGGGCTAAGCCACATATTAGATATATATAAAATGTTTTTTGGTGGGACTAAGTATACATAATATATTGTATCTATCGAGCGAAAACTTAATTTCCTCTTCCACACAATGTACCTACCTAATATCTATAAATTGACCGAAAACATCCATTTGAGAACAAAGAGACAGCTAACATTACCCTAAATATTACCTTCTGTAGAATAGGTAACGACACTTTACTAAAGGTAAAGTGTAATAAATATTTTCCAGTCGACAAACAGGCCCGGGGGTGCGCTACGTTAAATATAATAATATAGACATATCCGAGCCAATTTCGTGCTTTCCGCTAAGCTTATTTCAGACTTGCCGCACGCAAACATACCCCAATACCTCTCTGCGCAAATAGATTCAATTTGCATTTTAGGGTTATAAGACGAGCAATAACACATTATGTATATTCGTATATTTTCCTTCGCGATAAATAATGTTCTTGCTGTTTCGTTTTAGCATTTTCAAACAATATGTTTGCAACTTTACTGCTATGATATACGGAATGTACCTGGACAGTGGACGTCTGTCGACTTGTACAATGATGATGATGTTTAGGTAGATACTTGAAAGACTCAAAACCTTTAATTAATTATTAATAATTAAGATAATCCTATTGTAATATCATAAATGTGAAAGTGTGGATCTTTGGATATTTGTTACTCAATCACGCAAAAATGACTGAACAGATTTGGATAAAATTTGGCATGTACGTTGTCAGGGGTACAGAGAAGGACATAGGGTACTTTTTATCCCGGAATTCCCGCAGTAACTCTGAAATTACCGCGGGTGAAACCGCGGGGCAAAGCTAGTCATAAATAAATTACCAGTGTAACCTGCAGTACCAAATTAACTTTTATCATTATCTTGATACAGGGTCGACTCCTTGAATGAGATGCAGAGAATGCTATGTTATGTTGGGTTTGTAATGGATCGACTTTGATCTTATAAAAAGTCTTGCGAAGCTGTACCCTTGTTTATGTGTAAACCATTTGTCTTTGGTCGTGAACAGCAGTACAAACCTAATCGGCGTGCACTGCATCTTAATTATGGAGTCAACTATATAGTATCATATTGCGAAGTTAATGTGGAAAATTATTTACTTTTCCTAGCTACAATTATAATTTTAAAGTGACTGTAACAGATACCTACACGTGCATTAGTACAATATAAAAAAAAACAAAAAAGTTCAAGGGAAACCTTGGGTGTGCTCAAGCGGTCACTAAATCAACAAATAAATAATTAGACCTCAAATGCTTATTTGCCTGCTAATGTGTGACTTTGCCTGTACAATGTACATGATATAAATTTTCCGGAAACCGCATAAAAATGCGTTGCGTAGCTTACAAGTTACTAAGTAAAAATAAATTCAGTAGGTAAGTATTTTTCCACAGTGTCGTTCATAAGAATCAAATTCGAGGGAGTAGTTTAAGTGGCTTATTTTTTGGCAAGTACTATTTTATTAATCGACTTCCAAAAAGGAGGACGTTCTCAAGTCGACCGTATGTTTTATTTTTGTATGTTTGTTGCGCGATCACTCGAACACACACTAAACATAACAAAATACCGATTTCTCCCGAAATACAAAAATGCGCGTAATATTTTATCATTGGTATGTGCTACCTATACTGATCGTTTCGAAGTCAGTGCTAAACGAAGTAGGTAATAGGTATAAGACGTCCCCATCATAGAGGTAAGAACAAATTGCGTGGTCCCCATCACACTGCAAGCAGGGATTGAAAACCGGTACCAATATGGGTTCCGGTCCTTCATTTCGGTTCCTAAAAAGGTCCCTTTTTCGGTTCCGGTTCCGGTTCCGGTTCCGGTTCTGTTCCGGTTCCCTGTGTACCGGTACTGGAACCAATGAATAAAGGTTCCAATATACCGGTTCCATACCATTCGATTTAAAGGTTCTCTAAGAAAAAGACGATATGTTTGACGCTTCTTTGGCGTGTCTTTTTAGTAGTTTTAGTTCGTTTAGTCGATCAGCGTAGTTTGAAGTGAAGAACAGTTCCTGATTAATAGCGGTTAATTTCAGAGACCTGCAGGGCAATTATTATGTAACTTTTGTTACTATCATATTTCAGTTTCAATCAGAAAAATTTGTGAGATAGGTAGCTTTAACTTTTGAAGTATGATAATTTTGGTTGATTACTAGATATTGTAGGTGTCAAAACGTGCATATTGCAATCGCAAAACCGCCACGTTTTTGATTGCAACCGAAAAATGGTAGAAATAAAAGTTAGATAATAGCCTCTCTGAATAGCGGCTAATTTTGAAAACCCTTTTAACTGGTCATCCTTTCGATAGGCTATCCTTTTCTTCTGTGTTATCCTGCAAAACGCTTATCTAGTGAAAGGTTAACTTTATCCTTAGGGTAACCCTAACCTTACGATAGGCTAAGCGTTTACCATATTATCATTAAAAGGGTATTTTTTTCCGGTTTATTGATGGGGTTTTTATTTATTTTATTTTTATTTTCGTTTATTCAGGACAACATCAGCTACAAAAACATATAATAGATTTAGGTTGCAAGATTACACTATTAGCCAATGATAGTTACCCTTAATTTAACCTTTTGCCCCTCTAACTGGGCGGAGCGCGAAAACCGACAGCCGAGTAACTCCCGAGTCAAAGCTTTGACCGCGCGCCGCCGTCGCTGCCGCCACCACGGCTAGGAAAAGCGCTTCCTAAAGGGTTACCCTATGAGATAGAGTTACCCTATCAGAAATGGTTTCTGTGAGGGTTTTTTTTATGTCATAAGGGGCAAACGGGCAAGTGGTACAGCTGATGGTAAGTGATGAGGGTAACGCATTTGTATGATTTAACAACTTATTTAAAGGGGAACCCTATGAAAGGCTTTCCATATGATACAGTTAGTCGATCGAAAGGTGGCCAAGTCATAGGGGTATTTTATCCAATAAAAATATTCAAGCCTATCAATAATAAAATAAAGGGAGGGAAAGCGCTTCCTGTCCCTGGTAATTAAGTATAAAATGGACTGAGGTGAGTTTCATTGTTGTCACTGATATAATACTATTATCATTATTGTGTTTTGTGTAGTTACAATATAGTTTATAGTAATAATAAAATATAAAAAGAAAGATTTCATTCATTGTATGTTTGTTTGTAATGGATAAAAATAAAAAAAAAAATACTTGACAAATTTGAAAAACTCTTACACTTACAGGAAGCTACAATATACGGGAAATAGGAATATTATAGGTAGCTGATAATGCTGATATAGGCTAAATTTTCGTGAGTGAATCCATATGGTAGTAATATAAATGAGAATGAGTGTGTGTTTGTTACGCTTTTTTTTATGTCATAGGGGGCAAACGGGCAAGTAGTATACCTGTTGGTAGGTGATTACCGCCGCTCATAGACATCTGCAATACCAGAAGGCTTGCAGTGTGTTGCTGACCTGGAATGGGGATGGGAACTGGCTTTCAAGTGGAGCTGTCGGAAAACACCGTTAAGTGCTTGGCGACAGATTTGCAACTTGAAGGTGGTAGCTAGCCAGCCGGGCACTAGAGAGCGCCCTACCACTATGCTATGGTTTCCTCACGATGTTTTCCTTCACCGATAGCTCAAGCTCATTGTTAGGGTTTGAACCTACGCCTTGCGGCGTTTGATCCGAACGCACTAACCACTGAGCTAGCATCGCCGCTTTCATAACGTCACTAATTATTATCAAATTTTGGATACAGGGAATAGAGATACAGAAAAGGCCGTACGCTACTTTTTAACAGACTTCTAAAAAAGGAGTCTTCTCTGACCAAGTTCTCAGAACTCGGAAATTAACGCGGGTGAAACCGTGGCTAGTATTAATTTAAATGTGAAGACTTAGATGGATGGATATTTGTTGTAATGGAATTTGGCACAGAGATAGGTAACAGTTTGAAATAAGACATAGGTAGCGAAATTTTATCCCGGAATTCCTACAGGAACTTCGAAATTTAGGCGATGGAACCGTGGGGGTTCGACTGGGTAATTTTTAATATACATGGGCGTCTGCTGTACAGTGTCTTAATTTATTGACTCTGTGGATAGTTGGATATATGTGTTGTTGTTAGTCAATACATTACCCTACATTACATAACATTACCCTAGCGCCTCCTAGTAAGCGCGCGGTCAAAATGAAATGGGTGCAAACTATAAAGTACAAATAGCACATCAAGTTACCACAAACTGTCAAATTTTCTTCAATAGATAATAAACTCTAATGTTTGGAGATTAATTTAAAGAATAAATTTGTCAGTTTTGATACCATGATGTGCTGTTGACTGTATTTAGAATTATACTGGGTATTCTGGTGTTTAACCTAAGACAGACAGATAGACAGACAGACAGGCAAGCAGACAGACACACACACAGACACCATACACACACGCACATACACACACACAGACGCAGGCGCAGACACGTCAGACTCATAACACCCCGTCGTTTTTAATTTTTGCGTTGGGGATTATAAAAGAATTATTGCAATTCGACTTGAAGGAAGGACTGGAAGGAATCCACTCGCGGATCCACTCGCGAGATAAGTCCGCATTTGGACATGAATTAGCAGTTTGGTTAAATTTTTGCAATTTGTTATTAAAGGTATATATTTTTTATGTTCAACAAAGCATACAAATAAATAAACTTCTTGTGAGATACGGAACGTTTCTCTTTGTTGTCTCTGTCACACATATCGCCGCTCCCTTTATATTCTTTTTACTTTGGGTCACGCTGTGTTCAAATAATAATAAACCGGATTAATTAATTCCTGAGTTTTATTAAGAATACAACATTGGCGACGAGGATTCCGAACCAAAAGTGAAGTGTGCAAGCGAAAATAGTGTGGAAATTAACACACTTACTTCAAAGTAACAATTAACGGCAGTGAAGTGAAATTTCACATTCCCAACTCAACGCCATTTTGTTACTCCACTACCTACGCGCTACGTCTTGATAAATGGTTAATAAATTGTTTGGGGTCTTTAATGAGTTCAACAAGTAGTGAGGATTCGGAAACGGAGGAAGACTGGAGCTTGAATAGGGAAAAATTATTAACATTAGTAAAAGCCGGTAAGAGAACGTTTATTTACAAGTGCACAAAACCTGAATTGCAAACCATCTGTGCTCAAGAAAATATAACCTATTCCGCCGGTGCGAGTTTAGACGAACTAAGAAGGATATTGAGCGAATTCTACAAAAATAAACCGTCAACCTCGTCAACTAAAGAAAAAGTCAAAACGAAAATGTCAGTGTATGGAGAGCTAAAACAGTTCGAAGGCGAAAAGTGGGAAGTGTTCGAACAACAACTTGAGTGCTATATTATTGTCAATGACATTGAGGTTAGTAAGAAAGTACCGCTTCTTATCACTAAATTATCACCTAAGGTTTTTGAAACATTAACCTATTTGTGTACACCGAACAAACCAACCAAGTTTACATATGAAGAGTTGTGCCTCAAATTAAAAGATAAATATGCAAAGCCATTATCTACAGCTATAGAACGAGCAGAATTTCGTAAGAGGGATCAACTCTCCAATGAAAAAATACAAGATTATGTGTTGGAATTAAGAAAAATGGCAGGAAAATGTAAGTTCAAGGACATAGACGACCAAATAAAAGAAAAATTTATGAACGGTGTTTCATCGAAAGTGGTCAAGTTTGAGTTAATGAAAAGTTCCACGGATATGACTTTGGATAATTGCATTGAACTCGCTCGAACTGTAGAAGCCGCACTATTGCACTCGAATAATACAAATGAAGTGTCAGAAGTGTTTTACAATCAGAAAAAACAAAAACCTAAACAAGAAGTATTTAAAAAGAAGACCAATAATAGTCAAAATAACCCCAAATGTTTTTGCTGTGGGAAACCAAATCACATGAAATCAGAATGTTACCTAAAAGACAAATTTTGTTCAGAATGTGGACAGAAAGGGCATATTTACAAGATGTGCACAAAAATAAAGGTACATACGAATATATTGGAGGCGGGTTCCTCAGACAGTCAGCGGACAGAAGATATTGATACTTCAATAAAAGATTTATTTACTGAGTATGACACTTATACCTACAACAGTGTAAGTAGAATACCACCACATTATTTAAATGTAAATATTAATGGACATAATATAAATTTACAGTTAGATACAGGTTCTGATGTCACCGTTATGTCATTAAATGATAAAAAAAAGTGGCTTAACAAATGGGTAATACAACCCAGCAATGTTTTATTTAAAAACTTTGATCAAACAATTTCAAAGCCAGTAGGAATCATAGACAATGTAATAGTAAAATTCAAAAATATAACTAAGAAGTTAAAACTATTTATAGTAGAACATGATGGACCGAATGTAATTGGTAGGGATTGGTTAAATGAGTTGAATCTTTGGCCTCCAACTCTAGGAAAAAGCTTTACGATTGGAACTAATGTAGTACAAACTGTTTCAGATGCCGAACAATTAATTAAACAACAGTTCGCAGAAGTATTTAGCCCGGGATGGGGAAATTTCAAAGGAGAAAGTATTACACTGAAATTGAAAACTGATGCGCAACCAAAATGTTTACCAGTAAGAAGGGTTCCATATTCACTACGGGAAAAAGTAAATAAAGAAATCACAAGATTATTAAATAATGACAGAATAGAGCCCGTTGAGCAAAGTGAGTGGGGAACACCAGTTGTGCCTATTTTAAAACCAGATGGATCGGTAAGACTTTGTGGAGATTACAAATTAACAGTTAATCCCAATCTACAGGTTGATCATTTTCCCTTACCACATGTAAATGATATTTTGGATACACTAAAACAGGGTGAATATTTCTGCGAACTAGATTTAAAAGAAGCTTATCTTCAGGCTCCTCTTAATTTAGAGAGTCAAGATTGTACTACAATTGTTACTGAGGTAGGAACATTTAAATATAAGTATTTACCCTATGGAGTTAGTTCGGGTCCAGGTGCATTTCAAAGATTGATGTCAAAAAAATTAAATTCAATTCCAAATACAGTTGTATTCATTGATAATATATATATTAAAGGTAAAAACTTACAGGATATTTATAAAACCTTACAAAAAGTGTTACAAAAATTAATTGAATGTGAATTTAAATTAAAACCTGAAAAATGTAAATTGTTTGTGACATATTTGGATGTGTTTGGGTTTCGGGTGAACAAAGATGGTATCAGCACAATACAATCTAATATTGAACCACTATTGAAGGCTAAATCTCCAAAAAATTTAACGATGTTGAAATCATTTTTGGGAAAAATTAATTACTACTCTAGATTTCTTAAGGATATGGCAACAACACTGACACCACTATATGACTGTACCAAAAAAAATAAATTTGTTTGGAATGATCAGTGCGAACAATCGTTTAAATTAATTAAAAGAAAATTAGCCTCAGCAAAAAATTTATCTCATTATAATCCTGACTTACCACTCATTTTAACCTGTGATGCATCTGATACAGGATTAGGGGCAGTTTTATCTAATAGAGACAGATGTGGCGTGGTAAGACCGATTACATATGCTAGCAAAAAATTGAGTGATGCTGAGCTACGGTATAGCACAATTGATAAGGAGGCAGTAGCAGTCATATTTGGAATAACAAAATTCTACAATTACATTTATGGTAGACAATTTGAGTTAGAAACAGACAATGCAGCTTTAGCCCGGATCTTTGGGCCCACAAAAAGTATTCCAAAAATGGCAGCTAAAAGGTTACAACACTATGCAATATTTTTATCAGCTTTTAACTATAAGGTGAGACATATTCAGTCAAGTAAAAATCCGGCTGATTTTTTGTCAAGGAATGTAAATCAATTAACAGAAAAAGAAGGTAACAATAATATTTCAAATGTTGATACAGGTATAAGCGTCAGGTGTTATGTGAACAGTTCAGGAATAGAGTCTGTTAACTGGAAATCCATACAAAAAGAAACAAAAAAGGACTTAATATTGTCAAAAGTTACACGTTGTTTGACGGACGGTTGGCCAAATAAAAAAGAAATTGATAAAGATATACAGCCATTTTATAATCGCAGAAATGAACTCTGTTTAGAGAGAGACTGCATTCTCTGGGGCTATAGAGTGGTAGTGCCAGAGGCAATACGTCAAACAGTTTTAGCGGAATTGCATAAGACTCATTTCGGAATTGTTCGTATGAAAGAAATAGCCAGGTCATATTTTTGGTGGCCATATTTAGATTCAGAAATAGATAAAATAACAAAAACATGTCTGATTTGTTTACAAAATAGTAAATTTCCGACAAAAACACAGAAACCATGGCCAGTGCCACCTTCAGCATGGAATAGAATCCATGCAGACTTTTTAGGACCATTCTATAATAAAATGTTTTTGGTTGTAGTGGATAGTTATACAAAATGGCCAGAGGCCTATGAAATGTCTAATATCACTAGTACTCGCACAATAGAAAAATTTAAAAATATTTTTGTAAGATACGGTTACCCGTTGCATTTGGTAACGGATAATGGGCGTTCATTTACAAGTGAAGAATTTCAGAATTTTTGCAAAGAATGTCAAATTAAGCATTCATTTTCACCACCTTATCATCCTGCTACAAATGGAGCAGCTGAAAGATTTGTAGAGACTTTTAAAAATGCAGTGTCTAAAATTAAAGAAAGTGGTTATAGTCTATCAGAAGCTGTTTATATGTTTTTGTTTGACTATAGGAGTACGCCTCAGCGTACTACGGGCATGTCGCCAGCGAGACTTATGTTGGGGAGAGAGATCAGGAATAGATTTAGTGTTTTACGTCCTCCTCCATTGGCAGAAATTGTGCAAGAGAAGCTTGATAAGAACCAGGAAATCAAAAGGGAGGTTAATTTTAGTGTAGGACAAAAGGTGATGGTTAGAGATTATAGGAAGGATGGCAAACCTTGGATTCAAGGAGTAATTATAGAAGAATCTATACCAAATATCACTTATGTTATTGATGTAGATGGGTTCAAATGGAAACGACATGTAGATCAAATGTTAACTTGTTTGGAAACCACGTAGCATTATAAGTACCTACATGGCTTATTTAGTTTTAAGTCTAAGTTTAAGTATTAATTTTAAGAATCTCTGAATTAGGTTCATTAAGTTTCTTTTGATTACTGTGTAAATATGTGTGGGAGAGTGTGAGATACGGAACGTTTCTCTTTGTTGTCTCTGTCACACATATCGCCGCTCCCTTTATATTCTTTTTACTTTGGGTCACGCTGTGTTCAAATAATAATAAACCGGATTAATTAATTCCTGAGTTTTATTAAGAATACAACACTTCTAGTTTGAGCAAATTAGGCCATATACTTTATGTGTATACTAGCTATTCCCCCGCAGTAATTTTGGAGTTCCCGCGGGGATTCCGGGATGAAAAGTACCCCATGTCCTTCTCTGTGCCCCTGACAACGTGTATGCAAAATTTCATGATGATCGGTTGAGCCGTTGAGGCGCGAAAGTGTAACAAACAAACAAACAAAAACCAACTAAAAAACTCACTTTCATTTTTATTAAAGTAGGGATAACTTCAACTATAATATTATTGCAGATACATACATACAGGAATATTTTTTATTCAGTGTGCAAACTTTTAAAAATTAAACTTAAAGGAGTTTTAATAAACACCTTTTTTATTTTGATAAGTCTTAGTATAAAAAAGTAAAGTTATCGTGAACGAAAGATGTATGCTACTGTATTCGCCGCCACTACCGCTGTACACGAAGCGCTCGTTCAGCTAGGTATTTACGTGGGTTACAATGTACCGACAGCTGATCGAGGTTGTTCACCCCCGCTGCAACACCCCCGCGTACGCCGCACGGCGCGCCTGCCCATTGATATTATTACAAATTGATAGTTTCCATATATTGATAATTTAAAGCAGGATAAAAAAATATTAAAAAAATATAAAAAAGTTTTGAACCAAAATTTTTTTGCGCATTACTTAAAAAATATTCTTGTATATGAAATTTGAAAAAATTGCTTAAAAGCCCACCTAGATTTAAATACAGGGACAGGAAGCGCTTTCACTACCTATATTTTTGGCGGGATAATTGATGGGGTTGAATATTTTTATTAGATAAAACACGACAAACTTTATCATATGGAAAGCCTTTCGTAGGGTTTCCCTTTAAATAAGTTGTTAAATAATACAAATTACGTTACCTTTACAGAAACCATTTCTCATAGGGTAACCCTATCTCATAGGCTAACCGGCGGCGCACGGTCAAAGCTTTGACTCGGGAGTAGCTCGGCTGTCGGCTCTTGCGCCCCCGCCCAAAAACCCCAAAACTAGGGGCAAAAACCCCATCAATAAAGCGGAAAACAAAATACCCTTTCAATGATACGGTAACCGCTTAGCCTATTGTAAGGTTAGGGTTACCCTAAGGATACAGTTAACCTTTCACTAGATAAGCATTTTACAGGATAACGCAGACCTAAGGATAGCATATCGAAAGGATGACCAGTTAAATGGGCTTTCAAAATTAGCCGCTAATCCGGTCCCTGCTTAAATGCTGCTGACATTATGTAATTCCAACAATAATTTATTTTGTATCTACATACGGTTCGAATTGTCATTTTTTGGAATCGGTTAAATATTGCGTACCTACATATAAATCGTATACTTTTTAAAAACATTATCATAAGTCATAACTTAGGTATCTTTACAACTAAACCACAGTCTATGGTAGGTACACATGGATTTGTTCTGCTGTTCGTCATAAAAAATATTTGTAAACAAAATTAGTTTTTTCCGACCCTTTTTTTTATTATTATTAATTTTTTTAATTAATTATCTTGAATAATAAAAAAAATAGATTATATTTTAGTAATTAAATCAACTAGCGTAGCGCACGCGTCATAACTTTTTATCATCGAATGATTGAAAAGGAAACTTGCAAGACTTCGAAGCTTGCCGCGCGTCGCTATCGTCCTGCGTTAAGCGGGATCGTATGAAATCGAACAAATTGTGATATGTTTTCACGAGGAACCGGTAAAATAAAGGTTCCTAAAGGTTCCGATTTCGGTTTCGGTTCCGGTTCGGGTTCTAGTAACGGAACCGTTATTTTACCGGTATTTTACCGGTATTTTAGGACCTTTTTCAATCCCTGACTGCAAGCATGTAAGCGTGTCGTCCTGAACAAAACAACCCAAGTGGGCAGACACGAGCGGGCTTGGCACCGACTTCAAACAGATCAGTAGGTAGCACATACCAATAATAATAATATTACGTGGATTTTTGTCACTCGGATTAAATCAGTATTTTATTATTTTTAACTTTTTTTATTTTAATTTTGTTAGTAATTAATTTGTTTTTGGTAACAATAATCCCAACAAAAACATTTTCATGTAAAATGTTGCCAAGACGAGACCATATGCCAGCACTTTCAAAAAGTTATCAGATCTTATGTAGAGCCAAGCTTCTAACTCTACACGCCTTAACTCTACAAGGTCTAACTTCACAAACTCTACACCTTAGCCAAAATATGTGGCTTGACCATTTCGCTACATTCACATGGCCCTTAGGCCCTAAGGTGAAAAATTGGTCCATTTTTCATTACTTTTCTGTTATATAATAATAGTTCTTTGTAGTAACGAAACGGCCAAGCCACATATTTTGGCTAAGGTGTAGAGTTTGTGAAGTTAGACCTTGTAGAGTTAAGGCGTGTAGAGTTAGAAGCTTGGCTCTACATAAGATCTGATAACTTTTTGAAAGTGCTGGCATATGGTCTCGTCTTGGCAACATTTTACATGAAAATGTTTTTGTTGGGATTTCATTTCTTTTTGTAAGTCAAAATTGCAGAAGTCTCATACAAACTTCCATCCCCTAATTTAAGGGGTTGGGAGATAAAAGTTACAAGTTTTTTAATTTTTTTGTTGTTTGTTTACTAATACTAGCTTACATACCAAATTTCAGCTTTCTAGGACATTAGGAAGTACCCTAAGAATTTTGATGATCATCAGTGAGTCAGTGACGAAATCGAGGTTTTTTAGATATCAATAAAATCTAAAGGATGGGAGCCATACAATTAATAAGTCTGCTATTGACAACATATTCCGAAAATTTTGTTTATCTGGTATAATCCAGACCCAAGTTACAAGGGTTCAAAAAAACGACGAAACGCTTCGAGAAAAGGTAGGTAGTGCCCTTGCGCTTTGCTGGCTCGTCTTGGCGGGGGCACTACCGTGCCCCCAGATTTAGACACAGTCTTAGACATATACTTTATTTGGCATCAACATCAAAGTACCTAAAATATCTTTGATCAAAATACAAGTTCTCGGTTAGATATCTCACGAGAAAAATATGAGTAGGTACATGACTATTAATTTCAAATACCTAATGGGCATAGGTACCTACCTACGTTTACCGAGCTTTGCTTAGTAACATGGTACATGGATGAATAGGGAATATTCATTCATTTGAATATGCTGTTGATTTACTCCCTGTATAAAAGGCGAAAGTAAACACGTACTCCAGATATTTTATTGTCATTGAATTTACGGTCGCACGGCTAGGGCGAGCGTGAAACAACTGCCAGTCCTATCGATATTTTATTGACGAGATCTGTGCTATACATTGATCGGCGGGTTTTGTTTTTATTTATTTATGTTCGCAAACTCAATGTCAAAAATATGGTAGGTATATTATTACATCATTATATTAATACAACTTTGTATAGGAATATAGGCAGTAGAAAGGGGTAAGATTGTCTTACAATTTTTGCCAAAAGTCAACAAACTTTCACAAAGACTTGAAAAAATAAAAACGCTTGTAGTTAGCATTATGACTCCAATCGTCATAGATCTCTTAGTCTAAGTCCTGTATTTTATTCCTAGGTAACTATGTTAGCACGAATAGTATAAACAATCTCATTATTATTATAATACGCTACGTTGCCAACTCGCAGCGACATTCAGCGTGCACGGCGCCAATCAGATGACACCGCGCGCGCGTGATGTTGCCGCTCTTATTACGGGTTAGTGAACCAATATCAACAAATGGTGTTCTATTTTTTTTTAAATTTTTGTCCTATTTAGTTTGTTCGAATTTTATTTTTTTCTACTATTTCGATATTAGGACTTATTTTATAATTTCACTATACTTTAATATTGCCCATGTTTTCATTTATTGTCGTACTGTCGTCTACTTTTTGTAATACCTATCCGGAATATGATCGTTTTAGTATCAGCCAACTTAAATGTATGACGGCGCCTTCAATTTTAAACTCTGATAGAAGCCAGTCTTTCCTTTGAGACTCTTTCACGCCACACTCTGCGCTTGAATTATTCATATCCCGGCAAATATCTATGAAACAGAACGAGGAACATGGTAGATATAAATAATATTAATTTTACACCGTTTTATCACTGACTACTTATTCCTACTGATGAGCGCAGTTTCAACCACGTGTGATTCGGGATTCCCACGGAGACTCTTTAGGCCACCAAATGTAATAAAAATCCATCCAGTGTATCGAATTTAGTATATATTAAAATTCATTTATGGTTTGGTTGTATAAAAAATGTACCTATGTAAGTAGTTATAATTTTTAGTAAAGTTGGTATAGGTACCTATTTTGCGCTGTAAAACAGCAAGTGAGCTAGCAAGTCTATGTATATGTACAAATAATAATTTGTTGTTTATCGAGTAGATATTAGGAACATGCAAACGTAAGTATATAAAATTATAGACCTTCACAGATTTGTACCTATTTGTATTTGTCTGATGATGTTTTTTTTCCATTGTGATTAAGAATTAAGAAATTGTGGGTGTAAACATGAGAAAATGGAAACAATAAAACTGCACGACCGGTTGACTAGGGTTCGCCATCAATCTTCAGGAAGGATGACACAGGGGTCCACTTCTAAACTCTACCAACGGAACTTTAACAAAGAGTGTGATAAATCGTGTATTACTTACGCTTTGAATAGAAACCTTGGTTTTCATTGGAAAGTTTTGAAAAAGGCAACAAATGCAACTCTTTTGTACTCGTACTCGTACTCGTGGGCGGGGAGTCGTTCTGCGTTGAGTACCAATGCGATTCTATAGGAGGCAAAGATTTATACACATATTGTGTATAAATCTTTGCGTTTAGAGTCTTAAAATGCTTAAAAATAAAATTGCCTGCCCACAGTACAATTTAAACTCACTAACCCTAGGCCTATCTTACGCTGACTATACACTTGCCTCTCAATAATTTTATAGCGATGATAGCTCAGTGGTTGGTGCATACGGATCAAATGCCGCAAGGCATAGGTTCAAACTCTAACAATGAGCTTGAGCTATCGGTGAAGGAAACCATCGCGAGGAAACCATAGCATGGTCGTAGGGCACTCTCTAGTGCCCGGCTAGCTACCACCTTCAAATTGGAAATCTGTCGCCAAGCACCTAACGGTGTGTTCCGGCAGGGTCACTTGAAAGCCGACCACACTCACTTAAAATCATATGAGCTGTGGTTAAACGCCTAGCCTGTGCACAGTAAAAAGAAAAACTCGAAAATATAATTCTTGTGTAAATAAAATATAACATATTATTGTATTGGTAGTTTTCCGCTCGTTTGGTATTTTGAAGTGCGCTAACTCTTCTGTCGTAAACACTTCAGTCTTCACGTTATAAGATCCAAATTATCTTGATAACTTTTTCTTTAAACCAATTGAGATGCAAACAATGAAGGCAATCGCGAGGACCTCTTTCAATCTCATTCAGTTTTTTGTGCTTGATGCGGTCAACAGATACCTAGACAGCTAGGACCGATTTATTTTTGATAGGTTTAACAAAAGTTACTTTAAATGTAAAGACGCTTAACTATGTGCTTATTATGATAAAGCCGAGCTAAGTAGGTAATGGGGAACAATAGTCTAACGATGAAAACAGATGGCGCGGTGGTGCGTGGCGTCGATGTGTATCTGCTAGTTGTAGCGAATTAGTACAATCTTTGGGCGCTGTACCTACTCTAGCTTTGATGCTAGATGCAAGTGTGTGAGTTGAGTTGAGTGAGTTGTAACTGCCTGTGGTTAAACGATGTTGTTTGGTTTAGCTTAAAGTTATTGTCAACAAAAGAATATTACAAAATTTCACTACCGAATCAGTAATGTACTTACTTACGAACGCAAGTTATACTCGTTAAATAAAACACGCTTTGCCTATAAAATGTTTTCAACCAAGATTTACTTTGCATGTCTACGTGTTACAACGTTGGTAAAACATTAAACCCGTGAAAGTCAATGTCGATTGTTAGTTGGAATTGCCGTACCAACGGCACGGTATCCGGTTAGTTTCGCAATTAGCGAGTGCAGCAGCTAATGGTGGCCGAGCTGCCATCACTCGGATTTTACAGCGCAACGTGATTTCAACTCAGTAAAGGCTCAGGCTTAAACGTGTTCTGCTCACACTAATAGGTGGGCGTTTATTTATTTTAAATTTTGTACGTTATACTGCGCTAGCCCCCTTCGTTTGAGAATCTATGATCTTTTGTGTTATTAGAAAACTAAAGAACGAATCATCATGTCACTTGGTCACTTAAAATCATCCAATAAAAAGTTTGCTGCCAAATGCTATAATCGTGAGCTATACTTATATTTACATAATATCGCCTCACGATTATTATCATATCTACTGGTAAAAGTTCCTTCTAATCAAACTACTGAAATTGCGTATTTACCAACTAAACACCAAAGACTATGAACAGCACATCTGAACTTATACACGTATAAATAATAGGGTCGCTTCGAAAATGATTGAAATTTTAATTGATATATATGGATATATCCTGCATCTACCACGATACGTCTTCTGCGAGCAACGGCGAGGCGGTCGACTGTGGTGTAAGTATAGAGCAAGCATTTTAATTATATATCTTATATTATACGAGAAATACTCTATCTATAGTCTATCTATGCAAAAGAAAATATGTTAAGATCACAGCACCCCAACGTCACCCATCTGCCAGTCACCATTTGCCAGACATATGCAGGGTGTTTGTAAAAATATTGTGAAATTCAATGTTTTTAATTGTGAGTATTATATTATTATTGAATATTATTTATTCTTTTACGTCAACCGTGTTTCAGATTATGGTTTCTATATAATTTGTTTTCTTTTTTCATAATTCCCTTGTTTTCAGCTCGTTTCAAATACGGCTCTTTTTATTGCAAGCAGACTCGCGCGGCCGCGGTGCGGCGTGCGAATCAGCATTGCTAATGGAGTGCAAATATTGTTCATCTAATAAAACAACAACGAAACAAAAGCTTAATTTCTTTTACAGATGTATCATTTTGGTGTTACTTTTACCTTCTTTTAACTTGGCAAATTACAATTTTAATTTATGTGTTTGTTACCTACTTATTTTAAAGTCGTCTCTATTGTCGATCAATGAAACCTTAAGCTTATTGATTAGAAATGGAGTTTAGTTTTGCATGATTAAATTCTTAATACTTTGCTATAAGACTATTGTATTTGTAAAAACTTTCTTCGATAAAAGAAAGAAGAAACGTTATTCGGAACAAATATTTTTTGCTAGTTATGACTCATTCGTAGTTACCCAGTTTAAAACTTTAACCATAGTTTTTGTATCTATAATAAGTACCAGGTCTCTCTGACCGTAGTCTCCGGAATATTTTGAAAAGACTTTCAATAACTGATGCGTTATGGCTCGCCTTCTACGTATCTACTTTGTTATTCAATATTCTTGCCCTTTGCCATGATTTTCCAATAGCTAGAGTGTTATCGTGACTTTGTTTAGCTTTCGGTGGATTTCTTTGCGGTTTCTTTAAAGTTGTGGGAACATGCAAGCCTTTACATTTTGTATTACTATTATATTCTTAATTAACGTTGGCAAGGGTCCTCTTTAATTTAAAGGCCAGGTTCTTTATTTCATTATATGTCGTTTTTAACTTGAATTATAAATATTTACCTAGCAGGTTTAAAATGGATTGGGTTGACCTAAATTAGGCTGACTATGAAAGAAAATAAATAGGCGATTTGGCTGTTTATGTGGTGATTGAAAAATCAGTACTAAAATGCTAGCTATAGATTATGTTTTTATATTTTATAGTTCCAATTCAAAACAACCCACATTTCAATCTCGAGCAAAATATAACACATCTGTGTTACAAAGAGCCTGATCGCTTAAATTGCCGGCGAGACGTGAACAAACGGAGAAGTGGGCTGGGGTCGCGTAACAAACAACGATCGACACCTGGATCCTACACCCGCGCCACGCCAAGCCACGCCACGCCACACTCACACTATTCACACACATTAAGCTACATGTGCACAAACACACACACACACACACCACACACACAAAAACACACATTCACGTTTCAACACACATTCTGTAGCGAAATTGAAAACAGAACTCGTGTCCCTGCCGCTGCCGCACCTTTCGTGTCGCCCCTGAAACTTTATTGCGTAACATCTTCATTAACTTGAGTTTCTTTGAACACCGGTGATTTACTCATACTTGAGTAACTTTGTCTGTTGTTGGGATAAATCGAGCTCTCACATAGATTAGGTATTTACTGTAGGACGTCTTTTATGTCGCTTAACGGGCTGTGTTGGCTGTGAATAAATTATATATATATATATATATATTTTTTTTATTTATTGTTTTGTTGTCAGGCAACATGGGCTCATAGATAAACCTTATAATATACATATATACATGTACACATATACAAATGTAAAAAACGTTGCTTGTCTATTTTTGACACTGTGTCGCTCTGAGAGGCTATTATGTAACTTTTGTTTCTATCATTTTTCGGTTGCAATTAAAAATATGGCGATATTTCGATTACAATATGCACGTTTTGACACCTATAATATCTAGCAGTCAACCAAAATGAACATACTTCAAAAGCTGAAGCTGCCTAAACATGATCAATTAATCACAAAATCGTTATTTTTCTGTTTGAAACCAAAATATGATAGCAACAAAAGTTACATAATTGCCCTACTGGATGGATAATCCGACGTTTTTAACGGATTTTTCAGGTTCAAGTACTTACCCGAATATGTTACTACTAAAAGTGTTATCTATACTATACTCTACTTGATAGGTATATTTTTCGCCTCACTTAGAGGAATTCTACATAGTCAAACACTACCAAAAATACCCAATAAATGATTTATCCTTTCCTCATGTTAAGTTAGTTTTTAATCAGTTAGCAGAAAAACAGATCCCACCAAAAACATTTTCAATGTAAAATGTTGCCAAGACGAGACCATATGACTTGCACTGTCAAAAAGTTATCAGATATTAATATAGAGCCAAGCTTCTAACTCTACACGCCCCAACTCTGCAAGGCCTAACTTCACCTTAGTAAAAATATGTAGCTTGGCCATTTTATTACTACCAAAACTTTTGTATAATAGAAAAATAATGAACAGTGGGTTAATTTTTCATCTTACGCCCATGTGAATGTAGCGAAATGGTTAAGCCACATATTTTAAGGCGTACTTTACACACTCTTGTGAAGTTCGACCTTGTGGAGTCAAAAGCTTGGCTCTACATGAGATCTGTTAACTTTGTGATAGTGCGAGTGGTATGGTTACGATATGGTTACGTCTTGGCAACATATTTTTGTAATTATGGTAACATAAAAATGTTTATGGCGGAATTTAATTTCTTTTTGTAAGTTGCTTGTGACAGTTGTTTTTTCTTTTTTTTCTCTCTTTTTAGAGTGTATTTCTCGCATATCATTTTCATACCTCTAACTCAATTTTCAGACCTCTAGCGTCGAAATTGCTGAAGTCTCATAGCAAGCACTTCAAGGGGTCAGGGGATAAAAGTAACAAGTTTTGTAATTTTTTTGTTGTTTGTTTACTAATACTAGCTTATATACTAAATTACAGCTTTCTAGCATATTAGGAAATACCGTAAGAATTTTGATGATCATGAGTGATGAAATCAGGATTTTTTAGATATCAATAAAATCTAAAGTATAAAAGCTATGCAATTAAAACTTTATATGCATGCTTAATAAATCCGCTGCTGACAACATTTTTTATCTGGTATAATTCGAACCCAAGAGACAAGGGTTATAAAAAACGACGAAGCGCTTCGAGAAAAGGTAGGTTAGTGCCTTTGCGCTTCGCTTGGCTCGTCTTGGTGGGGACACTACCGTGCCCCCAGATACCTACTACTAATTTAATAATACACAAAATAAATTATTGGGAATAAATATAGTTCGATAAAACCTACTTCGACACACAACATTCCTTCGAGTGGAAGTAATATAAAAATCACGGGGCAAAGAAGTAGTGAAAAATAAAAGAAGCACCTAACGCGATCCGCAACGGCTCTGGGGAAATCATACGAGAAAATGTGTGTTATTCACATTTTCTCGTCTTTAAGGAAAGGTCTTATTTATATTGTACCGGTTTATTTATGTCTATGACACCTATCTTCTACGTTTGATTATGAATTATTTCAGAACACATTTACTGGCCATCTTCGGTAGGTAGGTATTACACAAATTAATTTCAGCTTATTTCCTATAGTCAACTAGCTGTTCTCCCCGGCTTCACCCGGCTAATTTCGGAGATTCCGCGGGAATTCCGGGATAAAAGTACCTACCCTATGTCCTCTGTTACCCTGACAACGTGTAGGTATGCAATATTTCATGATGATCGGTTGAGTCGTTATAAGGCGTGAAAGCGTAACAGACAGGCAGAGTTACTTTCGCATTTATAATATTAGTATGGATATCCCTAAGTTTTTCCTGCTTGTGCACGATCAGTGTACCTAAATATGTTTTTTATCGAAAAGTTACAAGTTTTGTATGTTACATAATTAAATACGATTTTCTTGAATTACCACTTTCACTAGATGGACTAATACGTCAGATTCTATTGACAGGGAATGTGCGACAAAACAAGTTCAATCAATGCTCAACATTAAAGTTAATTTTAAATCAGATTCAAACGTTTAAATATACGAGTACCTATAATTTAAACTTTGGTAGTACTTACTTATATACATACGTACAATTTCAGGAATCGATTTATACGAAACATTAATAAACCCACGCAACAGCCTTTATACTCGTAGCAGGGGTCGAGGGTCTTCGCTAGGGGGCTCGTTGCTGATAGAAAAGCAACAAAATTGAGTTCTATACCGACAGTTCAATTGTTATCAGATTAAGTACGAAACGACGAAAAGGCTTTGTACCTAGCTTGAATATCTTTACAATACGTACTTATCTATTGTACAAAGTTTTTTGTGATATTGTAAGTACCTCGGTACTCAATCTATATTCACAAATAAAATTTATTAAGAAATTATATTTTTTGTACCTACCTATATTATAATAATAATCCACTTCACAACACACAAATCTACTTGATCCACAAAGTAAGCTATTATTAGCTTGTGTTGTGAAAACCAAGCAAACATGGTATATAGTACATAGAATTACATATATATTATACTATATATATATATATATATAAACACACCCAAACTGGAAAGTGGAAACCTGTGTTCATCACACAAAGTGCACCCCCACCGGGAATCGAACGCGGAACCTCTTGATTAGCGGGCAGGCATGGTGACCTTCCACGGCTACGCCAATCGGGTCGTCATAATAATAATAACTTTATTTCTCACAAGTATATACCTACATAGGTACCTAATTTTAACAACATAGTAGTAGATATATAACCTATTTATGTTCCAGTACATTTTATTGTGGAATACTTTTATTTACTAACTGGATATGAGTATTACTAAATATAATCGAAAATTATACTTCCATAATTTTGCTAACTTCATATTATGGGAGTAAGTATAATTTTCTATTTTGTGAGGGTTTCTTTATATATTACTAGGTTACATTTTGTTTTTTTTGTAAAGCCCTTGATAGGATGCAGGCTCACAGTTTTATTGGCCAATTCTATATTCGATTGAAGGATTTGAGCGAGTCATTTTAGCAAATAGCCTGAAATGAGCACGCGGGCTCGTTTGGAAAGCGCCTGGCTGGCGGCGGACTTCTCTCATAATAATATTACGTATTTCCCAAATAGGTTAGGTATAGGTTCACTTACGTATTATGTTACTGTCGAACATAACCGAGATTTAGAAAGTAAGTTAAGCTCTTTTATCCTTTCCTTTTGGAAGTGACGCCGTAGAAAGGAGCTTTGAGGCTTTCGGAATAAATTATTGATGCTAACAATATATCAATGCGCTAACGAATACAATGAAGTAGGTACTTAAATAACTTGTGGACTTATCATTATACTATGTAGCTCGTACTCGTAAGTACCTAATTTTTTTTACTGTGTCTCAAGATTCGTGATTTGATTTTGGCGAACTTGCTATACCTATAGTTTTGAGTTTTAGCTATTGCTACTGCTCCAATTTTATTTATCTTGCAGGTATCTGTGTGTTTTGTTTGTTAGAATAAAGCCTTTTATTTACTTACAATTAATTAATTTACGCTTATTGACAACTAAAAGCATCGCTACTGTCATATTGTACTTATTAACTATAGAGACAAAGTAAAAAAAAAAGATTTGTTTCGGTTATCACATGAATAATGTATAATAATAATAATACATCAATAATACATCATCAGTAATAATACATCATGTTATCTGCAGATAATATCTAACTGAATTCATAGACTACAGAAAATCATTAAAGAAAGAATAGAATAAAATAAAATTAAACAGTTAATTTCCAAGCGTACAATAATGGTAACAATATAATAAGTAAAATATGACCGTTTATTTTCGTTATTCTTCTTTATCCCTACATATTATAAAACAAAGTCCTCCGCCGCGCCTGTCTGTCTGTTCATGATAAATCCAAAAACTACTGAACGGATTTTCATGCTAGTATACATGGTCGTCAGAAAACCTCCGACATATCTGAAACTATGATATTCCCTACACCAGTACGAACATTTTAGATGTGGAAATTCAGCTGGCAAATCAAGATATTAAGCTTCAAAGTTTCGTAAATTTTGTTAATAAGTATTGCATATTTTTGTAGTTTAACCCAACAATATCTTTACTGCATAATAACTTCAATTACTATTTTATAAGGATTCCTAGCTGTTATGTCGCCGGTCTTTTTACAGCCTGTATAGTCTTCACTAATACATAGTGATTTAAGAGGAAGGTTTACACGTGTATAGTTTATCCTGGAATTCCTGCGGGAACTCCAAAACTATCCCTGTTGAAACCGCGGGGGACATCTAGTATATATATATATGCATATTATGTAGGTACGTAGGTACCTCCCTCCATAATGATAAACGAAGATCTATAAGTATTAACAGAACCGAAGTGAGTGTTGGAACGATGGTGACTACTTCGTACAAAGATTCTCGGAGTTACAGTGATCTTATTAGGCTATATGACCCGTCCAGATAGCGGGCCAGTGACGAAATGAAATCCTTCTAGCTTATACCTGTGTAACTATATGTTTTTATTCTTTTATCCTCCGTTTCTTGGACATAACAAAAACAGTTCCTGATAACGAAAATGAAAGATCATGGATAATATTTACTTATATAACTTATGATAGCAAGTTGTTATGATATGCGATTGTTTTAAAAAAATGTTTTATGGATGGTATGTGATAATATTTATGATGTATAGCGCACTTAATTTGAATATAAATGTGCCTCTTTGTGACATAGTCTGATTGGTTCCTACCTAATTAGTAGGTTGGTATAGATAGAACTACGAAGTAACACAAGGGGCAACAAATCAATTATTATTATTTACTAGTTCTGCCCCGCGGTTTCACCCGCGTTAATTTAAATAAATAAATAAGTACCCTACGTGTTAATCTGATGTATAAGCTATATTATTTTAAAGTTTCATTTAAATCCATCCATTAGTTTTTGCGTGAAAGAGTAACAAACATCCATCCATCTATCCATTCATCCATCCATCCATCCATCCATCCATCCATCCATCCATACATACTTACAAACTTTCGCGTTTATAATATTTGTAGGATGGAAATAACGGAATCCTAATAATTTCTTGTCTGTCATGTCTGTCCATCTGTCTGTTCGTACTTATGTAACAGCCATTTCGATGAGAATGAGAATATGATGAGAATGTGTCGTGGAATTTTCGAAATATCTACATTTGTGGAATATTTTCACAAAAAAACTTTACGTATACTGTCTACTAACTAATTGAATCTTAACGTTTAATAAGCATTAATCTTTTTACGATGAAACTTTTCACTGTGCATAATCCGACGAGCACTTTTCTTTGGGCACGGTATGAACAAAATCGTTACGCATTTAAATTTAAAATTTTCCTGAGTTCGCCATTACACTAACCAAATCGTTCGGTTGTATAATGTAAATATATAAACATAAAAATAAATCATTCCTTTCACATGTAAGAAGGTAGGTAGGTAAACGCGCCTGTTTCGCCTTCTTGAAATTGACGCTTGACCAATCGTCAGTAAAAAAAATATA
The DNA here is from genome assembly GCA_907165275.2 of Zygaena filipendulae. NCBI lineage: Eukaryota > Metazoa > Arthropoda > Insecta > Lepidoptera > Zygaenidae > Zygaena > Zygaena filipendulae. Next base: position 7,411,551 of record OU015650.1, read on the forward strand.
AATTGATAAAGTGCCTGTAACTGTAACAATGTAATTATTTTTTAATAAATAAATATAAAAAGTAGCATATTTAATTGGTATTTTTTAATCTTAAATGGAAATAGGTACGGCAATAAAGTGTATGAAATCGTATATGCAGCGAAATCAGTGTGTGGCGATGGTTACGGGTATTCCCCCGTGGTAGGGAATTATGAAGACTGAAGGGCGGCGACGCGCAACGGGTTGACTGCTTATTTGTACTGGCAGGCAACAATGCGGCCGAGATCAAAGACCGGTACCGGAATTAATTTGCGAATGCTATCTCACCCCGGGCCCCGGCCCCGTCCCGCGCACCGCCCGTTCCACTCGACCCTGACAAACCTAACAAAAACGTTTTCGTATTTTTTTTTTTATCACAAAAGTATTTGAACACTCTGTATTTAATGCCTTTGAAGTTAAATAAAGAGTGAATATTCGAGAATAACAAAAGCAACTTAGAGAGTCTTCACGTTGTTTAAAAAAATTAATTAGGTAATATTGTCAGTTGCATTTTCGAGTATTTGAAAGAAAAGAAGTAAGAAAATACACACAAGAAAAACAAACAAACTTATACAGTGCCTAATCTAAAGTAGACAATATAAAATCTCTTGCATACTCTACCGGAAGGGTCATCAACTCAGCATTAGCTACACCTAGCGCTATCTTTTTAATAATAATAATAATAAATCATTTGTTTGCATAACACGGAGACGATTTTACGATCTCTTTCTTTGAAGTAGGCGATTTATTCATAATAATTTATCTAGCGTTTACCATCATATTATAATATATATCTTTATATAATAAACGGGATAATTTGAAATTGTGTATCGGTGATATTCGATCCTTGTAAATACAAGTAATTCTGCGAATATTAGGTAGGTTATAATAGGCTAATATATACGATAGTACCTACACAGTCCCCAAAATTAAATTTATATCGGGTTATTTTACTGACCATATATCACGGAGTGGGGCGCCGGTATGTCAGAGTAATGAGCTGGTTACCGGTCGTGCCGCTCACAAGACTGCAATTGATTTATCCAAACGCCGACTGAGAGCTTTTGGGCTATTTACACAGATCGATTGAGACTTATTGGCACGCTTGCTTTGGTTGAAGAGCGCCGTTTGATTGAACATGGAAAGGGGCTCTTGCTTGTGATAGGTACGTTTCAATTATATTTTACATTCGTGTTTAAAAACTGACTAAATCCGTACAAAGTACCTATTTAGCAGAAAATTAATTATTTTCTAAAAATGTGACTTGTCCTCAGTGAGATCAAACTTGCAGATTTTGGTGTATTTATTTAATTTAGTAAAATTACAATTATTTTACAAGTCATCTTGTTCGCACATATAGCAATTTATGCATGCACTTGTCCACCGAGAAAGTTTAGATTCGTTTAGTCTTTGTTATTTATTACCGATATTCCTAATTAAAATAGGATAAGCGACAAATTTTGTAGAATAGATTTCCGATTCTAACTATGTTATGGTTTTAGTGAAATTACAATATGCCTTCTTTTGCACCCAGCTGTAATAAAATATAATTAAGCATGTTAAGTTTATTATCAAAAATGGATGATGCATTATCTATTTTATTGTTATTAGGTAGGAAGTTTCAGATGTAATACTAGCGAAGACTCCAATCAAGTATTCGTACACATAAGCACATACATAGTTACCTTCTACTCTGTAGTAGGTAGGAAAGTATAGGAAATTAGCGGAGAGTTAGATAGAACGTGACTCTCAAAGGCAATCTGACCGATAGGGGCCGATTAAGATCCCTCTTTTTCTATACGATTGATTTAGTTTTATTGCCAGTAATAAATAGCCGTTTCGATCTCTTATACACATTAGCAAAGATAAATCTTTTTTACTTAAATCCACTTCCACACATAAATTGTTCGATCGCAAATTACTTTCCTGAGTAGATGCGTTATTGGTTCATCAATAACTGTCAGTGTTCTAGCCTTAGATACTTATTTGTATTTCAAGTCAAAAAGTTTAGTTTTGTATGGTTATATCAAACGATAAAATAGATCGTTTAGATTGGCCGGGTAAGTTATAGTATTCGGTTTAGAATAAGTAACCATCATCTATATAATAAAATGCTTTGTCCTGAATGACTGATGGATCAACGCACAGCCTAAACCGCTGATCGTAGAGACCTGAAACTTGGAGGGTGTGTTATTTGTATGACGTAGGCATCCGATAAGAAAGGATTTTTGAAAATTCAACCCCTAAGGGGATGAAAAGGGGTTGAAAAGTTTGTATGGAACAATTCCGCAGGAACTTCGAAATTATCGCGGGTGAAACCGCGCGGGACAGCTAGTGGTTACAGTTAGCTCTCTTCTCTGTACCCCCGACAATGTGTATGCAAAATTTCATGACAATCAGTTGAGCCGTTAAGGCGTGAATGCGTAACAAACTAATAAAAAACTCACATTCGTATTTATAATAGTGAGAATGTAAAGGTTAGACTTTTAATTTTGAACTCTTTCGAATCAAAGAATAAGATTTAATTAAATCCACAAAAATTAGTTAATTCTTCACACAACGATAACTTTAATGTCGGAAAAATTCATAACTTGAATATCTATAGATATCTATATATTATATCTACTCACATAAATAAATTGAGGCGTTTGTTTGTAATTTCAAATTAACAGCTTTTCACTAAATTCATATGAAAGCATGTACGATACTTAATAAAAAAAAAAAAAAAAAATTCTTCTGGCTGTCTGTCTGTTTTGGCAAATCTCTGAAACAGCTGAACTGATTTGAAGGGGCCTTTCACTGGCAGATAGCTGATTTTATAAGGAGTAACATAGTCTAACTACTTTTATTTTAGAAAAAAAAAAATAGTTCCTGCGGGAATTTCGAAAGCGCAGCTAGTCTTTATGTATAAAAATGAATTGCTGTTCGTAAGTCTAAACTCGAGAATGGCTGGACCGATTTGGCTAATTTTGATCTTCAAAGATTCGTGGAAGTACAGGGAAGGTTAAAACGGTGAGAAGTTGGGAGTTCCTTCGGGAATTCCGAAATTCACGCGGGTGAAACCGCGGGGCACAGCTAGTAATTAGATAAATATTTAAATTATCTTCTGGAACGTTTTTGTAAAATATACAATTAAAATTTATGAACGAATTTTTGTGAAATGTATTATAACATCGTAATTAGCTTTTTCATCATTTTTCGCAGACACGAAAGTTAACTCGTTTATTTAGCTTTGACGGTGAAGTAATGAATGTAAATTATATTTATAAAGAGCGAACAGCTCGGCGGGCGGCCGTCTGCGAAGTTGAACTGAACAAAAGGTGTTGAACGAGAGTAAACAAGTTGCAATAAGTTACACGGCCAAAGTGACATGCGGGTGTTAGTTCGTTTAGTGCCTGTTGCCTGTTAGATTTTACTCGCCCCTATAAACATCGAAAGACATTCGAACATAAAGCTGAAATAAAAAAAAAATACATAGTAGCGACTTTGACATAAACCCTTTTAAGTTTTCGGTATTTATCAAAACCCGAATTTTTTTTTAAATTAGTGTGGAATTATTTAAGACTACAAACTTACCAGAACTAATAGTGTTTTAAACACGATTTTTGTTTGGGAGATCGAGTTTAAAAATATAATTAAGTATAATATAATAGTTATAACTATTTAAGTTACCTTAGTAGGAAATTAAGTTAACTACTTATATATACTCTCAGTAGAAACTATAGATCTATTTAAAAATAAAAACAAATTAGACCAGACAAATTATTGTTGCCTAGACCAACCCATAAACTTTATGCGGTAGGTACTTAAAAAAACAGGAAGGTAGTGTAGCAATAGTATGGAGATAAGCAATAGGTAAACTAGAGCTATTTATTACTCGGATGTGGGAGCAAATTCTTTAGGTGTTTACGGCGGTAGCGGATAAAAGTTGGCAAGTTGACGCTTCGAGATAAGTCCGGCCCGGAAAGGTTACAATTCAATTTTCCACTGGAGTCGCGTCGGCTGCGAAAGGGGTTTCTCGACCGACCGCTTCAGCGCTACGCTGGCTACGACCGTTCGCACTCTACGTAGATTCTCGTAGCACTATCTACGTATTTGTTGAACTAGTATAGAAGAAGAATTTGTATAGCAATTTAATTTGCGTATCATACAATATAACTTGTGTTATACAGGCGTAGCAATCATTATGGGATACCTACTATAGAACCTATTTATATTACGATAGCGTGAACCCTGAGTTAATAACTACTAAAAGAGTATATCAGGGAATACTGAAGTTTACATCGTTGGAACTGAAGACAAAAAACTGTAATTTAGCATATTATTTCTCTAATTAGTTCGAATTGTCTTACTATTATAACTGACCGGTAAAATGAGATTAAAAATAGCAATTGGGATCTGTGCAGAACAAAAGGTCCATTACGTCCATGATAGTGTGAGGTTAAGTCCGTGAAATAGTTCTGCGCTCCCGAAAACAAGCAATTTAACTCGCATCTACCAAAACTTACAATATTAACATTACGACTGCGGTTCTGATCACTTTATGGTTAGCGGATGACGTGTTAATTTTTACCGACAAAAACATTAAGTATCAGCATTTTCAATGCAAAATCTTTGGTTCCGTAGGTACTTCTTTTTTAATATTGTAATATTTTAATTATTCTTAATTAAAATTTTTGTGTTTACTTTTGTCCTTTTCAGTATTCCTATTGTAAAAGGCCGTAGGTAGGTATTACGAAAGAGTTTTATGCAATAAGATTAAATTCAGGTCTTTTTTAAAGAGCATTGTGATTCGAGCGTCCAGACTGACCGGGGAAGAAAATCAATTAAGTCCACTCGGCATTGAATGTTGATTCTGTCTAATTGAAACCAAACTGCAATGCACTAATAAATTGAATCCAGTATTTATTACAATACACTCACTATGCTATAATATGACTATATGATACAGCTAACCAAACCAGCATTTACCAAATTTATCTTAAATTAAAATTATATTCATTCTACATTGATAATAAATTTAATAATACTTTATGGATATACTCAAGCTTTTTTTTAAATCGTGAGGGAACCATAAATTAGTAAATAAGTATTATTGTTTAGTTCATATGAGCATGGACCAATTAATCTAGTTTTATTGGTCCATGGTATGAGTTACTTTTACAAATGGTTGGAATATTTCCAATGATATTTATAACTTATAATATCATTGGAATGGTTCTCTTGAATTTGTGAATTCACCAATAAAAACAGTGCAATTATTTTTGCCTGTTTTCGGAGTTTCCAATTGCCAATTCATTAAAATACTATGTACTAAATAACATTATTACGGCCATTATCATCGGAAACGGCCCTAGTTGATACAATTTGCTGAAAGTATTGTCACATAAAAAGCTGTAATCTCAATGCTATCTATCACTTTGGTAGCATGAAATGTCTTCATAGCGCATCTTCTGCGGGGCGTATAAATAAGTATTAATACGTACCTATTCCGTATACGTTGTTTGTGTAGGTATTTGTTTCAATACGCGTTTCAGGGAAACTATATTATTATAGAGCTTAACTTATCATTAGATCATCATCATTAACTTATCATTAGGTTCATTAGATCGATCAGAAAATTAATTGTTATTTTGTCGAAGGAGTGTTATGATTGTTCGATAATTTTACTTTGACTTGTATTATTTTTTTTCCTAGTTCATCAGAGGAACTTAGGTATAATGGACGCAGGTAAAACTGCAGCCAAAACCGGTAAAAACTATAATATCAGTAAGAAGGTAGGTATGTACCTATTCGACTTGGGTTGTAATTTAAGTAAAAGGTACAATAATTGCTGAGGTTTGGTTCCGTGTAGTGTCGAACAGTGGACGGGTGTTCACCACAATTTGCAATTAATTACAACACTCCGGTGACCGCCGCCGACCTCCGCTAGCCTGTGCAATGCCCACGTGCCGTGTTTGCCCACCCATTAAAATTCACGCGCAACGAATATTAATTTGGTCTTTGTAAAAAAAAAAAAACAATTTTGTGTTATGCTCGTAACTTGATTACTTGTTACGAAATTGGTCCAGCGCCTAAAATTTCTAATTTATACAAGAACTTGCGATTACTAGCGGTTTCACTCGTTTGAATTTTTTTTTATGTTCAATATTAATGACTGTAAATTAAAAAAGAGCATCAACAATCAACATAATATAATACATAATCATATAATTATGTAGATACTCTTTTTTGATGTATATAATATGTAGGTAGACTAGGTATGTGCTTTATTTATATTTTCCTGGTAATAATATTTTTTTTTTATTTTATTCTGTTTTTGGAAACCTGCCACTAAATATCACCTAGCCAAAAGGTTGACTGGTATATAGAATGCCTTGGGCATTAAGTCCGCCTTTTTTACAGTAGGTAAAGTGGAATAAAGTTCTTTAAATAAAAAATAAATTCTATATAATACATAGGTATTTTGTGAATTCCATTAAAACCAGTTTAGTATAATAGTTTTTCCTTCATTCTAAGAGACCTAATGTTACCTAATAACAAATATTAAGTATATTATTTTTATATTAATACTTGCTATTCTCCGCGGTTTCACCCACGTTAATCCCGAAGTTTCTGCAATTCCGGGATTAAAATTGCTCTATGTTCTTTTCTGTACCCGTAACAATGTAGGTAGGGATATGCAAAATTTCATGACATGATGTAACAAATAAACAAACTCACATTCGCATTTATAATATTAGGATTTATGTAGGTAGGTACATATAAAATACGATGTACAAAACAGGATTGTATTCTAAATTGTTTGATTATGACTGTAACGTACCTATAGGTAGATATATCAAGCCTATTGAAATGTTTTAAATTTTAACAAGCTTAATTTGCAATGCTCATATGTAACGTGTCCCGATTTTGCATCAAAAAATATGATAGGTATACTAACAATTTTTCAACCACTTGCTCGTACCCGATTGAGATGAAAGGCATAGATACTTTTGCAAGCTCGGGTACAAAGTAACATTATACAATACCATCAGGCTAATTTGATGATAAGTTGGCATTTTGGGAATGGAACGTCTTGTTGGCACACGGCAGGTGCCAACAAGACGTTTATAGTTTATAGATTTACTTATAGGAGACGTCAGCTAAGAACGGATTTCAAGCAGTTCCGCGGGAACTCACAAATTAATGCAGGTAGGTACGCACGGAACAGCAAGTTTCATATAGGTACCAACGATATATTTTTTTACAGTTTAACATTTTAGATTTTATTCGAACACACGAGTAGGTATCCACAATCCACATGTAGAAAGTTTTACCTATTGTTCTCGATACCAGTTAATGTTTCCCTACTAAGTTATTAGGTTTGGGAAGTCATTAGCAATTCAAATGGCGAACCACCGCATGGTTAACCCACTGAAAAGGAGATTCTCTTTCACATGACCGCTTTTGTAAATAATTTATTACTGTTTGTCCAGTTCCGAAGTATGGCTTTGTTTTCCAGAAAATACAACGGGACGGTGGTAATAACTGTTCATATTTGGCATTGTACCACCTCACTCGTATTTGTGTCACCGCGCTGACTGTAAACAATATAATTTTTATCTTTATTATCGTCATGAACAACAAGGATATTCATACTCTACAATCTACATTTTGGAGCGATTTACATTACAGGTTATTTTTTTGAGCCGGAAGAGTATCTAAGTAACTTAAAGTGTCCATGATATTAACTTGAAAGTTACTTTTGCTAACTTTTGCTAAAAGTAGTTTAAAAAATGTAGATAAAAAATAAAGATTTGGTCAATTTCATATTATTAGTTTTAATTTACATAAAAAGCTATTATACAGGGAAGGAATTAGCCTCAACAAAAACAGAGTAGACAATTGACTTTGTTTCTAAGAATTTGTGAAAAAAGAACGGTGTCGCGTTTAATCTTTGAAACGACGATTTTGAAACGCCATAATATACCTAAATATTTTTTATACCTAATTCATAATTATCATTAGGTACTAATGTAACGGTGTACTATGCTTCTTTGGTATTTCTTTTTATAAAAATAATTAAAAAGAGATTTAGACAGTCTAATTATTATTGTGAAAGCCGATAAACACAAAATTAGGCGTTTATACCAAACTCCGGGCTTGAACTCAGTTGAATGGCCATCTATATTATTGCTATGTTTCTAGATATGTAAAACCACTGATATTATAATGCGTTAAAAAAGTTATAGGTACCTATATTACTTAATGCTTAAAACAAACATATTATTATGATGGTAAAATAACTGATTTAAATCTGATAAAGTCACATTGAGATTTGAACTTTGTGTTTTTGAGTGTCACGCACCTGCCAACGGCACAGACGGTTGAGGGGGTGGTAAGAATTTCAATCACAGACACTGGCGGCTGGAGTCGGGCCCCGCTCACTCACAAGACAAATTGCACACGAGTTGGTTTCAATATAATATGTTTACAAAGGTAGGCATGTTGAGTTTACTCACGATGCGATCCAGTTCATTGGTGTCACACTTATGTTGGAGCACCGCTTTGATGTCAACGTACACTGATATCTCAAACTGCACTTTATGGAACCTAACATCGACACAGTTAAACTGAAGTATTTAGATGGAATGGATTGAAAACCAGTGTCATCTACAACAAGATATCTCTTGATATTCTACAGGTATATCTGTAATCGCATATATTTATTGTCATGAAAGCATGTTTTTAATTTCATATCATTACTAGATACCTACCTATTCACTGCAGTTTACCCTAGTTAATTTTATAGTTCCTGCGGGAATTTCAGGGTAAAAAGTACCTTATATTCCTTTCTGTAGGTATATAATTATTACCCTTCCCTTTACAATATGTATGCAAAATTTCATGAATTTCGGTTAAGGCTAAGGCGTGAATGCGAGGCAAACAAACAAACTCACATTCGCATTTATAATATTTATAACATGGGTTATACAATATAATGATTATACTATGTTTGTAGACAAACACAGTTAGTACAATAATATAGGTATACCCATCGTGCGTGCAAATTATATTATTAACGAGTGTGTGAAATGATAACAAACAGCGGGGTTGCGTCGCTTATTGGAGCGCGAGAGTCTCGTTGTTACGAGATAATTGGAGATCCGTATAAGGACATTAATAACAAAAGAGATACTAAACGTGGGGGATCGGCTCGACACCCCGCCCCGCTCCGGCCCGGCTGCTTGTTATTTCTAAAACAAGGAAATTGTAACAAGGTTATAGGATACGCCCGTTTCCCGGTAGATAATAACGTTAAGGGAAATCGGTAGTTCGGATCCAGATCAGCACATACTCCTACCGTCAACGACGTCACATGTGCATTGTGCGTGTGTAATTATTTTAACCTAACACAGTGACGTATATTAAAGGGCTTGTTTAAATAACTTTATTTTAGAATGAACACCACGTGTTGACGATTTACGATTAGATAATCGATCGATACTTTATCGTAGATAATAATACTGTATATTTACTGTTTATTTAGGTTTAAGATCGTATTGAGTACAACAATTTTCATTTCCATTTAATGTACTTTGTTCAAGTTTTATTTACCTAAGTAGAAACTGCGTTTACTATGAACTCGATAGTGAACGATTGTAAACTGTACAGACTAATCCACTTAATATATACCTAATACTATACTAGTCCCTAACCTAAGGAGATTCCCTCAGATAATCCCTATAAGAAAATATGAAAATTATAGCGAACATTCGTGGAGTGGTTTAGAAAAAATACGCTTATTTCTTTCGTTATGTATCCGCTGATACACATGCAGACAAAGGAGCGACTTGATATTACCTTGTATATTTAACTATCAATCGCACGATCGGTACTTCGTTGATCGTAAATTCAAAGTGGACTGATTTGTGTGGGTGCCTTAAAACAAGTAGTAAGACAGGTAGGAACCGTAACAAGAAGGGGTACAGTTTCTGTATGGGCATATGTGGTTTTGATGTGTGCTAACCACAAAGCTCTAAATCAAACGTCATCCTCACTGAGATCCTTAATCACACAGCATCTACCTTTGATAAATAGATGCTTTGTTACAGGCAGTTATAATTTCCATGGCGATCCGACCATATTGTTATTTGGAAGAGTTTAGAAGTTAGGTACATATAGCTATACTTACTTTCAGTAGTTTTACAACGCTTATATTTTATACGTGACCTGTAGAGAGATCACTTCTTAATTAAGTGCTAAAATGCAATTATGAATTGTATTTAGTTTTTGCCAGAATTTCCATTGTATTAAACAGTAACCAAATAAGGATTTGGGTAACTTTTGAAACGTAAAAGTTAACATAAATTTTACTAAAATAACGGGACTTTCGAATGTTTGTTTTAAACAAAGGTTCTTTACGGACATCTACGGCGAAAGGTTTTGTAATAATAGCTATACCTACAAGTAGGTATGTATTATATAGTGCCAAAAATGTGATTGATGATTTTAATTAATATTTTCGTGGGTTTACAAAATAATAACACCCCGTCTAAATAATTTTTATGTTTCTAAATACCAATGAACTTAAAACGACAGTAAACTTTGTAGTTAATAAATACTAGTTAACCCCCCCGGTCTCAGCCGCGTTTAAGCCTTCAGGTTCAGTTAACGGTTTCGATAATAATCTTATTTTATTTATACGTATACGTACCTATATACATATACTATATACATATATATACATACTAGCTGTCCCCCGCGATTTCATCCGCGGTAATTTCGGAAATCCCGCGAAAATTCCGGGAAAAAAGTGCTGTAGTTTACGGTGATAAGCAGTTCCCCGCCTTAATTCCGGAGTTCCCGCGAGAATTCCGGGATAAAAACTATCCTATCTTTTAAGTTGGACCATATTATAAATGGGTACAAAATTGTATCAAAATCCGTTCAATAGTTTCGGAGTCCACCGCGGACAAACAACGTGACACGTGATTTATATATTATATTAAGATAAGATAAGATATAGGTACACACTGCTTCTTATTGACATAACCAATACTAAAAGGTAGTAACGTATTCAAAAAATTACTGAACTAAACTAAAAAAAAACTTAGAATCGAGACACAAATCTATTCTAAATTTTATTACTTTTCGCAAACTCCACAACAGAACCCCGAGGTAATTGGATTAAAATTTTATACCGCTTTGGTTTGAAGCTATTGACTTTTTTGTTTGACTGAACACTTTTCATTTTAAATTTTGCCATTGTATTCATTTTTACGTGATACAAAGAATTTGGTAGGTTTGGTAGGTATTTATTGATGTCAATGCCGCGAGCAAAGGTAAAAAATGTAGTTTAAAAAATAATAATAGCGATAATAAAGAATATTTAAATATATTATGTAGGTAAATAAATTTTCCAAAAATATGCACTAACATGTTATTAACTGACCAAAGCGCCTCTTCAAAAGTTTATGAACTTACTCAAAAATTTATCGGCAGGAATTTTCGCTGCCGACAGCGGTATCCGAAATTAACGCAATTGGAAGCTAGCTAGCTACACTCAAAATAGCAATGGAAAAACTTAGAATTGGAGGCTCACGTTTTCTGTTTGAAATTTTACTATTTTCCACTTTCCGATGAGAAGTGCGATTCCCTTCTTTGTTGAGAGGTCTAGGTAAAGTCTTCATCAAGTCTTTTTGAATAGTAAAATTAATCATTGTGTTTGTGTTCCAAAATACCACCTACTTTATTATTGCGATATACCTATGTCCAGTAAAGACTAATCTCGTATAAACATAAAAACATAAAATGAAAATGTATAAGTCGTACAGTCAACTTTTAAGAAAGAGAGTAATTTTAACTTAAATATCATTATAACCGACACGCTTAACTTTTTCTTGCGAGTCTGGAATAATTACGGAAGATTCGGTGGCAAGCATTACTTTGCCCGCATAGTTAGTGGATACTATAACATGCAGACAGCAAACAGAAAATGCTCATGTTCTTTTGTAAAAATAAACGGCACCAATCGATGATTGTGATGCGCAGATGTTTTCTCTCCTTTTTTGTTGAAGTCAGTATAAAATGTGTATTATATAAACGGTGTAGGTACCTAGTTTTTAGGAGCACATAAAACCGTCTGATGCTGTTCGTACGAGTTTGGAATGTAGGTATCATCATGTTTGACCGGACGTTTTCAACGGCTATAGGTATAGGTTACGTGATTGAGTAAGTTTGTACTCACTTGCACGTTTCAAAGCGACGAACATCACACATATCCATAATATCGATCAAAGAAATTTCATATTATTACGGATCCAGGCGCCTACAGTTATTCACGACACTCTTTCATCGGCAGTTCAGGTGACGGCTTTCGTGTTCCACGCCACAGCCACCGACCCACACCTAGCATGTACCGAGACTGAACACTCCAGACCTACAAAACCTACCTCCACCTCCATCATCGCCAAATTAATAACGTCAGCTGTCGCCGCTCTCGCAGGAAGATCATTTCTGGAGCAAGTGGATGCAAGAATGTCTGTCCACCTTGACAATTAGATCACTCTCCTAATAGGATACTTGCATGAAATTTATAATAAGAAATTGTGTCAATATTTCAAAAATAGAGCCTTAGAAAAGCGTTATCGTGAAAGATTTACTAAAAAAATTTCAATAGTTTCCAAAATATTCAACATTTAATTTTGTGAAACGGAACGTTGCAACGAAACACCAATCACAGCCAAGCTTGACACATGACGTCACTTTTATTTTTTTAGGAAACATTTACCTCTTTCAGAGAAGGCAAAAGAAACCAAGTGCATACAGTCAACGCATATTTTCCATTTTCTAAAGTTTATTACTTTAAAATGCATCGGTAAAATGCATTTTGATTCTTTACTGGAACTTTTGGAAGAAAATCGACACAGTTCAACCTTAATTTCGCTTTTGGATATTGAAGTTATCTGTCTGTCAGTGTCACATGACCTGTCAATACGACAGTGACATTTCTATCACAGATTAATAAGGCGTAATTTTGAACAAGTGACGTCATTCCGCGTTTCGGCGGTAAGGTCAAAAGTAGGAACTTTGAAACGCTCTATTTAATTAATTTATGCATATATTTTTTTTCTTTTTCTTGCTTTGTTTAAGTAGGCCATATATCTTTAAAATAGACTGAAAAAAAAAATTCATGCAAGTACCCTATTCTCACTACTCCTTATGACGCCAGTAAAAAGATCATGGTCAACTGATTCTTAAGAGGCTAGTACAAAAGATAATTTAATGTTGATACAGTAAACCAGGCAGTTGCCACTCCGTAACGGAGCCTTGAACCAGGGGCTCGGGATTTTGGCAACTGCAGGCTGGTGACACACCTTTTTTAGAAGTTATTTTGGTTTGATATATTTGATTTGGCTTTTGGTATTTATTGGGTTGTCAATGGGATAAGTTGAAAATATAATAATTAGAATTTAGACAAATCTCATTTAATTTACAGTCCACTTCCGTCGTTTATAATGCAATCACTTACATTTCAGCGATTCATTTTTATTTAAATAGATTAATTACGCTGAAAATCGGAGCCAACCAATATAACATACATGAAGTGTGAGCTATAGAGTGTAGGACGAGCGTGCATTTCCGTCGTTGCTCTATTTGCACACGTTTTGAATGTCATTGTCAGGGTGCTAATTGCCGACGACTGCACCCTGGCCCCCGATGTGCATAGAGGTATATTGGAACAGCTCGCTCATAATAAAGCCACCTCCCTCTCCCTATTTGCTATCTCCATACCGCGTAATATGCAATTTCGGCTTTTCATAATACGACAGACGATTCCATTAAAACTTTGGAGCAAACTGTTCCTATTCTTGATTCCTGATATAATATTTGAGATGTCTCTTTTTTATGTTTCTACTTTTTGATTTATCTAAATCAAAAGAAATTTAATAATCTTATTTTGTTTGTGAATTGTGGAGTGATCGTGGAAAGCCCTCAGTGCGCACGGCACTTGCTAGGGGAAGGCGCCCTCGTCAACGTCCCAGCTTCGAATTATTTTTTCCAGGCAGTTGAGTTCGAATACGCTCCTAGCTCGCGTCGCCTCAACTCGAAAGCGAACTTTCCTGTTTACATTACTTTAAATTCTTATACCTAGGTACCTCTTACCGGCTTTACACAGTATCGTTTATGGTATATTTATTTAGCGTTTTAACAAACTTCGCCTTTTTACTCCTCTAAGAAAATATTTTATTTATTTTTTTCGTGTTAGGGAGAATGTTGAGAAGTAATTTATTTAGGGTTGTTCTAATTGATGAGACACTTAGAACGAAGAGTAAAGTCACTAATAAAATTATCATACAACTTTATTTGATAACCTACTATTATATAAATTACTCGAATTACTCGTTAATTTTATATTTTTTTAATCATTGAAAAAGGGTTGATGTATCAAACTCAAAAAAGTAAACTTTCATTTCCGTTTCAATATTGCTTGACTAAATGGCCTTTTGACATAGGAAACGATATAGCAAATATGATTTCGCATCGAGCTCTATCAAAGGTTAATTGGCCGATACCACGAGTCTGATATTCGAAGTGCTTATTTGTCTGTTCATTCGAGAACGATTTTAAAACAAACTTCATTTCTGATGTCGAACTCAATGTTTCATGATATGTGTACTTTTCGATTATAATTTTAACTTCTGGTTTCGGTCTCGTAAAATTCGAATCCATGATTGTACCTACTTTTCACATTCAATCTCTATGGAAGTATGGTATGATTTACGAATATTGTCATGTGTGGATTGCAAAATGACATCATAATGTAACTATTGTACCCAGTCTAACGCAACTAGGAACAAATTAAATTTTGTTCGTGTTTAGCACTCATTTTTTTTTTAATTTTTTTTTTTCATGGCATCAAAGATGGCCTCACATGCTATTTCAGTCTTTTGTCTCTGAATCTTTCTTACAATCTGTCATCTGTTTGTCATGGCGACGCATGTTGTTATTTGGGAAAATAATTGTGTGATTTTTAAAAAAATTGTGTGATTTACGCTTTGAAAAGTGCAGTGTGACTATTAAAAACTATTTTCTTGTGATTGGGTAGTGAAATAGCACCGATTAGACGGTGTAGTACGTATGTAATTTGTAGAAAAAGATAGAGTCGATAAAATTTAAATAAAAGGAAATTTATCACGAAATTTCCTATAGATGAAGACCGGTAAGTACAGCTTGAGTAAAGTAATAAAGTATTTTGTTCTCTTCAGCTATCAGCAAGACTAAAATAATACACTATCTTTTTGAAATGAGAAAAAATATTTGCATGTTTGTAAACCATAGTGATGTAAATCTTCACTATCGATAAAGTGAGTCGATAAACTTTAATGAATGATGCTATTATAGTGAATATTTTGGAACATTTTTGTATAGCTGCTGCTGCGTATACTTTTTTCATTACTTACTGCAGTTTTCATTAAGTATTATGATCGTATTGTAATAAAGTGAACCTCGTCTTCTGTATAAAGAACTATATTATACTCTATCTTGTTTCTAAGTGTACTTGCATGATTGATAGATATTTTAATTTCAGATGTCGACAATGGTTAAAAAATATTGGAAATGATGACTTAGCTTACATTCCAATCGAAAAACTTCACGATATAAAATATGTCTGTGGAGATGTAAGGAACGAATGTCGGAAGATAAACGAAAGTTTTTCGCTTTCGGAGGATATTTCTACCGATAATTTGAACAAGGCTCAACAAGGAGGCACTGCGAAGTAAATCATTTACTTTCCCAAATAGGTTATTTAATTTTGACATAAAATGTAAATGTAATTTTTAAAGAGAAAATAAATATCTATCTATCTAATAACATCATCATCATGACAAACTAAAATATTGGAATAATAATAAATAAATAAAAATAATAATTTATTGTTTCAATTTTACGACAAATGTTTTCCCCCGTTGTAGATTTAATTCACCTGGTATGAAGCCCACGATGCTCTAATGATAATTTATCGATATCGATTTAATCAGGAACTACATGTGGCCATCCCTATTGTTCTCGTTAATGTTGGTACCCATGAGTTATGAAGTATTTTGACATTTAAATTTTCGCTGTGTTGGTATTGCTGGGTCTGCTAAATGGATTCCAAAACCAAGTAAGGAAGTCCCGTCTCTTAAAACGTAGTGATTACCTTCTCTCTGATTGTACCTAATGTACCTATTATGTTAGTGTCAAATAAATATAATTTTGATTGTTTGTTACCACAATTTCAAAAATAATGTGAAAAATTTATCACTTCGACCGCCTTCATTAGGGATTTTTAATAATTACCGGCAAATAGGTATTAATAATATCTTCGTTTTATTAACAGTTATCATGGTTATCGCACTGACCGTAACGAAGTCGATGTTTTTTTCTTTTTTAGTAAGAAAGTGTTTTTTAAAATACCTATTGTGTAATTTAAAACTTAAAGTTGGATATTTATAGTTGTATTTATAGATTTTGTGTTTTAATGTATATAATGTATACAGTTTCACTTTAAGTAGGTACCTAAGTAGCCACTCAGATCTTTTTCTCCAAAAAACAAGGTATACAAAGTTTTTGAACGAATCCATATTATTTCATCAGAACTTACCTACTTTTGTATAATAGATATAACTTCGTGGTTCGTTTTTAGTAGAAACGCATCGTTTTATTCGAATGTTGATAAGGCTAAGCTAAGCTCACTGTACAAGCTTGATATATGGATTGATATATGGATGTTTGGGGACAACCACTCACAGTAATTACAACTATGTAATCAAACTACAACTAAAATACCTATCTACATATAAATACAGTCATACTAAAATTCTGTTGTAATTTTTATTAAATTAAAAAACCCGTAATGAAAACTAAAAAAACATAATATTATAGGTATACAAGCCACTATAGGTAACAACTATACTTATTAATTACCTTCTAGCCATAAGCCATGTTCCCCCGCGGTTGCATCCGTGTTGATTTCGTAGTTCCCGCGGGAGTTTCAGGATAAGAAGTAACCTATGACACTCAGGAATACTGTGGCATTCTATTAGTGAAAGGATTTTCAAAATTGGTTCATTAGATCCAGAGATTACCCCCTACAATGTAACAAACTCTCAAAAGTATAGATTATGAGAATAATAACAGTATGTAATAATTTATAGGTACATACTTACCTACAGTATTACCATGGATAATAATCATTAAAACGCGTTTTCGATCAGACATAGTTTCAGTATATGTCATTACTTTCATCACATACTTGCTAATATATTAGTATATAATTTCAAATAGTATAAAACAGTCGCTCTTCACGACTGTCTGTCTGTGAGTCCTTTTATTTTTTTAAGGTACCTATACAACGCATACTATTAGGTCACTATGGTGTAAGGAGCGTGCACAATACCTATTACGTTTTTAAACGCCCTACAAACTTTTGTATTTTATACAACGTGTTAATGAATTAACTGAAAATCCGATACACCCCATTTAAAAAAATAAACAATAATATGATTAAAATACAATATTTGTCAAAAATATTAATACTTTCAAAGTTATTCAACATTAGTTTGGAGGTGACCTATCTACGAAATTCCAAGCGCTACTCCCGCACCTATCGGTTTGATTTTTTTGCTGCGGGCGGGCGGCGTACATATATAGGTATAGTGGCGCGTACGCGCGTACGCCGCCCGCCCGTGTATTATAAATAATTTAGACATGGGCTAGTAAAATTGAAAAAATATAACCTATATTGAAACATAGTGCAATCGATTCGCTAGTTGATTCTGAACAAATCACGTTCTAGTTTTCAGTTAATTCATTAACACGATGTACTGTATCTCTTACGGCCGCACTCAGAGTCGTAAATGATTACTTGATTTTAAGTACCTACCTAAAGATTTTAAAACAAAACCACCGCACTCAGAGACTATCATTAAATTAATGTTAATTGGCATTTAACGAAATTTAACTTCATTAATTAAATTAATGAACATCTCTGAGTGTGGCAGTTTTGTTTTTAAAATCTTTACTTAAAATTAAATAATCATTAAAACGACTCTGAGTGCGGGCTGCGGCCGTGAGGTACGTAGGTATATTTTCAAAAACTATGTAATAACAACACTGAACGCATCGATAAAGCCCAATAAAACTAGGCGTGAAATTTTTAAATTGTTCACGTTCCCAATATATACGAGGAGGCTTTTGTCTGGTGGCTTTATGATTTCACACCTTTCAATTAACCAGTAATCATACACGCCCCGGGGAACCCTTTCATTAAACACTGTTAATGAGTTTTCACCCTTCGTTGCATAGTGGACATTCGAGCTTTGATAGACTAAATCGCACTTTGTTTTGTCTTTTGCTTTCAGGCTCGCAAATTGGACTCGAGCCGGACGAGCGGCGGCTGCCCATTATACGGGTAAATTAGCTTGATAGACAGACAAATATAACCTATCCATGCAAACGTGAGGGTAAAAGATAGAGAAAGTAAGTAATGAAAGAGAATAAAAGAAAAAGAAGAAGATAATAATTTTATACAGACTTCTTTTTCATTCACAGCCAAAATTATATTTAATTTGAGCTTTTTGCAGGATTGTATAGAAACGCCTTTCTATACGAAAAAAAGAATATTCCAAACTGTATTTTAAGTGAAATTTGATTTTGTAAGGGCGTTACATAATAAATTTTGAATACTTTACTCCCTCAAATTTCCAAGTTTCAACAACTTCTAAAGCTAAAATTGGTGAAGTTTATGAATTTCATTTGCAAGGTAGATTTTTTGAGCTCGAGAGTTTATATCGATGAGAGGAACTGTCCTCATTAGTGTTAATGGCGGTAAGTTGAAAGCGATATCGAGGACAGAGCGCAGTAATTAATACCAGAGTGATAAGGCCTTTGTCACAATATAATCAATACCTTATATAGGGTATATGTACGTTCGGCATGACGGTACCTATCTAAAATAATATAGATTGATGCCGTATATTTGACTTTATCCTTATTGCAAAAAAATTGAAAACAGACAAAGACTTTAAGCTACAAATGATGCCAACAATATCAACTCAAAATTCTAACAATGATAATAGTTTTAATAATGTTACAAAAAAAACATGTAGATACTTTCCTAGCATAGGTATATTTTGTAGGTATGTTGGCGATTTTTACTGAAACTCTACAACTGATATTTAGGGCTCTTTTACGAGGGTAATCTATGTCATTATGGAAAGGTTTTAGTAAATAAAGTATTAGGGTACGGAAGTCGGTTCATAGGTAGTTAAAATCCCACAGTCAGGTGTGAGGTGATAGTACTTAGATCGAAATTGTTTTACAACTTTATTTTTTATTTATTTATTTCAAAAACTTACAATACTGTCGAAAAAGTAAAGTTAAAAAGCATTAAAATTATCTTTAGTTCCAATTAAAAATATTTACCAGTTTTCTAAATTGTAGTATACAATTATGAAATATTAAGCTCTACGCATACAATCTGTACCTATAGCTCTACAACTACAATTTATCTTATTTTTTTTAGTTTAGTTTCTTATAAATTATTTCGGAAACAAAGGCAGGGTGACTTTCCCCGTATTACTCAAAAACGCTCAATTGGCGTAGATATAAAGTATGTCCTACAAAAGTTGATTATTACATATTTATTTATTTATCGATCGTACCTACCTAGTATCTAGAGCCACACAGTTCCAAACGCTCCAGATGACAAAAAATGACAAATTAGTATTGTCTTGTCTGTTATTTTATAAATATTGTTTTTTTCTAAAGTGAAACTTCTTTGGTCACTCAAGTAAACAAATTTGGCCCGCGCACGGGGCGTGCTATTATGGCCACAGTGAATCAGGATTTCGCAAAAATATTTAGAAATCACTCATCCAGTAGCAAGTACTCACAAGATACCCAAAGAAAGAATCACGTAAGATATATAAAATACCAATGTTTTTGGGAAGCTTTATTAAATACCGTCTTCAACAAACCCACAATCACAAAGCTAGCCAATTAGTACCTATTGTTTTAGAACAGATTAAGGCACGAGTAATATATACGTAAGTTGCAGGATTAAAAAAGAAAAAAGAAGATAAGATTAGAGCCTTATGAAAATAAAAGACAGGCTAATTTTAAATATTAATTTTAATGCGAACGATAAGAATTATTTTGAAAATATATACAAATTATATAATAATAATTATGTATAAAACGGTCAATCGGAGTTAAGGAGTTATCGAAATAATTTAATATCGAGTCAAAATGTTGTCAGTCTTACCAAAAATACAAAATTGACGAAATAATCGATCTCGTTAACACTACCTAATAATGTACCTATGGTGATAAATCTTACTTATACTTTATAATAAATATTAAACATGGAATAAAAAAGTAGAAGTAAGGAAAACACCTTGGTAAAAACATTGAGTTTAGCATAATTCCACGTAATAAGATAAATGATTATAATAGGTAAGTACTTGTACCTAGTATAGTCAGTATCAAACTGAGTTAAATATGGAATTCAAGGTAGTCTTACAAAGCATGAGCAGCTGCTATTACTTATTGTATTATTTCCATTCATAACTTTTGATTAAATTAAAACAATTCATGAATAATTTTTTTTTTGCATAATATTATAATTGGTATTTTGATAGTAACTCTGCTCTACTACTTAAGTATGTTGTTATTTTGATACTGACTGGGACTGGGAAAGTGTAAATTTCTATACTCATTATAATTAATCAATATATTTTTGTTGTTAAATATTATGTACAATTATTACTAGATTAAATAGTGAATAAAAAGCCTTATTTTTAATAAATAAATCAACAACTGTACACGACTCTACGAAATGTTTATTGGATTTGTATTATAAAAAATATACCAGAAAGTTGTAGGTATAAAGTATAAACAGCAAAAATTTTATTATTTATTATAATTTTATTTTATATAAAAAAAAATTACATAGTTCATACTCTCTTCTCTGTTTTTTGCTTAGCTGATAGCTGAAATATATACTCTTTGGCATATTTAATGGTTCCCGCGAGAATTCCGGGATGAAAAATAGACACCTACTCTGTGTCCTTTTCTGTACCTACCGGGCGTGTATGGAAAAATTCACAAAGTGAGAAAGCGTACCTAACATACAAACAAAATCACATTCGTATTTAATAAATAAGGATTTATTATACGAGTTATTTAATCTACTTTAGCGAAAAGTATAATACTTTTGTGAGTATACGTAAAAATTAAAAAGTAGTCGACAAATCCCATTACACAAGTGCCTTTAAACATGTTAGCTGTATGCTTACTTAATAATAATATAATTTAAAATACCTAAATGCTTTTTAGATCTGTATAAAATCTATGTTTACTTTCTTATAGAATAATTAAATTAAATACTTGTGTAACAAAATGAAAAAGTTTTTAAATAAATAAAATATAATATCTACTAACACAAAATTGGTAGTAACATAGTATAATAGGTACCACCTATTTTGTAGTTTCTTGAATAAAATAACAACAAAAAAAGTTAAATATTTTTTTTTCATCAAATTGTTAAATTCTTTTGAAACCAACTGACAATGAAGTAGGTATTATAATAAAAATAATTTTATACATATATATATTAGTATAAATTGGTAATGTACCTACGATAAAAATTAAAACTCGGTCGATAAGTGGGTATACTTCACAGTACTAATACCAACTGAATTTTGATGTTAATGAGCAGTTTGGTATAAAAGTTTGTTCAGTTTGAATGTTGTTTGAACTTTTATGTAGTTATGGTGTAGTCGGCATGTAGTTATAGCTCTGTGCTCATCTCGGCCCCACCAGTCACCTTATTGTTGTTGTCCGACGGATTTTCATTTTCTCCTGCATTATTCACCGAGTTCAATTGCTCTGTAGCCTGTTGAAAGTTATAAATAAAACAAATATAATTATTGGGTATATGCAGGGTGAAATATGAAATCATTACCATTCCTTTAACGGTCTACTCACAATATAGCTTACAATTGAACTACAATACCGTAAATAGTTTTTGTTTCCTTCCAATTCAAAAGAATTAAATGAAGACCGTTGCGTGTATTATACAACGTGTTAATGAATTGTCTGAAAACTAGAGAGTAGTTTGTTCAGAATCGACTAGGTTATATTTTTCATTTTTACTAGCCCCTGTCTAAATTATTTATAATACAATACTTGGCGCGTACGCCGCCCGTAGCAAAAAAATCGAATCGGTCATAGACACGTAGGCGCGGGCGTAGCGCTTGAATTTTCATAGATAGGTCAACTCCAAACTAATATTGAATAACTTTTAGACTATTTTTTCGACATAATTTATATTTTAATCATATTATTGTTTATTTTTTTATGGGTTGTGTCAGGTTTTTCGTCAATGCAATAACACGTTGTAGTAGTAGTATACGTGTATGAAGTGAAACTTGTGTTTTATCGTCTCCTTTTTTCAAGCCAAACGAATTTATCTAACGGACTACTCTAAATGTTTAAGTGTAACCCTGAACGTATCGTTTTATTTTTCTTACCCACCTAAGGAACTTTCAACTAAAAATTTTTGTAGTGAAACTTTCTTGGGTACGAAGGAAAGGTTTTTGATGACAGGTGCGTCCCTCGTAAAATAAGTTTATAAGTTTTTCGTATTGATATTTATGTAAAGCAGTTGTGGTCAAATTTTCTTTTTTTGTTATAAGTTTCACTTCTTGCATTCTAGACACATCTACAATGCAAGAAGTGAAACTAATACATGAGTAGGTACATCCGTTTTTTTGATTAACACACCTACATAATATCTAGTTTTAACGAGGTGATAATTAATTTTCGGTTTATGACATTTTTATTTAAGGAGCTACATATTTAGACACGCGGTAGCAGTTAAGTTAAAAAAAGTGTAATTTTACATCAATTAATGTGAGCTCTATTATGAGTAGGCAATATATTTTAAAGTATGCTTATGACTTTTTTGATTAACCTTTTCACTGTAGATAAAATTAACAAAGAATGAAATTAATATAATTTTACTGGCTAGGCACAGACAATATATTAATCACAGAATAACGATGCTTTAAAAAAACAAAGTAATTAACACTTGAGAAAAAAAAACAAAATACAGTTAGTAAATTTGTTAGTAAGTAGGTAAATTATAATCTAACCCAACCGAAACCCTACGTGATAAACCAAACACCTTCAGCATGCGAAAAAACCGTAACACAGACACGTCTCCATAAACAGTCTGTGGTAGGAGACGAACGAACGAAAAACTTCAACAAACCAAAGGGGGATGCGTACTGCGTGCAGCTACATTCATTCCGCTACTCGTATTTGATGCGACACAAACTGCTTGTCCCCGGTGCGGTGCGAGCCTTACTTACTGCGTGCTTTCTATGAGGGGTTTTAGTATAAGGTCGAGAGTGTTGTCGTGTCGCACGTGCGCGCGCGCCGTGTGCACGTGCGTGCGCGCCAAGTTTGCGTTGAGGTCGCGCGACTCCCGCGTCGGCCGCGCGTACCGCCGCGCCAGCGAACCGCTCTCGCCGACCAATATGTTGTTGTTGCTAGCATGTCTCTGCGTATCCCAATAAACACACACACGCAAGTCAAACTACCTATGCTCAATGCAAACCTCACACGATAATAGCGTTACGTATAATACACAGGAAGGTACTTAGGAAGGTACTATATAATAAGCTTAAGATACAGGTAATTCTAACAATACTTTATAGTGTCAATCACATATGAGCCAAGTAACGTCTATATATAGTTCAAGAGTGTCTATAGAGTTTAAAACAATGTGCTAAAGGAAAAGATATACCTAATGAAAGTTTTTGAGCGAAATATGTAGGATGTGTTTTTGATCATCACTGTAGCACCTTGTTTGATGTCTTTTTTAACCGTACTAGATATAAAGCAAAGGGAAGGCATATTTTTATAAAACCTACACATTTCATAACAATTGCCAGTGCATTAGATTAACCCGCACAAACTAATCCATAAGTAATAGTAATAGATTCTACCTAGGTATCTATTATTTTAAAGTTTTAACGTTAAAAACTACTGAAAAATTAAAATGTTAATTCTCATTTTACTTATAGCTACTCGTATTATTTCCTACCTAACATGTTCATTTAATGAAATTCAATAAATGCTGTGACAATATTTTGCATGTTTGCAGCAGCCTGTACACGGTTAGCTTTTAGAGCGAGCCAGAAACAGGAGCTGCGGGTGACACCATCTGATCTCGCGGGGCAATTGAAAAATCTATTCGATTTTCGAAAGCGGATTGAATTGAAGACATCGGAGGTTGCGAGAACGGATGGTTTGCAGAAGGTGTGTTAGAAAGCGAAGCGCCCACTCACGAAGAGAGAAAAGCCAGTCTCCGCAGGATGAAGATAGGCGGCGGGCGGGCGGCGCGGGCGCGACGTGACGCTGTCGCTGGCCACGGACAGCAGCGAGCGCTGCGAGCCGGAGCCCGGGGTGCGCGCGCGGCTCGGCGCCGCCGGCGGCCGGCGCGACACCGCCGCCGCGCCCGCCACGCGGATATACCCCCCACCGCCCGCGCCGCCCCCGCCCCCCGCGCTGTACAAGCCACCCGCTGACATCTGCCTACTCACTGGCGCAGTTGATGTGTTCACGCCGCACTTGGCGCTATCACTTGACCTGCACGGAAATTTCGACATTTTTGACAACTTCACCCAGGAATCTCTTACTCTCTCTTTCTTGACTCTATTCTAATACTGTAAGATCGCATGGAATGTGAAAGTACACTAATCTACATGGCGTTCTCGGTGGTCATTTTAGTCTGTATATGAAATGGAAAATTCAGGTAGATTTGTAGTACAATGGGATTATTTACCGTTCTGATGAATAAGCATAATCTTGATCAGCCCCTAATCCGGAGTCGGTGTGCTCGTGAGAGACCCTGACACTGCCCGATATCAGCTCGCCGCTGGAACTGTTGCTGTTGCTATTCGTGACCGGACTGTACGGGTTGTTGTTATTAGACACCGGTGTCACATTGCCTTTGTACCCATTGTTCGTGAGGAAATCATCTTCAGCATGGTCAATTACCTCATCAAACATTGGATACACACGCCTAAAAAAACAATAGTAGGTAACAATAATTTTTTTACTCATCGCAATTCATTGACGATTTATCAATCATCGTTTAATCGCCATCCATACCTGTTATATTTTTCATGATTACTTCTGTGAGTGCTTAACGTACTTGAAATGGATCTGAGCGATCCCTGATTATGACTTTCAGGAGGATTTTTGCTGTATGCTGTTGAGCTCTTATCTCTTCTCGCCAGAGACCCATGTTCAGTTCTAAAAAAGAATATTTACAATGGAATATATTTTTTTTTACAAACCATTGTAATAAAACAATTAATACCAATAAACCAACTGTCTATGTCTTGATGAGGTCCGCAGCTTGGTTTGTCGCGCGTGACTAGTTTGAACAACTGTGTACGGTATTTCTTTCAGCTGTTCCTCCGTCATTCCCGTGGTATCGACTAATGTGAACTCCAGGTGCTGTTTTAGTTCATTCGGCAACCATTTCTTATCATT
Source organism: Zygaena filipendulae (assembly GCA_907165275.2). NCBI lineage: Eukaryota > Metazoa > Arthropoda > Insecta > Lepidoptera > Zygaenidae > Zygaena > Zygaena filipendulae. The sequence continues at coordinate 7,437,171 of OU015650.1, forward strand.
AGGAGAACCGGACCTGGACCTGTTAGAAGAAGATATCGGTTTAGTTGCAAAGTTGAGAAATCCTATTTAGGCTATGGCAAGTTAAGGTTACCTATGCTTTTTATGCCTTCGGTGTCTGTGTGAAGAGCGATGCGTTCCAGTTTCAGGTTCTATTTGTGATCGACGAACGCTTGCAACCTGTGAAAAGTTCGCAGTATTTGTACTTTGTGTTTAAAAACACCGAGCTAAGGTGTCAACCAACCAGAAGAGATCGTTTTGAGGGATCAGACCGCCAATTGTTAAATTTAACAGCTTAGCTAAAAATTATTTCTTTTTTAAGGTTCTCAATTATATTTTTTTTTAATTTGTACATTTTTTATATTAAAAGAGTAAATAGTAAAAACTGTTTATTGTATTTTACTCACTTGCACTCCACCTCCAGTATTAGTTTGTCTTAACACCTCCTTCCACTGTGACTCAGAATCAATTAACGCGTATTCTCTGAAATTATAACGTTCATTAAGAAAATCAGATACGGGCTTCAATGATCAAACAGTGGCATAGCATGGGTTTCAGTCACTCAAGAGCGTAGGCTGAATTTGCTACCCCTCAACTGGAATATTTTTGTCTAAATAGAACATCAAACTACAGAATTGGTAAGAAGTAAGATGGAATAAACTCTCATTTTAATTGGTCCAACCAGTAAAGAAAGAAAGAAAATAAATTTATTCACAGCGTAACACATAATTTAAAAAGTCTGAGTAACTCTACTCGATCAACCTTAAATGTTTTTATGAACTCACTTGGTATCGGGTTGTGATTCGTCTCTCTCCGATCCCGACTCTTGCTTGTGGCGGGAGCGGTGGCGGCGATGCTTGCGGTTCGATCGCCCAGAGCCGCGAGACAGCTCGCTCTCAGCATCAGACTGTTGACGACGAGATCTGTGTCTGTGCCTATATAACAAGTCGGAACATCCTTTACATACCACATAATGATGAATCTGAATATTCAACCCAAAGAGACAACATAATCGTGTACATTAATTATGAATAGGAAAAAATATGTTAGTGGATGCACAATTTAAGATTGATAAGTTGTTAAATTAAAAATTGCTTTATTGAAATAAATATTGAATTCAAAAGAGTTGATTTCAAATACCCTGAATCATAAGAATTGCACATGCCTTAGCTAGTTTAAAATTAAATCATACCATAGTGAACCTATACTTACTTGCGATTCGATCTTGAGTCATTAGAGCTTTGAGAGTCGACAGAGGCGGAGCGATTTCTCGGCGCTGGTGGTGGTCTAGTGGCGGTTGGGGAAGCGGAATATAGACCCCGGCGGGCGGGAGCCGAGCGGGTTGACCGAGGAGAGCCGCCTGGACCAGTGTGCGGTTCACAACCAGGGACCTCCCCATTTATGCTAAAGAAAACATCATCACAATTTCATAGTTAGTGCCAACAAACATTATTTTAAAATCAACTAACAGATTTTGTTGGCAGGATAAAGGCCTTCTCCAAAAATTTTTCCAATGACTGGTTGGTTCTTTATATATAAGGGGGGCGTGGGTCCCGCGATCTTTACCAGATCGTTCGTTCATTTCGTAAGTGGTTTGCCCACACCGTGTTCGGTACGTGGTCGCTACTCGGGAGGTTTTCAACCCCAACCGCTTTCGGATGCCCTCATAAATACCCTGCCCACTATTTAATGCGTCTCTGCGTTCGCAAGGAAACCATAATTTTGTCAACCTACATTTCGTAACCTATCAGACAAGAAACAGTGTTTAGCCTGAAAACATTTTCTAAAAAGGAAAAAAAAAACAACTTACGAGTTCGGTCGGTGCACTGAGGTAGGTTGCTTCATTTCCGGAGGGCAGTCGGTTATTCTCAAATCTTCTAATTTTGGGACTGTAAAACGGATAACTATTTAAAAGTGAGAATTGGGAGTTTTTTTAAATTGTACAAAGGATATTTTATAGTTACCATCATGTAACGAGGAGTGCGAAACTTGAGAAGTGCGCGAGAGACGTCGAGATGGTATCCGGGTGAACGTTGGAGGTGGTCTAGGCCTGGTGCCTCTTGTACTAGTATGAACAAAAAAAAAACAATATTGTAGCAACATGAATGTATCAGCTTATTAATTTTACGAACTTTTACCAGTTGATCAAATCAAGACAGGGCACAAATTTTTCCCCATGTTTTTGATGTTTTGGATGCAATAATTAAATTAAGGAGCAGATTTTACTATGTTAATTAGGATTAATTTAGGAAATTCACATGTGTTTTATGTTACCTAATTGTTTATACACTGAAATAATTAAAACTTGAGTCGCGAAGGGGGCTTGAAATTATCCGGACCCGGCAAAAAGGTTTGAAAATTGGGACAATAGACGTATAAATCTATAAGTGAATGGGATAAAAAGTGTGTTAATTTATTTAAAAAAACATTTTAATAATGGTCTCTATTCTTGTGTAGTTACCTACATGAAGGGAGCCCAGAAGTTGTGAAGAATTATTTACATCGCACACTGTACCTACCTATTTCTCATTCGGGAGCCCAATGCGAATATTTCGGCTGAGGCTGGAGCAGTCTGTTGGAGACGGAAGAAGGCGTGGTGATCGGTGCAGCAACGCCACAGGTGGCGACAAGCCGCTCGCGTCGGGGACTCAAACCCGTACGTAGACGTCTCGTTCTAAGAACAAACGTAGGCGATTAATTAAATCCTGAACAGCAACGTCGACGCTCAAAACGTAATATACTATAAAGAGAAGAGAATTCCGAGAATACAATTCAACAAAACACTTTGATGTAAGTAAATAACGGTGACTCATTTTATTTCTTTATTTTCTAAATAAACACAAACTTTACAAAGGCAGATGTTTGAACGACAGCAAATATACTCTAGCACAAAGAAAAAGTTTTTATCAAGTCTGTAATAAGAAGTTGGCATACGGAGTAAGACGATGCGACAGCCCCGCGCTATCAGAGCGCCGCGCCGCGCTGTAAATACGACGCGACTACGACGCTCAGTTGTACCCGACTTATCTGTAATTGCCTCCTTGGGAATGTCTTTCAAGGGAGGTGGACTTCATCTTGCACCACTATTCACTCCATTCTGACTTTTATTTGAAATAAGATACCATTCTAGATCTGGGTCAAGAGCTCTCCTAGTTTTGAGGTTTATTTATTCTTCTTATCATGCCAATTAGAAGGTTGTTCAATAACTTGGGTAGTTACCTATCCTAGTGAGTGCTTTTCACTATGAATAATAATAAAGAAAAGAAAAACCAAGAATAAAAACTTCTTACGTTTTTGTCCGCAACCCGAAGCATGAAGTATCGTCCTTTGTAGAATAGCTTGGAGACTCGCGGCCAGTAATAGTTGGCGACTGTGTGTTTGCCTCGCAAAAGCAACAGACCACTCGGTGCCAACCCCAAGAAGTACTCAACGCTATCTTCACCCTGTTATTATACAATGATATTATAGGAAGAAAAATAATTAAACTTGTAGGTATCAAAGTTAATTCCAAAGATTCCAAAATATTATTACCAAAACAGGATGCAAGTCAACACCGTACATGTCGAGCCATTTCACCTTGTCTAGATAGCTTAGTTCAGCTTGAGCCGGTGAAATACCCCTGCAAAATTCAAACAGTGAGTCAAAATATATCAAAATAAAATGAAGAAGAAGTAAAAAACGCAGACGAGTACTAATTAATTAGGGAGCATTACTCACAAAAGACTAACTAACAATGAATAATCGCGTCGCCGCCCGCCGTCCGCCGCCTCCCCATAGCCACGGCTCACTTGCTGTTAAGTATACATAATTTGCATGTAATTGCGGCTTTGCGACGCCCGCAGACTGCTGCATCTTTGCGCAGTTAAAAATTCATTCAATTAGGCTCGCGACGCGACGAAGTTTAATTTCCGGGGCGGGCGGCGACGCTTCCGGCGTGAAAGTGCGCCCGGCGAAATCTTAATTCCGGGAAACTTGTTTCTTTGAAACGTAGCGCACTTCTCGTAGTGGTCGTAGTGCACTCGCAGTGTATAATCCTTGTTAGAAATTTACGCGTCTTTGCCACTGTATTAAGTTTGCGGGCTAGTATATTTTGTGCTGATGAACTTACGTAAGAGTACGGTGTATTTCAACAGCTCTCGTCTCTAATTCAGCGGTCTGGTGTGCTACCAGGCTGAACTCTGACACGTAACCAGGTGCATGTCGTCGGGGGTCGTAGTCTCCTAGCTCCGCTATAAAAAAAAAACTATCTATGCATACTTATTTTAAAAAAGGAAAACTATTAAAATTGACCGAATATCAACGTAGAGACTCAGAAACATGAGACCGTTAACCGTTCTGTCAGCAAATAGGTAACCACAAAAAAGATTGTTCAAAATTCTCAACCAAGTTTAGAGCTTGCATGAAGAATTCATCCATGTCTTTAAATAAATAACGATAAATCAATAAATACTATCAAAAAGAAAAGAGGACCATATAATAAAAAAAGAACAAAGATAAATATTATGTCTTGCTTGTTAATTTAGCTCGTGGGAAACATCAAACAGTTGATAGAAATAAACAGAGTGTGGGCGAGGACGCTGCTTTTGGAACAAATGCCTTGTTTCGGAACGAATGCAGCGACCCGAAAATATCTATACAGTAAAAGTTTTAAGCGTCGATGTGCTTTACGCCCAGTATGCTGGGAACTATGATCGTAATTTTTAATTCACTGCAATCCGGATTTTGTATATAGTAATTATTCGAGTAATTATTATTACAAAATCTATCGGCGTCAAGTAGAATGAAATTTGATTATTTATATCAAATTTAAACATTTTTATTATGAGTTATTGGATAGTAGTAGGTATAGTATAAATATTTATTAGATACCTTACTGTCGCCGCCTTTCTAAAGATTTATGTTTGTATTTTTTTCGAGGACTTTCATTTAAATTCAGATGACTGTAGTTTTTTTCACCGATTTCATCCGCATAGAATTAGGATTTTCTTCGAAAAACTTGGAACCCTGACCTCAAGTTTGGTTTTTGATTTAGATTACCTAGTACTATAGTTAAATCGTAACATTATTTTTTCTGTAGATATTTCTTTGGTTTCTTTCTAGATGTAGGAGTAGATAACATTTTGTTCAACAACATAATATTGTGTTTTTGTACCACTTACAGGCGTTCAAACACTATACTAATATGTACATATTTTCTAAAACAATACAATAGATATTGTTGCTTATAGTATCTCCATAACAGATATTATTATATTTAGCTTGACTAATATCAAATTTATATAATTCCTTGACTTTTGTTGACTAAAAAGGGACTGCATAAAAACGTAAACATTAAGACCGGAACAAAACTCAAATCAACATTTATAAAGCTATCGGTACTTCTCTTTACGCTTTCTGCATGACAGTGAAATAGCTTCGGTTGATCTGCCGTTACGAAAAACAAAAAAAAAAGAAATTTTGTTGTAAAATAAGTAGGAAAATGGCACTATACCTACTCTTAAATTATTTACTAAACCCAGCAGCGAGAACAAATATCTTCAAATAGGTTCACGGCTTAGAAAAACTGTAACGAGTAGTGAACGCCGCTGTCAGCCTTTCTCGTCGTATATCTTTTTTTGTCCTCGGGTATCGCAACATATGGTGTACGTTAGTGCAAAACATATATGCCCAATGCCGCCCATATATGACGAAACCTTTTAGGTGTCAAGTATAAAAAATCGGACGACATCACGTTTTACCAAATCCCTTAATTCCTTCATCATGGCGCTGTTCGTGGATTCCTTCTTACATTACTAATGCTACTTCATTTCAGACTGTAATTTGCAAAAGTTGATGCAAAACATTTGATATTTATAGGTTTTTGAAAATATAGTAATACGAGAAACATAATGTTTGTTTAAGTAGTTACGTAATCTGAAATTACCTTTGTAGAGTTACTCTACAAAGTATACCTACTTTAGTTTTATGCCTACTTTACTTTACTTTTATAAAGTACTGAAGTAGTGGTAACTGTATGAGATTGGCAACCGTGGTTGGAGCACTGAATCTGTTTCGCATTAGATATCGGACGTGAGTGATCTGTGAGTAAATCGATCACGACTCACGTAGCTCATCTATCGCGGTCGGGACGAATAGCGCTACTCAGCAATGCCTTAGCACGAACAACAAACTAAATCCTAACTTATATTATAAACGCGAAGATGAGTTCGTTTGTTTGTTACGCTTTCACGCCTTAACTTTACTCAACCGATCACCATCAAATTTTGCATTATATACGTACACCTTGTCAGGGGTATAGAAAAAGACATAGGGTACTTTCCACATAATTAGGTAGGTAGGGTACATAATTCCCGCCAGAATTCCAAAATTATAATAACACTGGTGAAACCGCGGGCAATAGCTAGTATTTATCTAACGTCACGTAGACAATTTATTTGCAGCTCCCGATTTTATTGCTTAGCTGATAGGTACCTACTTCTACTACTACTAGTACCTTGGTGATAAATAAAGCAACTGATAGTAACTTATTTAATTAATAGTAATACAGAATGATAATAATATTAACTCTCATTAAAAGGAAATCCGCAGTCCATGAATGATATTTAAGAAGCCAACGTAATACTTTATTGATAAAACAGAAAAACCACGAGCAGACGGAAATTGGACAGAAAAATGAAAAATCCATTACATATTTTTAAGCCAACGTTTTTTTGATAGTAATGATATATTTTTGATTGCTTTATATCATAAATTACTAGCTGTCCCCCATGGTTTCATCCGCGGTTATTTCGGAGTTTCCGCGGGAATTCCAAGATAAACTATAAATATAAAATGAAATGAACTTTATGTGGTACGACAATGGCAAGAACACAGATAAATAGATAATTAATATGCAAAATTAATGTGTGTCGCAACATAATGGAAACCAGTTCAGCAAAGGCCGAGAACCGAATATAAACCTTTTTCGTGTATCTATCTATTGGTGAAAACCGCATGAAAATCCGTTCAGTAGTTTTTTAGTTTATCGTAAACAGAACGGAAGCGACTTCATTTTATACTATATTTAATAAAGATTATATTTCTGTTGGTATGGCTTTTAATTCCTCATTTATGCATAAAATAACTCTCATGTTATCTTTATGCTAATAGTTAAGTATGGCTAGTTCATGGTGGAGCAAGGTTTGAGCAAAGAGCCGTCGGTTTGATTAATGTATCTGAGAAGATCTCTCAACGTATTCAAGACTACTTACTTGTTGCGAGAACCTCCTAACTAATGCATGTAACTAAACTGGTGTAATATCTACACGTACTATCTACTTAACTTACATAAAAAGTAATTTTTAAGAAGGGTTACTACTAGTTTGTGCTAGTAGATAAACAGTAACGATTTTCATAATAATATTCATGATTTTTATGTAGTAATTTGTGTACTTCTTATAGAACGTAATAACAATCTGTATTTGTTTATTTTCTCTTTCGTTAATATAAATCGGAGCACAGTTATTTGCAAAACACGTAGGTATAGGACTTCGTATATAAAAATGGAAATAGAATCATTATTCTGTTGAAATAGTATATCCACTTACGAGTTATTGAAAATATATTTTTAGCTAGATACAATGAGTTTTTCTTCTTTTGCACAAAAAAGTATTTTTCAATATTATTAAATAATTTACTGCGTAATGTACTTATATAACATTATTTTTTTTTGCGTTCATTGACTTCGTATATATTCGAAATTGAATATTAAGCATATGATGCGTATTCTTTCTTTATTATAAAGGACAGAAACTCATAAACAGCGTGTAAACCTTCCAGGGGTCTAAATTTGAGTATACCACATCCATTGTGTGCAATTTATAAGAGCAATTTTTTATGCGCTCGGAGCGCGCTATCCGCGCGGTGTTGTATAGGGGTCGCTGGGTTGGGTGAGATGAGATGCAAACGACTACGCCAGCCGCTGATGGCTCATTTACCTCTAAGTACATAGAAATAATGCATTGAAATTAGATTTTTAAGGCTATTATAAAGGAGCAGAGATGTACGACGTACGTCCTTAGTATTCTTAAAAATAGCCTTAATCGCGAAGTAGGTATGTTTATATTTACCTTAAGTCTGAAGTCTTCAATTTCAGCAGAAATAACATAATACGTATATGATGTGACCGCGAAAACGCAACGGATTTTTAATCATAATATATCACATAGCTATAGAGCGTCGTCATTTCGATAATAGCATAGATATAATATAATACTGTACTGGTAATAATAGTAATAAGAGTATTTTGTGAATCATACATTAAACTTTCAAGTAATTGAGAAGTTATACGATTACTAACAGACGCACCAAAGATTGTAGGACCTAAAGGTCGCAGCTATGTTGTATAATTAGTCCGTTTACATATCTATACTAATACTAGCTGTGCCCTGCGGTATCACCCGCGTGAGTTTGGAAATTCCGGCAGGAACTCCAAAGTAAAATATGGTGCAAAAAATAAAAATAAAAAATTCTGGGTAGCCACCCTTTCATCTAGGCGTATGAAAAAATAGCTTACGACCTCAGACCTACCAAATATACACAAAAAATTTAATAAAAATCGGTCAAGGTGTTTCGGAGTAGTTCGACAATAAACACTGTGACACGAAATTAATATATATCTATACTAATATTATAAAGAGGAAAGTTTGTGAGTTTAAATAAATAGTGAGTTTGTTACGTTGTAGGGGGTAATCTCCGGATCTACTGAACCGATTTTGAAAAATCTTTTACTTATATGAAGCTACGGTAGTCTTGAGTGACATAGGGTACTCTTTAGAGTTATCTCGGGATTCCTGCGGGAACTCCGAAATTACCACGGGTGAAACCGCGGGGGAACAGCTAGATTATAAAGACGTAAAGTTTGAGGGTTTGTGAGGTTGTATAGGGGGTAATCTCTGGATCTAACCGATTTTTTTAAATTCGTTCACCATTAGAATGCTACATTATTCCTGAGTGACATAGGTTATATTTTAACCCGGAATTCCCGCAGAAACTCCAAAATTACCGCGGGTAAAACCGCGGGGAACAGCTATTTTGTATAATGTAGAGAAATACACCGCTGTTTTGTATTTGCTTCCACCCCTCGTGTTAGGTTAGAACTGTGATATAAAATACTCAAATGGTACCCGTTTTCAGATGTGTGAAAACCCACCAAAACAAATTTTCTGCCTTTGCTATTTTATACAAAGTGCCGACCGTTTGTAAAAGGGAGATTTATAATAATTACTACGTCTATGTATACCTAAGCCAACGACTATAAATATAACAGACATTTTTTTAAAACTCTTATTGTAGTTTTCTTTTTAAACATCTTAAACGTGGCTATCTGGCCAGCACAGTTCGTGGCGTTGTTAACGCGTGATGTATACCTAACGTCGGGGGCTAGCACTGGGCGTCGAGCGACCGAGTGAGAAATAGCGGGTTATGTAGCAGCCCAGAGCCACTTTGTGCCCAGAGCACGGGCGGGCACTCGCCGATTTTACTGTCGGCATTATACCGCACCGAGAAACTCTAATGCGTCGCTGATGTTTACAACAAAAATACTCCCCTAATAGACATCTACACTCGGATTATGTCTTTCCTCCATTTAGATATTGGACTCGGGGAAATTGGGGCTGGCTTGAGAGGTATACATAGGTACCATTTTTATAGCTTTTGTACTCTATATAGGTATTATCATTGAAGCAGACGGCTATCTCTTGAATATCTCAAGGAATTTCAGTATCTGTATCTCTCTGTTCTGAATTAGAGTTGCTAAGTTGATAGGTACGAAGCGCCTTGGCAACGGTTGCGGCTTAATCAACGACGATATTATTTGTGTAATATAATTGTTATACACTATTACCATAGCTAAATTGTAAATAATTAAGCCTGAATTGCTTCAAATTACACTTTGGAAGCCCGGGAGTCCCGGGTTCGATTCCCGCATCAGAGTGAATATATTTTTTATTAACCTCTTTCAGTCATCTTTAAGTAATTTTAAAGTATTATATCAGCTTTCGGGTATTACTGACATAGAATTTACTCATAGTACAAGCTGTATCTATTTTGTTTGAATCCAGGTGGTGTAGTGTAGTCCTTATTATCTTTTCGTTTGAAATTTAGTTATTATCGATTATTGTTAACTACGATAAAATATTTATTTTTTTGTACCTTATAGTTTGGCTCTATGTGGTTCAGAACTTTGATTAAACAAGAAATCTATAAATTTTAGGTAAGTGTTACACGTTTTGTTGCTAATAGAGATTGTTCAGATAAAATATATAGCACTTACACTGGAGCACATATGCCGCGAGCTCTGCGGCGAGGTCGAAGTTGACTGGCAGTCGCCCACGCAACACGTCTTGCTTCAACTGCAAGAATAACTGGTACCTGCGAAAGAGATTCACAATTAAACAATCGAATTAAACAATAAAACATAAAGTACCTACCTATCTATTTCGCTTACCTATATCGTCGCTATCTATCAGAGATCGTGGACCAACTTCTGACCAGTAGGTAGGTATTTGCAGGGCACAGCTAGTAGCTAGCTATAGATAGCCACTAGCTGTGCCCCGCAGTTTAACCCGCGTGAGTTTCGGGATTCCCGCAGAAACTCTAAAGTAGCCTAATTTACATCTTTTAACAGCTAATTAGTAGTGAAAATCTCGTCAAAATTGGTCCAACCGTTTTGGAGATTCATCTGCGTAAACTTCAAATTTCATTCATAAGAACCTTCTTTTTACAATAACAAACGCAACAAAAAAGAATTAGCGCAATTGGTCCAGCCATTCACGCGTGATGCCGTGACCTAAAGAAATAAGTATTCATATATATATATATATATATATATATATATATATATAGATAGATAGATATACTGATACTAGCTGTGTCCCGCGGTTTCACCCGCGGTAATTTCGGAGTTCCCGCGGGAATTCCGGGATAAAAAGTACCCTATGTCCTTCTTTGTACCCCTGAAAACGTGCATGGCAAATTTCATCCAAATCCGTTTAGCCGTTTTTGCATTATTGAGTAACAAACATCCAAACATCCACACTTTCACATTTATAATATTAGTAGGATTATGAAGTGAAAAGATTTAATTTTTTGTACGTTTGTTTGCATGTATGTTTGTTTGTTTGAAATGGATAAATTCAAAACTACTTAACCGATTTTATAAATTCATTCACATAAATAAGGGTACGTATTCCTAATTGATATAGGGTCTAGTTATTCCGTGGTTCCGACGTTAACTTCCAAATAGACTCCGATAAAACCGTGCGGGATCGACTAGTGTTTTAAAAAAAAACATATTTTCGCATGTCTTTTGTATGACCAAGGTGACTTCTTGATGCTTTAAGCAGCTTTATCCTTTATGAGGAATCAAAAATGAGTGTAAACATAGTATTTTGTTTTGCTATTCCTATATCTACTGTGGATTTTTCAATCCCATGCTCGGTTTTCATTCTATGTATTTGCTGTCCTTTTAAATTCTAAGATGCTTCCTTATATTATCGTCTAATGCACGTATCTACTTCTTTATTTATAAGAAGAATTCTCAATTCATAATCACGTTTCAAGTTAAACTGCAGCTAGCAAAACCTTTTAACATATTTTGGTCGTCCAAAGAGAATTAGAGGCATAACATTTTCCTTAAGGGAAAGCTTGAAAAATATGTACTAATCAAGAAATATTTTACATTTTTCGTTTTACCTATAAAAAAAAAGTTTTTTTTTTGTTTCGACATCTGTTCAACTCAATTTTGCTTATTAAAAACGTAAAACTAAACTCAGTGGAAGTTTTCTTACATAGCTGTTCTTAACAGCAAATAAAATATTAAAACGCCATCAGTGCCAAGGTTTTCAGAGATTTTACGAGTATTAAAATGAGGCTCTTATCTTAAACGGAAAGGTTTTCCAGCGTTGTGCCGATATAAGGAAGCCGCGGGTGGTGCAGGTATTTATGACGAGCCCGTACGCCATGATAAAATGAAATGAAATTTTTAATATTACTTTCAAAGCGCTAAATCAAATAGAAATAATGAATAATTGAAACTTTTCTGGCTCCAATTGTAACCATTGTTGTCAGCTTTAAAAGTAGGCTGCCAAAGTCTTTCTATACGAAAAACAACTCAAGTTTGGTATTTTGAGGTAGAATTATTAAAAGACAGAAATTGTGATGGCCTTTTATTTTAATTTAAAAAACCGCTTGTCCCCTTGAGAATATTTAATTTAATTAACTTAGTATTTTTTTGATGGTTTCAATAAAGTTTTAGAGCGAAGCCGTATAAAGCCCGTAGGTGCGTCGCGTCGTCGCCCCATTCATTTCGCCGGAGCCGTGTTCAGTCGCCGCTGTTTATGAGCTTACCGAGTTTACTGCAAGAACACTACTTTATTTCATTGTACACTTCACCAGCTCTACTAAGCTATCAAAGTTTTAACAGTGTTTCTGTGTAACAGAATGTAACATAAAAACTAAATGGCCCAGTAGTACGATGGTCACAAGAAGAATTACCAGCTCTACCTACTTATTTTAGTTATTTTCTCTCTTTTTGAGATATATGTTTAATAATTTATGATTAATTTAACGTTCTGGAACTGTGACCAATGCGAACCCATGTGAATTTTGGGATGCTCTCGCGAACTCCGGAATAAAATCCTTTCTTATGTGACGTCTATTTCATATACGTAATCTACCTACCTGCTTCAAGTAGTACCTATTCGAAATTTCGTGAACACTCAGTGAGTATATTATAATGAGTGCTATTTCGTATACTAGGGTTTCACATTATATGAAAATACTACGACTCGATTGGCGCAATGGTTACCATGCCTGCCCGCTAATCAAGAGGTTCCGGGTTCGATTCCCGGTGGGGGTGGACTTTGTGTGATGAACATAGGGTTCCATTTTCCAGTCTGGGTGTGTATATATATATCTATAGTATAATACCTATATATGTAATAATATGTGTAGTATATACCACGTTTGCTTGGTATCCACGAGACAAGCTTATAGCTTAGTGTGGGATCAAGTAGATCTGTGTGTTGTGAAGTGGATTATTATTACTTTAAAAAAAAAAAAAACGTGTGTGCGTGTTAATGTGTAGAAAATCAAACTAATTCTAATAAACGTGGTTACCTAACGGCCGAAGGGGTAACTCGAACGAACATATCAATCATTTTTCCTACTTTCCCTCTTGGGACATTTTACTACACAGTTTCATTTTAGTAAAACTACTTAAATGTCTAATTTCTAATGTAAATCTATCTATACTATAATAAAAGAGTAGAATCCGCGATTTTGTACATTGAATATTTTTAACAAAAAAAATATACAATCGAACATAGAACCTCCTCCTTTTTGGAAGTCGGTTAAAAATTGACAGGGGACGATAAACGAAGAGTATAACCAACCACAAAAAAAGGGTTTTTAAAAATCTTTTCTATCTGTCTGTCTGTCTGTCTGTTCGCGATAATCTCCGAATCTACTGAACGGATTGTCATGCGGTTTTCAAAGGTAGATTAAGCTTAGCATGGAGCTTCATATAGGCTTTGTTTCATTGAAATCGGATGTCGGGAAAAAAGTTGTTGTATAAAAAAACCTTTCGCGCGGGTGAAACCGCGGGGAACAGCTAGTCTTTAATAAATAGGTATTTTAAAACAAGGGAATTTAAACAAACTGAATATAACAATGCCTAAAAAAGAGATTGTGATCTCTATAATCGTAATAAGGAAAAGTTAGTACTAAAATAACATAATATGAGATTGTGGGATGGCATCGTAAAACAATAGTGCCCCCTCGGGTATATTAACGCCATCTCCAAACGTCGACTGCTGATGCAGCGCTGAATGGAGCCGGCGCAGCGCGGCGCGGCAGATGTCTTTTATTATCACCACTGCTGTACGGGTACATTTGTCAACACAAGTGTTCATAACTCTTCAACAAAAGATATGTAAGTCGGCAGTTATGATAGACCCTAATTGAAATTATGTGTGGGCGTCCAAGTAAAAGGGGTCGAGTAGTGGGATATTGAGTTAAGATTAGATTCGATATCTAGAATAGTCAATTGACCACATACCTATTAAGTCTAAAATTGACAAGAATTTCTTATCTAACTAACCTATAGCTAAAAAAATTTTAAGAGTTAAAAAAAACATTAAATTGAAGTTTCGACATTATGTGTAAAGTGTCGAAAGGTCGAAAGTTTAATATTAGGGGAAGTTTTGAAAAAAAATTTTGATATTAATGATGGTGGTCAGACCCCATGTCCATATGATATCAGTAATTTAGTATCATGGGCAAGAAGTTAAACTTATACCTATACCTAAATAAAAATGTATTTAGTTTCTTTTTTTACCCACTAGATTGCGTAAAACAGAACAAAGTTTAGTTTCAAGTTTCAAGGTTTGGTTTAGTTTTAATAAATAGTAATGAGCAACAACCTCGTTAAAAACTTTTATTTCAAAATTGTAAGAAGTTTGTAGAGTGAAAAATAAGATGAATATTTTTAAAAGATACTTTTGGCCGTAACTGTACAGTTTATTACAACAATAAAATTGCATGCTTTCGCGCGACGCGCACTTCCCAAATCATGTAAATTCTACTACGTGTGATGTTACAATTTTACAAACAGTCCAACTTCAATCATGTATTTCATCTGACCATAGTAAACACAATAATAATAATAATCAGCTGTGCCCCGTGGTTTCACCTGCATTAATTTGAGGAAAAAACCTATTAAAATATAGATATTCCAATTTCCACAGCTAACCGTTTACACAGCGTATAGGTAGGCACGCAACGGAAGCTCTCAAAACGAAAAAAAAACCCGTTTTTGCAACTTTTTTCATTGCTGCTCTGCTCCTATTGGTTGTAGCGTGATGTTATAATATAGCTAATAGCCTTCCTCGATAAATGGATTATCCAACACAAAAATATTTTTTTCAATTCGAACAAGTAGTTCCTGAGATTTGCGCGTTCAACCAAACAAAAAAACTCTTCAGCTTTCTATTATGTATAGTATAGATATGTATATATCAATTTTGTTTCTAGTGCGGAAAATGTGTTAAACTTTTACGAGGCACGAAATATAGGGCCGAGTCAACTATGCAGGTTAACTCAGTCGGATAGTATTATCACAGTACCTATTACTATATTATCTGTGGTCGGGTCCAGTAAAATTCAGAGCTGATAAAAGTTACAAATATTTAAAGTGCAAGAAATAAGGATTTGCTATCGAAAGTCTAAAACACGAGCGACGCGAGCTTTTTAAAGCTACTACACGTTTTGCAGTAAGAATGAGTTTTACAGTATTAATGATTTTAATGCCCTCGTTTATCCTGTACGGTATATATTGATTATATGGAAATATATTAAAAAAACTGCAAAAATAAAAACACATGCATCGAAAAGATTTTATGCTTTTTGTTACTATGCGGGCCCATACAAAAGCGCACTTCTATTTATCAAACAAAAACTTCACAACCTTACAGCTAAACACTAAAGCACTATGAAATCAATAACAGAAGAGATAACAAACAGTATTTTAAATATGGTAAAAAACACAGTCGAATTGAAGGCCTCCTCCTTTTAAATATCTATGTATTAACAAAATCTTCATAGCGCACGCGCGTTGTACGTTTTCACTTTAATTAGGTTGAATCGTTTTTATTTTATCGTCTCCTTATAATGGATGTTTCAATGGATGGAATATTGAATATTTTTTTATAAAGAATTAAAATTTAGTATTCCGATCGAAGAACAATCTAATTTATCTAAAACACTGGATTTTGGCACGTTTATTATCATAGAAAAAATCGGTATTAAGGCACAAATGGTCATTAAAAATCAAGTATTTGCACATAAACTGGCTTTAAAAATATTAATTAATAAGTAAAAAAAAAGCTTATATTTTTAATTCAAGCTAGTAGCACTCAATAAACATTAATTAATGACTGTTCGTGTCTACTTTAAAATAAATATATTATATAGCTGTTCTTATAAGTTCGAACCACATAGGTAAATGTCACAGTCATAATATTGATTTATTGCTAATTGCCTTTTAAAATGCACACAAATTTTATTAATCTAATCAAAATCATATTTCTATAAACCCAAAATAGAGTGTCAAAAAATAAAGAATTTATGAATCTAATCAAATCAAATTTATACTAACAGTACCTACTAACACCTACCGAGTAGGTACTGGTCAGTATTTAGAAAAGTCTTATTTCGTAACTTTCGCACGAAACACGTTTATTACGACCATGTCTATAATCTCGTCTGATGATAAACTACGTTATTATGAACTATTTTACGCGTCAGCCAAATAAATGCTTGCTAACTGTACACTTAAAGCACTCAAGAAACAAAATCCGGCAGGTTATTCGAGTCCATAATTTGAATATCTTACCTAGTAATTTCTTCGAGTAGCTTGCAGGGGTCGGCGGCGTAAAATTTGACTCCAAAGTAGAACGTGTGCGGTTCGGAGCCTCGCAACTGTCGTCGCAACCTCTTCCCCACGTCCAGCCAGTGCTTTGCAGGAAAATATAATCTTTATTAAAAGATTAACCTAAGTTATTTAATAATATTGTTTTATTAGTCATACTATCCCTTGTTAGTAAAATTTTATAGATCGAAACTTTGTCTTTTTCCCATTAATTATTATTTTCAGGGATAATTGTAGAGTCGGAAAAGAAAACAGGCTATAGGCCACAGTAAACTGGAAAAATTCACTAATAATAATTATTTGGGCGCATTAAAATTCACGAAATTTTTATAGTGAAACCGCAGTTCACTAACGGCCGCACTCAGCGTCGTTTTAATGATTACTTAATTTTAAGTAATAATTTAAAAAAAAACTGCCGCACTGAGACATTCATTAAATTAATGTTAATTGACATTTCACTAATTAAGTTTTTAGTTAAATGCCAATAAAATTAATTTTTGAACTTATCTAAGTGCGACAGTTTTATTTTTTAAGTCTTTACTTAAAATTAAATAATTATTTTATAATAAAGTAATCATTAAAACGACTGTGAGTGCCGTAGGAAAGCTAGTGTTGACATAATACTTTTAAAAAAATTAAAGTTGCTATCATTTGCCTGTTTAACCATCGCACTCATTTCATGATTTCATTAGCGGTTCCATTTTTTAAATTAAGAACATTGAACTATTTTAGTAATCATTATATTGCCTGTGAGTGTGGCGGTATGCGAGTAAATAAAAGCTCTACGTTACAAATTTTAATTAAATTGGCACGGTACTCTTTACTACCTACGCCACTTTTATCGGTAATAAAAGGTTCCAATGGGTACTTTTTATCGATAAAATTCAAGATAAAGCTCTTTAATAGGGCTCTCTACTCTCTTCTGGTGCACATAAACTGGTTTTTGTAGATTGCATATTATTAGTACATGAAATTTTTTAATTTTAATGAAAGATACACAAAATCAAAATAATATGCTTGATGATAAACACATTACGCTTAAATTCAACTTTCACTTTCCCACATACGAATACTGGAAAGTGGCAAGTGCCTATTAATAAATAAATTATGATGAATGTTTATTAACATTAAATTATGTTTTTGCTCTGCGAATATAGGACATTGTTCGTTTAGACTTTAGTTGAAGCATAAAGTTTATCCTACTAATATTATAAATGTGAAAGTGTGGATGTTTAGATGTTTGGATGTTTGGATGTTGGTTACTCAATCACGCAAAAACGACTGAACGGGTTTGGATGAAATTTGGCATGCACACTGTCAGGCATACAGAGAAGGACATAGGGTACTTTTTATCCCGGAATTCCCGCGGGAACTCTGAAATTACCGGAGGTAAAGCCGCGGGGCATAGCTAGTATGTAGATATATTAGGTTTTTCTAAATAAGTCCTACATATTTACAATATACTTACTGTTTGACTGTCCTGGTCCACATAGCGTAGCCCAAAATAGGCTGTCTCGAGAAGATCCAGATGTTTGAAGACGACGTCCAGTAGCGCTTGTCCCGTACAGTTGTCCTGGGAAATATAAAAGAACATTGAGAAGAGGAACTCACGTATAAGTGACTGACCACAAGACAAATATTGTACTTACAATTATCCCACTCAAATCCTTAATTGACTAATCATAAAATTTCGAAAACTACTTGACATAAAGAAGTTAATTTTCTTCGGTGGTTTTAGAGGGAAACTTTGAAACTAACGCGAGCAAAATTGCGCGAATATTAGTGCCTAATAATAATGGTTCAGATTTTATAAAATTTTTCTTTGTTTCAAATCCTAATAGTGAATACCATAAAAGTAGAGCAGATATAGCAAGACATTCGAAAACAAAAGTATTAATTGTATTCTCACGGGAGAACATGAGAATAACTATACTATCTTTAATTTGCATTCTCACCGCCTCCATAAGGGCGATTTGCACGCGATATCTGGGCAAGAAAGACCAGTAGTCATGTTGATTCCACATCGACGTCATAATGAATGGGTGTTCATTGCTTAGGGCTAAACCGAACGACTGAAACGCGCACGCAACAAGGACTTTGCATCGTCGCTTTAGCTCAAAGGAACGGTTTAATCTTCTCCTTTTCATATTATGTTAACTAAATTTTTTAACTTCAGGTTCTTTTCTGAATTGAATTTTTTTAATAGGTATGAAATGGGAGTTTTTTGGCAGGAATCAAAGATGGCGGTTTGGTCGTTTATTTTCCTGTCGATAAAAAATGGTTAAAAATGGATTTTATTGTGTTATAAGGTGCTGTATTGGACAATAATTTTCACAGTGGCGGTTTTTATATTCTCAAGAAGATATATTATGACATTTCGAGCTGATTTCTTCAGGATCCTCCAAGAGCTCCGAGAAAGTTCTTGCAAGCTATAGCACCGTGGCTTGCAATTTCAAACCGTACAACGAAGCATTTTAATAGAAAATACATTGACGTAATTAATTTTAGTTGAAACTGGCTAAATGCATTATATGCGAAAGTCCATAAAAAAGAAGAAGAAAGTTGAAATATTTTTTTGATAACACCATTGATCCAGGGGTTAGAGAACCTAACTGATTTCGCGAGGTGTCGCAGGTTCGATCTCCACATCAAGGTTGGATGTTGGTTATGTAATGATCATTTTGTTTACCTGTCTGGGTCTGGATGTTTAATTTGTATGATAATTATATACTTATTTATAACAAAAAATTAAAGGCTCTGCTTAGCTAGCTTCGAGCCAGGCGTGAAACAAAGTCCTCCGCCGCATCTGTCTGTTTATTCACGATAAACTCAAAAACTACTTAATGAATTTTCATGCAGTTTTCAATAATAGATAGAGTGAGAAAGGTACCTAAATGCGAAAGTATGTATAACTCTGTCTACCTTTTCACGCCTTAGTCAACCGATCATCAAGAAATTTCACATTCACGTTATTAGGTTAGAGGTAAAGAAAAAGACATGGGGTACGGTAAGGTAAGAGGACATAGGAACTTTTTATCCAGCAATTCCCGCGGGAAAATCAACAGCTATAACTATGGTAACTATACAAACTAAATAAGTACACCAAAACGTGTAAATCTCTACTTATCAATACATATAAAACAGTTCCGTTAGTAATAATAAAACAACTTAATACGATAATAAATAACGTACCTACTCGGAATCCCAATGCAATCTAATTCGGGTCGTAGTGGCTATAGTAATCACGAGATAGGTCTTAATTAAGGGACATGTGAAACATACACACAGCTTTCTCGCACACAGCCATAGATTGAAACATTAATGCAACATTTCTCAACCGGTGTATCGCGAACCCTCTCTAGGCACACCTGTGACACTTCATTGATCATTCAAACGGACAATTTAACTCCCTACTACTCCTACAGGCGGCCGGCTTGTCTGCACACGTGCAATGTGTGTACGTTTACGAGTTTGTAAGCTCCATTGAGTCTAGGCACGACAAGCCACGGAGTTAGTGTTCGAAATTCAAGTTGATATTGTTCAACACACACACACACACAGCAGCAACAGGCTACAACACCGCTATTACCTCTAGGCTCGCAAGGTAAAAAAAGGTTGGGAAACGCTGCATTAATGTGTACCTTCTCCCGTTTGTGGGAAAATTGCGAAACAGTTCGTTGGGCTGAATAATAAATGATTTAATAACACAGTGCGTTTGCTCCGACCGGCGAACGTTCGGCTCAAAAAATAACAAACGGTTTGGAACTGGCAGCCGAGGCAATGGGCACGTACGTGTAGGATATTATACGCGATGATAACTACAGTGGGCACGCGATGCTTGCAGCGACGAATCGCGCCAGTGTCTTTCGTGTAAACCCACAAGTCTTATTTCGTCATCCCCCGCAAGACGGGAACATTGCTTTCAGCGACTTAAGACTAGTAATAGATACAGTTCACTAACAATGTAATAGTTTTCTATTAGGTAACAGATTTAAAAATTCTAAGGCATATTTTTTTACGCTTGAAGTATTACGTATGCAAAATATATATTAAGGTGTGCCCCGCAGTTTCACCCGCGTGAAAAGTTTTTATGTAACAACTTTTTTTTCCGACATCCGATTTGAATGAAACAAAGCCTATATGTAGCTCCAGGCTAATCTTAATCTACCTGTGAAAACCGCATGACACTCCGTTCAGTAGATTCAGAGTTTATCGCGAACAGACAGACAGACAGACAGAAAAGAATTTTAAAAACTCTTTTTTTGTGGTTGATTACTCTTCTTTTATCGCCCCCTGTCAATTTTTCTTAAAAATATTCATAGTACAGAATCGCGATTTCTACTCTTTTATTATAGTACTAGCTGTGCCCCGCGGTTTCACCCGCGTGAAAAGTTTTTATGTAACAACTTTTTTTTCCGACATCCGATTTGAATGAAACAAAGCCTATATGTAGCTCCAGGCTAATCTTAATCTACCTGTGAAAACCGCATGACACTCCGTTCAGTAGATTCAGAGTTTATCGCGAACAGACAGACAGACAGACAGAAAAGAATTTTAAAAACTCTTTTTTTGTGGTTGATTACTCTTCTTTTATCGCCCCCTGTCAATTTTTCTTAAAAATATTCATAGTACAGAATCGCGATTTCTACTCTTTTATTATAGTACTAGCTGTGCCCCGCGGTTTCACCCGCGGTAATTTCGGAGTTCCCGCGGGAATTCCGGGATAAAAAGTACCCTATGTCCTTTTCTGTATCCCTGACAACGTGCATGCCAAATTTCATCCAAATCCGTTCAGCCGTTTTTGCGTGATTGAGTAAACGTATGTGAGGATAAGAGCTCGAAAGCGCGTTTTCATCCGACTTGCTTCAAATTTATCGTCACTGCTCAGCTCTTATGTGTCTTAGCGTTATGTTTATAGCCTATAACCTGCCCAGGAG
This sequence comes from Zygaena filipendulae, assembly GCA_907165275.2. Classification (NCBI taxonomy): domain Eukaryota; kingdom Metazoa; phylum Arthropoda; class Insecta; order Lepidoptera; family Zygaenidae; genus Zygaena; species Zygaena filipendulae. The sequence goes on from OU015650.1 coordinate 7,458,573, forward strand.
TGTGGACTACAATCGTACCAAGTTTAATTAAAATCCCTTCAGTAGTTTTTGACCCATGCGTGCACATACATACAGACAGACAGACCGACAGACCGACAGACCGACAGACAGACAGACAAAAAATTTACTGATTGCATTTTTGGCATCAGTATCGATCACCATTCATCCTACAATATTAATTTTGAAAATATATTCAATGTACAGAATTGACCACTCTGCAGTATAGAAGATATAGAAGATAGATAGATGTGTTTAGATTATTAGGCACAATCGTGAAAAAGAGACGTATTCGTCATCGACTCTAAGATTATATCTTTTATAAAATTACCTATATTTATATATTTTAAATCGATAGTTGAATAATCGTGTAAGTGGATCGGAGTAAAAAAGTACGTTAAAAAGTATAATAAAATTTATCTCCACATAAAATACAGCGAAGCCGAAATCATTCATCCGTCTCGCTTGTAATCTTGCTTATAATAATCGTAACAAAAGCAAAAGCGCGACCAATTACCGCTTTCAATGGGCTTCAAAACACAATATGATCTATAATCTTCGGTTAAGCTTTAGTGGCTTCCACTCAACTATTTTTGTATGTAGCGGTAAATAATGTCTTTTTCCTACAGAAAATATCACTGGTACCGCACGTCGTATTCGATTATAACTTTCATACATTTCCCCATATCTACAGTATTGGAGTGATAAATCTTTGTGTTTTATTAATGTTAAAGTAGAAAAGTTCTTCCTAGATTCGTTCAAGACAAATGTTCTTTTATAGATAGGGCAGCAGAAACGTGAAGAAAGGACGGCAATTTATCTAAAATACCCTTACAATTCAACAAAAAACCGTCGAACTTGCAAAGAATAAACTTTAGCTAAATTGAATGAATACAGTTACATTATAATATTCGAGGTAAAACTGTTTTACGCAAAAGTAGTACCCTGGTCTACGTAAACACGCCAAACAAAAGCATTTTAGGGACAAATTCCTATGTTGTTCTCAGTTATGACAAAGACTTATATCGGAATAACTGTGGAAAACCACTAAAGCCGGTGGTCTTATGTGTTTGCAAGTTTGTAGGAGTTTTCGAGATAATAGAGATTGTGTGTGAGGAGTGCGCGGGGTCGGCGGCTGCCACCATTATTCTCAGTCAAGCGGCAGGCGAGGGCTTAAGCCCGTGTTGTTTCAAGCAAACTTTAAAGAAGTTTTACTTCTCTTCCAATTAATATCCTCAAAGACAGTTAGCTGTTACTCACTATTGATTTTGTCTAAGAACGAAAGTTAGGATGACGATATTATTTGAAAAATTTTTTAATTTTGCGAGACGTTGTGCGCATTGAACTTTGCAAACAAAATACCTATTGAATAAACCCATAGAGCAAAAGTTACGCATTGCCTATATAAAAAAAAAAAATGTTTTTATTTTTGTACTTTGTCCTTTATAGGTTCCTCAACCATTGATATGCATGCAGGTTGTTATGAAACTTTGGTTGGTTGTTTTGCGCACGCCCGCGAATGTTTCTAATATAGTTTCTGCGGGAACACCGAAACTCACATAAGTAAAATCACGACGCTATATAAATAAAATGTTGGTTAAAAAGAAAATGGATGAATTTCCAATTCCAATACACCTTAAAACCGTCACGAGGTCCGAGATAAAACTATGGTTACAAAGTTGCATAATATGTACCTATTTGTAAATCAAAACTGATTCGTGTATTTACAAAGGCATCGTCACTGACAGTATCTAGAGATTGAAAGCTTGTGCAAGCGTGAGTGCACACAAACATCCATCATTTAGATTTAGAGGGGAGAATAATAGTTGGTTAAAACTCGTGTACGGAGGGCCGAGGACCGCTCGCTACTCGCGAGTCACTCTCACATTCACCACGCGGCGACAATGCCCGCCAAATAGAATTTAATATTCATAGAGTCGACGTACGATTCAGTGAATTCATAGCTCGCACCTTCAACCCAAGTCTCGCATATAAAAGACCTAACATACGCATCTAGCTGTGTTGCTACAAATATTATCGAACGAGCTAGGGCTACAAATATTATTACACAGTCCAGATGCCTCTTTAAACAAAGTTGACCGTGATTTCAGAATGAATTTCGGGATTTCCTCTTTGGTTTACCAGGATAAAAAATTGTCTTTATCGCTAATCGGACCTCCATTGCCTGACCAAAGACAGTAGGTATGGTATATCTGTGCAAAAATTATATAATATAGGATAAAAAAGGAAGTATGGAATAGGTATATGGAGTTAGTTGTTTATCACTATCATCGTTTAGAACATAAAAATGTAGTCAGAAAAATTACGCATACGAATAGTACTGAGACACTAGTTTGAAAATTCAATAAGACATAGAGAGCCTAGGTACACAATTTCATACCGCAGTATCTTCTAAAACTGTTTTACCTAATACCTTCTTAATACTGTGACGATTGTATTATACGTAGAATATTCATTTATTTAATTTTATTATTAATTTTTATGTAATATAGTATATTTCGCGTTTATGAGCAAAATTCTTCTGATATAAATTTTCGAGTAAGCGAGAGGCTGTAAGCGCGTTTTGTTCGGATCGCTTAGGTTTCCAACTTTGGTATTTTGGCAAGTTTGATATGATCTGGATGTTTACATATCTGTGTTGTCTTTAGTGAATCACTCATAGGTTTCATCAATAGTGGGAGTTTTGAAAGACAAACGTATACGTAATGATCCGTTGCAGTGTTAGGTACTTATTTATCTTTCTAAAACTTTTACCCACTTTAATATATAATACGACATCGACCTTTAGTATACACTAAAGCAAGAATCCATTGTGGTAGTTTTCCACTACATTAAAATTTCGTTGCCCTAAAATGGCACAAACATTTTTGAAGGTTCAACCAGACTTCAGGTGAACCTTCATGCCTTCGTCTTCCTTGCCTTCGGCTCCTATGAGTCATAGGGAAACCGAGAGCAACAGCCACCTTTTAAACTTCAGTCGCAGTTATAAACAGCAGAGATATCAATGAAATTTGATACTCAGATTGAATATGATATTTTTTATTTAATGAACTTTTTATGCCAGTACAAAGAGATTCCGAGAAAATTCTAAAATTAACTGAAGAGAAACTGCCAAGAAGTTGTGAATGACTACATAGATAATATATGCAGTAAGTTACCTGTATTTCGTGCAGTAACTCTCTTTCGTCCAGCAACACGACCCGGCAGGCCAGCGCGCGCGGAGCGGGGCACAAGCATTCCAACATCATCAAAAGAAGCCGTGCGCTGGCTTCCTGTCACCACACACCCAACGCCCGCTGTCAAAGAACATTTCATTTAAAATGAACCCGTAAAATACAGTCACAAGTCAGTCTCACTTCTCTACTTGAAGACACGTGACTTCGAACTCAAACTATCTATATCTGGGCATAGTTTGTTTTTAACAACAAGTAATTGAATAGTGCCAGAGATTTTGCTGGTAAATTTAGCTTTTCGATGTAAAAAGTGCATAAATATCAACATCTATTTCCATTCTGTACGCAAAACTAAATGTAATCCGTTGTCAATTACCTAGAGTTATTTGCAGCCTGACTCAATAGTAAAATTACCAAAGGGTTGGTTGAAACCAAATATATTCTCGTTAAAAGTTAGACAAGGGAGAGAGTGCGCACCGGGAACCCCTGTCTTAACAATTTTGTTTTAATTAGTAACAGCGCCCTCCCTAACGGGCGGATTCGATTCGACGGTGCCTTTTTATGCTTTTTAACTTTTAAATTATTCACGAAAGTGTATCATTTATTCTATCTCAATCTACGTTATTAAATCTCAATTTTTTTTGCAATGGGTAAGACATAATATTACATTTAGTTCATTATTAAGGTGCAAAGTTTAAAATAGATTTCTGATAATAACATACCTAATATTATAAGTAGTAAAAATGTCTCATCCGAACTTTATGTGTTGTTTGTTTATGACAAGGTCAATAGAAAGTAGTTATTTGCCAGTCCTTTGTTCCGAAGTTTATGTTTTCAAGTTAAAAAGTTTGAAGAAGATTCGAACTGGCAGTTCGTTTTAAGGCCGACACTGTGAAAATTGAAATAAATGACTGGTCGTTTTCGTAATTTCTCTATACCGCGCATCGAAAGTTGGACAAGTTATTTGATTCCAACTGTTACTACGAGTACTTGCCCCAAATCATATTTTGTTACTACTGGAGAGTTTTACATCCTTGTTCCTATACCTAAAAGGTAAAAGGAAAGCGCGCAATAAATTTTGAAGTATCTTTTCAAAGGTCGTGATAGTTCACTCTTCTAAACGTGTTGAACAAGAAAAGTAAATTCTGGTAGTCCTTTGTGGCCTGGGTACACTTCCCTGAATTCACATCTTCCTTTTTTCATGTCCCAAGTATTTAAATACTATCGTCTATCAGTCATACAAATATTCACCTAAATCATCTTTTTTGGTAGTTATATATAAAATGATACATGGGTACAGACATAAAAACAAAATAGAACTTGTAAGAAATAAACAAGAGCAAACGGCAATACGAGCCATTAATCCAACAATCCCGACAGAGATTAGTGCCCCAGCTATTGAACCCACCCCGCTGGGTGCCCCCCCGCCCCCGCCCCACGCGCGGAAAATATTTTCTCGCTATTGTCTGAGCAGGAAGTAAAAGAAAGAATAGCGATTGACATCGTGGCTCCACCAACGGAATTCAAGCGAGTTTCCCACCTACTGAGCACTGTCCCACCTCTCGCGCGCTTTTAAACTTTTATTCAGGTTTAACACTCTCAACGCGTTACGGGAAGTATTTTGTCGTATTTGAGTTTCGGCCTGTGCGGCAGTGCACTTTCCTTGTTTTACTCTAGGCGCGGGAGTAGTTTTGCTAACTACCCGTTATCGGAAAATCGAGACACCTACATTTCCGACATCCTTACTTCAAATAGATTATTTTTTACGAATAAAAATATACGGGAAGTATTTTTGCGTAACGCACTGAAATTAAATTGTTTTCGTCTGGTGCGGCACGGGAACTATTTAGCCGTACACTGCCACCCCGTACCGCGCTGGCGTGCGCGCACTCGACGCTTTAGTTTGCCTTAGTGATGTGCGCAGTGCCATCGTGTTTTCGCCGCGCTACTCGTCACTTTTCAAAATGAAAAAGTCACGTAACTTTGTTAACATTCTTGGAGTCTATACTATAAACATTTATTATTTTATAATGTCTATGTGTATGTTATTTAATGATATTATAATCCTACAAGGCATCAGCCTGCACCCACCCCGAAATCTCTTGGTATTAATGCATATTCTGTACTATCTCGTCAAGGTTGCCTTGAAAAAATTGCTGCTAGCAATAAGGCCGCCTATTTGCCATGAAATTAATTTATATTATATTTAATATTGTAAAAATCATTTGGTGCAATAAAGTATATTGTATTGTACCTATTCAATCTCTAACGCAGAAACCTTTTACCGACGCAAATAATAATGAACTAAAAAATCGAATAACTCACACTTTAAGGAAAGCAGAAAAGTTTAAAAAGTGTCATTCGTGCTATCAAGATTTAGGAAAATAAATATTATTTGAAATTTAAAAAGATGTCTCCTATTTTATGAGCACATCCCATCACTAGCGTTGTATCTATTCTATGCGGCTCGGGAAGCAATTTCCCGTAAAATCATCAGTTTTGAAAAATGTCTATAACTATTAAAATATCGCATGGAACCCCGGGCGACTGCAGCTGTATATACACAAGGATATTATCTATTGATTAGATTAAAAATTTTAGACAACCGAAGGGTTTCCATGTCTTGAAAGACCTTTGAAGTCAGGTCCTGATACGGGAAAATAGAAGTCGTAACGCATAGCGGGTATTATTGATACGGGAAATATTTGACTCGTATAGCACTGGAAGTAAGTTTTGTTTTATCGCTACCGCGTTGAGAGTGTTAAAACGACGTGTGACCGAGCTTCTATTGTCTAGTGTTTTTCTTTCAACTCTAGATCCACACACAATTGTGTAGATTATAATAATGAAGTATCATGGCAAAAAAGTTTCTTTACTTTCTTCTTGCGTAAAACTGTAGGTAGGTATATACTGGTATTTAAAACTATTTAAGTTTGAAATCGTTAATTAGCATGTGCATGCATTACTAATTATGGTAGTAATTTCGTAACTTTTGAACGAGACAGGACTTCATGCGGTTTACACTGCTTTTTATAAATGAGTTTATTTTAGTGTGGTTTTATATTATGACCCGAAATAATAAAACTCAGTAAACCAAGCAATTAAATTTTAATTTCATATGTAACCTAGCCGCTTAAATTAATTAATTTCATAGTATGCCTATCAGTACCTATTTGGTGAACCGTGATGCACCAGCTCTCGCGCTATACGGTTTCCCATTGTTACACAGTACAGTACATATAAACATAATACGCAGGTTGCAGACTATGTATGTAGAACGCATATCCATTGAGTTTTTAGAAGTTATAAAGTGACATTTATAGTGACAGATAGTGTTTTCTTTACTTTACTCACGACGTCAAACATAATAAAAGCAATTAAGGGGAAACGGGGGTTGCGCTTTTAATACTTAGTATACAAAATGGTACAACGTATTCCTGTTTTTTCCCTGGATATCGATACTTTTTAGAGCACTATTTTTTATCATACAACCTACCTACATACACTACTGCCATTCTCGTATGTAAATTAATTATTTATTAAAAGAATCTGAAAAGGGACCCAGAAAAAAAAACAACAGACAGGCATAACATATACTATGTAAATATCCTTTTATTATTCTTGGAAAAATAATAACATTAAAAACAATCCGATTTGGAGGAAAAACATACACGATTAACGTAATCAGCATGAACTCTTTCATACTCTATTTGGGAAGATTGAAGAGAGGATGAGATCGTTAGATCTATTAAAATCCTGTTCTTTCAATGTCTTCTAGACTCTGTTTCCTCTTAAGTATATATTCTGAAGAACAATTTTCTCACGGTTTTATGTGATGACCGCAGACAAATAGGTAAAGTGAACGGCTTAGAAGAGACTTTTTTGTATATGTTTATTGTATATATTCTACAAAACAAAATACACGATACTAAAAAGAATAAACGTGTGTGAAATTTTATTTGGAAGAACTTATTTCATTAATCCTTTAAAAGATTGGTTCATTGCAATTTGAATCGACGTGACTTCGTTCAATAGCATCAAACCAAATATGATCATTTCTCACCTATCATTTCGTAACGGAAATCGCCATCAATGTCTGCTATTCTGATGATGCCGTTTCACCGTAAAGAAGTAACCAACACACTAACTCACACACACACACGTTTGCATTTAAGTAGCTATGATCTACGTATTAATGTGATGATTCACGTTTTCTGTCTGATCTTTGGAACCTTGAATTTTGATTTAAATTATAAGTCGGAAAAGTTTCAGTGTTTTGTTACATATTTAAGTCTATAAGCCTTACCGACTCCAGTTTTTAAGAGCTCCAAACTAACCGCTTAAAAACAAGGGACGCCGTCGGTATGTAATAAGCTTAGTAAAGTATTATATTATGTATTTATAATGAGCTTCTAGTACCTCTAGTACAAGTTTGAATAAATATAATATTGTAGGTGCGAACGGACGCCGAAGCATGCCAACACGTGCCCGCTCCTTGCATACTAATAGCCCACCACCGTGTATTCACCGCGACTGTCACCGACTACAGGTTCATGTTATCCTATTAATAAAACGTATCTAACTTTACGTAAGTTGTGGCAATTAATGGATATAAATAGAAAGAGCACAGTGATATCCTGAAAATCTAGAGTCAAATTCAACTAAAGCGTGCTTATCTTTACCTATATAAGTAAATAATTTATTTAAAGACTGCGATTAAAATTAAAATTACATAATTAAACGAAGTTTTTATTTATTATCAAATATTGCCCAGACCTTAGGCTGGAAATATGTTTCTCGTTGTATTTAAAACTGGCCGTGCCCTGCTGTTTCACCCGCGTGAGTTCTGGAATTCCCAAAGGCACTCCAAAGTAGCCTTTTGGAGCTATTCACTCCTTATAACATCTGCTAATTAGCGGTGAAAGTTCCGCCAAAATTGGTCCAATCGATTCGGAAATTCACCCAGGTGAGTTTCGGAATTCCTACAGAAAATCCAAAGCAGCCTAATTTCTCCTTATAACATCAGCTAATTAGCAGTGAAAGTTTCGTTCAAATCGGTCCAAAGGTATCGGAGATTCACCCGCGTGAGTTCGGAATTCCCACAAGAACTCCAAACTTTTTTATATAAACCTTGTCCTGACAATAACAACAAAAATAAATAATTATCCAATGGAGTGCAGTCCTTTGGAAGTTATGGGATCACATACATTTCGAGGATTAATTTTTATTTATATAGATTAGACATTTAATTTCAATATCTCTGTTTTATTTCCTTGAAATCGAAGTGAAATGCATCTGTGTATTAAAACTTATTTTATCCGAAACATAAAGATCACAACCTATCTTCTCTACTATCTTTATTAAAATATTTGATAAAAAATCTTAATTCACTCACATAGTAATCCACTTTAATATTTACTAGTAAATAAAGGTATGGGTAGGTACCTACCTACATATAATATATATATTATATAAATTATATATTATTGCAAGCTTTTTCAATCAGGAATCCGTCACCGAGCCATATATTAAAGCCAAAACACGGAACTCTCAGGGATATCACACTGGGGAAATTAACCAAATTTATTGGAAAGCACTCCGTTATATTATCTAACCATGGTTCTGAGGAAGAAGTCAAAAATGAATATTATAATATTTTTCCTTTGAAGATTAGGCCAGCCCTAAAAAGCTTTATGAGATGTATTGTAGGTACCTATACGTTTTCTGCTTTCATAAGGCTTATTAAGAATTTACTATCTATACCTATAGCTTTACGGACAATGATTGTTCATTTCGGTCATTTTTTGAAAATGTGTATGTCCGTTTGTCGGTTGTTTATCGAAATGATCGTTCCTGACATGAAATTGCTTCGGGAATTCCAAAACTCAAGCGGGTGAACTGCGAATACCAGCTAGTAAATACATAATTATAGATTGATTATTGTTTGCGTATCAAATCTGTTGATATTTAGACTGAAACAAGTACACCCAGAGCAGCTGACATCAGCTTCTATTGTATGCGCGATGGCGTTGTAAATAAATACCTAGTACCAATGGTAAATATCAGATTGGCAATACGAAAATTATATTGTTAATTTAAGTACATTCACAAATTCATTATGATAATATTATATTCAGTGGTACAAAGTTATTTACTAGCTGATGTCCGCGGATTCATTGATGTGAAATCAATTGAATTCACTATTTCAACAGGATCCCTTTGTTGTAACATAAAACATACCTACCTAATGTTTTAAATTTTAAGGCATAGTTTACCCATATACGTCTTGATTCATTCAAATTTATTCAGTATTTTTTTCGTTTTTCGTTCAAATAAACAATTAATGAGATAAACAGAAAAAAAAATCCAATAAGGACTCAACTGGTTATAAGGAATAACGAAAGTTACCTATATCGCTATTTTTTTTAACATTCTAATGTACTCGTACACACACGTCAACGGTCAAGTCTACTGTTTTATTAAATGTAATATAGATTTTAATATTGCAAAAAACATATAACTCTTTCAATATAATTTCATCATACAGTATTATAGTTTTCGAAACTATACGCTTAACCTTCGAAGTTTGACTATCGTGATTTGTAAAGGTAATTATTTTAACTGTAATTTTGAATAACCTACAAGAATACGATGCATAAAATATTTAATAATATTTAGTTTGCTTCGTAATCTCGCCTTAGAGTTGATTGAGTATAGGTACTTATCTATAGATGTATAGTTTCTGTTTGATAGATATATTTTCACGCAAAAGGCTATTTGTAATTTGACTCAATTTTAGTTTTAAGTCCGTCGTATAGATTTTTTTTCCCTGAATGATATACCCGAGGAGGTAAATCATTATAATACAATCTAGCCAACCTAGTAATGACTAATAAGTATTTTAAATTTGACCTCCTAAACTTCTAAACAAGACTATACTAAGAATGTGTCCAATAACACTTTTTTATTGTCTCTATTAAGGGGAAGACACTTTGTTCTCGTGTTCTTTGGATATAATACTCACATCACTAAATACACTATCACTATACACTAAACTAACTCAAAAGGTTTGGTCCTTTTTAGTCTTCGTTTTATATTTGCGTTGTCGTGGAGCTGGATGGCCTTGACGTTCAGGCACATGGTGATGAAGACTGTGTTCGTGAGTTTCGGCATATTTTTTAATAGTATCGTTAATAGATTCAACTCCAAGGTCCCGATGGAGGTCTTCGTTTCTTATGTACCAAGGCGCGTAAATAACACCTCTGAGTACTTTGTTCTGAAAACGTTGTATCATTTGCACGTTGCTCTGTTTGGTACAGCCCCATAGCTGAATACCGTAAGTCCATATCGGTCTTAGGACTTGTTTGTACAGCAGTAGTTTGTTGTGCACTGATAACGCCGAGTATATTTTCACGAAAAATTCTATTTGCAATTTGACTCAATTTTAGTTTGAAGTCCGTCGTGTAGATGAATAAAAATATTGGAAGTGAATTTTTCCTTTTTTTACATAATGACAAAATAACGGCGATACATTGAATAGAAATTCCGCGTGACGTTAAGATCTGGTACAGTTTATAAGGGATCTAGGGTAATGACGTCACGAACCTCCTAACTCCTAAAGTTTTATCTCAGTATATTTTCATTAATTTGAAAAGTAAATTAAAATTATACGTGTCTATTATTATTTTTATATTTAACGGACTAAATAAAAATTTAGATTTACATGTCCCGGCAAAGATCTTTTAATAATGGCCTCACTTATAGTCTCACATAAAATAAAGTATTTGGTTCATTACGATCAGTTAGCCGAATGACCTTATAGTAGGTACCTACTCTACATTTTAAATCTCTAATTCTCACAACTTCTTTATATGTGGCCATGGGAGGAACGAGGGTGAGCAGGCATTGCACTCCCTGAATTTGTTAACTTTTTACCATTTGCAATACAATATTATTATTATTTGCTATTTTATAATTACCTAAAGAATATTATAATAATTCCTATTTTATTTATTCGACCAGGTGCTTATAAATTTGCCCCTCTGGCCCAGAACCTAGGTACGTCCATGCATGTGGCCACTTCACACTTTCAATTACCACACGATCACAGCCGTCAATAGCTATAGTTGATTTATAATTTAATTACCTATAGCTTTGATAAGCTTCTGTGTTTGTGAAAGACAATACAAAATATTATAGCTTGTAGTTATTGATATAGCGAAATCGTCTAATTTCACTTGTGACTGTGAAGCAAAGTACGATGAAGTGCGACGATGGTCGGATGAGAGATAGATCATGCATCCTTCATAATATCTTAATGCGCCCTCAGCGCGACGGGTGCACCCGGCCCTGGCATTATTAAAACTCCATTTAGCGGGGCCAGAGCGAGGGCTAAGCACTCAGAAGGCTTATGCGATGACTGCAACATTTTAATTAACGTTGATTTTATTAAATGCACGCCAAAAAGTAACGAGCTCTCCATTCCCTTTCCCATATTATATTCCACTCCCGTGCCCACAAGAGGATGCTGCGCACTTGTTTTTGTTCGTTAATTTATTTAAGCACATTATTTTAGCACTTCTTACTTAATTTATCCGTGTTTCGTTTATATTTTAATGGTTTCGTTTATTTTGTTAGCGCTCTTTGTATACACAAAAAAATTATCGCCTTTATAATTATAAAGGCGATGAATTTTCGACATTGACGCTTAAAAAAAGGACAATGGGAGAACTCATATCAACAAAAAAACAGGATCGAGTTAAAAAAATGTAAAATGACGATATAATTGCTGTGCTCTATAATAAACAATACCGAGAGGCTAGCATATTCGTATTATTTTCATGCGAGTCAAAAAATGTTAAACTGTGGGCGGTGCTGGTGTTGTACGGAGGAGCGTTCTCATGTCTGGACCTCAACTAGTGATTGCCCCGGCGGCGGCGCTCGCCGCGGGCTACCTGCCGTAATTTTAGAGCGAGCAAATTACTCATAATAATAAAATATACCTACTAATTTTACTAAAGCAGCCTTCAACTTTTTCTTTGAACTAATCGATAACAATTTACTATGTAGAATAATGCTGGATTACGAGTTTTATATAAACATACACTAACTCGCGTTTACATCCATTGTCCAAATCCAAGCGTGTTTAATGACGGACAAGCGACGTCTTTCGTTTCAAATTACGAAACTCAACCATCAAAACGAACTAAATAAGGGTCTTTTTTCTCATTTGATCTATTTTTGAAATCTTATATAGGTAAGTATATTACCTAAACTAGGTCTTAGGTGAATTTTGGATCTATTTATTTAAGCTTATTGCACAACAGGGTACAAAAGGCGGACTTAAGTGCACTGTGGAATTCTCTATACGAGTCAACCTTTACCATGTTACCGAAAGTGTGCTTGGTGGTGATTGAGAACATTTACCAGTTAATATACTAAAATACTATGTTTAATGTTTATACAATACAAATTACATATAAATTATACATGAATCAGAACTGAGACACAATGCACTATTGTCAAAATCTATATGAATGGTACCACATAAGATAATATTTCCATAATATATAATAACTTTTATCTACACTGGATCTAAAACTTTTTATACTTTAACATCTTTTTCTAAGTAGGTACCTAGTTTTTTCAAACTTATATAAATTTTCCTGTTATGCATTAGGATTCCTTAGTAACCGTCGCTTGAGCTCGGTGCAACACGACGTGCCGGTGACAGGTACGTCATTGGCAAGCAGTTTGCCACTCCACTTTTTGGCTCGGCTCCAGACAAGCACTCGGATACAAGTCATATGTTAACATTAAGCATACGTGATTTTTTCAAGCGAGTCGAAGCTGGGAAAGTATTAAAATACCTTAATCGGTTTTACACGTTAGGTATGGTATGTTTTGAAATTAGAAGTTCATATTTTTATCACTATCGTTCATATAAATTGATTCGAAAGATCATTATTAATAATAAGTCATATTATTGATATTATAATCCAATTGTTTAAATATTGACACCAAATACGAGCCTACAATGATTTGTTATTCCAGGAAAAATGAGGGATTTGGTTTTGCTCGAATTTCGAAAAATTAATTGCTTTCAGCTGATCTTTTGCGACTTTATTTTTGAATGATGTACTAATTACTTGAATATATACCTATGGTTCGTATACAATCGGGCAGACAAAAATTTTAAAAACATAGTATATAATATGTTTTGGATTCTGTTACTAATATTAAAACCCAGTTAACTATTTCTTTATAAATATTTTTAAATATAAGACGCCTTTAGTTGCAGTTTTAGTAAGTATATTATAGGATAAACGAAAAAAAATTTGATCTTAAATTTTCCTACGATATAATTATCCTATTACCTACTTAGTAACATAAAATAATAAACTATGTAGCTGTCTCATTAAAGCGGTGAAGTACATGGCGTGTCGGGGTTTTGGCATATTGTGTATTTTATGGTTTTAAATATTTTTAATCCTTCTTATCTTAATATTTACATATTGGTTATATACAATGAGTAATATGTTATAATATTTATTTATGTATATGTCAATGTATGTGCTGCATGAGCATAGGTAGTTGGTATGTAGTGATTTTATATGTTTAAGTATTGTGTAGTTTATGTATTTATATAGCATAATATTTGGAACGCTTTGCCCAACCACCCGTGTCTATGTATTTTTGTTTGTCCTTTCGCATAATTGGTAGTCTGGAAGAGATCGCAACTATGCGATAAGACCGCCATTTGCTTTCTCCTTTTCTTTAGGTACTGTAATATTGTTATTTTATGTGCAATAAAGTATTAAATAAAAAAATAATAAATAATAAATATAATACCTACTCATGCTCAAAAAGCACATTTTTGGTAGGTATGTATCGGTACAGTTTTAATAAAGCTCTTCGAGTGATGCATTGAGGTGTTGCCTTTATCAAAGTTCACCGTGTGCATAGAAGGGACGCAACCAACCAAGGCAAGTGCTAGACTTCGGGAGTTCAAACGATTGAGAAAATTTTATGACATTTTCTGTGAACCGTAGATATTGAGTGAAAATGTAATAGTGTCGAAATAATATATTTTTATTCCATTATTGTTAAATGGAATTCAAAATGAAGTATAATAACATTTTATAATTACAATACTTTACAGTTACGTGCTCTCCGTCATTTGCAGCTTTAAACAATTTGCCAATCGAAAGTCATTCGTCAACTTGTTATTTTAACTTAGACTCTAGCTAGAGCATAGCTAATGTACTAACTACGTACTAGTATGTATAGCTTGTATACTACTATGTACTAGCTTGTAATAAAGTTCCGCTACTATCTGTGATTAACATGTTATCAAACCAACGTTTCAGCTCAGCACCTGTGAACGAACAACTCAAACGAAGAACTCGCCGACAACTTCGCCGAGTCCGTATTCATACAGCACTCGTTGCCGTTTCCTCAGCAAAGCGAGTTTCCTCACTCGCTAAAATTTCTCATAATGAAATGCTGGTACTGTAGAATATTTCGCTTAAATTTATACAATAACTACCCACCTATAGGCGTTTCATAGACGCGTTAGGCACTTATCCACCCGCATAATTTACGAGATTTAAATTAAATAAACTATAAAACTCGTGAGCTCGCCGTAATGCGATGTACCTACTGGGATTTACCTACGGCAGACATACAATCATTAATTTTTATTTATAAAGAAGAAGATAGGCAAAAGTCTACTTGTCATCTAATAATAAATAAATATTTTAGTGACAAGCAGTAGGTACATTATTCATCATAACCTTTAAATACAAATCAATGTTTTCGGTGATATTCAATTCAAAATTGATTCTCTTTCATTTATATTTGCAAATGTCCGAGAGTCGAGAGATGACAATCATGTCATCGAATGACGTTCATTTGGTGCGGATTGCCGATTACTGGAACGCTCCCGAGCTGTGTCGGTCAGCCAATTCAATCTGGTAATCGGAAGTAGACATTGTGCAACAAAGGCTCTATTGTCCGTACTCGTCCCCGCGCCCGCGCACCCCCGCGGCGCGCTCGCAAATATCATGTTGCCGTGTGTGTGCAATGTACCTACTCGCTTATAAACCGCGCATACCTACAGCTTGTGACAATGTCTATCACGAATGCGCGAGACCTATAAATTAATCATGGGCTGTATACTGTACAGATTAAAGTGATTTTAGAGTGAGTATAGTCTATTGGTATTTACTCAGTTTAATGGAAATTTAGGTTCTAATGATTATGATCATTAGAACCTAAATAGTATATATTATAAATAATTAAACATCTGAAACTGACAGATACGTAACTATATTGATGCGAATGGAGGCGAAAGAATAGTGTGAGGATCGTAACCAAGGTGTACGGTAGTTAATTGTTTACTTCTATGGTATCTATATTTAAGCATGTGCGAGTAGGTACAAAATACAAATAATGACAGTGAGCAGAAATTTATTGTATAAGCTTGACATTTTTTGACTTAGCTACGTATGAAAAATACCTACATAGTTTCAAGAGCTTACGGTTTCGTAAACGAATGGACTGTGATGTTTATCACATCCGTGGGACTAGAAACCTCTTGAGAAGCTGCCGAGTAAGTAATGAACACACTATACTGACCTCGTGACTCACTTCGTACCTAGTGTATACTTACTTGAAACGATATTATAATTAATTGCCTTAGGCTCAACTGAGATGATCTATACCCACCAAAGTCAAACAATAAGCTTGTTCCGAGAAACTCACCCAAATATAATCATAACAGATGATATTTATTTTCTTTGTTAAAGCTCGATTTCATTAACTACTGTGTGATCTCACCATTAGAGTGGTAAAAACAAATGTTATCTGGGACAATTCTAACCAAGACGTTTATTTTCAAGCGAAAGCTAATAAATGAGATCGACCTCGTTATCACCGACATGGCCGGATCGAAAGAAAGATGGCTGTCTCCCCGGAGACCGTCACCAGCGAAAAGGAAATAATATACGAGATTTAGATATGACCAAATACGGAAACATACACCTACAATAGTTTCTATAAATCTATACTAAATGCATAAAGAGGAAAGATTTGATATTTTGTATAAGTATTATATTTGTTTATAATGGGTACATAAACTTAAAACTATTAAACCCATTTTGAACATCCTTTCACATATAGGAAGCTGCAGTGTTCCTGAGTAGGTAACATGGGAGTAGGTAACTATTCATTGCGGAATTTTCACAGAAACTCCGAAATTGACGAAACCGCGGAGAACAGCTAGAAGGTATCTTATATATAAAAAGGCATAAGTACCTACGATAGACCGAGGTAGGTATATCGCTCATATTTCAAGTGCGCGTCCGCTCAGGGTTGGAAATATGAAAATGATATGTTATTAATAGGCACAGGAAAATATCTTATTAGGTATACCAACCTAGTAACAGGACGGCTATTATGTAAATTTATTTCTATCATTTTTCGGTTGCAATAAAAAATATGACTGTTTTGCGATTACAATATGCACGTTAATATCTAGCAATCAGCCAAAATAAACATAAGTACTTCAAAAGTTGAAGCTGTCTAAACATGATTAATTAATCATAAAATCTGAAAATTTAATCATAAAAACTAGCAACTAATGTTACATAATTGCCCTGCAGGAATCACTCTCATATTGGTTGTTTCAGTAGTAGTGACTACCTATATTGCTAATATGAAATGAAGTAGCACTCCGCGTCTGTGTCCTTTTCCAAACTATACTGAACGGATTATAATGTGGTTTTTACTATCATTTGCAGAATTTCTCCCGGACGGTTTGTATACAATATATTGTACCTAATAAGGAGTTGCGAGGTCATTCAGACGAGCGACACCGCAGGGAACAGCTAATATTTTAAGTGAAAGATAAAAGGTATGATATTAAAGTGAAAGACAAAAATGTAGGTGTTCTAAGGTTAATTAAAATATGTTAATTAAATACCTGTCGTTTTTTTCCGTAGCAATTAAACATTTAGGTAATTATAGAATAAGGTAAAGAGGAATTTAATTGTTATTTAAAACATCTATAGAGGCTCTTTTAGTTGAATTTCGATTATTTTATTAAAAGTAACAATTAATATCTTGTAGGCAAATAATAGCACTGGATGAAAATTTAAGGGTCTCGTTTGTAACTTTAACATTAATTGGGACAACTTTAATGTCAGTATTATTTAATATTCGCTGGACGCTGACTCAGCCATGTATACACATAACAGGGAGGAAACGAGGAGATAGCGATGAGAAAGTAACATGACTGAGCAGAAAACTAGTAATAAATGCAGGTCATCTCAGACGAAAGTTGATTGACTTTTACTAAATGGACTTATCAAACTTAACTAATTATGAAAAGACAGGTATAGAAACGCACTTATTTTTTCTCAGCTATATTTGAACCGATTACGACAAAAACTACGTCTTTGTAACAAAGTAGATAGCACGTAATATGTCGATTTTTCACGTAGAGATATAATAAATTTGTCTCTAGAGTTGACGTGAATTCTCTGCCCCCAGTAATGTTTGACAGAGTAGTCATACCAGTTAGTGCCACGGTAAAAAATTTGGGAGTTGTGATTTACAGGACCTCTTGGAAACCACACCTGGAAATGGTGAGCCGGAAAATGTTCTCATCTGCGGGCTCGCTTAGACGATTACGTAATTTTCTTCCAACTGCTACTAAAGTTGCGTTAGCACAATCACTCCTTTTACCAATTCTCGACTATGCCGATACTTGGCAGCTTACTGACATTAGCGAGGAGCAGCTAAATAAACTTGAGCGCCTCCAGAATCTCTGCATCCGGTTCATATTTGGTCTACGCAAATATGACCACGTCTCTGAATTTCGCACCAAGCTCAAGTGGCTCCCGATTCGTCTTCACCGGAATGCGAATGTCTTCTTCCTTCTATATAGCATACTGTTCAATCTACCTCCCCGCTTCGTATTTCAATCTTCTTCCCATAACCTGCCTGTTCCATCATCCTGGAACCTACTTCTTATGATTCCTGCCCATAGAACCAACTTTTATGATTATTCCTTCTCTGTACAAGCATTCCGCTTGTGGAACTCGCTACCTGTAGAGGTGCGAGTGGCCAAATCATTACCGATCTTTAAGAGCCTGGTGAAGACTTTCTAAGTCACTCATGGATCGTGACTCGCTGTAGTTTAATCTTAATATTTATAGTATGCATCTGTGTTTTATCGCATTTATAAAATTAGTATTTACACCCATAAATATTGTACGTATATATTTTTCTGTATATATATTTTATATCTATGCGTGTATCTATGTAAAATATCCTTTTTTGTTCTATATCTTTTCTATGTGTCTCTTCTACATTATTTTATGATTCGTTCCACCTATATATACAACGTGTTAATGAATTAACTGTAAACTAGAAAGTAGTTTGCTCAGAATCGACTTACGAATCGATCGCACCATGTTTTAATATAGGTTGTATTTTTTCATTTTTACAAACCCATGTCTAAATTATTTATAATACATTATTTGGCGCGTACGCCGCCCATACCAAAAAAATCGAATCGGTCATTGACGCGTAGGCACGGGCGTAGCGCTTGAAATTTCGTAGATAGGTCACCTCCAAACTAAGGTTAAATAACTTTTAAACTATAAATTTTTTCGACATAAATTTTATTTTAATCATGTTATTGTTTATTTTCTTTAACAGGGTGTATCAGGTTTTTAGTTAATTTATTAACACGTTGTATACCTACCAAATCAACATATAAACTTCCTGTTTTTGTCTTGTCCACCCAAAGGTTGTCTGGAAGAGATCGCAAGTAAAGCGATAAGACCGCGTTTTGTATGCCTTTATTCTTAATTTTTTATTTTGTTACCACACTGTAAAATTATTTTGGTATACAATAAAGAGTATTCTATTCTACTCTATTCTATTCTATTCTAAATAAATAATAAAATGCCCGAGTGCCGTGGAACACTCGGATAGAACGAAGTTTCTGCTTTTCGTCGTTTCCGAGAAAGAAAAACCAATGAGCAACCAATAATAATCATTCCAAAACCCATTAACCAATAAGCGCGCACCTATGACGCCGTGACGGAAAATTTCTTTCACGCATGAAATTCTAGACCCCATTCGTATCGTGGCATAAGGAACTTCGTTCTCAAAAACTTAGTTATTAAGTTTTTTTTTTGTAATTTGTATCGAGATGTGATCAAAAATATTATATAGCAAATCAAAATAATAATTGAAATGTATTTTATTTGATAGAATTTGGAACACGTCTATACTATGACTGTACCTATCGTATCTAGGCAATTATTTATCACCTAAATCAAGACTATGGAATAAGCTCCGTAATATTGTGTTCACCGAATTGAATACAAAAGGCTTCCGCAAACATTACAAAATCGGATTATTGCCAAGGTGAGGTAAGTAGGTACTTATTGTATTTGCGATTGGACGGTGACAGTGGCCGAAGCGGCGGCCATTCAACTCGCCCGTGCACGGCAGCCTGGGTCCGCGCCTTAACGCTGGTCACACACCACACCACACTCATCTTCGGTGGACACTCTACATCGCAACATTAGACACATAAAAATCACCATCAAATCCTACTTCCCGTCATTAAGTGGGTATACCTACCTACTAGCTACTCACTACGCTCCGATACACACAAATTGCCCGTTACCACGAAATGATCTTGACAAATAAACTAACAAAAAATTCAAAATTATAGTATTGAGAACCTTACCACCACTTGCCAGGAACGTGAGTAATTTGAAGTAGGTACAAGTTGCGGACTAAGTTACTCTGGTGAATTTCACTCGTAAACAATATTCATGATATGTTAAAGAAACTCTTGCACTAATATCGTACTTAACGGCATTACTGTCTTATTTAATATCTTCTCTTAAATACACGACACAAGTTCACATTCTTAAATTAAAAAGATATTAATGAGATGGCAGAAATTAATGTTCCACTTTTGATCTGTTGGATTTTATTGAACAGTGAGCACAACAAAGTGGTAAACTAGATGTATGGTATCGCGAGTATTCGTAACTTGTAGGGGGATGGCGTGGCACCTGTCACTCCGGCGATCACATCCGTACTGGCAGTAAGCACCGGCCGGGGCCGCCGGGGCCGGTCCCGCGTTAATAACAAGCCGCACTCTACCATGCCGAGAGTAGCAGGTGACCTAGACATTTACTCTCCCAAATGTATTTTTATATACATTGGATAATCATTTCACCATAGCATCTTGTAACTTCTAACTAAAACCTCGTTGTACGACAAATTCTATGACCTAGCGATATCTACTATTCTGTCTCAACCTCGCTTCCTCGATAGTGGATGTGCACTGGAAAAAGGTGTAGGTACGTACACCGTGTACGTTCTATGTAATCGCCATCTAGTTTTCGTGAAACAAACTAAAATGACGCCATCTGCACTATGTTTGTCGTATTAGATATTTATGCGGGCAAGCTTAAAAATGTAGAGAGTGTAGAGCCACAGACTTTCATAGTTAACGTTCATTAAATTGTTCTAACTACAACGAGCAAATTAAGATGACGCTATAAATAACTTATAAAGTAGTAATATTTATCAAGAAGTACACAGGGGGAAGTAAAACCATTTTACTAATGAGATGAAGTGACAGTAGGACTACGAGGACTTGTATATCCTCGTAGTCCTACTAGTATGACCAACTAGTATGACCATGAGAAAATGCTAAAATCTAAAGCGAATAAATAATAAAAGAAATTAAAAATAGTTTATTCAAACTAGATGTAGAGACACATCGGTTTGTTGTGGCGTGAATAACTGAAAGAATCTTGATACCTAATTAATATATATGCCATATTATGGGTGATTATCACTAGCGAGTTTTCAGAATTTATTTTATCTCAAAGAATTTCGCGGGCGCACGCAAAACAATGCATCAAGGTTTCACCCTAATAATAGTATCAATGGTTTAGGAACCCATAAAAGACAAACATGCAAACATTCATTTTTGCTTGTACGATTTGTCTTGCCTTATAACTTAAATACTTTTTATCTTAGCTCAACAATGGGTTCCGGAGTTAATCTTGAAACACATGCGAGTGAAATCACGGACGTCAGCTGTTCACAACGTAATGTTCGAATTATGCCTTCTTCACACAATATTCTCTTCTTGTGGTTCATAACGATGTTAGGCCGTTCCCGAGGGGACTGCAGAATAAACACGGATTTATTGGTATCTACCTTGGCCCTGCCGCTGACTATTTAGTCATGCTCGACCTATCTCCGAAAATCTATATAATATCTATATTATAATATTATAAAGAGCAAAAGTTTGTGAGTTTGTGAGTTTGTGACGTTGTAAGGGGAAACCTCTGGATCTACTGAACCGATTTTGAAAATTCTTTCACTTATAGGAAGCTACAGTGATCTTGAGTGACATAGGGCACTCTTTATCCCAGAATTTCCGTGGGTACTCCGAAATTACTGTGGGTGAAACCGCAGGGGCTAGTCCTTAATAAAGAGAACAACAGGATCTTGGATTGAGATGAGATACTGAAAGACAGAATACCTTTCATTTGAAAGAATGCATATTAGTCTCAAATGTAGGTATAAAATGTCGAAAGTGAAAGGTTAGAGAGTTTAAAGTTCACGCAAACCACGAAGCCGTACCACTGCCTCCTCGATCTCCACATATTTCGATAATTAATAAGTACCTACTGGCAAACTCGTGATGGGAGTGTATTATACTCCCTTCATACAGAATCAACAGGAGGAGCAAATTTAAAACGAATTTACCAGAATAAGACCACAACCAGACATGTTACGTTAAGTAGGTACCTACATTTTATATCGCGCTGATTTATCGAATTCATGATTAGAAGATAAAGTTAAATAAAATTTGACTGAACTTGAACAAGCATCAGGACCAATGAAAACGAATATAGGTACCTACAATTTATTATGTTTTATAATTTTGTTTTGGTAATTAATTTCGTTCCATAATATAGCGCGATCGTCGATCGGCCTCCAGATTATACCGATCAGAGGCTCAATTATGTTCACCGAAAAGCACCGCTTCAAAGTTTATAAGGATCTAGCGTCATATACACCCGTCGTGCAGCCAAGTGTGCTAATATCGATATGTATATATATATATGTATATTGTATACCTATGTGGAGGCTTTTATCGAGGTGGTATAAACATTAAAAAGTGTGGTTTAAAATTTACCAAAACTATTAATTTTACTTACCTAACCTAATATTGCTTGAATAGCGAAAAAGAACACTTTTACATTCGTACTTAATACTTATTCGTCAAAAGAGTCAAATACCATAAAACATTATTATAGGTACGCTCCATACTCTTCCGTGACTCCTCATGACTCACATGTGCACTAATGTTGACGTACCGTACGTGACAAAATTTAGCTAAAACCATGCCCTTTTGTATTGAGCTAGGACTGAGTCATAAATAATTGCACGTAATAAATTATATATCTATGCAAATCTTTCAATCATATTTGTAACTTCATAGCATGCAGTGTTTAAAAAATACAGATTAATTTTAGGATTAGTTTAATTTCGCGAGGTGGAAGGAAAAGCTATATAAAAATTACTAGCTGCTCCCCGCGGTTTCTCTCTGGGTAATTTCGGAGTTCTCGCAGGAATTCCGGGATAAAATTACTTTTGTCCTCTGTAAGCTCGACAACGTGCATGCAAAATTTCATGATGATCGGTTGAGCATTTAAGGCATGAAAGTAACAGACAGACAGACCGACAGACCGACAGACAGGCAGAGTTACATTCGCATTTATAATATTAATATGGATTAACTACATGTCTACATAGATATATCTATTTAAAACATTGAAAACAGCATTAATTAAATACATAGTATATGAGTACGTATATCTACCCATTAATTAATACGAGTTAATTGATTAACTCTCGGACACAAAGACACAAATGAGCCAATGTTTATCCTACCGTTTACGTAAGATTGGCTCATACGATTCAACATGCAACCGAGTTGCCGCTAGCAACGAAATTGTGTAGGAACAATAGGTAATATCCTTTCTGGTCCAGAAACTGCGTCCGGCGTAGATGTGCGACATACAAGTAGGTACCCATTTCAAAACGTGAATGCAGTGAAAGCTGCATCATTGTTATAGTGACACAGATCGCTCACACGGCTTACGGTCATAAAGGTCCTACTATGTATTTAGTACTGGTGCCAAATATGTCTTGTAAAACTACACACTTTGAAATCATCATAGAAATCACAAAAAAATATACTTATAGACCAGCGATCTGGTAGGTATCACACAATGTCTCCATTATTTTATCTCAAGACGATTCATACCTACATCTTAATATATATAAATCGCGTGTCACGTTGTTTGTCCGCGATGGACTCCGAAACTACTGAATCGATCGTGATGAAATTTCGTCACTATATTGTGTTTGGCCCAACTTAAAAGATAGGATAGTTTTTATCCTGGAATTCCCGCGGGAACTACGAAATCACTGCGGATGAAATCGCGAGGGACAGCTAGTAATATTATAATTTTGGTAGTAGCCTATAATACGCTCCTATCAGCTTTTACCCAACGTCAAAAATGGAGGAGATCCTATCTGGTAATGCTTGATTGATTGTGCTTTGGAACAATTTATATACGAACGAAATAACTCTTATTTAATTCTAGTATTCCATCATTCATCTGCGTTATATATATATGTATAGGTGAGTGTGTATCACAATATCTTAGTTGTGGACAGATTTTTATGCTGTATTTGTCTATTTATAAGATTTTACCTCCAGACTAATTTCAAGGTATTTCAAGGTATGTGTAGGTATATGTATTGGTTTGTACTATGAGTTTGTTTAAGATAAATAATAAAAAAAATATAAAAAAAATCTATTTTATTCTATTTGTTGCAAGATAGTAGGTACCTACCTACATAGAAAATATCATAAAATCAAAAGTGTACAATAATATTACTTATCACGATAGTAACATGAGATTATACTTAGACATACATAATATGTACTTAGTTAAAACTATTGGTCAGGTGCATGTGTAACGGTCTGTATGTTCCGCCGAGTGGAACGCGAGCGCTGGCTGGTTCCCATGCTGAAACCGTATACCATTGTCGAGGCTGGGCCGGTGCCGCCACTTGTAGACACACTTGAACTCTCTATGCCCTGCACAACGAATAAGCGTAATTAAAATCATATCTCAGAACTGAGGTTCAGTATATAGAAAATAACGAGCGCAAGTAATAAGAAGATGTATAAATTAAACCGTTTAAAAAGCACCGTTATTATATTGGCGAAAGAGTAAGTTGTACAGACTGATTTTTGTGTCAAAAATACTGTGGTACTCTAACGATGCGATGACAAGATGCTTCCAACATTGAAATCCTGCAAAGAGCAAAGTGGAAAATACAAAACAATGAAAGCTTGCATCGCACGTACTTATAAGGGATTAAGACTGCAAAGAGAGACGGAAAATATGTTAATCTCAGAAGAATAAATACCTACTACTTTGTTTGACAACTTCATTTTGAAAAGTTCGTCAAAATTTTTCGTAGGTATATTATGCAATTGCGAGTATGTTTGCATCTTTGCTATAAGGCATACGCACAGATGGGTACCTACATTATACATATAATATAATTATCTAATAACTTACAGATATATTTTTAACTAGCTGGTCACCCGCGGTAATTTCGGAGTTCCCGCGAGAATTCCGGGTTACAATGTTACTTAGGTATAATCGAATGGTGAAAGAATTTTGGAAATCGATCCAGTAGTTTTTGAGTTTAATCATAACAAACAAAGAAACAAAAATCATTTTTTTTTATAATATTAGTTTAGATGACAGAAATAATTTTATAAAAAAATACTTTGTATCAAATATCTGTTTACTCACTCGCTCTCGTAACATACCAATAAGTCTCCCGTACTTAACAAAGCATACTCTATTGAATCATTATCTACATTTAAATAATTTGGTACCTGTCACAAAGCAAAGCGTACAAAAACACGTTCATTAAGAATAAGTCCAACTTATTGAATGCGTACTCACTTTGTCTTTGTTTAAAACAAATTTATCACTACATGAACTCATCACGCGGAACCGTTAATCGTATACTAGCTTGTCACCGGTAATGGAAAACTCTTGTTTGTATGGTTAAAATATTCTAATACCATATAGGTACTTGAGTGATATAGGTCTGCAAACTAATTAAGTGCAAGTACCTACATTAAAGTGAGCTCTTCTTTCTTATGTAAATTATGTAATTTTGTATGATAAACGAAACAGTCTTCTAGAGTCAGTTTAGAACTATACTAGTAATAGAGTCACAGATTTAATGATAGGTTGTAGACTAGTTAGGAACAAGATTGTAGTTGGTGACTAAAAATTTTATTTTATTAATATAATATTAAGAATATAATAACAAAAAAGCCGTTAGAATATTTTTATATCTTGGTATCCTCTTTCCTTATATATTTCCATTCAATGTAACGATAAACTTAAGCTTGATGGACAAAAAACATTTTAGGAATACGTAGTTCAAAAAGTCAGTTTTAATATTTTCACCGTAATAATTTACGAATAGGTGTTATAAATTCAATTTAGAATTATTTTTGTTTCCTGTCGGAAAGTTTTCGAATTTCAAATTGGTATATCATATTAGTGCAATTAAATAAAAATCAAATATTTTTTCTAGATTCATTGACCTAGGATTCCCGTATGATTGGGCTATAAATGCTATAAATATTTGGTATACCTATACCTACATATATAACTTGTTAGTGCGTTATATTTAGGTAGGTATGCCACTCTAGAGATTATGAAGTTGTTTTATGAGGTTGTTTAATGTTTATCATCATCATCACCATCACATCCTCACTGGTTATTGCCAGTTTGACTGGCGTTCCCATGGCGACTTTGCTTGTCACTCTATAAATCTGAAATTAGTAGGTAGGTATTGAAATGAGAATCATACCTGAAAACAAACTAAATAATTGAATATTCGAATGTTATTTTCTTTTTAAACAATGGAATAGGTAAATATACCTAGGGTAAAACCCGGATAGTTGCCACACTTTTTGAAATCATTTTATATCTCCCAGTACAAAAATCAAAATATCTTATTTTTTTAACTGGCAAGTACTTTGGTTCTTTATCTACGAATTTATTAAACGTAAAAGACATTATCTTTCAAATTTCCAGAGTATTAGCGATTTCTACGGACCTCTACTTTTTGTGACATCTATCCCATATATGGGATAGTTGCCAAGTCCATATAAATTACGTTTAGGATGGACGACCCGACGGGAAACTAAGCATCTATCCCAAAAAATCTTTGATCGCACCTTGCGTTCCCGTGCAATCGCACAGAGACATGAGACGCGGTCCACTTAATAGTAGTTGGAAAGTCTTTTGATAGATAAATAAAATAGCACGCGATTCATCTGCGAAACTTGAGTAATTACGATCGGGGCAACTATACCCCCAGGGCAACTATCCTGGTTTTACCCTAAACAATTTTTTTTTAGGTTCGTCAACCTAAGCCAATAATATAATGAAGAATATAATATGTATTATAATATTACAAAAAGTCTTTTTTTTAAATTGGGTCTTAGTTTCACAGATACAGATATGCATTAGGGGAGATAATGCTAATAAAACCAAGCGTTAACACAATATCGTTCCTAAATAGTAAAACATTTTAGTGAAAACATTCAGTCAGTTAAAAAATATCACATAAAGTTACTTAAATAAAGCGAATTGAACTAAGTAGTAAATTAAGTCTAATTTGCATCAACTGCAGCACGTTATTTATTTATTTAGTCTATTCTACTCTTAAATAACCTACCTACATTTGTGTGTATCTGCTCTATCCTGCTTACTTTATTAACTCTTTCAAAGGTCATCCAAACAATGCCTAAATTGCACACATGTTTTAAAGGTGCGCTAACCTTGAACATGACTAGTTCGATGTAGTTACAGGACAAAAAAAAATACTGTTTACAATTTATTTGTAGCGAGATAGAGATCAGAATTTAAATTAGGATGAAATGGAACTAACGTCAATCAACCGAAATTAAACCGTCAAAAAAAGATTAACAATCGGTTAATGAGATCATCGATACTGTCTCAAAAACTAAAGAACACTAAAAAAATAAATAAATCAATCATTCAAACATAAAAATGCTGTCTGTAGGTCACACCTCAAAACACGTCTATCTCTACCTGGCAATACCAACAGAACCAAATTCTTTTCGTCTTCTTTCTCTTTCCGTGCAGTTGCCTTGTGGAACTCTCTGCCTCATGAAATCCGCGACTGTAGGACTATCTCCTTATTTAAAAAGCGATTCAAGGAACACTATCTGTCTCTGCCTGTGTGGTTATTGTATTTATTTATTTATTTTGTATTTATTTGTAATTATGTATTTATTTATTGTATATAAATGTGTTATTATTTATTTATATCATCTTATTAAATAATATGTGTTTAGTTAGGTAATATTAATATTCTTTTTTTTTTAACTATTTTGTATAGTGTTTAATATATCCTATCAAATTGAGCCACACCAGATCAGCCAATTCTAACCGGTTCTCCTATTGCGGGTCTGCTGGAAGAAATTCCAATTGTATGGAATAAGCATGACCCTTGTACATGTTTACTTTTACACTTTCTTTCTTTTTATGTTGTCCTTGTGTGCATTAATTGTTAAATAAATAAATAAATAAATAAAAATTAGAAATGGCGGCATGGAATTTGCCTGATTTTTTACTATAAACCTAAGGTTTTTACTTGATCTTTGTATTACTTTTTTTTACCTTTTTTTGTTTCTGGATAATTCTGACTAGTTAACAGATAATAATATGGTTCAAACACACCTACGCGTATGTCACAGACTTAGGTACTGTTATCTTATTTTCACAGCCAGTTCGAAGAACGAGAATGGTTTGTTTGTTTGACAAAAGGCATCTTTTGTTAGGAGACAGGAATAATTTTAACGAGGTGTGGGTGTCCGTGAGCATGAGAGTGACATGTAAGCACACAATTTTAAAAATAAACGTAAGCAGTAACCACGCTTTCTATATATTTTTCCTATTCAAAACTTACGATTCGGCAATGAAGGTTTTTTATGGTTAAAAGGCTAGCCTTTTAAGCTGCATGTAGCTCACCTAATACTCGTATTAACGGACACTGTGGTAAAAAAATTAAAAGTCACACCTTTCCAGGAATGAAAAGGAGACGGGCGGATTTGGGCTCAAACCAAACCCAAATGTACACAAATGAAATATTTATCATAATTTTTTTTCGGTTTTTTTGTGGTTAATCATAAAATATTAAGCAGTTTTATAATTGGATATAAAATTAAATATTTAATTAGAAATGGCGGCATGGAATTTGCCTGATTTTTTACTATAAACCTAAGGTTTTTACTTGATCTTTGTATTACTTTTTTTTACCTTTTTTTGTTTCTGGATAATTCTGACTAGTTAACAGATAATAATATGGTTCAAACACACCTACGCGTATGTCACAGACTTAGGTACTGTTATCTTATTTTCACAGCCAGTTCGAAGAACGAGAATGGTTTGTTTGTTTGACAAAAGGCATCTTTTGTTAGGAGACAGGAATAATTTTAACGAGGTGTGGGTGTCCGTGAGCATGAGAGTGACATGTAAGCACACAATTTTAAAAATAAACGTAAGCAGTAACCACGCTTTCTATATATTTTTCCTATTCAAAACTTACGTTTTTTATGGTTAAAAGGCTAGCCTTTTAAGCTGCATGTAGCTCACCTAATACTCGTATTAACGGACACTGTGGTAAAAAAATTAAAAGTCACACCTTTCCAGGAATGAAGTGAGTTTTTCGGAACAAACCTTTGATATTCATAAAAACTACCATAAATAATCATTAAAAACAAAAATACTCGTTACTGTGTTTTGTGAATGATGAAAAGTTTCCAAAGTGCTAATAAAGCTTTCAAGATTGGGCCTAGTTACAGTCCCCATTTAAAAATGGGAAAACAATCCTAGCCTGATCATATCAGGATATCATGGATAGAAATTACTTATCAGTTTAATTTTTTTGGAAAAAAAAAGGGCTTTTGTATGATCTAAAGAAAATCAGCTTTTAACACGCCGCGTCACAACGTCATATAAATCAAAACAAAAGCTTAGCTGAAAATAATTACGGAAATCATTCCATACGGTCTAACAATCATAATGTGCCTACAATGCGTGACCACGTGTGTGTAATATAATCTGGTTGTGTTTACGATTACGAACAAGTGACGGTTGGCGTGCGTTGCACCCGGCCGGAAAAATAACATCGAGCTTTCGACCATCGGACTAACTTCAACTAAAATAATGATTTATATCGACCCTTTAAAATATGCTCCTCGACACCCCAACATGCCTACTTTATTTTTATTTATCACTAGCTGTTCCCCGTGGTTTTGATAGCGATAATTTCGGAGTTCTCGCGGGAATTCTGGGATAAAATGAGAAAGGTAGAAGTCAAAACTTTTTACGATACGTACTATCACTAATTTGAACAATTAATATTTTGGAACGTTACCTACCTATTTAGTTAGTACCTTATTAACGATTTTCTATAATGTTTTTTAGACTTTTAACGTCTTCCATTGATATAATTCAAATACAAAGATTACTCACGTTCTATCAGGAGCGTTAAGGGTCCCGTATTTCAACGATTTCATAACGACTAACTATACTTAGTCGTTACTGATGATTGAATAGAAGGGTTCACATTTAAATGAAATTACGCGCCCGCACCTTCCAAATCATATACAAAAACTACGGAGTGATAACATCAAAAAGTCACGATTTATACATTGTATACTCACTTATTAGGTATTGTACATATAATATTGAACATTCCTTTATTAGATAAATCTATGTACGTTTATATTATAAAGTTTTATGTAGACTATAAACACAACTCAACACAACTCTTTCATAATAGTAGTTTATATTTTATTATTATGCGGTATATTTTCTAATGTCATTTGTTATTAAAATACGCACAGGCATAGCATACTCAGTGTACGTTACGTTTGTCATTAAATTCTTAATCAACTATTTATTACATTCACTTTGTTACAATGATTATAACCTACGTATATAATTAGGTTTCAACTTAAGCTCTATATTTTAGATTATAGAGTCTATAAGACTACGGCAATTGTTACATTTTATTTTTTAAATTGGAGCATAATAAATTTAAAATAAATTTTGTAATATGAAATGAGAGCTTTTTATTATTTTTTCAACACGCTCTTTCATAAGGCACAAATAAACTCACTGGTTTTAGCTATTAAAATACGCATTTGCCTCGTTATTTTAGGTTTTATTTGTGCTTTATACACTTTTACCTACTTTGTGACGACGTCAAGTTAATGTAGGTACCTATTTAAGTACCTACCTAACTTATCTTAGCGCCTAGTGTGAGTTATAGCCAACATTACGCACTTGTATCGTAATGTATTATTATATTATGTTTATTCTGAAAAGTAAGTATAAGTACATATACCTAATTTGTTTCATGGCTTAAGTTAGGTATTTAGTTACGCTTATTTTATTTTTACAAAATGGTCATTATTTTTTTATTATAATAAAGTTTGTACAAAAAAAAACATACATACAGCCGAATGCATAACCTCCTCCTTTTTGGAAGTCGGTTAAAATAATGACCATTTTGTAAAATTATTATTATATTGTGCATGTATCCCTATAAGATAATGATTTTTCTATAGTTAGGAGTAAAGACTAAAGAGCGTGTTCATTCGTTACTATTATTTGAAAGCGTTATATCTCTTTATAAATAGGCATAGTTACAAACAAACCTCAAGTTATTAGGCACATGTATCTGGTGCACAGAGCGTCGCGTCGATCACGCTTCCTGACCCTTCCAGGCGCGGCGCGTGCGCACGCCGCCGGTCGCAGGAAACACGCACCGCTAGTCGACACGGTGTGGACGTTGCTGTCTAATGTGCATTGTGCATCCTACTAATATTATAAACGCGAATGTTTGTAAGAATGTATGGATGGATGGCTAGATGTTTGTTACTCTTAATTTCAAGCAAAAACTACTGGATAGATTTAAATTAAACTTTACAATAATATAGTATATTTACATTATACATCAGATTAACACATAGGATACTTTTTATCCCGGAATTCCCGCCGGAACTCTGAAATTAACGCAAGTGAAACCGCGGGGCACAACTAGTAATATATATTATATTGTTTACTAGCTGTTCCCCGCAGTTTTACCCTCGTTAAATTCAGAGTTCCTGCGGGAATTGCGCCATAGAAACACAAAACAACTAGCAATATAAAAAGGTGAAGTTTGTAAGTTTAGATGTAAGGGATGTCTTTGAAATTACTGAACCGATACTAAAAATTCTTCCAATGAAGTGAAGTAAGTAGTATCTATCCCTGAATGACAAATGATAATTTTAGTAAAGAGTTCCTGGAGAATACCGAAATTCAATCGGGTGAAATCGTGGGGGGAACAGATAGTTTCCAATGCAAGATGTAAAAAAGCAAAAAATCGACAGCAGCCTTGAAGACAAGAGTAGGTTAAGAGTTAGATGTAACTGAGTGTGGGCACTAACTTCAACACCCACATAGACCTTGCCAACGACTATCTCTTAATATTATTATTTATACAAGAACTATCAATATTAATAACTATGTATGGAGGTATTTACATATACAAATACAATGATAACTCCTAAAAATCTTAGCAGGAATTTAAAAATTGGCAAACATCGGTATTGCTGTTTTCTTAAAAAGTATCTCTAATAAAAACACCGGTACATGGTGCTAGGGTTCTTTCTAGTGCCCGGCTAGCTACCACCTCCAAATTGAAAATCTGTTTGTTTTGTTTAAGGTTTTGTTGATGACTTGCAGAATAGCGATTTGGATATAAACAAGATTTAAACATTCAAGAAATCTCTCTTAAATAACTTTTGAAGTGTAATAAGAAGAAATTTGGATTACTGAAATTACAATTAGCAGGGCATTTAGCTGGGTTGTTCACAATAAAAAAATTAACTATAATATAAAAATTACTACTGAAGAAAAAAGTAACTATATATGTGTATAAAATTATACATATCACCTACAATCTACATATTTACGTTTTGGAACTCTCTCAAGAAGTCTTTTTATCATGATGAAAGTATCCTACGCCACTCAGGGATATTGTAGTAATCTTTCTATCAGTTAAAGATTTTTTTAAATCCAGTCAATAGTTGCAAAGATTATCCCATGCTCACCAAATACTCCTCCATAGTAGGTACTGTAGGTATACGAGTGTATCTCATCGGACAATAACACATCTCGATATTGATTCCTAAACAAAACTAAGAAAAGATATTTGTAAAAGATAAAAAGTCAAAACAAACAAGAATGGTTGAACGGCTTTGTTTGTGGCTGTTTATGATCATTCATTCCACGTTATTCAAAGATGTATTTCCAAGGGATGCGATGGACCCCAGGGAAGCGTTGCTCAGGTACGCGCCGTCGCGTCGTCGCGTCGTCGGTGTCACGATAAAAGCTTTTTTTCTGTCTTTCACTTTTTTATTTTATCCACTAGCCACTTGTCTACTGCCAGTTTATTTGCGGTTAAATTTCGAGATACCATGATTATCATACGTATCTTTAACATTTTAAACGCTTCTTTATTATGTTATTTTAACATATTATTATTCCTAATTTAGATATGATTAGACACCTTCATCGCCAGTGCTCACTAAATAGATGCGATTAAGTTTTCGAATGGGCAACGCTGAATAGCGATAGAACGTGGCATGTAGGAAAATCTATGATCTCTATATACTCTCCAGACACAGATTTGAGCTTATTTATATATGTACTAGCTGTCCCGCGCGGTTTCACCCGCGATAATTTCGAAGTTTCCGCGGAATCGTTCCAGACAAACTTTACAACCCCTTTCCACCCCCTTAATGAGGGTTGAATTTTCAAAAATCCTTTGTTATCGAATATGTGCGTCATACAAAGAACAAACCCTTCAAGTTTCAGGTCTCTATGGTCAGCGGTTTAGGCTGTGCGTTGATCCATCAGTCATTCAGGACAAAGTATTTTATGTATCGATATCCATACAAATAATTTTTCTTTTGTAAGTTGCGTAAAAAAGACATATCAGTCAATTTAATATCGATTTATCTTTGTAATATTAACTAACATTGGGTGTTCATTAGATTATATCGATATTACATAAGTGAATTCCTGGTAACAAGCACATAATAATATCTACTATCTACTTTTCGTAACACGTCCTATGTCGGCTGTGGTCTTATCATTAAAGGTGCGTTTGTTAGTAGGAATTATTACCTAACTGTATTTGCCGTTTTTATAACTCGTATTAACGCCTTTATTTTTTCCGTTTCCGTTATTGATCTAGATAATTAACGTAGGCATAAATTAGTTTCTCTGCTCTGAATATTAACTCTACCTTCCTTCTACGTTCTTCAATTTTTCTTTACTGGATGAAGTTTTAGTAAACTATAGTCTCCCGCAACTTGAAATGTTAATAAATAACTAGACTTAACTATCTTCGATATCCTTTGCTCTACAGTTTTTTTTTAAGTTCTATTGTAGTAAGTACCTACCTACATTCTTCCCCACGCTTACCTTAACTAAACGATTTTCGGTCCTCTTTCCTCACAGGGCTTTCTATATATCCTGTCTCGCCACAACTGAACCCCATGTATGGCTGTACAAACGGCATAAACAATATCTCGGGCGGTGCGCGCGTAAATTTGAGGTTATGTTAGTATTAATTCAACATTCGCCTAAGGCGAACGTACCGAACCGTTGTGCTTGTTATTTTTACCGGTTGCAATCGTCTGTGCATTCGTTACGTTGCGATCGATGCTTTGCAGCTGAGACGAGTAGTGGAGTGCCGTCGCTGGTGCACTCATTTTGAGTGAAATAAATATTGTAAATTGTAACTGAAGGATACGATACGGTTGATATTTTCGAATTAAAATACCAGCCGAGGTGACTCGATACATGACTTGGATAAATTACATCGTCATATGAGTTAAGGTATGACTTTTCAATTCATATAGCACCTACCTACTTAAAATAATGTAAATAGTAAGTTACTTCATGTTTATTTGTAAATACATAGTACATAACATCATGAAGCTTAGATGATGTTTATTTTGTAAGTTTAACAGCTGCGTATAACGAACTATTGAAAATAACGGTTTCATTCAAATTGCAAATTGTTATAACACCCTATATCTACTTGATCTACATCTGCTGGCTGCAATATGCTTTATATTTCGCATTTAATGCATTGAATATTCGTTATTTTTCACGAGAGTATAAAAAATAACGTATTTCAATGTATGTCCCCTCATATTTCGAAACCCTCGCTACAATCCGGCAGACAAACGCACCAATATTTCTATGCTATTTCACTCGCTTCTATTCCAAACATCGTAAAGACTATTTTTAATCAAAATATAGGAACACTGTTTGTTTCCGATTCTTCATCCTGCACCCTCAGTTTATTGCTACGTAGCGTTTTCGTTATGCATATTGCGGTAGGTTACATGCATCAAACCATTACGCGATTAATCCTTTGTAGGCTGTCGCAAAAATTTTTATCAGACAGTTCAATTGTTCCATGCAGCTGTAGCAGTAAAGGCGGAAAAATTACCGTCCTCTCGATCTTGTTTTTAATAATTTTGGAACTGGTTGTAATGAAATCTGTGATTTTTGAATGAGGGATGCACTAAGCAGCGACACTTTTCTATAAAACTTTAAAATCACTTGTCAACAAACTTACCTATTACATTCTTTTTTATACTGTTGAGCAACATTCACTACCCAACTTTCATAGAGGGGTATAGGTATAAGTCGATTTCATTGCTCGTATAGTACAAGATTTATCGCGATACTGAGATGTAGGTAGGTACTTTGAAGTAATTACGATCCTAGGCCCCCAGGGTTTTATCACTGCCATTTGACTGTGATTTGGTATTTCTACTTCCATTTATACTTTTACGAACCATGCAGGAGGGTTATGGAATTCGATCTCATATAACATGAAAAGCAAAAAATAGAAAGCTGCTAAATAGAAGGCGCCACCGTATGTCGTACTAAACAAATAAATACAATTAAATAAATAATCCAGTAATCTAACTAAATATAATAAACTGGTAACAAAGTTTTACGTATGTTCTTATTGGTCACTACTAACAAAAAATTCTTTTATGTATTATCTTTACGTTCAATACAAAAGCTTTGAATTCAGATGATTTTTATAAGTTTTCTTTTTAGGATAGAATCGTCTAGATAATGACGAAATAAAACATGTCTAACTGGTAAATAATTTAATATAAGTATCAACGTTACCTAATATATATAGGTAGGTTTTTTGTACCTATGTGTATCAGCTGCAATAGAACTCTTAAAAATATCAATGACTAGCTGTCCCCCGCGGTTTCACCTGCAATAATTTCAGAGTTACCGTGGGAATTCCGGGATAAAAAGTACTTACCCTATGTCACTCAGGATCACTGTAGCTTCCTATAATGGAAAGAATTTGCAAAATCGGTTCAGTAGATCTAGAGATTACTCCTTACAGCGTCACAAACTCGCAATTCACAAACTCACAAACTTTACCTCTTTATAATATTAGTATAGATAAAAAAAACAAGACTTGCGACTTTAACTTGAAATTTTAACCGTTATTTATGTCATATTTTGTAGTATTTATTACGTCCGAATAATATTTTTAATATTTACGCATTCAGTTGAGATCTGAGTCAAATAAACAAGACTGGTTAATCGTTTGACCCTTTCATGAGACACGCACGTGACGTCAAAAAGCTGTTTGAGTCATTGTGACTATACTTATTAGAGTAACTATATGACATCATCATGTCATTAATAAACACAAATATAGTTAAGCTTGTTTTCCATCAGGAAAAACAACATCTTTTTGGATATTGTTAATTAATAGATAAGTTTAAATGAAAATTATTAAACATAGTTAGGTACATAAAGAAATTTTGTAGGTATCTTCATAAATATTAGTCACTCAGGCAATATTTTAAACCAAAGACATTATCAGATTATTATCTTTTAATATCTTTGTTTTAAACTATCATAGCATTTATACATACCAGAATACTAGAAATTGTAAGATTACACGTCATTTTTAGTATTTACAAACAAAAAAGTACCTTATAGTTCAAAATACCTACATATTTCTGAAATCAGGAAGAGTTACAGGCAGCGGTCTCTTTAGTCGCTTCTATGTGATTGTTAATAATTTAAATAAATAATAATATCTATAATCATCCAAAAATATTTAGACGTAGGTATCTATTAATGTCATAAACTCCATATAAAAGTATATCTTAATATATATTAATCACGTGTCACGTTGTTTGTCTGCGATAGACTCCGAAACTACTGAATGGATTTTGATAAAATATAGTAACCATTTATAATATAGACCAACTTAAAAGATAGGATAGTTTTTATCCCGGAATTCCCGCGGGAACTCCGGAAGTATAGCGGGAACACCTAATCACCGTAAACTACTGGCAGGGGTACAAAGAAGGACATAGAGTACTTTTTTCCCGGAATTCCCACGGAAACTCCGAAACTACCGCTGATGAAATCGCGCGGGACCACTAGTATATAATAAATATGTAGTCTTTAAATGTACGTATTTTTATCGGACTTTTAGTTAAATACAATTGTTTATAGATTATTTTACTAATTGGGAAGAATTAACTCTACATGTCTTTTTAGAGGAATAAAAGTTCCTTTTCATACTGCCGCTCTAATCAAAAGTCAAGCCTGGTACAGACACAGTAAGAACTACAATTTCAAGTTTTAGATGCTGATTGTACTAATATAATTGCAATTAACTATGTCATTCATATCGGCCGGTTAGTACGTTAATTGTTCTATTTATATATAATTGCCGTAATGAAGTCACTCTAATAATCCTACCTACTATGTATTGTTATGCAAAACATGATAAATATAAACAAGGGCGGATTTAGGGAGGGGGGGGGGGGCACGGGGGCACGTGCCCCCCCCAGATGGTATTTTTGTTTACTATGGAGATCCCATCACAGTACATACTTAGAAGCAAATCAAATTATCAAACTTGTTAAAATATATGAATAATATAACATAACAGTCTTTCTGTTTCTGTCACATGAGTGAAACTGAGCGATTGAATGGATTGGCTTTAATGCATATCCATCAAGACGTTGCGGCAAAAATGGGCGCTAATGAAGTGCTGGACATATTTAGCAGGAAACATAAAAGAAAACTTTCTTTAACAAACTTTTAACAATAATTAAAAATAAAAAACATTTATTTTTTCTATTACTTTGATACTCTCATAAATTTTTCTATAGACATACTTGAACTTGTAGAAATAAACTATAAATATAAAAAATAAAGGTAATTTCTAACAGTTATTGTTAATTTTTTTGCCCGTCCGCCCCTTGTGCCCCTCCCAGAAAAATATCTTGTATCCGCCCTTGAATATAAATAAATGTAGTCCTTGCTGTGTAGTCGGTCACCAAGTAACCTTAATATTAAGAATTTCAATTCAATACTTATAGTATTCTTGTACAGTGTTTCATGCCGATTTTTGATAGGTACTTGTCATAACTTCTCGTGTATTAAAGTAAGGTATCTGTTGCGGTTTTTTTGTTGGCGGGGTTTATAGCTTTTTTGATCTGTCTAAACGTTATTCCACACAATTTTTTATTACTTAAATAATAACTTTTCTCAAAACTTCCTCATTTTTGTATCTGTAGGTACCTATACCTAAGATACCTACTGATTGGAAAAGTTTTTATCGGATAATAATGAGTGATTGTATTTTTTTCTTAATAGGTATTAACAATTGTAGTGAAAATTTTTATTTTTTTTTAGCAAGCGTAAGTACCTGCCTAATACCTATCGTGTTACCCACGCAAACTCTATAACCATATTAGGTACCTAACCTACATGAATATTAATGTCTAGTAACTAATCCAGTGACTGTAACACTAGTGTCTCTCTGTCTAGTAAAAGCTACTTCACTAGTAACAATATTACTACAATATTATCAGTTATTGTACTAACAAGAGTAGTACCTACTCACTAGAGTAGTTATATACTTATTCTATACTCGAATTGGGCGTATACAAAATATGAAACCGGCCAATGTTTATATTTATTACAAAATTGACAGTCGCTGTATCGTACATATAGTATATTATTAGTATCTACGAAGTAGACACAAGGTATTTCCATAAAAGAGAAATTTGTACTAATTTAAGTAGTCGATAGCACCGACGCACGTTGCAATAAAATTAATTACATGTCAACTGACGGAAAGCTACTTTGAGTATGTTTCATTTGGACGAAATGTATCTGATAATTTCTATTTAAAATGTATACCCAACAATAATTATAATAGATCTTTAATCAAGATAAGCTAAGCTAAGCTTGCGTCCTTACAAAAACGCTAAGAACCAAAGGGCATATGCGTAAGCGAAGGTTTATGAATTTAGACGAGACGCAGGAGTTAATATGTGTATTTTAATTTGCGTATCGACTATCTACATATTATAACGAAACTCTTGACTCTTGGCGTACGTCTATACATTGGGAGATATGTAATATACAATATATAATAAAAATTGTCTATTATCAAGCAATAACCATGCAATAGAGTCAATTGAGATTTGAGGTTGATCTTTGATTTATTTATTTATTGCAATTATGGCTTTATACGGTCTTAACCGGCATTAACTAGCTGATGGAATTTTATTAGACAGAGCTAAATGTCTAAGGCCACGTATGCATTACGATTATTCGTTGTTAGTATCTCTTGTTTACATTGTTTATAAGAAAGAGAGATGACGTGAAATGCGAATATTCACGTTATCGCGACGAATGCGGTCGAAGAATAAGACAGGTACGGGGTCAACCTTGACACGGCGCGAGGCGTTTGTGTGGGTCCGATTACCTTTCTGTTGATTTCACACATGGCGATGTCGTTGGCGATCGGCCAACCGTGTAACGACATCCGCTTCAGAGACACCGACCATAACACAAATTAATATCGCAAATCTTCACTCATTCATTATTATCATATAGTTAAATTAAATACCGAATATATACAATCAGATATGTCAAAAACGCCCAAAAAAAAATAAAAAAACTGTTAAATCCGGGAATAATCTGAAGTTATTTTTTTATTTTGCTAGCTTTTATCAAAACAGCTTGGTATATTATATTCTAATTTTAAGTACTTTTTGTTTATTCATGTTTATTAAATAACAGTTGGTTTGGATGCCTTGTTTTAAATAATATTTATATGACACTTTGAATCTGGGTAAAACCTAATTTATTTCTAGGTATATCGGTGATTATAAAGGTACATACTGTATATTCCGTCGATAGATATCGCCACGAAAAAAGTAGCATACTATGACAAATCTTAATTCGATTCAAAATAAACGGTATCTACCAATTCAACGCTCACCTCGCTAAAGACTATCGTCCATATTCAGGAATGTTTACCAAAACAAGATTGCATAGTGATATTATATTATATATACGGGCGTAATAATTCTTGTAAACATAAATTTATTTTTTATGTGTTCTAGTGCCTGTGACTCATGTAAAAACATGAATGGCCTGCGCCATTTCACCCTATTACACCTAGTTGCATTAATAAAAATGTTTTTTTTTACATAACAAGCTTTATCATGAGAACAAATTAAACGAGCCCAAACACGACTTATCTTTACAGGTTTTATTAGTGAATTCCAGTAGCAATCTTCCGGCTCTATCTTCTCCTTCGTCATCATAAGCAATTGAAAGTAGGTACATGGCAAAAACAAACTAGCTCAAATTCGACTATCCTATACCTTTTGCTATCAGGAAGTCTCCGTCAACAAATCAGCTCGATGGTATACTATTACTATTCTATTGTCACCGGAATTTACATATGCCACACATGCGTTTCATCTCAATTTTTCAACCAACAAGTGGCTGAAAAATGATTTGCAAGATTTGATGAAAAATGCCAATTACTTAACATAAGAAGATTGAAAGTTAGTATAAAGCGTGTATAAATAAAACTGAACATAAAATTTCCAATTTATTAAATAAAATATATATCAAAGAATAAGGCTTGACAGCTGATTACATCATCGCAATACGGTGTAGGTATTTTCTCACACGTCTCGCTCCCGATGTATAAGTAGGCACTATTATTAAATAAGTACCATATTTATTAGATACTTAAGAAATACAATATATATGGGCATAATCATAATTATATACAACCATATATAAACTTGCTTAAGCAGTCTTTTTGATGTCCTCACTGCTGGTGGGCACGGCTGAGGGTATGTGAGCGATAGTTCACTTACGAGGGCGTAGTGTAGGTACTCATACTTCACATACACTTTCGAATTGCTTTTAGTTCCTTGTATAAAGGGACTCCTATTAAAAATATATTTTAACTATTTTAATTTTTATTCATTATTTGTAACATAAAGAATGAAAAGAGTATTTTGGTACCTACGTTTACATTAGATCACAAAAGAAAGAGGCCTCTTTCTTTTCTTATCTAAAGCCTAGGACCTCCATTATACAAGTAGGTAATTTTTAACAATAATAATAATCATTATTACTCAACAGTTTCTTGTACCCAGTAAATAGGTTCCTACCTATCTTACAGACAGTAATCACAAAAACTTACGATGTTTCAGTGAGATATGTAAGAGAAGGTATAATACATATTATTATACCGATTTCTCTCGAGAAATGACAGTAATAAAGAAGATCCGTCCACATTGTAAGAGCGACAAGTAATTTCCCAGATTGCTTCCATGAGATTTAGATCAAGAGCGTAGTCGATGAGCAGTTTCTTAATACCATAGTAAACAATGCAACAGCAGCAGCTGCGTGAGAACTGCCACTTGCGAGGGACTGCAATACTGTTTCTCTCGATCTACTTATATATAAACGGATATTATTTATGTCGACAATAACGGCGATTCATATACACCTAATTATATTAAGTACTTAAAACGCGGAATCGATGAAAGGCTCCATAATATCGGAAAAGGACTTTTCAAACTGTTTCTAGTCGGAAAAAAACGCTGGCATAAATGTATGGTATTGTATTGTACGCATACTTTAAAGACGACAAAGTTGTTTTTTCTTTTATTAAACATATTACGTTATTTTTTAATATATACTAAATATATCAAGAAAACCACAATATATAGGTGGTTTTCTTGATATTAAGCTTCGTCAAAACATCTAGGTGGTTT
The DNA here is from genome assembly GCA_907165275.2 of Zygaena filipendulae. NCBI lineage: Eukaryota > Metazoa > Arthropoda > Insecta > Lepidoptera > Zygaenidae > Zygaena > Zygaena filipendulae. Next base: position 7,500,210 of record OU015650.1, read on the forward strand.
TCTAAAAAGAGCTATGTTTACATTAAAAGTAAACATTTTCCTTTGGATGATATCCATGACGTAATATCATTGGATGCATGGATGATATAAATAAAACAACAATCAACGATATATTATACTAAAAAGGATTTTTCATTACTCATACTCGGAAAGTAGGTCTGAAGTTGCCTGAGAAGCGGGTTGAAAGTAACCCTTTTCAGCCCTAGGGAGAATCGCTTTCAACTGACAACTGTCAAATTATTAAAAAAAAACTAGGTCTATTTTCACATTTCTATTGAACCATGTTTCAACTTTCTATACAGCCAGCGCGATGTAAAATTGAAATAACGTAAAGTTTAAGTAGGTATTAATTAAAATAAAATTCACTCACTTTTTCTTAAGCTAATTCCTATTTATATTTTTTTATTTTCTTTAATTAATACTTAATAATATTTTTTTTAGGTCGCCACAATGTAAATAAAAAATACTGGCTGAATAGCTAGCCGGCCAAAGAAAAAGAAATAGGTGGGAAAGTGTCAAGCGACTATCCGATCTTCACTCATTCTTTCTTTAGCTAATTCCTATTTTTATTTTGACTTTCCTTGCATTCGTAATGAAAAGCACAGTGTTACCCTCGGGAGAAAGACTTATTTAGTCCCTCGATCTATTAGCGGGATCTATAACCCCGTCTCGGGACTAAATAAGTTACTTTCACCCCTAGGATAACAATGTACTATTTTTTTACATCATGACAAAAATAAAGTAAATTTTCAAAATTCGATTTTAGATGTCTAATATGCAAAGAATTTTGAGTTTATAGAGTGCGTAGACGTAGTAATAAAAAATATTAAAGGTCATAAAATAATTAGGTGCGCACATTGATATAAAAAAAATATAAATTACGTTTTACGCCAAAATATTTTCTATTTATATTTGTATGAATGTGGTACATATAGGTATTTTGAGCTTATTAGAATGTCCTGTTCGGGTCCTTAGGCCCAAGGAACAGCGTAAACAACGAGATGCGGGTCACATTCCTCAGGCCCATTGTGCCACTATTGCTCTCATAGCTACGCATAAATCTCAGTTTCGTTAATAAGTGTAGGCGCAATGTGGTCACGAACCCGTTAAACAAGCATGTAACATTTTATAATATACGTACCTAACTATAACAAATGAACAATATTGAACTACTTAAATAGGTAGGTATATTTTTTATTTATTGAGTATTTCAAAAAGTAACCAACAGATGTTGATATTCTTACTCAATACCATGAAAAATTTTTTGCTAATAATTTGCCTTTAACTAAGAAGAATATAAGTATTTATTAATTTTATAAACGACTGTATTATGGATAAGTACAGTTTGCAACATCATTATTACATGACAGTTAAAATGCTTATGAGACACGCATGATCCGCAAGCGTTACGTGACATACAACAATAGGTAGGTAGGCGCTTCATCCCGACTCGTGATAACTTCAGTTCGCGCCGTTCCCTTGAGAAACTGACTGCTCTTCTTGCCGCCTAATTGATCCGCCTGTAACGGATACTGCTGGTGCCGGTGGTTTTTTGCCTACACTAATACATTGTGCCGAGAGGCCGACCAAGCACTTGAACCTCTACAATAGGAACGCACAGCCATGCCTCGGCTACCCGCCACTTAAAGGTCTGTATAGTTACGCAAATTGGAACCGTGGGAGGTCGATACCTATAAATTAACAAGTGTCTTTTATCGAATTTTAATTGTTATTAAACACTCAAAATTTTACTACCTGGACCTAATAATAAGTAGAATATCATTATTCTTATAAAAAATTTTTACTTTCAAGTTTGCTGTGATAATACCTAGCTATAAAACGGATTGTGTAAAGCTAAGGGAAGCGTGGGAGAGCGAAAAAAATTACCTCTCAATAGCCCTTCATCTGATGTTTGTATAAACTATGTAGGTACATAGATATGTCTAAACGTGCCAGTAAGTAGGCGTATAGCATACCTATACGTAATATACTTATAAAGGTGCGGTCGTTGATGTTCAAAATCGTAAAATCATTCTATAGAACTGGTCGCAAATTAAGCTACTGTATCACAAGTAGGTATTTAGAAACACAATAACTTCAATTTAAATAAGATTAACTGAAATCATAATCCCGATGTACTATGTAACATAATAAACAAATAATTTTAGGCACCTTTACATGTGCAGTAGCCAGTAGGCAATATGATATTTTGTCACAGAATCACAACTCTAGTCTAGTCCACAACCAATCCACCGGAAGAGCAGTGGCCAACGTGCCGCCGTGCCGCGTCGCTAAATTCGGCCCGCAACGGGACTAGGACACCGCAAATTAATGACAACTTCCTCTGGACGCAGATAAGCAATAACATGTTAACCCACAAAACGAAGTTATTGATTCAGAACGATTTATTGAGAGTTAGAGAACGTTTTTTAATTATGTGTTTACCTTATTACATTTTTTAAATATGTAACTAAATATTGACCATAAAAATGTTGAAACAAAATGGCGCTATAATTTTAAAACTTTAATTTACTCAAAATTTCTCCAGTGTGGGTTAACACACTATTGCTTATCTATGTCCCTCTGACCTTTTGCTGTACCTACTTATTACTAGAATTGAGAGAAAATCCAAGAAGTATGCAGGGCGTTTCGGGTGCGAATAATCGATCTAGCTAGGTTTAACTTTTAAAAAACGTCGTTTTGTCCGTGTTTTCAGGCTATGAATAAAATTAGTGTTTGGTACTGCTTTTCTACTCAACAACAGATGGCGCTACGAGCGAAGCTCCGTTACCCAGATATTGTGACTCTACTTAAATGTCAATTTTAAATGCAATATTAAACAATACATATTACATAATGACAACAATACAAAATAAAACATAGGTATATCCGCGTTTCTGCCTGTGAATTTGCTTAGTTCTTAACGCAACGCATATACCTAAATGCGGTGACATCATTTACAGAACTTTTCCGGAAAAGGATCTATGTATAATATTGAGTTCCCCAGGAAATCCCGAAAAAAGAACGAAGGATGAAACCGTGGAGAAAATCAAATGAATAATAAAATGTTGATTGATGTATGAAGGCTTCAGTAAGAAAATACATGATATTGGTGTATGTTGAATACTTAACAAAGAAAATGTGAGGTTAGATAAATAACTTATTCCGATACAAGGCTCCCTTCTCGGTCTCGTATCGAAATTAAGATCACCCGACGCAAGGGGACCCAGAATTTAATTACTTACCGACTAGTGTCCACGGCTCCCCAGAGATAAATTCTCGCTCTGCGGCCGACAACAACCGCTCGATCCCAATAACGTTACTGACCGTTTATTACATCCATTGCCCTTTCGTCGTTACAAAATTCCTTGATCTACAATTTTCATTAAGGCAATTCAAATTCCAAACGTTGCGTGTCTCATTTGCCGTAACAATTTTATTCTATACCATAACAATTTTAGCTATAAAATGAATAATAGTTTTTTAGCACGCATACATTGGTGTTACGCTTTAATTAGGCGGTTCTAATTGTTAAAGGTCGTAAATTTAGTCGAATTCTAGCTATGCCTTCTCATTTGATATGGGAAGCACGAGTGGTCGCCGTCGAGCGGATATCCGCAACGGTACCTACTCATCAGTGGTAGCTCTTACGCCCGGACCGATCCGTTCAGACACGCACCGTCTGCTCCTGATCGCTACAACGATAGACACGTTTATTATACCTTAAAATAGAATCGTTACATAAATGTTACAATATTATTCATATACGCAATACGAAATACACAATACTTACCTACACGAAAATACAGAACAGCTATAGGTATTTGTATACACAAATAACTTCGAAGATATAAAGACGATAGATAAAAAAACATACATATAGCCGAATGCAGAACCTCCTTCTTTTTGGAAGTCGGTTAAATATAGAAATATTAGGACAATATAGTATTACCTATTTTTAAAAAAATAACATGACAATGGTGATGGAATACACCTAACACTGGTTTTCAGTTAGCAAACAATAGGTAACTAACTATCTCATAGGCAAATTGCAAGAAATGGCTAATGTGTTTCGATCTGCATTACGTATACTACTTTTTTGTATTTTATACTTATTTTTCGCCTGGTGTGTTGTGCTGAAAATGTATTTACTTTCTTTTTTTTATACCAAAATTATAATACGAGTAGGTACATTTGTCATACAATTGTCTTCCTATAAATTACTTTCAACAATGGTTTATTTTACATATTAAAATTATCGTAAATAGTTTCACTTACAAATTAAATTCTAATGACAAATTATTTTGTGAGACTAACAGTTAGCTGCACTAATGTTAGTTGTTACGGATATAGAAGCTGGTCACCGGACGTCGGTTGTTTGCCAACCTAAACTTAAACCCACGCTGAGCATCACGTTGTAGGCGTTAATACGAACCATGGTGGTCAGTGTTTGTGCTTCTATCCAGGTACTAACCACGCATACCCTTTACAGTTTAAGCATGTATTCACACAAGAATTATCTTCAAACGTAACTCACTGCTTCAGTGATGCATCAGTTTAATTATTAGTATTTTAAGTGGCTATAAAATTTCTTATAAGCTCAAGTGGTTCCTCTATATTTAGCGATGCATAATAATAAGTAAGGTTATTAAACTCACGTTGCGGTTCAGTTACGATTACTCTGAATAAAGAGTACTAATATCATCATTGTCATGGATTATAAATTCAAATAGCAATATACCCGATGATAAAATGAATAATAGGAAACAATAAAATATGGAAGCTTAATGTAAGAAGAAAGAAAGAAAGAAGACATTTATTTGGAAATAGAGACACAACACAAGTGTATTATAATCCTAAATCTTCGCTTATTCAGTATTTCAAATGTTGTATGTTGTAACTTTACAGTAAGAAATGGGTGCTCCACCCTGGGGTTGCCGTGGTGGCGGCGGCGATCGGCCTAGACTGCTGCGAATGACACCGCTGCGGCACAGCTTCGCAGCCCCCGCCTCACCATCCGCACAGCCACCCCCGCGTGCCTTAGACTATGCCTCCGATGCTGACACTAACAAGAAAGGTAACGTGTTACTCTCCATGCAAACATAAAATCATAAAAGTCTTCAAAACATTATGTACCCGTGCACTGATCAAAACTTACTACTTTTTAAGTATTGATTGGTACCATTATTCATTTCAGAAGACAGCTGGAATGCAAATTTATCCCAAAGATGGCGTAAACTACGCAGGCGTTGCTCACGTCTCCGACCTGGCTCGGGGAACAGAGAACCGAGTCCCTTGCGTTGCTCACCTTCTCCGCCACGGCAACCACCCCAGTGCTCGCCAGCTCCACCCTCCAAACTTTCTTTTCGGCACCGCGGAAAAGTGTACACCACAGCTTCTCTACGTGTCACGAGTGGAGCACCAGATATATTGCGAGCTCTAGGAAAACTTGGTGGTGGTCTTCGTAGAAGAGCGTTATCCGCTCACGATGTATTGACTCCCCAACCACAACAGCAACCGGCCACCTTCTATGTTCCCAGCCCGACGGCAGTCCGACAACCACCGTCTCCCTCACCAACGCGACAGCAATCAACTTTGCGTAGGCGCTGCAGTTCTCCCAACGTCTACAGAGCTAAAACATCCGTGGCAGGTAGAGACCGCAAACCTATCATTGGTCAAGAGGACGAGAGTCTTGACGTTGTCGATTATAATAATTTTCCAGAACGTAGAAAAATTGTGTGTGAAAGCAGAAGTCGTAGGCCATACAGTGAAAATGTTGATTTTGATTTACCCAAATATCGAAATGGCTACAGTCGGTTATCACCAGAGGCCACTGAGAGGCTATGGGAAGAGCCATATAGACTACCCCGAGTACAGACCCGGCAGGAACCAATACAACAGCTACGAAATGGAATATCTGAACTTCGTGTGAGTGCCACACCTAGAGCATCGAGACCGCCTCTGGCGCCACCTACATTAGTTCCTCAGACAAGTAAGACAAGTAAACGACCCCCGGCTCCTGAACCACGTGATAGCGGAAACTCTTTTGAGGTGAGTATTTTATCTTGCTACCTTTCACTATGTTGTAAATGAATGTGAAATTTAAAAGTACATATTTTATTCTTTGATGTTCCTGTAAATATATCGGTTAATATTCACCTACAGTTAGCAGATTTGTTAGCTCCCTGTATTTTTATCCTGTAACTTAGGTTAAATAAAAATTACTATACCTAAATCTATTTCAGGTTCGGTTTACAAAATCAGCAGGAGGCAAAGGTCTAGGATTTAGTATCGTCGGTGGCCGAGACTCGCCAAGAGGAAACATGGGTATATTTGTAAAAACGATATTCAACAATGGCCAAGCAGCCGAATCTGGTCTACTTCGAGAAGGTATGAAAATCTTCTTCATGTATAAAAATTAATTGCTATTCGTTTGTCCCGGCAAAACTCGAGAATAGCTGGAACGATTTGACTAAATTTGATTTTGAAATATTTATGGAAGTTCAGGGAAGGTGTAAGAAGTAAATTCGACTGCTTTGGAGTTCCTGCGGAAATTTCGAAACTGTGGTGAAAACGCGGGTACAACGGGGCACAGCTAGTGAAATATAAATTCATTCTGCATTATTTTCTACAACTGTACCTACTCGGCAATTTCACCCGCGTGAGTTTTGGAATTCCCATAAAAACTCTGATAAAAATGGTCTAAGTTACTCCATTTAACATCATCTATCTGCCAGTAAAAGTCACATCAAAATAGGTCCTGTTTTGGATCTTGACAGGAACAAACAGACATACCTACATTTTTTTTTTATGTTCGTTTACTGCTGTTACTTTGACATTACAAACATACTGCAATTTTATTTATCTTTATAGTATATTGTACTGTAAAAATATGTGGCTGTTAAGAGCATCACTTGAAAATAGCTAAACCAATTCGGTTTATGTTTGTAGTAAAGTTTTTAAGGTAGGAAAATTAAAAAAGTAGGCTTCAAAATTGGGTAATTCGGCAAAATTTAGAGTGCTTTTTTGTGTGGGATACCGGGATTGTCACGTCTGTATATAGGATCAGCTAGTTTACAATTATTTCATGTATCTAAACTGTGCTCCATTCAGTTTTACCTATTACATTCTACAGCTATAGAAAATGGTACTTATTACAAATAAGTTTTACTAATATTAATAAAGAAGGAACGCTCATAAACATTAATGGGAAACGGCTATACCACAGCTGCATGCTTTATTGCATCCAAAGTAACCTTATAGCTACCTTCGTACGTTCTCCGTACACCTGCCTTGTGCAAGTCTTAAATATCAATCTAAAGGTTACATCGGCCGTTATAGGATACTTACTACATTTTTATAGCATCCACATGAAGCAAATAGCGAATTAAACCAATAGCTTTCTGAAAACGTAAATATTATGCGCGCGATTTCATTCTCGTTAATATAGAGATTCCCTCAGAAACTTTTTAGTAAGTACATCTATGTTGACCCAAGATATAATTTTAAGCTACTTTTTCCTTTATCAGCACTACACCTCTCGCTTAAGGAACTCTAATGCTAAGAAAGTAAACAAGAAGTTGGCTGTTGAGTTCAAAGCGTTATTTACATTTAGTAGAAACTCAAAAGATTTTGTGAAGGAAAATACATAGGTACTTGCGAAATTTTCTAGCAGTGCTGGAAGCAAGACCACGACTTTTCTTATTAGTTCCGTATATCATTATTACCTTCAAATTTCAGCACGTCCTTAGGATCTATCATAATAATCAACGTTGTTATTGTTTTAATTTTTTTCAATCACAAGTTGTGGCCTTATACCTAATTAACCGCAAATGATTAAAAAAAGAGTACGCGGCTCTTGGTATAGGTATGCTGAAAGTCTTAAGAAATCAGAGAGCTATTTATGCTTTGTCTTTTTCGTTCTAGATAAGAAACCAAAATCTAACAATAATTATATAGCTCTATGTCATAAGCAACAATAAACGTGTCTGATGTCAACAAACTAGTTTCCCTATTATTTTAACTTATGGTACGCACCGTACGTTAAATGGAAACAGAAATGTTGCCAAAGGGAACAACCTTTGGAACCTTCTGGCATAGATTGGACCTAGGTAGTAGATACTTACGTAGTCTTGCTGCTGTATGTTATGTAATTAAGTATACTAGTCCTTATATTTCACGTGCTTTCGAATATTCTAAACAATAGAACTTTCAAACTAAACGAATTATTCGTAGGTACATCCTTATATCTAATAATCCTTATATCGATTATTATTATTATAGCACCATCCATAGAAAAAAAATCTAAATCTATGGCACCATCATTCTCACACTTATAGGTAGGCAAAAAATGGATACACCTACCTACTTTGAAGACTCACGTATATTATTCTGCTACTTATCTACTTGAACCTCAACATCATATTTGACAAAGTTGGACATGTTTGACATAGTTAGCTACTCACGGAATTTAAGATACATGGAATTCAAAAACAAGCTTCTTGTTATCATTAGAGCACAAGAAGTGAAGTGGCACAATTTGATCATACATTACATCTTTAATTTTCCAGGTGACGAGATAATATCGGTGAATGGCAGGATGACCGCGGGTCTGACGCACGGTGAAGCTATAAGGTTGTTCAAAGACGTACGAGCTGGTCCCGTGCTGATGCGTGTGGCGAGGCGAGCACCAGCGCGCTGACTACCCTGCGCCTGCTGCGGAGACCAGTCACCTTCAGAGCAGGCGTACATTCCCGACACATACTCAACCATGTAATAATCAAGTCGAATACAAAACATACATTTGAACTTGTCTCCAATTACCTACTATACAGTTATCTTATGACAAAAGTTTGATGTTGATCTTTTTGAGCTCTTCTTCAAACCTGATCGGTAAACTAGTTACACTCGATTCGTTTTTGGAGCTGGTCGATCAAATTCAATGTAGGGTCTCCCCACATTTTATCAACGCGGAATTGGCTAGAGTCGGTTACAAAAAGCTTTAAGCCCATGGAAATGTAAAAAAGAAGTTTTCCTGCTCGTGCTAGGCTCTAACAACGAGACGCTACGGCGCGCGGCGGCCATCCGAAATATGGTTAAATTTCGCAATTGACTTTGTTTCCGTGTCGATATTTATGTGGACCGATACAGTATTATGCATGTACCTACAGCATTATGCTTTACGGACTACGGAGGAACAGTACGTATGGGTACAACCACAGTTTTTTGATACTCCCTGATTTATAAATCTTTTGGGATGTAGAAGATCACATCACTGACCGAATCCAAAATATTATTTTTAGGTGAGAATCTCTTTAGGCACGATGAGCACTTTTGGGATGGGGAAAAAGCAATGAACTCTCGTCACAGTCACGCTCAGATCCATGTATAAAATAGCTATCAAAATAATGACGTTTACAAGGTTATGAAGCTATCAAGTTTTACTTCTGACGTGCAGTCCTAGGTTTCTATAGATACATATGTTTGTACGTACGTATATTTGGATTTTTATTTGCTTTCTAACTTTGCTGTTGGTTTTAAATATTTTTCTTTCCAATTAACAGTAGAAATCATATTTTTTTTTATAAGCCTTTTTGGCACCTTTCCACACTTAAGACAAGACAACAATAACATTGGTGGGGTGTTAACATGATGGTAATAGATATTTACGAGGAGTATCGAGGGCAAGACATGAATTCGTCTGTGATATTGTAATTCAAAGTCGAATGGGACAATATATTCTGTATGATAAAATTACTAATGTAATGAGGTTTAAAATATGATTTAAGAAAATAATTAATCTATATTTTTATATTGTAATAATTTAAGTATAAATAATGTTAGTTGCTTAGTAGATAATCAACGAAAATGTTTTAATCGTTTCTCTTTTACTGAAAATTATTATTAAAATTACTCAGTTTTGTAACAAATACAACTTTAATTTCTCTATCACTCTAACCACAAAAGAGGAAACTCATTTATTCCATAATATAGATTTGATGTACCTACACACTATTATTATCTAATGACTGCATTTAATAAATTTACAACCAATTAAATTATTTCATGCTTTATGTAAATTGATCAGTTTAGTTTTTATCAGAATAAACAAATAATATATTATGTACCTTATACCAGGTACCTATACCATATACTATTCGTTTATAATATAGACAATTTTGCGTAAAATTATGTATTTAAAAGGTATAAATAATGTGAAAACAAAGATGTTAATTTCAAGGCATTTCCTGTTTAATAAATATTTATTTATAAATACAATAATCGATAATATCACTGCATGAATAAGCGAACACCGTATAATGACTAAGTTTGTAACAAAAACACGAAGATAATATTTTAAAATTTTATACCAATGCTAACTATAGGTAATACGAAATATATATTTGTAGTTTACATTATGAAGATTTTCTTATGATAAAAATATAAAACATTAAGTTATTTATTCTTGATATTTTTTTGCAACACATTTATTACTTACATAGGTACCTACCTACTTTTACCATCCTGTAATTCAGAACATGAAATACTGACTCATAGGTACGTAGATACTTTTTTAGACTATGTCCTATTTGGAAAATGTCCGCATATTATACGTAGGTGTTATTGTAGAATGCGATTCATGTCATAGGAAATCGAACGACTGACTATAGGTACCTATAGACGGTACTCGTAGATACCTATGTGTCGTCTCAGAAAATATTACGTTTCAGCTTTCAAAGATAAATTTTATATTTTCAGTAGGAGAATAACTGAAGTAGATACCTATTTAATAAATAATGACGCTATAGTTAAATGTAACTAAATGTTGAAGAGTAGCTTATATTGGAAAGAAATACTTATTTTATTATATAACAAACTATCCTAACTAACCAAAAGCTATTTCTGAGTAAACAATCAACAATAGTGTGACAAATAGTATATTAGTTATTAACAAAATACAATTATTTGTTGATATTAACTAACCCAACACAAAGTATAACGCACAAGAATGAAATAAAAATTATATTTGCGTAGTCACAGTTATATACGTAGAATCTAAATATGTAATTATACAGAAATAATATCTATCAACTAGAAGATTCATCAACATACTAATAATTGGATAGGTACTTAGTTTACTTAGGCCCTTAGTATAAATGTAAGTACCTACCATCAATGCCTTTTACAATAATACAAATATTCGTTTAATTTCCATTAAACGATAAAAATATCTAGATTTGATACAATTCGTAATAAGTATATTTTATATGTATATTAGATATATTTTGTCAAAAATAAAAGGAACATAGATAGTGTTTTGCTAATTTACAAGAATCAGACACAATTCAAAATAATAAAAAAAAATCTAAACGAAACAATAAAAAATCAACGAATTCGATTTGTTTTCAAAACGACGAAAACTAACCATCAAAATACTTAGATTTCAAGCTACGTTCATGTAATGCAATAAAATATTTCTACATAACTGGTAAGATTAGGCAAAATCTTATCACTACCAAACTAGGTATTCATATAATTAATATAAGTATACATACGTATATTTACTTAGTAGTACCTAAAAAGCTACGTGATTTAACAGTATTATTAAAATGTAGTAGCATAAATAGTACTATAAAAGGCAAGCATGAGAAGAAAAATAAGACGAAATTGGTGTCCTGAGCATGTGCTTTATCTTCAATTATTTCAGATAAGGAATGATGAGTCGAGGACTGCTTCGAGCTTTCGACGTTACGGATGGCACTCAACGAAAGATACTGACAATGACAAATATAAAACACCGATCTCGATTATACAACAAAATAAAAATACTTACTAGCCATTTTGACTATCCAGACTAGTAAATAAACAAATTTGTCAATAATTAATATAAACGCTGCAAATCTATACAACAAGTAGGTACCTACACAGTCTTCGCATCCAAAATTTACTTAACGGCTTCTAGGTTTCTCTTCCATTTAGGGCAAGAGACAAATTGGCACAATGCATGGTATTTAATTTACCTACTATGTAACTACTTACTTATTTGCAACGAAAGTAGTCACATTGAACTTTTACGAGGAACTAAAGATCCGAAACGCTTTTCTGTCCAACTCATTTGGCACCTTTTTTTATAACCATTCGCAGATACGAATATCACGTCAAGTAAAACCTTGGTAGAACGCTTACTTATTTCTTGGAGGTCTTCACGCCTCACTGAGCCAATTCGACCGTAGCTTCGCGTCGTCGATCCACGGGTTCAATCTCCTCGCTCGTATAATTTTCACACTAAATATGAATTATTAGTAGAGACATACTCATAAATAATAATTTGTCTATAGTCATTTAGGTTTCAATTGCTTTCGACTTATCAATAATTACGATTATTTTAAGGATTTTTGAGAACAAGGGTCACTAAGCCTGTAGGTAGAGCTTTAAGAGCTGCCCAAGCTTGGGTTCTAGTAAAGCCTTCCATGGACTGTCCCCCTGCTGATAAAAGTTCTGCTCCCACCACAATTTTACCAGTTTGCGCCGCAGAACCCCCTGGAAAAACAAAAAGAAGTTCATCAATATTAAACAAAAAATACGTATCTACCATATAAACATTACATATTACTCTTCATGTATAAACTTTGATATTATCTTACTCATACAAATCACGGTTTTCAAAAATTCTTAATATGTGTTTGTGTCGTAATTAAAACTAAGCTGTTGCATATATATAATTTGTATAATTTGTATTACCTTTTACAGCTATATATAATTATAAAAGCAGAAACTGACTGACTGATCGATCAACGCACAGCTGAAACCACTGGGTCTAGAAACATGAAATATACAAATATTCCCTAAATCACCTAAGTGTATGTACAAAGAAAGGATTTTTTAAAATTCAATCACTTTGCAAAGTTTGTATGGAAAAACGTGTTATGTCACGAGGACTAACTTATAGGCTACCTACTTTTATTTTAGGAAAAAATTGTTCCTGCGAGAAATCCAAAACTCACGTGGGTGAAACCGTGGGGCATATAGCTAGTGATAACATAATAATCAGGACTCCCTAGAATGGGCTCTTGGGTACACCAGAATAATTGGTGTCCCGGAGTCCTTTTAAAAAGTAAATGAAATCGAGTTCTTTTTCGTGTAAAATACTCGTAAGTCGTCACTTAGGGGACCTTATAATACATAGACAGAACTGCAGCTTTATTTTTCTAGCTTTTTTCTGCCCTAACTTGATGTCCGTATGTACAGTACCTACTGACACACTAATCCAATAATTTCAAGAATACTAAAAAAATATAAGAAGGAACTTACGGAAATGTTTTCAAAGCATACTTATATTATTGTGCGTAAGCTGTTTTCTGCGGCTTCACCCGCGCAAATTTCAAGATTTCCTCCGGAATTTCACGACAATTTCATTCATTAACGTCATTGATATATTAATATATCAATTATACATTAAAGTTCCCGAAAGAGTAATAAACATACTAATAATACCTAATAGAAACTTTCACCACCACGGTTGATCAAGTTGGTGAATTGTCTCCGATTCTTGCTAGTATTGTGTCAAAATTAATTTAAAAATTTACTTATCACAAGAAAATCTATTTTGCCGGATGTAATTATGTAAAAATCCGTTTAATTAAAATATGTAAATAATTTTAATGTTCTTCTACTCCGCGTCAGCGACCAGAGAGAAGATTTTCAAAAAAATGTCATCCAGAATGTTGTCAAACGAGTACAGAATTGACATTGTTTTTTTTATTAGAATAGCTAACTGTTCCCTGTGGTTTTATCTGCGTTAATTTCGGAGTTCCCGCGGGAAAATCGGGAATAAAAGTACCATACGTCTCTTCTGTAGCCCCCATTTAAGTATATACATATTTTCACGGTGATCAGTTGAGAAGTTAAGGCGTGAAAGAGTAAAAATAAACGAAAACTTGCATTTATAATATTAATTGGCGAACCGACTGGCGCAGCAGGTCACCATTACCCGATAATAAAGAGGTTCTGGGTTCGATTCCCGGTGGGGGTGTGCTTTATTTGATGAACACAGGGTTCCACTTTCCAGTCTGGTCGTGTTTTTATATCTATAGTATAATATATATGTAATAATGTAGTATATACCACGTTTGCTTGGTTTTCACGACACAAGCTTATAGCTTAGTGTGGGATCAAGTAGATCTATGTATTGTAAACTGAATTATTATTATTAGGTACATATTATTATTATATTATTATAATCTAGAACTAAAATATTTAGCAAACATGGTCGGCGCCACTCTGCTTCAAAATATCGCTTGAATTAGAATATGAATATATCACTCATAAATAATTATTCCTTAAATTTATAAACTCAATACCTGCGAATAATTTTTTAATAGTGAGTGGACGATCTCCATATGGTGAATCACGACCACCATCAAGACCAAACCCTAGTCCTGTTCCACCGCCCGCCTTCTCCAAAGTCACAGTAACCACAGACCCAGCGACTTTGTCTGTTGTTATTTCTTTATCAAAGTCTTGACCGACCTTCGTCTCCACTGTAAAATTAATTATACATGATAATTGATTAAGTACATAAAAATAACAAACCAATTGACTTTGGAAGATTATATAATACCTAAAATAAAACAACAAATCACCTTTTTTAGAGCCGCATCCAATCCCGTTCGTATTTAACATTTCGTTTTCTATTTCGATAACAACCTCGGCCCGTTGCTCCTGGAATATAATAATAAAAGTAGATATACTTAAGTGTAAGTTTTTACAGATATTTCAGAATTTCTATTGCTTCTTCTGATATTTCGCATTTATCTATCGCGGTCTTTTACTTATCGTAAGAAAGTAACATTAAAATTGGTAAAAAGTAATAAGTAGTAGTCTGCCGAATAGATAATAGGTAAATTCTCATAGTTTCCTTTACGTTACAAACCTTTAGAACAGCTACGGATTGAGCATGAGTGAGTCCTACCATAGCGCAATTGTTAATACTTCGAACTTTCATTCCTCGTTTTAGACCAGCTCTATTTGCTATGCTATCTGCTAGAACGCGATGAATCTGAAATATTAGTTATTATATATAGTATTAGTTATGACTAAAATATGACTAAATATAGTATTGATATTATTTTTCTTATAAAGTGATCGTATTCACGTACAGTGACATCTTTAGCTTCACAGTCTACTCCACCAGCCAAAATAAGTCCAACACCTGTACCAGCTCCACGTTTAAGCCTAATTATTTGAGTAGGTATTTTGTATTCTTCATTAAAAATAATATCTTTTTTTTCAGCTGTGTTATCTGCATCATCGTTTGTTAAAGGAGATGTCGTTGTCAGTACGTTATTATTATCATTATTCAAATTTGAACATCGTGACTTATCTTTTATAAAACTATTTTCTTCCTTTTTAATTTTTATGCAGTCGTTATTGTCATTTTTTGCATTATCTCCCTTTAACAGATCAGTGCAATCTAAATTGTCAAGAACTATGTTTTTTGTTTCCTTTATATTTTTATCCGTTAAAATCAAAGCAGTGTTTTCGACTTTAGTGGTCTCTACATTTTCATTAGGCTTATTTTTATTTGACGAGCTTGGATTTCGCTTTAATCTGGTATTTTTATAATCGGTCTTTCTTTGACGCATTTTTATCTCGCTATCACTGTCGGAGTCAGTTTCACTCACTACTTTGTTACGTCGTCTGTTCTCGCCTTTATTCGATATAGCACTCGCTGATGTCGTGAGTGTTGAAAGACGTTCCGCCGTTTTAGGTTCTGGGCTTAGAGATACGCTAGATGGCTCATGTGTGAATTTGTTTTCTATGACCGGTGATTTAACTTTTTCGTCACGTCCACTTCTGCATTTTGCTGAAGCCAAGATATTTTTTCTATTTATCGTATCTATGTTGTACACTTTTGAAATTTTTCTTTTATCTGTGTCAGCGACAGAGCTTTCCAGAGAACTGCAACTTGCTTGTGAACCAGAAGTAGCTGCTGACCCTGCCGATGAACTGATAGAAATATTTGTATCGGACGACATAGAACGACAAACACTACGTTTGACATATTCCTCACATCTCTTCTCTGTAGCTAAAGATTTTGTGGGAATATCGGACTTTACTAGAGCAAATGTCGTGTAGTGTTGTATTCTTGGTGATATGCGTGAGTTGTCGGATTCTATGCTTTCTAAATTATGGATTGGTGAAGAAGCTGAAGATCGATAACTAGATTGAGTAGAACTCATTGCTGAGTCATTGTCGCTATCTACTACATCAGTTGTGGTACATATTTTAATTTCCACATTATTGAAACTACGTACATCATTTTGAGGCTCTTTATATTTTGTTTCATTAGAGAATCTATCTAGTAAAACAGGTTGAGCTGTTACTCTTCTTTCAATGCAGTTTAAGTCCAAAGAGCTTCTCGTGAGTCTTGATATTATTGAGTTATTTTCATTAATTTTATTTAACGCTTCAATTTTTTCACTGAAAGTTCGCATTGGCGTATTAGATTCTTTTGATAGAGAAGAAGGTGTATATACCTGCAAAGATTTTCTTTTGAATGCTGGCGAATACTTCGGTATATTATTTGGCAATATATTAGCTTTCCATTTTGACTCATTCATTAATGCTGGTTTTACCTTATGGCTTACATTTTGTGGTGTTAAAGAACTTTGATTTGTTTTCTGTACTATAGACTTGGATAATGGCACTTGCACTTTAATTTCGGGTAAATCGGAGATTGGAGCTTGCGATTCTGGAATCACTAGACCGCGTAGTTTTGACATCGACTTTTTTCGCTGTTCAATGAGATAATCCAAATTAGATTTATGTGCAACTTTATTGCCATTGTCATCACTTATACTTCGAGCATGAAAAACTGTGTGTTTAAGCAGTGAATCGGTGTTAGATGATAAAGTATTTGAACTTGCATAAAATAAGGGTTTTCGGTCCAGTACACATTGCGACCTACTTGCATTAGACGAAATCACTTCACAATTACCAGTCTTAGTCATTATCTCCAATTCTCCCATTACTTCAGGCCTTTCCGAATGTCTTCTGTAAATATACGGCATTTCATCTAAATTGTCTTGAGATTTTGTCAAACGTCTATCTAAAGAAATCCCTGATGAGTAGTTATCAGTGAAAGAAGATATTTCTTTCCTTTTTGAAATAGAGTTTCTCACTGGTAACGTACCAAATTTTTCTGATCGGTCTGAAGATATTGTGTTATGATCATTAGAAAACATTGCAATCTTATCTTTCACACTGGCTTCACTTCTTGCATCTTGTGTTCTGGATGAATATGAGTACCTTTTACGAGTGCTGGTCCACCTTTCGGGAAGCTTTGGCGGCAAGCGTTTCGGAAGTTCAGGAGCTTTTTCTACTGCTTCTGAAGGGGTTTCAACACCGTCTGGTGGTTGTCGAGGGCATGTAGGTAGTGGAGATTCGTCATTTGATAAACTTTTATCTTCCACGTCACTTTTGTTAATCCGATCTGTGAACACAAAAAAAAATCACTCAGAAACAATATTTAAATAATTCGTATTTAAATATAGTGACATTTTATTGAAGGTCACAGAACGATCGTTTTAAATGTGTACCAGTGGGCAATCTGTACGTGTCGATACCGTGAACGAAACTGAACGGCTTACGACCGCTGCGGCTTTGACTTAATAAGCTATTACGAGTATCAGCATGCAAACTCGTCTGCCGGTGTCCGAACGAACAGCTGACTTAAACCTACTTCCTTGTTTCAAAATGTAAAATTCATAATATTTCTAGTCTCAATGCTAGAAATGTTTTAAAGAGCACATTGGTAAATTAATAAGGCCCTTGATGGAACGTGACATTGGCTCAGTAGTACACATATACCTACCTATTATTGTGATTTCTGAGACCATAACATGAATCATACGCAGTGTCCTATTACATTTGTTGACCAATCTTTTTCTAATATGCGTCATTTCTGACTTCAATACAACAAAAAACTTGTGGACAAAATTTAATCATTCAAGTTTGCCAGTGTACATAATTTTTGCTTGATAATGTTAAGATAATGATAAAATGAAACCTTCTTTTTCCTCTGCTATTGGAAGCAAACACCTAGAACGTCTGATTTTAATTGCGCTATAACAATTCGCGTCTAACACAAGAACTTTCTGAGAATTCATCACTTGTATTTTTTGCCTGCTCTCTGTTAAGAACTCGTCTAAACTAATGCCAATTTTTCAAAACATCCTTTTCGACATAATTTACTGTGTTTGAACAAGTGTTTCCGAAAAACATGGGTTTTACGTGCACTGCAAAATCTATATCACTAAAAGTTTACCTATTTCCTTTGTTACAAAACAGATATTTATTATTTGAAATTAAATTTTCAGAATGTGGTATCATATTCTCAAAATTTCATCACACATTTAAACAGTTGGTCATTACACATTGTAATATATATATAATATACCTACTAACTGTCTCGCGCGGTCTCACGCGCTATAATTTCGGAGTTACCGAGGAATTGTTACATACAAACTTGGCACCTCTTTTTCACTCCCTTAGGGATAGAATTTCCAAAAATCGTTTCTTATCAGATGCCTACGTCAAACAAAGAACACACCCTCTAAGTTTCAGGTCTCTACGACCGCGGTTTAGGCTGTGCGTTGATCCGTCAGTCAGTCATTCTGGTCAAACCATTTTATATCTGTAAACGAGCAATTCACCTACACCTAAGTATATATATATATGTATGCAATCTGAATCTTGGAAACAGCTCCAACGATTTTCATGAAATTTACTACCTTTAAACGAGCAATTCTAAAACTCAATTCCAGATGTTAAGTATAAGATAATGTGCTTTGTGCATTTAAGTTGGTTCCAATCGCCCACAGTCAAATTCGGTAAATATATTACAAAAACAAAGTGAAGCACATCCCATTTTTATTTTTAAAGTTTAAATTCGCATTTCAGGGAGTTCTGAAACAGAGAGTGACAATAGATGACCTATGTTTATCTTAAGAAACGCAGAATTTTATTAGGAATAGCTGTGCCCCGCAGTTTCACCCGCGGTAATTTCGGAGTTCCCGCGGGAATTCCGGGATAAAAGCCTCTGTACCCCTGACAACGTGCATGCCAAATTTCATCCAAATTCGATCAGCCGTTTTGCGTGATTGAGTAAACATATGCGAAAGCGGATTTTCATCCGACTTGCTTTAAATTTATCGTCACTGCTCAGCTCCTATGTGTCTTAGCGTTATGTTATATAGCCTATAACCTGCCCAGGAGTATGGACTACAATCGTACCAAGTTTGGTTAAAATCCCTTCAGTAGTTTTTGACCCATGCGTGCACATACAGACAGACAGACAGACAAAAAATTTACTGATTGCATTTTTGGCATCAGTATCGATCACCATTCATCCTCCAATATTAATTTTGAATATATATTCAATGTACAGAATTGACCTCTCTACAGTTTTATTATAAGTATATATGTATATTAGGAATGTACAAGAGTACATTAAAATAAATACTATTTCTGTAAAAAAACCTTACACATTTACATATAATATGAATTTGATATGACTATGACATATTCGTAGTGTGTTAACGTGGAAAAACAAGTCTCAGATTAGACCTGTAGTCATACTCAATAAAAATACAAATTAACAAAAATTAAGAGCTCATTAAACAAAATACAATAGATTTACATTTGCTCATACCTAAATCTGTTAAATACTTTAAGTATTAACTACTTATATTATTACAGACCATGAAGAGACATCGAACGTTTCGGCAAATTTCTAATCTTCAGCATTGTGAATATTTTTTTTACACAAGCACAAATTTTTTCAAACTTCCAACGACGATAGTTTCATTATAGTACGTAACCTTTTTTAGACTATCGTTTAAGAAAGAGCCCAAATATATTGAGAAAGATTTAGCACTACACAGTGACAATGACACTAACATCTCACAAAAACAAACGAATGACCACTTCAAGTATTCCAAAAGAGCAATATTCATTTCACAGTTCAAAAAAATACGATAGGGATAAAAATGCGAAACGTGTCCATTTACAGTCGAAATAACAGTTATTTGAAGGTAGGGCAGCGCATGCAGTCCGGTCGGTGCGCATGCGGTTGCGAGCTGCAACGAGCGGCTTGCGCGGAGCCGCCGCGGCGAGGCGCGATGCACTGACTCGCCGCGAACTTGCACAAAATTTGCAGCGTCGCCGCCCTTGACGAGGGCGTTGCTCTAAGCCAGGGACGGACATGTGGAAGAACGAGGGCCGGGGACCTAGCTGCGCACGCGTCGCCTCCCCCTATAGGTATATACCACACGCCGTTGCAAACAGCGAATGCCACCCGATAACAATTCAAGTTTAAAATTATAAAATATTTCATTAGTTTTTAGAAGAAGTTACGAAAACAAAGTGAACCCGCTTCTCGAACAAAGAAATTTAAATAATATCAACTAAAGAACAGGACAATGTTTGTTATGAGAACGTTTAAAACAGGCTATTTTTAGTGAGTATGCAACACAGGGCAGCGACCGTGAGTGCTTGCGCAGACGCCGGCGTCCGCGCGCGCAACAGATGTCAGGGTCGCACGGCGGCGCTCCTTTCCCAGTGCGCTCTACTTCCGACTGTACCTCGGGGCCCAGCGCCGATCTGCGCACCGCACACCAACGAGATGCGCACACAAACATATCGGTGCACCTTCTGTCATATTGTGCTTGGAACACAAAGCTGAAGGCATTGCGGAATGCGCTTTGTGTGTACACACTGAACGATATGACGCCGCTGCGGCCGCGGGAGGCTGGAATGCCGCCTGTGCCGTCCTCTCCCTCCCTTCGCAATCCGGACACGGCCTTAAACCGCTCCAACGTGTTTGCAGTTGTTTGCACTTTTTTAAGGTTACACAGAAAACTAGTCAAAGCCTTTGAAACTAAGGACTTCACACATATATATTTTAAAGCTAATGAAAACCTAATGCAAATTATTTTAATAGTTAAGTATTCGATAAAATTGTGGAATCCTGGAATTCCCGCGGGAACTCTGAAATTACCGCGGGGGACAGCAGTAGGTATTAGGTGTATAAAAATATACAAAACACTCTACTACCTTGTTTTTTGATGAGGCGAGGCGACCGATGAAGAGAATTCCTTGACCTCACGTCTTATGACCCCAAATTTAAATGCAAGTCCATATGCGATAAATTATCGAAAAAGTGTTTTTTTTTTATCTTTACTATTATGAAATGATTTCCCTCCTAACGCAATTTTTCATTTGTAAACGGATTATACAATTTTCCTGCGACACTGCGAGATACAAAAACAACATCATCCAATGGGTAGTATATATTATTATACACAACCGGTCATCTTGTTTATTTTATAAAAGGTGGCTGAGTACGTGAAATCAAGAGGTTAAATTTTGATTTCTATTAAAGAGTTTCCAAATCATTCCTATGTTAAGTGTGGTCCGCGATTTTAGTACCTATACCTAGTTTAGAAGTTAAAGAAAACTTATCGTTTTTTTTGTTAGTGCGCCTACCATAAGTAATTGGAGTAATGCGGTTAATAATCAAATAGGAACGAAGTGGATCACTATTATGCAAAATCCACCACTTTCACGATAAACTAATTTTCAAAACAAAGAAATAAAACTGACATCCGTCACTGCTAAAATCCTGCCAAAAGCTATTCTCAGGCATTTTTTTTAACGTTACGGACGATTTTTGCCAGCTAGGATATCCCTCCGCAACGCCCAACGCAATAAGGAACTTCGTTCCATAAAACAAACATCTGAGTTTTTTTACATTATTGGAAAAGACCTTGAGGATTATTATCTTAAAATATATAAAACGTGTATACCTACCATTGGATGCCTCTATAGAGCGCCTCGTGGTGGTGGCACAAGAGCACGCGGCAGATCACAGTGGACTGACCAAATAAAGGCTGCACTTGACAGTCCCCTACATCAGTGCACTACACGGACGGCTATCAGGGAGGAATGGCGGCGGATTCACCAGTAATAGGTAAAATCTAACATGATGACCACGACCACAGCTGTGCCAAGAATGATAACGACTTATAGGTACTTCGTCTGAAGAAGAATACCATTGGAAATCATTTTCTCGCCCATTCTGTATATATTGTCATAATATAATTATATTTATTTGTATTGATGAAATATAGGTACATAGGTCGACTGCTATACATATGTATCGCGAAATTAACGTGGGTGAAACCACGGGGAGAACAACTAGTAATATTTAAAAATAATCGACCTTCACTAACTTTTTTATACATAACTAATTTGAATAAATAAATATAATTTTTGGTTAAATAAATAATGTTAAAAGGTTTCCTTTTGTAAATTTGAAGGCTAAATAATCTAATGATTAAAGTTATACATATGTATTTTTTTAAATAATATAACACAATATTATGAACAACGAAGGTTGTGTGGGTATAATGCATAAAGTATCTAGCGTTTTCGTAAAATATTATATAGGTGGTTATATACAAGCTACTATTGGGCTCGGAGGGTTATTTTCATACTATTGAATTTAAAAAAATTGTATGTTTGTCTGATCTAATCTTGAAAGCGGCTGTACGGATTTCCATTAAATTTGACAAAAATACTATAAACATTTTTATAAGTCATAACGTACCTACATACTTCTTATCTCGGAGTACTTTAGGGAATTCAAAAATTTCCCTCAGCCACTTGGTATAGATACCTACAGTTAAGTCCACGTAGTGATTACCTTCTCTCTGGTTAAGTCAGTAGGTAGATATAGTAACAAATAAAGTATTATTCAAAGCACCATATTCTTTTAATGAGCAGCAGTTTCCCAAAGCGAAACTATGAAATGAATAAGTGAATGAAAGTGCAATCGATTTCACTTTCAAAACTAAATTAAACTTTCTCCAGTGACATGTCTTACGCAATATCAACACTCATAATCGCTACATTTGTACTCCTAGCTAATAAAGGTCGTCGGGCAACTTTTATTAATTTTAACCTTTGTGGCTATAAATGCGTCAATTTTGAAATACGTATAGGTAATCCCGTTTGACAAATCAGTTTTTATTACAACAGATACAAGGAAAAAAAATTCTGGTTACTGTGACGAGAGTTTGGTACACTCTATCATTTTTTAGAGTTGAATATGTGAAAACTTTACTGATAGTAAACTAAAATTGAATATTGCCCGTGAGTTACAATATGAATATTGCCCGTTACAACAAAATTAAAAAAAAATGTCATCATTCCAAATAAAATAGCTGAGTATCAGTATCACAAATAGTACGATCAACTATTTTTATATTGTATAAGGACAGCAAATTTCCATTAACTACACGTTCTGGTAGTATCGTATAAAATATTTTTTTCCGTGTACCTCTCTCAATTATTGTTGTGTGGACATCATTCCTACACACTGACATATTTATTCATTTTGGAAACCTCTATGAAGAGCCGATTCTTTTATTAATGACATTCCTTATTATGAGGATATCGACACAGGAAGTATCAGGAGATGTTTCCTAAAACTTTTTTATTACCAATCGAAGATACTCAAGTGGATCAAACGTAACAAGTAGGTAATTAAATTCTACTAAGGTATACCTAATCCTGCAGAAAGTGCGGTATAGAGGTGGAAACAATGGCACATCTTATGTGCGTTTGCGATGCACTGGCTCGCAAACGTATATGGCCCTCCTGGGGACGGCTTACCCGGAACCAGAGGACTTTAGGTTCCTACCCCTCCACTGCACACTAGCCTTCGCCGCCGAGGTCTTCAGGGAGTAGAGGAAGGATCACAGGGTGGGGATAGCGCAAAAGATCCCAAGGGTTGAAGTGGCGAGGCTTTGTCTGCCTGCCCCATTAACTAAGATAAGATAAGGTATACCTACATCACCGAAATGATAAAAAATCTTCAATGTTGGCGAATGGTTATGATGTGAGGGAACAAAGTGCTCCGAATCAAACTGGGCACGCCAGGAATCCAACGAACGTTATACGACATCCTGCCCTTTATGTTGCTACGAAAATAGCAACCTTATAATCTAAAGCATTTACAGCACATTGCAAAAACCGCCACAAAGTTCTTTTTGTTACATCCTGCGAATGAATTCCGAGACTTGCAATTTAAACTACGACCGGTTAAATTCATTAACGCATTTTTTAAAACAAAATCACTTTTAAACATTATTTTATGTGTTCCTTTTTCTTTGATTTGTTTTAAGAAAATAAAAACGTACAGCGAAGCGAATTAATTGTTAATTTTTGTTGTAGGTAGGTACAGCCACGCGGAATGCTGATAGGTAGATACACAATGAAAGCCGACAGGCCAGTCCTGAGCAGGCCGCACGAAACACCAGATTACTTTCTTTGCAAACATTCATTCGAAATTAAGTACCTACCTCTAAAAAAATACTCTTATAAAATTTAAATTTTCATTTCTTTCGGCGATACCCAAAAAACAACATAATATAAGTACTTATAGGTACGCTGAATACTAACCTGAGCATAGCATGGTAAATTACCTAATTAAAAGTTCCGGAAGAAGAAACATTTATTAGAAGGCAATATTGAGGTTGCTCATGTAGGTATACTTGGCATTAAGTTATTTATTTAGTTTGTTGGGTTGTTTGTTTGGAGGGGTTCATAGACCTTCGACTAGCTCCTATTTTAAATAAATAAAAGGGTTATAGGAGAATAATGTTTGAATGGAATTCACAAAGTAAGAAGTACTAAACAATAAAAATTTGGATGCGTATCGTTCGAAACCTGATATGGGAGTGAATACCTAGTTAGTAAAAAAAATCTTTACATGTATAAAACGAAGTCGTCTGTTCGCGATAAACGCAAAAACTACTGAACGGATTTTCATGCAGTTTTTACGGATAGAGTGATTCATGAGGAAGAATTCATCCCCCGGAGCGGGAACTCCAAAATTACCGCGGCTGACACCGCGGGAGACAGCTAGTAGAAAATATAATAGATACAAATTATTAATTTTAAAAAGAATTTCAGAATGGAATGCAAAAATATAAAAAATAAAAAGAAACAAGAATGAGGCAGGATATCATAACGAGTGTCATACGGCCGCCGCGTTACAACTTACTATGTATATATACTGGCGCCACTGTCGCTTCCAACTATATGCTTTGTTTCAAATTGTTGTAAGTAATCTAGATGATACAAAAAAGCAATTCAGTTCAGTGGTTTTTGTGTAACCGTTGTAGGTACAACGAATAACGATACAGATAGTTTGACAGAAATTCTAAATGTTTTATAGATTCAGCTAGTGATTTGTATTTGTTGACGGGCTGGTTTCCGCAACTTGACGACTGAACGCCTATTTTCAGCTAGTGATGTTAAAACTTTCTGCATTATTTTTTTAATTACCTTCAATAAACCGACAGGTTAGTTACAGTTTTATTTGATATATTTTTATATCTATGACGTGCTGTAGAATATATCTGGGGGCACGGTAGTGACCCCGCCAAGACGAGCCAAGCGAAGCGGGAGCACTACCTATACATATTTTCTCGAAGCGCTTCGTCGTTTTTATGAACTTTTATAACTTTTGGATTATACCAGATAAACGAAATTCTCAGGATATGTTTTTAATAGCGGACTTATCAAACATATATAAGTTTTAATTGCATAGCTCTTACACTTTAGATTTTATTGATATCTTAAAAAACTTGATTTCGTCACTGACTCACTGATGATCATCAAAATTCTAAGGGTATTTCCTAATAATCTAGAAAGCTGAAATTTGGCATGTAAGCTAGTATTAGTAGACAAACAACAAAAAAATTATAAAACTTGTAACTTTTATCCCCCAGCCCCATAAACTAGGGGATGGAAGTTTGTATGAGAATTCCGCAATTTTGACTTAAAAAAAGAAATGAAATCCCACCAAAAACATATTCATGTAAAGTGATGCCAAAACGAGTCCATATGATGGGCACTGTCAAAAAGTTATCAGATCTCATGTAGAGCCAAGCTTATAACTCTACACACCCTAAATCTACAAGGCCCAACTTCTCAAACTCTACATCTTAGTCGGAATTTGTGGCTTGGCCATCTCGTTGGCCAACTCTTGTATAACAGAAAAGTAATTAACAGTGGATACATTTTTAACTTACGCTCATTTGAATGGAGCGAAATGGCCAAGCCACATACTCTGACTAACGTGTAGAGTTTGAGAAGTTGACCTTGTAGAGTTAGGGTGTGTAGACTTATAAGCTTGGCTCTACATGAGATCTGATAACTTTTTGACAGTGCTCGTCATATGGACTCGTCTCGGCATCATTTTGCATGAATATGTTATTGGTGGGATAGATATACTTATAGCGTAAACACCGAAACTACATTACGCCATGTGCTAAGAATGGGCAGGTGCGCACAACAAGCCAACGTGCAAGGTGCACTTTCACGGTTCGCTTCTTGTTTGCAAGGATTATTACTGCACAAAATAAATATAATGTAATACGTTTTACTATATATACATACATAACATATAAAAGGGGTATGAACTCGGTTTAAAATTAAAACAAATGAACATCAGTGTTGTCGGATGGTTTTCATACACAAAACTAATCATCACGCACAAAAACAGTAACGTAACGTAGGGAAATATACTTATTAAAGTCATTAGGTAATAACTTTACTTAATCTGTGTTTTCAAAATTTACAGTTTTGGGAATATTGTATAATGAATACTTGGAATGCCATCATAAACACTTTTGGGATAGATAGAGCATTTGCTAGACGCATTTATTTTGCTGATAGAGCTTTGCTTTAACTTCCTATTGGCACGCCTACCCCCGTACATATTATATCTATTATTTTCTCTTTGCCTATAAGTAATTACGTGTGTTACAATTTAAATCTAATATTCCAAACAAATTATGGTATTCAAATTGACTTCGAATTATGGAAATTTTAATGATTTTTTTATTCATTTCACACAATCTTGAATTTGTTAACATAATTTAAATGTCAATGAAACCATCTAAACTTTGTCTAACAAAGTGGTAAGTACAAAAAGTTTTTATTTTCATAATTTCGATTTGATTTTTTTAAACTGTCTAGAGTTTTAATACATTTAGAAATTGATTTACTTATAGAATTTTATTGTACCCAATACCTTTTATAAAAATGAAAATGGTGGTATAGGATTTAGCATAACCCGGTTGGCTAGCAAATTACTTCTTGCGCAATCGTGCTCAAATTGCGACTAACATCAATAAATATATTTTGCAATGATTTGCTGCCGTGTTTTGATACCAAATAAAAACATTAGATTGAAAACTATTAAAGAAATGCTACAATGAAGTTCTTTGTTATGTATACCTTAACCGGGCACTTAAATTTTATTTATTTCATTAAGTTGAAAAACGAATGCTACACCGGATGCGGTGTTTCATAGATGTCTTAGTAAAAAATTCCTTTTACTTTATTTTTATAATTATGTTTTAAATTTTGTGCTCTTATGAAAATTATTACTGCAGATAGAATACTCACGCAAACTTTAAATCCCAATCATGAAAGTCTACACGTTTAGACATACGTGACGTTATTATACAAATAAACCAGGTATACTTATACAGAGAACTGTTCAAAAGGATGTGGATGGCCAAATCCGAAATTAATAGAAATATCAAAAATACTCAAAGAACAACAAAAAATGAACAACTGATTAGATAGTTTCAAAATTAAATAGATTTTTCTTAAAAATAAGACATTTTCTTTACTTTAACATTTAATTACTTTCTGGAAACTAATCCTTATATAAGCCACACTATGTATATGTGGCGCAATAATACAGGCCGTGTGTCTTTTTTTTTTATTTTTCAATTACCAGCTGAGAACATAA
This sequence comes from Zygaena filipendulae, assembly GCA_907165275.2. Lineage (NCBI taxonomy): Eukaryota > Metazoa > Arthropoda > Insecta > Lepidoptera > Zygaenidae > Zygaena > Zygaena filipendulae. The sequence goes on from OU015650.1 coordinate 7,528,108, forward strand.
TTTTTTTGACCCAGTATTAGTTTTTACAAAATTCGGCCTCAAGACTCCTTTGTAAGCATTTTTCGTCATTCTTCGTAGTTTCGGATTTGGCCAACCGTTCACTTGTACAATTCAGCCTGTTTTGTACTAGCCAAAATGAAAAATACCGGTAAGAAAGTAATAATTTCATTAGTAATTAATACGCTACACCAGTAAATTCAATAACAAAACGGTAGGAGTTGATACTTATAAATTACTAGCTGTGCCCCGTGGTTTCACCTGCGGTAATAGTCCCCGCGGGAGTTCCGGGATAAAAAGTAGCCTATGTCCTTTTCTGTACCCCTAACAACGTGTACCTACGCAAAATTTGGACCGGTTGATCCGGTTAGCCGTGAAAGCGTAACAAGCAAACAAACAAACAAACTCACTTTCGCATTTATAATATTAGTAAGGATTATTGCAAATTATCCTTAACTTGTGGTATGTAATGTATAATTAGATAAATTTGTTTCAATATTAGGAAGTTCAGACACTCACCTTCCCAAAAGCTTCTTTCAATAGACGGTTTTCGTTTATTTGAATCATTCTTCGTAATTGTTGGCTTCCTGAAACAAAAATGAAATGGTATTTTAAAATTATTAGATGTACATAATAACTGTGACAAAAAATTGGGTCGACGACAAAACCTATGTCTTTGGTGAACGTTTTCATAATGTGTATAATTGTTTAATTTCAGGAAAGTGCACCTTTTAGGTCGAGTTTGGTGATAGCTGGCGGATAGACTATTACTGGCGTATTTATGTAAACAAAAGAAACGCCATCAATGCAACGCGTTAAACTAAAAAGTATGTTGCTCTTAACGAGAATGAGGTAAGATATAAATAAATAAATAAATAAAAGAAATTTTTATTCACCAGCACATAATTACAGTAAAAGTTACAGAATAGTATGATATAATATTTGGTACGGCAAAAAGGAGATGGGACTCAGCGAACCACAGCACACCACTGATTTTCAGTCCCCAACCTCTTACAACGTCAATATAAAGATGACTCGTTAATTTTTTTTTTAATCGCACTAATCTACATAACTAAAGGCAATACAAAGTTCATATCAATATACGGGGACTTTTGACTAGATTTTACTCCATTAGTGATGAACTTGGGTGTTCGCTGGGGTTGTCCTTTTAATATACAACTTCCCAAAAAGCATCCCAGTGAACTCCAACTGTGAAGAGTTGGTTCTAAAAGTTCCGGTCAAGCATCATAATGTATCTTAATATTGAATTTCAATGTAAATTACTTCAAAAAAGAAAAACCTCTGACTTGGCCGTATTGACTTGGATTCCTTTACCTTCCGCCAAAGGGGTAAATTTAACAAAGACACACACACATCAATACACGGCATTTGGTATAATTAATTACACTCTTTGGTGTAAACTATGAACCGTACTTTTCAGGGAACGGCGTTTTCTTTAGTTAAATACTCTAACCCGGAGGCCTATTGTGATTTATGGTTGTTTAGAGTAATTTCAGTGGATAATTGTTACAATTAGTGGCGGGGTGGACGATGCTCTCAGTGGCAGCTTGCGTGGTTAGGCACAGCGTGGTTGCAATACCAAAATTTCTATAGGTGTTAAATCTCCATTCACTACTCCCAATTTTAATGAAATATGATTTTTATTTAACATAAATAAGACAATAGTTCCCTACATAATATAATATTTGGCGGTGTATAGTTACACTGTAATACTGAACAAGTCCAATTAATTTAGTTAATTAAGGGTTTAATTTTTATTTTATTCAACTCAGTTAAATGATAGGATATTAATCTGCTTACGATCGATTAAATTTAGTAAAAACTTAATGAATTGAAAACGTACAGAAAAGGATACAATTAGATTTACATTAAACA